>CP144196.1:7502500-8752500 GCA_036452645.1 Capsella bursa-pastoris
TCATTTTTAGAAGTCAATGCTGTTAAGTGGCTGCCTGATCAGTCGAGTGAGGAAGATGGAGCTATAAACAGGATTTTTTCAAGAGCTGCAACGGCTTTCAGACCACGAAATCTGACATGTAACCTTGTTAAGTTCTGGAATGAACTTAAAATGATTTGCTGGTGCCCCGTCTTAGTGTCTGCTCCATTTCAAACTTTACCATGGCCAGTTGTGACATCTACTGTTGCTCCTCCAAAGCTTGTCCGTCCAAAAACAGATATGTGGCTTGTATCTGCATCCATGAGGATACTGGATGGTGAATGTTCTTCTACAGCTCTTGCATATAACTTGGGGTGGTTATCACATCCAGGAGGAAGTGCAATTGCGGCTCAGTTACTTGAACTTGGAAAGAACAATGAAATTCTGATTGATCAGGTTCTTCGGCAGGAACTAGCTTTGGCAATGCCAAAGATATACTCAATTCTTGCAAGCTTACTAGGTTCAGATGAGATGGACATTGTTAAGGCTGTACTTGAAGGTAGTCGCTGGATCTGGGTAGGTGATGGATTTGCAACTTTGAGTGAGGTTGTTCTTGATGGTCCTCTTCATCTAGTTCCCTATGTTCGTGTCATACCTACCGACCTAGCTGTTTTTAGGGGACTATTAGTGGAGCTTGGTGTTCGAGAATTTTTAACTCCATCTGATTATGCTGATGTTTTATGTAGAATTGCTGCAAGGAAAGGTTCTTCGTCTCTTGATCTACAAGAAATCAGGGCAGCTGTGCTGATTGCGCAGCAGTTGGCTGAAGCTCAATATCTTGACAAAGTCACACTCTATTTACCTGATGTTTCTGGTCGACTCTTCCCTTCAAGTGATTTGGTCTATAATGATGCACCATGGTTGACTGCATCAGACAATAGTAACAGCTCGTTTAGTGCCGAGTCTACAATGTTATTGAATGCGAAAAGAACAATGCAAAAGTTTGTCCATGGTAACATATCTAATGAGGTAGCAGAGAAGCTTGGTGTTCGCTCACTTCGTAGAGTCTTGCTGGCAGAAAGTGCTGATTCAATGAATTTTAGTTTATCTGGGGCTGCTGAGGCCTTTGGACAGCATGAAGCATTGACCACCAGACTTAAACACATACTAGAAATGTATGCTGATGGTCCTGGGATTCTTTTTGAGCTGGTTCAAAACGCTGAAGATGCAGGAGCTTCAGAGGTGACATTCCTTTTGGATAAGACTCATTATGGGACTTCTTCACTCCTCTCTCCTGAAATGGCAGATTGGCAAGGCCCTGCTCTGTATTGTTTCAACAACTCGATTTTTACTCAACAAGATATGTATGCAATCTCACGCATTGGTCAAGCAAGCAAACTTGAAAAACCTTTTGCAATTGGAAGATTTGGGCTGGGATTTAACTGTGTTTATCATTTCACAGATATACCAGGGTTTGTTTCTGGAGAAAACATTGTTATGTTTGATCCTCATGCCAATCATTTGCCTGGTATTTCTCCAACTCACCCAGGGTTGCGGATTAAATTTGCTGGAAGAAATATACTGGACCAGTTTCCTGATCAGTTTGCACCATTCTTACATTTTGGTTGTGACTTAGAGCATACATTTCCAGGTACACTTTTTCGATTTCCTCTTAGAAACCCCAGTGTTGCCCCCAGAAGTCACATCAAGAAAGAAACATATGCTCCTGAAGATGTGCTCTCCCTCTTCACTTCCTTTTCTGCTGTAGTTTCAGAAGCTTTAATTTTTCTGCGGAATGTGAAAACAGTGTCGATTTTTACTAAGGAAGGAGCTGGTCATGAAATGCACTTACTGCATCGTGTTTGCAAAGATTACAATGTTGGGCAAGATACTGAACCAAAGGCATATAGTCAAGTGTTTAGTCTTCTTGACGAAAATATTTCTGCTGGAATGAATAAAGATCAGTTGCTAAAAAAGCTAAGCAACACTGTAGTTACAGATCTCCCGTATAAATGCCAGAAGATTGTGGTAACCGAGCAAGATTCATCTGGCTGTATATCACATGGATGGATAACAGGTGAATGTCTGCATGCCGGGGTAAGTAAAAAGCACTTGAATCTTCCAGAAATGTCCCTTAAGTTAATACCTTGGGCTAGTGTTGCCGTGCTTATAAATTCTGTCAAGAGTGATAATGTTGAGGATCTGGCTGCTAGCAATTCTCATTTATTTGGGCCATCCGCTATTTCAATCCAGAATAGAAGAAATTTTGGGGGCCGTGCATTTTGCTTTCTGCCTCTACCTATAACTACTGGCCTCCCTGTGCATATAAATGCATATTTTGAGTTGTCATCCAACAGGAGGGATCTTTGGTTTGGTAACGACATGGCAGGGGATGGAAAAGTACGCTCGGATTGGAATCTTTACTTGATCGAGGAAGTTGTTGTACCAGCCTATGGTCATTTGCTTGAAAAAATTGCATCTGAACTTGGTCCATGTGATTTGTTCTTCTCTGTCTGGCCAGTTACTCTAGGAGCAGAACCTTGGGCATCCTTGGTACGGAAGCTCTACAGTTTTATTGCGAATAACGGTCTTCGTGTCTTATATACCAAAGCAAGAGGAGGACAATGGATTTCAACTAAGCAAGCAATTTACCCTGATTACAACTTTGCTAAGGCAGAGGAGCTAGTTGATGTCCTTGCAGACGCTGGTCTCCCTGTCACTAATATCTCAAAGTCAGTTGCAGAAAGATTTGGAGAGGCCTGTTCATCCTTGCATTTTATGACACCCCAACTGTTAAGGACTCTGTTGACTCGGCGAAAACGTGAGTTCAGGGATAGAAATGGCTTGGTCTTGGCACTAGAATACTGTCTTCTTGATTTAAAAGTTCCTTTTCTGGCGGATCTTCTTTACGGACTACCCCTGCTACCTCTTGCTGATGGTTCATTTACAACCTTTAGAAAGAATGGGACTGTTGAGAGAATCTATTTCACAGAAGAGATTGGGTATGAACTTTTGAAGGATTCACTTCCTCACCAACTCGTGGACCGTGAAGTGCCTGAAGGAGTTTATAGTAAGATATTAGCTGTAGCTCAAAGCGAAGAATCATGCATATCTCTTCTCTCTTGCAGTTTGCTTGAGAAGCTCTTTTTTAAACTATTGCCAGCAGACTGGCATCTCTCAGAAAAGATACTTTGGATGCCTGGGCAACAAGGACATCCAACAGTAGAATGGATAAGGGTACTGTGGAGCTATCTTAAGTTATCTTGTGATGATCTCTCAGTATTTTCTAAGTGGCCCATATTGCCAGTTGAAGATCGTTGTCTCATGCAACTTGTTGTAAATTCAAATGTTATTCGAGATGATGGCTGGAGCGAGAATATGTCTTCATTATTACTGAAATGTGGATGCCGGTTCTTAAATCGTGAGCTTCCAGTAGAGCACCCACAGTTGGAAACATATGTTCAGCCACCAACAGCAACAGGCATATTGAATGCACTTCTTGCAGTTTCTGGTGTGCAAGAAAACATAAAGGAGATTTTCCTTAATGTTTCAGAAGGAGAATTGCATGAGCTTCGGAATTTTATTCTTCAGTCAAAGTGGTTCTCTGGTGGACATATGAATGAGGTCCACTTTGAGACCATCAAACACCTCCCCATATTTGAGTCATACAGAAATAGAAAACTTGTAAGTTTGGACTGTCCAGTTAAGTGGCTCAAACCTGATGGCATCAGGGAGGATCTGTTGGATGATAATTTTGTACGCTTGGACTCAGAGAGGGAGAGAGCTATCTTCAAAAGATACTTACAAATAAAAGAGCCCTCGAGAATAGAATTCTACAAAACTTGTGTACTTAATCGTATGTCTGAGTTCCTTTCTCAGCAAGAAGCTTTGTTGGCCATTTTGCATGATCTCAATGATCTTGTTGCCGATGATGTTTCACTTCAGTCTGCACTATCTACAACCCCTTTTGTTCTCGCAGCGAATGGATTATGGCAACAGCCTTCCAGGTTTATCTATCTTATTACCTTTTACTTATTCTGACACGTTAAATGTGTTAAATTACAGACTTCAGCAGCTACTTCTTATTAGCTATCTCTGTATGCATTTACACGCGTTATAAAGCAACCTGCTATTAGCTATCTTTGTTAGCATTTACACACTTTATCAAGAAAACTCGATATCTCTATAGTTGCCTTCATATTTATTTCCTCTTTTCAGGCTTTATGATCCTCGTGTTCCTGGGCTACAGGATCTTCTACACAAAGAAGTCTACTTTCCTTCTGAGAAGTTCTCAGATTCTAAGATCCTGGATGCTTTGGTTGGTCTTGGACTTCGGACAACTCTGGATTGTTCTACCTATCTGGATGCTGCTAGAAGTGTGTCAATTTTACATGACTCTGGAGATCTAGAAGCTTCAAGATATGGAAGAAGACTATTATTCCATATCAAAAATCTTTCTGTCAAACTATCATCCAGGACAGGTGAAGCGAACCATGATGAATCACAAAATCTAATGTCCATTACAAGCGAAGACTCTCCTGATGGAGAAACCTATGCTGAATATGAAACGGAGACTAGCTATCTTGGGAACTTGCTCACTGAACAATCTGAGGGTGACTTTTGGTGTCAACTGAGGTCTATCCCATGGTGTCCTATTTGTCTCGATCCGCCAATAGAAGGAATTCCGTGGCTTGAATCTAGTAACTTGGTGGCATCTCCAGATAGAGTAAGGCCCAAGTCTCAGATGTTTTTGGTGTCTGCCACAATGCACTTACTGGATGGCGAATGCCAGTCATCGTATCTACATCAGAAACTTGGGTGGATGGACTGTTTAACTATTGATATCCTGTGCAGACAACTAACTGAGATATCAAAGTCTTATAAAGAACAGAAGTCCCGTTCCTCAGTAAATCCTGATTTTGAGAACATGTTACAAAGCCAAATTCTTCTACTTTATACCAGACTGCAAGAACTTGCTAGGGAAAATGAGTTTCTTGCCCTTAAATCAGCACTAAGTGGTGTTCCATGGGTGTGGCTTGGGGATGATTTTGTCTCTGCAGATGTTCTTTCTTTTGATTCTCCGGTGAAGTTTACCCCTTATCTATATGTTGTCCCTTCAGAATTATCTGAATTTAAAGAATTGCTTCTAGAATTGGGTGTGAGGCTTAGTTTTGATGCAGAAGATTATATGAACACTCTGCAGCACTTGCAGAATGATATAAAAGGATCACAGTTAACAGATGAGCAGATATATTTTGTCCTTTGTGTTCTTGAAGCTATTGCAGACTGTTTCTCTGAGGCTTCATCAGATTGTGATAAAAGTTCAGTGCTAGTTCCCGATTCTGCAGGATTTTTGGTCCCGTTAGAGGACCTTGTTTATAATGATGCACCATGGGTAGACAGCAGCTCTCTCTCTGGGAAAAGGTTTGTACATCCTAGCATCAACAATGACATGGCTAATAGATTGGGGATACAATCTCTTCGCTGTATTTCCTTAGTGGATAATGATATAACTCAGGATCTTCCTTGCATGGAGTTCACAAAGTTGAAGGAGCTTCTATCACTATATGGCAGCAAAGATTTCTTGTTGTTCGATCTTCTTGAGTTAGCTGATTGCTGCAGGGTTAAAAAGGTGCACTTCGTCTTTGACAAGAGAGAGCACTCTCGCAAGACCTTGCTGCAGCATAATTTAGGTAGTCAATATTTTGAGCTTATTACTAGCCATTCAATTGGTTTTATTATCTCCTTTAAATTTTGTATTATTTTTGGTTTTTACCCTTTCAAATTTTGGAGAATGGCAGATGTATCTAAGGTGGATAAAATTTTCACTACCAGAAAAGAGCTTTTGAATTTCTACTAGACACAGTAGATTTGTAGGGATATATACTTTGAAGCTCTTATTAGCGTGCTCTTACTTTCAGGTGAATTTCAAGGACCTGCTCTAGTTGCCATCTTTGAAGGGGTTACATTGACCAGAGAGGAGGTTTGTAATCTTCAGCTTCTTTCACAGTGGAGAGTCAAGGGTGAAACTCTCAACTATGGGTTGGGCCTTCTTAGCTGTTACTTCATGTGTGATCTTCTGTCAATTGTTTCTGGTGGCTACTTTTACATGTTTGATCCTCAAGGAGCAACCCTTTCTGCATCCACGACTCAGGCTCCTGCTGCAAAAATGTTCTCTTTAATAGGTATGAAATTTTGGTGCTGCTTTCCTACCTGTTTTCCCAATGCTAATTGCGAAAGTCGCATGAGAATGATTACTACCATTGTATCCTATATCTTATTCGTAACTGACTCAGATTTATTCAGTACCGGGTCCCGATGGGGGTAAACCACCTCAGACTTCTTTTTTTTGGTTCTTTGGTCGTATCAGGGAGGGATCATATTTTAGCTTTTGTTACTTTTGTCTAATCATGATTTGTAATTCAATACTTATAATTATATAGCCATGCTCCTCTCGATCTATCCTGTTTATGCGTCGTTCACCCATGTTTTATGTTTTACACTTCTTAATTTGATAGTTATTCAGTTGGATTGTTACTTCCTAATGTTTACCTTTTGTTGATTACTACTGTTCCTTTAGGTACTAATTTGGTTGAGCGGTTCAGTGATCAATTCATTCCCATGCTAATTGGTCAAGATAAGGCATGGTCATTGACAGATTCCACAATTATTCGGATGCCTTTATCAACTGAAATCGTGAAAGATGGACTTGAAGTGGGGTTAGATAGGGTAAATCAAATATCGGACCAATTCCTGGAGAATGCCTCCCGAATCCTCATTTTCTTGAAGTCAGTTTTACAGGTATTATATGCATATCAACATCACCCTGAACATCCTTGATTCATTTTTGACATCCAATGAATTTTTTTTTTTTTTGTGGCTGAGAATGCTTTTAAATATAAAACTGTAGTACATTTTGTAACATATAAACTGACAAAGTATGGGCTTGACCAGTCTTTCATGCTGTTGTTACGAACTGTTAAGTAAAGATTTCTTTCGCTACTTAGATTGTTCTGAGGCCGTTTTCATTTATCGGATATTCTGTTTAGGTAATTTTTTTTATTAATAAAATGTGTTTGGCATTCGCCCATCTGTTGGATGTATCTCTGAGCTGTATGTTTACAGTTGCGTAGATATTTTGGATTTTTGTAAGTTGAAGTTCAACTTCGAGGAATAAGTGAGGTTTGACTTTTGTCTTTGATTGTTTGGAACTCTATACATGTCATGCAAAATCACTTGTGTATGTTCTGAAGTAATTCATGTTTTATCATCTTGTGTTTCTTTTTAATAACTTGATGTCTCTTCTTCAAAATCAGACCTTAAAACGTGGATGTTGTCAATTTCAGGTTTCATTTTCCACATGGGAGCAAGGGAATGCACAACCGCATCAAGATTACATGCTGCATATTGATTCCGCATCAGCAATCATGAGGAATCCCTTCGCGGAGAAAAAATTGAAAACGTTTCAACTTTCAAGATTTTTTAGTAGCTCAAACTCTGTTAAATCACAAATAATAGAGGTTAACCTGCATATAGGGGAAAACAAACTTCTGGATCGATGGCTTGTAGTTCTCAGCAGGGGCTCTGGACAATCACAAAACATGGCTCGTGACAGGTACAAATTCACTTACTATTACTCAACATAAATGATTCTGGCAGTAACCTGTATGCTTTGATGTTCATATCACCTTGAAAGCGCCATGTCACACAATAAGGAGATACCATAAGCGCTTTCAGATGTTTAATCTATCTTTCTAAATTTAAGATGTTACCAACTCTGATCAAAACCATGGGCAGCAAATATATTCAGTTCATTGAGCAACTATGTCACTTTTTATACTTGATAACCAAAGAATTGGCATGCCACTGTTTAAACGAGTAAATAGAAATTAAATGCTGTATGAATTAAAAAAATTTAAAGAAAACATTATTTACTCAAATCTACTTTGGTGAGTGTCCTAGAGGTCATCATGTTTCTGTTTGTTGTTGAAATATTACTTATGTGCAGGAAGTATCTAGCATACAATTTGACACCTGTTGCTGGAGTTGCTGCACATGTATCTCGAAATGGTCGTCCTGTTGATGTTCATCCAGCCAGCCCCATAATGTCTCCTTTGCCTTTGTCTGGTAGTGTGAATCTACCTGTCACCATCCTGGGATGCTTCCTCATTCGGAATAATTGTGGTCGTTTTCTTTTCAAAAATCGAAATGAGAGAGCCATATCAGAGCCACAGCTTGATGGTGGAGATAAATTGATTGATGCATGGAACAAAGAGTTAATGTCATGTGTACGTAACTCCTACATAGAAATAGTGGTGGAGATGGAAAGGCTAAGTCGAGAACATTCAAGCTCTTCAACTGAGTCAAGTACCTCACGTCAGCTGGCCCTTTCTCTTAAAGCCTATGGTCATCAGTTGTATTCCTTCTGGCCACGATCTAACCAACATGCTCTGCTTAGCTTACATGACAGTGCTATAGAAACAGAAGTGCTCAAACTGGAGTGGGAATGTTTGGTTGAACAAGTTATAAAGCCGTTTTACGCTCGCGTTGCTGACCTTCCTCTATGGCAGCTTTACTCAGGAAATTTGGTCAAGGCTGAAGAGGGAATGTTTCTTACACAACCTGGTAGTGAGGTTGCTGTTAATTTGCTTCCTGTTACAGTTTGCAGCTTTGTGAAGGAGCATTACCCTGTATTTTCCGTGCCCTGGGAATTGTTGGCTGAAGTTCAGGCAGTAGGGATACCAGTTAGAGAAGTTAAACCAAAGATGGTTCGCGTTCTTCTAAGGAAGTCATCTGCATCTATTGATCTTCGATCTGTTGATACTTTTATTGATGTACTTGAATATTGCCTATCAGATATTCAATTTATTGAAGCACTTAACCCCGAAGTGGTTAACAGGGATGAAGGAAACAGTACTTCTGCTTCAGTGTCGACCGCTACTCAAGCTCAGGCTGGTTCAAGTGATGCTTTTGAAATGATGACAAGCCTGGGGAAGGCTTTGTTTGATTTTGGTAGAGTTGTTGTTGAAGATATTGGTCGTGCTGGAGATTCGATTGGGCAAAGAAATTGTAATAATAGATATAGTAATGCTGACCCGAGGTTTCTATCTGCACTTAATGAACTCAAAGGATTACCATGCCCGACTGCAACAAATAATTTAGCACGCTTGGGTACTTCTGAGCTATGGTTGGGAAACAAGGAACAACAGGCATTGATGTTGCCTGTGTCTGCACGATTTATCCATCCAAAAGTGTTTGACAGATCGAGCTTGGCTGATATATTTTTGAAGCCTTCTGTTCAAGCATTTTTAAAGTTGAAAAACTGGTCTCTTCCTTTACTGGCCAGTAATATGAAATATCTTTTTCATGACCACTGGGTAAGTCATATCTCAGAATCAAATTCTGTGCCATGGTTTTCATGGGAAAGTACATCCAGTTCTAGTGATGAAAGTGGTCCTTCGCCTGAATGGATACGGCTCTTTTGGAAGAATTTTAATGGATCAGCAGATGAGCTCTCCCTCTTTTCAGACTGGCCTCTGATTCCTGCCTTCCTTGGCAGACCAATTTTATGCCGTGTAAGGGAGAGACACTTAATCTTTTTTCCACCACCGCCTTTGCAGCCAATCTCTAGAAGTGGTTCTGATATGCATGAGAGAGACAGTTATATATCCACAACATCAGTAAGTGACGGTTCCTTATCTGAGTTAATACAGCACTATGTTTCAGGCTTCGACCTAGCACAGAGCCACCATCCTTGGCTGATTTTACTGCTGAACCAGTGCAATATACCTGTTTGTGATGCTGCATATATTGATTGTGCTGAGAGATGCAAGTGTCTGCCTTCACCTAGCGTGTCACTTGGCCAAGCTATTGCCTCCAAGCTTGCTGAAAGCAAACGAGCTGGCTACATTGCTGATATCGCTTCCTTCCCAACAGGTGGCCGTGATGAGCTTTTCACCCTTTTGGCTAATGATTTCTCTTCTAGTGGTTCAAGATATCAAGCATATGAACGTGAAGTACTAAGTTCACTTCCTATATTTAAGACTGTCACTGGGTCTTATACGCATTTGCAAAGGCATGGTTTGTGTTTAATCTCTGGAGATTCCTTCCTTAAACCATATGATGAGTGTTGCTTCTGCTATTTCCCGGATTCAGTTGAATGTCACTTTCTCCAAGCCCTTGGGGTCACTGTGTTGCATAATCATCAGACTTTAGTAAGGTTTGGGTTAGCTGGATTTGAAAGTAGATCTCAATCTGAACAAGAAGACATACTAATTTATGTATATGGAAATTGGCTAGATTTAGAGGCCGATGCTACTGTGATTGAAGCTCTTAGGGAGGCTAAATTTGTCAGAAATTCTGATGAATTTTCCTCTGAGCTGTCTAAACCAAAGGACTTATTTGATCCTTCTGATACATTACTAGTTTCGGTATTTTTTGGTGAAAGAAAACGATTTCCTGGAGAAAGATTTTCATCCGAAGGCTGGCTTCGCATTCTACGGAAAGCTGGCCTTCGAACTGCAGCGGAAGCCGATGTCATACTTGAATGTGCCAAAAGGGTGGAATTTCTGGGTAACGAGCACCATAGATCTTCCGAAGAAGATGATTTTGAAACGGATCTTGTACCTTCTGAGAAGGATATTTCTGCTGAGTTATCAACATTAGCAGGATCTGTACTTGAAGCTGTATTTTTAAACTTTGCTGGTTTTTACAGCACTGCGTTCTGCAACACTCTTGGTCAGATTGCTTGCGTACCTGCTGAATCAGGGTTCCCAAGTCTTGGTGGCAGAAAAGGTGGCAAGAGAGTCCTTACATGTTACAGCGAAGCTGTTCTTTTACGGGATTGGCCCCTTGCTTGGAGCTCTGTTCCTATTCTTTCAATTCAGAGATTCATTCCACCTGAATTTTCATGGACAGCATTTTGCCTAAGAAGTCCTCCGATTTTCTCGACTGTTCTTAAACACTTACAGGTAAGATCACTTGTCTTCTCTCTTTGATTATCTGTGGTACTCTTGTGACGGACATATGAAGAAAGAGGCCTGACTAAATACTCCCAGGTAATTGGACGGAATGGTGGTGAAGATACTCTTGCTCACTGGCCCAATGATCCAAATGTGATGACCATTGATGTTGCTTCTTGTGAAGTTTTGAAATACCTGGAAATGGTATGGGGATCTCTCACTTCTTCAGGTATGTATAGCACTTAACACTCGATTTACATTACTGAGTAGAAATGTGTAATTGACATTCAAGCTTTAGCAGCTGTAAAATCATAATCTGGCTGACGAACTTCAGTTTAATACAAAATGTCTGGAAAGAACATAGAACCTTTTAAACCAATAGTTGGTGTGAACAAATACAGTAGTAATAGTAAACATAGTTCTCCATAGTTTCTGTCCAGCCTTGCAAGCTATAACAATGAATTGCTCTGGACGACAACAACATATATCACTGTAAAATACCAAAAACAGGATAAAATGGATTTATGTTTGCAGTTTGCTGATGCATAGAAATATTTGGATATTTGTGATAATAGGACTGCAGTAAAAGGTATATTATTATGTTGAAATCACTGATTGAATTTTTTACCCGGCTTTGTAATTTCTATCATCCAGATATTTTGGATTTGCAAAAGGTAGCTTTTTTACCAGCTGCAAATGGGACACGTTTGGTGGGAGCAAGCTCCCTTTTTGTTCGCCTACCAATCAACCTATCACCTTTTGCATTTGAACTTCCTAGTCTCTACCTACCTTTTCTGAAGATCCTCAAAGAATTAGGACTTAACGATGTGCTTTCAGTTGGTGCTGCAAATGATATCCTCTCCAAATTACAAAAAGTATGTGGTTATCGGCGTTTGAACCCCAATGAGCTTCGCGCTGTGATGGAAATTCTTCATTTTCTCTGCAATGACATAAATACCACAAATACACCCGATGTTTCCACTATAAAATCAGATGTGATTGTCCCAGATGATGGCGGCAGGCTTGTTCATGCGAGATCTTGTGTGTATGTTGATTCTTTTGGGTCACGCTATGTGAAACACATAGACACTGCAAGGTTAAGACTTGTTCATCCACATCTTCCGGAGAGGATCTGTCTAGATTTGGGTGTGAGAAAGCTTTCTGATGTGGTTATTGAGGTATGCATGGAATCAGTTTCTTTTTATCATATTTTTCTTTTTCTTATATTTGTTATGTGTTGAAACAATCTCAATGTACTTGCTTTTTTTATCTAGGAACTTGAAAACGCTGAACATATTCAAAACTTAGACAACATAGGGTCTATATCACTCAACGTTATTAGAAGGAAGTTGAAGAGCGAGTCGTTTCAAGCTGCTTTATGGACTGTGAGCCATCAGATCACCGCCGTGGATAGCTTATCTTTTGAGGTTGTGCAACATTCTCTTCAATCCCTGGCAGAGAAAATTTGTTTTGTCAGAAATATATATACTCGATTTCTTCTCCTGCCAAATTCCATAGACGTCACCCTCGTGTCTAAGGAGTCCATGATTCCCGAATGGGAGAATGAATCACGTCATCGAACAATGTATTTTATCAATCTTCAGAGAACGTCTATCCTAGTTTCTGAACCGCCTGGATACATTCCTTTCCTGGATGTCATGGCAACAGTGGTGAGCGAGGTTTTAGGCTTTCCAATTTCCCTGCCTGTTGGATCTTTATTTTCATGTCCTGAGGGATCTGAAACTGAAATTGCTGCTTGCCTGAGACTATGCTCTTATTCTCTTACGAACACCGGCACAGCTGATAGTTCTGTCGGCCAAGAGATAATGCCACAAGATGCTGTACAAGTACAGCTTCACCCTTTGAGACCATTCTACAATGGGGAGATCGTTGCTTGGAAAATCCAACAAGGAGACAAGCTGAGATATGGAAGGGTCCCAGAGGATGTTAGACCTTCTGCTGGCCAAGCCCTTTATAGGTTTAAGGTTGAAATGACACCTGGAGAGACTGGTTTATTACTTTCATCTCAAGTTTTCTCCTTCCGAGGCACGTCAATTGAAAATGAAGGTCCCCTGATTTTGCGCGAGGGGATCCCTGCAGTATCTGATAACGAATCTCAAGAAATTTCAGAAAGTTCCAGAACTAACAAAACAAGTTCTAGCCAGGTTTGTTATAATATCTTGTGAAACGTAGGATTTAATCATTTATGCTCCATATTTGGATTATCCTTTATCAATATGATTTTTAAGAGACAAATGCATACTGAGTTTTCCCCGAAAATATTTATCATCTTGTGATAGTTTTGATCTTGAATCGTGTACTGCAAGGTTGATTGGATTTGTTTTTTGTCACCTGCAGCCTGTGAATGAAACGCAGTATGGCCGAGTCACAGCTAAAGAATTGGTTGAGGCAGTGCACGAGATGCTCTCTGCAGCTGGAATCAACATGGAACTGGAGAATCGATCTCTACTACTAAGAACCATAACTCTACAAGAAGAACTCAAGGAATCTAAAGTTGCATGCTTACTTGAGCAGGTTCGATTACAAATCAAATCCTCCATACTTAAAACACACAAATTCCGATCATAATGATGGATTAACAAATATTCTGGTTTTGTAACAGGAAAGAGCAGAGGCTTCCATGAAGGAAGCAGAGACGGCGAAATCACAATGGATGTGTCAGATATGTCAGATGCAGGAGGTGGAGATTACTATTGTACCATGCGGACATGTCCTGTGTCGGAATTGTTCATCTTCAGTCTCTAGATGTCCCTTTTGTCGCCTTCAAGTCAATAGAACCATCCGAATCTATCGACCGTAACTTAACACCAAATATTAATCACCAAAGGTTTTGTCCTCTATGCAACAGTTACTTCTAATTCATTGACAGCTTTGTATATATATGTACATATCTATTCCATTTAATTTTTGAAGTAAAGAAAACATTCTTTGAAGCTCATATTTGACATGAACGTATTGTTTGGCTATTATCTTTTGTGATGAATTTTAGAGTTCATCTACGTGTTTCATGATTTGAGTTTTTGCCAAATTCGATCCCAAATCGACGAATAAATTATGTTAATTAACAGTCAAAAATCTTGTTCTGTTTTCAAATATATCAGAACTAAGGTAAGACTAAAACACGAATCATACTGTGACACGTAGACGTTTAATAACCACCACTCAGATAAAGAAAAGGATATGTGTTTGCAGAGGCGGGAGAGAGAGTGAGAGAGATCGAACATACACACATCATCAATGGCGTCTCTGCAACTCTGCGACGGCTATCTCTTCTTCAAACCCTCTGTTTCTCCTCGGCTCCACTCTCATCGCATCTCTCATCATCGTCTTATCACTAAGGCCTCCGCTTCTCCTCCTCCATCATCATCGTCATCATCGTCGCCATCTTCTTCTTCCTTATCCTTGTCTTTCAGCCGGCGGGAGCTTTTGTACCAATCTGCGGCAGTATCACTCTCCCTTTCTTCCATTGTCGGACCAGTAAAAGAAGCTAAAGCTGATGAGCAGTTATCCGAATGGGAGAGAGTGTTTCTCCCAATCGATCCCGGCGTTGTTCTTCTCGACATTGCTTTCGTCCCCGACGAACCTAGCCGCGGTAACTTCCTTTGTTTTTCAATCTTCCGTTGTCAATTTCGAAAATACTGACTCGTGCTAGAAATGTCGATTAGGGTTTTTATTGGGAACGAGACAGACTTTGTTAGAGACTAAAGACGGTGGAATCACTTGGAATCCACGCTCGATACCTTCAGCTGAAGAGGAAGATTTCAATTACAGATTCAATTCGATTAGCTTTAAAGGTAAAGAAGGATGGATTATAGGCAAGCCTGCTATCTTGTTGTACACTGCTGATGCTGGAGAGAATTGGGATAGGATTCCTCTAAGTTCTCAGCTTCCTGGAGATATGGTACTATAGCTTGTTTTGTAGAGATTATAGCTTTGTATTTTCTGCTGTTTTTTTATGAGAATGTGTTAAGCCTTTTTTTTTTGGTATAATGTTGTTGTAGGTGTTCATAAAGGCGACAGAAGATAAGAGCGCAGAGATGGTTACTGATGAAGGTGCTATTTATGTTACTTCGAACAAGGGATACAACTGGAAAGCTGCTATTCAGGAAACTGTTTCAGCTACCTTGAACAGGTTCATTACCTTTCCTTTTGTTTATATTGGGGAGTTGACATTGTGTTTTGCGTCCAATGTCACTACATTTTCAGAATAGACTCTAACTTAGTATTTCCCATGGTCTTTCAGAACAGTATCCAGTGGAATCAGTGGTGCTAGTTACTACACGGGAACTTTCAGTGCTGTTAATCGTTCACCAGATGGAAGATATGTTGCTGTTTCGAGCCGTGGTAACTTCTTTCTAACATGGGAGCCTGGGCAGGTGAGGCTTTATTAAGGCTATGCAGCATTTATCATTTGGTTTGCTGTTGAACATTGAGTCCTTTTTTATTCCGTTGCTAGGCGAAGTAGTAGCACTTGCGTAGGCTCGCTCTTATGGCTAATATTCATTTGATTATATCACACCAACGGAATAATTTTAAAGAAGAGTATAATAATTCATGTTTGCAAATTATGATCTAAGAGTCAAGTACTGTGTGTAAGTAAACTATATTATGTGTCTTACAAGTGATAACCAATCCCTCCTTTTGTTCTTGTGTGTGGTTTGGTTTCTCGTAAAACTGTCATTCACCATAGTATTGGTACATTGCAGCCTTACTGGCAACCACACAATAGAGCTGTTGCCAGAAGAATTCAAAATATGGGATGGAGAGCTGATGGCGGTCTTTGGCTTCTTGTTCGTGGTGGAGGACTTTACCTTAGCAAAGGCACTGGGGTAAGTACTGCAACAAGACTTTTCTCATATCTTACAGTTTTGTTCCCTGGACATTTCCTTTTCTTCTCATACCTGAAAAAGCTCATTTTGAGATTTACTTGCGAGTTTCTGGGTTTTATGCCACTTAGAGAATGAAAGCAAACACAGCCATGAACCAAGAAAACAAGGAAAATAAAATACTGTTTCCTTGTGATTTGAATTCTCTATAAATGTTCCAATCTACCACTGACTTTGATCTCCACTGTTCTAATTGCTCAGATATCAGAGGAGTTTGACGAAGTTCCAGTACAAAGCCGAGGCTTTGGCATTCTAGATGTTGGGTATCGCTCAGAGGTACATGAGTCTATGCGATTATCACTCAAGTCTTTAAAAATTCAACTCTCGGATCATTACATCATTTGTTGTTGGGTATTGCAGGAAGAAGCATGGGCAGCAGGAGGCAGTGGAATTCTACTGAGAACAAGAAATGGAGGCAAGTCATGGAACCGAGACAAAGCAGCTGATAACATCGCAGCTAACCTTTACGCGGTCAAGTAAGTCTAACTAATCAAACATCAAAAACCAGAGTCTTTTGAATAACATCATTCTTATTAGCAGAAACAAACAAAGAAAACTAATAAGTTTTCAAATTCGTTTCTATATTATCTTGGCAGATTTGTGGATGACAAGAAAGGGTTTGTGCTTGGCAACGATGGAGTCTTACTCCGATATGTTGGATGAGAGAAATGCCAAATAAGAAAGGTTAATAATTGAAATGATTTTGTTTCAATCTTCTCTGTAAAGCCTTTTAACTGCGTTTTGATACTACAATACACTATTGTATACATTTCCCCTTCATATAAAATATATAAATCTTCTGAAAAAAAACAAATTTGTTTGGTAGTTGGATTTGGATATGGATATGCCGATATGGAGTAGTATTCACTATTTAGTAAAGACAAATTTTTAGGCAACGAAGAATTAAGATGACAAGAAAGACTGTATTTATTGTGTGAGAATCTTGTCAATATTTGATAGAAATTTATTAATATCATGAGTCACAAGAAAAACATAAATTAATAAATGGTAGTATATATGTTTTCAAATTTTGTTTTGTATGAATTTATTATTTTAATGTAAGTTTCACAGTTCGATTGTTTGATTTTTTTCCCTTTTTACATCTGGTTATTGATAGCTGTAACGCGGTTTTCGTTTCGAATATTTTTTTTGTTATAATAATTAAAATTAAGTTCTTCGTCTTTTCAAAAAAAAAAAAATGTATATATAATTTAGCGTCGTTCCGGTGGAAACGAGAGGAAGAAGAGATCTCTCTCGTTCGTTTTTTTTCCCGGAAAATCCGGTTTTGAGAGAAAAGTTACATCGAAAATTCGTTCCTTTCACTCAATCCACGAGAGTTTTCTCACCCTCTCTTCTTCTTCTTCTTCTTCTTCTTCTTCTTCAATCTCTCATCGTCGTCACTTCTTCGTTTCTCGTTTTCGCATTATTTTTCTCCTCCTCTTCCGAGAATTTTTGATCAGATCTAATTTATTCAGAGTAGGTTAAGTTATTAGATTGTATAGAGCAATGCTTACGGATCGAGGGAGGCGGATTTCTATTTGCAATGGCAGTTTTGAATTTGGCAATAGAAAATTCCGTGGTGATAATGGTTACGGATTCGTAGATCTCTCTCAAGGTTGCCGTGAAAGGAGTCCTTCGAAGTCATCATCATCTGTTTCGAAAATCCTGCGTATTTCCTCACCGACCTCGTCTCCACCTTCTTCGTCAGCTTCTACCGGCGCTGGTTATATCGAACACCATGTCTCCAAGCTCGATACTCTCGCTGGCGTTGCCATTAAATATGGCGTTGAGGTATAAATCTTTCTTTTTGGCTGACACTCACTATCCCCAGTTTTTTGAGTTTTTTTTTTTGCGTTTTTGTTTGATTGTGTTCTGAATAAGTGCTGATTCAGGTTGCAGATATTACGAAGCTGAATGGGCTTGTTACTGATCTTCAGATGTTTGCTCTCAAGACTCTCAAGATACCTTTACCTGGGAGACATCCTCCTTCTCCATGCTTATCTAACAGCTCTGTTAATCATGGGTACTTTTAAGCCTCTTGATCCTCTCTTCTTATACTGTTGTTTGCTAATTAGAAGGATGTATTCTGTGACTTAGATTTCAATCTATGTTATGGATTTTGTTGCTGTTAACCATAGAAGCTGAACTTGAGTGGTTTATATTAGATACTCTGTAAGTTGTGCTGATGTGTATTTCCAAACTTCAATCAAATAAACATTAGTGAGAGTTGTTTGTACTGTTGATTATGCTTATGGAGAGATGATATCATACCAAGATGGGCAAAGCTTGTCCTTGTAAAAGAACAGTTTTGACGTTTCAAACTCTGTTTTTTTCATGACACCACATAACCAAAGTTTACCACCGGAAAAATGTAAAGTTTCTATCTGCGGGTAGAGTTTGTGCAGTGTGGGCTATGAATTCTAAGTTTATTTTTTCTTGATTGGTTCCTTACAACCTACGTCCTTGAGTTGAGACAAAGTAAGAGAATGAGTAAAAGTGTTGGGAATTGAGTCAATTAGTAGAGCTCTAAATCATCATCATCATCATTCATAGTCTACTGATTTATGTTAAAGGGCATCCTATCAGAGTAAGCATATCCCCATGACTGATATGTGAAATCTTCTTGCAGAGAGGGTTGTTCCGAGCAAGCTTCACCACCAGCAAGCAATGGCAATCACCAAGATGTATTTGACTCCTTCTTGTCTTTGGGATTGAAGCCTTCAGAAAAGAAGGTTTCTCCAGCCATGAACTCCTTGCAAGGTTATTATGGATTGAAACCAAAAAACAGAAGAGCTTCTGAAGGTTTTGAGATGGCAGTGTACAAGAAAGAGTCTTCTCATCTCCAAGACGAGGATCAGTACCTCACTCCCTTCCCAGCCACCAATACTCCCTTGAGTCACCACAGAAAATCAAGAAGTTTGGTAGATGCAGTTATCGCCGAGGTCAACCAATCACCCAACCATTTAAAGGCAGGTGGAGGAAGAGGAGAAGTGAATTCTGATAAGCCAATGAGAAGACGCCAAAAATCTGAAGCCGATTTTAATTCACGAGCTCCAGAACTGCTTTTGAAAGAGGGTAACAGAAGCTGCAGTGGCGGGTTTTCTGCAATAGCTGGCAAAGGTTTAGCACTGAGATCCAAAGCATCGAGCAGGGCTAACTTATCAGCAGATACTGAGACCGGTAATGTCAATCCCATACCAATCAATCTAATGGATGCTCCTGCGGGAGACAGCTTCTCGAGCATGAGGAAATCGTTTAGCGCCTCTAGTCTGCAAGAACCAGGCTGTAACAGCAACGGTTCATCGTTATGGCCAACCTCGAAATGGACCCTGAAACCTGATATACTGACACAAGCAGCCATGGCGAGTTCTATTTTTGATGGATTGCCTAAGCCTTTAACTGGTAGGAGAAACAAAAAGGCTGTTGACTAAGGTTAGTTAGGTTCGTCCGTCTCATTGTTATTGACTGTCCACTCTTGGATTGTGCAAGTCGATAGCTATTAGATTCGGAAGTAAATAGAAGTAAAAAGTGTATTATTGCATTTCATTTATTATAAACAATAATGTCATTAGGCAGTGAAGGTGAGAGTCAAATTAGGCAATAATTTTTTTTTGGAATTCAAGAGATTATTAACATTTTGATTTGTATGTTAGGTGAATAATGGAATACCAGAATATTCAAAGTATTTATTTGATTATAAAAACATTAGCTGTATGGTTTTGAGGAATGATCATAAAATTCTAAAAAATTGGGATAAAGATAATTAAGCACTTTTAATTTTTACAATTATAACTGGCTTATGTTAGTAATCGCTATGTAAATGTAACAGCTGAATATAATAGCTGTTAACTAATTTTCCAATAAACAAAAAAAAAAAACAAATCGAGAAAAAAAAAACAAAGGAGTACTAATAAATCTGAAATCCCTAAGCTCGAGACGAGAGTTTCATTTTCTCGAGCAATTTCACTCTTCCCAGAACAACCCTTGGAGTTCCGATGATGAAGGGTCTTGTTTCCGGCGCCAGGAGGCTATCAACTCCATCGTCCATGGCGACAAGCATCGCCACTGCTAGAAGAAGCTACAGTCTGATTCCGATGGTCATTGAGCACTCATCGCGAGGAGAGAGAGCTTACGACATCTTCTCTCGATTGCTCAAGGAGCGTATAATCTGCATCAACGGTCCCATTAATGACGATACGTCTCACGTCGTCGTCGCTCAGCTTCTCTACCTCGAGTCTGAGAATCCTTCCAAGCCGATCCACATGTATCTCAATTCGCCAGGCGGCCATGTCACCGCCGGTACGCTTCAGCTTCCATTTCCTAACTTTTATAGTCTTTCGATTCGTCAAAATTCTGAGTAGTGTGATTGGGAATCAGATTGGTAGTAGAAAATTTCAATATTGTTCGTTGATACTTGTTCCTAAGTGGATTTGGGTATTTATCTAGGGTTAGTTACTTGATCATTGCAACGAGGCTGCTGAAATGTATGAGTGTCTTGTTTGTTACGAGTTAACACTTTTTTCCAATTTCAGATTTTATTTCTTGTGTGTCTTGTGATCCATCTTTTACCATTGATTCTAATGTGTCTTGTGAGTCTGTGACCCATTTTTTTTATCTATCTTTGGTACAGGTCTTGCTATTTATGATACTATGCAGTACATTCGTTCTCCTATTAGCACAATTTGTTTAGGCCAAGCTGCATCAATGGCTTCTCTCCTCTTGGCAGCAGGTGCCAAGGGGCAAAGGCGGTCGCTTCCAAATGCAACTGTTATGATTCATCAGCCTTCAGGAGGATATAGTGGACAGGCTAAGGATATAACGATTCATACAAAACAGATTGTTCGTGTGTGGGATGCGTTAAATGAACTGTATGTCAAACACACGGGTCAACCTCTTGACGTGGTTGCAAATAACATGGATAGGGATCATTTCATGACTCCTGAAGAGGCTAAGGCGTTTGGAATAATCGATGAAGTAATTGATGAAAGACCGTTGGAGTTGGTGAAAGATGCAGTTGGAAATGAAAGCAAAGATAAGAGTTCAAGTTAGGAAGTAACTGGTAATCAAAGTAATAAATTTTCTTCTTCTCCTCTACCAGTTTTTTCTTTGCTGCTACCTTAGATTTCCTTTTTCTATGGATGAAATTATGGTCTGAGGGCATGATCTCTCAAACTGTTTTTATTCTTTCATATATCGATCATGACTATATTTCAGAACTCTTTTCCTTGCATGTTTACATAGTCTAATATCTGATTCAGTCAAATGAATTTTGCATTAAAGAGTGGCTTTGGGTCTTAATTCCATGTGCAGTTTGATGCATTGCAAATCTTTGATTTATGCACATTCTTTTTAAACTAACTAGAAAGTCTAGAATGGTAAGATTTTTGTCTAGTTTCAGAGATTCCGGTCCTAGTTGATTTGCTTATGGTTAGATGCTGTGGTTTGCTGTTCTTTATGCTCTTAATTGATATTCTTGTTTTTGCTTACATTGATCGGTTTTCTATGCTGTCGTCATATGAGAACCTGATGTATTCTGAATTGCAACTTATCAGATGCTTGTGGTAACACTCTTAAGCAAGCTTTTGTGTGGTTTTGATGGTTTCTCATTCTCTATTAGGGAAAAATGGGTGATTAACATCTATTGTTTGATTTATTTTTTTATAAATGGAAAACGTGAAAGAAAGTGTTGATAAATCAAAAAGAAGCAATATACCTGTATGACAAATGTCTTAATATATTTGGTTAGGACTTAGGATTAGTGTAATTAGAAAATAAACAAAAAAAAATTAGAGAAAAAAGGAAAACTTTTTGTTCGATTTCGATCTCCGCTTTGTTTAATTAAGAAAAAGAAAAAAGGAAAAAAACGCCGACAACAGTAAACAACCAAGTTCTCTCACAAAAACTTGTTCGCAAGTTTTCACCTATCAGCCCTAACCCCATCGTGTCCCTCTCCCTCTCGCGACCGCCTCAATCAAATTCTCTTTCTTTGGATCGCTCTCGCTCTATCTCTCTCGCTACGACTCTCTTACCTCGTGTTCGTGATCCGTAGCCGTCTCCGCTACCACCTCAATAAGCGAGCTTCCTCCGGTGGAATTATCTTCAGATAGCAATCGGAGATTCTAATTGGGTATCTGGGTTGGATTGGGTTCCACAATTCTGTTCGGTGTTCCTCTTTCGCGTTCAAAATTAGGGTTTATAGAGGTCTCGCCTATGGCTCCTGGGCGTAAAAGAGGAGCGAGCAAGACCAAGGCCAAGGGGCAGTTGATTCTCGGTGATCTGGTTCTCGCCAAAGTCAAAGGCTTCCCTGCTTGGCCTGCTAAGGTGCCTTCTAATTCCTTTATTGGGTTTTGGTTTCTTCTCTAATTGTTTCCCATATAGTCCTTAATTAGTCCCTAGTCATCATCTTTATTTTTTTTTTTAAGTTTTGTTGGGTCTTCTGTTTTTAATCGTTAGGAGTTCTAGAATCTGATGATAGGACACATTAACTTTGTGGTTATTTTACTGCGTAGTCAGTTGTGTATAGTTGAATTTTCGTAGGTTGATGATCACTAGTGTTTCTCCTTTCTTTTGGTGAGAGTCTTACTATAGGCTTCATGATTAGGCTAGTTTAAGACTTACCTGATTTATTAGTTCTTGAGACTGAGCCGGATAAGTCAGTTAAAGCGTCTGTCTCTCTAGTAATTAGGTCTGATTCCACGGTTGAATTGTATAATATACATCTCGATTAATAATGAGCGTCAAAATCTCTTTAGTTAGTCACTTTTTTGAAGTGATTTGGTTTTGACTTTCAGATCAGCCGGGCTGAAGATTGGAATCGTGCGCCAGACCCAAAGAAGTACTTTGTTCAGTTCTTTGGAACAGAGGAAATGTAAGCTAGTCTCTTATATGTATATTGATTTTCAGTTAGTTGAGACGTGGTATTCTTATATTCTGGTACCTTACCATCCAGAAAGGTATATTAACTTTAGTCAATATATATTTATGTTGCTGAAATTAGGCACTAGATCTCAATTATCAGGTGTTTTGATTGCGTTTTTTTCCCCGGCTGACTCTTATCTTTGGAGTTAATTTTTTAAATCTATACTGACAGTTATCTTCCTTCACCGCAGAGCTTTTGTTGCGCCGCCTGATATTCAAGCCTTTACTAGTGAGGCAAAGAGCAAACTGTTAGCAAGATGTCAAGGTAAAACAGTCAAGTACTTTGCACAAGCTGTACAGGATATCTGCACTGCTTTTGAAGCGTTGCAGAATCACAAGTCAAATGTTTTGGGCAATGAGGATCCTCTGGATGCTGCTGAGCCTAGTTTGAGAGAAGCTGAGAAAGTGGATGGAACAGATCATATAGTCACAGAGTCTGATGGAACTGATAACGTTGATACTAGAGTGGATCCTTGCTTCCCCAAAGTAGATAAGAATAATGGTGAAGACACAAAGGCTGAGATAGGGAAGCGTGATTCATCGTCATTTCTGGAATCAAAGATCACAACCACATCCTCTGGTAGTGAGTCACCGCAGCATGGTTCGGATGACCCTAAAATAAAGGACGAAGATTTTGATAAAGGAACTGACACTAATGCTTGTGTTGAACAATTTGGTAATGGCCAAAAGAAGCTGGCCAATGGTACGAAAATTAAGAAGGTAGCAGATGGCTCTGATAGAAAAGATGAAGATACAGTTCACAGAGACAAAAGCAATAACTCACATGTACCTGGTGGTCGAGCTGCCAGTGGTAACTCTGATTCCAAAAAGTTCAAAGGTCTGTTGACAGAGAAATCTAGCTCCAAAGTGTCTGCTGGCAAGAATGAAAATTCACCTGGCTTCAAGGGTGGGGTTTCTGGAAAGAAAAGAAGGCTTGAAACTGAACTAGGAAAGCCTGCACTAAGAGTAGATGAAACCTCACGTGCTGCTAAAAAGCCGCGAGGTGAAAGTGCGAATGATAAAGTAAAGTGTGAAATTGATGATGAATCTGATTCTACCGGGATTGTATCAGATATTAAGCGTGAACTTGTTTTAGGATTAAGTGCTAGCGGTGGTAATTTACAATTTGATAAAGAAGTAGTTGCATATACAAAGCGCCAGAGACAAACAATGGAGAAGGCTACCTCTCCTTTATCTGGCTCTCGTAATAAATCTGGGAAAGGTCATCTGGAACAGAAAGACCGTTCCTCCCCTGTTAGTAATGTTAAGGTTCCAGCTGCTCAGTCGCTGAAAAAACGGAGGGCTGTTTGTATCTATGATGAAGACGATGATGAAGATCCAAAAACCCCGTTACATGGAAGACCAGCCATTGTTCCAAAAACATCATCAGTCTTGACTGAAAGTCATAAAAGTGCTAATGTCTGTCATGGTACTTCAACTAAAGCTAAGATATCTGCTGGATCTACAGAGAGTACTGAACTAAGGAAATTCCCTCTGCGTAAACATTGTGAGGATGCACCACGTGTATTACCAGGCCATGCGGAGAATTCTACTAACAGCTTACCTGTGGTAAAACCCATCAGTGAGTTGCAGCCGAAGGATGTCAAGCAGAAATTGCTATCTCCGAAGATGTCCCCTCAGCTGGTTTTAACTAACAAGCACATTGCAGGACAACAAAAAGTTGCAAACTCATCTGTGAAGGTTTCTGCTGTTGTGATGGCAAAGAAGCCTCAAAGAGAATCTTTTAAGGAGGCAGTTACAGGATCTGATAAAATAAGCTCTTCTCAGTCTCAGCCAGCAAATCAGAGACACAAATCAGCTTCAGTTGGAGAGAGGGGAACAGTGGTTTCAAAAGCTACAGTACGTTTGAATGATGCTGGTGTTTCAAGAGACATGTCTGAGGACTTGTCTGGTGGCATGTATGTCACATTCTATCTGTCATCGTTTTATATTAATTCCGGCTGTTGCTTATAATTTGTTTTTTGTTTTTTTTTTGAAGGCTTGATTTTAATCAAGAAAAGTGGAATGCTCCATTTACCAGTGCAAAGACCCCAGATTCGGCTGCATCTATGAAGGATTTAATTGCAGCTGCACAGGCAAAAAGAAAACAGGCACATTCACATAATTCAATGTTTGGGAATTTGAACCCTAGTTTCTTAAGCATCAGTGATACACAGATGAGGAGCCATAGCCCATTGGATCAGAATGCTTCCGCTTCTGCTGCCATCGCAATGCCGTTAGTTGTTCAAGGACATCAACAAGATTCTTCTCCGTCAAATCATGGGCAGAAGTCCTCGTCAAAAAATCAGATTGAGACTGATGATAATGAAGAGAGAAGACATAGTTCAGGACATAAGTCAGTTGGAGGTTCACTTAGTGGTGGCACTGAGGCTGCTGTTTCTCGGGATGCTTTTGAAGGCATGATAGAGACCTTATCAAGAACTAGGGAAAGTATTGGACGTGCAACTCGCCTAGCAATTGATTGTGCCAAATATGGGCTTGCTAGTGAGGTAAGATGGTTGGTTGATTTTCATTTTATTTTGTCTTAAGGCTGTCAACAAACTTAATGTCAGGCTGCGCACATCAAATCAGTTTAGATTTGCACTTATTCTGGCTTAATTTATTGGATGTTTAGCTTGCTACGTAAATTGCTTTCACAAAATTATTTATAGCATTTGGTGTGTAATGTTCATATAATAGTTGCTTTAATTGGGAAGTTTGTTTGTGTTTTTATCAAGGTGGTGGAACTTCTCATACGAAAGTTGGAAAGTGAATCTCACTTTCATCGTAAAGTGGACTTGTTCTTTCTCGTTGACTCTATCACCCAGCATTCGCACAACCAAAAAGGTGAGGGTTTCTCTTGAATGGATGCAATACCTGTTATCAAAGTATTACTTCCCTAAAATGCTAGTGGTAATTAGATTTTGTTGTTTATTTTTTTTAACTGCTTTCAAATAGAACACCTAAACTAGTCTGATGCTTGTGTAATCTATTTCCAGGTATTGCTGGTGCGTCTTACGTTCCTACTGTGCAAGCTGCTTTGCCACGTCTTTTACGTGCCGCTGCTCCTCCAGGGACTGGTGCTAGTGATAATCGTCGTAAATGTCTGAAGGTACTTTTACTATTTTATCGTTTCTAGATTATCCTTGCTTTTTTTTAGGTTGGAGTGACGGAGTTAGTGACCTCTTCGCTTTTTTAGGTTCTGAAGTTGTGGCTTGAAAGGAAAGTTTTCCCCGAATCGCTTCTGCGTCGTTATATTGATGATATTAGAGCTTCTGGTGATGATGCAACGGTTGGGTTTTCCCTACGACGTCCTTCTAGATCTGAGCGAGCTGTAGATGATCCTCTCAGGGAAATGGAAGGGATGCTTGTTGATGAGTATGGCAGGTATGCCAAACGACTGTCTTGCTTAGTAGTGTATTCTTCCTATTTTTTATATATTGCTGATGAAAAGATATCAAGGATAGTCAGGAAATTTATATCACTCTAGAGTTCTTAGAGATGCGTTTGGTGCTATTCTGTAGACTGTTAATAAACTTTTGTGCCATTTTTTCTGCAGCAATGCAACGTTTCATCTACCTGGATTTTTTTCTTCTCATAATTTTGAAGATGACGAAGAAGATGACGATCTTCCAACAGAACAAAAAGCAAAAAGCACATCGGCTGTGGAACGTTTCAATGCTTTAGACGACTTGGAAGTACATGATAATTTGAGTGATAAAAGCCATCGAGTTTTGGAGGATGTAGATCGTGAACTTGAAATGGAAGATGTATCTGGTCAGTGGAAAGATGTAGCACCTTCCTCTTTCTGTGAGAATGAGACAAAGGAGCAGTCACTGGATGTTATGGAACCAGTTGCAGAGAAATCCACTGAGGTACCTCCTCTTCCAGAGGATCTTGCTCCGCTACCTCATGAATCACCTCCATCTCCCCCTCCTCTACCACCTTCTCCCCCACCTCCATCACCGCCTCTTCCGCCTGCATCTCCACCTCCATTACTGCCGCCACCACCTCCTGCAGCGCAGTTTCCTCCTCTTCCCCCACCTCCGTCTCAGCCTCCACCACCGCCCCTTTCACCTCCACCTTCACCTCCGCCTCCGCCTCCACTTCCACCGCCTTCACAATCTATAGCTTTACCACCATCAATAACAACTCAACCATCCTTAGGTAGCCATCATCAATTACCACTCCAACCAGGATTTCCTCCCCCATCATATCCATTATCACATCAAACATACCGAGGATCTATGCAGCAAGACCGCTGTAGCATTTTCACTGTAAGTTCTTTGATTTATACTGTTTGATGTTACTCATGATTCCTTAATATATGTGCATCATTTATCATTCATGTTTCAACTCCTGGGCATCATGTGCAGGGTGATCAAATTGTCCAAGGGCCAGGAAGTTCTTCACGTGTAAGTCATGTTGAGGGGGCTGGACAAACCGACTTTTTTGTGCAGCAGTCATCTAGTTTTTCACCAGCAGGAGTGTGCAGTTCCAGGGAACCCTCATCATTTACTACCTCCAGGCAACTAGAATTTGGGAGCAGCGATGTACTTTTTAATCCTGAAGTTTCCTCACAGAATCAACGGTTTCAGCCAAGCAACCCTCTGTCCCAAAGACCTATGGTTAGGCTGCCTTCAGCACCGTCCAGTCATTTTTCGTATCCAAGCCATGTTCAATCACAACCCCAGCATTCCTACACTCATCCATACTCGTTCCCACCTCAACATGATGATGGACGGCGATACAGAAATGAGGAACCATGGCGGATGCCTTCAAGTGGACATCATGCAGAAAGTCAGAGTGGTGCCTGGAGACATGGAAGAAATTCACATCCAGGCCTTCCTAGAGTTACAGACAGTATGTAGACGCTTGAATCCTTATATATCCTTTAGCTGTAAAGGTTAATAACTTACATGATTGCTTGTGAGAACTATGATACATATGTTGATTACTGTTTTCCAGCTTGTCTATTTGTGTATGGTTTGCTTCCTTGCAATTGATGGTCTTGTTTGCAATTCCTCAGATTTCTTCCGGCCAGCACCAGAACG
Organism: Capsella bursa-pastoris; assembly: GCA_036452645.1. NCBI lineage: Eukaryota > Viridiplantae > Streptophyta > Magnoliopsida > Brassicales > Brassicaceae > Capsella > Capsella bursa-pastoris. The sequence goes on from CP144196.1 coordinate 7,530,299, forward strand.
TCCACCTTCAGGGACAATGAGCTATCAGCCTTCTGCTACTAGTAACTTACAAGCTGCCCCTGCAATGCCAGGTGAGACTATCTCAGACTTCTCAGTCATTGCATCTATTTGTAAACTCTCAAGACACCGTCAGAAACCTTTTTCCTTGCCTTACCATTTTAATTTACCCTTTTAAGGTCATGCTGCTTCCCAAATGCTACCATCTCGGCCAGACATGCCTACTGCGAATTGTTGGAGGCCAGCTTGAAGTGAAGGTAGAATTTTGTTGGCCTGCTCCTGCTGTTAGTATCAATGGAAACGAAGCTGCTAGTGTCTCATTAACAAGGTTAATCCTCTAGGTTTGATTTTCTAAATACTTAAGTAAGTCTTTATTCAGTGTTGTCATCAAACAGTTACAGTTATACTACTTTCTCTTCCGTGGAGTACTTTTTCGGATATATCCACTTCCAGAGGCATCAAAAACTTCTGCAGACTTTTGCCAGGATTCTGTATATTGTATTTTTTTCCTGACAATTGTATCTGTGGATCATATTCTTCACAGTATAGGTTCTTGTTTTTTAATTGGTTAGTACTTCTGTTCCGCAGATCATGTAATTATGCCAATCACAATGTGCTCAAAATCTTTTCCTGGTTAAATGAAATTTGAACTTTATAGTCAAAGACAGTTCGTTTAATCCATTTTCTAAGCTCTTTAATCTTTGCCGGTCTCTGAGAAATTTAAAGAATATGCTGTTAAGACTGTATGTTACTAGTTAGGCAGACTTAGGTGGCAAGAATTATAGTCTAGACTAGAGACCTTTTGCTTACTCGTGTCTTGTTGTTTGAATGAGTAACTTAGGTTTATATACATGGTAGGTCCTATTCTAGGCCTCGGTATAACCACTTGCTCAATTTCGTTATTTTTTTTTTCTCATGTCTCTCTCTTCTGGAGATAAGCCATGCCTCGCTGCCTTGTATTTTTTAGCAGGAACAAGAAGCATTAATTTCTGTACAATTGTGAGTCCCGTTCATTTTACAGTTGCTATCTTGTGCATTCTGAAGAAGTATCGAAGACTTGTGAGGTAATGGTTGCTATTTCTTTGCCTGAAAAATATTTGCTCTCCGCTCACACCACTTGTGTGCTAGTGACATAACAGTTTGGCTTCATAACTATAATGAGCACTTGATGAAGTGTATGTTCCATATGATTTCTCAGAAGAGCCATTTTGTTTTTTTGTTTTTTGCAAGTACATATTTGAAATGATAGAAGATGAAAAGAAAGAGCCATTCTTTTGACCTTTATATAGTTGCAAATGTGGTGGAACTAGGGAAAGGGTTTGAGTGACCTAAATGTGAGCTTATGCTATTCATGGCTTGGCATGAGACAAGCAGCTAATCTTAAGTCAATGTATTTATAACAACACCCTTTTTAACTTGTTCTAAGGATCTGTTTTCTGCTGCCGCACTCGCCTGTCATGTTTAGTTGGCATGAATATGCCTGTTTAAATGGCTTGGGGGTTGCACATTTGAATGATTATATGTGCTAAATAGGCTGCAGGCATAGCCATTATAGTCGTTTTTTAGGAAGTTTTCATCATACATATATCTTCTAAGTGGGGTAGACTTTTTTCAAAAAAGAATTTGTGGTTTTAAATACATCTTGCTTGTTCTTTGACAAATATCTCGTACTTTAGAACATGACGGTTTGATGTGGACAAAGAAGTATAAGTGATTGGAAGGGATTCTGTATTGAATGTTGGTTCTTGACACAGTCAGTTTTCTTGAGGGAACTGTATGAATATTATTTGTTTGTAAGAGCATTCACCAGAGAAACTACATAATTGCATCAGCTGATGGTCAAGTGTACTTTGTCCCTTTTGGTGTGTACGTTTTACCAGATCAAACTGCTATGAATGGTTAGCTTCTTGGTCCTTCATTAAGTCGCGTTTTATTTCTGATTTTTTGTTAAAGAAATGCCTTTGGGGGTAGAATTTCATGTACTTTTGTGTGTGGACTTCAATTACGAGAAATATGTCTTGGTAAAGCTGTTAAGTGACTTGCGTCTTGCAACAGGCCTTTGGTACAGAGCTGAACCACCTGAATTGCTGGCAATCGCCATGCTAGCAACCGTGTGCAAAAAAAAGAAGATGGATTACACACAAGGCTTTCCTGATTGGGTTTTGCAAAAGCACGACGTAAGAAACATTTCTCTTGTTCTGAGCCCTACTCTCTGTCTCAGTTATACTGTAAAGCTAACTAGCAAAGTTAATAATGTAAACATACAGTATAGTGAACATGGATTAGAGATTTTGTCTCACATGGAATGGCTACAAGCAATCCTAAATTGTTACATGGTCGTTTTTCAGGTTTTGAAATTCTGTGAATTGGATAGGGAGCCAAGAGTTGCAAGTATTCGGGAACCAACTAGGCTTTAGATGATTGAGATCTTCATTAACGATTCAGTTTCTAAAGTTTGGAGGTTAGTTACACTGTCAACTTCTTAAGCTTTTTAATGAAGTGGGTAGAGAACATAACTTAAGGTCAGATAAATTAGCCCCTGAAAACAGAGTTTTTGTGAATGTTTATATATCATCGTTTGGTTACGGCAGAAATGCTGTCTTAACATATAAGATTTATTGAAAAATGTGTTACTTGCTGTCTGATCCAATGGTATTGGATTCCATTTTGGCATCTTGTTTGAACCGCCAAATTGTGATTTAAAAATTTTGGCCATGTAAGGTGATCACATCATCACAATACTTTCACCAAATTAAGCAAATTATGTGCTTCTTTTTGCACCAAATGTATTAATTAAAAATGTAAATTAATACTAAACTAAACTTCTTAACTCAACTTATTCAAAATAGATAGATGGGTAGGTAGTTGAAACCCCAAAGTTGATAATGCAAATGTGTTTCGACTTTCGAGTTTGGATTATATTATACAGGTTCAACGTTGAATGTTGGTGTACATTTCACAAGGCAAGGTCAAAATCTACCATATATGAATGAATGATACGATCAAACAAAATCAACAAAAAAACAAAGAGAGTAAACCTATAAAAAACTTGAAACAGTCGTTACAGCTAGACGCGGTATTGCCGAACAAGAAATCCTTCCAAAACGACCTTTTTCTTGTAAGCCTCAGAATTCAAATCCAAATCACCTGGTACAGCTTTACCACTGCCACTGCGTTTGCGTTTGGCCGCCGCAGCAGCCGCAGTCGTAGCCCGTTTAAGACGATGTAGAAAATAACACCAAGTGGATGTACAAAGAATAGCACACAAACGTCCCCACGTCAACATTATCATTAACGTTAGCATTATGATTGATATACCAATTACCGGGTCGAATTTACCCACCCGTGACCCTTTTCTGCCCCGTGACGACTTCTCCCTTAATCCTTTCGGCTTCGACCCTGCTCCAACGGTTTTAATCGGGTCGAGTTTCCTGCGTTCGTGACACAAGTCGTGTCCTGAGGGACTCAACGGATCCGGGTTTATATCTCTTTGTAAATTCGTGTCTTTCTTAAAAAAAAAAAACAAACTTTGTTACAAATTTAGGATAAATCAGAATCTATCACAAAACGGGGAACAATTACACTCTTTTTCTTTTTACTTCGATTATGAACACTTATAAATATGTAAGATTTGTTGTAATCTACCGAGAAAAATAAATACCTCGTTGCTCTCATGTTGAACGCCTTTATTATAACCACTAGTCGCAATATTCTTCCGATCAGTATCATGACGCATCACACGAAACAGATTTTGCTTATCATCTTTAACAATCATGTTTCTTTTCTCTGACGTCTCGTATATTGGCGCCAGTGTGATCTCGTCTTCCTTCAAACGAAACTTTCTCGGTCGTGGAAACCAACAACGAGGAGTTCTCGTCTTCTTTTTCTTGTCTTGTCCGGGGTCTGCAGTTAGTTTGTCTGTCTGAATTCTCCCGAAACAGCGAAGAACGTAAGAGGAACTTGCTCTCTTCTTCTCGGGTTTGCCCATGAACGCTGAATTCAAAAGGACTTGAGAAATGAAAACATGTTAGACTTTAGGAGTATTAAATATAACTCGGAACGGTTGATATTGATCCCAATTTTTTTAGTAGTTAATAAGTTAATATATCTTGTGCGTTAGTGTTCGCACGCTTTCGATGAAGATACCTCTTTATGGACTACAAATAGAAGTAGTTGTGACAAGATTGTATTATATATTGTATATCAACCTTTGTTTTATTACGTAAGGTCGATTGTATAAAGTCCTAAATTTGATGGTTTTAGATTATGTCCGATCTTATATCTTGTCTTTACGGTTTATCTTTTTAAGCCTTATAGTTTTCTAATTTTCTTTAAAGACAAAAAAGTTGTAATTTATATTTCAAGTTTTACAAAAAGTTGTAGTAAGAAAAACTACATTGATGCAACTTGTAATTACTTTCTTAGTGTCTTAGCGTCATACTAATATTATTCCACATCAAAAACTTAGTGGTGAAGATTCAACAGGGACCAAAAAAAAAAAAAATTTTAAGAGATTTACAAAAATTAGGATTATCATATAAATCTAAAATATTAAACTAAGTAGTAAGTAGATAAAGAGGATCTTGTTGGTGGCCAGCCAAAGTCTTTCTTCATAGAGTTATATATATGGTCGTGTCCACGTTTTCTATACTTTCTACGTCGTTGCCAAATATTCTCTTGTTGCTTTCTCTTTTGTTTTCTTCAAATATTTTCATTAGTCAATGTTTGAAAATTGAAATTTTCTTTGATCAAGACAATTTATTATCTCGTACTATAATTCTTGATTAACAACAACACTCCATGTAATGTAAGTATAAGCTAATCCAAAGAAAGTTTCTCTTTCAGAGTTTTGGTTGTTACTTTCCAAAGGGTTTTGTTCAAAGACTACAACAAAATCCTTAGTTGATTATCAAAATAAAAATGCACTTTATATATTTGTGGACATCCTAGCGTTATGGAAAAACACATATAGTTATAAATTTATTATCTTACAATATATCATTGTCATGGCCTCATGGGATAACAAATTTAAAATGCTACTAAATTTATAAATTTATCTTTAGAAAGGCTTCTTCTTCTGCTTGGATGGTTTGTAATCACCAAACCCGGCACGTTTGACCCGGCCACGTCAGCGTTTCTCTCAACCGTTTTTTCCGCCGTTTCAGTTGAACAACCCGACGCAAAACGCTCATCCATAACGGCAAACTCTTCAACGGTTCCGCCATACACGCCACTATCTCCGCCGTGATCTCCCCAAAACACGGTCGCGATTCCACGTCCGATGAAACACACCTCGCCGCCATCCTCAACAACCGCAGGTTCATCCCCCTGAAAACATTCGATCCTCCTCCGCCTCCGCCGCAGATTTCTCCGATCTTCCCTGCTTTAATCAAGGGAACCGCCCAGTCCACTATCGACGACGGCGAACGAGAGACGTCAATGGCTTTTCTACAACTAACGATCTCCAGCAATACGACGCCGTAACTATAAACGTCAGTCTTGGTACTAAGATTCTCCGGTGACGTGTAACAAGGATCTAAGTATCCGATAGTTCCCGCCGCCGCCGGTCTCATCTTATCACCAGCCATATCGACGGCGAGTCCGAAGTCGGCTAGTTTCGCTTCCCAGTTCGAACCGAACAGAATGTTTTCCGATTTGATGTCACGGTGGATGACACCTCGCTCGTGGAGGAAGTGAACGGCTCGAGCGATCTGAAGAGCGACGTCGATGCGTTTAAGCCACGTGGGAATAGGAGTAGCTGACACGTGTAATAACTGATGTAATGATCCGTTTGGCATGTACTCGACGACCATAAGCTTTTTCTCGGCATGGCCAAGAAAGCTCAAGACGTGTTGGTTACATGGTAGTGACGACATGACATTGATCTCGTTCTCTAGTTTCTTCGTTTGTTCTGATTTGGATGATGATGATGAAGGAGATGATGGTAATGATGATGGTGTTTTGATGGCTACGACTACTTTGTGATGTTTGTCGTAATCTTTATCTTCTTGGTGATGATCAAGAAGGGCTTTGTAAACGTAGCCATGGCTTCCTTTACCGATGAGTTGCGAAGGAGAGAACTGATCTGTGGCAGTGACGAGCTTGTTGTAATCGAACTCCTTCATTTTTGTGAGTTTGAGGAGAGATTGAGAGAAGGATTTTTATGTGTTTCTGTATGTGATTATACGTGTAAGAGAATAAAGTTGTAAAAATGTTATAATTCGAAAATTATTGAGAAAAGCAAAAGGAATATAAAAGCTTTTTTATATATATATAAGTAATGATGATGATAATGGTGCTTTTTCATATTCCTTTCGGACATTTTTCATGCTTTTGAGATAGTTGGGTTCAAAGTTTAAGATTAAAAGCTGAGTCCCCTATGTTAAATTAATTTTATCTTTTCGCATGTTGTTGGCCTAACCTCCTTAACCGGTACGTTTTAGGTAACCCGGAGAAAACTGCGTGAGATCGAAGAGCTTTAACAAGTTAAGTAAAGTGAATGATTAACTAATTAAATGAGATATATGTAAAGCGAATGAAACAGTACACTTTTTTTGGACTTGTAACATATATGTTACCTTGAAGTTTGCTATAGTAGCTGAATTGCCGAAGCTCTTCTTGACGATCACCAATTAGTAGACTAGAATAACAAACATATTTGCATATGTAAGTAACTGTTTTATTTATTATAGCCTCAAAGACTCAGAGGGGGCTCGATCCATTCATAAATTCATAAACTAGAAGAAAAACTCAACTGCACATGTGACTCGAGCCTGCATGTGTCGTATTAGTAGTATAGGTATAATGTTAAGTTGGGCCGTATTTGGGGAAATATAGGTTTTTAAAAAGAAGAAAAAGGCCAACAACCCAAATGGTTTAGTCTTGTTTCTTTTCAAATGGTTAGTATATTCATTATGAAATATTACTTAGTAAGAAAAAACAAAATTGATTTGTAACGACGACATAATCAATCACATACTGTGTATATGAGAATCTATTCTCATAAGTCATAACTCTCGTTCTCCTCACGTTGCAACCTGTATATATCGATGGTCTTTGTCTTCTCATTCTCATCATTGACCAATAATCAAAAATATAATGCTCCTAATTTTCCTTTCTTCTTGCAACACCAACATATATGTTGTTAATGTCGATACGAATCATACGATACGCCTAGCTAGTTTGGATATGATATGAATTATGATCAAAACATTAGGGGAAAAAAGTAAATACAAGATACTCCAAAAACATTGTCATTCAAACCTTAAACACACAATAGGTTGACTATCTAAATCTCTATGCCAACAACATACTCACGTAGATTAAATCCATATACAAACAAAGTTCTTGAGAAATGGGAGGAGAGCATTGATCAATCAGTAACATTTACTGAAGAGCTGAATCAATAAATTAAAGTCCACCTAGACTGCACCAAATCCGAAACAACAACAAATGAAAGGTACGTAAAGTTAAAAGTCTTGAGAGTTCATAAATTTTTACTCATAAAAATGCAGTGAGAGCAAGAGGCGCCAGCCAGAAAAATCTGAAGAGGTCATCATCTCAAGAATCTTGACAGAGAAACATGCAGACTAAAACAAAAGTATTTTAGGTTTTATGTAGTGAAATACAACTTTTCTACTGTTCATAACTCTTTGGCCTTTCTGAAATTGGCAGAGGTCATAGATTAGAGACACATGCAAAACATTATTGCGACGTGACTTTGTTTAACTTATTTGGAAACGGATTTGATTTGGTATGGACTTTCACCTTTCAATGGCATGCGTGGACGTATCCGAACATACCCAAAAAAAAAACTATATAGTTATAAACTTATACGTATATTTTGTTCCGAAATATAACTAGTAATTATGCACGTTCTTAAAACTACTATCACTTTAAGAGTTTTGACAAATAATTCTTTGGGATTTAAAAGAAAAAATGTTACTTTCCAGATTGAATTCCAAAAGTGCTAAGTTACCAAATTGACTATAATCATTCGTACCAAATCAATATACATATGTACCGATCTACGCATATAAAATAAAATAAAATGTTCATGTAATAAATTTATTTTCATATTACAAACTCCCTCCCACTAATTTCCTAACAATGACCCATTTAGTGGTCTACATATAAATCATTCAACTTCCTTCCCATTTCCACATACACATAACCCCATAGATTATATATACACATCATCATCTAATAACCAAGTTGAAAAGAAAATAAAAACATATCAGTTGGAAAAATTCAAATAAACCAAAAATAACCACACAATCTTCTTATGATCATTAACCTTAATCAATTAACAAATCTCAAACATCAAAACAACTAATTAATATAACCATCATCAGTAGACTTGGCATAGTATTGATCTATCTCGGAGACACTCCTATTGATCAAATTCACCATCAAACCATGCTTCATGTACATTGTGAGTGCCAACTTCGGCTCCACCTTGTGACCATTCACCACCTTCATCTTGTACCGGTAAACTATTGCGGCTGCCGTGGCTTTCATCTGATAGTAGGCAAAATCTTTGCCTAGACAAAGGCGTGGACCGCCGTTAAAGGCCGTGAATTTATATGCCGACTCACTCATGAACCGTCCGTCTCTTAGCCACCTCTCTGGCCTAAACTCACGACAGTCTTTTCCCCATATAGCTTCCATCCGACCCATTGCGTAAATCGCGTATATAACTTTTTCTCCCTTCTTCAACATTGTTCCATCAGGAAATACGTCGTCTTCTTGAACCTGAATAATAAATCTTAGCAACACTATAGTAACCCTCATCGCGCGAGGTGATTGGTTTAATAACATAGAAAATTTAATATGAATGAGTTCGTCGTCAGGTTTCATTGGGAAACAACAAAACATAACATTCTTGTGTGCTACCAAGAAGTCAAAAGTATGTTTTGTATTAATTAGGTGTTCTCCCAAGAACTTTCATTTTTGGTGACTGATTAGGTAACCTATAATAGAAAACAAAAAAAGAAATGGGAATTTAACAATTTGAGTTTTTTTTTTTTATTCTCCTCCGAAGTGTTTTTAAGTTCGTAAATTTTTTTGTAAAAAAAACTCTTTCAACGAGGAAAAAAAAAACTACTTGCTGTTTCCAAGGGTTCACCTATGTTTATGATAATTTTAAAAAGATCTATGATATAATCAGCAAGTAGTTGCTTCTAAATTTGGGAAAAAGGTTTCTTGGAAAACAAATAATAAAAAACAGAGCACATTTAGTTAAAAGTTACCTCTTTGTGATCCACGGGAACTGAAGGATACAATCTGAGAGCTTCAGACAAAGCAGCTTGTAGATAATCCATCTTCTTTATCTCTTCTGGTCCAAAGACAGGTTCATAGTCTCTCTTCTCTGCTGCATTTCCATGGTCATCTCTCTGCCTCATAATCTTACACAATTCCAACATGATCTTCTCTTCCACCTCTGGATTCTTCTCTAGCAACCAGAAGAACCAGCTCAGAGCCGCCGAAGAAGTATCTCTCCCAGCAAGTATGAAGTTCACACAGATATCACGAAGAAACTTGTCTGAAAAACTCTCTCCCTTCTCATCTCTCAAACCCATGAACACCGTTAAGAGATCTGATCTCTTTGTGGTTTCACTCTCAAGAGACTGTTCTTCCTTCCTCGTCCTAATAACTTCGTCAGCGAAATAATCCACACCCTTTATTGATTCCTTAAGCTTCTTCTCTGTTCCTAAATTAAGATACCTCATGATCCTCCACACGCAAGTAGGCATGACAAATCTCGCAACCGCAGCTTCAGTTGCGTCCTCAAACGCTTTCGCAAAGGGTATTACAGGTTGATCAGGACCGAGACATCCTGGATCGACTCCAAAGGCAATCATACATACGTTATCGAACGTTAGCCGTAACAAGACGTCTTGCAGATCGATAGGAGACAAACTCTTAACCGAAGTCTCAAGAACAGGTAAGAGCCTCTTGTGAACGAGCTCAAACAGAGATTGAGTGGTTAACTGTCTGAATTTGGCTGAATGAAACTCGATGCTCGCTGTTTTCCTTTGCCTTTGCCAAGTCTCGTCATCCGCGTTGAATATACCGTCTCCTAAGAGGTCTCGGAGGTTGTCTCGAAAGTAAGAACCTTTAGGGAAGACAGAGAAACGGTTCTTGAGGAGATGCTCGACGTTTCTTGGGTCGCAGGTAATAGTACTGTTGAGGCTGCTAAACCAGGGACCTCTGAATCGGAAAGTTCCGTTCTGAAGACAGAGAACATCTGATAGCCACTCGTATATGTTTCCTCTGAGACCAAAAGCTAGAGAAGGGAGCATCCCGAGAAACGGCCACACGGGAAGACCTTGGTATTTCTTCTGACGCAAGGAATGTATTACAACAAAGACGAAAAGAGCAATAAGGAGCTCAAGAACCTGAACATCTCTCAAGAGAAACAGCCTCCGTGAAACCAGAGGGTCACCGGAGGAAGAAGAAGAAAAGAAAACGTCACTGAATGTGACGTTGTAAGAAGAATTGAAACTCATTATTGTGACAAAAGAAAAGAGAAAAGAGTGAATATGAGAAATGAAGAATCAGCAGAGGATTCAAGAGAGATTAATAATAATGGAATCCGTTAGTTAGCTAGTGGGTGAAGAATGTTGCATGAGTTTCTTGTGGATGACAAGAAAAAAAAAAAACTTTGGGTCTCAGGAGAAATTGGTTTGATTTGGTGAGCAGACAAAAACTGTGAACTTTATATTCTCAAGTTGCTGGCTCTTGATTCTCGTGTATAGGATTATGTTACTTTTCTTTCACTATAGGTAGGGGTTTTGCTTTCGTTTTTGGGAATTTCAAAGGTCGAATCTTTTTGGGCTGGGAGGGTTTACATACATTAAACAATAGGGTTAAGAACTTTGAGATTGTGTGTTTTGACCAAAATCGTGAAATATAGTTTGGGAAAGGAGATGAGAGGGTTGTTGGCGATGGGTAACCTAAGTTAATAATACTATTATGTCTCTCCATTCTATATTTAGCTTTTTTTTTTGCTTCCGTCCACGTTTTGCTTTTTATTCTTCTGAAGGGTTTTAATGAATTGTATATTCCCAATAAACCAAATAAAACGTAATTACTATCTACAAAATAATAATTTTTCGTCTGAGTCATCTTATCACTATTTTGAATTTTTTATGATGGGATAGTTAGACTAAGTATGGCTAAATTTGAGTTATATAATTAGGTAATACGAATCGGAAGAATTTTACATGCAAAATATTGAGAGGTTTTGTTTTCTTACGTGTCGCTAGAAATATTTTACTTAGCGGATTTATTTTCATCATAAAAAGGATAATCAAATATCTCTTTAGTTAACTATTGTACGGAAAAAAAAGATAATCAAAAATCTCAAATTTATTTCAAAACACATTTTATCCCATATGGAGTACTAACAGAATGAAAATATTCATATGTTGGCCCATTACAACATGCACAGTGTTTAAACAGGCCCTAAAAGCGCACTGTTTTGGCCCATTATCAAGAAATAGGCCCAACCATGGTGATTGAGGCATGGAGGGTGTGCTACGGAGTAACTAGATGCAGTCTTCTTCAATTCATCAATGGAGGTCTTTGATTCGACCCCAAGCTCTTGCGATTCCTGATGTTCTTCTGTAGTTTCTTGCAATCCTTGTAATATAGACAGTGGAGAATCGTTTTCCGAGGGAAGAAAAACAAAAATGGCGTCCCTTTTCAACAAATTTCAGCAGGTTATTGATCATTATCTCTTGCTTCTGTGTGTGTTTGACCTTTTCGAATATTTCCTTTGATTTCTTAAAACTGGGTACGAAGAAAGTTTAAGTTTTTCTTCAGATTTAGTCTTCTGATTCGCACCAGTTTGTTGGAAGGAAAGTAAGATTAGCAGAGATGAAATTAGGTTGAAGTAGAATCGTAAAGTTTTAGTTTTTTTTTTTAAGTGTTAAAATGTTACTCATTTGATCAGTTTTGAGGATTCGCTGGATCATTGTATAGAACTTAGGATTTGCAGGGTTTTAGTAAGAGTTTAGGCAGTGCTGATTGAGATTTTGTATTTTCCAGGCTGTTGGAGTTCTTGCCAAGAGTACCACATTTGCTAAGAATCCAAGGCAACTGCAATTTGAAGCTGACGTTAACAAACTGTTTATGTATACAAGGTTGGTTATTTGTCTCTAACGGGTCAAAGTCTGATTCTTATTTGGATTTGTGTATCATTATCCCACTGCTTTCATTTCATCACAGTCCTTAATTTGTGTTTAGCTATAATCGGTTGGGAAGAGAAGCTGAGGAGACGGATGCAGAAGAGATCATTGAGATGGCTGGTAAAGCCACTTTGGCTGAGCAGCAGAAGCAAGTTCAAGAGAATATTCACTACCAAGTTGAAAACTTCTGCTCTTTGATGGATGGAATCCTTCTTCCTGATGTTAGCAAGAACGATTCGGGCTCACAATCGACAAACCCTCCTCCACGTAGAAGCGGTCTTACTTTCGCCATTGGTAGTAAAAATGTTTTTCCAGATGCAGATAAGCCTCGTAAGTGTTATACTTTATTTGACTCGATTTGTGAACTTCAACATTTTCTATCATCTTAATTATAATTCTCACTGATTCTTCTTCAGCACAGCTGTTCCCGAGACAAAGCCTTTGAAACTCAATGAGGTCTCACAGAGATTAATGGATCAAATGGGATACACACTCGAGATCAAACCGTCTGTAATACCTCACAAAGACGCTGGTCAAGGTTGTTTCATCAAAGGCGAAGCAGACGTTGGTACAGTCTTAGCCTTTTACCCTGGAGTTATTTACTCTCCTGCTTTCTATAGGTACATTCCCGGATACCCGAAGGTTGATGCACAGAACTCGTATCTCATTACAAGGTACGATGGGACAGTAATAAACGCTCAGCCTTGGGGTCTTGGGGGAGAATCTAGGGAAGTATGGAACGGGTCCTATACACCTAGGGTCGTAACAAACACCAAAACCTCAGAAAACGGATCAGACAGGTTATGGAAAGCGTTGAGCAAGCCCCTTGTAGGTTCGGGTAACGCAAAAGATGTTCTTGAGAGGAGAAATCCGTTGGCTTTTGGTCACTTAGCTAACCACCCGGCAAAAGAGATGACGCCAAATGTTATGATATGTCTTTATGACTTCCCCTTGATGGCGAAAGATCTGCGACCTTACATACCGAATATATCTTTTGGGGATTCTGGAGAAGTAAAGATGAAGAGATTTGGAAGCTTCTGGTTTAAGACAGGGAGTAAAAACGGGTTAGAAGCTCCGGTTCTAAAGGCACTGGTTTTGGTGGCAACGAGGGCATTGTGTAATGAAGAACTATTGCTGAATTACAGGCTGAGCAACTCTAAGAGACGACCAGATTGGTATACTCCAGTTAACGAAGAGGAGGATCGGAGAAGATGGAGCTAAACTTCTCCAGTCCTCTTTTTATGTTTTCTTCAAACCTGGAAGACTCTGTTTCTTCAAACCATGCTCTTCCTCTGTTTTCTTTGGACTACCAATGCGACGTCGTCTCGCTGAGTATTTCACTATTTTGGTTTATTTATTTACCGAAGACTCTTTCCAAGGATTTCACGGACATCACCAAGCTTTGAGTTTCAATAGTAATTGAAATGCTTTCACCGGGGAATAATAATACTCTGCACTAAGAGAGAACCACACAATTATGTGATAATTTGGATAGGGAAACAGTATTAAGCCTATGCAATTATTAGAGTTGGAACGATGTTGATGGTTTCGATCAAGTTTGTTTTGTTATTAAATTAACAATCACATCGTTGTTCCTAAATGTCACAAGTGTTTACTTATCTCCCACTAGACAAATCTACATCGACGATTATGTATCCACGAGAAAAAACAAAAAAGAAAAAAAAAATCTACTTGCTAGTTGCGTACGTTACTAAAATTCTACATTTGAAGAGTAAAATGATATTAAAAGTGTGTATTAATGTTATAATGTATATACCTAAATTCTAAAGATTATGCATGTTCTTCAACCGGTGAGCTAGCGATAGCAACTCCGAGTTAATTTGTTTTTCTTCCCTTTACAATAGCTCAAGTTAAAGAAGATGTCTTGTTTGTTAGTTGTTAAGATCAAAATTATAGAGTAAAAAAAAAAAGAATTTAGCAAAAACAAAACACTTTCACATACACATAAATGCCTCGTGAATTCTTAAGGTATGAGTAACATGTAGAGGTAAGATACACACACTTGTATAAATGACGTATGTAAACAGAAACTGAATCTTTATATATTACGCAACCAAAGTCGTAACATTCTGTTTTTTTTGTTAGATGACAGGTACTATTTACTTTGCACATACTACATTAACTATATAAAAAATGTTTATGTACAAGAAGATCGTTCGTTGCTAATTTCAAGAGGGAGAGATCGAGCGAGGAACATGAGAGAGGAGAAGAAGTAAAACAGTGTTTGGTCAAATCTATCTCTCTTAAGAAAAAGAAAAAAAAAACAATCTTATGAACCGTCACAATCGTTAGCTTCTCCTCTGCTTTTTATTTGGATCCTTCTATTCCAATCCATTGACCAATCACTTCATTATCTCTAGTTTTTCTATACATTTATTTTTATATATATTACCTTATCTTTTTGTGTTTATTATATCAATCATCAAAATTTCTTTATACTCAGAAACGATAGTTTTGGATACATATGTAACAAGTTGCGTCTGTCTTATACGTATTTTCCCAATAAAGAGAATTTGCCCATACAAACGGAAACTCAATTTCTAACAAACCTTTCTATTTTTATCAAAAGGAAATTCATATACCAATGTTAAATAATTTCTTGCTTTCTTCACATTCGATGTAAGTTATACGTCTTAGTCTTATGAAAATGGTTACTCAACACATGAATTATCAAAAAATTCCAAATAGAAAGGCATATATTAAAGACATCACAAGTTGCGTGTGTAGTAGAGATTTTCAACCTCTAGTGTTAGTGTAAAACAAAAAGAGAAATGCATATAAATAAGGGAAAACTCAGAATTTTAATAAACCTTTCTTATATATAGGGGATATAAACAGAGAGTACATATTTATGTTTTAATAAAAAAAAAGAAAGAAAGAATTAAAAAAAAAAAATCTTCTTACTTTTCCAAGATTTTGATTTTTTCTCATGTGTCTTATCTTATGAATATGGTTACCACCCAGTGAGACTACAGAGTGTTCTTATCTGTCTCTCAAGTTCATTCTCTCTCTCTCTCTCTCTCTTTCTTTCTTTCTCTAACACATTATATAAAGCTTACACAGTCGTTTCCACAATAATAATAACAATAATGGGATCTCATAGTGTTGTGTTCTCTGTTCTTGTCCTATTTCTTGTGTCCTTTCTTCTTGGTTCATCGTCAGCAGAAAAGCTGTGCAGCGACAACGACGGCGACAGTGGTTGTTTCCGGTCTAGGGTTTTGGCGGCACAACGAGCTGATCGTGTCAAGGACCTCCCGGGACAGCCTCCGGTGAAATTCCGGCAATACGCCGGTTATGTGACGGTTAATGAAACACATGGGAGAGCATTGTTCTATTGGTTCTTTGAAGCTACTCAAAATCCAAGCAAAAAGCCTCTCCTTCTTTGGCTCAATGGAGGTAACTACTTAACTATTGAAACGATTAAAACCCATACACATAAAAAGTAAGGTGTATCATGCTTCGTGTGCATTTCATCTACTTAGATACGGTGTAAACCTTTATTTTCGAATTTTAGTTTTGAGTTTAGAAACTTTCATAAGTTATTTTTTTTTTTGTGAGAACGAGTTTTGTGGACCAAACTCTCCAATAAAATAGGATGTTAACTCAGCTTTTTAATTTACTACATTGTTGTTTGTGGTAGTTAAACTTATACATCAATGTCTCCATGATACGATCAGTAATAGCATGAGGATATTATTAGACTACTACAATTATAAAGAGACAATACATATGTACATGACTACATGAGTGTGTATGTATATTAATAATGTAAAATATATGTAACGTGGATTAAAATAACCCATGTATTTACTATTTAGTAAGTAAGTCCTTTGTATGCATGGAGACAAAAAAAAAGGTGACTGAGGAGAATATTAGGTGAACCTTCCCTAATAGTAAGAGAGATGTTATCTCATTTGGCACCATGTCAAAATCATTGAAACGTATGTGGTTACTGGTTAGTAGTTATCACCATCATTACTGGTTGTGTAATTGGTTAAACTTCAATTCATTTTGGAAGCTTGTAATGATTCCACATGCTTGTTACTTGTTTTTACATGATCCTATATTTTGCTAGGTAGCTTTTTTCTGGTTAGACTCGTTTACTATATATATATAGATTCGTAATAATTACCATTTCGTTCTATAGTTTAATAAAAAAAAAGAAGAGAGCAATTTACTTTGTAATGATATTTTTTACTTCATCCGTCACTACAATTTTTCAACATCCATTCACATATTTCAACGTTTCATCATGCTCTGCTTTTCTATGTTTTGATTTTCTTACACATATTAAAACAAAATACTTTAGCTAAATTTGGATGAAAACGTCATTAAACATATACTACATTGTATTGAGACTTTTAGTTTAGAGTATATAACATGCTTGAACATATAATATTCTGGTGAAAATATGCAAAGTAATTAGTAATTATATGTGTATATACACTATCTATAAATATTCATATAAGTTGAATTCATATATATGCATGTGATGAATTCATGGATATAAAACTAAACTATGTCGACGTTATATAGTATCTCTACCATATATTTAGGCTTTTATATAGGCTCCCGTGGGCTCTCTCATGCGACCCCTTGACTTTAATATTAAGGCAAAGTAATTTATATTGACACAAAAGTTATATACATCTATATATTATTATTCACCTATCAAAGAAAAGTCAATTCCATGAAACTTAGAAACGGTCCATTCCATATAAGTCATTATTATTAGTTCCACAAACATTACACATGGTCCATGCACGTATGGCACGCCCTAAAAGTGTTCTCGAGTTTGTTTTTATTTGTGTGTGGTTTCTTGATAAAAGCAAGTTTATCAATTATAAGCAACAAACCCCCCTTAAATTAAATGGACCCTATATATATATGCAATAATAGTGTAACATACATATATAGATCGAGCTAGCGAATGGAGTAGGGCCTAAGTTTAATTTGGTGGTTGCGAATAATACAAAATATATAATGTATAGTAAAAATATGATGTGAGATGTAATGGTGAAAAATTGTACAAAAAATATAGGACCGGGGTGTTCATCAGTCGGATTTGGAGCATCAGAAGAGCTCGGACCATTCTTCCCTCAAAACTCGAGTGAGCCTAATCTCAAGCTAAATCCATACAGCTGGAACAAAGGTATCAATCCATAAGGACCAAAACTATCTCAATATTCAAAATTTATTTCTTTTGGCAATACTAATGCTTTTGATATGTACAATAATATGTAGCGGCAAATTTGTTGTTCTTGGAATCGCCGGTTGGAGTTGGATTCTCCTACACTAACACAAGCCGTGATATAAGTCAACTCGGCGACACCGTCACAGGTTCAATTATATAATAATGATTTGATTACTGAATTAAGCAGTACGACTATATATTAGTTTTGTTTGTAAGTATATTAATAAAGATTGTGTATGGTTAACCAGCGAGTGACTCGTACAACTTCCTCGTCAACTGGTTCAAGAGATTCCCTCAGTACAAGTCACGCGACTTTTACATCGCCGGAGAAAGCTACGCCGGTAAATTAACTATTTAAAACATTATACAACGTTGTTTCCACATATGTGATCATTACAAAACCAAAAAAAGAACATTGATCAATATGTGTTTGCATGGAATTAACTAGGCCATTACGTTCCTCAACTCTCGGAGCTCATCTACAATCAAAACAAGATTGCGCCCAAGAAAGATTACATAAATCTTAAGGGTTTAATGGTCAGTGATTATCTTAAACCAATCAATAATTAAGTAGTAGAGGGCCTAGAGACATTAATTACTCTGATAACTTGAGGAGCTGATCATGATTAATTTGACAATTGTATATATATACAGATAGGAAACGCGTTGTTGGACGATGAAACGGATCAGAAGGGGATGATAGATTATGCGTATGATCACGCTGTAATATCAGATGCATTGTACGAGAAAGTGAATCAACACTGCGATTTCAAACAAGAACATGTGTCTAAGGAATGCAATGGGGCTTTAGATGAGTATTTTGATGTGTACAAAATCCTTGACATGTACAGTCTCTACTCTCCCAAGTGTGTCCCAACCTCCAAGAACTCTTCTACTTCTCGTTCTGTCGCGGGAAACCGCCCCCTACCCGCCTTCCGGAACGTCTTCAGGCCCCGTCTCATCTCTCACAATGTAAATGATTTCATCTTTTCACTTGGAAATTTTTTATTATTTGGTAACGTGATTGGACTAACCGGTTATATAATTGATTTTATACAGGAGGGATGGAAGAGGATGGCGGCAGGGTATGACCCATGTTTATCGCAGTATACAGAAAAGTATATGAACAGGAGAGATGTTCAGGAGGCACTTCACGCTAATGTCACCAACATCTCTTACCCTTGGACTCATTGCAGGTATCCATGTTCAATCTGGTCTCCTTAGCTTGTTATAAGATTAAGCTAGTCACATACACTTTTTGTTTGCATTTAAATCGTCCTTTTAGCAATACATATTAAGAGCTACATATATCAATACTACTCTTACTATCATAATTTAACCAAAAAGAGTGATATATAGATGATTGATAAACTATTTTCGAACCTAAACCAGTTAATGCATGGTTGACTATATATGTGCAGCGAGGCTATCTCATTCTGGACTGACGCTCCAGCTTCTATGCTTCCTACCTTAAGAACACTTGTTTCGGCAGGATTACGCGTATGGGTTTTCAGGTATAAACACATCTAGCTACCTACCCTTTGGCACTTTTAATGTAAGAATTGAGCTTAAAAGCAAGCGATAACCGGTTTAAATTGTTTGGTTAAAAAAGTGGGGATACAGACGGACGAATCCCCGTGACCGCAACAAGATACTCACTAAAGAAGCTTGGTCTTAAGGTTGTTCAAGACTGGACACCTTGGTACACCAAACTACAGGTTTGGCTCCAAATTACAAAACTTATAATCTCTTCCGAGCAAGTGTGTCATTTTTGAACTCTAGAGTAGTAATCTTTTTTTCTCTTTCACTTGCCATTAGGTTGGAGGATGGACGGTGGAGTACGATGGGTTAACGTTTGTGACGATAAGAGGAGCTGGACACCAAGTTCCAACATTCAAACCTAGAGAAGCTCTTCAGCTTGTTCATCATTTTCTAGGCAATAAGAAACTTCCTACTTTTCCCTTTTGATAATTTTTTTCTCTACCCCCACAGATTTGATTATCTCTATATAATTCTTAAGGAGAAAAACAAAAATAATAAACAGATTTGAGCAAAATGAAGCCATTAGAATTGTATATATGGCTTTATCGCAATTTTACATTTTTTTTTCTAGTGAATTACCATGTGATGATTCTTACATTAATAGTCAGCAACACCACACAAATATCAGAGAAGCTACTTTAAGTATAAGATGGACAATATTAACAACGAACCTTATGTAAGTGTATTATTGTTATTAAACTACACAAAGACAACAGAACTATTGTTATGAAGAGCATCACGAGACTACACTGGAACTAAAGCAATGCGGACAAAACACAAACAGAACAATATGTACTAAGTAACAAAAGGTGTAGTAATCATTTAGCAAGTACTGAGTGTAGTAGACAGACCTCGTCGGAGTGTATCGCAGTCGACGAGATAAGCAAAGCCATAAGCGAGATTCATCAGCGTAGCCTCGTGAAGCTCTTCATTAACCGTAGCAGTAGCGTCGGTGGAGAAAAAAACCCTATATCCCTTAATGAACGCGTCACGAGCCGTCGTCTCACAACAAAGGTTCGTCATCACTCCAATCACTATCACTTCCTTCACCCCTATCTTCTCCAGCTTTTCCTGTAGCCGCGTGTTCTGAAACGCGCTGTACGTGTTCTTCTCCACGATCTCGTCTGGTCCGATGACGTGGCGGTGTATCTCCGGGATGATCTCCGAATCAGTGGTTCCGTCGAGGATTAGATCGCCGTTCCACCACTCTTCGAGCATGCCGTGGTCGGTCTGGGACTTGTGGTTTTGGCGTGTGAAGAAGACCGGGATGGAAGCTCGTCGGCAGAGGTCGATGGTGGTGATAGCTTCGTTGAGGATGGGTTTGGCCATTGGGGAGAAGTGATTCTGCATGTCGATGACTAGAAGAGCTGCGTTTTGTGGATCTGGAACTCGCTTTCGTGTCTCGTACTTTCTTGATGATGACGACGCCATTTTTTTTTGGCGGTGAAGACAAGATTAGGATGAAACGTCTTTGATCGGTGGGGATATATTTGGGAACGAATGGATTGGGCCGAACAGAATATAAACTGGGCCTAGCCCAAGTATAATGTTCTTCAGACTATAATAAGCATATGTTTGTTGTATGGTATAATCTCACTGTTACATTTGCAAGTAAACAAGTACATGGTCTAAAGAGGGATATGCTGTACATTAGTTGATATACCTATGAAGCCTATGTATCTTTATCTTCTAGCTTGTGTTGGACAGCTTCCACAAGTTGGAGTAACATTGCTCCAATGAAGTACCATGTAACTCCTGCTAATAAAATCTGCTGCCATGGGCTGTTAATTATGGATAGAGCTAGCGAGCCGCCGATATGGTCTTTGAGCTCAGATACGTCTCTGTAACTTGCTTGGTACTGAACCAAGAATACTGCAACTATGGCTGTCCCAATTGGGAACTTCTGAATC
Source organism: Capsella bursa-pastoris (assembly GCA_036452645.1). Taxonomy (NCBI): domain Eukaryota; kingdom Viridiplantae; phylum Streptophyta; class Magnoliopsida; order Brassicales; family Brassicaceae; genus Capsella; species Capsella bursa-pastoris. The sequence goes on from CP144196.1 coordinate 7,551,157, forward strand.
CTGAACTGTCTTCTATATGGTCGTCTACTGTTAGGTTTCTCTTCTGATGGAGTATTCTTATGAGTTACTCGCGGAATCGAGCTAGTCTTGGAATTTTTGTTGTTGTTTCCAGATGAGGGAAGAGCTGCGTTTGTTGGAGTCCAATAATCTTCTCCAAGCATGTAAACTGCTTCTTTTGCTTTGCTTTGGCCGCTCTGTTCTGCTTGTTTCATTGCTGCCACAGCATCTTGAAGCTTTCTGATATCTGGATCAAGCGTTTTTTGCCGTTTGGTTAAAGTTAGACTCATGTTTGATTCTGGACTCAATGGTTTCGTGTACGGTGATGATCTCCAGTATAGCCAATTGGAGATAGACCTGATTGCCTCTACTGCACTTATTCTTACTTCTGTCTGAAAAGCACCCCAATACAACTACTTAGTATCTGACAGGTAAGTTTATAACTTGGCTTTATTGTTGTTTAATTAGGACTATGCATAAACTCACCTGGGAACTCTCTTTAGTGTTTCTGCTCATAGTTTTGGCGTATCTTTCCTGGAACTTCTTGACATCAACAAATACGTTAGAGACACGCTCCCCAACCGTGTTTCCAACCCCAATCCTCACGTTGCCTCGTGGTTGCTTTGACATAAGAAACTCCAGTGGAGCAAGGTCAGATCTCTCCACCATTCTGCAAAAGAATCATACTTTATGGTAATTGATAGAACTGAAAGCCAACAATTACTACAGCTACTAGTGATGTGCTTACGAAATGCAGTCTACTGGACAAGCTTCAATGGCTTCTTTGATTTTGGATTCAGGATCAGCCCATTGAGCAACAACCCTTGCTCTCCCATAAGCAGTTTCAATAGCAAATGTTTTCTCTGCACATAAAGCACACTTCAAGCAACCAACACACTTAACCTCATCCACAAACGCAGCTCGTTGCTCTGTCTCTGATCCACACCAAACCGAGTACAACGGTTTCCCTGTATAGCCTCTGAGTTCTTCAAGTTTTGCTTGTTCCTATAACAAGAAAAATCTTACATGGTGTGGCCTTGACAGAGACTACAAAAGATCAAGAAGAAAAAAGAAAGACTGAGAGTAACAACCTTGTCATAGGCGTGGCGTGCGATCGGATCAGAGAGAAGCTGGTAAGCCTCGTTAAGGATGATGGCCATGTCATGACCAGGATCTCCTGCGATATCAGGATGACACCGTTTCTGCAGCGCACGGTAGGCTGATTTGATCTGAGACTTATCAGAACTCCGGTCAACACCCAAGAGGTCATAAAGATCAAAGTCTGTGATGGACGACGATGAAGAACTGGCTCTACACTTGAGCTTGAATGGTGGTGATCTAATGGTGGTGAGCTTCTGAGATGTGGTACATGGCCATGTAGCAGTCGCCGGAGGAAGAGTCGTCGGAGTAAGAATCGTCGGCGTCATTTGGCTTTCCCTTTCTTCTCTGTTTCGTAAAGTGGATGAGTTGTTGAAAAAAAATATCTTTAAGGAAGCTATTTATTTTTCCATCTCTCTTGGAAAGATATTTAATTTGGGACGTATAAAGAAAGTTCCAAGATTGAGTTATGAAAATTTCTCTGAAATGAAAAAATGTTAATTTGAAAATTCTCGAGTTATCCACTTATACGAATGAAAAGTTTAAGGCTGAGGATCATGGCATAAATTTAGATCACCTAATTTTTTTTTTTTTTTTTTTGGTGGTAGGACAAATATAGTTTTTATATGGGCTTTAGGATATAAATGGGCCTTAAGATGGATATTTATTCAATTAGGCCCATTAGATTCCGCCGAGTCTTCAACGAAGATCGCTGAAAAAATTCGATTTCCCATTTGGCTAATAGGGTTAAGATCGTAGGTTAAAGGATTTAGATAATTTGAAACCCAGCCATGTCTAGGCAGATCACGAGACTTCTCGGATCTCTTCGCCGTTCCTATGGTGGCGGGAGCTCAGAAGTGGTTCCGTCATGCTGCTCTTTCACTTCGTTGACTCAGTCTCGCTCCTTCGGGACGACTCCTCCGCCTCCTGCGGCTGTCTTTGTCGACAAAAACACCCGTGTCATCTGCCAAGGTATCACCGGAAAGAACGGGACCTTCCACACTGAGCAAGCTATTGAATACGGAACCAAAATGGTATTTTGTATATTTCGAGAATTTTACACTAACTCAGTGATCACTCTTCTTGTTTTCTATTTGCAATTCGGATTCAATGTTTGGTTGATTGTGCATATTCTATTTTACAATGGAACGTACATTACTAAAGAAAAGATCTTTGGACATGATTCTTTACTAATTCACTTGGAATGGTGTTTGTTGAGGTTTTGAGATAAGCTAATTCGTGGTTTGTGTTTGTTGTTTAATAGGTAGCAGGAGTGACACCAAAGAAAGGTGGAACAGAACATTTAGGTCTCCCTGTTTTTAATACCGTTGCTGAAGCTAAAGCCGAGACTAAAGCCAATGCCTCTGTGATTTACGTTCCCGCGCCCTTCGCTGCTGCTGCTATCATGGAAGGCGTTGCTGCTGAGTTAGATCTTATTGTCTGCATTACGGAAGGGATCCCTCAACATGACATGGTAATAATCCCTGTTTCCGGGATCCTTTTCTTTTTTTGTGATATGTGCTTTGGTAGTTATTTGATACAGGTTTGCAGAGAGTAATTTAAAGCAGCTAGACTGATGTCTTGGACTATTATTGTTATGTAGGTTCGTGTAAAGGCTGCTCTTAACAGTCAGTCAAAAACTAGGCTGATTGGCCCTAATTGTCCTGGGATTATCAAGCCTGGTGAATGCAAGATTGGGATCATGCCGGGATACATCCACAAGCCTGGAAAGATAGGGATTGTTTCTCGATCTGGAACATTGACATATGAAGCTGTAAGGTTCTCAACTTATAATCTCAATGGCCTTTAGATTTCCTTTAAATTCAGATGGCTTAGGAAGAAGCATTTATATTACTGATTTTTCTGATTTTTAGATCAAATTTCATAAGCCTTTTTTGATGATTTTGAATTACTGGAAGAAGACCGATTTATGTAAGTATTACTAATGGCTGCTTTCTGGTTCATCTTTCATGCAGGTTTTCCAAACTACTGCAGTAGGTCTTGGGCAATCTACCTGTGTAGGAATTGGTGGAGATCCTTTTAACGGCACAAATTTTGTTGACTGCTTGGAGAAGTTCTTTGTTGACCCTCAAACAGAAGGTATCAGTTTCTGGATTCCATAATCAAACTCTTTCATTTCATACATCTTAATATCTTTTCTCATTTGTCAGTTGCTTCGTTTAAATTACTCACCTTTAATATGTAGTTGATAACCAGTTTTACCTAATATCCCAACACCTAGTTCTGCAGTATGTAGAAGAAAGTGATTTCGTGAACAGTGCATCCTTTATTGTCTGTTTATCGATATATTACTTGTTGATTCACCAATCTCCCTGTTTTATAGATTAGTGACAGAATCCAGCATTGGTTTTGCAACTAAGAATTATTGACTTATTTTCAGGTATCATTCTCATTGGAGAAATTGGTGGTACTGCAGAAGAAGATGCCGCTGCTTTGATAAAGGTAACCGCAATGCATCTTTTATAGGAATCAAGAGTTTGCCATTTTTAGATGATCAAGAGTATTAAACATATCGGTTTTTAATCAAACAGGAAAGTGGTACAGACAAGCCTGTAGTTGCTTTCATCGCTGGACTTACTGCACCACCTGGGCGTCGGATGGGTCATGCAGGAGGTAAAAAAAAAACTTTACTCCACTCTTTCATTCGTTCACTGTTTCCCACTCAAACCTGGACTTAAAAATCTTGTATTGTGTTGTCTTTGGGATCGATGAAGCCATTGTTTCTGGTGGTAAGGGCACAGCTCAAGACAAGATAAAGAGCCTAAGAGACGCTGGAGTTAAGGTGGTTGAATCGCCGGCTAAGATTGGTGCGGCGATGTTTGAGATTTTCCAAGAAAGAGGTCTTTTGAAGTGAACTGAATAAAATAATGATAATGCCATGAGATGTTTCACGAACCAATTTTTCTAATTACCAACAGTTAGAAAAAAAAAAAAAAAAAAAAAAAAGTAGAGAGAAAGGGAAACCCTATGGATCAACACTTTTGGGGATGTTATCTCCCAAAAGAATATTATTGCAGAGAGAAGAAAGAGTCTTTATATGCCGCCATTCTTCTATTAAACAAGTTTACTGAAATGAGAATGAATCAGTTTCACCAAAATTTTCATTTAAGAATCAATCTCCTCTAGTGGTTGGCTCAACCTGAACTCTCACCGATCCTCTTTTAAATGATTTAAGGTGAAATTGGCTCTAATTTAACTTGTAATAACTATTTTTGTGATGCAATCCTAAATTTAATTTTATCAGAAGTTAACCAAAAGAAACATGACAGCTAATCGAAATAAATTTTGTAAGTTTGGTAATATGAAGAAGATTCATAAAGTTTGTTTTTATAATAGGAAAACAATTGACAATGAGGAATGACATTTGAGCAAAAAGACAACACACAAAAGCAAAGAGGTATAGTCTAATTGGGGTCCAAGGTTTAATCAAATATTAATAAATGAGGTTTGTCATTAACTTAGTCCTCCTACTAATCAATGGTTATCACTGATTCTCTCATCATTCTCACATAAAGACGCTTCTTGCGTCAGACGATCCATCATCGCATTACACGACATGCAAATTGTCATACGTTTTACTCTATCTGTGTAATAAGTTTGCGTAAGCGTCTCAAAAGAAAATTCCAAACATTTATCAATTTATTAGGCAAACTAATAGAAAACAAAAAGAAGACGATATATACTCAGTAATTTACATATATATACACGTATTTTTTTTGTATGGTAGACAAGCCATAACATAATGGCAGGCAGCAGAAGAGTGGGATAGTGGGAACTGACGAGACTAGGCTTGGACCCAAACTGTTCCACTTTGATCATTAGTTTCCTGTTTTAGAAACCATAACATGTTTCGTCTCAGTCTTCTGACAGAACAGACGAGACGACTGACCCTTACTCTCTCTCTCTCTGCTTCCTTAAAATTCCTGTGACCTTAAAAAAATTTCAAACGAAAAGACTTTACGTTAGAATTTAAATTACGGATTGCTATATTGTATATATTGCTTTAGACCATTACGTTCATCACCTTTTCACTTTCCAATGCATTCTCTATTTTCACATGTAGGTGAAATTATCTACGGGGATTATCTTGTTATAATGACTTTGACATCACTATACTCAAACTCATTCGTTAATAGGGCAAATTGATTTCCTACATGCCATATATTATATATAGCTGCTGATTACTATATAGTTTCGGTAGAAACTAGCTAGAGATGTACAGTATTATTTTCAGAATTTTAATGTTCGAAATTCAGCATATTAGAAAGATTCAGAAGTCATCCTATATATATATAGTTATAATGTATACTATATTAGAAACTCAACATATTAATTATATAGCCTACAACAGTTTTTATTTTTTATTTTTACCTTTGCCTTGTGAGGTGATGGATGTCGCCGTATAAAAAAGACACATGCACACCTTTCTTGTTTTCTTCTCATTTTTGTAACCAAATTTATAATTATGAAATTGAAATTATAAAACATATAGATTGTGCTTTTCAATCTCAAATTTGGCTACCAAATTTTGACTCGATTAATTGACAGAAAAAGGAGCTATACTTTATAACAACAAATCATTTATCTACCTAGGTATACACGTAAATTGATGTTATAACTATATAAATATAAGTTAAAGCTGCATTGCTTTTTTATCTATATGCATATATCATGAGGCAGATCGATCGAGGAGGGGTGGGTAAGAAAAATAAAGAAAAAGATCACTTTCAAGTATTGTTACACTTTGTCTTTTCCCATTTGGCTACTCTCTTTCTCTCTCTTTTGCCTTTTCCTTTTGTGGTAACTTTGTTTTCCTTGTTACATTTTTTCATTAAGTTTCCATTTTAGGTTTTTCTTCGAGTTACGTCATGCATGGCAGGCAGATCAAAGAAAATTTCAAGTGGTTGGAGATTTTACTTGTAAGGATCTTCTCTGCTTAAGAAATTACCAAACACTGCCATTATATTACATGTCTTGTCTAATTAGTGATTAGTAATTACAATTCGACATTTGATGTTATTTATTTTATCTTTTGATACCTTAACTTTATTTATCTATGTAGTTTAAATGTCGGGTATACCGGTATAGACGTAACTTTTTTACAAGTTAGTTAATATTTAAAATAATCTCAAAAGATTAAAAAAAAAAAAAAAAAAAACGCAGAGAGACTTACATAATATTTCAAGAACTAAAAAAAACTTACAATTCATTATAAGATAAAAAATAAAACAAAGATACGTTTATTATTACCGCATAACGTAGTCACATTTGAAACCCTAACAAAATTTTGATCTTGTAATTAAGTTACAGAAGAAAATAAAACCATATATATATTGTAATTAAGCAGAAGAAAGAGAATAAAATGAAAATAGAAAATGGTGAGCTGAGACTACACGCTACACATATCTCTCTCCTTTTTGTGTGAGTGTGTGTCATCTAACCTTAAATCTACTACTGATCTCCATTTCCAGATCCCCAAGAACACAGCTCCAACAAAAAGCATACTTTACAAATAAAGACTCTCTTACAATATTTCTCCCTTTATCCCTCTCTAATTGCTCTCTATATATATATTTCTCACGAGCTCTTTCACACACACACACACTCTCTCTTTTTTTTTTCTCTATCCCCCCTCTCTAATTCACACATGAAGATTCAAGAATCAAGCACCGTCTTTCTTGAAATGAAACCTGTAATTAACTAATTCTAGCTAGGGTTTCATCAGATTCTTCTTTTTTTCTTCTTTTTTTTTGTGGGTTTTGTTGATGATTAGGGTTTCTTTTAAACTTGCTTTCATATACACATTTTTGAATCAGGAGGAAGAGGAGGGAGGGAGTAATAAGAGGAAGAAGAGAGATCAGATGGGAAGAGGGAAGATAGAGATAAAGAAGATTGAGAATCAGACAGCGAGGCAAGTGACCTTCTCCAAGAGAAGAACTGGTCTTATCAAGAAGACTCGTGAGCTCTCTATTCTCTGTGACGCTCACATCGGTCTCATTGTCTTCTCCGCCACTGGAAAGCTCTCCGAGTTCTGCTCTGAAGCCAACAGGTACGTACGGTGTCATCAAAATTAACTTCTTCTTCTTCTTTCTCAAAACTAGGGTTTCAGAGATCTATACATACACACATGTGAATATATGTATTCATCTACTTAATGATGATATGAGTTGAGATATTTAGCTCCTCGTGCTCTTGTGAACAGACAGTTTTCATCATTAATTTCTGAAGTAGCAGGGAGGTGTCATGAGTCGTCTGTTTTTAAGATTTTTAATTTTGGCCCAGAAGTTAAAAATCTTTGATCCAATATTTTTGTTCTTTGCAGTATTTATTTTGTATCTGTGGTGTAACATGCATGTTTCTTATCGTATATATTACTTATGGGTCAAATCCTTCGTTTTTCTATTAACACCTGCCAAATACATATATTGATCTTTCTGCAATGATTTGACATTTTATCATCATCAAGCTTCTTCTTAATAAGATCAGTATAATGTGTATAATATATTACAACATAACATATAATAAAAGTAATTATGTTAATGATTCTGTTTTAAATACAATTATAAAGGTATGATAATTAGATCTAAGTCATGAACCAGAACACACGTTTATTCAACTATATATAGCCCTTGCTAGTAGTTTTGCTTTTTCCTAACCTAATTTTTGTGTGGCCAAAATATTTGAAATATATATGGATCACATTTTATATTGTTCTACTTTTCAGAACATATTTGTTACATATTCGAGTCTTGTGTTCCTCCACTGATTATTGAAGTCTTGACGTTATGTAACATTGAAAGATACTAATTTGATCATGATTTATATTGAACAGGATGCCTCAACTCATTGACCGATACTTGCAGACGAACGGATTACGACTTCCTGATCATCAGGACGACCAGGTACATGTATATTTATGCATACTTGTTTCGTTGTGAATTACCGATTGAAAACTAAGAACATGTATAATACATTAATGTGTTTTAACTTGTGTGTGTAGGATCAACTGTGCCATGAGATAGAAGTACTAAGAAGAGAGACATGTAACCTTGAGCACCGTCTGCGTCCATATCATGGACATGACTTAGCCTCCATTCCTCCTCATGAGCTTGACGTGCTCGAGCGACAGCTTGAACATTCCGTCCTCAAAGTCCGTGAGCGTAAGGTAAATGCAATATATGTTCATATCAATACATGTCCTTTAAAACTATATTGATTACACTTTTGTTTTTATCTCTGCTTTTAACATAATGAAGAATGAGTTGATGCAGCAACAGTTGGATAATCTAAGCAGAAAGGTCACTCTCTATATAATCACTCTTGTTTAACTCTAATTATAGTCTTATTACACCACCGGTTTAATGATCATTATTACCATGTCTATATATACGAACAGAGGAAAATGCTAGAGGAAGATAACAATAACATGTACCGTTGGGTAAGTTTGGCTACTAGAATGTTTAATCGTTTGAATGATTTTTTTTTCTGTATACATGTACTAAAGTTTGTTTATTGCAGCTACATGAACATCGTGCAGCGATGGAGCTTCAGCAAGCTGGGATAGAGACCAAACCAACGGAGTATCAACAGTTTCTAGAGCAGCTTCAGTACTATAACAACGATCATCAGCAACAACAACAACAACAACAACCAGACAGTCTTCTTCAGCTTGCTACACTTACTTCTCAGATTGATCCTAACTACCATCTCCAGCTTGCTCAGCCTAATCTTCAAAATGATCATGCCCCTAAGAGTGATTAATCTAATCCTCAATACATCTACGTACTCTTTCTTTCAGCGGACGGATTCATAAAACTTTTATTGTTGCCTATATTTTGATTATAGCCATTGCCTTCTTTCGTTGTCTGTGCTGTGTGGTCGTCATAGAACCTTGTCTGAAGCACAATGGTCTTTGGTTATAATATTTATTCATCATTAATGTCATACATTTTCCATGTGTTGCTCCAAACTAAACTATGTTTGTGAAAACATTAAGGTTAGCATGTTTTGGCTATTACCTAGGAAACCGTTGGCACGCAAATTTTCTCAAATGCGATTTTGAGATGTGACCAGGTCAGCTCAATGTTTTGTTATATCATAATTATATCTGATCGGTTAAAAGACAGAGTTACAAATGAGCAAAACTATTTTAAGATTATTCGCCGCAAAAGCAAAGAAGAAAAAAGTCCATCACATGATCTTCGTAATTTCTGATCACGCATTGACTGTAAATAGAAAATATGTATTCAGGACAGAGTGGATCATAAGATCCCTGATAGATCTCCTTATAAAAACTCAGCCAGGATTGAAAAAAAGTTCTAATAAATTTTGCAGAGGAAAGCAAGAACGATCAAGAAGCGAGAAACAATCTCCTTCTTCATCGTGTTCTTCTTCCTCGTTATCACTTTGTTTTCATTACGACGAGAATTAATTGAGATATTGAACGCTCCAATCATCATCATCATCATCATCTAAAGCCGGAAAACAAAGCTGTGGTTTTTGGCTTCATCGTCTTAAATCCATGGCAGGAGGAGTTTTTATGGACGAGAGTGGCCATGGAAGAGACCATGATCAAGGCGGTGTAACCGCATTTGTTGTGGTTACCTGCATTGTAGCTGCAATGGGTGGTCTCCTCTTCGGTTACGACATTGGTATCTCAGGTTTGGTTTCTTCCCTATCAAGTAAACCAGTTTTCTCCTCTATCATTCTTTCTGATTCTTGTCAATTTTTAATCCAGGAGGTGTGACATCAATGGACGAGTTTCTAAAGAGATTCTTCCCTGACGTGCTTCGTGGAATGCAAAAGGAAACAGGGCGTGAAACAGAGTATTGTAGATACGACAATGAGCTTCTAACTCTCTTCACCTCCTCTCTCTACCTCGCTGCTCTATTCGCTTCTTTCCTCGCTTCAACTATCACAAGGCTTTTTGGCCGGAGGGTGTCCATGATCATCGGAAGTCTCGCTTTTCTCTTTGGAGCTCTTCTCAATGGTTTCGCTATCAGCCTCGAGATGTTGATCATCGGGAGGTTGTTTCTTGGTGTAGGTGTCGGATTCGCTAACCAATCTGTTCCTCTTTACCTCTCTGAGATGGCTCCTGCTAAAATCAGAGGAGCTCTCAACATTGGTTTCCAATTAGCGATCACGATCGGGATCTTAGCGGCGAACCTTGTCAACTACGTAACCCCAAAGCTCAAGAACGGGATCGGATGGAGAGTATCTCTAGGTTTAGCTGGTGTTCCGCCCGTTATGATGCTTGTCGGATGCTTTTTCTTGCCAGAGACGCCAAACTCAATCCTTGAACGTGGGAATAAAGAAAAGGCTAAAGAGATGCTGCAGAAGATCAGAGGAACCATGGAGGTCGAGCATGAGTTTAGTGATCTTTGCAACGCGAGTGAGGCCGCAAAGAAAGTTAAGCATCCATGGACGAAGATAGCGCAAGCTCGTTATCGACCGCAGCTAATTTTTTGTACGTTCATCCCATTCTTCCAACAGCTAACCGGGATCAACGTCATTATGTTCTATGCACCTGTTCTGTTTAAGACCATTGGTTTTGGAAATGACGCCTCTCTCATATCCGCGGTCATCACCGGACTCGTCAATGTCCTCGCCACCCTTGTCTCCATCTACTCCGTAGACAAATTCGGACGCAGAGCTTTGTTTTTTGGAGGTGGTATCCAGATGATCTTGACTCAGGTGCGTTACAAGTACTAATCCATTGAAATTGCTCTGTTTTCCAAAACAGAGCACCATACTCCTGCTCTGCTTTCAAATAAACATATTAAGTAACAATGATTTGTCTTTATTCGGTTTCAGATCGCGGTTGGTTCAATGATCGGATGGAGATTTGGAGTAAAAGGGGAAGGAACGTTATCACTGCTTGATGCGGATATAATCTTGGCATTGGTCTGCCTCTACGTGGCCGGTTTTGCATGGTCATGGGGACCGTTGGGATGGTTAGTGCCGAGTGAGATATGTCCATTGGAAATAAGATCGGCAGGACAATCATTAAACGTATCGGTGAACATGTTCTTCACGTTCTTAATTGGACAATTCTTCTTGACGATGCTTTGCCACATGAAGTTTGGTCTGTTCTACTTCTTCGCCTTCATGGTCTTGATCATGACCATTTTTATTTACTTCTTGTTGCCGGAGACAAAAGGAGTTCCGATTGAGGATATGGGGAAAGTGTGGAAGGAACATAGATACTGGGGGAAGTATAGTAATAATGATGATGGTGATGATGATGTTGATGATGATGCTTATAGTTTTAGTCGATGAGCTTGATCAATATATTTGGAATTTAGGATTTTAAGAACTTGTTAATGAGAAAAACCTCTTAAGATTGGCTCTTAACAATTGTTTAGTATTAAAATTATAAAAGCATCCATTTTTTTGGTCTTTAAATTAAGAAACATTCCTTAACAATATTAAGCATTTGATATTTAATTTAATGCAAATAGTTACCTAAAATTATTTTAAAAGCTTCCCAATAAGGTTGGTCTTACCCAATTCTATCCATCCTAAACAAAATTTCTCAAACTTGTAAGGGTAAAAGTAATATAATCACCACCATTTCGACTAAAATAATTATTTTTTTTTCCGGATAAAATACATGTTGCTTACATAAAATTAAAGGTTTAAATAGTTATATATATTATTCAAAATATTTTAACTGTTTAGCATAATTATTGTGTTAGATTTTCAATGTAAAATATCTTATAGAAAATGCCTAATTTAACTTGAAATCTTAAAAAAAAAAAACCAAAAGACAGCAAATAAAGAATTGTTAATTTAACAAATTTAACTCCCTAAAAAAAACAGACAACAAAGTCAATATCTAACAAACTATTGTTATCATCCTTATCCAATATTAGTTACTTACTATTGTTAAAAGTGTATATTAATCACATGCTTTATAAGTTCTCTATTATTATATTTTGTAAAATTAGAATTTGGGTTTCCAAGTGTTTTAAGGTACAACACCCTGCCGACATGAGGCCACATCGCTCATGATTGCATTTGGCTGGCTCACAAAGAATGGGCTAATTTAACAATAAGAAAAAATCCAATTTTAATTAGGGTACAAAGTACGAAAAACTCATTACTAAAACCAAATATTAGCGTTCGTTGTGCATCAATTAAGGCATAATTAAATTATTGTAACGATATTAGAAAAAGAAAAAGATCTTTGATGAGACGAGCGACATACCAAAAAATCTTGCGTATCTGCCAATTGGACAAATCACTTAATATCAGTGGTCAGACTCTTAAAAGGCGAAATTATTAAATTTAGCGTTCGTTAAGACAATACATGTATTATTTATATTAGACACACACAAATATAATGGAGTACGTATTATAAAATAGTGAACAAAATCTACCGAACTATGTAATACTACATAAATATACAAATAATTAAGAAAATATTTAACTTACTGCAAAGTTTACTATGGAAACATGCTAACATTTTATTAATTATAAAAGTTCATACGTTTTCCACATGATAAATATATGTGTTGTTGTTACATATGGTATATATGTATCGAGCTAACTCAACTAATTGCATTAAAACATATATGGATATGTAACTTTTTTTTATATAATCTTGATGTCGTCGTCGACAAAGGAATTTTGAAAAAATTAAATAAAGTTTTCGAATTTTTTTGCCATTTCACGTAAAACACGTGATACTGCAGAGATTGAGATTCAAACTGGTGGCAGAAATATAAGTGATTGCCAATTTATAAATTTATAAAAAAAAAAGAACAACAAAAATAAATAAATTATATAACTTAAAATAAGTTTTGATGTCAAAGTCTACTTACCAATCAATTACCTCACTGATTTGCCCACTTTTTTTTTCAATCTTTTCGATAGTTATATGGAAACAGCTAACTTTTTAATAAGAGATTAACTTTCACATAAGTACAAAAGCAATGTTCACATTAGTAACCAGATTAGGTCCCCAAAACTAAAAATTAAATGACATTTGGTTAGACATTAACCAATTAGCAAATGAGGTAAAATGGTAAATAAATGACGTGGCAATGGATAAACAAAAGGTATCTAAAATGAATTAAATGCACGTAGCAGCTGCAGCATCCGGACCGGAGGACGACGGATGACCCACACAAAACACCAGTGATAAATTCTCCTGCCGGAGCGTGGTCCCTACGCGACTCCTTCTTCGCCGGAGTACGTATAACGCGCGTGATCTCCACCGCGTCGGGACAAAACTTTTAAATTAAAAAAAAAAAGTAAGAGATGGTGAGCTGTGAAAAAAGGACCCACCACACCCATGTGCTTCTCCTTCCTGTCTCCACCAGCTCCCCTCCTCTTCCTTCTCCTCAATCATTTGCTCCTTCTCTCACTGTAATAAGCCAAGTGAGAAGAGAACACACACAAAACCAAACCCAGATCGAAGAATTAACCATGTCTAACAACAACAACGATGTTGGAGTTATGATCTCATCTAACGGATCAGCTCTAATCGAACAACAACAGCAACAGTCTCCAGTCGTTGTGAAGAAGCCACCGGCGAAAGATCGACACAGCAAAGTGGATGGAAGAGGGAGGAGGATTCGTATGCCTATTATATGCGCAGCTCGTGTTTTCCAGCTTACGAGAGAGCTTGGTCACAAATCAGATGGTCAAACTATTGAATGGTTGCTTCGTCAAGCTGAGCCTTCTATTATAGCTGCAACAGGAACTGGTACAACTCCAGCTAGTTTCTCAACTGCTTCTGTCTCAATCCGTGGAGCCAATTCAACTTCTTTATCTTCGTCTCTTGATCATAAACCCACCACTACTTTACTTGGTTCTTCTTCACCGTTTATACTTGGGAAACGTGTGAGAGCTGACGAGGATACTCATAATCATAATCATAGCAACAGCAATAGTAACAACAGTTCCGGTGGTAATAATAAAGATGAGACCTTTACGACAACACCAGGTGGGTTTTGGGCTGTTCCGGCGAGGCCAGATTTTGGACAAGTTTGGAGCTTTACAGGAGGAGTACCACAAGAGATGTTTTTACAACAACATCATCATCAGCAACCTTTGTTTGTTCATCAGCAGCAACAACAGCAAGCTGCAATGGGTGAAGCTTCAGCTGCTAGAGTTGGGAATTATCTTCCGGGTCATCTTAATTTGCTTGCTTCTTTATCCGGTGGATCTCCCGGGTCGGGTCGAAGAGAGGATGATCCACGTTAATGATGTGTTTTTGATTGATCTCAAAGTAAAACCAGCCAGCCCTTTTAGTAGGTTTCCAAGGGCTAATTTCGTATATATATATAATATTTATCATCGTATTTGTTCGAGGCTTCTCCTTTGTTGTTGTTGTGGTGTGTGTGTTTTAGTGTTCTTTTTAGAGATTGATTTGATTTCAGAATCGTCTTCAAGTGATTTGAGAGTATCGTTAGCTCTTAAGTATCGTTTTTTGGATTAGGGTTAAACTAGGGTTTAAGAATGTGGAGGTTTATTTTTTGGGAGAAAGATTTTTACTTTCTTTTTATTTTAGAAAAAAAGGGAAGATTTTAGAAACCGCGGAGGTTTCTCTTGTTCTCCTTTTTGGCTGTCTGGTTTTGTTTTTCCGGCGAAACAGAGCCGTCGTTAAAATTCCAGATATACTATTATGTTGGTGCTAATTTTGTGTAATGATGATGATATGTTGTTACAACAATTGTGGTGAAGCATTTGGCGCAAGCTGTTAACCACAGTTTTTATTTTCAATAAACGTTTCGACTACATGATATTGTTCCTTCTTCTTCCTCTGCATTTATTATGTGACTGTGAATGTGTGATTGTTTCGTTGAAATCGAAGTGGATGATGATGAATTTGAAAATTACTGTTATCTATTTTTACTTCTTCTAGGATATACATTGTATTTTCTTTTGGGATTTGACGTATTAATTTAAATGCGAGAGCAGAGGATTAAAAAGAAAAAAAGAAAAGAAGAAAGACATTCCAGTTGTGTCTGAATTCTTCAATTGTGTTGCCTTTTTGTTTCAGAGTATGAATCACTGAACTTGGTGCTTTTGGAAAGTTTGATTTGTCACGTTTAGTTTGTCACGTTTAGTCAGAGAAAGATTAATTCACTGTTTAAAAGCCAGATGACTTCAAA
This sequence comes from Capsella bursa-pastoris, assembly GCA_036452645.1. Taxonomy (NCBI): domain Eukaryota; kingdom Viridiplantae; phylum Streptophyta; class Magnoliopsida; order Brassicales; family Brassicaceae; genus Capsella; species Capsella bursa-pastoris. The sequence continues at coordinate 7,566,396 of CP144196.1, forward strand.
AATGATTACAGTTTAAATCACTGTTTATACTTTATTTGTTAAGATCTTGAATTACAGAAGGATAAATAAGATAATCCCCAATAATTAAGTATAATAAATAATGATGAGTAATCCGGTAGATAATTACTTATTACACAACCTCGATATTAGCTATTAGCTATATCCGCTGAGTAAATGAATGTATTGAAATTTAATACGAATTATATATGATGGCAAAATGTCAAAGTGATTAGATAGGTTTCTTTAGACTAATTTTTTTTATAGGTCGCACTAAGCAATCAAAAGAATCAAACAAATAAGATTCTATTAATGGAAAGATATCAACAAAAAGTTGGTGTTATTTCTTTCTTAATTAGTATAATTAGTAATGAAACACTTAGCTATATAATACAATGCAAATAATTATGGGGGGTGGGGGATCATAATTCATAAGTGATCAATTTCGTATTTAAAAGAAAAACATCCGTACCTTTTTATTGTCGAATCATCTAAATGACCCCAACCCCAATAATTGATATGGTCCCATTCTTTCTTCTACTGAAATAATTACATTTTTTTATAGGCTGGCATTTAAATTTCTATATACGAGTAATGTATTATTTACAAAAATATTTCATATAACATATACATATATATTGCATTTTGGACCGACACTTGTGGTACAGTAACATAGCCTCTCATTCACCTCACTCTACCTGCTCTCTGCCGTGTTAAATGGACTACTTCTCAAATTTGTACAAAAAAAGTTTTTGGTGAATTCATTGCTTATCGCCTTATTCGAAACTATATATTAAATTTTTGTGTATAAAAAAAAATTATATGTCTTCCACCAAATTTTTAATAGAAACTATCATGTTATCAATCAAATTATATTAAATTTTAATTAGTGAAAATATGTATGATATTTTTTCTTGAATTAAAAGTCTTTTATTTGAATCAAAATAGAACACATAATCCTGTTTTCTTTAATCATTTAAGGCCTCGAAAATGTTAGAAACGGGCTCAAATGGGCCTTGAGACTTCGTCTCTGACGGGCCACACACACACTTCGTCTCCAAGCTTTTGACAAAAAAGCGATTCCCAGACTCGAAGACGCGACTGTGTGAGAGAGAGAGAATGGCGTCGTCATCATCGAGAGGAGAGATGGAGAAGATGGGAATCGATCAGCTGAAAGCTTTGAAGGAACAAGCGGATCTTGAAGTGAATCTACTTCAGGACAGTCTCAATAACATCCGTACAGCCACCGTCCGTCTCGATGCCGCCGCCGCCGCTCTCAACGATCTATCCCTTCGACCTCAAGGTTTTATTTCGCATTTAGTTCTTCAGTTTGATCTCTTTCAGCAAATGGATGATTTGAAAAATAAAAGTTAGAAAAATTGAAACTTTAGGTAAGAAGATGCTTGTACCACTCACTGCTTCTCTCTACGTGCCTGGGACACTTGATGAAGCTGATAAGGTTCTAGTTGATATTGGCACTGGTTACTTCATTGAGGTAATAAACATCAATAAGAATTTGATTGTTATGACTTGGTTCTGTTTGGCTCGTCCCTGTTTGTAGCTAAGTGTTTTTCACATTTTTTTTGTAGAAAACTATGGATGATGGAAAAGACTATTGTCAGAGAAAGATCAACTTGCTCAAATCCAACTTTGACCAACTTTTTGAGGTAAATTATATGTGTTTTCGAATTAGGATTATTTCACTCTCTTGGCAACTTCCAAATGCCTGATTTGGTGTTTAGATTGATCCTGAGGTGAAAATAGACAGAAAAAGGCTACCCTTTTCTTCCATCGGGCTTATAGAGTATGCCTTAAAAAGTTAGAACTGCCCTTTTACAGAAGAATAACACAGTTCTCATTAACCTTTACAAAACTGTGAAATGAGTAATTCAGAGTTTAAAATGAATGTAGTCTGATTCTATTACTAGGGGTTAGCCTTGTACCTGCATCTTTCAGTGACTGATCCATTGTAGACAGTAAGTTGAGGGTTATAAGTTTTATGGCTGCTAAGGAATGCGGTTAACATAATAAAGAAGCCCTTTAGTTGGCCCTTTCCTGCACATTGTCAAGCACCCCTTCGAGCCATACATGCATACATAATATACACTAAGTAGAGTCTCCACTTAACTCCGCCTTTAGTTCCCCGTTCCAATATTTGTTACTAGCTCTGAGTATCGTTTCAGCAGTATAAAGCAGTATCCGATGCAATGATCTCCCGTTTCCAATTGCTTCAATATTGGTGACATCAATCTTGCATCACTGCCAAATTGTTTCAATACTATTTTATTTATTTGAGAACATATATATTAATATCCATAGCTTACCCAAGACTTTAGTTGTTAACTTCGAGAATGTTCATTCAATGTAGGTCGCAGCGAAAAAGAAAAGCGTGGCAGATGAAGCTGGGATGGTGTTGCAGGCCAAAGTTAAACAATTATCAGCTGCAACCACGTCATGAAAATTCTTCTTCTCTAGTGCTTTTACTATTCACACCTGTCTTGAGATTGCTATGTTTTTGTCCAATCAATTATGTTATGATTTAATTTTTATGATCTCAATCGGTTTGTGTTTTATCTGCTAGAAGAACCTGAGCTGTAATTTTGAGAAAACAGTAGTGGATTGAGAAAAATGGGCTACTAGTTATTTCTCATAAAACGAGAGAAAAGAGACAAAAGCCATGATGTTATTGCTTGGGAAAAAGAAACAACTGAATCAATGAAACTAAATACAACTTTGTTTTGTCCTTTTACGAAAAGGAAACCCTCCTCTGCGTATTGCTCTTTTGAGTTTATCATCTGTGGTCAGCACCAATTGCTTCATGGATTGACTTGAAACCATCCCTCTCTAAGCAACTCACTAGTTCCTCCTATTGCAACATAAAGACATGAATATTAGTATCAATCTGACCTCAATATGCAGTTTGGTTAAGCTTACAACAGAGAGAGATGTTTTTGACACCAAAAGCTTCAAGAATTTGTTCTAATAAGAGTACTAAAATTGTAAAAGTGGCTTTTCGAATTTCTCTGTGTGTTTATGGGACAGGAATACCTTTATTTGTGGGATGAGGGCAGGTCCTCCATAAGCGAATCCCGTGTACAGCTGAACAAGTGTAGCTCCGGCTCTTATTTTCTTGTAAGCATCTTCACCACTGAAAACCCAAAAAGTCATCTTAAATACTTTCTTTTGTTCTCATAACTAGAGCATCTGAGATATGTTCAACGAGGTTTACCTACGAACTCCGCCACAGCCTATCAATGGAATCTTTCCCTAAGGAAGTGACCATGAAATAATCCAAAAACGCAAATCAGCGATGATTTTGATTCCTCAGTCGATTAGTGGATCATCAAATTTAGGCTAAAAACTTACTCGTGTCAAAGTGTACATCTCTCTCAACATGTTGGTGGAGAGAGGAAAGAGAGGTTTCCCACTCAAACCACCTGCTTCTGTTGCCACAGGGTTGTTGGTTACAGGATCTGGTCTTGAAACTGTTGTATTTGATATGATCTACAGGAGAAACAAAGATAGTATCAACTTTTTAAAAAACACATTCTGATTTGCAGCACACAGTGACTTAAATCGAAAAACACTTTGGTCACTTTTGCTACATTACGCTTCATCAATTGGCACTGATTAAACGGAAGTTGGTTCATGTAAAAGGAGTAACTTACCAGCCCATCCAAGTGGAGAGCAAGAGCCACCTGCACAAATCAATACAATTTCGTAAGAGCCATTTACGTAGAAACTAGAGAATGTGTTTTAGTTCTTAGTACAACGTACAGCTGCAATATCTTCGAGCTCTCCTCTAGATAGATCAGGAGCAATCTTTACAAGAAGAGGAGGAGGACCTTCATCACCCCATTGCATCTCATCCCGAGCAGCTTGAACCTTCTTAACAAGGTCCTTCAACTGTTTTCTTCCCTGAAGCATGCGCAGCCCTGCAGTGTTGGGTGATGAAACATTGATCACCTGAAGAGAAATGGAAATTAGGAACAAAGACTTTTTATGGTAGAATAGATTAAATAAATACTTGATATATCGCGATAAGAAGTTTGTACCAAGTAATCAGCATACTGGGATAAGTTATGAACTCCTTGGACATAGTCAGCAGCAGCATCCTCACTCGTCTTGTTCTTTCCAAGGTTAACACCAAGAATACCAGGTCCAGATTTGCCCCCTGGTTTTACTTCATCGCCTGGAGATGCCGAAGTGCCTGATGTTTCCGCCAACATTCTTTTACCATGTTGAGCACCCAACCGCTTTGCAACAACAACAATTCCTTCACTGTTAAATCCACACCTATTGATAATTGCTCTGGAAGGGGGGCAGAAAATAGAAGTCTTTTAGTTTAAACTCTTGCCTTTCGATCATTAAAGATAATATATTACTGATGTAAACAAGAGCGGATTAGAGATTCTCACCCATCTTGGCTTAATCTGAAGATGCGCGGTTTCGGGTTGCCTTCTTGTGGAACAGGAGTTACAGACCCTACCTCAACAAAACCAAATCCAAGTCCTAGCAATCCCTCGGTGGCTTCAGCATTTTTATCAAATCCAGCAGCAAGCCCAATTGGGTTTGAGAATTTCCTTCCCCAAACTTCAAGTCCCAAGATTGCTGGATCAGGCCTCTTTTCTCTAGGTACCCACCCGCGAGCAGCAGCCGAAACAGCCAGCTTATGCGCGAACTCAGCATCCAGAAGAGCAAAGAAAGGATTTACAACCTTTGTTGCGTTGAATAGCCAACCACTGTCCAACACACAAATTTAGCAAAAGGTAAAAACAAAGTGATTATCTTAGCAATGTTAACTAACACAGTTACACAGAGAACAAAAGACAAAAGATATTTAATGTTGCAGGGCACGTATTTATGCAAGTACCAGAAGGTTGCCTCATCTGCAGTACTCACATAGGCTCCTCCAGCTATGGCTAGACCAATGGTAGCCCCTGTCAATATCCTTCCCTAAAAAATTTCAGAGTCAAACACTTTGCTCTTGTAAACTGAAATTGCATCAATGATCTAACTCGACTACACAAGATACAGTGCTACTTTCAGATCAGAACAAGAATTGAAACTCTTTGTATTTAGCTTCACCTTAACAAAATTCCCAAGCGAATAAGATTCTAATATGACTCGAGCAAACCGCAAATGTGACTAATGGATCATAAAATCCATAAAAGCTACTTACTTTCTTGGAAAAATGAGGAACTTTAGGTACAGAGGAAGCTCCAGGAACCGAAGAACAGTTTCGGGTAGCTCCAAGAGGATTCGACGAGACCCTTCTGAACAAAAACTCTCTCGCCCATTTTGCCGACGATGTCGCAGCCCTTCCCGCCATTGATAAAGATGATCAAATCGACAGTGGAATCAAACAGAATTCGAAAAAAGTTGCTTTGAAATCTATATGAAGAGGGTTTTAGCCTTTTAGCTCACGGCTTGATAGAGAAAATATTCGCCTTTTGTTGTTCGGTTACCAAGGATCGTCGTCAGTATTTTGCTAAAACCCTTGCTTTGGCTTCAGGTTGATTTCCGGTTCGATTTACCGGTTTAATGTAGTTAACCGGAGTAAAAGCTTCTAGGTTTTTTTTTGAGTTTATAGCATTAAACCGGATTGATAAGGCTTTTCTCTAAAATAAAGCGAGCCCAGGAGTGAAGAAGCTCTCTGTATTTCAGCAGAAGTGAGATTTTAACGACGACAGTGAGAAGGGAACAATGAGTTCTTGTGTTGTAACGACAAGCTGTTTCTGTACAATTCCAGATTCTAGTCTACGTTTGAAATCCTCCAAGCGCGTCAATCTGGTTCGATTCCTTTTTGTTTTGTTTTGATTACTTATGATACAGTGAAATTACTGTGGTTCAGTTTCACATTAATCTGTCTCTTTGAATCACTAAAGCTTTCAAAATTTGGTTTTTATTTGTTTGTTACTGTTTAGAGTAACCAGCAGAGAAGACGTACACATGGGTCTCGAGGTGGTTTCAAGGTTGAAGCTTACTACGGTCTAAAGACACCTCCTTATCCACTTGTAAGTGCAAAATTAGCCTTCGACACTTATATTGGTAGTTGCATTAATCTTCATGTTGCATACGGATTCTCAGTGTCGTATCTATGTCTTGCTTCTGTAATCATGTTCTCGACTTAGCACAACATTATGGCGAGTTGGTTAATTTGGGTGAATTGTCTGGTGAGTGTAGGGCAAAATTGTATCTTGATATGTGTAGGTCTCTTGCAAAGTAGATGGGTCTTGATCTTATGGACATGCCAAAGAAATGATTTTGTTGAGGTTTTAATAAGATTTAAAAATAAATGTGAACAGGATGCTTTGGAACCATATATGAGTCGAAGAACACTAGAAGTACACTGGGGTAAACACCATCGAGGTTATGTGGACAATCTAAATAAACAGTTAGGGAAAGATGATAGACTTTATGGATACACCATGGAAGAGCTTATCAAGGCGACATACAACAATGGGAATCCTTTGCCCGAGTTCAACAACGCTGCGCAGGTACTTACTTTCTAAGTTGCTTGTACATCTCAAGAGTTAGCCACTAGTGTTGGGAGGATTGATGATGATAATGCTGTTGTTTAGGTCTATAACCATGATTTCTTCTGGGAGTCAATGCAACCTGGTGGTGGAGACATGCCTCAAAAGGGTGTTCTTGAACAGATTGACAAGGATTTTGGTTGTTTCACAAATTTCAGAGAAAAATTCACTAATGCAGCTCTTAGTCAGTTTGGTTCCTGCTGGGTTTGGCTCGTCTGTGAGTAAACTCTATTAGCTTTTTACTTGTTATTAGTAAACTGGACTCAGAAACTGCAAAATCTTGAATCTCTTTTTTCTTTTTTGGAATTTCAGTGAAGAGGGAAGAGAGAAGACTTGAGGTGGTCAAAACCTCAAACGCAATTAACCCACTCGTGTGGGATGATATTGTAAGCAGATTCTCATTTACTCTTGTGAAATTTGTTTCTTAAACTTGATGTTGCCTCTGTAATCACTTCTCTTTTGTTGTTACAGCCAATCATCAGCTTGGATGTGTGGGAGGTAAACTATCTCCTTTCTTCCCTCAGACTCTCAATAAAAACAAACTTTGGATCTTCTAATATCTTTTGTTTTCTTTATCTTATTTTGTAGCACTCTTATTATCTGGACTACAAGGTAAAAAAAAAACAGCTTCAATATTGATGCTTTTGTGTTCTTTTCCTTTGTTCAAAAGCCTAAATGAGTGTGTTTTCTATGGGTGCTAGAACGACAGGGCTAGGTATATAAACACTTTTCTTAACAACTTGGTGTCATGGAACGCTGCCATGAGTCGGATGGCCCGTGCAGAGGCGTTTGTGAATCTTGGTGAACCGAACATCCCAATAGCTTAAGCTAAAGACACTTTTTGAGAGTCCATATGAAAGCAAAAAGACAACTCCTTCAAAACTTGGGCAGTCTCATTTTTGCAAACAGAGGTCCCAAGTTCCCAACCAACAAAACAAAGAGCTGCTTTCTCCTGTGACCCATCTTTTTGTTCTGTGTAATGTAGCAATAGTTTTTCTACTTCTTTTGCTTTTGAGAAATTTTAGCTTAATGATCGAACCTGTATGGCCCACGTGACTCGCACGTGAATTAAGAGTATTTGTTTCTTCTTCTTCTTCAATCTTCATCATCTCCTCTCAAAATATGAGATTGACAAAGGTATAAACTTTCTTCTTCCTTAACTTCAAACGTCCACGCGATCATCTCTTTGGCTCTCCCTCACAATTGGGTAATTCCCTGATTTTACCAAATATCTCTCCAGAAGCTCTCGATTTCGATTGTGTGTACTTGTCTATAATCCTCGGGCTCCTAAGGTTCTGTTTCATCGTCTCTGTAATTGATTATTTCGCTAGGATTCTTTCTCATACAATGCGTGAATAAAAAAAGGGAAACTTTTTCTATTAAAGACTATCAATTTCAAGCCAAGTGTTTGAGAAATTCTCTACCCATTTAAATTCGAGTGCCAGGAATATAGAAAAACAAACCTAAGTATTGAGGAGTGTATTTTGACCCCTGATCCTTGTATGAATCTTGCAATGCGATTGTTTTGTTGGTTTGGGGTTTGTGTAAATTACTAGTGTTTATGTTTTTGTCAGATTTAGTTTTATCTCACTTTACATTTCAACTCAGAGAAGATAATACAAGATCGATCTTGGATAAGATTATGTCTCCTGCTGCCAAAACTTGTTCATGCTGTTGCATAAATTGAGTGATAGAAAACTTCAGGTTTAAGAATCTTCTGTTTGATTGAGTTATCTCTTATTACGTAATTCTTTTGTAGGTGGTGGTTATGCAGTTCTTTGATCCCCTCGGGTTTGTTATCGAAAACCGGCTTCCGTTACTGATACACTATGCCTCTGCCTCATCCTCAGGTTTGTGGCAATTCTTGAATCGAAAAGTCATAAGCTTTGATTAAAGAGGAGAGAAAAACACTCAAATTCTTTCTTGATTAATAAAATGACAGAGATCTTCAGTGACACCGGTGTCAGGCAGTTATCTCAGATGCTACTTTCACTAATCTTCTTCCACACATCTGAATACATTCTAGCCATCGTCATTCATGGAGCATCAAACGTAACTCTTAGCTCGCTTTTGATTAGCAAGCACTATGCTTTAGCAATGCTCTTGGCGCTGCTTGAATACCTAACCGAAATTACATTCTTCCCGAGGCTTAAACAACACTGGTGGGTCAGCAACTTTGGACTCATGATGATCATCATCGGAGAAATCATCAGGAAAACAGCGGTAATAACAGCGGGAAAATCGTTCACACACCTCATTAAAATCAACCACGAAGAGCATCACAGGCTTGTGACTCACGGTGTGTATAGACTAATGAGGCATCCAAGTTACTGCGGGTTTCTCATCTGGTCGGTAGGGACACAAGTTATGCTCTGTAATCCCATTTCAACGGCTATATTCATGGTTGTCGTGTGGCGGTTTTTTGCTCAGAGAATACCGTACGAGGAGCATTTTCTGAAGCAGTTTTTTGGAGTAGAGTATATAGAGTATGCAGAGAACGTTGCTTCTGGTGTTCCATTTGTGAAGTGAAACTTGAACATGTGATTTTGGTTTTATTTACTTAGAAGCTACAAACACAATGTTTTTGTTGTTAAGGAAAGGATAAATATTTTGAAATGCGCAAACCCTCTTAGCCAAAGAGAAGTTTTTGACGTGGATATGAAATTTACCACTGGGTTAACTGTTTAAGCGACACCTGTCACCGGTGATGTATAGCTCCGGTGAAGAGTTTAGGAGAGCAAGTTTCGTTCTTTTTGTGGGGGTTTGAGAAGTAGAGTCAGAGACCATGTTATGCGGAGGCTCTCGTGCCTCCGTGCATTTGTGGGATCACCGTCATCCTCCTACGCTCGGTGCTAAGGTTTTTCGGCAGTCTCCTCCATTCGTGCTAAGACCTTATTCGGCTAAATTGCAGAAGCGGATGAACTCTTTGTCAAGGTTTCACTGCAAAAATCCAGATACAATCCCAGTTCCTCACGATTGTTCCAGGTTTTGAATCACTTCTCTCTCTATCTCTATCGACATTTATAATCTGATTGTTTGATGTGAATGTTGTTCGACTCAAATTTTCAAAAGTTGGAGTCTTTGCTAAAGTATCTGTCTATTTCTTCTTCCGAAGCCAGGGAGACGATGCTCTCGAGCTTTTAATTGATGGGCTTTCGCCAGTTGCAGGTATCGTTTGCTTGCATATACATCTGAATTTCAAGTTCCCATTAGCAGCCATCATGTGGTGATGGTAAAAAAACCTGGATTATTGATAGAATATTGTATTTTAGTGAAGTTGAACATATCCAGATATAGGGTCGCGACATTAGATGTTTGCTGGTAATAATGTATCTAAGTGCTCTATGGCTTTGTGTTGGTTAAGTTTCCACTGAGTCTCTTTTAGCTTGGTAATTACTGTTTTGTGTTGCCTTTATCATGGACTGTCTTTTGTCTTGACAAAACAAAAGTCTATTTGCAGGAGGCATTGTTGCTCTAGGGAAGTTTGATGCGCTGCATATCGGCCACCGAGAGCTTGCAATTCAAGCTGCAAGAGTTGGTACTCCATATCTGTTGTCTTTTGTTGGAATGGCTGAAGTACTCGGTTGGAAACCTCGGTAAACGTCTTCTCTTCAGCTTTCTCCTCCACCTTTTCAATTAACCTAGCATCTTATCTGTCGAAGTTAGTTACACCAGTAGACTGTGATTCTACTGATCTTCTCTGCTAATAAAGTTTGCTTTTTTAATCTTTTTGTCTCCTCTTCTATGGTAACTAATGAGCAGAGCGCCGATAGTAGCCAAATGTGATCGAAAACGGGTCCTTTCCTCTTGGGCATCATATTGTGGGAACATAGCACCAGTAGAGTTTGAGATTGAATTCGCCAGCGTTCGACATCTTAATCCACAACAGTTTGTCGAGAAGTTGTCAAGAGAGCTCGGAGTCTGTGGAGTTGTGGCAGGTGAATACCAAACAAGTATCTCAAAAGTTCCCTTTTTTATCCGAAAGTTCTCATTCTAAAAACAATTGTTTTTCCACAGGCGAAAATTACCGGTTTGGATACAGAGCTTCCGGTGATGCTTCTGAACTTGTGAGGTTATGCAAAGAGTACGGTATCAGCGCTTACATCATTAACTCCGTGATGGATAAGAACCAAGTCTCTGGAAATGCAGACGCAGAAGAGGATTCAAAGTCAAAAGAAAGAGGACAAGTATCGTCCACACGAGTCCGACAAGCTCTTGATGCAGGAGATGTGAGGTATGTAACAGAGCTCCTCGGCAGACCACACAGGGTTATCTCAAGGGTGAGAACACAAGATATAACCATCAAAGGAGGGAGGATCTCAATTCAGACATCGTCGCTGCTGAATTTACCACCTGGGAATGGAGTTTACAAAGCATGCTCACTTATAGTTGGTGATGCGCATCCAATTTCGTGTAAGGTCTTTGTCGATACATTGAATCTCCATATAGAAACAGAGGATGTAGAAGAAGTACGTGTCCGTAACTCATATGGTTCTCAAGAGTTTCTACTCTTAGGGATTGAGTTCGGTTGATTCACACATTAATAAGCATCACATTTTCCATTTTAATATTGAGTAATATATCATCGGCTTACAAAGCTTTTAACTTCGACGCCATTTTGGCAATTACGTTGAGGTAACGACTAAAAAAGAGTTTCGAATTTAGAAAGAGTTAGGAGTTTTGAAGGATATATATGAAACTTTTGGTTTATTATTAAAAAGGTGTTAATATGACTGAATTTGGTGATGAGAAGGTGGAAGAAGACAAGCAGCAAAAGTGGGAAGACAACTAATGTCTCTCTCTATCTCAAAGTCGTTGACTTTCGTTGTTAAGTGTCTCTCACTGACCAAACAGAACACAACAAAACAGCCATTAGAAGTGCTCTCGATGATAAGACGCATTTCCTTGTACCAACTGCGAAAATTCCTGAATTGCCCATCCACCCAACACAATCATTTCAGAAATGAGGAGCTTTGCGTCATTTTGTTAACATCTGGTGTTGCTTTCCTTGTACCACACGATCCGTATGGCTCATCTAATGCCCCTTTTAACCAGCAAGGAGAAGAAGGAGACGAAAGATAGTAGCTGAGGAGAGAGATTTAGATTAGGGCTTTTCATTTCGTAGTGGCCCTAATCCTAAATTCGAAATCTTTTTTTGTCGATTTTGATCTCCCCGATCATGTCGTCGGTCTGTGTTAACGAAGCATTAACTGACGACGAGCTGAGATGGGTGTTGTCGAGGCTTGACAGCGACAAGGACAAGGAAGTGTTTGGTTTGGTCTGCAAGAGGTGGCTGACACTGCAGAGCACAGACCGGAAGAAGCTAGCGGCGCGTGCTGGTCCACATATGCTCCGCCGTCTAGCCTCTAGGTTCACTCAAATCGTCGAATTGGACTTGTCTCAGTCAATCTCTAGGTCCTTTTATCCAGGTGTCACTGACTCTGACCTCGCTGTTATCTCTGAGGGATTCAAGTGTCTCAGAGTTCTTAATCTTCACAACTGTAAAGGTATCTGCTTTTTGGGGTTAAAAAGAGTTCCCTTTTCTCCCTATCTCTCTGGGTTCCATTTCTGTTTTGATTGAATTTGAATTGGAAGGATTTTTATGGATAGTTAAGATGCAGTTGCTATGGTTTTTAATAGACAGTTGAGGTGTTAGATTTACTCTCTGGTGTTTAAGTTTTATGCTTACTTCAATGTTGTTTTGTTTTGTGTCTGAATTTACTAGGGTCTCTGTTTTCACAAGTAGACCTTTCTAGTAAGAAATTAGATTAGCTCATACATGTTGTTGTGATGGTGTAACAATATTAAGCTCAGAATTCTGCATACCTTCTTTCTCTTTGTATTATTTTCTGCTTAATGATTCGCCTTCTTCTGGGAACAGGTATTACAGATACTGGATTGGCCTCAATTGGAAGGTGTCTTTCATTGCTGCAGTTTTTGGATGTGTCCTACTGCAGAAAGCTTTCAGATAAAGGATTATCAGCTGTTGCAGAAGGCTGCCATGATCTAAGGGCACTGCATCTAGCGGGTTGTCGTTTCATCACTGACGAATCGCTGAAATCACTGTCTGAGAGATGCCGTGATCTGGAAGCTCTCGGGCTACAAGGCTGTTCCAGTATTACTGATTCAGGCCTTGCTGATCTTGTGAAGGGGTGCAGAAAGATTAAATCTTTGGACATCAATAAATGCAGCAATGTCGGAGATGCTGGAGTTTCTAGTGTGGCCAAAGCTTGTGGATCTTCTCTCAAGACGCTCAAATTGCTGGACTGTTACAAGGTCGGGAACGAATCTGTATTGTCCCTGGCACAGTCTTGCAAGAATCTGGAAACTCTGATAATCGGTGGATGCAGAGACATCTCTGACGAATCTATCATGTTACTGGCAGATTCCTGCAAAGATAGTCTCAAGAATTTGAGGATGGATTGGTGCTTGAATATATCTGACTTTTCCCTTAGCTGTATTCTGAAGAAGTGCAAGAACTTGGAGGCTCTAGATATTGGGTGCTGTGAAGAGATTACAGACACTGCTTTCCGGGATTTGGGGAGCGACGACGTTTTGGGATTGAAGGTTTTAAAGGTGAGCAACTGCGCCAAAATCACAGTAACGGGAATAAGCAAGCTTTTGGAGAAATGCAGTTCCCTGGAATATCTAGATGTAAGATCTCTTCCACAAGTGACAGAAGTAAGATGCAGTGAAGCTGGCCTGGAGTTCCCCAAATGTTGTAAAGTTAACTTTTCTGGAAGTTTAACCGAGCCAGATTTTCTGCTTTGATCATTTCGTTACTTGAGGAAAGCTTGTGTCTGCCCTAAACCTTCTGTGATCTCTCTCTGTTTCTCTGTATCTGTCTCGCGTATGGGCATACTCATGGCTTATGGTCCATCAGTGAGTCCTCTCTCAAGCTCTTGTACATTTTTGTGCATTAAATATTTGGTTGTGGCAACTTCTTGATTATTCTTCTGTTGCTTTGCAAAGTGTGTGTAGTTTCCGTTGTATCTGCTTCTCCTTAAGAGTAAAAAAGGTTCAGCACTTGATATTTGAAGACTATGATTCTCTATGTAACACAGTAGAGAAATGTTTGACCGCTTTGTTGTGATCAGTGTAGCTCTTTGTTTTTTTCTTAAGACTGCTCCTTCTCTTAGGGAAAGATTGATCCTGTGGATCTCAAAGCTTCCAAATGCTTTGAGATCAGATTGTGAAATGGTTTTATGTAATGTCTTTATATTTTATTCATCATATGACACTTCTTTTGACATGTTTGGTGCAAAGGAGGTGAGTAATTAAGTAAAAGTGAAGGGATCAGCTTAGCTATATTAATCTCTTTCTCGTTTCTACAATGAAAACCAAATGGGTAAAGCAAAAGAAAAAAAATGATTGTACAAACAATATTGTCGGTCTCTTCTAGGCTCTTTACTAACATTCCCTGATTGAAACAGGTCAAAGTAGAAATGAAATATTTCTTCTTCAACTTGTACTAATTAGTTCCACAGAGAAATCACTTCAGTTTATTGGTCATCATCGTTTAGAGCTTGCTCGAGACAGTTGAAAGCTTTCTGGTAGTTAACGAATCCCATGAACCAGAAGTCGAAGTTATCGACTGTGACTACTTCAAGGTACTTCTGAGATGGCTTCTTTGTGTTCTGAATCTGGTTCACTCCATTGATCTTGCACAAGGGGACTGACACTTTGTAGTGAACCCTGATGAGATCTCCCTGAGGAGAAGCAACCTTGATCGATCTCTCGCTGCAGAATGCAATCTTCTTTGATGAGATGAAGAGTAGGCCTGCCATGGGACCTGCGGTTGTTGATAGGTAACATTGGTATGCCTTGAACAGTTTCTCTTGGTCGCAGACTTTAAAGAGTCGCTTATAGATCTTCTCTAGGCCTCCCATTTGAAGGATCTTAGCTCCAAAGGATAGCTTTCTCTTGACTTTTTCAGTTAGCTTGGGTCCTAACTTGTCCTGGTCTCTAGCTCCGTTGGTGAAGCTATCGGTTTTCTTCTTTCGCTTGTCTGTTGAAGGAGAAAGTTGTGTAGAAGTCGGGATCTGGAGGTTGTTGATGGAAGCTGCAGGGTCAGGCAAGTAACCAACCGGAGCAGTCTTGACTGCAGGTAACGCAAGAATTTGTTGGTGAACTCTGCTCAATGTCATCTTGGATGGTCGAGTAGTGATATTGATTCTTGAGAGAAAGAAAGAGATTACGAGTAATGGTTGATGATGAAACCGTGTTGGTGGGAAGGTATTTAAAGGGAAAGAAAAATAGACAAGAGTCAGTTGAAACAAAAGCTTTGGCATTGTTGAGTCTTTGTGGTAAAGGGATGAGTCATGAATGGGTCATCAAACCACATAGATAAAGCTACTTTCTTTGAGGGCATATGCTCTGTTTGGCTTACTTTATTTTCTGAGAAAAAAAAAATCATATAGTTAAATGGAGAAACACAAACAGTATATAGAGATTATGCAACTACCAAATCTGTCTGAAGACACAATTGTTGTCTAGAGTAATTTCAGTAACTGATGAATGTTTTTGCTTGTCACTTCCAAACAACAAAACACCTTAGTAGTTGAAAAGAACTCATTGATCTTCTTTCACATGTTTCAGTTTCCTTTTGATTTTCAAAAATTAGAAGATACTATTTACATACTGCTGATCCATTATATATACAAATAGTAAATCACATGCTAAAGTTATAAATAGTATTAAGAGATACCAAAGATAAATAAGACTTTCGAAAAAAGAAAGTAATAAATAAAGAAAGATGAGCACACGGAATGACGTTAGACTCCGACAAGCTTTATTAACCTACAAGTTGGCAATATTGCAAGCTTTATTTGTATATAGAATTATTTTTCTCTTTTTTTTTGGTAGCCTGATCATTTTAGTTTTAAGTTTAACTTTTTAACAGATATGTATAAATGTATAGAAGATAAGATATGTTTCCTAGTCAATTGGAACATGCATGAAACAAGAAGAAATCAAATCAGATATTACATAATGCTTTTTGAATCACATCCACACAATACTGAGTCACACAAACAGAAGGAGACGTCGTCGTGGTTTTTGGAAGCTTTCTGCGTTGGGCATTGTTGTGACTTTTTCAATATATGCAACTAATAAAATGTTACTTTGTTTCGAACTTTTACTTAGAAATGGTTGATGCTATGCAAAGATCGTATACATCTTCTTGTTCAAATAGACACGACAAAGCAAACCTGCTAACATAGTATGTTGTGTGTATGTTTTATTTGTAGCTTATTTGTTAATGTTAATGCAAAGATGATGTAGTCATGCATGCAGTTAAAAAATCGATCATGCATGCATGGCATGGCAGGGCCAACCCATTTGCATTGCATGAATGCATGTCTGGAACCCAAAATATTTCTTTTAGGCTAAGCAAAAATATACATACACGTCATGTTTCATACACCTTTTTATGACAAATTACATCACCCACGTCGGAAAAGTTTTAACGATTAGATTTAGAGGGATTAAAAAGTATCTAATTACAGCTTTGAATGTGATCCTTCATGCATACCCTACTGATATCTATACTCTTCTTCTTTTTATTTTTCCCTTTATTTGTAACCTTTTTTTCTTAGTTTACAAACAAAAAACAAAATTTGACCAGTCGACCATTTCCCCCACAAAGATTGAATTTTTTTTTCTTCAACTCTTTTTATATATGCATCGACATACATATTCAAAAATATCTTATCCGACTAAAGGGACATGGACCCCAAAAAATGAATTTAGTAAAGCTAGCTAGCTAGTAGTCTCTGACGGTAGGAAAAATTTGGTTATCTATTTAATTATATAAAAATATAATTGATATTTTCTTTAACAATTTATTCTAATTGCCATGTTATTACGGTATAAATGGGTGATGATTAGGGAACGACAAAATAACACAATATATTAAATTTCGAGTGATGATACCATATGCATATTTTGTTACAATAATTACATTCTTTTTCTTTGAATTTAGTATCTTTATAACAACTACCGATTGAATCATTCAGGTCTTAAACAAGTGACTTATCATTCCTTTATGATTTTCATTAATTAATACATTCATATATTGTTTTGTTTGCTAAAGACATAAATGTACCTATTTATAATCACCTAAACCTAAATACATTGTCCAAAAAATGTTATCATGCATACATGAATTCAAAAGTTAAATACATATACATTGCACCCACAACCCACATATACACCATGTTCATATCACATGGGTGACGAATCGATCGAATGATACAACATTTATACTATATGTGGTGGGATACATTTCAAATGGATCTCCTTTTTGAGGTCTTATTATTATTTAACTTTTTGTTTTGCTTCTTTATTGCTTTGTAAATATTATTTCAAATCAAATATATAACTGATATATTTCTAATCTTAACATAGAATAAAAGAAAACACAAAGGCATAATAAGAAAGTGATCACTGCAATGCCAACGCAGAAAGCTCCAAAGCCACGACGTCCCCTTCTGCATATCTCATTTTGCATGCTCTCCAAAAAGCGTTACGTAATATTTCATTTTTCTTATTCTTGTTTCGTGCATGTTCCTGTTAATAAGGAAACATATCTTATCTCCTCTACATATAAATATATATGTGAAATTTTAAAATCAGGCTAAACAAAGGAGTACAACAAATAAAAGTTTGTGTTGTTTTGCCAACTTGTAGGTAAAAGAAGCTCGTCGGATCGATCCAACGTCATTCCGTGTGATCATCTTTTTATCTTCTTTTTTACTTTGCTTTTGTTTGGCAATCTCTATTCTCTCATATACAAATTGATTTTACCTTTTAAGAGTACTGTTGAAAAATGGATGGTAACATGTTAGCTTTAATTTAACACCAAATAAATATTTGTTGTGTATATGCTTGAGAACAAACTTGTATATAAATAGGAAGATACACATCATTTTGATTCGGAAAGACAAAGCTACGTACCGACAATGATAAAGAAACATGTTGAGCTACAAACATTTCATTATTTATATTGAAGTTAGCTTCAGAATAATGTCATAGACAATTAAGGACTTGGTAGTTGCAAATCCTTTCTTTATATATCTCTCCTTTAAGTAGAAAATTTTTTGTCTTGCAAAAAAAAAAGCAAAACAAAGCATATGCTTGATCTTCTTCTATTTGCTTTTAACCCCAAAGAAAGTGGCTTTTTCATTGTCTTGATGACCCATCCATGACTCATCCTTTACCACAAAGATTCAATGTTTTGTTTCCAACTGCCTCTTGTTTCTTCCCCTTTATATACCCTCCCACCAACACGGTTTCATCATCAACCATCATTGACAATCTCTCTCTATCTTTCTCACAAGATCAAGAATCAAGATCACCACTTAACAGTACTCCAAGATGACATTGAGCAGAGTTCATCAACAAGCTATTATTGCATTTCCTTCAGCCAAGACTGCTACGATGAGTTACTTGCCTGACCCTGCAGCTTCCATCAACAACCTCCAAATCCCAAGTACTTCTTCAAAGTTTTCTTTTCTATCAGGCAAAGGAAGATCAATGCTGCGAAAGAAGAAAACCGGTAGCTTCACCAACGGAGCTAAAGACCAGGGCAACTTAAGACCCAAGCTAACTGAAACAGTCAAGAGAAAGCTATCCTTGGGAGCCAGGATCCTGCAAATGGGAGGCTTAGAGAAGATCTACAAGCGACTCTTCAAGGACAGCGATGGAGAGAAGCTGTTCAAGGCCTACCAATGTTACCTATCCACAACCGCAGGTCCCATCGCGGGCCTACTCTTCATATCATCAAAGAAGATTGCATTCTGCAGCGAGAGATCGATCAAGGTGGCTTCTCCTCAAGAAGACATCTCTAGGGTTCACTACAAAGTCTCAATACCATTGTGCAAGATCAATGGTGTTAACCAGAGTCAGAACATGAAGAAACCATCTAAGAAGTACCTTGAAGTAGTTACAGTCGATAACTTCGACTTCTGGTTCATGGGATTCGTGAGCTACAACAAAGCTTTCAACTGTCTCGAGCAAGCGTTAAACGATGATGACCAATAAAATAATTAGTAAGAGCCTAGCTAGAAGAGAAGACTGACAATATTGTTTGTACAAATTCATATGTTTTTTTACCCATTCTGTTTTCCATTGTGGAAACATGAGAAAGAGATAAATGAATATATTTAGCTGATAACTTCAATTTTTTATTTTTATTTCACAGTTTTCTTTTTTGCACCAAAACATGTCCAAAGAACTAAAGAAGTGACATGGTACGAATATAAGAAAACTAAGGTTGGACCATAACATATGTATGCTGTTTATTTTGTTGTTCCAAGAGTGTTGCTCAGAGACATGACTTTGAAATAAACTAAATATTACCAACTCTGGATTTTGCGTTTTTTTTTTTCTTTTTTATTGGGAATTTTTAAGCTTCTGAATTTATAAAGTTCCTTCGTGTTAGGGAAAAAAAAGTATACTTCCTGAAATTTAATCAGCCTCCTACATTTTATCAATATATCGTGGCTTCCAAGTTACAACGTGATGTATCCTTGTTCAATAACTTAATTAATTACACTATACATACAATTTTTATTTTATTTTTGGATGATTCGATCATCACATTAATTAAGATTGTTTTTTCAAATATTTTTAGATTGTTTTTTGTTTTTACATCCTCCATTGATTTCTTTTTCTTTTTTTTTTTGTTGAAATGGAAGAAGACTCCTACTTTTGGTCAGCAGAAGAATGGATCTTAAATTTTCCAAGATCGAGATTATGAAATGGTCTTATATTTGTAGTCATCATATTTCTTATATATATATATATGATATTATGATCCATACCATGGCTCATTTTCTTAAATATCCATATTCTTCTTTTGACATATATATTGTACGTGCTAAAGAAGACAGTGAATAATCAGGAAAACAGATGAGATCAACTAAATATATTCAAATCTCTTGCTCATGTCAACAACGGATGACACAATAAGGGATATAAGCAAGAATAAATGAGTTTGTACAATATTTTTGTAAGTGTTTCCTAGGCATTCTCCTAACATAATCTGATTGAAAGCTGGTTAAAGTGAAATGAAATATTTCTTCTTTAACCCGCACTACTTAGCTCCTCTGCGGCATATCATTGCTCGTAGCTCAGAGAAAGCGCTTGCTCAAGGCAGTTGAAAGCTTTTTGGTTGCTCAAGAATCCCATAAACCAGAAGTCATATCCATCGACCGTGACTACTTCAAGGTACTTTTGAGATGGCTTCTTTGTGTTCTGACTCTGGTTCACTCCATTGATCTTGCTCAAGGGGATTGATACTTTGTAGTGAACCCTAGTGAGATCTCCCTGAGGAGAAGCCACCTTGATTGATCTCTCGCTGCAGAAGGCAATCTTCTTTGATGAGATGAAGAGTAGGCCTGAGATGGGACCTGCGGTTGTGGATAGGTAACATTGGTAGGCCTTGAAGAGCTTCTCTTCATCGCAGACCTTGAAGAGTCTCTTGTAGATCTTCTCTAAGCCTCCCATTTGAAGAATCTTAGCTCCCAAGGATAGTTTTCTCTTGACTTTTTCAGTTAGCTTGGGTCCTAACTTGTCCTGGTCTTTAGCTCCGTTGGTGAAGCTATCGGTTTTCTTCTTTCTCTTGTCTGTTGAAGGAGAAAGCTTTGTAGAAGTTGGGATTTGGAGGTTGTTGATGGAAGCTGATGGGTCAGGCAAGTAACCAACGGGAGCAGTCTTGGCTGCAGGTAACGCAAGAACTTGTTGGTGAACTCTGCTCAATGTCATCTTGGAGGTTTGAGTAGTGATCTTGATTTTCTTGATCTTGAGAAACAGAGAGAGAGAGATTGTGGGTGGATGGTTGATGATGGAAACCGTGTTAGTGGGGAGGTATATAAAGGGAAAGACAAAGAGACAAGAGGCAGTTGAAACAAAGATCTGAATAGTTGAGACTTGAAGACCTTTGTGGTAAAGGATGAGTCATGGGGCATATGCTCTGTGTTGCCTTTGTGATAAAAGCTACTTTAATTTCTTTATGGGGCATATGCTCTGTGTTGCCTTTGTAAACAAAATAATTTTCGAAATGTATAAATAAAAATTTTGCAACTACCGAATCCTTGTTATGACGACACAAATATGTCTAAAGCAATTTCAGTAACAATGAAAAATGTTTCATGTCCAAATTAACAAAACAATTAATATATATGGATCTTCTTCATATACACTGATTCCTTTAATAAATTTTTATTAATGATCTATTGATCGACTTAATTAATATACAAATTACATTTTTAAAGTTGATATGATCACACACGTAATTAATGACGTTACACAGCAACGAACTTTTTACCTACAAGTTGGCAAAACACACCAAAGCTTTTTTCATATTTAGATATATATGTATAGCCAGTATAGGGAGATAAGATATGTTTCCTAAATAAAAGGGAACATTGGTGAAACATTAATTAATTAAGAGATAATAAACAAATCAAAATCTTACGTAATGCTTTATTGAATATGTGAGAGCAAATGGAGTCATGCAGAAGAGGGACGTCGTCGTGGCTTTGAACCTTTCTGCGTTGGCATTGTGACTTTATGATGATGACTTTGTTTCTTTTATTTTATGCTATGATAAGAAAGATCGGTTATATATTTGATTTCTTTAAACTATATATATAACAAAGCAAATGTATAAAGAAGCAAAACAAATAGTTAAATAAGAACACAAAAAGGGAGATCCATTTGAAACTGATCCCACCATATATTACAATATATAGATGTTGGTTCATCAATTCGTCACCCATGTGATATGCACATATTTAGTTATTGGAGTTCAATATTTTATATTACATGTATATACATACCATAATATATAGTGGACATTGTATTTA
Organism: Capsella bursa-pastoris; assembly: GCA_036452645.1. Lineage (NCBI taxonomy): Eukaryota > Viridiplantae > Streptophyta > Magnoliopsida > Brassicales > Brassicaceae > Capsella > Capsella bursa-pastoris. Next base: position 7,587,802 of record CP144196.1, read on the forward strand.
GCGATTAGAATATTATAAATAGGTACATGAATTTTGAAAAGATGTGAATGATTAGATAGTTGTTAAGACTTGCATGATTCTGTAGTTGTTTATCAAGAAGACAATAAAATTCAAAAGCAAAAAACAAATTATGTCATAGCATATATATATTTATTCAAAATTTCGATTCTACAAATTATTTAGTTAAATATTGCACTCGCAAATCCAAAATTTACCACATTTTCAAAGTATGTATAACCATATGATCGACGTGAAATTCCATATATGAGTTCGTATACGATATTATAATTTTCCATTAATGTGTTATATAAATAGGTAGTATTCAAAATTTGCATAGTTTATATGTTATATTTTAACTTTTTGTTCAATACTTTTTATTTGTATTACCGCATCAATCATCCATTTACACCATAACAATTATCGATTATATTAATGAAACCATATTGTATTTCTAGTGATCACAGCTTTTACAATGTTTCGTCATTTTTGGGGTCCAGTTCGTTAGTCGGATAAGATATTTTTTGACTATAACTATTCTATAAGAGTGCAAAAATATTGAACATTGTTGCATATTGAAATAATACTTTTGGGGCAAATGGTTCATTGGTCAAAGAAAAGTTACAAATTAATAAAGGAGCGAAGCAAAAAAAGAAAAGGAAAAGAGAAGAGTCCATATTGGTTATACATGACAGATCATTCTCATAATCTGTAATTAAATAGTTTATCTAATCGTTAGCATATGATGTAACTCGACATTAATTAACAAAGAAAACAAAAATTTAGAAAAAAAAAGTTACGAAAAGTGAGAGTTGAGAGACATTTTTTGCCTTAGCCTAAAAGAAAGATTTGGTGATTGGAGGATTCTAATAAGCTTTGTGGCTTAGCCATGTCACCTCTCTTATGTGCCTTGTCATTTCCATGTAGATTTTATTATCACTCTTACTTATTCATTAGCGAACCCAAAATTAAGTTGAATAATATAATTCCATTCTAATTTTTATTATTTGTAACTGATAAACCGGTAGATGTTAACCACATTGTAGCCTAATCACATTTCCCTTCATAATTTTAACTAATCGCATTTAGCGTTTTTTAATCATATTGTTTCCATACTTAAATTGCAATTGCATATGAAGTTAATTGCCATTTGGGACCAAATATTGTACATAGAGATAAATATCTCTTGCAACAACAAAGTATGATTTTCTATTAAAAAAGGATAGTGTAAAGTATTTATATGTATTTCCTTCTTAAATTTGGAAATATATTGAATTCATGAAGACTGAATAGACCAATATTAAATATGCAATAATAAGACAATATTGACTGAATTATAATTTTGTTGCCATATATTAAAAAGCTACTTTAATTCATTTAATTTTTCTTGAACTTTGTTTTGTTTGTATTCTCTTTATTTATTTATTTCTCACACTTCTTAAACTCTTATCATATCTCAAAAATAATTATAAGAAAAAAAAGTAAAATAGAAACCTTCATCAACAAAATGACTGGGAGAAATATGACTAATTTTGAGAGGCTTCTCGAATGTTCGGCTCCACGTGTCCCATTTCGATATTATACCGAGGTACAATTATATTTAGTTGTTTGTTTTAATCCTTTTACTAAAAATTGTTCAAACGAACATTCTCGAATTTAATTTCGAGAAGTTTCTCGAATCTTCATCTCCACGTATCTTAATTCCTTATTATTTTATATTTAATCTTATATTTGTTTGGTTTTTTAATCCTTTTTTAGAACATATATTTGCGAATCTGATTTCGAGAACGTTCATCTTCACATCTCTACTTTTATTATATTATTTAACGTCATATTTTATTTGTTTTGAATGAACATTCTAAATCCCAAAAGAATATATATCTAATTAATTTCACAAACAGAAATATGAAGCAATTATTATTTTTAATCATTTGTTTAAAAGAAAAGAACATTTATATCAAAATCCATTCATAGATCTTCATCTTACAATGAGCTATAGGTACATAGATTATGATATGGATTTACATATAAGTTTACAAACACAATCGTATGATCTACTTTGGTCTCGATCTGTTCTTCAAATGATCTTCTTGGCTCGTCAATTTTATTGTTTATTAGATCTCTCGTTTCATTTCTCTATAAAGGGTTTAGAATTTGATTTACCAATTTACGATGCATGTGTTCTATTTTATTTTATTTGGGTAATTTATGTTAAATTATAAATATCGAGGGGTCAGTTTAAACCATAGAAACAATAAGAGGGCTTTTCTAAGAATTGTTTACAATTGCCTTATTCCAACCCGGTTTAAGGATCCGAATAGTGTAAATCGGGTTATAATGTACAAAGACGTTAAAACCTCAATTTCAAAATCTGTTTGCAGAGAAAGGGTTCCTCTTCGTCTTCATCAACTGCTTCAGGAGCCAAAGTAGGTGATGAAGAAGTCCGAAGGCCTTGCATCGTACTTGACGATATCTGGTCTGCCGTTGAGGAGTGGAGCTCTTTTGGTCGCGAAGTTCGCATTTCCGTGGATGGCTACGACGAGAAGGTTAAATACCACCTTCTTCCTTACCTCTCTGCCATTCAGATCTACACCCTCAAACCCTTCAGTGATGATGATCCAAGGTTCGGTTTTTCTTCTCTCTCACTACCATATTGTGTCTTATTGATTCATGGGTATCAAGTTCTGAAATGAAAGTGTGTGACTTTACTTGAAATTGATTATGAGGGTCTTGTTTTGTCAAGTGTTCGTGATGGTTTAAGAGCTATAAAGTTTATGCCTTTTTGGATTTCTTCAGTTGTCTTGTGTTTTTTTTTTAATCTACATTGCCAATGTTTTGTTCTTGTTTATGATTAGAATTTGACTATTGTTATTGTAGTTCTTTCAAGTAGTTTGTTCTGAATGTAGGAGCTCTGCCATTGGAACGGATGGTACAGTGACAGGATCTGCTGAAACTGACTCTTCAAGCAAACCAATTGTGAATGATGGATCTGCTGAACTTGACTCTTCAAGCAAACCAATTGTGAATGCTGGATCTGCTGAACCTGACTCCTCAACCAAGCCAATTGTGAATGATGGAGCTGCTCAACCTGACTCCTCAAGCAAGCCAATTGTGAATGCTGGATCTGCTGAACCTGACTCCTCAACTAAGCCAATTGTGAATGCTGATCACATGGGCTACCTTTATTATCAGTTTAATGAGACAGAAAAGCCATATGACAGGTTTCCACTTACTCTCAAGGTATCTTATAGTAATATTTGTTTTCCCGTTTGATGTTCGATTGGTTCTCCATAAGCATTGATTAATGGAAAGTATTTTGTTTTCTTGGCAATGTATTTTTTAGTTTACTGATGATTTAGCTGAGAAGCACCCTGGATTGTCTACTCTGAAGAGTTCAGATCTTTCTCCTTATAGCTGGATTGCTATTGCTTGGTATGTCGAATTTTCTATTATCTTGTTCAGTTTTAGCATGTTCTTACTAATTTCGTGAATAGGTTACAGAGTGATTAGTTAATTGTTCACGGTCTCTCTATGAGACATATTACTATATTAGCCTGCACGTTCACAACAACTTGTTTCCATATGATTCATGCATTATTCCCATGATTTATGTTTTGATGTTAGTTGATGTCTTATGCCAAATAAGTAATTTATCCGTAAATCCTTACTGTGATAATATTAAATTGGAATTTCTTTAGGTATCCCATTTATTCAATTCCATCAGTGCCGAATAACAAGGGTATGTCTGCCACTTTCCTGACATACCATTCATTGAAGCCAATGTTTCCAGGTACTATGGTCATTTGAGACTTAACAATTTATACATTTGCTATAAAAAAAAATTTCTGATAAACCATCTTGCATGTGCTTTAGAGTATTCAAGTTTTAGATAGATTTAGGCATATAGTTCCTGTACTTTGTTCTAGTTAGGTTGTATGCTACTTTTGAAATGACGATTTGTAATAGTGATATACTGATACTCATTATCTGGAAATCATCTTTATATAACTGATAGAAATGCAAAAGATTAAGTTATTGAGGTTGATTGATTTATAATAGTACCTTAATCATGGGAGAATTCTCTCTATTGAAGTGCAGTGCAGTAGGGGTTATGCTTTAACTTGAGTGATAATCAAAATCTTCAGATAGATAGGGGGTTAGTCTCTTTATGGTATTATACTTGTTATTGATTATAAGAGATAGAGAAGTTGCATATCTAGCACAAAGTTCTTACCAATCCTAGCCACTCTTTGTCTGCATAAAAGTCTCATCTTCAGTTTCTAAATACGTTTTCCTGTTTTCACAAGACACTTACTTCCTTTTAGTTGATTATATTATTTTCTTAGAGCAGAATCAGTCTTTTAGTAAGTACAACTAGTTAACTTCTAGTGATTGTAATGGTGGTGTTAATATCATAAGCTTTATGTTTTTTTTAAACAAGGGTTTGACTGATTACATTTTCCGTGTTTCTTTATCATTATTATCATAGATCTAAACTATGTTTTTGGCTTGTGATTTCTCAGAAACAACTGATAAAGATGTTAAGGGGAAAGAAGGAGTGTTAGGTGAAAGGGAAGTTGAACTTCCTCCATTTGCTGCAGTGACTTACAAGGCCTTTGGTGATGTGTGGACAATGCCTGGGACATCAGACAAGCTGACGATAGAGATGTATGAAAAAGCTGCATCCTCGTGGCTGAGAACAGTCAGCTTCTTTCACAACGACTTCAACTTCTTTATGTCCCAGAAGTTTTTTCGTGGAAAGCCCAAAAACAAATGATGTGGTCGTGCTGGGTCGCCATATGAAAACATTCTGCCGTTAAGGAAGTATCTCTTTCTCTTTCTCTCTCTCTCCTTCTCAGACTCTTTCTCAGACTCCTTCTCAGACTCTTTCCCAGTCTCTTTCTCAGACTTTGATGGTTATGTTTTGCTTCTGCTGTTATTTACTTTGAGGATTTTGTTTCTTTGAAATTATCAAGTGGATATTACTTGCTAATATTTGGGGGTCAACAGGCTCTATTTGATCATATTTTCATATATATTTAGGTCTAAATTGCTTTAACATATAGGAATTAGGAATATACCATTGTTAATTATCGATGGTCAAACTCATCATCATTTTTTCTGTTTTTTTTTTTGTTTTGCATGTTAAAGTATTTGCATTATAGTTGGACTAGACTTTGATTTTCATTTTTAGGTCTAGATTGTTTTAGCATATACATATTTGGACTAGACCATTTTTTATCGATGGTCTTAGTCAAGTAATATGTAAATCATCGTTTCTCTAGAACTATAATTGTGCTTTGGATTTCATCTTATTGGGATATACAGATATAGTACTAGTGTAGTCTACGATATTATAATAGTGTATTTCTATACAGGCTGACATGCATAAAATAATGTATTTGTATACATGCATATATTTAAACTAATACCTTAATCTAGAAATGATATAACAATAATTAAGTTGCGTCTGCATTAGTATCAATCACAAGAACGTTGACTATATGAAAGAAATGGTTTTTCCTTAGGTGTAGTAGTTTCTTCCTTTTGAGTGACTTTGCCAAATGAAGAAGGGAAGATAAACTTGTATTTGTCGCGCTAAATAACTTTTTACGCAAATTAGTTACTTTTGATGAAACCAATTTGAGCGACTCATATTTCTGAAATAAACCTGAATCTTACTTTAAAATGGAGAAGAACAAATACATATTCTAAAAAAATCAAAAGCATGTCTAGAAAGAGTGACAAATGCATGTGAGAGTGTCATTTCTTCTTCTTCTTGCCATCATCGGGTCTAATGAGTTGAACAGGAGCTGCTGGTACCCTAAACCACCATTCTCTTATCCGCCTCTCTAACCGGTCACTACTCGCTTTCCTCAACTCAACTTCCCTCGTGAACCACTCTATAAACGCAATCGTTATTAAGTACTTTACTGGAACAAACGCCAATATAACTGCCATTGCCACAAGCGATATAGCCGTTGTATCCGTAGCCTGGAAACATATTACAGAGACAGAGGTTATTATTAACCGCAAACTCTCCGATTTATCTCAAACCAGTCATCATGTTTTAATCACATTATACCTGTGGAAGAATTGCAAGAGTAATGGCTCTTATTTTGAGGAGACCAACGTTAACTGCTTGGATTAGCGACTCAAACTGGCTAATTGCATCTTGTAGCACGAGTAGCTGCTCCACTGCGTTTTTACTTGGTGGAACTTTCACTCGAACGACTTTTGGTTCTTTCCCTTTGTTGAATTGCTTACGCCACAACATCACTATAGCCACTAGGACTAATATTGACGGAAGTATGAAACCAATCCACCCACTGCACAACATAACAAGATTTTGAGTATCATCAAGAAACAAATCAAAACTTAGCTTCCTGTGATGGAACTGTAATCAATCTTTTCCATCATGTCTTTAAAGGTGAAATCTTACCTGATGATCAAATAGCTGACTAATATCATGAACACTGTTGACTTATAAGGATCTTTCCAAGAGGCTAAGAGATTTATACGCAAGCCTAGTTTGATGAAAGGTAACAATAGCTCCTGCAATGTAACTATCCGTTAATAGTAACTATGAAGCAAAGAAAAAGGAAAAAAGATGAAGAACGAATCATCTCGTGATACCTTCATAACTGCTACGTTAGTGTCAATTCCTTCTACTTTCACTTGATCCACAGTCGCCTGAGCAGCTTCAGCCCTGCCTGTGTCTAGGATTGACTGTTTCAGAGCTATCTCCAATGGACTCGTCTCCCCAACACAGAAATCTCCTACGATTGTCATTTCTTCACCCATATTTGTCCCAATTTCTAGATTCAAGCCAAAATGCTCAAGCAATTTGAGTGAGACTGGAGATAACTTTGAGGGCCATTTCATGTACTGAACAGAACCGACATCAGAAGAAACATCGGTGGTTATGCGAGAGACACGGCTGGATAGAGCTTCTAAGACCATATCTCCACCAGGGAGACTTTCTGCCAGGTTAAATATAAGCAGTGTTTTGTATTGGGAAGAGAAGACGTGAAAAGCTTCCTTTATTGCACGGTACCGGAATATGCCAAGGATTGCTCTTGCAAGTATTTCCGATCGCTGAATCCCTTTAAAGTTGTATCTGCGTATGAACCACTGTACACGAAGGATCTCCAGGCATATTCCCAACCAGTAGTCTCGACGAGCATTGCCTTTAAACTCCGTAAATTCAAAATATACCGGCTCTGGCCTGTACAAACAGAACAAGATAAAGCAAATATATTAATCCATGAGCACTTATTTTGTGAAGGATCATAAATGGGACAGACATAAGACTATAGTCCACGAGCATACTTACACTAGAATTGATTTGTACATGATGGCTTTATCAAAGATACGAGCACCCAATGGCCCTGTCAACTCAGGTTTGATGACCTGTTTTGTATCTTCAGTGAGATCATATCGCATGGGCTTATCACCACCACCCATTGAATCAAAATATAGAGCACAATTGGTAAGTGTCAGTTTACCTACAAAAGGAGATGTTGATAAATATTCAGATGGAAACGAAACCAACCAACTTAAACCACAATTTCCATGTCTCTACTTTTGCTTAAGGTATAATATAATGCCAATGCAGAATGTTAGAATAAATAAAATGACTATATGCAGAGATTTCTCCAGGAGTTCACCAGGCCATGCTGAGATTCCCACGTGTTTAAGAACCGGTAAAACAGGATTTGCACCATCCATATCAAGAACTATTTCTCCCTTGGTAAGCTGTAGATTCGCAGCTGAAGGTCCTAGAGTGCTTTTTGCAGCCTTGAAAATCCTACAAATACAATAAGGGCAAGAAAAAATAAGAGAACAACCACATATTTTGAGGAAAGAAACATCCGCATGAAAACTTTGGGCAACACTTTTTTCTGTGGATTTATCTCTTTCTAAATCGAAGCCATGATATCCAAAAAAGATTCATTCCTGCTTTGTATACCATTAAATGAGCCACAGAAAATTTAAATGATCTTCAAAATTAGAAATTAATATTAATTAGCAAGCAATACTCCTCTGACGTAATATTTTGCCAGCTAAGAGATCAGTAGGTGTGCTTGAGGTAAGAATAAGTAACTAGATACTGCAGAAGTAGACTGAAGTATTCGAAGTACCAAAAAAAGAGACCAAAATTACAACATCGCCAACTTGTTATAACACTTCGACGGGGCATCAAGTAAACAAATGCAGAATAACAAATCGAAGGAATGGAAAAGGTAGGGGTAAGTTCATACTTGTCAAGTGTGCGGATGTATTTGTCATATACAAGAAAATGAAGCCTGTGGCCTGACGAGCTAGTCAGTGCATCAAAAAGATTATGTACAGTTATTGCATCTGCAATGGCAGGACAAACCGGAGCAATTCTTGCAAACGCCTCCTGTCCGACAGACTTTTTTTCATCAACCTATTAAGCATATATTTCAGGAGAAAAATCAGTTCAGTCCTTCTAATCATAAATAATGTAAAAAGAAAAGAAGTTTCAAAACGGTAATAACCTGCATTGCCATATTAGTGGGACTAGAATAGAATAGCGACCAGCCGTCCTCATCCTCTGAGTCCTGCTTGGAGGGAGATGCTGCATCCTAAACTTGGCAAATTTGAGACAAAAACAAGAAGATCAATCCAAACATTTCTGTTTCAATAAAACACCAAAAATGAAGATCAGATAGATTAGATTTCTTACTTTGTTCTCCTGCTCACTAGCGACACTTGGGGTCTCCCAAGCAAGCATCATATCAAACATAAGCTGACGGAACTCTGGATCACTTAGGTAATCAGGTTTTTTCATAACTTGATGAAGTGCCTGAAAAGAGCAGAACTCTAAAAAGTTCCTTGCATATGTCAATAGTTGCTTAACACTCTCGGGCAACTCAACGTCAAAATGATGTTGCAGGTCTTCTGTGGCTATTTCAAGGATCCTGCAATTGGCCAAAGAAAATGGAGTTCCTAAATCAATTCAAAAAACACCAATTCCAAGTTTTTAATACCCTAAATTGCTACACAGATTCCCGTATCAAAGATTATGCAATGGCAAGTAAAGCCCAGGATCCGAAACGTATATGAATCTCGAAACTGTTGAAGAATCTGAGAGAGGGTCACAGAGATAGAGTACTTTGAACAACGGGAGACAACGGAATTGGCGAGAAGAGAGAGCTGAGGAATAGGTTTCGGGGAAGCGATAGGTGACGGAGAAGCATCTCCATCACGACCAGAGGACGATTTTTTCCGCTGGAATAAAGATTTCAAAGAGCTCTGCTGCGTCCTCATGAAATTCTCCAGCGCTCCCACTTTCGCACCGCCGCCACCGTCTTCTTCCATCGGAAATCACCACAAATTAATCAGATCAGAATTGGTAAAATCGTAATCCTAGATTGCTTCTCGGGTTCACTTTCCGATTTAGATTCCTCTCTTTCCCATTCTGCTTTCTTCTCGTGCAAGCTTCGCAGACTCCTAGTACGCAACAACTCTATTCACAGAGATCTCTCCTTATCCGTGTTTCGCAGTATTTATTTCCTGACAACGAAAACTGATTAATGCGATTTTAATTAACTAAAAGCCATTAATTTCTCAAATCAAACCGAATTAAACCGTTCGGTTATTTTAGTTTCAAACTATCTCTGTAACTTAACCCGTATGGTTTACTACCATGGGTTGAGCTTTGGTTATCACAGTATAATCACGATTTGGTGTCTTGTTTGAACAACTAAAATCTCAACTTTTTTTTTTATATCAAAAATAAAGAACAATGTTGATCTACAAGACCATTGATTATGGTTCTCTTGAACTTTCTTCTGTCTGTTGTCATGTAGAGGAAGAAATAATAGCTTCTAATGCTGACTCCATTGTTGTTTGATCTTCTAAAGCTTGGATTTGTTACTGCGAGGCGGGTCTTTCGCCCAGAGAGGTGGGATGATTCTATGGTCTTGCACAGGCGGCTGCTCTTCCTTTTTCTCGGTTTTTTCTTCTTCGTCCTCTGTAACTGATTTAGAGAATGCATCCGGGTTCGCTTTAATACAGCTTTGCAATGCTACAAATGGATGCACACAGTCTGATCCCTGCAACAACAACACACATACAATATCTTTGTGAAGCTTGCCTTCTAAATGGGACAAAAACGTTTTCATAACAAACACAACTATCACCAATGTTAATGAGTATCTGCGTTGAGGTTACACTATCCTAAACAATCTAAATATTCAGTATGATTCTTGAAACAACTACAGCACATCCAATGTACTAGTGAAGCTTCTCTTCTAAAGGGCACAAAACGTAAACGAAAGAGAAACAGCTAACATCATCAATGTGTCAATTTCAGGAGCATTTCGGTTGAGTCTGCAGAATACATCTAGTGTTTCGAGCAGTCTCAGCTGAGGTTACATCATACTAAACAATTTAATAAAGTTGAGTTACAAAACTTACCTTTTCTTCAGCAGTGCTTTTTAAAAAGCAAAGGAACGCCTCGGAGAACTGAGAGCCGCAAGAGCCATTACGTAAATCTGCTATGCAAGGACAATCGAGAGCTCTCTGTGCTTTTTCTTCAAGCGACTGATGGATTTGGTATTTGTCAGATAAACTCAAACTCAAAGAAAAGAAAACAACTTGTGCACAACTGAATAAAGAAGAAATTTGAAAGAATAACCTCATTCTCATTCTCATCCTCACCATAAGCGGCAGCTTCTGTTATATTGAAGTGAGAACAATAATGTCAAACAGCGCAGAGACCAAACAACAAAGAATACATATACGTGTTTCTCGAGGATACAAAGATAGAATCGCAAAATTCCAATGCTATAACATTTTAGCATCAACCGATCAAGCATATAACCAAAACAATCTCCAATTTCACCCAAAAAAGAAAAAAAAACTGCCTACGCAACGAATTGGGTATTCATTCTCTCAAGCGAGATACAGAACACAAACAAAAAAAACGAACCTGCGAGGAGAGAATCCATCGATGGAGACGAAGTATCACCGCCATGAGAATCCCGCGGCGAATTCGTAGAAGGCGGAGGAGGAGGAGTGTTCGTCGTCGTCGTTGGAATTGAGTTCTCGTCACTCTGAGCTTGACCCATCTTGAGAAATGCTTCTAAAACCTCCGACGAGATCCCCTCTAAAGAAACTGACTGTAACTTTTACACGGTCAATTTCCATAAAACAAAATTAAAAACATGGCCCAGATAATTTAATGGGCCGAGCTTTAAATTTAGTTTATTGGGCTTAAATATGAAAGTTGTAATAGTCCTTCTCTAATGATGATTTTTCCTTATTCTCCGAAAGAACCAAAATAACTCACAAAGAAAGAAAAGTTCAATTTGTTTTTCCTCTAAAAGATAAAAAACAACACAGCAAAGAAAGAAGTAGAATGATTTGAATCTTAGGTTGTCAAAGTGAACGTAGGGTCTAAGCTTTTTAATATAAAACCTAGAAATTAAAACACACAAAAATGGCTTTGTGAAACTTATCGACATGCATACAATTTACATATTAACAAGTTTTAACGACTCCCACTACCATTATCATCAATTCTAGCTGTCAATATCGAAATCACTTTTTCTCCCATTCAAATTTTTGAAGACCTTTCGTTAGTTAATTTATAGATTAAGGATTAGTGATAATTATTTTATTAACTTTTCTTATGATTTTAGTTAGAATACTAATGTAAAGGTTCTAGACTTAGTATATAATGTTCTTTCAACTTTCTAATTTAAAAATTCCTTGGCTAATCTCAATAAAAAAAATTGTATTTAAATAGTGTAGTATTTGTTTTCATATTTTTTTTTTTGAAATTATAACAATAAATTACTAACGATTTTGCATGTTAAACCCAACTCATACTTAGTCAATAAAATTCAATAGTTGAGAGAGTTAAAGAAAAAAAAAATTAGTCTAGATAATCCATGGTTGAAACTTGAAAGTTCGTTAAGTACTATATCATCATACTCAACAGAGCAAGTTTAAACTTCCGATAATGACATAGAGTGATCGAGTTATGCCATGGATGTCTTCTCGAGAATCAGCTTCTACATGTCATTGATGAGTTAATTTGGTCTATATATTTACATATACATTGACAAACTTCTCTAATCATGTGGTTTGTAATAGTAGATATAACTCAATTTCGAAATGAATAGTGTATGAATGTGTAATGTGTGAGTAATACATAAGATAAGAAAAATGGCTTATAACTATATTATATGGTTTGCTTATGTCCTACATAGACCATTCTTACATCAAGCCGCAATTGACGCTTTTTATAAAAAAAACAAACACTTGAGAGAAAAATAAAACTAAAACAAATCGAAATTAAAGCCTTACAGCAAAGAACAGCAAATAAAGTTTTAGAACAATATTGAACTCTCAACATTAAACTTTTATATTTTAGTTAAGCTTTACGTTCTCTAGATTTTAATCATATATATCCTTAAAAAAAGAAAAAGAAATACATACCAAATGATTAGGGGCAGATTTTTCAATATTGTTGTCAATAGATGTTAACCATGGAAACGAATATCGTGTATTAAATTTGAAAAAGATAAAAATATATTATATTAAAATTTGAAAGTACATATTATTAAATAAAGTTAGTAAAAATGATGTAATATGATACTAAACTACAATAAAATTTGAAATCAGAGTTACTATATGGTAAACGTTAAACTGAAAATACATAAAAATAATTAGAATAACTTTCTAAAGGTATATCATATTAAGTCTATTATAAAAAGTAATAATGATGTATGGCATAATAAATAGTGAATCAAGTTGTTTATTACTACTGAGCTATTTGCACTTGAATTATCATTGCTAACATTTTTATTGGTCTATACAAAGTTGTCTTTGGTGACCACATAATTGATGGGGTTGGGAGTTGTGTTATTGTCGATAACAAAACTAAACTTTTGTAGTGTTTTTTTTTTCTTTTTTTCTTCTTGTCAATGCATTTAGCAGAAATATTATACTACTATATTAATGAAGATTTGTTTAGAAAAAAGGTCAAATTTTTTGAGAACGATGGTTTTAAAATTTACTCTTTTGATATCCCTAAAATTAAATTTTCAACGACCCATAGCTAATGTTTTTAATTACCATCTTGATTTGCCTAATAATCAATTATCATATCAAATCAACCAAGTTGCTAAAATTAGCATCGCTGTAATAATAATTTAAAATCGCTAAGTTGCATGCAGCCTATAATATTTCAACAAAACACATTTATAGGCCACATATCTATTACTTTCTTTTTTCATCTTAATTTGTCTCTATTATAAGACCAAAAATTAGATTTATCTCAAATCAAAAAAAAAGTTGGTAAGTTGAAACATCACTATGAATTATATATTCAACGATCAAAATAGTATCCTATCACAACCCCATCCTCAAATGCTAAAATAGGTCTGGTGCTCACTGGTTAAATTATTCAGATCCTAATCTATAATTAAACCTAAACGTACCCTTAAATATATTTTTCTACTAACGATAGGAGATTATGATAAATACGTGATTTGCTAACAAGTATGTGTATTTAATAGACATCGATAGTTCAACCAACATAAAACAAATTTATTTAAATAATTACTACTACATGCACATGGTTAACGTCTATTAATTTCCTTTTTTAGGTTTACTTTGATCTTTAGTTTTGTATTTTTCTATCAATTATCCACAAATGTAAACCTATTCAATTATCACTGTGTTACAAATATGAAATTTTGACAACTTTATTTGAATTGAGAGACAAATAGTGGCCAAAAATCACGAAACTTCACATGGATTGAATTAATGATGAGAGCTTTGGAATCAAAAGAAGAAGAAGAAGAATGGTTACAGTAATGTAAAAAACAAAAAAATATGAAACCAAGTGTAAGTAAAAACAAAAAAATAAAAAAAGATTCAAACTGAGTTGCGCTCCAACGTTCGAAAACAAAATTGGGATACTCGTGAAACAATCCAACGGTCACAATTCACCATGTGAATATCTTCAAGAGACCTTTTTTGTGTTGTAATATTTTTCAAACTTCTCTTTTTCACCACTGCTATAAGTAAAGGTTGATTATTTTTCAAGATCCAAGCAAAGACTTACTCATCATCCATTTCTCACATTTTTAATCTCTTTTTTTTTTTCTTCTTCTTGATTTGATAAAAGTGAAAAGAAAATAACTTTTTGCAGCTCTCTTTTCTTTTTTTTTGGATTGATCATTATTTTTTTTTTTATAATACCTTCTTCCTGTATAAGTGAAGGAACAATAATAATAAAACAGTTTCTGTTCACTTCACTTTATCCCAATTCGAGCCAAAGTTAACTCTTTGTCAGATCTCTCTCCCTCTGTCTGAAAAAGAGAACCAACCCAAAAAAAAATTCTTATTTTTAACCATTTTTTTTTTGTTTCCATTAAACTGATCAAAATGCAGAATCTAAAAGAATGGGTTTTGAATCTCTTGTTTGTGTCTGCTCTTCTTCTTTGTTTTGTTCACTCATCATCATCATCACAAGTAATCTGTTCGAGCCAAGACAGAGCATCACTTCTGAGTTTCAAGTCAAGCATCATCAAAGACACAACCGGAGTTCTAGATTCATGGGTTGGTCTAGATTGCTGCAATGAAGAATGGGAAGGTGTTCAATGCGATCCAGCCACGGGGAGAGTCACCAACTTGGTGTTACAATCCCCCTTGAACGAGCCTACTCTTTACATGAAAGGCACACTCTCACCTTCACTGGGTAATCTCCGATCTCTTGTGGTTTTGTCCATTACTGGAACCAAATTCATCAGTGGTTCAATCCCCAACAGCTTCTATAATCTGACCAGTCTTCAGCAGCTCGTACTCGATGATAATTCTCTCCAAGGCAATGTTCCTTCTGTTTTAGGCCATCTTCCATCGTTGCAGATTCTTTCTTTAGCTGGAAACCGCTTCTCAGGTCTTGTCCCGCCGAGTTTGGGGAACTTGGGAAGACTTACTATTTTGAGTTTGGCTCGAAATTCCTTCTCCGGTCCAATCCCATTGACTTTCAAGAACCTCCTCAAACTTGAGAGTCTTGATCTCAGCTCCAATCTGTTAACTGGACCAATCCCAGATTTCATAGGCCAGTTTCAGAGTTTAACCAATCTTTTTCTCTCCAGCAACAGATTATCCGGTGGGTTACCTGTTTCTGTTTACAGCTTAGGGAAGCTTCAGGGCATGTCTTTGGAGCGTAATGGTCTGACCGGACCACTCTCAGATCGAATCAGCAATTTGAAGTCACTCACTAGCCTTCAGTTAAGCGGCAACAAGTTCATCGGTCACATACCAGCATCCATTACAAGACTGCAGAATCTCTGGTCTCTCAACCTCTCGAGAAACCAGTTCTCCGATCCTCTGCCTGCTGTTGTATCCAGAGGATTTCCTTCTCTGCTGTCTATTGATCTTTCCTACAACAACCTCAATCTTGGAGCAATTCCAAGCTGGATCAGAGACAAGCAACTCTCAGATATCAACTTGGCTGGTTGCAAACTGAGAGGGACCTTTCCAAAGCTAACAAGACCAACGGCCTTGACCTCGCTAGATTTGTCTGACAACTTTTTGACAGGTGATGTTTCAGCTTTCCTCACAAGCATGACCAATGTTCAGAAAGTGAAGCTCTCAAAGAACCAGCTCAGGTTTGATCTCTCCAAGCTGAAGTTGCCAGAGGGAGTTGCATCCATTGATCTAAGTTCAAATCTAGTGACGGGTTCGCTTTCAAGCCTGTTAAACAACAAGACAAGCAGCTTCTTGGAAGAGGTTCATCTCACCAACAACCAAATCACAGGGAGGATCCCTGAGTTCACGGAAAGCTTGAACCTGAAAGTTCTCAACATAGGGAGCAACAAAATCAGTGGACAAATCCCAAGTTCAATATCAAACCTTGTTGAACTTGTGAGACTGGACATCTCAAGAAACCACATTACAGGAGGCATACCTCAAGCTCTGGGACAGCTAGCGCAGCTCAACTGGCTTGACGTCTCCATCAATGCACTTACAGGAAGAATCCCGGACAGCTTATTGAACATCAAGACAATGAAACATGTGAGTTTTAGAGCCAACAAATTGTGCGGGCTGATTCCACAAGGAAGACCATTCAACATCTTTCCTGCAGCTGCTTATCTGCATAACCTTTGCCTGTGTGGCAAGCCATTACCAGCTTGTAGGAAGACAATGAAGTGAAACAAAACACACGTTCTGAAGTGGCCAGTCCAACGCTGACTTTATCTTACCCCCTATTACTTTTTACGCATTTCTTCCAAATAGATGATATCTTCTATTTGTCTTTTACTCTTTT
Organism: Capsella bursa-pastoris; assembly: GCA_036452645.1. Lineage (NCBI taxonomy): Eukaryota > Viridiplantae > Streptophyta > Magnoliopsida > Brassicales > Brassicaceae > Capsella > Capsella bursa-pastoris. Next base: position 7,604,120 of record CP144196.1, read on the forward strand.
CTTACAATTCTATTGTTTCAATCTGATTCTGTTTTCAATTTCATCTCAAATAAATTATTACTACTTTTTACTCCACCTGCAGAACACATTACTTAATCAAAGCACAGATTCTAAACCAGACGATAACTTTCTATAGCATTGGTAAAACGAAAAACATAAGCTTCATTACTTGTCTAAACAAAAGGAAGTTACCATTTCCGTGAACTACAAAAAACCCACTTGCTCACAACTACCTTCAGATAACCAACTTCGTCATAATAAAAGCTTAATTTACAATGCATCACAACGATTAGATATCCATTTCAATACGACTAGATCCTCAAGAACGAGCATAACATGTCTAGTAGTCATCCAAAATCTCTTCTTCCTCTTCTTTACCTTCAGCATCTTTGTTGTCATCATCTGCGCTCTCAACTTCCTTCTCCTCAGCATCATCAGTTTGCTTCTCCTCAGCATCATCAGATTGTTTCTCCTCAGCATCATCAGATTGCTTCTCCTCATCCTCTTCCTGAAATAGTCATCGAATCATGTTAACACTCAAGATTCCATGTAATATACACAGAAACATAAAGGAACCCATTAATTATAAAAGACATACTTCCTCCTCAGCATCATTGTTCTCCAGTGACTTGTTATATTCCGCCTTTAGTTCAGCAGCTTTATCCAGATAAACTTTCTTCTCCTATATGATAAAGAAACACAAGCAGAGTAAATACCAATAGAAAAAAAACACCATGAAACTGAGAAAGAAACAAAAAGATAAACAACTAACTTCCTCAGTCAAAGACTTCCACTTTTCACCACCATGCTTTGCAACCTAGAATCATATGTAGATACAAAACACAGTTCAGTAAATCACATAAACACTAAGCATAAAACTCAAATGCAATAATAAGACCAGGTAAACATATAGTCTTACATCCTTAACATTACTAGACGGATTCTCATCTTTATAAGTTTTACGGAAATCATTCCTGCAAAGTGAAAGCTAACATCAGTATCATCCGTAAGAGAACATTAACTATAAAAAAAAGTAAGTATGGGGACAATTAACATTACATGAAGATAAAGAAGGCAGTAAGAGGTCGTTTAGGCTTGTTTGAGGTAGAAGAGCTCTTCTTATCATCCTTAGCCTTTCTAACTCTTTTTGGCTTAGGTTCATCAGATGTTGACTTCTTCCTGAAAAAAACCCCAAACCAATATAGGAAACTCAAGATCACATTCACATATACAAACATTACATTTCCTTTCAATACAAAGGCTAACGAGGTTTACCTCTCTGCAGGTTTCTTCTTAGCCTCAGCCTGTGTCTCCACAACTTGAGCTTCTGAACAACAACAACAACAATCAAATACACGGAGATTATGAGAACACTGAAACACACAAAATTCAATTAAGGATGGGATAAAAAATACCCAAAGAGATGAATATACCCAGATTCACTCTGATCTTAGCATCGAGGCTGCAATTGTGCATGCTAATAAGCGCTACCGCGACATTCTTGTTACATCCTTCACTGAAATCGTTTTAAATCACCAAAACAAAACTCGTAAGAAACCCTAAAAATCCCAATCGCTAAATCTGATAGAGAAAGAAAATTGAAAAGCCCCCAAAATCGATGAACACGAATCCGATTCAAAAGTAGATTAAAAGAAGAAGAACTCACCAGCGAGCGAAAGCACTGCCATCTTTAGCACGACGTAAGGTGGTAGTAGTAGAGGCATTGCTACTAGTTTCCGCTTCAACTCTCTTCCTCGGCTTTGGTGCGTTTGTAGTCGACGATGCTCCAGCCATATCTTTTACCTTTTTTTCTCAAGTCTAGTAAGATCGAAATGTGAGAGAAGTCGATTCGATTCGATGAGAGAAGAAAGGGTTTCAGTGACTCTGGTGGAGAAGAAAAAGAGAGTAACAAAAAAAATTGAGAGGGAAACGAAACATTTTTCCTCAAAGTTATGGCGGCAATGGTTTTTTTAGGCATTGACACGGATCAGTGAGCTGGCGCTATAATCCACCGTTGATTTAAAATAAACGGTCTAGATCTGTAGATGGTTTTCATGTTATCCCGGGTTTCTAATTATTTTAATGGGCTTTAGGTTATAAGGCCCATTTATAACAACCTAGATTACCCGCTAATGGTTCGGCCTGATATAAGTTAAATTTTTTTTTTGTTTGAGAACAAAAAGTCTTTTTATGTATAGAAGAAAAGATAAAAACAATTGTTTGATGATAAAAGTAAATTAAAAAAAGGAATAGTAAAAAGTTTTGGTAACGGTAAAAGTGAAAAAAGGCTATAGGGAAGATAGGCATGTGGAGTGGTGCAGAGAGGTGAGAAGACTTTTGAAAGGGGTGGATGGGGAAGGTGAAATAACAACTTCTCGCTTACAGTGCCACCCAAGTAGCTCAGAGAATCTCTCAGACTCCAACACTAGTCTTCTCTTCTCTCCTATTTCTTTCAAATCTCTTCTACCAAATTTTTTTTTTGGCAAAAAATTACTAAAACTTATGTTATCAATTAGAATCCAAAGCTAGCTTTAACTAAACAAACTCAACACTAAACAAAAACTTGTGATTTTTAACTATCTTCTCAAATCCTATGTTATTTAACTTGAAATCTATGTAGTATCGTTGTAAGTAATACACAATCACTTGTTGTTCAATCAAAGTTTAATAAAAATACACAATCAAAGATCAATCTGTTGTTCAATCAAAGATTTATAAAAATACACAATCACTTGTTGCTCAATCAAAGATTTATAAAATCACTTGTTGTTCTTCGTGCCATAGTCACGAAGCATGTGGTTTGTATTGTGACTAATTAATCTGTTTACTAAGACAAAAAATTTATATTCAACACATGAAAATCTAACAAACATTTTGTAACATATTTTGATACACAGATCAGACTTTTCTAACCAGAGAACATGGAGACATGTATTGTTTCTTTTCCTTTTAGTTAGAGAGAATCGAAGTTAAGAGAATAGCTAAGAGGGTCGTAGTTGAAACTGATGTGTTTCTTACTCTTGTTGTGTCTTGGTGATGTTCTCGTCTTCTTCTTCATCTTATTAATACCTGATCTGACACTCCACATAATGCTCTTTATCAACTTCTTCTTCTTCTTCCCAAGCTCCTTTAAGCATTCCATTTCTTCTGTGTCGGGACTCGGAGTTGAGAGAGATAGCTGCAAAGGTAAACAGAGTGAATAAAAATGTCCAAATATGAAAACAAAGTAAATTAAGAGGAGAAGGAAGCAAGAAGACTAGTTATATAATAAAGGCAGCAGTAGTAGTAGTAGTAGTATCTCCTATGTCTTTGTTGTTACTTGTTGGAGCTGTACCAGAGGAGAGAACTGATGTTGACCTCTCACTTCTATTATATTATTAGGATTATCCATGTATACGTGTACTCCTCTCTTTTTTAATCTATAGTTTTTGTGCTATTGGACTATAGATTAAAAAAAAAAGAGACTTGGGGAAAATTGTTGTTTTAGCTTAGGATTGTGTTTGGAGGATTCTGTCTGTGTTCACTCTTTTTTAGTTAGTATTATCTTTATCGTTTTATCGTCTCTTCCTTATATTGAATCTCTGATGAAAGCACTTTTTGACATTGTTGAGTTGCTTGGTAATATTTTGATCTCGAATTCTCGATACGGTTAAATGTTTTGTTTTCTTCTACATCGTCCTTTCTCCAGTTTGTGAATGCTATTCCTTTTGGAGTGGGAAAACATCTACTTTGTTTCTAAAATCTTTGGCTTCTGGTTCTTCATGTGCTATAAATATAAAGTTCTTTTGCATCTTTTTCCCTATCTTAGGCTATGTTTTAAAACTTTACTCACATTATTCCGCAGTTCAAGTAATCTGAGAAGATGCCCTTCCAATAACAGATGAGGTAGTTGCCAACGCAATTGTGAAACTTCCATTGCTTGAAGACCACGTACTGCTCATTTTCAGGAGAGTCTCTGAGTGTTGTTGGTCAGTCATGTCCACATCTGAAGACATGTTGTGGTGAGTGGTATTGAAGGAAGACATGGGTTTGACCGAGTCTTGTGAGTTGTGTTTGCAGGGCTAGAGCTAATGATGGTGAGAGGATGATATCATGTGATGTCTGTGCGGTACAAGATAACGTAAGACTTTACAACTTATTTCAGTTTCTTTATTCTTATTGTTAATGCTACTAAGATAAACGTAAGTGATATACGCAGTAATCAGTATATATAATCTTAGAAGATTTTGGTTTTTCCTTAGAATGACATGTTATTCAACTTGTGATTTTTAACTATCTTCTCAAATCCTATGTTATTTAACTTGAAATCTATGTAGAATCATTCAAAATAATACGCAATCACTTGTTGTTCAATCAAAGATTTTCAAAATTCAATATCATCATCATCATCATCAGACACATAGAAACATAGAAACATATCATCATCATCAGCAAACCAGAAGAGGGTCGTAGTTGAAACTGAAGTGTTTCTTACTCGCGCTGTGTCTTGGTGATGTTCTCGTCTTCTTCTTCTTCATCTTATTAATCCCTGCTCTGACGCTCCATATAATGCTCTTTATCAGCTTCTTCTTCTTCTTCTTCCCAAGCTCCTTTAAACATTCCATTTCTTCTTCTGTGTCGGGACTTGGAGTACTTGAGAGAGATAGCTACAAAGGTAAAAAAAAGTGAATTAAAACTCCAAACTAATGTAAAGAAAAAAGGAAAATAATGAGCAGAAGGAAGCAAGAAGACTAGTTATATAAGTGTCTGCCTCGTCCAGTGAAGGCAGTGAAGTTGTTGACAGCGAAGATGACTTAACGGATCCATATAATGAGTCTTCTTGACCCATAAGAAACTTATGAAGCTTATCTTCCTCTTCTTCCATTTCAATCTCTTCCATGGTATTTGCTTGCAGGGCACTTGATGCAGCTTCAAAAACGACACTAACACCATCAGTTCCTTGTTGTTGTTGTAGACCAAGCCAGTTTGGATCCTTCTCTTGTGAAAGTACATTGTCTGACTCTGCCTCGTCTAGTGAAGAACGTGGAGTTGTAGACAGAAAAGATGACTTAACGAACCCATAGTATGATTCTTGTAGACACATGAGAAACTGATGAAGATTATATTTCTCATCTTCTACTTGAACTACTTCCATGGTATTTGCTTGCAGGGCGCTTGATGCAGCTTCAACAACGACACTAACACCACCAGTTCCTTCCTCTGCTTGTTGTCCACCAAGCGATTTTGATTTCTCAAATTGTGAAAGTAGGTTGTATGCCTCGTCCAGTGAAGGCAGTGGAGTTGTTGACAACAATGAGGACTGAAGGGATCCATATAAAGAGTCTTCTTGACCCATAAGAAACTTATGAAGCTTATCTTCCTCTTCTTCCATTTCAATCTCTTCCATGGTATTTGCTTGCAGGGCACTTGATGCAGCTTCAAAAACGACACTAACACCATCAGTTCCTTGTTGTTGTTGTAGACCAAGCCAGTTTGGATCCTTCTCTTGTGAAAGTACATTGTCTGACTCTGCCTCGTCTAGTGAAGGACGTGAACTTGTTGACACCAAAGATGACTTAACGAACCCATAATATGATTCTTGCAGACACATAAGAAACTGATGATAATTATACTGCTCTCCTTCCACTACAACAATTCCCATGGTATTTGCTTCCTCTCCATCTACTGAAATTTCTTCCACGGTATTTGCTTGCAGGGTACATAATGCAGCATCAACAACGTAACTAGCAACACCAGTTCCTTCTTCTTGCTGTCCACCAAGCGATTTTGGTTTCTCACATTGTGAAAGTACATTGTCTGCCTCGTCCAGTGAAGGCAGTGGAGTTTTTGACAACAAAGAGGACTTAATGGACCCATATAAGGAGTCTTCTAGACCCATAAGAAAGTGATGAAGCTTATCTTCCAAAAGCTTATCTTCTAGACCCACATTGTCTGCCTCTTCGAGTGAAGGCTGTGGAGTTGTTGTCAGCAAAGATGTCTTAACGAACCCATTGTATGATTCTGCTAGACACATCAGAAACGGATGGAGCTTATATTCATCTGCTTCTACTAATCCACCTATTTCCATGGTATTTTCTTGCAAGGTACTTGATGCAGCTTCAACAACGACACTAACACCACCACCTCCTTCCTCTGCTTGTTGTCCACTAAGCGAGTTTGATTTCTCATATTGTGAAAGTACGTTGTATGCCTTGTCCAGTGAAGGCAGTGGAGTTGTTGACAACAATGAGAACTGAAGGGATCTGTATAATGAGTCTTTTAGACCCATAAGAAGCTGATGACGTTTATCTTTCTCTCCTTCTTTTGCAACCTCTCCCATGGTCTTTGCTTGCAGGGCACGTGAGGCAGCTTGAACAACAAAACCAACACCAGTCTCAGTTCCTTCTTCGTGTTGTCGACCAAGTGATTTCGATTCCTCACAATCTTGTGAAAGTACATTCTCTGCCTCTTCGAGTGAAGGCTGTGGAGTTGTAGACAGCAAAGATGACTTAACGAACCCATAGTGTGATTCTGCTAGACACATCAGAAACGGATGAAGCTTATATTCATCTCCTTCTACTAATTCACCTACTTCCATGGTATTTGCTTCCTCTCCTTCTACAGAAACTTCTTCCATGGTATTTGCTTCCTCTCCTTCTACAGAAACTTCTTCCATGGTATTTGCTTCCTCTCCTTCTACAGCAACTTCTTCCATGGTATTTGCTTCCTCTCTTTCTAGTGCTTCAACAACGACAGTAGCACCACAAGTTCCTTCTTCTTGTTGTCCACCAAGAGATTTTGATTCCTCATCACCTTGTGAAAATACAGTGTATGCCTCGTCAAGTGAAGGCACTGGAGAATTTGACAACATAGACGACTTATACGACCCATAGAATGATTCTTCAAAACACATAAGAAGCTGATGAAGCTTATGTTCCTCTCTTTGTAATGCAGTTTCTTCCATGGGCTTTACTTGTTGATACTCGGCTAAACTTTCCAACATCTTAACAACAGATACAACTTGGCTTCTAGACGAAGCAACCAGATACGACACAACAGATACGACGTGGCTTCTAGACGAAGCAACCAGAAACAACACAACAGACACGACCTGGCTTGTAAACGAACCAACAGGTTCAACAGAAACAGAGCCTCGCAGATGAAGAAACCAGCGACGACCTAACTTGCACCTGCAACAACGAGACTCAACTTAGGCTTTCAGATAACGTCCTGCAGAAGCAACATATTAAAACAACCTAAAAACCAAAGACATGCACAAGTTAGGGTTCCTTACCGAAAAAATCCAACAGTAATGAATCTCGACGCGAGCGAATGAAGTGAACAACGGTATCTCAGGTGGTGATGACAAAGGGTTGACGTTACGTACGGTCCGTGACGATCAACCTATATCCTCTCCACTTAGCTAGAGATGATCGAAATACTCAACTACATGCAACAAAACGACGGTGGATGATGATTACTTGCGATCTAGGGTTGCTGCTATCTATAGGCAGTCTTTTGACCGGACCAGACCGGTTAACCCTTGACCGATTTAGTATATCGGTTTGGGGTTAGATCTAAAAGTGGCGGTGTTATAACAAACCGAAGTAATGAAATTGTATGTATACGAGTTTTACATATTCATCACCTAAATTACAAAAGTAAGTTTATATTAATAAAATGTTTTTTTTTTTTTTTGTGTTTGTCAATAATGCAATAGTAAAAAAACCAAACCGGGGGAGAGAATCTAAAACTACATAAAAGAAGACAAAACGAAACTGAACAGTTTGGTGTTGGGTGAAAAGAAGAGTTAAGTTTGTATGTAAGCAGAAGCCTCTCTGTTTGTGTTTGGTCGTTGTCTCTCTCTCTCTCTCTATACGTAAGATATGTACAGAAGATAGAGTCATGGGATGATGACACTACTTCACTGTCAATTTCACTTTTTTCATTTTTTTTTCTAGCTTCTTGTAAATTATTTACTTCAGAACAATAAAAAAGAAATGAGAAAATGTATAAATAATATATATACAGTAGTTTTTATTACTTTACTTCAATTCACTTTCTGCTATTTTCTATGGAAATATATTCAGACTTGAACGACATATGTATTGAGTTGAGTGACCCTAGACTCTAGTGTGTTTTGTACACAAAATCAAACTTGAAGATGTGATCTTTTAAAGATGAAATAGCTTTGCTCATTTAGTAGTAACTATTTTTGATTCCTTTTTGCTCTTGTTTGGCTCATGATTAATAAATGTAGAAAAGAAGATTTGAATATCGAGATGAAATCCAAGAAAACTATTGATTCCTGTGTTGAGAGAACACTGACCATATCTCTTTCAGAAGAGCAGAAACTCTAAGCAATATGTCATACAAGAACAATACACAGCCCTAATGGCTCTCTCCCTCTCTCTCTCTTTCTTTTTTCTTTCTCTACACACCAAAGTTAGAACACTGCAGACCAGAAGCAGCTAACTTGGGAGGATTTTAGCCTTCCAAACTCTTTTGGTTTTACTTAGTAAGGTATCAGCTTATAGTTTTTGTTAGGACTCCCTTCGGAACCAAATCCACATCAAAAAACAGAGGGTTGGGACTTGGGATGATGCGGGTTCTTCCTGGAGGAAGACAGGCTTTGCTTTGCGTTTTTCCAGGGTTGTAAGACTCAGAGTGATTACGATGATACTTCCTGAAATGCTAGGTTGAGTTCAAGCACAGACTTTGCCACCAAACCTCCTCTTCTACACAAAGTCCGCATGTGAGCCATATAGATTCTTACACAACTAATGACAACTATGGAATCTTCATTACAGCCGCTTACCTTGATAGAGAGGGAAGGCAAGCTTTGACTTTCTCTAGTTCTACAAAGCAACGACTGTAGCGCTCAATCCTACATAGCAGATAAACATATGTTGTTGAGTTTCAAGAGAGTATGCTATCAAAATTATGACATATGATGGCTTTGATTAGCACATATGGTTGTAATAAGCCAACCTTCGTTCAGCCTCAATATCTACACCAACAGATGCTGGAGCTGACAGTGATGAGTAAATTGGTGACCCATACAGTCTGACCAGCTTAAGCAGCAAATCCAGGGAAACGCTCAAATGCCTATATATACAATATCGTGCAGCAAAAAATTGTGAGAACAAATCAAGAATCGATATTCTAATGTACTGTATCTATGACCGTAAAGATCGAGCCAATTCAGTATATTATTCCATTGCGTCCAGTGACATTTGATAAGTTTAGCAGGATGACTCTGCCAGAGTGTTTTAATAAGAAAAGAGAATGCTGTGAACAAAAAAAGATTAAAAGAAAAAATTGAAAGAAAGCATGCTTACTGATCCATGTCGCTCCCTAGAAGAGCTGTTAGAAGGGGAAGAAGGAAGGTACAATTATCTAGCGTCAAAATCTCATTTCTCTCGGCTATTATACCAAGTACATCCGCTGTAACCTGTTACCAATGAACAAGAAGAATTGCATGAGCGAATAATCTTTCTCATTTATAGAAGATACAAATAGAAGATACTTACAGCATTATCAGCCATCTTCTCTATCGAACCTACAGAGTTTTTTACATCATTCCTTTCCCAATATCTACGAACTACCTGCAAATTTAGTGAAACGATTCAGGATAGATAAACTAGGCATCTTTCAAATCCATAAAAATTTTAAGAATCTACTGGCATCTCAACCACCTATAAAATCCATTAACACTAGTAAGTGAAAACTAAATTTTTCAAGCAATCTCCCTGATTTGTCAAGAACAGGAAAACCATGTCCAGCCTTGTACTTCCAGCTAAAACATGCCAAATGTTGAAATAGTAAAATTCTAAGCATGCTAAGCGGTAGTAATATGCATAAATATATGGAAAACTCTAATAAGTATTACAGCTACTAGTTATATTAGGGCCAAGCCAACAACTTTGTCACACCTTGACTAGTTTTCATGTTACCTGTAACTTAGCCAAACGAGACTGCATAGAGCTGACAAATTGATCGTGCTTCCCCATTATCTCTTCAATGATATTATCTTCACAAGGAGAATTGGGCCCTTGTTCAACTGGCATATGGTTCCCTCTCTGCTTGAACTATATGAAAGGAAATACAATATGTATTATCTCTGGATCTCAGTAGTTGGAAATTACTAATCACAATATATCATGTCTATTAAGATGCTCTACGGGATTTGAAATTATATAAATCAAAAGCAGTAGTTTCCTCTTTTTCCGTAACTATTATTTTAATTTCCCTCTTTTGTTGCAATTTACAGTCAGTGTGTTATTGTTGCATCAAGATCTCAAGTTGAAATGATTTCAGGCTACTATACCATATTTGAAGGGCGGATGTTTGGAACAGGCACATTTCCACTTGAAAAATTCGAAACAGGACCGTCAAAGTTTGAAAATCGTCCCCTTCTCTCCCTGTTTATGACGAGTGACTGGAATCTTCCTGATACGGTAAGACACATGAATGAGAACCAATCAACCAATCCATTTGCAAAGCAAAAGATGAAAGCTGGGAAAAAAGAATTACCTCCTTTCTGACTTTCAGTTGGACTTGGGTCTCTATTTGATTTGTGGCTTACCACGTCATCTGATACAAAGACTAAAGCTTAGAACTGAGAAGATCATCTATCAAACGCAACGCAGCTACGAAAATTTACAAGGGCCCAACTAAACAAGTGATGTGTTGCACCTAAAAGCAACCTATTTTCTTAAACACAGGATTCTTTACAGTATTTGCATGTTTCACTGGAGTAACCTCATAAAGAAACCCTATAAAACATTTTAGGGGCCAAAATAGTTTAAGAAACTATGACTATCAGGTGGCATTCCAATCGGCACTCAAACAGGTAAATATTAAAAAAGACAAAAACATACAGTTTTCATCGTGGTTCCGTGGAGGTGACCCCATGCGTGACCTTGAATTACTCCTTCCATATCTCTTATATCGAAAATCATTAATGCTTCGCTCAATTGCACCCCGCATGCCAACCTTTCCACCAGGAAGTGTACCTCCATCCAGTATATTATTTGGTTCAACTGGCTGAGACTCAGACATTTCAAGAACCGAAGTGTTTGGCGGATCAGGGTTATTTCTGCTGCTAGGTGACCTTCGAGAATCAGCTGCCTGCAATGAATAAGGCATGGTTCTTGCAATTATGTCAAGTTCTGCTCTGGTATCAGTAGCCTGCTCTATTCTAGGGTCTGCTCTTGGGACAATTACCGGAGCAAAATCCGCTGCCTTATTGACAGGATTTGCCTTTGGGTTAGCTTTCATAAAATTCCTCCTTGATGTTGCAGCATTAGAGACAGCTGTTGAAACACCCGAAGTAGCTTTTGACACATTGGTCGCACTGACCCTATGAGGAGTGCTTGGTAAACTTCCCGTGGCTTCAAACAGCAGACAAAACAGGAAATAGCATATCATTTAATCAGTGCTGCGATTAAAGTAAGAAGAGAAGAGAAAAGTAAGCATACATGACAACGTCCTTGGCTCTTTTGAAACATCTGAATTTTGAGAAACTGACAACCTTCCGAGAGGCTTTGATTCCTTCATCGAAGAATCTGAATTTTGGGATACTGATGCTTTTCCAATGGACTTTGTTTCTTTTGTCGAAGGATCAGAGTTCTGCAAAACAGATAATCTTCCGAGAGACTTTGTTTCCTTCAATAAAGGATCTACATTCTGGGACATGGACAGCTTCCCGAGAATAGTCTTTGAGTTATTATCATTGAGAATTACTGGATCTCTTCCAGAGCAAGATCTTTTCTCCGGATGACCATTTGATTGTGCAGTGTCTCCAGCCATACATGGCTCAGTACGCTGACCATGCATCCAAAATGAGTGGGTTCGTAAAGCTTACAACCAGCTACAGTAAAACAAACAACAAAATGATACGTAAGGAGAGAGAAATACCGAGAGATCTACAACCCACACGCCTACACAACTTTGATTGTACGAGCAACCAAGAAGCTTGCCCTCGTGAACATTCATATCTGACAATCTTGACCATCCAACATCCACTCCATCATGACATCTAATTGGCTCCCACGAGAAAATCTATGATTTGCACAAGATAAAACTAAAGGAATGAGTTAAAAAGAGTAGGCATGTGTATGAAAGTAAAAGACTAAACATAAGAAAAAGTTCTCAAAAGATTAACATATATCTAATCTAAACACCTACGTAATGCCTATCAAAGTACAAAAGAATTCACCTTGAGACTTTCTTGCAACCCACAAAGCACAGTTTTTCCATCTGGGTTAAAGCTCAGGCAACGGACCCCAGCAGTCTAGCAGAAAAAAGAATGTTAAAGGTAGAGTGAAAATAAAGTGTCACCAGTTTGACTTAACATAAAACAAGTAGTACCTCAGGTCCACCAGAACCAATTAGCTCGAATGTTTCCAGATCCCAGAATTTAACAGTCCTATCAGCTGAACCTGTAACACAAACAAAAACAGAATGCGCTAAATAATTGTAATCATACTAATTTTACATATTCCACGTAAGATTTTGGTGAACGTTGCCAAATAGGGGAAGAAGGAGCCATATAATTATGTAAAGTGACCAGAAGGCAACAAACTGAAACGTTGATACTCAATTGTTATCTACTCAATATATAGCATCATTCCAAAGATATTATGTTACAAAACCCTCTATAACATAAAAAGAAATGAAAAAATTCTTTAGATGCAAATGTTCTCCCAGATTTCAAATCAAAAAGCTAAATATATAATATGGCCACAAGAATTTTAATTACGTATAAAGAAGATGACGCCATGACACAGGTATCTATATAATTGGTTGTGCAGAGCTGGTTACCGCAACATACATTTGTGATGAGTCACTCTAAGCCTAGTCTATACAATTTTATTTGTGTTGGTATAAGAAAACTTCAACAGTAAAACAAACCTGTTGCCAGTAGAAATTCATGAGGATGAAAATCTAGGCTTTGAATTTGCCCTTCGTGACTCTTAAACTCGGTCAACAGTTTTCCAGCTGTTAAATCCCACACCTGGTAAAGACAAACTACATATCAGATCCATTAACACACAGCAAAACGAAAATACAGGTTCCTTGTAATTTGCTTTTGAAGATAACTATACAGGCGCTCTGAGAGAGGGAAAGAAGCAATAACCAAGAGAGATGAAGCATCCAAAATAACTGGTCAGGTGGTTGTGTTCTAGCAAAATGCAAAATAATAGTACGGTTTAAAAACTGTCCTATTGCATACCCAGCTCAAGTGTAGAGAGGTAACACTAAATAGACACAATTAAAACAAAAGTGCAGTTTCATTGCTCCAAATTCTCCCAAAGGTACATCTAACTAATCATGTCAACTAAGCAGTGTGTTTCCCTCCATAGTAAACAAAATAAATTCTCATATCCCAGAATGAAAAATGAGTACAGACATGAAAGCAGCTACCAACCTTCACAATGTTGTCCTCTCCTCCAGATACAACCCAGCGACCATCTGGGGTGAATCTGAGTACATTTACACCTCGAGTGTGACCCTTGTAAGTATGGATGCAACCCTTTTTTCTTATATCCCATATCTTAAGATTTGTGTCTAGTGAGCCAGACGCAAAAAACTCACCAAAAGGATGAAAATCCACCGAGATGCAATTCGATCGGTGACCGGTGAGAGTCCTAACAACTACTCATCATAGCAAATGAGAGAATGCATAAGTAACATAGAAGTCAAATCGGGTCAAATAAGAAGTGCTTTTTTGTAACTACAAAACTTACTCTTTGCCTCCTCTAAATCCCAAAGTTTTATTGTACCACTAGCAGCTCCTGCTGCAACTAAGACCTCGGAAGCATCAAACGTCACTGAATCAATTCCGCTCGAGTGCCCATACAAGCTCTGACAACAAACATCCACAATAGATGAGATGCTGATAATAAACAAACACTCAGAACTAGAGAATCTCCTAGACCACTATACTAACTTATAACTAATACATAATGCATGCAGCAAGACAAGCAAGGAAAGAAGCAGTAGACAGAGAACTGACCAGAATGGCATTGGGCTTACCAATAGCCCAAAGATTGACCTTGTGATCTTCCCCACCTGTAACCAGAACCCTAGAAGACTTCCTTCCGATCTTAAGACAATTGACAGCAGCAGAATGTGCCACAAATTCCTCTTTGAAACACACAAAGTCAAGGCAAAGCAATGGTACCAGATAAAAGACCCTAGTCAAAACTCAAACTTGACTTGATGGTAAGTTTTAAATTCAAACAGACAAGTCTTAAATTTCTCCACGGGGGAAAAATGCAAACATCAAAAAAAGATGAAAAACAGATCTCGTGCATCAGATAAAAGCAGCAGATCAAGCACGGCACTTTTATTATACCAGAACATTAAACAAACAAAAAAAAACCCTAAAAATAGAATCCGGAGCAAAATCATGAGAAAGGATACGAAGCTTGTAGGCTCGCTTGGTGGTCATGGTGGAAACGAAACACTTGCAATGGAGGAGGACATTCAAATTACACTCTCAACCATACCCAAAAGGAAGATTAAACAAAAAAAATCTCGGAAAATCCAAGACAGCGGTCCTCAAGATCTCCGCTTTCTCCGCCGCTGACCCAAATCTGAAACGGGAAACAGATTAAAGAAAGCCAGAAATCATAACTGGGGAAGAAACAAGGAGAAGGAGACACACGAGGAAATGACGCCGTACCCAATTAATAAAGGGCTAAACTTGCTTATTCCAGAAACGCCTATCTCATCTGCTCCAATGAAAAAATTCAAAAAAACAAATTTTGGTGAAGTCTGTGAAATGGAACAGGATTTGTAGAAAATGAGAAAAGAGATGTTTTTTATTTTTAGTTTTTGAATTAAAAAAAAATCATTACTTTGTAACGTCGTTGTTTGTATCCCTTAGAAAATAAGAAAAATAAAACTAAAGAAAGAAGATTGAGAGAGTAAGGGGGTTGAAAAGTGAGTTCCCTTTCTCTCCAATGGCGAAGTTAAGAGAGAGAGAGAATGACAGAAGAGCAGAGCACAAAGAAGAAGAGAAAAGAGAGAGGAAGAAGCAACAAAAAGGAGGCGGAGAGAGAGAGAGAGAGAGAGAGAGAGAGAGAGAGAGAGAGAGAGAGAGAGAGAGAAGAGAGTCTTTTTTAACCTTTGGGTTTTTTGGTTTTCTCCCTCTCTCTATTTCAAATTCCAAATAACAATTTAATTGGCTTCCTCGTATTTTTCCATATTATCATACTCAATTTTACATTTACTACAAAGAATACAAAAAATTTAATTATTTTATGACCCACAAAAATACAAATAATTTTATTTACCATTTAGCTTTTCTTAATGTCACACACCATGCTTGTTATTTTATTTTTTGCATATAGTGTTACCAAACCTGAAAACTGAAATACGTTAAAAAAAAAAAAGTGGTTTGGATATGGGTTGGTGTCATCTACTTTACCAAACAGATTATATTAAATTGAAAATTAAATGGTTCAAAATGTATATAAAGTTGAAAACAATTTATATTTACTGCATAGCCGGTTCAATATAGACAGAAATATTTATTCCAAAATGTATTTTTCCATATAGTTTGTTCTAGATTTAAGCCACAATGTTTTTTTTTTTTTCTTTTTTGCTGTCTCTACATGTATATCTTAAACTTCTCTTGCATCTCCACTCACAAAATTGATGTACACTATCGTAACTTCTAAAAATGTTAACGCCCTTGTACGTATTTGGTTCTCGATGAAATTGAATCTCATGCCATTTTCGTTTTCTTTGCAGCCGCTTTTGTTAATCTTCAAATGTGATATATATATCATCATTTTTAGTAGATCACTCATCTTATAAGTATCATGATTCATGGCTTATGAGCTTAGTTTTTTTAGGAGAGATTCCAAGAACACCAAATGCATTTTTTCTGATATAAATCAAAATCAATTCCAAGAATGGTTTGGTTTTCATATAGAAAGATGGAAAATATCTAGCGGAGTGCTAATGCAAGAATGGTTAAGTTCATTATATGGTTTCGTTTCTGATGGTACTTGTGCATATCCAAAAATAGTTTTATGTAATCAATGAAAGACTAAAAATAGGGGTGACATTTGCACAAACTGAATTCCCGGTTAGCAAAAAAATGATAATCCTTATTTTAATGGAAATTTTTGATTATGAAACTACGTACACTGTCGGTGCTATAATGGAAAATGGCGATGTAATCATTAATATGGTGATTATTGCTTACATGTTAAATACTCTAATTTATTATCATGGACCCCTGTCCAAAACACACACACAAAAAAAAGTTGTAAAATTCATGTAAAAGATTATTAAATGTTTCAGTAATATATACTCTGTTTTTTCGATCTCATATGATCATTCATGCATGTCTAAACATATAGGATAAATTACTCGTTTGTAATGATCATAACGTATCGGTCTATATATGAATCTATCTACTTGTGTTATTTGCGGAAGTATATATCTAATATAAGGTTTTATGATAACGTAGTGTAAGGATAAATATATAAAGCGATCCAATACCAAACATATTGGATCGCTTTATATATTTATCCTTATATATATATAAATATATAAGGATGATCATATATATATATGTATATAACTGTTGTATTCATAATGAAATAACAGTGACATTAGATTAGATAGACCAACGTTGGATAGACAAAATAAATAAATAATGGTAGTGGTGAAAGGTTTTGGCTTTCTTTGATAATAACGGTATACCTAATTGTATCATGGGGCCATGAGACTTAAGAGATCCCATACACAACAAGTACACGAACTCATAAAAATACAAAAGAAACCCATTTTTTTCTAACGATATTTAAAAACCCTTTATAAGTTCATTAAGTTGCATGGTTTTTAATATTTTCAAAACATAATTTATTGCATTGTTTAATACAAAAAAGTACTCCATACTCAAAATCGATTGATTTAGTCATCTATGATCTATCCATGGTCGATGTACTTATACAACTAGGGATCTTGATATACTATTGTTCATTTGTTATTTCTATCATATAAAAGAAATAATCTTGATTTATGGTTGCAATGTTATTTAAGTAGAAGTGACATTTCACATTACAATATACAACTTATATATAGATGATATTTTCGTTTTCTTTTTGGTTGACGACAAAAAAATTCATTAGGTGGTAGAAATCTATTACGTAACATCACGAAAACAACTTTTACGGATAAATGTTAATTAAATAAACATTTGGTATATAATAAAGTTTTTATTTAGGAAGATGATTGTAATAACCCAACTTTTAAAGACAAACAAAATTTACAGATCACTTGCAAAACAAAAATGACAGCCAAATAATTTGAAATAGAAACCTACAATTACGGGCATTAGCGTTTTGACTTTTATAAAGTTTTTTTAAAATAAGTAAAGAGATAACATTTGTGTCCCTCCCTCTTCTTACTTAGTTATAATTTTGCTTTTTTGTAAGTGCAAAGTGCACTCACTCTATAATTAAAAAGCTAAATTCAATCATTGCCACCATGGTCTTGCCTGGCCTTGGCCTATATGTGCTGTCACTACTAAATCTGAGTTTTGTTTATCCAATTATTTTAATTTTTGAAGCTCGAATCTCCATCCACTCCAGTTTTTTTATTCTATACAATTCTTATAAACCTTGGAAGTTGGAAGACGTGATACATGGACGTGTTAGTACGTTAAGAGTCAAGAAACCAATAAATACTTGTCACGAATTCAGAACATAATCTTTTAAGTTTTTTTCTTCTTCTTCTGCCTCCGAGCGAGAATTGTGTGACAAATTCGTGATATCATCTATGATCAACTTGTTTACCTTACGAGTTACGACATCTCTATATGACTAAGTTCTCTCTACTTAAAAAGATCATCTTAGCAAGTCTTTCAAGTTATATATGGATGTCCATGGGCCGAGAACCTGACTCATGAACGGCCTGACTATTACAACAAGTACAACATGATCCAAAACTACTCCCTTAGGTCCAATAAGAATGCTATCATTTCAACTACATTGTCCTCTCTTACCGTTTTATAACCGCCTACCTATCATCTAACAGCTATGATCAAACACTAACTTGCTCAATATGTAGAGAGTCTATAGATTGCATTCTCCTCTGTCTCACTACAATACTAAGCAGCATAAAGATCATATTACCAACACCACAACCACACAAGTATATCTCTTATACGAAAACTGGAAAAGACTAAGAGAGGAATGAGAATTACCTTTCAATCCAAACCAAATATTTCTTATGCTACCAAACAGAGACTACACATATTTGTATACATAAGGAACTGTTTCCTTAAGACTCATGCAAGTAACTTGCCACCCTATGTGTAATATCCCCTTCAAAGGAAGAGGATATAGTAGGATACTATCACTGATGTTAGTCAAAAGTGCTAACTCAATCTAGTTTGATCTCCAATCCCATCTCACACTTACCCCTGTGATCAAGACAACCTTTTTTCCTTTCAAGATACTTCAATAAGCTAGGCTTAACTGTAACCCCCCCAAATCTAGTAAACTACCAACGTTAGATCTTGTCTTGACCTTGGTATGGAATAGTTTGAAACAATCACAGGCTGAATCACCCTTATGAATCAAGAATCCACATCAAGATCCAACTTTTCAATTCACCACCCAATCTATCTAACAGTAAGAAACCAATAACAACAATGGGTAATACACATTCAAGCCAATGGATCAAAAACAGCATCAATGGAGGGTCAAAGAAACCTTATGTATATGACTGCTAAAGGGTATACACATCACTAGATACAAATCATTCTCCATTCCTAGATTCCAGTAAACACAACAAAGACTGAGAAAGGAGAAAAAAAATATATTTGCCTGATCGTTTCCTTCACTGATCGATGAACTCGAACTCGTCATCTTTAAGATGTGCGAAAAATTTGACAGGACCACGACCTTCAATCTCGATGAAGAACTCAACTTTATAAGGAAGATTAGCTGAGATTCGTTTCCCTTTCCAAACAGAGACGTAATCTTTGAGTTTACCTTCCATACCTTCCAAATCAACCTCCGGTACTCGATTCACATGATAAACCTTCAACGGAGCCGTTACTCTAACCCTAGATCCTATCTTCGCCTTCGCTTCCGCTTCGATTTTGTCTTCCTCCGATGACGGTGAGGACGAAGGACTCGCGTCTGCGTTCACCGATTCGGCTGATTTCGTAGCGACATCGCAACGAATCGTGATTCGAGAAGCTGTTCTTGAGCTTGCGCGTTTGATTCGAGATTGGGAAGTGAAGAGAGAGAGAGGTGCGACGACGCATGAGTTGAGAGCCATGGGGGTGGTGGTGGTAGCAGTTGCGGCGGAAGAGGAGAGACCGTCGTGAGAGTACGGAGGACGAACGACGGCAATGATCGCCGGTGACAAAGCCATGGTGTTACTCATCTCAGTGTTCGATAAGAAAATGTGATCGAAGATTTGGCAAAGTGGAAAATCTAAATTTGATTCGTTGTCCTATGTTTTCTTCACAGACTCCTCGTTCTTTATCTAATAACTTATTTTACTGTTCAACCTGAAAACATTGGTTTTACTGTTTTACCATTACCGCATAGTTATGTCAAATAATATTTTCGGATGATGTGTATGAGAATATTAGTCATAGACTCATAGAAACAAATCAATAAACGTGTGAATGATATAATATATGCAGACGAAAATGAAATGGATAACTTAGGTTTTGAGGATAAGAGTGAATGAATCATTCTCACTAAGAGAAGTGAAAAGGAAAGGCAGAAGAAGATGCGTCCTTTTCACGGGATGAGAATGAGATGACGAACGTGCGGCTTCTATTTTTACTACATGCAAGTGTGATGCTTTTAGAGTTCCAAGTCAGACAGACAGAATCTTTGTATCAGAGTTTTAATATCTTTGAATATATATTCGATATCATCTGTATCGTCCAAGTGGTGTATATAAGATACATATGTCCACAAATTAGATCACTTCTAGACGAGTTTAGACACGTTCTATCGTCGATGTATATTAACTGTTGTTAGAGTTATGAATTGTTAACTGTCTTACCATTTTTTCGGATCATAAATACTTAAATGTTAACGCCTTTGACTCATGATGATTCACAGTCGCAGTTTCAACAAATCATCTACTTGCTCAACTTCAATCGAAAAAGAAGAAGAAAGAATTGGAAACACACAAATCGTTGTAGGAAACACATACACAGTACATATATAATTCAAAACACACACAAAAAGGGGCAAAAGAATATACAAAGGGTTTTAGGGAATTTATGGCACAAAGGATGGATTGAATGTATACTCTCTCATGTTACTTCTCTTATGCATAGATATACGTACCGTAATCTTGACGCCGACCAAAAACATAAACAATAAAAACGAATTCCATATTTATATATATAAACATCCAAACTCTCTCTCTCTCTCTCTCCATCCACACGAATTGATGAGATTAATACAACTATGAATGTTGTCCAGGAGCATTACCGATCAGTCTGCATTGCTCTGGTAGCATAGTCGATATCACTTCTCCATGCAATGCAAACAGCTCTCCGTCTATACCACAACTGTCATGTGTATTTTTTCCCGCCTTTATCTTCACCGACTTCACCTGCAATAGTCATGTTTTTTATCAACTACACTCTCTACTCTAGCATTGAGTTCTCAAACATATAATAGCATTGAGTTCAATCATATGATCAGCATTTCTCAAGTTTCAGAAACCGTAAATTCGCAAGAAAAAGGAGAGCCTTGAGAGAGAGAAAATTACCTTTACACACTCGACATATGGAAGAGAAAGATGTCGACCTGTTTGCAGAAGTATGAAAAACCTCAGTAACCTCAGTCTTCCACACCCATGAACCAAGATCATGTCCATTGTACCATCATCATGTTCTGAATTGGGAGCCACGACTTGAGAACTCTGCACGGTCCGACAAGCATGGTTACAAACCATGATGCCGAGGAAATGCCCCTTTCTAGATACCCATTTATCTTCAAATCTTGGTGTCATGGTCTGCTTCCTCAGTCCTGTCTCTATATCCTCAGGAGGACCAGGCAGCTCGATCGAGTTTTCTAAATCCCAAGCAGACGGTTCAGAGTCCCACTTGGGTCCCGCATCCCAGATTGGACCCGGATCAGATACAGTAGATGAGATATCTTCCCTGTCATGGCCACCAGTATTCCCCCACGAACATCGCGTTGGAGGATCCTGGACGGATGTCAACCCCATCCATCCTTTATCCATTCTTGACTTCGACCTTGTCCTTGGCCAGTTAGGGGTTGTTGACTGTGATTGAGGATGAATTACCTCTGTTTCAGCTGTAATATCTTTTCTTCCAGAGGACATGCGCTTCATTTTAGGATCTATTCCACGGACATATTCAGATGGCTCGGTGCTGGCATGTGTGCTGCTACCCGTGTCTACTTCACCTACGCTTGGGGTCATTATGGAGTCGATACTTGACAAACTGGAGGCTCTAGGAAATCCATCTCTGCTTGATCTCCTCATTACATCCGTGTAGAGATCTTGTACATCCACAGCTTCCTTTTCAAGTCGAAGTTTCCCTTCTGCATCCTCTTTTTGTGCCGGAAGATATTCCACTTCATAGCTATACTTCGGCAAACACATGAACTTGAGGAATCCGGCAACAAAGTAACGCAAAGGACCAAACCGTTTTTGGTATTTTTCAGAAAGCTCCAAAACTGCAAATAGATAATAACAAGCAGAGTTTAAAACCATGGATTTAGTTATAGCAACTGAATGCCACAAACATTATACAGTATTCATGAAGGTACTGATATGTGCAAAGGAAATACTTCAAGACAATAATCCTGATAGTCAAACACGAAACAGCATCCATAGCTTACAAAAATACTAAACGCACATCGGAACTGTTACGGAAATGGAGAAATATTTCCAGCCTTTTGCACAAGTTCAGTGTATTTTATTTCACTTCTAATATGTTTGAAAAACTAGGGGATTGTCAGCTTCTAGCTCATCATCAGAAGAGTGCATATTCTGCAATATGCTATGAAATCAAGTGTCTTGGGAGCCAACATAGTGTCACACTGTTACAATGAGAATATTTTAAAAGTAAACTCAAAAACTACAGTAAGGACGACTTATATATTCTCCTCTAAAATGCATGAAAGATCTAAACAGTTGGAAGAGACGGTGAACAAAACAAATTAGCCCAACTGTTTATCACCCATACAAAAAACGCCCACATGTATTCACTTACCATCACTGACAAAACCATAGTAGGACACAGTCATTCCAAAGTGTATAACACCGGTATGAATCCATTCAACAGCAAAGACATCAGTAGCTGTTAGGCCACCCTATACCAAAAAAAAAATCCTTTAAGCTAAGAAAGCAATTATATAGCAGAAGCTAGCTAATGTTAGTGGCTGGAGAAAACAAAGCAGGGACTAATAGGTTTTTAAGTCGGTGTACCTTCACAATAGAGAGTGCTGCAGAAATGGGATCTCTTACACCAAGGACAGTCCAAACTAACGAGTTATCAGAACCAGCAGGTACTATTCCAATTGGGATAGAAACTCCTTCTTTCTGATTGCTTCGAGTAAGAAGACCATTAAGAACCTGCAATGTTGAAAAAAGGCAGGCCATGAGATGAGAGTTCATTCCAAGTCAATAGAATCTAGGAGATTTAACATCAAAAGCTGTATTTTGCATGCATCTTAGTCTACCTAAAGAGTTCTACATCGATTGAAAATTCAATAGTGAAAGTTCTCATGTATTTCAACTCGAGCAAGTGTTTCCCTATAAGGTGCATCCCAAAGTCCTCGCTCTGGAGGATAAGAGTTACTAAACTCTTAAAATGGTTCAGAATGCTTGAAAAGTGGTGTGAGCACGCTGAAATAAGCCAATAAAGTCCCAGTTCAAAACTAAAATTGATTCAGAAGTACACTAAGGCACAAGGGAAATGTAGTAGAGCAGATAAGAAACGTGAAGTATGGTATAACAAGAACATCACTTCTTGAAGTTAAATCCTAAAGACAATAGAAACAAAAAAAGTGAGCATAGTTTAGGAAGGCTGATTATCACACCTCATTGATGATTCCATCACCTCCAACACAAATTATACCTAGAAAAATCATTCAGATCTCATAAGTAATAGTAATAGTAAATTATGTAAGATAAAATTATGCCTATTAGAAGTTAGATGTGTGTAAAATAATATTATTAAGTGGTGGATCAAGCAGTGGTACCAACCTTCTGAGCACAAGTTAATGTCGACAGTGGAAGCTAACTCTCTCGCATGACCTGCTTTAGTTGTTTTGACAACCTCCAACTTAATTCCGGCCAGCTGTGACAGTGTTTATAAATATACACCCAAGCAAAGAAATACAGAGTTATTCATTTAATATGCAAAATGGGATTGGAGAAATGGAAATGTTCTCCAGGGCATAGAAGATGTTGAAAATTTCATTCAAAACCTAAGTTCTATTAGTACCTAAAAGTGGAAAGTGTTGTGAAGTTAGAAATGGTACCTTGAAAATTGGTTCCACTATATTGTGGAAAACTTTGATAGATCGTCCGTGCCCTGACCTAGGGTTTAATATGACAAGCATTTTAGGTGCACTCTTACACCTGAAGACCAACTCAGGAGGGGTATCAATTGGGACCGAAAATAACTCAGATGAAGCCTGTTTCTTTGAGACTAAAGGATGTGGCAAACAGTTGATAAAACATTGTTGATCTCCAAAACTGGCCACCCATTGAACTGCTTCTTCTACTGTAGGAGCGACGAAGCGGAAATCCTTGCGGCTTCTCTTTGGTTTTGTAAAGCAAGAAAGACCACAAGAACCCTTTCCAATTGGGTAAGCATGCACAGTGAAATGCCTAAGACCAACATTATATGTCACCTAAAAAAGTTAACAAAACATAGATAAGTCTGCTGATTCAGTACATTCAATAGACAGAGTTATTTAGTTCATTGCAAGCCAATTAATTTCAAGAGAAAGTAAATCCTACCGAGACAACATCGTCAAGCTGGAGCATGCCAGAACTCCAAACCAACGCCCTGCTCGTAAGCTTTGCATCAGCTGCTTTCTTATTAGAGATATCTGTGGCAGATGGTTGTTGTATCTCTGTAGCATCTTTCCCATTTGCAGATTTTCTCTTATCCAACACAAGCTTCCCGGCATAAACAAGACTACCTAATAAATCAGATTTCTCATCCCCTCCACCGATATCAATCCGATGCTCATCAGGTTTTGGTTTCACCTGTGGATCATTAGTAACCTCACCACGTCTCGAAGATGCCTTCACTTTCTTGCTTCTCTTCTCAGGGAATACAACAGGAGATGACTGCTGAGATCCACCGGTAGCTATCTGAGAGCAAAAACCTAAACGTCTAAGCGACTGTTGTGCCTGAGGAATAGCTACTCTTAAAGAAGAATTCCGGTTCACGCCACTCTTCTGCATATCCGTAAGCTAATAATCTCTCTGCTCTCGAGTTCCGCGGACGAAACAGAGGATAAACAGTGATCGGGAGGCATACACAAAACAAAAACCCCTAAAAACTCGTTGATGAGCACCAAAACAGAGAAACCCAATCAACCTCGTCCGAGCTGGTCAACGAACAGATTACAGAGGAGAATTGCCAATCCTAATCCGTAGCTACATACCAGATCTATCAACGCGTTTTTTCAAGAATTTTTCCTGTAGCAAAATTCACACCATGGATCGATTTATATGCAGCATTTGAATCGGAATTGAATCAAAATAACAACACTACTCAACAGATCATGCGAAATCGCAAGCAAATGATAAACGAATCTGGAGAAGAAAAAAAGGAAACAAGAGAAGATTAAGAGCTGCTTTAGAGCTATTTTCGTCTTACCTCTTCTAAGCTTCTCGGCGAGCAAAAAAAAAATATAAAAATGGAGAGAAGTGAAGCAAAAGTAACGCCGCCGGATCGGAGGATCTGAGAAGCGTCAGAATTGAAGAGAGGTGACGAAGAAAGAGATAGAGAGATAATGGCGGAGATGACTCGACTCGACTCAATTCGATTCGATTTCGATTGGATTCGACTCGACAGCTGAAACCTTATGGCCCCTCCCTTTCGGATTTTATTTCCACTACAGAACCTTTTTTTGGACTTCTATTTTTCCATTCTTTTATATTTTTTTAATTTGTTTCTTTTTTCCCCCATTATTTTTTATTTGTTTGTTTTAAAATTCTACCGTTTTTATTTCTATAGTTTTATTATTATTATACATTACTCGCATTTCGCATGATAATTTTTTTTTTTTTTTTACATACCCTTTCATTCCTAATATAGTTTAAATCTTGACATAATTTATGATATTTGAGCAGATAAAATTTCGAGTTTTCAAAGAAACTATAGATTAATTTCATGCTTATAGAAGTTTCAGAGTATCATGTTATTTAAATTCATATATTATTCAATGCTACTATAAATATAAATATTAGCTGATTCAAACATATGAAATGAACTGTTTATAATAAGTAAAAAATTTTATTTATCATATGAAACTATAAAAATTAATATGTCACATAAACTAACCTCTTATTATGGAAATGAAATATAAGTTTTTAAAATGTGCATATATAAACTAAGCCAAAATCATGAAACGGTTTAGATACAATATCAAACGTACATACATATTAAATTAATATATGCTTTTATCTTGGCTTTTGAATTTAAAAAAAAAGTATATTGGTGGTATAAATATATTTTTAAAAGTACGTATATACAACAAATAAATGAAGTTACATTTAAAATACATAAAACATTATCTCAAAATTATATTATTCTAATTCAGCTGAGTGACTGGTGACATAAAAACTAGTGAATTTGTGACATATAAAGAGATTACATACACATAATTTAGAAATAACATAATTTTATGTAAAGAAAAAATTCAACACCTAAATCACCGACTTTCACATTTATAGATATATCTGATAATTTATTATATATATTTACAACATATATATATATATATAAAAGAGAAACTAATTTTTTCTCCCAAATAAATAATTTAAAAATTAATAAGAAAGTCAACCACCGTTATACCAAATTTAGATATGATATATTTAATATTTTGTTCTATTCTAACTCAACTAAGTGATTGGTGGTGACGACTATACAAACTAATACGATATTTTTGTAGTTTCCCATGTTTTTCTCACTACTACTACTACTACTAGATAGATGCCGAATATGCTGAATTATAATTAACAACTCAAGGAAAATATTCTTAAAAATGGTTTATAGCTAATTAGCTGTCAATATATTTTCCCTAACTAATGGTATCTATGTTGGTTGATGGTTTAGCTTAGTAATAATAACCTCATAATTTAAAAAGGCTGATTAGAGAAGGTTTAGTGGAAGAAGTTGGTAGATGGAAGCTGGCCCCGACCATACGCATAAACAAAAGAAATATATTAAAGCTGAAAGCCTAAAAAAAAACAAAGAAAAGTTGAAATGATATGTTATATAGTAATGGTTTGGTTCATTCAATTTAGAAATCGACCAACAGACAAGTGATGCTTCGTTTAGAAGAATTGGTTAAAGAGCATCTTCTTCTTCTTATTATATAAAAAAAGCTTAGGGACATCTAAAGCCATTATTGCTTTATTAAGGGGATTATATACTTTGTAATACTAAACTAAATAAAGAATTAACGATAATGATGCTATTAATTCTTGGGTGGGAATATTCATAGCACTTTCATAGTAGATTGTAACACGTCTTGTGTAGATCTTTTGACAACAAACAAATAAAAACCACACATCTTTTCAAAAGTTATAAAAGCTGATTATCTTATTCAGCTTCTTCTTCTTTCTTTTTTTTTTTTAAAGTAAGGTCGCTTCATGTTGTCCCTAAGGCCTAAGCTGCAATATCACCCAAACACAGCCTCACTTTGACAACCTTCCGAGTTCAACGAGTTTGGTAGAAATGAAAAGCGCCGCACACGAATTATCAATTTCAGGCTCTCTTTCCGGATACACGGCTCAGATGAAAGAACCTTGTCAACAATCTAAACTGTTATAAACAAACATTGTATGTATCCTCAAGATGAAGAATATTATATTCTGGTATGCAATAAATCATGTACTATGTTGGTTAGTTGCTAACTAACATCTTTGATTAAGCAAATTAAAGAACAACAAATTAAAATAGATAATGATGATGGCCATAAAGTTCAAGGCCTATTTCATTATCTAATAAGTAGAGAGGGGGTACATCGACAAAAGGCATACATATTAGCCGGGTCATCTCACTATGCTCTTGGCTTGAAGACAAGAAGCTTCACCTTGTACTTGACTTGGAACACACGCTTGTTCACACCATTAGAGCTTCAATGCAGACCAATCTTGTACATTTTTCCGAATGTAAGAAGAAGAGAGATTGAGAAAGGAGTACCATTGGCGAGTGTGCTGAGATTCCTCAAGGATGTTCGCAAAGAGTTCTTTAGTGACTTGGTCGTTAAAAGAGTTGGATTTAGTTGATGTGTGAGGCCGTTGCTAAAAGAGTCCTCTTATGGACAAGCGCAAAGCTGAGGCTGTAGTTTGAATGTGTGAATTGTTGTTTTTGGTTTCTTTTCGTATCAGAGGTATATTTAGGCGTTTTGAAATGTAATGTGGTTCTTAGATGGTACTTACAGAAGATTTAGTCACAATAAAGATGTTTCTGGTTCTAACAAGTTTTAGTGAGACGGAAACATATATAATGAGATAGACAAGAGTAAGAAGCATAAATGGGTCGGTTAAGCTCAAGCTCAAGCTCAAGAAATAGACATTTTCATTTTCGGATAAGAACATAAACTTTCTAATCCATTTTACTACTACAGTATTACGTTTATCTAGAAAGTTCTAATGAATTCGGATCGGGTAGGGCTGGGGTGACCCGACAAAAACATTGCACGCATTGGCCAAACAAAATCGGATTAAAGAAAACAATTAAATCGAACGAAAGAGAAGGACCCAAATATACAAAAAAAGCAAAAACCGTTTCGGCTTTGATAGTGTCCTTCGTCTTTAAAGCAGCGTGTCTTCACCGACCTGCGAGTTCTAAGGATCATACATTGTACCGGGGCTTTGAGCTTTCCGTCAAAATCCTTCTCAAGGGTTGTCACCGATTCCACGATTCTCACTCTTACATCCGGAAGTTTCAGTCTTTTCTCTCGCACCGTTTCATATAGCCGTCTCCAAGGTTTTGCATTTCGTCCTGTTCTCTCTTAGTTTTAATCTCCTTTAATGGAAAGTTCGTCGTAGTAAGGATGGTTCTAGTTTAATATTTCCATCTATGGCGATTCAAAGCTTTGACCTATCCTGGTTGGAGAGCATTTTTTTCTAACCAAGAAAAATGAAAGCTTTAACCTTTTTTTGTTTGTTTGGTTGAAACGTTACAGGGTATATAACTCAGAATGGAGGATTCCAATGGGAAAGTGAAAAGTTCGGGTAGAAAGAGGTTGAGAAAACCTAAGACTCTGGAATTTGTTGGATGGGGTTCGAGAAATCTCATTGAGTTTCTTCAGTCACTTGGTAGAGATACCACAAACAAGATATCCGAGAATGACGTTACTGCGATTATCATGAGCTATATCCGCGAGAAAAACCGTGAAACTCCTTCTAAGAAGAAGAGAAAGCTGGTAGCTTGCGATGAGAAGTTGCGTTTGCTTTTTGGGACTCCGAGGATCAATATTATCAAAGTCCCTGATTTGGTAGAGAAGCATTATTTGGAGAATCAGGACGACTCAGACTTTGATTTTCTATACGCTTCAGAGGATGATAAACAACAGAGGCCGTCTCCTTCAGATGGGGTGGCTAAACGGGCGAAGCAGGTTGTGCAAAAGCCTAAAGGCACTTTTGCTGCAATAGTGAGCGATAATGTGAAGCTTTTGTATTTGAGAAAGAGTTTAATCCAGGAACTAGCAAAGACTCCTGAAACTTTTGAGAGTAAAGTGGTCGGGGCTTTTGTGAGGATCAAGAATCCCTGTCAGCTTGTTCACGTGACAGGTAATTTTCATCTGAATCCTGGTACCTGTACAAAGCATAGTTGAACGAGTCAAGCATCAACATGCAGTGTTTCACTCCAAGAACTCAAGTTCTGTAACTTTTTAGATTTTTCTGAGATTGAGTCCTATTCATTTGTGAATTATTTTAACTATGTTATCACTAATCGCATCTCTTAGATTTTCAGGTTCATCAAATATCTGATCTGTTAAGTTCTCTTTCCTTTTTTAATTTCCTGTTAAGTAGGTGTGAAGGAGGGAAATCCTATTGATGGTAATCTTCTTCAGGTTACAAATTATTCCTATTTTCTAGAAGATGTTGCTACCTCTTCCCTATCAGATGATGATTTTTCTCAGGTAAATTCTCAGAACTATGGCTGTTCAACTTTTGTGCTTTTTATCATTGACAATGTAAGACAGAAATTTAGTCTAGATGAAATTGATTGAAGCTTAATATCCTTGTATATTTTCTCTGTGATACTGAATAGTGTGCAAGACCTTTCTTTCTCCCTCTGAACCGTAATTTGCTTGTTTGTCTGTTTCAGACAATAAGTCCTCAGGTAGCCCTGTGTCTTGAGAAGTGGCTATATATGGACTGATCTAATTTTGTATTTATCTGAAGATGTACATGTACTATCTTATGCAGTCTATCTTGTTTAGATAATGGCTAGTCACTACTTTGATTTTACTTGACAGTAGTGCTTCCTGTTTATGATTTATAATAGCTTTACGTTACCTTTTGCAGGAGGAATGTGAAGAATTTCGTCAGAGAATAAAAAATGGCTTTGCTAAGAGACTTACAGTTGTAAGTTTCTTTTTCTATTAAGTAGCTAATGGTACCTTATATTGCAGCCTTGTTGTCTTTAGAGCTTTCTCTAGAAACATATGTATTGCTCGATATTTACTCTTTTACTCCCCATACTGTTGATGCTATTGCTTCTGATTTGTTTAAGTTCTCTAATCAAAATCCACTTTAACCATGAACAGGTGGATATGGAAGAAAAGGCTCGAAGTTTGCATGAAGA
The DNA here is from genome assembly GCA_036452645.1 of Capsella bursa-pastoris. Classification (NCBI taxonomy): domain Eukaryota; kingdom Viridiplantae; phylum Streptophyta; class Magnoliopsida; order Brassicales; family Brassicaceae; genus Capsella; species Capsella bursa-pastoris. The sequence continues at coordinate 7,634,154 of CP144196.1, forward strand.
TGTGACAAAACATGTATGTTGCTAATTTACTCTCTATTTGACATTATATCATATATTTTTTCCCATTTATTACCGCATATCTTCTTTATCTCACATTTGGAAGTGACAATCAAGATAACTCTTAAGATGATCAATCAAATCCTGGTTGTTGTGTCTAATTGTATCTGAAAGCTGTAAACTTTTATCCAGTAAAAATGCTATCAGTTTGTATTCCCATATCTAACTCTCAACTTTTTTTGGGTGTCTTTTAGTGGCTTGCAAGAGAACTTGTATTGTTACAAAGGCTTATTAATCGGGCTAATGAAAAGGGATGGAGAAGAGAATATCCTTTCATAATCATTATCACTTTTATATATTTCTAGTAAAGAATTACTATTGGGGAAGTATAGTGATCCTCTTTCTATATTTTTCCTTGACTTCTTAGCTATTACACTATCCCAGTATCTGGAAAGAAGAGAGCTTCTTGAGAATCCAGAAGAACAGTTGCGGCTATTGCATGAAGTTCCTGAAGTTGTTGCAGAAGAACTTGAGCCTGAGAGTGTAGATGACGATGAGAACAGAGAAAATGAATTCATTGTACCAAAGCCTGATGCTGCCACTGAGGTTAATCAAAGTGACGAAGGCAATCAACTGAGTTATTCACCAGATTCTAGTGTTCAGAAAACTCTAGAACATTCGGAGCTTCTTAAGAATTCGGAAGACCAGTTGAGGTTGTTCCGTGAAGTTCCTGAAGTTGTTGCAGAAGAACTTGAGCCTGAGAGTGTAGATGACGATGAGAACAGAGAAAATGAATTCATTGTACCAAAGCCTGATGCTGCCACTGAGGTTAATCAAAGTGACGAAGGCAATCAACTGAGTTATTCACCAGATTCTAGTGTCCAGAAAACTCTAGAACATTCGGAGCTTCTTAAGAATTCGGAAGACCAGTTGAGGTTGTTCCGTGAAGTTCCTGAATTTGTTGTCGAAGAACTTGATCCTGAGAATGTAGATGACGATGAGAACAGAGAAAATGAGTTCATCGTACCAAAGCCTGATGCTGCCACTGAGGTTAATCAAAGTGACGAAGACAAACAACTGAGTTATTCACCAGATTCTAGTGTCCAGAAAACTCTAGAAAATTCGGAGATTCTTGAGAATTCGGAAGACCATTTGAGGCTGTCCCGTGAAGTTCCTGAAGTTGCTGTCGAAGAACTTGATCCTGAGTATATAGATGATGATGAGAAGATAGAAAATGACTTCACTGTACCAAAGCATGATGCCTCCACTGAGGCTGATCAAAGTGAAGAAGAAAAACAACTAAATGATTCACCAGATTCTGGCATCCAGAAAACTCCAGAAGTTTTGAAACTTGGTGATAAAGAAGACCAACCAATATGTACTGCTTCTGAAGGTTCGTCCATCCTTTGTAACTTCAATTTATCTAGAGGACTTATATTCATCATTTCATTCTTTTATTGTTTTGTTGGCTGGATCGAACCATGTCTTTCTGACTTGTTTGTTCTTAATAGTTGACTAGATAGTATCCAAGAAGTTACAGGGACCCGTATTTTTGTTTCTGTGAATTCCAGGTAACAAGGATCTCCATGAAGATGTATTCGAGCCCCCAGAAAATTGCATCACACAGAACAAAGACTGTCTCCCTGAAGGAGAGATAAATAGAAAAGTCACTCAACAGCAGTCAAGTATTCCTGTGATTGATCTGTCTAACCTCCCAGAGATTATCGAATTGAGCAGCGATGATGATGATGATGATGACAAAGACAATCAAGCTTACCAGAACTATGATCCAAAGAAGGTGATGTGGTTCTATGAGCTCCCTAAAGGTAAAACACATGGACCATTCTCTCTCACACAACTCAAAGAGTGGTACGACGAAGAGTATTTTGATGAACTTCCAGATTTCAAAGTATGGAGGACAGGAGAGAGTGCAGTCTTAGTGGCCAAACTTCTGCCGTACATCAAAACCTAATGGAAGAACTTGTGAAAGCTCAGATTATCAGTTTAGATAGTGTGCAGTTTCAAAACAAAATTTGTTTATTTAATCAAAACAGTTGTTGCAGAACTTAGTGTACATGATGCAAAGATATTCTGACTTTTGTTATTAAAAAAAAAGCCTCCTCTGAAAATCCAATGAAGCACAATTGTTAAATTGAAAGATTCCTTAAAACTATTATGAAAATCCTAATTGTTGTTGCAAACAGTAACAAAAATAAATAGTGCAGTATTTAATTTTATTTTGTTTGCAGAGTAAAACATATATATAAAACCCAGAGGTCAGCACAACACTTACCAGTCCAGGAATTAAAAAACTGAAAGAGACAGAGAGATAAAAGGGAGAGAGAGAGAGAGAGATTGCTTGAGAAGACGACGAAGACAAAGGAGGAAACTTTCTTGTTATCTCTCTGGGTTTTTCGTTGTCGTGTGATTGCGCAATTGGTTCTTTTATCATTTGCTCGCAATCATTACTATTTCTTCTAAATCAACACGCTCAATTTCATATTTTTTCTTAGAAATTTCCTCGCTTTTGGGGTTTTGGTGGTTCCTGTTTCATCCGTGAGATTGAATTGCTTAAACGCTCAGATGAGATCATGAGGATTAGGAAGAACAGAAGAGCGGAAATTAGAGTTCTTTGTTCCAGTTTTTGGGGATTCGATTGGGATTTACTCAGCTTCGAGTGAGGAGCTGAAGATGGAGAATGGCCATGAGGAGAGATTGGCCGAGAAGTTTTCTGGTTTTGGACTTGAAGGTTCTTCTCGCTCGCCCGAGAATGAGTTTAAGAACGACAACTTGTTTCAGGTCATCAAAGCTGTTGAAGCAGCAGAAACCACCATCAAGGAGCAGGTCTGGTTCTCTCTTTGTGTCTTTATTTTAAGTTGTTGCTTTTCTCGGTCATTCTATATAGAAACTTATGTGTTGGCATGTCTGATTAATTAGCGTTGGGAAGAGAAATTGCTATGAAATAAATAAGTATCTTGATTGCAGGATTCGCCTCTCGTTTTGTCACTCGAAGTAATTTGGCAAATCTAAGATTGTGTTTTTCTACTCTTAGCAGGTTGAGGAGAATAGCCGTTTAAAAGCTGAACTTCAGAGAAGTGCTCTGGAACTGGCTAAATATGTAAGTAAAAGAAAAGAGAGTATATCTTCGATCTTTCTGATTACTTGCAATCAGATATCTGTATTTGGCAATTAGTGATGAACCTTTTTTAGTGATAATGATACTTATTTTTTTGATCATTTGGTGAAATTGTGATTTATATGGTTATCTTGCTTTTTTTCTCCATCTTGCCTAGAAATCAGATGAATCCTTACGCCAAACATCTAATCTTGGAGATCAGTCAGATACGACCACTGTTTCCCCTTTGGTTCACCAACCAGTTGACTGGAAGCAGAGTGTGATCAAGGCTTCGGATACTGATTCATCAGGCATGCTGGTTGTTCACTCCCATGTGAATGCTAATGGAGAAGAAGCTACTCTGAGTAATCATTTTGAAAGCCACTCTGAGGGAAATTTAAGTAATGGCATTGTCAGAGAAACTATAAATGGTGCTGGTCCCTCTCAACTTGATTCGTCATTTTCTCCAATGAGGTACTGAAACTAAAAACACAACTCTGCTGGGTGTTAAAATTACTTGTAAAGCTTTTGGTATAGACGAACTTCCACTGTCACAAAGTGTATAATTCTTGAGATCTGATATCTGCTAGAATGGGGTTGGAAGGAGAGCATACAGCACACATCAACTCATATGCTCATGGATCTATGCCAGTTGATGAAGTTAATAATTCAGGCAGTGCATGGAAGCAGGTATCCATCAGTCTAACCACGTCAAGGTTTTCTTGGTGTAAATAAAAAACTGTTTACCTGACTATGTACCTATTCAGGACCTCATTCACAAAGTCCAGGAGCAGGAACACGAAATTTTGCAGTTGAGGAAATATCTGACTGACTGTTCCATTAAGGTGAGTCCTATTCGACACGGGAGATTGCTAGTCATTATTGGGATGTTATGTTACTTACTTTTATGGTTCTTTGGGATTTGTTTGTGATTGAGTCAGGCTTCTTTTGTTGCTTATGTTTTTTCTCTAGTTTTTTGCCCTTTATAAGTGAACAGAACAAGAAATGAAAATCATCTATGGTTTGGATTAATAAAAGTTTGTCATAAACAGAGTAGGATATTCATGGGAAAAGATAGATTTGCTGCTACTTAGAGAGACATGCAAATATCTTACTCCGTTTCATCGGAGAAGCGGCAAGCTCCTATTGATCCAAACAAAATATTATTTCTTAAGTGATTTTTATGTTCTCTTAGAAAGGGCACAAAACAAGAGCAAAACCCTAAACAATCAGCTCAATCACTAATAAAGCCAAGGCAACCATAAGAGTAAAATGACATAATAAAATCTGTTGTCTTTTATGTTTGCTGTTGGTTCATCCCTTTGCATTCTTGGTTAATTTTATGCTAAATCAGCTAACACTTTAGGTATTTTTTAGGAAGCCCAAATTCGCAATGAAAAATATATTCTGGAAAAGCGAATTGCCTACATGCGTCTGGTTGGCCTTTCCTTTTTTCCTTTCTTTCATTTATCTGTTTTTCATCTCGCTCTCAATCTATTTAATTTAATTTCTTGGAAGCTCAAAGATTCTTGGTTGTGTAACCAGGCATTTGATCAACAGCAACAAGATCTTGTTGATTCTTCATCAAAAGCTCTCTCTTACAGACAAGAGATAATTGAGGAAAATGTACGCCTAACATATGCTTTACAGGTATTACTGTCTTGTGTATGTGGAAATACGACAATAGTTGTCTGTCTTCTGGCGTACTCCTTAATTTCTCATTTCTATTTTCTTTGGTAACCTTTTTTGGCTGAAGACCATAAATTATCCTCAATTTCCATCAACTTGTTACCAAATGTTCACGGTTCAGTTTTCAGACTAGGATTTGTCGCTCGCCCAACTCACACGTTCATCATATTTTTTGGATAACTACATAGTGCATTTTGTGTCTGTATATATCTTGGTTAATTTTAAATCGAAGGCAATATGCCTTTTTCGTTTTCTTTCCAGGATACACAGCAAGAGAGAACTGCATTTGTATCATACTTGTTACCTCTTTTATCGGAGTATTCTCTCCAACCACAGATTTCTGATGCTCAGTCTATTGTTAGCAATGTGAAGGTCAGATCCAAAATCTAAAGTGCTGTCTCTTCCTATCTTTTATCTTTTTGTTATAACTTGTACTGGAATCTTACCTTTCTTGTTTTTTCATTCAATTGTAAATTTGGACCATCTCTAGCTCCTGTTTTTTTTTTTTTTAAACTTTAAACTGTATACTGTAGCCTGTTAGTTTGAGAGATTTTGTTCCATTGTATTAGACTTGACTTCAAAAGAGCGGTACAGCATTCTTTCATTTAATTGAAATGTATAGTAATCTTGCAGTCTTTTCTGTTAAAACTAGCGAATAACGTTTACAGCTGTTGTCTTTTTATTCAGGTTTTGTTTAAGCATCTTCAAGAAAAGCTCCTTCTCACTGAGGTATGTTATCCGGGTATGGGCTTATCTGGTGCTAAATATCAGTGTCTGCTTCATTTTCTTACTGCAGTTTATTCCTGGCATTCAATCGGCTGAATTGCCTACTGACCTATGATAGATGCTTGTTTCTGACCTTTTCTGGTACTAGGCAAAGTTGAAAGAGTCAGAATATCAGTTAGCACCTTGGCAGTCAGATGTGAACCACCCAAATGATTCCCCTTTGGCTCCATTACGCTCAGCTGGTGTAGCGTTTACCCACTCCGTACGTTCATATTCCTCAGTGTCATATCATAAGCCTGAATTGAATCTTAAATTACTTCTTGTGTTTCCACCAGACAAAGGATTCCCTGTATTCCCATGATCACACAGCCTTAGACTGGAATTTGCAGCGCCAGCATCAAGATGAGCCAAGTGGCGCAGCTGTGAGGAATTACCATCTTGATGAGTCTAGTACGTTTTCACCTCCTGTTAACAGGTGAGTTTTTCCCTGCAAAGACTGCTATCCAAACTATATGCAAACTAAGTGCACCCACTCACAATTTTATGAAGTCTACACATGTAGTTGCTAGAGCATTGTATTTATATATTGCCCTTTGTTGTTTGTCGTTGACTCTTGACTCTTAAACTTTTCTGACAAGTTATTTGATTTAATTTGGCTATGACTCTTGACTCTGACTATTGGCTCTTGACTGGTAAAACACGCTAACAAGTTAATTGATTTAATTGGCTATGATCCTTGACTCTGACTGTTGGTTCTTGACTTGTATAACACGCTGACACATTATTTGATTTAATTTGGCAAAGACTCTTGACGCTTGAGTCTTTCTTGTTGACTCAGAAATTCCTTGTTCTAAGCCAATAGTTGGTATTCCTCTTCTGCACTTTTGAGTGTTCATCAGCTTTGCCCTATGCTTACATTTTCTAACTTCCTGTTTGCTCTGGGCGATATGATGATTTCAATTCTCAAAAGTATCAGATTAGTCATAGGCCTAATAAGGTGCTGTTCTTCTTTATGTGTGTTTGTTCTTGATCTCACATGAAGTGCCAGATCATTTAACTTCGTCTTTTTATTTTCTGTTTTTACCTTTTTAAGTATGGTTATATAAAAATTTCGTAGTGCACTCCTGGTTGTATGCATTGTAGTTATTGATAAATATTTTGTTGCAATGTTGAACATAGTTTGATGATTAAGTGTCTCGTGTGTACCAGTCAGTCGGCAGCCTTTGAGATGCATGTGCAACCAGGTACGAGTGTGGACGACTCTCCTGGTCTGAAGCAAGTAAATGAAACTCCATCCAAGCATGTCCAATTTCGTGAGCCTATTAGCAAGACGGTGGTGGACGCTGCCCAGAATCCGTCATATGTGTCTGCGTTTGATGATCCAAGCTCCTCAAATTCTCCTCTTTTATCCCCTGTTCTTGAAGAACCTTCTTCCTCCTTCTCTGAGGGTAATGACTAATAATACTATTTCCAACATAGTCTTTCACTTGTCTCAATATTTTGAACCTCTGTTGACAGCTGGGGATGATGACCCGTTACCAGCTATAGAGGACCTCCAAATTTCAGGAGAACCTTATCCTGGACATGAGCTTCAGGCTTGTGGTTACTCCATTAATGGAACAACAAGTTGTAATTTTGAGGTGCGTACTAGATAGAAAATAGAATCGCTTTCTTATTTAGTTGAATTGCATCTAATCTATCTTCTTCTCTTCTTTAATTTTTCAGTGGGTATGTCATCTAGAAGATGGATCTGTGAATTATATTGATGGTACACTACATTCCCCTCCTGCTGACCATATCTTTATCTTCAAAGTTGATCGGTCCCTTTTACTTCCTATAACTTTATATGGAAATAAGAATTTAGTCATTAACGAACTTCTAATGCAGGAGCAAAGCAGCCAAATTACCTTGTCACTGCTGATGATGTTGAATTGTATCTTGCTATTGAAGTTCAGCCTTTGGATGATAGGAACCGAAAGGTTAATGTCTTTTTGAATGAATGAGGTTATGAAGTTATATGTTGAGTAGTTATCTTCTGTGGATAGTGAGGATTAGGATTGTGGTATACTAGTTCATGCTAAAATCTTGTAGGGGGACAGATCTGCTTTTGGATTAAGTACGAATATGATTTAAGAACTGTGTTAGATGTGCTTACACTGTTGTTTTCTTCTGCTGACTGTTTTGTAGGTTTTTTCCATGTGGTTTGCATTATTCATTTGCTACTTTCTGATTTCAGGGGGAGCTTGTGAAGGTTTTTGCCAATGATAATCGCAAGATCGCTTGTCGTAAGTTTATCCACTTACTTAAAGAATCATCTTTTTGAGTTCCTATAAAACTAGGCTACTTGTCAGTTTACATCTTGATATTAAGATGTTAAAGTCTTTAATGCTCGCTGAGCTGTCGCTGGTTGGTTGTGTAAGAGAAAGTGGTTCCCTTAAATCTGAAGCATTCTTTAAGAACTTCAAAATATTTATTGTCAGACCTAAAGATAACAGTAATCCTCTTTTATTTGTACAGATCCAAAGATGCAGAGCAATATAGAGAAGACCCTTCATACTGGTCATGCTTCATACAAAGTTTCCCTTGCGGTATAACAGTTGCCATTTCAACTCGTATATTTTTGGCTATGTATTCACTGGTTTATCTTGGATTAATCTTTCACATGCATGTGGCTTTGAACAGGCTGGTTACGTGGATATATGGGAAGCAGCTACGTTATCTATTAAGAGAGAAGGCTACAGCATCAAGTGCAATAGCGATCTCACAATTTCGGAAAAGTTCTCAGCTTCCACTGCTGTAAGACTTATGCCTTATTTGCTTCTGACCTTTTTTGTCATAAAATAGAGAAGGCAACGAGTTTTGAACTAATATTAAAAAATCCTTCTTGTGATACCTCTTTAGGTAACAATTCCGTTTGGGCAACCTGCAGACCTAGTTGTCATAGGTTCTGATGGTAGTGAGCATACTTTACGAACAGATAATGGATCGACAGACCTAATTGGGTAAGTAAAACTTCGCTTTCTTTCAAAGAGAAATGTAGACCATAAGAATGCTTCGATGTTGATGAGCCTGACAAAACTTATTTCGGTTCCGACTCTCATTGAATTTAAAAGCCCATCTGTATCAATCAGCATATGCATCTTAGCTTGGACAATTGGGTTGTGAGCTTGTCAGAAACTTGATCCTGATCAATCAGCATATGCTTGGTCCTATGATCTTGTACTAGATTCTAGATCTATGAATCTCAATAGGATTAGACACTTAAGTGTAGGTGATATATATCACACTATAATCCAGTAAATAATATGGTCTTGACTCTTTTGTGTTCATATTGTATGTTATATGTCTGTTGAATACTCCACTCTAAGCTTTTAATCTTCTGTTATCTTTGGCAGCTCAAGAGATGAAATAGTACTCACCCTGAGATTATTTATCAAGAGGGTAAATGTTTTTAAAAACAGTAAATTTATTTGATCACTTTAGTTACAATCTCTAGAAGACAAAAATTGTAGTTTCCATAAACTAGAGACAATCATACAAAGGCTTCAAGCTTCATGCCTAGAGAAGCAATTGCTGATTATTTTGGTTTGCTTATTCGTTGCAGGCTCTGCAGAGGAAGAAGGGAAAGAAGAGAGTATTTTTGTTTAACAAATGAGACTGTATATAATATATTTTTTTGGCTCTCTGCCTTTTGTTAGCTGCAAATCAGTTAGTTATTTATAAGGCCTTGTGACACCATTTATTCATGAGAAATATCAATCTTTGTTTATATAAAAATTAAGTTACATTTGATCTCACTACAAATATCACTGCTCTGCAGTCACATTACATTCTGTTTTAAAACATAGAACATCACTCTCACAGATTTACGTGTGAACCTTCGATACAGGGAAGTATTTGTAAACGACCGGAGGAGAACTCACTAACTCATCCTTAAGGCTTAAGCTCCACCCACCAACAGTGAAAATCCGATCTAACGTACATCCTTGCACCGTTACTATCTTTGAGCTGGTTTGTCCAAACAAAGTAACCATATCTTCTAATTTTGTTCAGATTGGAGTCATCTGGACAAGTGACTATATAATATTAATTTTATCTGTATATATTCAATACTTTTTATACAAGTGTGACCATTAGTAAAAAAGTTTGATTATTCAACGGGGATTAGGTGATTTATGAGAAGAAACTTTTTACATAAGGTATTCGTATAGAACAAAAATTAAAAGTCGTTTTAGATTCTAACTTGGTTTCTCGTTATCATCCGGCGTAACTAAAGGAGCTTCGACGAGTCGTCGTTTCTCCGCTTCTGTCCGAAAAGAAGGAGTTAAAGCCACGCTAGGTAAGGAACAAGTTCATGACATCTTTGCCTATTTGTTTGTCGTTGACTCTTTGACTCTTAAATGTTTCTTACAAGCGATCTGGTTTAATTTGGCTATGGACTCCTCTTGACCAAACATATTTTGATGATTCGTTTGTTTCGTGTGTACCACTCAGTCTGCAGCCTTTGAGATGTTTGTGCAACCAGGTACTACAGAGTGTGGTCTAAATACTAATTCCATTATGGTGCTTCACTTGTTTCTCAATATTTTGAACCACTGTTGAAATGACAGCTGAGGGTTATGACTTGTTACCAGCCATAGAGGATCTCCAAATTTCAGGAGAACCTTATCCTGGAAATGAGCTTCATGCTTGTGGTTACTCCATTCATGGAACAACAAGGTGTAATTATGAGGTGCATACGAAAAACAAATCGCTTTCTTATTTATGTTGAATTGTATCTAACTAATCTATCTTCTTTCTTCTCTTCTCCAATTTGCAGTGGGTATGTCATCTAGAAGATGGATCTGTGAATTACATTGATGGTACACTACCATTCCCCTCCTGCCACCCATGTCTTTATCCTCCTCCAAATTGCTCTTTCTCTTTTGTTTCTTTTTACTTGATATGGGATTAAGAATTTAGTACTTCATTTCTACTGCATGCAGGAGCAAAGCAGCCAACTTACCTTGTCACTGCTGATGATGTTGGTTTATATCTTGCTGTTGAAGTTCAGCCTTTGGATGACAGGAACCGAAAGGTAACATCTTTTTGTATGAATGAGATTATATGTTGAGTATTACTTTCCTGTGGAAAGCCAAAATTAGGATTGTGTTATACTGGAATCTTGATCTGGATTTTAGTTTCCTCAGTATTTTGTTTTGTGGGATAGGTTTTGCCGTTGGATTTAAGAGTTGTGTTAGATGTGCTTACACTGTTGTTTTCTGCTGACTTTTTTTCTAGTTTTTACCTATAGTTTGCAATATTCATTTGCTACTTTCCGGTTTCAGGGGGAACTTGTGAAGGTTTTTGCCAATGATAATCACAAGATCGCTTGCCGTAAGTTTATTCATATACTTAGCGGAATCACCATCTTGACTTCATATAAAACTAGGCAACTTGTCAGTTTACATCTTGATATTAAGAAGTCTTTTATGCTCTTGCTAAGCTGTTTATGATTGGTTATGTACGAGATAGTGCGTACTGGTTCCCTTAAATCCTCTATTTGTTTTCACAGATCCAGAGATGCAGAGCACTATAGATAAAAACTTTCATACTGGTCATGCTTCATACAAAGTTTCCCTTGCGGTATCTCATTTGCCATTTCAACTCGTATATATTTGGCTATGTATTCCTCTGGATTTTCTTGGATTAATCTTTCACATGCATGTGGCTTTGAACAGACTGGTTCCTTGGATATATGGGAAGTAGCTACGTTATCTATTAAGAGAGAAGGTTACAGTATCAAGTGTAATAACAATCTCACAATTGCAGAAAAGTTCTCAGCTTCTACTGCTGTAAGATTTATGCCTTATTTGCTTCTGTCCTTTTTTTTTGTCATGGTGCTTGTCTGTGAAACGTGTGTCGGTGTGACCCTGTGGGTATGGAGGAATGTGCAGCTTTGTATTTTTAAAGAGTTCATAGACAAGTTGTGAACTTATGATGCATGCGTATTTTATTTCAATGTTAAGCAGTAGGAATGCTTCTGTAAGCAATAAGGTTTCTCCCATTTTAGAAGTTGATTTTTATCCATTTTCAACATTAAGTTACTTCCTGAATAGATTTAATTTGCGATACTGTAGTTTACTGATTTAAACATCTTCTCTACAAAAACACGTAGCGAACCACATTTCTTTGTTTTCAGCAGATTCTTCATAGTATGGTTAGTTGATGTTAGATGTAGTTATTTTAATGAAATTTTCTTTGAGGTGGTTTTAGATAAATAGGGACGGCAACGAGCTTCAAACTAATATTAAAATCCTTCTTGTGATGCCTCTCTAGGTAACAATTCCATTTGGAAAACCTGCAGAACTTATTATCCTCGGTTCTGATGGTAGTGCGCATTCCTTACGAGCAGATAATGAATCAACAGACCTTACCGGGTAAGTAAAAGTTAAGTTTCTTTCAAAGAGGAAGTAGACCATAAGAATGATTGGATTTTTATCAGCCTGACCAAAGATAAATAGGATCTAAGTACTTAGTGAGTTCAAAAGCCGACTTGTATCAATCAGTGGATGCAACTCAGCTTGGTCCATTGGTTTGTGAGTTTGTGAGAAACTTGATCCGGATCAATCAGCATATGCTTGGTTCTATGATCCAATCAGATACACCAAATCTATGAAGCTCAGTATGATTGGACACACAAGTGTAGGCAATATATCACAATTTCATCCAATAAATGATATGGTCTTCTGTGTTCATATTGTTCAGTTTATATATCTGTTTGATAGCCTATGGTGTAAAATTCTTTAATCTTCTGTTTTCTTCGGCAGCTCAAGAGATGAAATAGTACTCACCCTGAGATCATTTATCAAGACGGTAAATACATTTCAAAGCATTGTATTCATTTTATCACTTTTGTTACAATCTCTAGAAGACAAAAATTGTAGCTGTCATAAAATCACAGACAGTTTTAAGTAGATTAGACATGCAGGTGTAGGTGATGTATAATATCCCCTTTGATCTAATAAATAACATATGGTCTTGTGTGTTCATATTGTTTGTTATATGTCTGTTGAATACTCCACTGTAAGCTTTTAATCTTCTGTTATCTTTGGCAGCTCGAGAGATGAAATAGTACTCACCCTGAGATTATTTATCAAGAGGGTAATGTTGTTAGAAACAGTAAATTTATTTTAAACAAAGACTTCAAGCTTTATTTCTGGAGAAGCAATTTCTGATTAATTTGGTTTGCTTATTCGTTGCAGGCTCTGCAGAATAAGAACCGAAGAAGAGTAGTTATAACGTATATTTATTAATGAGAAAAATCAATCTTTGTTTATATAGAAATCCCACTTAAGTTACATTTGATCTGACTACAAATATCACTGCTCTGCAGTCACATCACACTCTATATTAATGACCTGTTCAAGTCACTTTACAAAGAAGAATGATAAGTCTTTAAGGAGATATGATACAACAACAATGAAGTAACACAAGTATTTGCTAAATTTGAAATCAAGCATATATTCAGCTGTGTCGGAATTTAGGCCACACTGTGATAACTCCTGGTCTTGTCTCATCAAACCTGTACCTGTAATGCAACATTCCATTCCTCAGCTTGTGAATTATACTAATGATGAAGAAAGATATGAATTGGAAGATAAAAGAAAGTGTTTTCACCTGTTATCTTCAAAGAATGTCTTCACAGCTAGAGGAAGTGATGCATGTCCGCGGCTGTGTTTACCAATACCTATAAAGGACATAGAACATCACTTGTTAAAGATTTATGTGTGAGCCTTCCATTATATTTAAACAAGGGAAACCTCAGTTCACTTTATGCTACTTGCTACATACACAAAATCAACATACCTGTTACAACCTGCAATGAGTTTCGTAGTTGTCTAGAAGATATTTTTTGACTGCCGAGACCTTCCACATCTAATCTACCAAAAGGCTCCTGTGATGCCGATCTCAGAACTGTATTCTTTGACCTACCTCTATTTGGTGATACTGAACGGTTCACTGTGGATTGACCTTCTATCTTTTGCAAACGTTCTTGTAATGCTTGAACAGCTTCTGTTGCGTGGAGTCCATGCAGGTCCAACTTCCATATGTCGTTATCCTTATTTGTTATGCATATTATCTTTTTGGCTGCCTCAGCATTTAGCTTCTCAGCTGTTAACCAATCTTCTCTTGCTTTTTCAGAATGCTGCTTGGCAGAAGCATGATCATATCTCTGAAAAGCATTTTGGGCAGCTCTTGAATGGTTTGAGGCTGATCTGTTTAAAGAAAAGAAGGAGAATTCCTCAATAGCTGATGATGCTTATTCATCTTTTAAGATAAGCGAGGGTTGAAATATGAGAAACTGACTAGTTAGCTTAAATTTTAACATATAGTTTGGAATTTAAGTTCAAAATATGAACTCCGAATTTTGATAGACAAAAACGCTCACGTTATATAAACTAATGATGGACATGATAAATAACTCAGTATAAAAAGGATACACGCCTTTTGTACCTCATCACTTTCAGTGCATCTTTTCGCTGACTCAAATAGAGATCATCTTCTTCCCATTCAGGCTCTATAGGAAGGGACTGAAGCCGCTGAATAATACTATCTAGTTCAGAAATATCATCAGACAACTTTTGACAGTCAGATGCATACATTGGAAAAGAACTTCCATCACTCTCTAACAGATCATACTTGCCAGCATCTTCATATGTGGACGTGGCAGCCATCTTTACCGAACTTCCAAGTGTTTCATATCCGGAACTTCTGTTAATTGATGAATAACCCTCAATCTTTGAAGTTGGCACCGCAGCTTCCTTATTGTTACCTTTGTCTGGTTTATTACCAGCAGAACCCATCCCTTCCAAAAATTCTAAAGCCATCTCAAAATTATCTTCTGTGGATAACAATACATCCCTTATCAAGTTCTCATCTGCCCAGCTGTTCATTTCCTTTAACTTCATGAAAGCTAAATCATGACTGTTAACCGGCATGATCAAAGAGCCAGGTTTGCTTCTACAGCTTCCACCGCTTTCTTGGTTTCCGAAATCCTTATTCTCTGTCAATGCCGGAAATTTCGAAGGAGGTAAGAGCACAGACGAAAAAGACTTATCAGAAGGTTCATGATTTCTTCTCAACTTTCCTCTAACATCTAGAAGAGATGTAGTAGTAACACTGGTTAAAATAGGCGGGAATGGATCATCCTCTACCTCGCTTTCAAGACCTTGTTTCTGTCTTTGCTTAAGATCAAACGCAGTCCAACCAGATGATTTACCTTTCATCCATGACATCTTTATACCGCACTAGCTCTCAGCATTTGATCATCTCTCATTAACTATCATAGTGATACTTCAAAAGTTTCAGTCTTTGATGTACATAAGGGCGACTAATTAACTTCAAAAAAAAAAAAAAAACAACAACAAAACTCAAAACTATTTCATAAGGAACAACCATTCAACAACACAGTTTAAATCTAAATTTAATTTAAACCGACAAGACAAACCCACCCATTACTACAATCAAAACATAAGACAAAAGCACTATCCCAAAAATACAAAAATTCAAATCCTTTTAGTTTAAACCCAAAATTTGACGGTGATAAAAAGGACATGACTTTTAGAAGCTAAAGCGGCCGAAAAAGGTGGACTAACCTACGGCCAAAAATTCGAGCAGTCGCGCGGTTTGAATATGGTCGGAGGTGTATAGACGAGCCGGTGGTAAGATTGACGGAGAACGAAGCGATAAAAATTGCCGGCGGATATAGAGAGAGAGAGAGGCTGCAGATTTGCATTTAATTGCGAAATTGACCTTTTGTCTAGATTTTGAAATTTTGGCCTTTTTTAATTGTCTGACTCGTAGTCGCCAACGAACGATCCATAAAGTCAACAGTAGTGGGCCGTTACGGCAAGGCCCATATTAGTCCGTCAAAATTAAAATTTGTCATATAGAGTTAAAATTGTATTTTAAATTAAGTATTTTCAGTGTAGATATTTGATAATATTTTGAGTTTTATCCATAATTTTTTAATATATTGATCAATTGAAAAAAATTGTATAATGTATTAATAATATAACATAATATTTAAAGGTTTTTCAAATATATATTAGCCGAAAACATGATCTTCAACTAACAAAAACAGTTGATTAGCAACTTCAAAACGTGCAATAATAAAAACCATATCTTGTGTTCTTAATATATATGTGAGACTGGGACACGTGACTATATAAATGTAAACAGGTATAGTTGTATCCGTATTTAAGTCAGTCGGACTTTTGAAAGTAATAGTCAGTATCTCCAAGAGAAGAGAGGAACATTTCACCTAAATACCTAATAAATAAGTGGAAAGGTATGGCTTCAGCTTCACACGCCATTTCCATTTTCACTACAAAAACGCCGACGGATGAGATGATGATGCTAAGCTATTTTGTCGACATCATGAGACGGACAATCCAATGACTCAGCTCAATCCAATGCACTAATTGGTATTTAAACAAACAATGTGTGAAAAGCACGAGCTAGCTTTAGCTATGTTTTCAACTATCTATCAATATATAATAATATCCATCTAAAACGTTAATGCTCGTTGTATACTACTTATAAATGTTTCATTTTCAAACATGGTTTTATGTGGAAACGTACACGTCAAACGCAAATTAGAAACGGTGTTTTCCTTCCGTTTTGGTTTTAGTGATTACCATTTTACAAAGAAATCTTTGTTTATAAATGTTTAATATTTTCATAAATAGTATACAATAATGGAGATTCAAATTACTCAAAGCGAACTTAACCAAACATGGAACATGGTCACATGTCTCCATCACTCCATGTAAAATGTAACATACGTGTACTCATCACTCTCTAAATAGTTCTTCGGATCGATACAATATACAAAAACTCAACAAGAGTACTGTTTTTTTGACATTTACATCGGGGGCATTAAAGAAGACAAGTATGGAGCATTTAAATCTTTGCTATAGAAATTGCATTAACTGTGCCTCACTTTTCACCAAAACCAACCTCAACAACTTGTGATGCACTCACCTTCACCTACCCAATATATTCGAGAATCTCATCACCGTACAAACAATCAATTCTATTGTTTCTTATACGACTCACTTTCATTAAGTACAAAACGAAAGTGTCCTTTGTAATTTGTCATCAAGTTTGAGTTTACAATTTTGAGATATGTCTCATAAGGATATATTTTTCCTTGAAAGGGCTGTGTCTCAACGCTCAAAAACAATGATAGGTACCAATCAAGAGTTTATAAAAACAATAGACTTTAAACATTTTTCTCCATATATTTCATCATAAGATGTTATGAGTATTTATTCATGTTAAGGGCAATCCTAGAATATAGGAGATAGACATGAATAGAAGATTTAACATAATCTACCTAAAACCATTAACAACAATAAGATCACAAATGATATTCTCATCGTTTCGTCCTTATCTTAGTTGATACCGGTTTACTTTGGTTATGTTCTCATCAAACAAGTTCATAAAGCAAACATAAACATTAACTTAATCATACATCGTTTTTTATAAAAAAAAACACTAAATAGAACATAAGCATGAAACCTTAACACATTATTTTTATTGAGCTAATTCAAGTAATTCCATGATGGTGGTGGATGGTGATTAAGCGGAGAGTGAAGCCACGCGCTGTGCAACAAAATCCTTAATCCGCATAATTAACTGACCCGACTCCGGTAACTCAGGAAAGATATAAAACGCATGGAACATGTTTGGATACTCGATTAACGTTGCTCCTTTCCCTGATAACTTTATCCACTCGTAGTAGCTTCTTTGCCAGTCCTTCAACGGATCAAACCCAGCCACTACCACCATCGTCTCCGGATACTCCAGATCCGATATATCCACTGCGTTCGGTCCTCCTACGTTAACCGCTTCGTGATCCCGGTTTACTCCCTCCGGCAACAACGCTTTCCAGCACCAGTCTGTTCTGTTCGGCGATACCAGAGGAGCTCCGGCGAGCTGTTTCTCCGCTTCCGTCCTCTCTTCTCCGCCGAAGAACGGTTGGATTGAGATGAGTCCGATCAGTTTCACGGCGAAGAAACTTCCCCTCGGCGAGCGGCAAACTCGGACGGCGACGTTGTGAGCGATGTTTCCGCCAGCGCTGTCTCCGGCGAAGAAGCATCTCGACAGATCAGCGTTCGCCGGGAGAATCTTGCCGCGATTCTCCTCGAGATACTTCAGAACGTCGAATCCGTCGTCGTATTGAGCAGGATAGCGATGCTCCGGGGCGAGGCGGTAGTTAACGGAGACGACGTAGGCAGGAAGTTTCCTAGCGAACCTCCGGCACACGTTATCGTAAGGATAAGCGTTAGGGCTTAGGAAAGCGAAACCGCCGCCGTGGAAGAAAATAACGACGGGGATTTTGTCGGCGGAGACGTGTGGGGTGAAGAGTCGGAACCAGAGATCGCGGGATTGATCGACGACGAAATCGGAGGTGGAGACGGTGTTGACAGGTTTAGGATTAGGAGGAGCGCGGAAATCGAAGAGGCGGAGGAAACGGCGGTTGATAGTTCCGTCGGGACGTTGAGCGTTATCGGTGAAGGTAGAGATGACGGAGAGAGCGATTCTTGTTTTTAACGGAATCGTTAGTTTCTGGTTTGGTTGTGACTCTGTAGCCATTTTTTCACGATTAATGGATTTTTTTGGAGAGAGTAGTACAGTAGTGATTGGTTTTGAGAAGCTAGCTATATATATATATATGCTTTATAGGAATATTTTGCCAGCTGTAAATTTATGTTTTTATTGACATTTATGGTTAGATGAACAACTAAATGGAAATTATAGTATCGTGTGGAACGAGTTTTTTTTTTTATATATATATGAAGGGAAACACGTAAACGAGAATATGAAAGAAATCTCAAATATTTTAGGAATGGCTTTAAAGTCGCTTTTATTTTCTTCTTCTTCTTCTTCCATAGTGTTGGCGAAGTCATTTTCACATGGCCAACGCAAATAGAGTAACATAAGAACAGTAGACGTAATCAATGTACATCTTGAAGAGGAGCAGGCAGAGCAATTTTCTAATGTCAGCAGAAACCTGCATCAACTAATTTTACAGTCTCATTCAATTCTATGTTAAATTCAGCACTTGGCCATGGGGCAAATATAATTTTAAGTAATATCGATATACCTTGTCGGTGGGATTATATGAGTTTTGTTTTATGATGAATTTAATTTGGTTATAAGCTTATATGGTTTCAAGAATGATTTCACGAATCTGATTTGGTTATAAGCTTATATGGTTTCAAGGATGATTTCAGTTTCACAAACATATCACGACTACGACCAGTAATTATGGTACCGGTCTCTATTGTATGGTACATAAATAACTAACTAAGCATATGGTGTGTTGCGTCAACATCCAAATAAAGAACCAATGTACTAGGATTAGCATATACTTCAACCGGATATTATATGCAAGCCAAAATAAATTTTCTAATAATTTATACAAAAGCTTCAGTTTAGGTTCATGACAAAACCATGCTATTAGCAGTAAACACCTTTGTAGCTACGACTCACGTCCTTTTAAAGGAACTAATTTTTCTGAGTTGTTGTTAGCTGACTTAACAAACTTGGATAGAACACTCTGTTTCACAATATGAAATGGTAATGCATAACGAGTATCAAAATTCAAAACAGGTAGATTTCATAAAACAGTACGAAAACGCTGTTAGCTACAACAAATACTACATAACAATTAACACCGTCGCTAAACTCAGATTATGTTTAAAACCCATACAAAAAATCATTTCTGCAATAAAAATAAAATAAAATTCACTTGACATAAAATTAAATTTCATTTTAGCGTTATGATAGATATACTTAAAAAAAAGAATGTAATTGTCAACAATCTAAAATGCGGTGTCGTTTCAATTTTCATGACATGAGTGGTTTTTAGGGTTTATCATTTTTACACTCACAATCAGAATACTCCCGGTTTCTTTACCACCGTACCACGAAGCTTCAACGTCGTTGTTTTATCTTCCTCGCTTAGTACCTCACAGGTAAGCCTTCTTCTTCCATTTTCCTTCTATCCCAAACTTGATTTTACATCTCCAGTCGATTTCATTCCTAATCGTCAAATTTCCGAAGGTTATATTGTTAATCTCATAGTAGATCGGAATTAAATACTGAAGTGCAGAGCTTCCACTTAAATTAGTCGGCATTTTCGTTGATTTGGGGTTCTTCATTTCCAATTCACTTAGCCAATTTCATTATCTCTGATTTGGGTTCTTCATGTAATACGATTGTGAAAGAAAGAGAGAGTAGGAGCTATGGGTTGGAAAGCTGCTGAGAAACTTATCAGACACTGGAAGATACTTCGAGGGGATAATGTGAGGACACTCTCTTCACCACCCTTGTTCTTCTGGTGGTTCTTTTAGTTTGGTTTCAGTTTTGATGTGGTGTTTAATTTGAATATGCAGGTGATGATAATTCGTGGGAAAGATAAGGGTGAGACTGGAACCATAAAGCGTGTCATCCGATCCCAAAATCGTGTCATTGTTGAAGGGAAGAATCTGGTGAGATAGTCTTGGATCACCCATGTTCTGGATATCTTTTTTTTCCTGGCTCGGTTTCATGCATTTAGAGAATGAGTGTACAAGTTCCGTTTTGGTTTTTTCCTTAATTGCGTTTCTGGAGTATGAACTTGTCTTGAATCAGAAAATGATGTCCCTAGCTTAACACCAATCATGGAGTTTCAGTTTTCGTTTGATTCTTGTCATTACATTCGAGTATTAGTTGGTCATTTACAAAACTCATAAATCGCGTCTTGTTTCATGGATACATAATTTTTTCAGCTCTTTTTCGTTTTGATTTGTTCAGCTCTTTTTGTTTTGGATGTTCGAGCTTGCTGCTGGGATATACTTTGGCTATGTCCCTGTTTTCTACTGCTTGTATATATTTCATCAAGATGTTTTCTCTTCTTCTGTATTCGCAGATCAAGAAGCATATAAAAGGAGGCCCTGACCATGAAGGTGGAATTTTCACGGTAGAGGCTCCTCTTCACGCTTCAAATGTTCAAGTTGTTGATCCAGTCACTGGGTATGATGTCACTTTGCTCTACTGTCACTAATTACTCTTCTGCTCAAGTGAGAGATTTCATATGTGTCCGTTATCTTTTCTACCTCAGGAGGCCTTGTAAGGTTGGTGTTAAGTACTTAGAGGATGGAACAAAAGTAAGAGTAGCTAGAGGCACAGGCACATCTGGTTCGATAATTCCTCGCCCAGAGATTCTAAAGATAAGAGCAACACCAAGACCCACTACCGGTACGTATTATAGCAACATCTCTCTAAACATGACGTTTATGCATTGTAAGTTTGGATATATATTAGCTATTTGGAAAAAACGTAATCATAACTTGGCCGTAAGGTTTAGATGGAATCACCATTATTGGCTTATTGCCATGCATTTGAAACCTGTGTGATATGTTTTAAATCAAAGGTAAAGTAGTAGCATCATTTACTTCGGCCTTTTCGTCATCGCTAAAACAACTGATATTCTTGACTTTAATCATATATTAAAACTGCTCAATTCGCAAATTTAATCTAGATAATCAACACAGACTTGAAAGTAAGGTTTTCCTACAGAAAGATTAATACTCTTTTGTTTGTAGCTGGCCCTAAGGACACACCAATGGAGTATGTATGGGAGCAGACATATGATGCTAAAACCGGAAAGGGCATGCCTGATCTTTGAGTAACAACCTCTTTACAGTTTCCTTCCAAAAATGTTGCTGCCCCAAAGGATTCTTTTTTTCTTTATACCCCTATCCATTCGAGTTTGGGTGGTCAACAGCTTGAGATGAAGTAGGTTTTGTTGAAGAACCTTTGATCCTTACTGAACGGAGTCGTTTTCTGTTATTTTTATTGATCTTGTTAACTTTTAAGGTGCCAAATAAAATCCATTGGGAACAAGTTCAAGGTCTCTACTTGTCTACATAGATCGACAAAATACTCCACTAGTTACATTTTTTTGTTATTGTATTTTACAGCTATAAAGACGCCTAAACCTATACAAAAGCTAGAAAATCATCTAATACTAACTAAATTAAAAATTCAAAGCAATTTTGATTTTTTTGGGGATGTTTTGAAATACTAGTGGTCTAAAATAAACAAATTGGAAATATTGGAGGACTAACATGTAAATAGTTTCGCCTAATCGAACGAATAAGATCCATCTTCGTCTTGTCTTGTTAATAAAGAAAACTCTTGAAAGAGGTTTTATAAGAAGATCCCATTGCTGTAGCTAGCAAACCCAGAAGAAGCAACTCTCGAAGAAGAACGACTGATTGATTGCATCTGATTATGGAGAGATTACAGCGAATCTTCGGAGCTGGTGGCGGTCTTGGTCATGCATCGCCTGATTCTCCGACTCTCGATACGTCGGAGCAGGTTTACATCTCTTCTCTCGCCCTCCTCAAGATGCTTAAGCATGGTAATAACCCAATCCTTCACTCAAATTACTTTACCTCGTGATTAGTTTCTATGATTTTGTTTCGCTCTTTTTGATTTCCCACTTGCCCCCTTTTGTTCTGCAACTCTAGGGTTTTGAATAATTATTCGATCTATTTGTATAACTCCTAGTTTAATTCGTGTTGATTTAATAGAGATTTGATGAAAGTTGTTGGAAATTCGCAGGAAGAGCTGGGGTTCCTATGGAAGTCATGGGATTGATGCTTGGAGAATTCGTGGATGAGTACACTGTGAGGGTTGTTGATGTTTTCGCGATGCCTCAGAGTGGTACTGGTGTTAGTGTGGAAGCTGTTGATCATGTTTTCCAGACTAATATGCTTGACATGCTTAAACAGACTGGAAGGTAACTAGTTCCTCTCTAAACCCCATTTACACTTAGTGAGTTTTTCTATACTGGATCTGATTCTTCTTGTATCATATTTCAGACCTGAAATGGTGGTTGGTTGGTATCATTCCCATCCTGGATTTGGGTGCTGGCTTTCTGGGGTTGACATTAATACCCAACAGGTAGGTTTTGTTTACTCACTTTGCATATTTATCTATTCATTGCTTTGTGAAGGCACTCGAGAATTTTGTTGTTTTATTTATCGTCCATACTGTGTTTATTGCTGGAGCACTATAGAATGTTGTTACTCATTGTGCTCTATATATACCTTGTTGGGATTCACTTTGGATTGAACTACATTATGAACATCTGTGTGCTCTTGTAGAGTTTTGAAGCTTTGAACCAGCGAGCTGTGGCAGTGGTGGTAGATCCGATACAAAGTGTTAAAGGCAAAGTGGTGATTGATGCATTCCGCTCGATAAATCCTCAGACCATTATGCTTGGGCAAGAACCCCGTCAAACAACTTCGAACCTTGGGCATCTGAACAAACCATCGATCCAGGTGATGATCATTTAGTGAAACGTGTGTCTTGTGTTTTTAAATTGGAACACAATCTCTGATGCTGAGTTTTGGATACTATTATGCAGGCTTTGATTCATGGATTGAACAGACACTATTATTCAATAGCCATCAACTACAGGAAGAACGAGCTTGAGGAGAAGATGTTACTAAACCTTCACAAGAAGAAATGGACAGATGGTCTGACACTAAGGCGCTTTGACACTCACTCCAAGACAAATGAACAGACGGTCCAGGTAAAATAAAAAAGGAGGGTATTTTGCAATCTTTTTATTTGTTCAAGTATTTCACACTCATGTTCACTGATATTGTCTTTATCTGGTGTTTAACAGGAGATGTTGAACTTGGCTGCTAAATATAACAAGGCGGTTCAAGAGGAGGACGAGTTGTCACCAGAGAAGCTTGCAATCGTGAATGTGGGAAGACAAGACGCAAAGAAGCATCTGGAAGAACATGTCTCCAACCTGATGTCATCCAACATTGTTCAGACACTGGGCACTATGCTTGACACTGTTGTCTTCTAGAGAGCTTCTCACTTCTTCAACAACTTAAAACTATTTGGCCAGAAAGTTGAGCTTTGTTCTTTTGACATCTCTTTGGTTTCTGCTGAATCTTCTCGTTTTATTTCTCATCTCCTAGCATTTACGAGGTTGTATTGTACACTGTGATTTCGTACTTTTCGTTAAGGCCAGGGATTGATATCTATTTCATTCAGTTTATTCATATTCAGATTTTATGCTAAAGTACTTTGGCCAAGAATATTCAGTCTTCCCAATATACACTCGGATAAAATTTAAATAAAGGAGAACCATGATGTTAGAAAATAACTGTTAAGAGTATGAGTATGAAATTTTGCAACAGATAGGAATATAACTGTCAGAAGTAAAAATATTAAAAAATATCTAGCTAGTTTTTACTTTCGTCGAGAAGAACTCAAAACAAGTAGAGAAAAAAGAGAGGAAGCAACGGCAACCAAATCTACGTTAAATTCCACAGTAAAATATACAAAATGTGCTAGGATTTGTGAAAACGAGCTCCAAATATAAGCAATAAGGCATGGACTAATAAGGCTCTTTCAAGTTCTTTGTGCATCAAACAATTCCAGCTTTGAACACAGTTGGGAGTGTGACCAATCGTTCAAACAAAGCACACTGGTTTTGGGACGATGTGTGTAGTGTTGCTTAAAACTCGGTGTCAAAACAAGTCATGAAGACCTTTGAGACCATGGTCCTTGCAAAAGGGATGTAGCTCAAGCTATACCTGCAGTTTTAAAGATCAGAAAGATGAATGTCGACAGCTTTTGTGACGAACTCAGAAACCATCTAAGTAGCATTAGGTACATCATTCAGTCCTCGTTTAGGCTAAATAAATGGTTCAATAAGTGAATCATGTCACAACATTCCCAGACCATGTATAAATAACGAGAAATTCCAAGATAAATGCAAGAGTCTGGAACCAAAACTTCAGCATACCATATTAGACCAGAGAACTCAAGAATGATGGCCAGCAGCGTCAGAAGCTTGTTACGAACCTGTATGGAAAGAAAATGATAGATTGTTGTTAGTCCAACAAGGCATTTTCACTACCTGGTTTTAATCGAAATCTAACAATGGTTACTATATACTGTATACAGTAAACTGAATTAAATAGAGTTAAGAAACCCACTTACATAAAGAGCACAAAATAAGGCAATGATAATGCTTGCTAGATACAAAGCAGTAGCGTAGATACGAGCAGGGTCAAGCATCATAGTCACTTGCCGCTGTGGGCCTATAAGGAATGCTGTGCTGCCATACAAAAATGACATGAAACCAAAAATCCAAGAACAGAGGAAAAAACGGAGAAATACTAGTACTGACAGAATCGCACACACCTAATGCGATATTACAAGTTTACAACCCAACATAAAAATCAAAATACGGACCTCCCAAGTGCCATCAAATTTCCGAGAGTAAACGTGATGCCAAACTTGACCGGATTGAAGAAAACAAGCATCGACTGCATTTTCAAACAGGTAAGATATAAATAGATATATCCAAAGGACTTAACTTTCCCAAGTGATTAGAGCTAAAGGGTAAAACAATGACATAGATAAGAGTTACTCACCAAAAGTGTACAGGTCAAGCCTGCTGACAAACAAATTGCAAACCCATAGAATCTCTGTTTTCATGAAGAGAAACGACACATTAGCAGAAGATAAACCCAAATTCAAGAAGACATTCCACAGATTCCTATAAACAAGACAACACTACAACTTCACAGGATAACCTCAGCATACTAATCAAGCAAAAATAGCCCTGTGAATCAATCTAAAACTTAATCATCCTTCTTCTCCATTAAACCAATTTTTATCTACACGAATACAAAACTGCTGAACTCTAATTTCAAATCACTTAATGTTATTGATCACTTGATCTACATGCAATAGAAACTCATTTCCCTTTCTACATCAGTGAGCTCACGAGCCTACCTTCTCTAATTGGACGACTACTCAGTACGCATTTAAAACCAATCGTTGCGATAAAACTACAATCACAAGAAAGAACGAAATGCAGAGTACTTAATCGAAGAGAACAGCCATCTAAAGGGTAAATACGAACCTGTTTGGTAGTCAAAGCGCAGTTTCGATTAAGATCTTCCATGAACGAAAGCGAGCTTTCTTCCTCGGCAGCTCGTTGCTCGTCTTCAACCTCCATACCTACCAACATCTTCATCTTCTCAAATGCCTGATTCATCTTATCCATCTCCGCTAAGTCCTCTCTAAGCTCTCTTTATTTTCTCCTAGATCTCTCACGCTTCTTCCTTTCTAAATTGTGACAGCAGAACTGAAGTATTGTTGGATCTTCTTCTCTGCACAATTACGCCATTCCTGAAGTGAAAGATCAAAGATGAAAGAGACGCTTTTCTTCGTTTTGGTTTTGTTAGAAAGGTTTTAGTGTTATTGGGCTTGTTTCACGTTAAAATAAACTTGGCCCAAATCGTGATCCATTAGAACTCGTGGGCTTCTTTGATGTTTTTACTTTCTAGTAAATAACTTCCTGTCAATTACAATTTTCATCTAATTTCTGGGATATTTTGCATTATTGTACGGTGTTTTACTAACAACATAACAACTGTTCCCACACAAAAATCATATGTAACGTAATATTTTTGTTTTTGTGTTCTATTTAAGTTGGTCAATTACTTTTGTGGTTTGTTAGGTAAGTAATCTCGTGATTTTTGTTTTTAGGTATATTTGAGTCATACATATAAAATATAAGAAAATTGTTTGCACAAATGATATATGTAACATTTATTTTTAAACTTTACATATATGTAAATATATATAAAATATTAAAAAGTAATGTAATTATGTTTTCTTTGTTACATATAAATTTATCAGTTATATAGTCACTAATTTGTCTTGTAATGTTTTTTTTTTTACACTATAGATAATAATTTTTATTATTATTTGACGTTACTAATTGACAGTCACTCTTCTTTTTAAGTAACGGATCAGGAAAAACTGAAAAATCATCACGATTTCTTCAAACTCTTTTGGCTTCGACGCTTTGGTTAAATGGATAAACGTTACTAGGTTATATACTCCATACATAATAAACTAGAAATGGGCAAAATTAAGTTTTCCCAAAGATACAGAGAAAAGAAAAAAAAAAAGTAAAAAACAGAGAGGTACCGAAGTAAAAATAAAATAAAATTGAATGAAATTTTTGGAGTCCGGACTGGATAAAAAAATATTTCGTCATTTTAAAGCTTTCTCATTTGTCTCTCTACTTCTTCGCTTTCATTTTTTTTTCTCCGGACTCTCACTCGTCAGTACTCTCAGTCTCCGGCGCTTGAATCGCGCATTCTCCGCTGTTTACTCTGTAAGTTTTCTTCCTTAGAGGCTTCGATCGCCTCTCAATGGACACTCTGTCCTCGATTTCTTCGTTTCTTCGTCGGAAAATTACCCTAATGTTCTCGATTGTTACGGTTTTTGTGCTATGGGTTACTTTTTGTTTTTGCTTTTCCTATTATTTTTCATGGTTTTGTGTAACGAGGTTCTGCGACATACTGTTTGTGTTCGGTTTGTTGTGTTTTCACCGTTTAAAAAATGATCGGAGTCTTTGACAGTGAAAAGTCTTAGTTTTTATTTTGGTTTTCATGTCATAATATCGGATTGATCTACCTTTTTTTTGTTTTTGCTTTGATGTTTGTTTGTTTAGTCTATGTGTTGTTGGCTTGTTGTATTCATCACGCTCATGTGTGGATTTTGAGATTTTGCTGGTGACTGTGGGTTTCTCTTTGATGGCTCTAGGATCAAAATGAGTTCTAGGGCTGGTCCAATGTCTAAGGGTAAGAGCGTTTCTCAGGGTGGTTCCAAGCCTGAGGTTGAACAGTTGGCGCAAGATTTGGCAGGGACGAAACTGGCCCCTTCACAAGATGATGGAGGAGATTGGGAGGTCATTTCCAAGAAGAACAAGAACAAACCTGGCAACACTTCTGGAAAAGCTTGGGTTTCTCAGAATGCGAACCCGCCTAGAGCTTGGGGTGGTCAGCAACAAGGGAGAGGTAATTACGCGTCTGGGAGAGGTAATGGCAATGGTTGGGGCACTCAAGCTACTGATAACCGGGTCTCTGGTCGGGGAAGAGTATTGAACAAAAAGTATGATAACAACTTTGTGGCTCCCCCACCTGTAACTCGCCCTCCTTTGGAAGGAGGATGGAATTGGCAGGCAAGAAAAGGTTCTGCGCATCACACTGTTTTGCAGGAGGTTCCAAACGTGGAGGATGATGAGGATAATGCTTCTGAGGAAGAGAATGATTCTGATGCTTTGGAAGATTCTGATGATGACCTTGTGAGTGATGATTATGACTCTGATGTGAGTCAAAAGAGCCATGGATAACGGAAGCAGAATAAGTGGTTCAAGAAGTTCTTTGACAGCTTGGATAGCTTGTCAATCGAGCAGATAAATGAACCACAGAGGCAGTGGCATTGTCCAGCTTGTCAGGGCGGACCTGGTGCCATTGACTGGTATAACCTACAGCCACTAATAGCTCATGCGAGGACAAAGGGAGCTAGGCGAGTTAAGCTCCATAGAGAATTGGCTGAAGTTCTGGACCAGGATCTACAGATGA
Organism: Capsella bursa-pastoris; assembly: GCA_036452645.1. NCBI lineage: Eukaryota > Viridiplantae > Streptophyta > Magnoliopsida > Brassicales > Brassicaceae > Capsella > Capsella bursa-pastoris. The sequence continues at coordinate 7,662,204 of CP144196.1, forward strand.
GAGGAGCATCTGTCATCCCCTATGGTGAGATCTATGGGCAGTGGAAGGGTTTGGGTGAGGAGGAAAAGGATCATGAGATTGTTTGGCCTCCAATGGTCATCATCATGAACACTAGACTGGACAAGGACGATAATGATAAGGTGAACTTCTTGTATCTCTTTCTTCTTTTATCTTCTTTTGCATTCTGCTGAGATTAGAATCTTACATTTTCAGTGGGTCGGTATGGGCAACCAAGAGCTGCTGGAATACTTTGACAAGTATGAGGCTATTAGATCACGCCATTCTTATGGTCCACAGGGCCATCGTGGGATGAGTGCTCTGATGTTTGAGAGCAGTGCCACTGGCTATCTGGAGGCCGAACGCCTCCACAGGGAGTTAGCTGAGCAAGGGTTAGATAGAAACGCCTGGGCCCGTCGGCGAAATCTGTTTTCTGGAGGTGTTCGCCAACTGTATGGCTTCCTTGCAACCAAGCAAGATCTGGAGATATTCAATCAACACTCTCAAGGTTCTCTTCCCTCAGAAATTTGATTTATGCTTTTAAGTTTTGTCATTGGTGAGTTTTGTTGGTCCTTGTGAATGTATCTGTTGTTTTCATTAAATCAAATCATTAGGCAAAACGAGGCTGAAATTCGAGTTGCGATCTTACCAAGAGATGGTTGTAAAGGAGCTGAGGCAGATCGCTGAGGACAACCAGCAGCTGAACTATTTTAAGAACAAGCTCTCAAAACAGAACAGGCACGCCAAGGTGCTTGAGGAATCTCTAGAAATTATGAGCGAGAGGCTGCGTAAAACTGCAGAGCATAATAGAATCGTGAGACAGAGAACAAAGATGCAGCATGAGCAGAACAGAGAAGAGGTATGTTTTCGTATTACAGAGTTGAAATTTCGTATTACCTACTGATACACTTTTTGATTGATTTTGTCTAAAAAAATGATGGTGGCTTGAAGATGGATGGACAAGACCGGTTTTTCAAAGATAAAATCAAGCAGATGCATGAGAAAAGAGACGCAAAGGAGGAGAATTTTGAGAAGTTGCAGCAGCAGGAACGTGCTAAGGTTGTTGAGAATACTAGCAACGACGATTGCCGAAAGAGGTATACGCACTTTACATAACCGCTCTGTTTTTTTTTTTTGTGTTTCCAAGTGCAAGAGTAACTAAATTGTTCTGGGTTTTTGATTATTCTGCAGAGCTGAGGAGGTGTCAAGCTTCATCAAGTTTCAAGAGAAAGAGATGGAGGAGTTTGTGGAGGAGAGGGAAAAGCTGATTATAGAGCAAGAGAAGAAGATGGCAGAGATGAAGAAAAGGCATGAGGAGGAGGTGCTTGATCTGGAGAGAGAGTTCGATGAGGCTTTGGAACAGCTCATGAACAAGCATGGTGGCCTTGATAATGCAGATGACTGAGACCGGGTGTGTTGTTTTGCTTTTGGTATATGTCGGCAAATAGGAGATTTGAGAGAAACTTTATCTTAAGGAGATTATAGACTATTATTCTCCAATTTTAAGTAGACAGATCTAAGGAAGCACTAAAGTTCTTGTTACTCAGACCAAGTTTCCTAAAAGTATTTTGTTTTGAGTAAGTTTCCTATGAACGTTTAAACATATTTAAACAAACTAGAATCTCAAATAGGCAGTGTCACGCTTCTAAGCCTGAACATGAAGGAGTACATTTAATATTTTCGTAAAGTTTGGGAAATAATAGTAAATATCTAAAAAAACCGAGGTCTTTGGATGCAAATATACTTTTGGTCTAAAGAGACGTGGTGGTGTCATAAAACACTTGTACTTGCATCGTATTGGAAGAGCATCGTCACGACTCATACCACCAAGTCCAAAATCTATTTGTTTGTTTAATCTCTTCTTCCTTCAGATTTTTATATATAAAAAATTTTAAATTAAAATAAGGGAATCCGATAAATATCTCTCTATCGATCGAACTCTGCTTTAAACAAATCTTCTTTTAGGCGAATTCACATCTCAAAGCTTTGCCTTGGATCCGCCGTAACCAAACCCAATCCTTCTTCTCGATTCGTGAAATATGGCCCCGCCGGCTGGACAAACGGCGGCGGTGGCTGGAGCTGCTGGAGCCGACGGTGCTCAACCGCAGCAGCAGCAGCGTGGATTTGGTTCCACGATTTCCGGAATCGTTAGAATCGCCGTCTTCTGGTACTTTGCTTCCAAGTTCTTCTCACCTAAACAGAAACCTTTGGATCCTTCTGCTCCGTCTCAGCTCATGACCAATCTCTTCCATAAAGGCGAATCATTGGTAATCTCATAACTTCGATTATATATTCATACTTCTTCTGCTATTGAATTATCTCTTTCCCCTTATGCTCTGTTTTTTTCAAATCGTATGTAACACGCAGTGTTTGTTCTGTAAACAACTTTTTCTACTGTGTGATTTAGTTATGTATGACCACTGTTTGATTAGATGGTTAGGGTTTAAAGATTTGATTTTTGTTTATTTTTTTTAGTTTTGTTTCTAAATGCAGCCAATGCTTTTTTTTTCTGCAGGATATGTGGTTTTATTTGTCAGAGCAAGAGAAGTTCAATGACTATGGCAATGATAAAGCGCTCTATTGGCATGAGACGAATATACCTTATGCTGTATGGACACCAGAGAGTATTAGGACCAAGTCACTTACGTATTATCCCTCTGAGGTAATCATCACTTACTTGGCTGTTTTGGTTTCTTTCATATTTCTTCTTCTTATGTCAATGTGCTGAGTTGTATTACGATTTTGTTTTGTTCGCAGACGCTACAGAATAATGGAAGTCTGTATGCTCATGTCTTCTTTGCTCGATCTGGATTCCCTATAGACCCTACTGATCCTGAATACCAACCTCTTAGTAGTTTTAGCAGGACTCATCGTAAGACTTCCCTTTTTAGTAATCTAAACACTTATCTTTTTTGGATTATGAGGTTCTGTGGTAGCTGAATTGGACTGGTCTTTTCACTATTTCAGCTGTGGCGACTTACTTTCCAAAGCAAAAGAAAAATAAGAAGAAGAGTCTCTTGGGTAGTCCCAAAGACTCTGATGAATCCGAACCAGAAGTTGAGGTATGCCTCTGCAGAAGTTTTCTTTGAGGAAACTTTACGTATATAGTTATCTGTTTTCTTGAACTCTGATGAGTTCGATAAATGTGTGATGAACTAACGCCAGCCACACTTCACAGAATGTTGGTGATAAGAAATCGGATCTCAAGGTAGAGGTCCCTGTGGAATGGGTATCCCTCTGGAAACCGAATGTCACAATTAACCTGGTTGATGATTTTACTCGGTAAGTTGGTTCTGTTATTTTTGTAGTTCAAAAAGAATGAAACTCTAGTAACGCTCAATGAAGACTAATATATTAACTAAGATATGATCATGATGGATTCGCTTTCTATGTTGATGTAAGGTGCACAATAAAATCTTAAGCAATCGCAGGGGAGACGATTTAACCTAACTAATTAACATTAACTTATATGATGGCATCTTATCCCTCTTTTCTCTTTGACTGTCTGTCAATATTGAATTTAATATGACTCTATACTGTTAGACTAATATCTGCTTTCACTTTCATGACAGCTATTCACAGAATGGAGTACCACCAAACATTGCTCCTCGTATCCTTCAATTTCTTTGACAAAAGGGTGACCTGCTTATTTATTATTTGGATCTTTTTTTCACAACTCTCGCTGTGTATGTTTTCTATAACATTTGAAGGCACTATCCATGTGAATGATGCACGCCTTTTTAGCATAAGCTGGGGCAAACTTTTTTTCTGAAAAAAGGTAGGATCGATAAGTTTTGGGTCCTTGAATGGTCAAAATTAGTGCATGTCTCTTACTTTGTTTATGTGTATAAGGTGCACAATAGAATCTTGTTTTCCACTATTTAATAGGTGGAATGGGAATTTAATTAGAGGGTTTTCATTTTGTTTGTTATATGCTGTCCTTAACTTTAGTTTTGCAGACCTACTGGTAGAACCTACCACAGGAAATTACTATCCTACAATTTACTTCAATGAGTTTTGGTTGCTAAGGGACAAGTTCATTCCAGTCAATGAGACAGTCTCAGAACTACCACTTAATCTGGAAATAAGCCCCATAAGCATGATGAAGTGGCAACTGTTTCAGCAAGTTGATCAGTCTTTCCAGATGCAGCGTAGCTACGGAAGCATGCTCGACGGTGAATCTGATGAACTAAAGGTAAATATGGTTTCTTATATCAGCATCTTCTATCAATGAACTTATGATTTGTGCTATTAACTTTCGAAACTGGTAAGTAGAGAGATCCTACGTGTTATATTCTTTACACGCCTTTGGTTTCTCCCTGGAGCTGATTGTAAATATTCTTTTGTTACAGAGGGTGTTTTTGGAAGGAAATCCCTATCTGTTGGGCATCACTATGTTTGTTTCGATGCTTCATTCAGTGTTTGACTTCCTGGCATTCAAAAATGGTAAGTAAGACCCAAATCTTTCCTTGAGATTGTAGGAAAGATTGTTGAATTTTTACTTATCTTTTGCCTACCGTGCAGATATCCAATTTTGGAACAAAAACAAATCTATGGAAGGACTGTCTGCAAAGTCCGTTGTACTGAACTTTATTTGTCAGTTTGTTATCTTCCTCTACCTGCTTGACAACGATACTTCATGGATGATATTGGCTAGTTCTGGGGTCGGTGTCTGCATTGAATTCTGGAAGATAGGGAAAGCCATGCGCATAGAGGTACTTGTAATATTCACATTTTGATTTATGAAGTTTTACATATAAACCTTGACTAACATTTAAACTTACCAGGTTGATCGAAGCGGAATGATTCCAAGGTTGAGGTTCCACGATCGTGAATCTTATGCAAGCAATAAAACTAAGGAGTACGATGACATTGCCATCAAATTCTTATCCTATGTGCTCCTCCTCCTTGTCATTGGCTTATCGATATATTCTCTCGCTTATGAACGCCACAAGAGTTGGTACTCTTGGATCCTGTCTTCACTAACAAGTTGTGTCTACATGTTTGGTAATAGCCTTCACCATCCTCAAAGAACTGTTGAGAATCGCTCATTGTAAATTTGTCTTGAGTTTGGGGTTGTGTGTTTTGCAGGATTCATCATGATGTGTCCTCAGCTGTTCATCAACTATAAGCTAAAATCAGTGGCACATTTACCATGGAGACAGATGACTTACAAGTTCCTCAACACCATTATCGACGATCTCTTTGCCTTTGTCATCAAAATGCCGATTCTACATCGACTCTCCGTATTCCGAGATGGTGAGTAATATCCATCAAATCCCTCTCTAGTTGGATTCAGATTTCAGAAACAGGCCTTTCTAATGGATACTGTGTGTTTTCAGATGTGATATTCTTGATATACTTATACCAAAGGTGGGTTTACCCAGTGGACAAGACACGTGTTAACGAGTTCGGTTTTGGAGGTGAGGATGAAACTGAAGAGAAGAAGTTGATCACAGAGAAAGAAGAAGAAGACAAGAAAACAAACTAGTCTTCTTCCTTTTTTTGTGGTCGCACTTTCTAAACCAATTTTATTACAACAGTTAAATTATAGTTTCTTGATTTCTTTTTGTTTTCACTTTTAGAAGTTTTGTTGAAGTTTACTGTCAACTTTTATAAGACGCATTATAAATCAACTCCTTCGTTTTTCATGAGAGAACTAGCTTCAAACTGTTAAGAGCATAATTCCAATTACTTACTAGTCAGAGAAAAAGTTGTTAAAAGCAGAAACAGCAAGTTCTATCATATGAAATGTTTTGCTACAGAAGTCTCTAGAATACTTCACTAAAATGAAAAATTTAGCCATTCATCGACTCAGCAGGAAGAGAAGTTCCAAAGTTGAGACTGTTCCTCATACTTCTGCGACCAATCCCTCCTCCATTGCCATTCCCTTTCCTCATCATTGCCACAAATTCTCCATAGTCTATTTGTCCATCCTACAAATTCAACAATAGCAACTACCATAAATATTTATTCCAAAGCTTTTTTCATCAAAGAAACAGTAAAAGATCTTTTGTACACTATACTACTCACGTTGTCTTGATCAATGTCTTTGATCATTTCATCAAGATTTGAATCCTTTATTCCAAAGTCCTTCCATGCCTGTTGAAGCTCGTCGATAGTGATGTACCCACTTGCATCTTTGTCAAAGAAGGAGAATGCAGCCACTAGATTCTCCTCTCTCTCCAGCTTGTTCAAGTGGATTGTTGCTGCTAAGAACTCTCCATAGTCAATTGTTCCACTTTCATCAACATCAGCCTAACACACACACACAAATGAAAAGATATTGGACATTATTTTCAGAAAAAACAAATATGCAAAACGTGAAAGTTAATAAGAAAGGTGTTGTTAGTTTACTGCACACAAGAGTTCTTGGATCTCTGATTCCATAAGCTCTGATCCAACACGTCTCATACTGTCTTTTAACTCTTCAAATGTGATGGTCCCGCTTTTATCTGTGTCTATCATCTTGAACAGTTCTTTGAGCCCACCAATTTCTTCCTCAGATAGTCTCTCTGCAATCACTCGTAAAGCCATCTTCTTAAGTTTGTTCATCGCAGAGAACTTTTTCAGGCGGGACACTACTGCGCAGTCCAAAGGTTTATCTGGAGCAACCTTATCATCCACAATCCATGGGTGACCTAACATAAGAACATTTGAATCAGTTTGCTAGGAAACTTCATCTACGTTTGCGAGCATGACAACTTACACAACACTTGATGAGCAGTTAGCCGCTTTTTCGGATTGCTCTCGAGCATTTTCTTTATAAGATCTTTAGCACTCTCTGAAATGCTAGGCCAAGGATTGGTCTCAAAGTCCAGTTTTCCCTGTAAAATCTTTCTGAAGATGCCCATTTCACTTTCTGGATACAAAACAGGACACATGGGACAGTAAGCACTTGATGCAAAGAAAGAATGAAGCCATTAAGTAAAACCTACCTGCCCAGAAAGGAGGAAAACCACATAATAGAATGTAGAGGATAACTCCAGCGCTCCATACATCACATTCAGGGCCATAATGCTTATGTAAAACCTCAGGTGCCACATAGTAGGCGCTACCAACAAGTTCTGAAAATGTTTCGCCTGAAAAAAACAAAGATTTGTTTGTCCGAAACCAAAGGTCCATATCAAACTAATTCTACCAAAAACACACACACCACCTCACAGTGGTCTATGAGCTTTCTCAAACTATACTAATAGATTTTGATTAGCTAACTCACATTTATCATCTGGTTCAATCATTTTAACCATCTGGTTTAATCACAGTCTGATGCTTCATTCATATATCAACACAGTACAGAGTAAGTCCCTTGAACAAATGCAAATTCTTTAACTAAATCATCAAGTGAAGAAATAAATACTCATAACATCACAACCACAATCATGGAAAAAAATTAGAGAAGAATACGAACAAATTCAAACCTGGTTTGCAGAAAACAGAGAGGCCAAAGTCGGTAGATTTAAGAGAAGCATCTTCATCAGAAGAAGAAAACAAGAAATTCTCAGGCTTAAGATCTCTATGTATAACCCCAAGGGAGTGACAAGCCTCAACAACCCCAACAATAGTCTTGATAAGCTTAGCAGCTTCTCTCTCACTGTAATGACCTCTCTTCACAATTCTATCAAACAACTCACCACCTTCACAGAGCTCCATCACAAGGTGAACGCTTTTGGAGTCCTCGTACGCACTTTCAATACGGACAACGTTGAGGTATTCAGACAAGTGATGCATTATCTGGATCTCCCTCAAAACGTCGTCGTAATCTTCTTGGCAAAGGAGCTTCCTTTTGGGTATGGTTTTGCAGGCGAGCTTTTGACCTGTCTGTTTATGGGTACAGAGGACTTTACCAAGAAAGTAACTGTCTTCAACGTTTTTGGTCTTGTAAGGAAGAACCCATCTGGTTCTTGCTCTGTTTGCCATTCTTGAGAGTTTTTTATTGACTCAGGGTTTCGTTTAAGCAGAGGAAGAAGAAGAGAAACTGTTGAATGAGTAAAGAAACTGACTTGAAGGCATTAAAGAGAGAAAGAGAGAGATAGAGAGAGAGGGAAGTCAAGAGTTAGGAGAATGATTGATTAGCTAACTCTAATAGTATTGCTTTCCATTTAAGATTTTTTTCCAAATAGATGTGAAAATTGGGAAATTTCAATGAATGCTTTGAATAAAACTTCTTTAGTGAAAACATATTTTCTTCTATTTATTTTTATTAATGTTATACTATAGAAATTATATAATTTTGGTCAAACACATTAATTATGTTAACTTATACTGAAAGATAAATAGATAAAGTTAAAATATTAACACCACTGCAACTTTTATATTTATTCATTTTTGTAAAGTCAAATAAATATAATTGTTTCATATGTCACAATGCAATTAGGAAAAAATCTACTAACTTTAAAGATGCCTAAAAGTATAGACTGATTAAATTAATAACAAAAAAGTGGTTGAATAGTTTAAAATTGTGATAAATAAATAAAGAATATCTTAAAGTTCATAAAAAGAATTATGTCTGATAATTTGAAGAGGATATGTACGTACTTAAGGCACTAAATAAAGGCAAAAACGTCTAATTCTCTTCAATACGAAGAAAAAACAAACAAACTACAATGTGTAGTTTACCTAAAACCTAAATTATTCTTTACTAAGGAAAACATATTCGTCACATTGTATTTACTGAAAATATCAAGATTTTTTCCAATCATTTTGAAACGAAAATATGCAAAAAGACAAATTCAATTCTCTTTCACACGCAACCTTTGATTTGTGTCTTTTGCCTCTCCTCGGGTTATTGTCAATGTCCACATTTCTATATCCAGTTTCTATCTTCTCCATCTAACAACAGTGATTGAGTTCGCAACAACAAACGACCTGCATTACGAATTAAAGCTGCACACAGAAACATTTGGTCCGTAAAACATGAAATGCGGAGTAAAAGAAGGAATATTATACAAATCCAAAATTTTATCAGTTCAAAAAAAATTGCGTTACAAATTGAAGCTCTCATGAAGATGATACAAAGCTTTTATAGTGCATTTGTAGAATTAATTGATATGAAACTGAATGTACACAATAATGTATAAGGACGACCACTTTGGGTCTCGAAGCAGATTCATTCTTGATCATGTTAGCTTAACCCCTCATCATTTCTGGTTCATAGCCGCCTGTTCATAATGAAAGAAAGTAAGATATGAGAAGAGAGTTAAAATGAATGTTTCAGTGAATCAGGTCAACAGGAATATGCGGGGAGTAGAAAAATACCTTTCGGAGTCTTTGCATGACTGCGTCTTCATAAGCTTGATAACCAGCACCTACTATGTTGCTTTGCGGTTCTGCTTCTACAGATCTCTTAGCGGTCGGAAAATCGGTTTGGGCTGCTTTCTGAAGAGGTACAACCAGCAATGGATTAGAGAGATCGCCACACAATGTCCTCGTCGCTGCAACCTGTAAGGGAACAAAAAATCCATGATTAGATCCTTGATATATAAGGATAAAAAAGAAACGAAACTAGTAATATACTAGTAACACTTACAGCTCCATCCTTTGTAGCCATTACAATAAGAGCAGAGCATTTCTTCTTGGTACTCCTAATAACAACATCTTCAACCTGACCAAACTCCGAAAACACTTCTCTTAGTCTTCCTGCTGTATACCCTAGACCACTTGTTTCCCATGAAACCTTCAACATTCTTTCTTTATCGAGTTGAACACTAGCTCCAGCACCGCTTCTTTCTTCTTTTCTCTTTTCATCTACACTACTCTCTGAGGTTTCAAAACCACTTTTCTTCTTTGCATGTCTTGCACGTATCCTCTCTATCTCTTCCTTAAGCTTCCTAGCGATTCTCTCTTCTTCATCATAAGGCTTAGCCACAGAATCAGGAAAAAAAGCAGAACGCTCCCTTTCCTCCAGATCTGACATCATCTTACGCCTCTTGGAATCTACTTGTGATTTCTTCTGTTGCTTCTCACGCTGGATCCTAAGAAGATCATCAAACAGCTTCCGGGCTTTATCATCTTTGAGAACCTCATAAGACGTCTTGAGCCTCTGAAATTTATCATGAGCATCAGGATCATCTGGACGTTTATCCGGATGCAAGTCCAGAGCTTTCAACTTGTACGCTTTTGCAATCTCCTTCTCGGTAAACTTCAGAGCTTCCTCTCCAGAGGGTAAGCCTAGAACTATATAGTGATCAACAAACCCCTCCATCTCTTTCTTCTTCCAAGCCGCACCACCCAACTGCAGATAACCACAAAGAAGTTAGTATTCTAAAAAAAGCTTTTACAAATTTGAAAGCACAATAACAGAAAAATGAAAGTGACACACAAACTCTGCAAAATATCGTAACAGGCTTCAAAAAAACATTACAAGAAGAACCGTGAAACACAACTCAAGGTGTTTCATGCTCTTACCCTATACATCAAACTTAGAAGCTTGAAAAATCTAACATGAAAACAACAGCCAATGAAAGGAGGAAAAAGCAGATGATGATTTGCATCTTGCAATCACTCTTTTTTTTCACAAAGGGAAAACCTTTAGAGACATAGTTAACATAAAACCTAGGATATCTTAAAGACACTTTCACCATTTGGTGGAGCTAATTCAAATTTCAGAGCAATTTGTTCAAAAACTTAAAACCCATCAAAGATCATCATGGAACAAGAAGTTCAAGTAATTAAAGGCTATGAAGTCGGAAATTTAACCTAAAACCTCAATTGATGAATTATCATAATACAAAGCTTTGTTCTTCTTTTACTTCCGGAATCAAAAACGAATCACAAAAATGAAAAGCATCAAATTTGACTATGTCGGATCAAACGTACCTTTCGAAACTCCTACCTCAGGGAAGACACCCAAATACAGCACAAAATCTCCGGTGACAATTGAAGTGGAATCCCTACGAACCAAAGCGAAACCCTAAAACTTGGAGGACGCTTCCTCCTCTTCGAAATTAACGAGCAAGAACAATCGGAGAGAGAGAGAGAGAAATTAGCGGTTGAGAAATCAAGTCACCACCTGCGAGGGAATTGGTATCTATGAGGAACAAGAAAAATCGATTCGATTTCGTTTTAGGGGTTTGGCCAATTCTCAGATTTTTAAAATTTGTATAGAACTAAAACCACGAACCGGCCGGTTCTGTCTTTAAGTCATGAAATTTGTACCCAATGGTTTCGGTTTATCAAACTACCTGTACATGTCTCCAAAATATTCTATGTAGTAGGTTGGTGAATCGATTCGTTAGAGCCTAAGCACTGTCACAAAGAGCAAAACAGTGTTTGATAGATCCTTTAGCTGCTGCCCTGCTTCGGCTTTCCAAGTTACCATCTTCTTCAAGGATACTTGTATCGGAAGATGCAATGTTTGGTATATAGTGAAGCAAAGACTGTGAGATAGATTATGGGAGGTGGTGAAATGACATCAACTCAGAAACAAACAACAAGGGTCTAGAGAGAGGCTAGAAGAGTTTCTAAAATTGATCATCCAATTCAAGTGAAACACCAGACCAATGATTTCAATATGTTTTTGACTACCTCAACTGGTTGAGAAATGAGAATGAATACTTGGGTCGTCAATATATTTGATCTTTGAAGGACCTGGAGTCATGTCGGCGACAGCTATGACCTGATTAGAGCTTCTAGATTCACCTCACTTATATCTTGTCTATGTCTCTGCAAATATTGCTTTCTTCTCTCCTTTGTTTTTTTTTTTATCCATATTCACTAAATTTACAAGTCTCAAAACATCACATTTGATACTTAGGTTTGCTATTGATATCCCCAATAACAATCCAAACTTACTACTCATATAGCAAGATCAAGAGATCTCAAAACAAGGAGAGAAAAGAGATTACTCAAAAGCTTCATTGTTGAATAAGAGTTATCAGAGAGAGAGAATATACAGCAAAACAATTACCATTTAAGTACCTCTACCTTCAATATCACTTAAAAACTTGTTCTATATGACTTACTTAAGTCCTACCTGTTCCTAAGCTTCTCAGATGCTACTGATCTCTAGTCTCTCTTTGCTTTTTTTTTTTTGGTTTAGTTTTATCAGAAACCCTGTACATGTTCTCTAAGGGATTCTATGCAGGTGGAATCGACTAGTTAGGGCATAACCACTGATCAATTTTGGCCTAGTCTTCACGGGTAACGCCAGTTGGGTTGATTCTGTCCCTTAAGAGCAAGGACAGCATTTGATAATTCCGTAAGCTGCTGCTCTGCTTTGGCTTTCCAAGTCACCAACTCCTTCAAGATTTCCTGTACAAGGATAATTCTCAAATATTGATTACTTCAAATCAAGTACAGGTAATGTGAAGCTTTGTAAAAACTGTCTAATAAACTACATGCATATCAGAAGATGCAATTTGTGATGGTGAATAAAGCAAAGACTATGATAAGATGGGCGGTGTTAAAATGGCATCTACTCAGACAACAGCAAAATTCTAGAGGGTAGAGGGTTTTCCAGAATTGATCAGACACCAGACCAATGCTTCCTATATGTTTTACTAACTCACCTGAGACTGGATAGCTGGGTCGTCAATGTCTGATTTTGGACCTAGAGTTATTGAAGAACCCGGAGTCAATTCAGCTTTGTCCTGACTGGAGCTTCTGGACTCACCTCTAGTCATGCAGCTAAACAGAGAAACAAAATATTAGACCATAATAAACCATAAACTCTACTCTTGGACCAAAACAAACAAATAACTGTTCTAACCTCTCTGTCCTTTGTATATCGATGTTGACCAATGACTGTTCCTCAAACAAGGTATGGTCTTGGAGAGAGCTTTTGCAAGGATTTGGCAGAAGCGCATAGGTATCCGGCCTGACAGCCTCTGGTAAACCATCAATAAGGTCATCCCATGGTTCAAAACCATTCGCTGTAAAATCATCCAAGTTGGCATTCTTCAATATATGTTCCCAATTTTCAGGACCTGGACTGAATGACGTGCTTCCATTCGGCTGCAGATTGCTCAGAGAGTTTGAAATTCCAACCAACTTCTGTTCTACTTTATCTTTCCACGATATCAATTCCTTAAACATCCCCTGTGAAAAAGTGAGACATGGTAGACAAAAGCTTTATCAGTTTAAGATCATCCCTATTGAAGAAGCTTTAAACATATAGTTTCAAATTAGTTGATAGTCTCATCAACCTGAGTTGAAGTCAACGAATTGGAGATCTCCAGAATTTGCTTATCAGTATTTTCCCTCCAACTCATAAGATCTTTGTATAGTTTCTGGGGAGAATGCAAACAAAAATATTTGAATCACTGATATGTTTATCTTAACACATTCCTCTTTAAAAAAAATGATCCCAAAGTCACCTCATTTGCTTCAGCTTGATCTGGTAACTTTTGCTTTGATGCAAGCTCTTTGATATCACTGCTTATCACAAAAGAAATGCGAACTGAAGCACAATCTGAACTCTCAAGGAAAGCAAAAATCGAAGCTCAGAGTATTGCAAGCATATTACCTCTTCATTTGCTCAATCTCTCCCAAAAGGAGCTTTGACGAAACCGCAGATGGATCATGTAATGCAGTCTGAGCCTTCCACCAAGAAGGGGGAACCCAAGTAGGGTCAGGAATTCCGGATTCAAGTTTAATTTTGACAAGGTCAGCACTTTCAAGCCAATACTGCATAGTTCCATCAGTATTGTAACACCTCCTAAACCGATCAGCACCACCAGGTGTAACTTTGCCATCAATATGCTTCAAGGAATGGTCCAAGAGTCCAGTATCACCTATCTTACTTCGAGCAGTAACTCTTAAAAGTTGTCGTGAAACAGGAGACTCAAAGGAAGCACCTTTCTCTTTCATTACATCCGCTAATGTTTGCTCCGCAAACTTAATCCTGCATATAAAATAAATAAAGAACAATGCTTTCTTCATATAAAAAGATGAAAGAAAAGGGTAAAGCATGATGAAATTAAAGGGGTTTTGCTTACCTTTCATTGTTCCATCGAGTGGTTAACCTTTTCTGAGGTATAATAAGCTGCTTATCCTCTACGCAGCTATCTGAAAATCTTCTAGATCTTCCTCCACGAGTGAATCGTTTCCGCTTGAGGAGTCCACAGGTAACGAGAGGACCAGCTTCTTCTTCCTTCTCTAGCTTGACTTCAACCAGGGCGTTGTTTTCAGATGCGTTACCTTCGTCTTCTTCTACTTCCTCTTTAACCTGAGTATCTCCGGGTTCGCGCTTGGTAATCACCGTCAATGGACCAGCCATATCGGAGTCATTCAGCTCCTTCCGACAAATCTTCTTGCCCGAACGTTTCCGGCGATGTCTGTAAAAAACATTTCACCGCGACAACGGAAAAAGAAAAGAAAAGAGTCGTCACCAGTTAAGCCTTAAAATCAACGACGAGCTAGAAATGATTGAAGAAATTAGGGAGAAGATAAGCAAAACCCAACATGTTATAGATCGCGGCTAGGGTTTTTTCTCTGAGAGGAGGCGACATTTTCGACACTGAGGCGGCGCAATTCTCTTCTCACAGCATTAAAATCGATGCCATGGGGAAGAACAAGAAAACACGGATCGCGATTGAAATTGAAAACAGTAAAAGGTAAAACCTAGAAATTTAGGGATCAGAGCGAGCACCGTAGAAGAAGAAGAAGATGAAGAAGAAGATGAAGAAGAAGACAAGACAAGAGATGAGCAGAGCGAAATGAAAGAAATAAAAGCAGCGCAAGTAGAGAGAGTGAGCGAGTCGAGAGAGAGAGAGAGAGAGCCCTAAAACCGCCAAAAATCCCTAGAAACCTTCTCTTCTTCCCCCTTTTCAATTTTGCCGTTAGTGGTAATTTTTTTGGTCTTTATTTATCTACTAGGAAATAAATATTGTAATAACCAATACTAAACCGACGCGTGTTCAGGATTCAAAATCTACTGTGGACTTTCTCGCAGGTGATTATTTAATAATAAAGATGGAATTTATTTTGTTTGTCGTCTTCTGCTCTTTGCGCGGATACGCGATACAATAAAGTGCAGTATGAAAAATTAAAAACAAGTAACAAAATAAAGCAAAGAAACAATTATAGAGAGTAATGTAAACCTTAGTTTTATAGTTTTTAAGGATATGAGAATGTGTGGTTCCTTTAGAGACTAACAAAATGAGGGAAGAAGAAGAACATTATAAGTGAAACAAAATGTCTAACCAGAGAGACCTATGGGAAAAATGCTCATGTTTTTACGAAGCTTTCTGCAAAACTAGATCCCAAAAACGAACATCTCTCTCTCAGTTAAAAAATGTGTGCATATATTGATACCTGAACCTAACCTGTTTGGTTCTCTTCAAACTTTCTTCTTCTTCTCCAGATTCGCAGTCACAGCTCTTTGCTTGTGTTTCCAAGAAGATATCTTACCAGGGAAAGCCCACCTGAGCAAACGCTCCCACGAGTAGCAGATGATGAACATTAGTGAAGCCCAGAGGAGAAGCTTGTCCCTCAGACCTTGAGGTAATGGGACCAGCTTGAGCGAATCGTTCAGATCCCTAAACAGATCAGAGGCAATAACGGTGAAGAACCCTGCTCCAGCAACGAGTGCGTAGAAGAATGGTTTGTTTTCCCTGATACTCTGGTTGAAGGGATGTCCCATGTAGTTCACAGCAAATGTTGCAACCTGAAGCATCATGCTCACCATGTACGACACTGTGTTCACCAGATTAGGATGGAAACTTGCATCTGGTTCTATGCATTCCTCGGGCATGTGTTTCTCAGCTTCCTTCACAGAGTAGATCAAGAAAGTCAAGTGAACAGCAAACTGTCCTAACAGAGAGAGGAAGAGGTACAACGAGAAGACACTCGGGTGGGGTCGCTCTGCAGAGAGGGTTTGAAGCGGCCGGGCATGAGATATGAAGAGGAAAAACGCAGCTGTTAATACTCCGCTGATTGTAGCCTGGACATCACCGAGCTTTACACCGTCTAAGTACATAACACTTAGCACATAAGCTGTGGCGAGACAGTTCAGACCGAGAATTTTGAACATCTGAAGAGTGGTTACAAGTGTACTACGACCTTGTCTGATTATGTCTGTCACTGGGGCAACCGACGCATGTTTAGCTGTGAAGGGGGATGCCATAGATGCATCCCCAAGTTTGACAAGGGGAGCTGACCGGCCATCACCATCATCACTGTTTAGTTCATCCATCATCTTCTTCAACTTTTGTCTTTGCAATTCCGCAGCAGTTAAGTGGCGGTTTTGGGGTGGGATCTTTCCTTTTGATGATCCTTCCCCATTCTGAAGTGCGGTTTTGCTTGCTGGTTCTAATGGCAGTTTGGACTTTTTTGACTTTGACTTGTCATCTTTCGACGAATCCGATGGAGACGAGGGAGGTATAGTATTCAGTAAGGCAACTCCAACATGTGCCTTCAAAAGTGAAAAAAGAAAAAATCAAATCAAAAATAAATTAAAGCAAAGGCATCATTTGCATGGCATCTGCCCAATGAAAGTCTTATATCCCCAACCTGCTTCAATGCTCCGACATCATTGGTCCCGTCCCCACACATTAGAGTCCCTCTGCCTACCGCTTTGAAAGTGGTCAAGATCAGCTCCTTCTGTTGAGGAGCAACTCTCGCAAAAACCTGAACAGAAAGATAGTCAAAGCTTCAGACTGCATTATTTAAAGATATTAAGAAATACTAAAAGGTGTATAAATACCTTAACAAAAGGAATGACTTGCAAAACAGCAGATGTAGCCTGTAGCATTTCAATGCTGTCACCTCCAATGCATAAATCATGGGTCTCTGCAAGGGTTTCGATCTCTTTTTCACTGAAACAGAAAAAACAAGTCAAACTCTTTTAGACAGAAGCAGGATAATGAAAGAAACCATCTAAGTGTCAGATCTTTTCTACTTGAGCAATCATTACAGCAGAGCAAAATATTGCCAGTCAAAGGCAAAACACCACACTAAGAGGCACACATACTTCAATGAGTTAAAAACTAAAAATGGCAGCAAGGGGAAAGAGAGACTATTTTGACAACGTATACTGCTGGTATCATGTGACTACCTAAGAATAGGAATTTGCTTTAATTCTACAGAATTCTACAGTAATTGTGTTAAAATAAGGCTGCACCTGTAGGGTATGATCTCCTTCTCATCAGGTGACACCCATTTGTATTCATTACCAGTTCCTGATCGACCAAGAATTAGAACTGGGTTTGATACAATATGCACTTGGCCTGCAACATGACAAGCTGTCAAAGCTTGGTCACCTGTTATCATCACCTGGAATCATGAAAGAAGGATAAGACATCCCATATATTAATTAATAAGATTTGAATGAGCATCCTGCAAAATAAAGATGAATACAGAAAACGGAAATCAAAGAATCCAAATCTATAAATCTATACTCTGAAAGAACAACTGGTAGTGATAGGAGGTCCAGTAATCTATGTGTGTGCATTATAAGTTAAACAGAATAATTACCAAATCATGGGATGAATTCTTCAACTCCAAGAGAACGGTGGCTGAATCTGATCTAATGGGACAGTTGAAGACCTGTGATGCATGGTTAAGCCATTATGAACCAATGTTGGTACCAGACCATTGATTACAATATATGAAGAAAATAAGGCTGCATAAGAGCATAAAGCATTAACGCCATTACCGCAAACCCAGCAAAAGTAAGGTCACTCTCAACAACATCTCTTTCCATGTCCCTAGCTTCACTGACCTGGTCATCATGATATAGGATACGTGTAAAGTACAACTTAAGAGCATGTGAGCAGAAGCTTGCATAATCCAGAACAACATGATGCTGGCTGTCTATATAGTTAACTAAAAACAGAACAACTCAAGTGATGACAAGTGCATATAGCTAACTTAAGAATCCCCAGACTTCTAACATAAATTTAGGTTGTACAATAGAATTCACACACAGGTCTCAGCAGTGAAATTCTGCAAGGTGTATTACTGACAGGGTTCTAGGTAAAATGGCATTCATCAAGTTTTTTCAGCCAATAGGTTCATGAGATAACGAGAGCATGGGTAACTACCATCATATCAGGAAGTCGTTTAAACGCAAGGGCTAGAACCCGAGATCCTTGGCGTGTGAATCTCTTATATGTTTCGATATACTGTGCTGGCACATCCACAAGCCTATCTTGGATGGTCTCTGGCGCACCCTGAAAAATTAGTTAAATATAAGCATCCAATATTTGGATATACTTTTAAAAATTTAGTCTACAAAAATGATGAATTAAGCCAACCTTCACAAACACTAAATATTCCTCCTGAATACGAACGATAACTGACATTCTCTTCAGATGCGAAGCAAAATGGTATCTCTGCATAATCTGCACCGAGTTGCCATTTCCTCTGCAGCAGATTACACATATAAATAAGAAAAATCTTCTTCGTATGTGCGCAGAAAGCTCTTTAAACCAATAATTAAAAAATTACCAACTTTAAGCCTTGTGGAGGCATAATTTTCAAGATTCAGTAGTAATAAAGATTATAAGCTATTCAGAGAAAAATCATTAAGTTATAAGGACAGTATTCACAAGGCAACATAAAAATCAGTAATTACCTTCTAGGCAAGGCCTTTTCATCAGCTTTGTAACTCCAGTCAATTCCTTTAAGTGCAGCCTTCTCAAGTGGATCACCGACCTGTACGTATTAAAAAAACAGAGTAAGACGTGACAGATTATTTTAATGATGTTTTGTGACGCAAAAGTAAAACATAAGCGGTTTTAAAAAGATGACTATTAGTCAATGTATCATTATCGCATGCGGACTCATACACTGATTCATTTCAAACATTCTGAAGTAAAGTACACTACATCAAAATCACATATCAGAAATATCACCAAATATGTGTGCGTATATCAAAAGAGTCACAATAATGAAGTTTCTAATAGCCGAAAAACAGGAGCACCAGCAAAACCTATGGTCAAAAAGGAAAAGACATTGTGTTGCTCATACCAGTTTGTTGTCTACAAAGACCAAAGCATGACAAGAAGCCAAAATCTCCAATGTACGTACAGGAACCTTGCTCATATCAGTCTCTGCTTCTTCACAATTAGACAATCCCCCAACTCCTCGGAATTCCTATGTATAGGAAACGATAATGAATTTATCTTAAGCAAAATCAAGCAAGCATACACCCAGAACTTTCACTTGACCTTACCATGTCATCTGACGTGAGTGTACCAGTCTTGTCAAAACAACATAGATCAACCTGTCAGCAAAAAGGGAAAAGTGTGACACTAGTAAGACAACAGTACAATCAGGAACGGATACTAATTTCTTGAAGAGTGCCGTAGGCTCAACATCTATAGTACAGACCAACAAATAGCCAAATGAGGTACAATAGATTATACCTTCCCGGCAAAAGGGATCCTAAAAGGCTCTGTGCAAAATATTCCACGTCGTGCAAGAGCGATTAATGATGTATTGACAGCAATGGATAATTCCATAGGCAATTCCGGCGGAATTACTGATGTGATGATAAGTGAACAGCCTAGCAAAAGCTTATATTTGCTCCTTGTAGGATCCTCGAGACCCTGCAAAGAAGTTTCCTCAACAATAGTATAGATAGACATTTATTTGAATAGGAATCAAAAACAAATATTATCATACCTTTACAAGAACATAACCAGCAGCTATCACGGCAAATACCACTAGAAATAATATGAACAGACCACTCTCCCAGCTGTTTGCAGTAACCTAAATTTTTTTACCAAATAGATCAGAACAATCAAGATTCTCAAGCATGCTGAAATGAAACAACAAATAAAGGAAATATCTCTAACCCTTTCTGTAGAAAATAAAATTGTCCTCATTAGTTTTCCTTGGCTCGTCTCAAATCCAGTTCGGAGAACAACAGCTAGACAACCACCATCAGGGGTTTTCAGAGAGAAGGACTGACCCCAAACATAAGTTAGTATAAAACACAGATTTGGAGAGAGCATGGAAGAAGAAATGGTTGATATTGCTGAGATGGAATTACCTTGTCAGGTGAATGTTGCAAGATTTTGGTCCCACCAAATAAAACATGATTCTTATCCCTTTTAATCGATAATTTTTCATCAGATCCTACGCCAACAGTTGGAACCTATAAAAGCCATCATATAATCTCAGTGAATCATAGGTCACTAACCTCATAATAGCCATCATATAATCTCAGCAAAACATAGGTCACTACGCATATGAGCCTTATATTATAAGGATCTAAGCAATATCACTATCACGAACTAGGTATTGCTCACTAGTTAATAATGATAATTCATAGTTTTAATCAAAGATACTAGAACCTATAACACATATTGTGATTTGTGAGAGAAGCTGCTGAAGCGATAATTTGAATGGCAAGTAAGATGATAAAATCCAAATTATATCCAATGTTATAATTCAGAACTTCCAAAATCCAAAAGTTCAGAGAGGAACTTAAAAGAGATGTCATATAAAGTACCTTCCACTGGGGAGTTGATTCGCCTGTTAAAATGGCTTCATTAACAATAGCACTTCCTACCAGTAAAAGCATGTCCGCTGGTACTGTCTTATCCTCTCCTCCAGTCTGAGTTGAAGGTCTCCCAATGGACACAATATCTCCTGGAAGTAGATCTGTACCTAAGAGCTTGACCCACCTAAAATTTGACTTATTTAGACACAGCAGTAATACAAAAACGACCATTAAGGTAAACTCGAGTGTAATTCAGTTACATACTTCCCGCATCGATACACCATCACAGTCTGACTGTCCACCCTAACACGTCTTAGGTCGGTTAATGTCTTCAAGCGGCTTTTGGCCATTGTTGACTCGAACATGAAAAGCATGAATAGTGTGAACACACTGTAGTACCAGAATTCATCCAAGCACCAAAGACCCACACAGAAAACCTGCAAAATGAGGAAGAAGAACAATACGTAAAGCCACAACATATATATATATACATAAGAGCTCTAAGATACAAGCATTATCAAGGAAACAACACCTGAAATACAAAAAATGGTTCCATGCAGTTTTCTTTCATTAGCTTCTGGAATGTAGGTTGCGGGTAATCAAATCTGCAAGACACCAAAATAAAGTATTAAACCAGATAAAAGAAACTTTGAATTTCACAAAAAGAAATGTTTTAATTGAGGTTCATTTTAACACATTAAAAAAAAAACAGAATGCACAAATTAAGAGACTATTAGAAAAAATATGCAGTAGAGTATACTCGGCGTTACAGTGATTAAGTGACAGATAAAGGAAAATAACAAGGCGACTTACACATTCCTTCCCCACTTCTCAGTGGCAGCGGCAACTTTAACTTCTGTACCATAACCAGTACATTTCAAATAATGACCAAATGTTTCCTTTGTGGGGTAAGGAAGCTTGGAAAAGGCTCCTAGCTCTTTTGAGTAAATAAAACGCTGCTTCCTGAAGTCAAAGTAAATTTCTTCCAGGTCTCCCGAGGATGCTGAACCAGCCATCTGCAAACAGCAAAAGAGTCAAAAATGATAATAACATGAAAGTAAGACTACTGATAAAATCAAGCATTTCTACACCAAAGAGGATTCAAATAGTATAGGGCTTTAATTCATTAAATTATACGCAGAGAGAAATGACAGAGAGATAGTATTGGTTGTCAAGGGGGAAAACACACTAAACTTTACATATCATGAGAACCAACTAGAAACACAGAAAAACATAAAACTACTATTAATGAAGACTATTTTAGTGACAACTAAACTATGAAACATAAAACAAAGAATGAACTTACTTGGCTACGAAAATGAAGAGGCACGACTTCTTTAGAGCCAGAAAATTTGGCTGGGGTAACTTTACATGCATCTGCTTGATTGATATTGTTAACCTGTTAATTCAATACACAGACACAGCGCCAATTAGTAACTGTAACTCAGGATTCATCCGTTAAAGAGCCATTAGGGACTGCAGGTTTTACCTTGCTAAAGTGGACAAAACACTTGAAATCCACAGACCACGCAGTGAAAAGCACGACTAAGATGTGAGAAGAAGCAAGAGCACCAAAGGCAATGAAAGCATCAGTGAAGTCTATGGTAGGAACGATCGTAGTCAACCACAATGCATAGAGAATCGCAAAAGGCCAAACGTCCAAACGCCACGCCCAGTGTTTCTTCCTACACAAATCAACCTTGTCCACTACTTTCCCTCCTACGCGAAAGCTCGACATCTCTAAACCAAAAAAAAACCCAGTTCTCCCGTCAATCGTCTGAAGTTCTTCTGCCCACAATTACAAAATCAAAAAAACAGCTACACATACATTTCCTGATTCCAACAATAGAAATCGCGCATAAGAAGAGAAAACTGCATAGACAAACATCAACCCTAACGATTGTGAAGCAGATCTAGGGGAGGAGGAGAAGACGAACCTTGAAATTGGAATAGCTTGAAACGAGAGATCAAAACTAGGGTTTTCCAAATTCACATGCTCAGATGATAAGATCGAATCACGGCGAAACCAAAGAAGGAATCTCCTTTAGTTAGTCTCACCTCACGATTGATGAAGACGATGGAAGAATCGGGTTTTTAATAGTGTTATTAGCCGCTTCGGTTTCCGTTCGTAGACTTCTCTCTCTCTCTAAATCCCTTTGTTAATTTATACTGGATCATCAGTAATCTTTAATTTTTATTACGTTTTTACTATTATTTCTAGAAAATTTTATTTATAGTACTTTAATTTTTTGAAGATTTTACTTTAACATAAAACGAGAAAGAAAAAAGCAAATGTTTTTGTTTCTAGATTTGTTTTTTACGTTTATGTAAACTATATACTAGTTCAATGTTATGCATTACAGTTTGACCCAAAAAAATGTTATGCATTAGAATGTTTTAATTACAAAAACATTTGATTATAAAAGTGATATGATATACAGTAAAAACTTGAGCGGGTTTGATTTCCATAATCCTATACTATCATAGTAAAGCATATTTGTAAATTATAGTCATTATATGTAATCCAAAGCTCAAAAAAAACTAATGTGGTTTTATTTGTAATTTGTAATCTTATTATATATATATTTTCACGTTTCAATATTACAAATTCAATCGTGATACGTATTAAGTGTATTAATCAGTAAATACTTTCTTTAATAAACTAAGAGCTAATTATATATAATTGTATACTATAAAAAATTTAAAAAATCTTGTATTTTCTAAATTTAAAAAAGTACCAAAAAACAGGTGATAATTTACATGTATCATTCATCAATTAGATTTTGACATATATCATATATTTTTTTAATACTAACTAAGATATAAACTACTAGTATTAGTTGGTTTTAAATATTAATTAAGATATATAGTTGATATGATGCACATGTTTTTGGGTATGAAAATTTTAGCAGTTCAATGATAGAATAGATGGTAAAATTGTATTTCAAGATTTCGTAAGGTTCAATCTAACTATCAACTTATGCAACTTTATAAGAGATCTCTAGAGAATGCCAAAAGATGAATGGGTGATGCTCATGGATCTGATGATGCATTCAACATCTCTTGGGGTGTCTACAACTTTAGGTAGGAAGCATCAGTGATATTTAACAATTGTGCAATGATAGTTATTTTTACAGTGCTACTAAGAAGTAGGGTACTTACTTTGTAATAAAACATATGTTTCTTGGGTTCTAATCATGTCTATGGTTCACTAAAGTTCGAAGTCTGATATTTTCAGGGGCTATTTAATTTTTTTTACACTTTTTATTTTAGGTATGTATATATATAAAAGCTGTAAAGTATCAATTAAAATTTGCATATATTTGGATCCTAATCCTTAAAAAAAAATCTTAGAGTAACTTATTTGACAATTATTGTAAATATTTATTGCTATGATTATTTTAATTAATTTCAATATTAAATATATGTCAAAATATTATACTATCCCATTAGATATAAATATATAATTAAATTATAAATAAAACAATACTCAACCATGACATAACTAAATGATTTGATTTATAACCACAATTAGTACACTATATGATCGTATAAATCTGAGATGTTTGAAGTTATTGTGAGACAAAATCTAATTTCACTAAATAATTTATGCATTGTGTATGTATATATTTAAAGTTTGAAAAATCCCCATAAATATTTAGATATGATAGACTTGCACAATTATTTGAGTACTGTTTGAGCATTATATAGTATAAAATATATTTTTTATAGTATATAAAAATATATATATATTAATTGCACTATAAAAAAATGGAAAGTTTGAATATATTTTTTTTCTATATGCTTCCCCAAGAAAGAAGATTTATTCTTATAAAATATTCTGCAAAGAATAAGTGACAAGTGATATTGTTTGCCATCTGTCACATAATACAATGTATTAAGCTCCACATATGGTTAGGAAAAATAAAATAAGGGAAGAAAAAAAAAAAGAAAAAATAATAACAATGATGTCTAAACTTATTTTGTGAAAATAATAATGTATATTAACTTTAAATATTATATAACATGTGTTTTGATATTTTCCATCTTATATTTTTAATAGATTTTGGTATATCTATATATATATATATAGATGTTGATATAGTTATCGTTTGTCTTCACAAGTCTTTCAAAGCTAGTTTATGGATTTATAAAAACAAGATTTTTGATTTCAGATCTATAGTATATCTTTCTAAAGCATTTGGTGTTTTTTTTTTTTTTTTTCGGGAGAGTGTTTAGTCTAACGTAGTAGATTTTTTCTTGGAAAATGATTTTGGGAGAGAATGTTAGTGTTGGTTCATCGTGGAGCAGGGATGAAGATATTGCTTTCGAGAGAGCACTTGCAGTCTATGCCGATGAAAATGAGAATCGTTGGGAAAAGATTGCTTTAGTTGTTCCAGGGAAAACTAAAGAACAAATTATAGAGCATTACAATGTTTTAGTTCGTGATGTTACGATGATTGAATCTGGAATTGTACCTCTTCCTGCTTGTTTTGGTTTTTCAGAAGAACCAAATCATAATGCTAGTGGTCAAGGCAAAAGCACATCGGAATGTGGTGAATATCATCGTAAGAAACAAGACAAATCAAAACCAAAGCAAATAAGAAAAAGGGGGATTCCTTGGACATCAGCTGAACACAGGTTCCTCCTACTATTCACTTGTTTTTTAATCTAATTCTTGTGTTTAATTAATTAATTTGATAGCACAATTATGGCATTAATCACTTAGGATACTATTTTGTTTGTTTTGTTAATGATGGGTAAAGACAATTTCTTCTTGGTTTGGAGAAGTTTGGGAAAGGTGATTGGCGTAGCATTTCTCGTCATTTTGTCTTGACAAGAACATCAACTCAAGTTGCAAGCCATGCTCAAAAGTACTACCAACGTCTTAACTCAAAGAACAAACCGAGAAACAGGGCAAGCATTCACGACGTTACAGTTGCAAAAGACAAACCAAAACAAAGAGCAATCACATGGCAAACCTTTGCTTCTACTTCCAACAATCAACCCATTCAACCCGCTTCGCAACCATCACTCGACCTTCCTATACATGGAAGACGAAACATATGGAACACACAAGCCACTCAAGCCATTTCACAACCAGCAGCACTAAATCATCCTACTACATATGGTGTACCTACTACCATATGGAACGCAGCCGCTCTACAACCGTCAGCCAATATTCATGTCTATGGAACATCTACCATAAGCCAACCGATGGTTGGACCAATGCTCTCACCTTTTGGAACAAACATGAACTGTTTGGCTCAACCTCACATGACTTATGGAGTTCATTTCGTACCTTCCTACTCGGGTCCTAGTGCACCGATCAACATGGGTTCAATCCCTTATGACATCAAACCCAAAGATAGGTCTTAACCTTCATGTTTTATGCTTGTTTTAAGGTGTAAGCGATTTTTTATGGATTATTTGATGTTTTTCTTTATCATATGGTTAGGGTGTAACATTTATCATATATAAACATATTTTAAATCCAACAACCTAAATTAAAATTCAAATTACTTATATTTATCATCATTATATATACTTTTAATAGGGTTTTAAAGTAAAACCATTAGGCCCATAATCCCAAAAAAATGTTATCCAAACAAATCATCACTTGTTAAAATCTATTTTCTTTTCCATCTTTATTTTTTGTCAACAAATTTTTTTTTCCATCTAAATATTTATTTAAAAACATTATAAATGTCTATTCATCTTAAAATATTTTTTTTAATCAAGAAATATTATTATACAAAATTAAAAGACTAAGAACTGTATGTGAATTTAAATTGAAGTTTTATAATTTATGGCTATTAATTTCATCATACATATAATATTAAAAATATATTAGAAACGTATGATTTTATTTAGTTGATACTTGGAATTTTACACACATGACTTCGAAATATAATTAAAATTTTCAGAAAATATAACTGGATGATCAAAACCAGTATATTAGACACCATCTGATTTTATCAGCTAATAAAAAAAAAATGTAGCGTGAGAAATTGTTTAATTTCAACTTGGAAAATAAGAAATATTTATATCGAACAGATAATTTAATTACATTATCCCATAATTAAAAAAGAAGAAGAGAAAAATCAACTCAGGAAAATGTTAATCCCCAAGTAAATTAATCCTCGACTTCGCACACTTTTGATATAAACTCAGAAAAAACTACGACACCGAAACAAATACACGTGGACGACAGTTATTGGTGGATATATCAAGAAGAGCACAAAGTCAAAATAAGTCAACAAAATAGGTTTCGTCAAGTTCAAGTGGCAGCTGTTGCACTGTTTCTAACTAGTCCATGACCATTCTCAATCTCAACCCTCCGATCGTTACAGTTACACGTGTTCACCGATCGGACGACTGTGATCCCTGCTGCTGGCTCAGGTGCGCCTCCTAGCTTCAGCATATCGATGCTTACTTCAGGCAACTTTGCGGTTTCGAGTTCTTTCTCAACCAAATCCGACGACGTTTTGCAGTATTTGTAAACCACGTAAAGTATCATTTGTAGTGCACCGAGAGCAAACCCAATCACGTTAGGGAACTGCGAAATCGACATAAAATATAAAGTTGGGAAAAAAATAAATCAAAAAGATAATATTATTAGTGCTCAAAGCAATACACCTACCTAGCTATACTTTAAAATTTATATATATGAACTTTACGCTTTATGAATTTGCATGATTGAGGTTTTTTTTTCAGAAATTTTTAGTGTAACGATTACGTGCGATATAGATGTAGATAGAACTCTTTTGTAAAAGATATGATGGAGTATCTTTAGTGTTTTAGTGAGAGATGTTTAAATGTAAAACGACAATAATACCGAACAAAAAGGGTTTTGCTTTTTGTGAATCCATATCTATTCTTTTTTTTATGATTAGCTTCAGGTAAATAGAAACAAAAGCAAAAAACACTTCATGCAAATTAAATAATGATGATTGTGATTATAATGATTACGATGAACTTACGGCAACGTAGATATCTTTAAGAGCAAGACCGTAAAGGAGCCATATGACCGCACTGATGGTAAGAGTCAAGGATAAGCTAAACGGCATGTACTCCACACTTTTCGTCTTTATCACCGTTCTCTGTGAAATTTAATTAGTCAAAAATCATATGTTTTCATATTATTTAGTTATAGTTTATGTAACATTATAGTTAGCTAGCTAGAGAGAGTATACTACTATATATACTACTTACGATAATGCTAAGCGGCGCAGCGAAAACGCAAACGGAGAAGCCAACACAGATTCCTCCAATGATCTTGGCACGTGTGGCTCCTTTAGCTAAGAATTGGCAGAGAAGAAGAATCGCACAGAATCCTCCAACGTTCATTAGCAACAAGAGCTTCACCGTGAGCATCTGCACCAAAACAATCATTAAACTTCGGGAACACATGTATATTACTATATTTTAATAATACAAATATCATATCATATGCATGTATAGGGATATTGAACACATACTCGGGCGTTCTTGGTCGCGAAGGCAACGAAGATGGAGATGTAGATGGTTTCAATGAAGCAACCAAAGCTGTTGATGGTTACCAGAAGGAAGACATCTTTCTTCTGAGTAGCGTAGTAGAGCCAAAGCATCGCGCTGAAGAGCGCCACCACGTATGGAATAGATTGAAATCCTTCTGTGGTTTTCTTCTTACAAATCCTGTAGAACGTTGGCCTGCATGGATCCATATATAATCGAATCAATATCTGATCAATCTTAGTTTAAATTTGTCATTTTGGTTTGTATCATATGTTCATTATAGTACTAGATAGTTATATATAGTAAGATAAACGTATGTCTTGGACATATCATGAAGAAACAAGAACAGAGTGAGGTAACGATGTAAAGTACTTACACGGGAGAGAGGAAAACAGCAAAAGAAATGAGGTTTCCTGAAAATTACACGATAAAAATTAAATCAAAGTAGTGTTAGTATATGGTTTTGATATCAGAAACTTGATATTGGTGATATCAAATATATATGAAGAGAGATGAACGTGAGAACTCATACCGAGCAAGCCGAAAACAAAGGCCCATGTGTTATGAGTGTCGAATAGAGCCATGAATGTATAGAAGAAGAAGAAGAAGAAGAAAAGGTTTCTTCGAAGTAAGAAAAAATCTTAGAGAGGTTTGTAAGTGTTTTTCTCTTAAATCAAAAGCTAATGGCACGACCTTAGCATTCTGAGGACTTCAAGTATATATAGAGGGGAGAGGTCTTGAGAAAGAAGGATAGAGATGTGTATGGGAAAAGAAAATAAAGATAAAATGGTTTGTGTGAGTCATAATAATTTTCACAAAAAGTGACGATATAATTTATGAAAAAGTATTGGTGTCTTTGTAGGTGTACTATAAAAATAAAATTTCTATTAGAAAAATGATTCACAGAAACAATCCAACAACAAAATAACTTTTTTCATAAATAATGCAAGTCGATTTCAGTTTAGGCCAACTCTTCCTTTTAAAGACTATGTCTAGATTCTACCTATTTCACATATACCTATTGTATATTTGAATACATTTTTCATTCGTAATTTCTATGGTAGTATGGTTTATATACTTTGTATGCTCATTTATATATATAAAAACAAATTAGGTTTAAATATTACGTTTCCAAGAAAATTAGACAATTAGTTCACGTGACATTGTACGTAAATTATAAATAGCCGTTTTCACTTTTAGCCATTTTTTCATCAAAATTTTACGTTTCGCAATTTTAAGAAAATATTTGTTTTTTTTTTCTTACCTTTTTTGCCCGTTTCTTAATCATTAATATTTGTCTGTATCCTCCAAATTTTATAATTTATAGATGTTCTATTCCAAGTTTGGTCGAATTCACATACATTTCATCATATCAAACAAAAATTATGGAACTAAATGAGATTCATGTTTTGTCTTACATTTTAAAGAGGAAAATAAACCGAGCAAATGGGAAATAGACGGCTTAACCAAAATTTGGGACTTGGATAAGATCTTTCGTTTTTTTTTCTCTGTTTTCTTGATATAAGAATCGGATAAGATTTATATAGTATAAATTTCACTTCTTAATTCTTAACCACACTTATGTAACAAAAGAAACTAAACTAGCTATGGCATATAGAGCCCCCCTTCTTTTTAACATTTGTCAATAAAGTGTTTCTTGTATATCGAAATGTAGTTAAATCATTTTCGGTAGATTATATATAGATGCAAGTTTTTCCTATTGGCTCCAACATGAAATAGACACAAATTGCTCATGCACACGACGAGTAAGTGAAGGTTAGGACCTCATATATGGTTATTACTTATTACTATTAGGGAACACAAATGAGTTTAGTGATGTCACAATTTTTAGTTGGCAAGTTTGCTATAAAATTGAAGAAGACTATGGATATCAGAACTCAACCAAAATTTCTTCTACCTGGAAATTTAGTACTATCAATGGCTAAGAATGTTTTATTTGGGTTCATTACATTTTCAATGATGATTTTGATAGTAGGTTGAACCGTCTTTAGTAGTTTCAAGCGTTACGTATTAAATATTCTATACAAAAATAGTTATAATGTATTCATTTTCAAGAGTAGATAAATTTTATAGTATATATAAAAATGTAGAAGGTGAAAATATAAATAATGGAATTATTTTAATTTGGGGAGAACCAAACTCCAATAATTCATAACTAATAGGACAAAATAACAATAGCATGAACTGCATTTGAGAAACTTTAGTATCAGACAAGACTTTTATGGTTATTTGAACGTACCCTTTAGGTTAATTAGTAACTTAATATGCTTAATCACATCATTTTCATTTTTCAAAGAGTTCATTTTTTTTGGTGTACCTCTTTATTTATAGTAAAAGTTATAAATGAAAAGGACGTATATATCGATTCAAATATATAATTTCAAGCACATAATAAGGAGATTGTTCACCGTTTACAAAAAAAAATCAATACTGATTTGAACAATCAATGTACAAACTAAGTAACTATATTGTTTTTTTGGTTACTCAGACTGGTGATTATATCAAAAATTAACTAATTAATATTATTGATATGTTATATTATACTGTATCATATATTTGACCAAAATAAGAAGAAGTTATTTATCATTAAAAGTTGTGATATTATAATTCTACATGTCTCGGGTTAGCACACGTATACAATATATATCATGTATAAATTTATCGTTCGTATAAAGCTACAAAAACTAGTATATATATATATACGTCTATATATGCTAACTGAATGCAGTGAGCATTGAAACTCAAACTCGGGAACTGTATACATATGTTTTTTCTATAATAGTGAGTCTGGTAATAGATTCATCATATACAACTTGGAAAGTTCGAGCTAAATTAGGTGCACTAGCTCACAACACATGTCGTCACGAACACTTTGAACCGCAATCACAC
Organism: Capsella bursa-pastoris; assembly: GCA_036452645.1. Classification (NCBI taxonomy): domain Eukaryota; kingdom Viridiplantae; phylum Streptophyta; class Magnoliopsida; order Brassicales; family Brassicaceae; genus Capsella; species Capsella bursa-pastoris. Next base: position 7,693,000 of record CP144196.1, read on the forward strand.
AAATCGTCTCTGACACAAGCTAAGCTTCATTTGGTCTAGTTTCGGGATTAATACGCCTTATATGTCCTAATACTCTTTCTATATCCATCTTAAAATGTTGGATTGTGTGGCTATATAGACAAGCCCAAGAAAAAACAAACACTGAATCATTTGTGGTTGTTAACTAGAGTTGTTTTTATTTTCTTACGCATGCAACAACGGTTTAGCTAGGAGCTAATCCTTATATATATATATATATAAAGTTTAAAAAGCAGAGATCAGCTTCTGAGTATAGCAGCCAAGGCCAAACAAAGAAAACATATTACATAAATGAGTTTAAATAGAAACGTAAACGGTAGGTACTACCCGGTACACTCACGTATTGTACTTCGAAAAGACAACAAATTTATCATTTGATTGTTTCACAAGTTTCAACTATATATATATATATATATATATGAAGAACAACCATCTCAAGTAATAAGTTTATAGTGTCTTGGACCTCATATTCCCTTGTTCTAGACTTCTAGTATACGTGTGTGTGTCGCAGACTCACAGATCTTTGATCAATCTAAAAATACCTCTGAAAAGTTTAAATTAATTAGAATTTTGTTGTGGTCTTGCTGGGAAAACGGGGAAAATCAACCCAAACTATTTCCCGAAAGTATTTTCATACTCAAACTCACGTACTCTGAATTTTACAACCCACACCAGCTTTCAATTCAAATAACTAACCTGAACCACATCAAATTTTGTCGATTTCAACCTCGACGTTAACATTATCCCTGCCCATCTTGAAGATTTGGACAATCAAGGTTAAGCTTATATAAAAACCAAGAGAACTTAAGCTTAAGCTTAAGCCTGATTGTCCAAATCTTCAAGATGGGCAGAGATACTATTAACGTCGAGGTTGAAATCGACAAAATTTGATATAGTTCAGGTTGGTTATTTGAATTAAAAGTTGGTTTGGGTTGTAAAATTCAGAGTACGCGAATTTGGGTATGAAAATACCTTCGGAGAATAGTTTGGGTTGATTTTCCCCGTTTTTCCGTGGTCTTGCTTTTAGTTAAAAGAAAAAGATTATGAAGTGGTCGGTGGGAGTGGGACTATATGATATACCAATAAATATCTAAATGGGAAAGATATTTTTTCTTCTCTGTAATCTAACATTGCAAGCATATAATATATATCACTCTTGTTAGATCCATAAAATACTTTATAAAATTGGTCTCTGTGATATTTATGAGTTATATATGACGATGGATGAAATAAACTAACATAACATTGATCACTTTCAAATGCTGAATTCGATTTTAAATCTTATAGTCCGGCCTAATATCTGAGATTAGGTTTAAGTAATTGCTTGTAGACTTGTAGTTAAAAAGGATTTACACAATGGCTTCTTGTCACGACCACTTGTTCGTGTAGATTTTTGTTTTGTTTTTTTTTTTGTTTTTTTGTTGTTAAAACATATGTTCGAGTAGATTTTTATTATCTCCAACTATAATGGTAATTCATAATATTAAAACTAATAATATAAAATATCTACAACAAGAATATGAATCACATGTACAGTATTGTTCTTTCCCCTCTTTTAAATTGAGGAATCTCACATTATAACTTTTGACCATAGAAATATCTACAGAAAAAAGAAAACAACAATAATGAAACAAAAACTCATATTATAATCAAAAGATAATCACATTATATATAGTATTAGTAATTAGCTTCAGAATTATATTTCTATACAATAGTTAGAATCCACTTCCTTAAACCCTGTACACAAATATCAATTGGATGATATGTAAAACTATTGTCGTGGCGACAGAAAAACAATTATTTCCCCCGATCATATTCATAATTAAACAGATTTTTATAGTTAATAAATTGATTATACAATACAATTTTCCTGGCCACTACGAGCTTTTCTTAACAATAATTGACAATAATTTCTCATAAGAAATGCGTATATATAGAAAAATGAAACAAAAAATGTTTCCGTTGAGTGCATCAAGAAAACAAAACAAAAAGGACCTAATTATTCGTCTTTAATCTTTTATCAGTACTGACTCATCACCTGATTCAAAGAGTCTCATTAACATATATAATCATTTGTCATCAAGTGTACGTGTTATATTTTAGTGGCAGTAGATTTTATAGGTCTTTCAAATTACTCAACGAGCAATTCTGCTGACTGGTTCGGTTTATTCGAGAATCTAGATCGACAATGCGCTTAGCATCAAGGCTTGTTCGGTTGCGGAGCTGAACTTTGCTACTCTTAATTATCAATCCGAACTCTCTTGAGATGGATGATTCGTGTTTAAAAATGGATATATAATCAAAGGCTGATCTCGATCGAGCTAAAGAAGAGCATGAGCTTCGGTTAAGAGTTCGGTAATGTTTTTTAAAATTACATGTTGGCAAACAAACATTTCGTTTTCGTTAGGGCCATTTTATAAAGAAGCCGTAATAGATATGTAAAATATATTGGATATACACCCCAAACGAAAATGAAAGGTATGCATGGATGTTACAGCTTACAAATAAGTAGTGTTTGGTTACAACCCAAACGAAAACGAAAGGTAAAAATACAATACAAATATAAATCACATCATCAACTAGTGAAAATGATATGATTATATATACACGTGGTGTTAATTAACTTTGCTTCGTAGGCTGAAGAACTTGAATGGTATGTATAAGAAAATCCGAAAAAAAGTGATTGAAGAAACAAGAGGTGGAGCAAATTAAACAACAAAGCAAAGAAGAAAGAGGAAGTGAAATGTGGTTCTTCTAATGTACCAAGTTGCTCTCACTCTTTTCTATATATCCAATCATCTTCTCTCTACATGTTTTTTCTTTTTCCTGTTATAAATGATATAAACATATATAGACCAACTTGTGCGTTCTGAAAGATTGATATTATAACCAATATTAAGATTGATTTTTTGGAAAAGTAAAATATATACATTTGTATTTATATACAAAAATATACTGTCTATATATATGTATGACTTGATTTTTTCTGTTTTATATAGTTTTTGAATATCTGTATGACTGTATATAAATTTTAGAAGTAACTTAATTGTCAATACTATTTTAATTTGACACACATATATATGTATATAAATGCAAATTAAGACAAAACAAACAAAGTCATTGACGTTGTATTCTACGTTTGCAATTCTACATAACATATATAATCATCGCCATGCTTTAAATTTTTTTATATAGGTATGCATAATGCAATTATATCTTAAAAGTCCTTAAAATATCAGTATTTTTAATACTATATATTACATTACTATATATAATTCTATTCAAATGGAAGTTAAAAGAGAAAATTTTCATTATTTATGTCGGTGTTGCAATATATATAGTGATAAAAGAAAATATATATCCAAATACGTGTTTTTTTTTCTTTATGAGGCTGATAAAAAACCAAATCTAATCAAACAAAAAAATTGTACTAAAATTACTACAATGTCATATATTTAGTGTCTTGTATCTAAATTTTGACAGTTCTAATGTTAACTGTCCTGTATAATATAGTATCACAAGGTAAATATTAATAATCTAAGTTAAGACGTGTCTTTTCTAATTGGTTTTAAAAACAACATGTCGTCTTAATTAGTATAACCTAAATGTTTAATCACCAAAAATATCTATTTTGATATAGTCATGTAGTGTTTGTAACTCTCATCACTCTCTTGACTTTGTTAATATCTAATAAAGTAAGGCAGTGTGCATCCCGCGTTCCTCTATATAAGAATAATCAAAACCCATGCAAAAGAACCTTCAAATTCATTGGCTAAAGGCAAGCCTAAAGGCAAGAAAGTTTCTTTTTATTTCACAGTCGTCGCAACACCTTTAAACATTTTTTTCAGTTTTTTTTAATATAACAGTTATTTACATTCCCATCAACATTAGTTGTCGAAGATATATATTTTAATTACTATAACCATATATATCTTTTTCCTTTTATATATATGTTTTTCTTATCTGACCAATGAATGATGCAAAAGAGAAAGGTGCATAGGAGAAATCTCCATCGAGTGATTATGAAGACGTCATATAGGGTAATTGAATGCTTTATATTCCAAACTTTTTGGCAAATCATGGCTAACCATGTCCATTGTGAATCGTGACGTGGTATTATATATCTCCCATGCAAATATCATAATATATATATTTTAAAAGATACGAGAAAAAATTCGTTTTAAAGAAGAAGAAGAAAAAAAAAACATGCATGGAGATAACGAGTACGTCGTCGGCTTTATCAAGAGGCCCCTATATAAAAAGAGGAAAGATTTAAAAGATAGATTGAAGAGGATATGAAATGATTGGCCGGATTTATTATTGTCACAGTGCCACTAGATATATATCACCATTTTTTTGAGATATATAATTTTTAAAAGTTTATATAGTCTAGGAAAAAAGTTTTGAATGATTAAAAGTTCATGTCTCCTCTTTTAAATTATGAACTTGAATGTGATTACTAAATACTAACGAATGTATACGTATGATCATAAAATAGTTCGACGTTATATCTATGCATTAACCACCAATGACGAAATTAAGAATCTTGTTTTCTTCTAAAAACGTAATTATTTAGGTTTTACAGTCAAAAAAGTTAAACCTATACAAATGATCCTACTGCAGAAAAAGGTAAAATCAGGGTAGCATAAATTGTAACAAATATTACGCTTTATTCGCTCGACCAAAACGTTGAAACTAAAAGAGTTAAACGAAACAATTATGATATTGAAATTTTTTTCTCGATAAGTTGCTGAAAAATAAAGGTGATTTCAACTTGAAAACGCTGAATTGCGCTAGACTCTTAGCACTAGAAGCTTTTTACTGAAAGTTCGAGGATGGTCCGTCAAAGGCAGAAACTCGAAGTCTTTTGATCACATACTATACCAAAGAAAGATTTGTGTGTAAAGATTGTTACCGCTGTGATAATAAAGACATGTACGTGTTTCTCAATTTCGTTGTGAACTCAAAAAATGAATATATACATATCCTATACATATATGTACATAGCTCAAATGCTAGCTTAAGCAACAAAATACTAATGGAGATATATACAACTGAACCCAACTAACCTTTACGTCAGTTATAATATACGTGTAAGCAAAAAAAGCCAAACTATTCGGGAACAGATAAAAAGGTTTTACAATACTGAAACGTACAACATCATGTTTCCTGCACCAAAAATAAAAACAAAGACAATTTTAAGAAAGCTAATCACGTCGAATCATTCATCGCCAGTACATACATATATAACTCTTTATGCTACTGTAATTAAAGTCATGTAGCAGTTTTAAATAATCATCATAGTATTAATCATAATTATTTTTAGTTAAAGTTTATCTGCTAGAAATCATATATAGATGTCAATGACTCAAGATCTGAAATTAGTTTCTACTTTTTCTACCGTAAAAAAAAATCTATATATTCGAGAAAAAAAAAACACAATCCTTAAAAAACAAAGTATCATAGTATCAAAGGTACACTGATCATGTCTGACTTACAAGGCCAGGTCATGACGCATGAACAAAAGTAAATTTTTTGATCGAGTTAATATCTTTAAAATATATATATATATATATATATATGTATGTGTGTGTGCACAAACACGTCTTTTATATCACGATGATTTGTGTCATTGTACAATATGTTTTACGAAGTGTTCTTTGGGTTTTAGCCAAAACAAGATATTGATTTCGAATCAAACTAATTTTTGTTTTTCTTTTATAATCAAAAATGTTTTTAATAAAAAAACAGGAGATAAGATTTACATGTAACGTGGCGATTTTTTTTTTTCTCTTTAAAAAAAAAAATTATGTGTGGAGTGATATATCTCTAAATTATTGAAAGCTTTATTGGACAATATGTGAGTGATGATTCCACTCCCATGTAAAGAAGAATGAGATAATATCAGTATTTTGTTTTTGTTTTTCCATTTTCTTTGTGTTTTTTTTTCTCTTTCTCTTTTCACTTTTCTTTATTCTATAATCAAACTTTTTATTTTATTTTTATAACACTATGAATGTACAATGATGTTTGTCTTCCCCAAAATCTGATAGAACACTTGGCAACTTGTGTAGTTGTTGTATACTTGCCTTTCTTGTTTTTTTTTTCCAATATATATATATATATATATATATATGAATTTCAAAATATAAATTACGCTATAATGCCAACACACTCTCAACTTTGTTATCCTGAATAATTGTATTTGTACATTTTATTTCTCATATTTATATATTATCTTTTGCTATCCACTCTTAAATTGTTTTTATTTAAAAAAAATAATATTAACACTAATTTGTCTTATTAAAAAAATTACAATATTTAATGGTCCATTATTTCTACAGTTAGAAATTAATAACAGACAGAATATATATATACACTTTTCGGAAAATAGGAATATGTGAAGTATTTTGTACATAAATTATATGAACGATTTTTTTTTTTTTTTTACTAACTTGGTCAATAAACAATTACCGCATATTTATATTATGACAAAATTATCTTCTATACGATATATATATATATATAGCAGGCTATTAGAAGAAACATGGTTCGTCAATCGTCAGACAATTTACACAATCCCATTACCATTTTCTCTAACAGTTGATTGGATCATAGTTTTTTTGTAGATAGGTGAAAGGTGATCATGTTCACAAACTCGTTAAAGAGGGAACCGTAGTACGTACTCGATCGGTTAATTAGTTAAAACCAAAAAAATATGTGCTTGGTTTGTGTGTAATATGTCCCATTATCATTGTGCCTTTTACAAAATCCGATAGAATTTGAAAATATGTATTCCATGATAAGGCAAAAACGTACGTTTGAGCAATATGGTTCCATCCTTTGGCGTTTAGTATAGAGTTGGCCGGCAGCTTTGGTGCACCACGATTTTTTCTTTTCCCTCTTCTTTCAAAAGTTATATTATTATTATCATCTTGCTAATTAAGTTTATCTGCTCTATCAAATTCAGATATGTATACGAAAATCATCAAAGATTTAATATACTTTTATACGAAAAGCATTTTTGTTTGTTTTATCATTATATGTCTTTCTAGGTACGTATGGATGTATTTAAACGAAGCTAAGGTTTATCTATTCCTTGTTTTTTTTGTTATATTATGCAAATGAAATTAGTTATTTATTTGGGTGGACGAACAATAATCTGGATGATCTAATTTCAATTAATGACAAAAAAATAACTACGTTTAATTTGGTTCATTTTTTTCTAAACCGGATCAAAATTGAAAACCAAAACCGTTTTTGTCTTACCTTGTTTCATTCTGTTGCAGCTTTGCAGATATGGTTGGTGTTCATACGAAGAGTAATATACAATTTGGTTATATTGAATATCAAAACTAAAAGTCATATATAGTAACAAAATCAAATTTTGAGAAGGAAGAATTGGTTTCTCTTTTCTATTCTCTTGGTTGATTCATGCACGATGAAAACATTAATTGTTTTTTTTTTTGTTTCCAAAAAGCCGATTTGACATTGTATTTTACTGGACGGATGCAACTTATGTAACCTATCTTTTGACAAAGAAGATATAACTCTTTAATTTGGTGTCAACAATGACATAACCTAATTCTTAGAAATCCTTATTTGCATGGCTGCTATAGAGGAGAAATAATATTTTTCTTTCTTCAATAGTCATTCCAATATCCACATGTACTCCTTGATGCATACAATAAAAGTCCCTAAAATCTTTTAAGAGTTGTTGTTAATTAGAACAAGTTCAGCTCAAATACTATTAGGGCCCTTGGTTGAAAATATTTTTGGGATTTTATTAATATAGTACTAAGTTTTAGAATTTTTTTGTATGACTTCAAAGACTACTGCAAAATTATTAGGAGCCCTTTTTTAATACTAAATTAGTATATTATATGTTATTTTAATCAAAATTAAGATATTTTCTATATTGGATTTTGTGTTAAAATCACATATCGTTATATTTATCGTCTATATTTTAAACCGTTCTTAAATTAAACATTAAATCTATTACCAACTAATTTTTTTTTATGATGGATGACAAAACCCGCAACCGAATAAATGTATTTTAGATGCGAGAAATTGGAAAATAAAAAATGCTATATTTTTATTCTAACTAATACAAGACTCACGAAAACTTAAAACAATAAATATGATTCTTTTGTCATAAACCATCCGGTTCTATGGTGTAGTGGTTAGCACTCTGGACTTTGAATCCAGCGACCTGGGTTCGACTCCCGGTAGGACCTCTTTTTTCAGTTTTACTTGTATCTTTTTTAGCAAATAGCTATTACATTTTTAGGCCTTGGTTTTTTTTAAATTCTGGTCCAATGATTCCTACAACCCCAGTGCTGATCCAACCCATTTATATTCTATTTAGTTAAGTTATTGGACTCTAAGGCCCAAGGGACGCAAAATCTTGTTGAATTATTTTGTTTTTTAAAAAGTTATCTGTATTGATAATTTAAATATTAAGTCCTATGAAGAAAATAAAATAAAGAAATAAAAATGGTTTTTTAGGATCCGATCCCTTTCTCTATCTGACGGAGGGGAAAAAGATTCCAATTTAAATCTCTGTCTCTGTCTCTTTCTCTCAACTTTTCAATTCCAGAGAGCTCCAGATCTCCTCCCTAAATTCGTTTTCCGATTCGGTCTAGCGACGGCGAGCTAAAGGAGGGAGGGAGAGAGAGAGGAGAAGACAAGTTGATTGACCGGAGAAGAAGGAGACGAAAGCCGCCATGATTACGATCCCTTATCTAACCGCTGTATCAACCTACTTCAGCTACGGGTTGCTCTTCGCTTTTGGTCAGCTCCGTGATTTTTTCCGCCGCTTCATTGATTGGTGGCTCACTAGCAATCTCCATGTATGTTTTCTCCATACCGTCTCATCTTTCATTTCATTCACAATGTTGTTAGATTAGATGTGGATCAATGTACAAGATTTTTTAACCATATATGTTTCCGGTGAATTTGTTTTGTGTCTACAGGGATACGCTCCGATCTGTTTGGGGCATGAGGACTTTTATATTAGGCGATTGTATCATCGGATTCAGGTAATTTCGTTGTATCATCATCATCATCAAATCCATTTCGTTTCGTGGATTCTGTTTGAAATTTGATTTGGTTATATTGGCATTGTAATTATGCAAGTCCTAAGAATTGGGAATGTTTCTGTGTTTGAAATTTGATTTGATTATATTGGCATTGTAATTATGCAAGTCCTAAGAATTGGGAATGTTTCTGTGTATTAGTTCCGTGTGTTGTTTCGTGTTTGCTGTTTGATGTCTAATGTTAATCTCTGTCTGCTTGTAGGACTGTTTTGAACGACCTATATCAAGTGCACCTGATGCCTGGTTTGATGTGGTCGAACGGTACTCTAACGATAACAACAAGACACTAAAGTAAGTTTTTCTAATAGCAGTTGTAGCTACTAGCTTCTTTGGTCCTCTTTTTGGGATAATATGAAATGAATGAACTCGAAGGAGTGATACATTCTTGTAATATTTCCCTTTAGAAGTTTAATTCTGGGAAGCTTTGAAATGTGCATTAAGAGTATGCAAAGAGAGTTGCTTAGTAAACTTTGGTGTCAACTCTGTGCAGGCGAACAACAAAGACTAGCAGGTGCCTCAATTTGGGATCGTACAATTATCTTGGGTTTGGTTCTTTTGATGAATATTGCACACCTCGTGTTATTGAGTCCTTGAAGAAATTTTCCGCAAGTACATGTAGCTCTCGTGTTGATGCAGGTATTGTGTTCTTTCCTATGGAGTCTGGAAGCATTTTTGGCTCTGCTTCCTGACAAACTTGTTTTCTGCCATCAGGAACTACATCAGTGCATGCAGAACTTGAGGAATGTGTTACTAGATTTGTCGGAAAGCCTGCTGCTGTTGTTTTTGGCATGGGTTATGCAACAAACTCCGCTATCATCCCGGTCTTGATTGGAAAGGTATGAATGGGCTTACCTTTTATCATGGAAGCCTATGTTGTTTGTTTTTGAGAAACCCATGCTTAAGGTTTTCAATAATTTTTTCTTGTGATGTCTTATACACAGGGAGGGTTGATAATAAGTGATTCTTTGAACCATAGTTCGATTGTCAATGGTGCTCGAGGTTCAGGAGCCACGATCCGCGTTTTCCAGCATAACAGTAAGCATTTCTGTCTGGTGTTTCAGCTCCAAAGGTTATTTCCATATAATTGGACCGCTTACATGTATCGTCTATTGCTTTTGTTTCTTAGCGCCTTCACATTTGGAACGAGTTTTGAGAGAACAAATTGCAGAAGGTCAACCTAGGACACATCGACCATGGAAGAAAATTATTGTTGTTGTTGAAGGCATTTACAGCATGGAAGGGGAGATTTGTCATCTGCCCGAAGTTGTAGCCATATGCAAGAAGTATAAAGTGAGCCAATATTCCTGCATTTTCGATTGTGAGAATCTGTTGACAACTGAAACCATTTTGTGGGTGCAAACAACTGAAAGAGTAAATTTGATTCACTATGTGCCACATTCAACATTGGCGAGAGATTAAGGAACTCTATCGACCAAATTAGAGTTTTCTGGTGTGATACTTCTAACTTATCTTCTGCCCTCGTTTCAGGCATATGTTTACTTGGATGAAGCTCACAGCATTGGGGCAATTGGTAAAACAGGAAAGGGTATTTGCGAACTCCTTGGAGTTGACACAGCTGATGTCGACGTAATGATGGGAACCTTCACGAAATCTTTTGGGTCTTGTGGTGGCTATATTGCTGGATCGAAGGTTAGCAAGTGTTTACATTTACTGATCTTCTATTTACAAACAAATTTCGGAGGTCTAACCTTGTTTTGGTAAATACTGAGATTTTAGTTAACCTCAAAAATAATTTAGATAGCCGTAACTTGCACTCAGATGTCAAAATTTTCTTTGAACCTGTCGAACTGACAGCAATAAGTATATAGCTCACAGCTACGGCCACATACATACCATGTGATGTTAAGTAAGTTGTACACTTTTCAAATTCAACAAAAGGCTAATCAATTTATGATTATTTTATCTTCAACTTCTATAGGAGCTCATCCAATATTTAAAGCATCAATGTCCAGCTCATCTTTACGCAACATCGATACCAACTCCTTCCGCACAACAAATCATATCTGCTATTAAAGTTATTCTGGGAGAGGATGGTTCAAATCGAGGTACTTTAGTTTCCTTCTCATTATGTCATTTATTGCACATTTTTAAGTGAAGTGACTGAGCACACTCTATCTAGTCAGGTATACATTACCTAAACACTAACATACTTATCAAATACTGAACAGGGGCGCAAAAGCTAGCTAGGATACGTGAGAACAGCAACTTTTTCCGGGCTGAACTGCAGAAGATGGGATTTGAGGTACTTGGAGACAATGATTCCCCAGTCATGCCGATAATGCTTTACAACCCAGCAAAAATTCCAGCTTTCTCAAGAGAATGTCTGCGACAAAAAGTAAGTTATGTTTACTCAAATCTAGGTATCATTTGAGAATCCAGTATTGCAAAGTCGACAACACAAAGTAAATAATTAACTTATGGGTGCAATGTAACCTTGAAACTCTGAACAGGTGGCAGTGGTGGTCGTGGGTTTCCCAGCTACACCATTACTGCTGGCTAGGGCACGTATTTGCATATCCGCATCTCATTCAAGAGAAGATCTTATAAAAGCTCTCAAGGTAAAACCTTGCATTCTAGTTGTGTTTTTTCTCTCACAAATACATTCAATTACAGAAGTCCCAAAGCACAAAAGCAAAGAAAGGGCCTACGCTTTGGTAGAACTCTGTTTCAATGCTAGTCAAAGTTTGAATCAATGTGTGTCTTTGTGTTGGACACAGGTTATAAGCAAAGTAGGGGACCTAAGTGGTATTAAATATTTCCCGGCGGAGCCGAAGAAGATAGAACAGACGAAAAATGACATCAAGCTGGATTGAAGAATAAAACAATGAAATAAGAGATGCATCCAGGAAAACGCAAGCAATTGCAGTGTTAAGTTTCAACTTCGGCTTTACGCACAAATCTGATTCGCAGGGCTCAAGCCATTCCCTCTCTTATCAAAAACTCAACCCTAGAGTCAGTCCACCTTTCCTTAAGTCGTGACTTGATGCAACGGCATTTATGTGATTCTTCTCCAAGTTTTTCCAAGAGTTTAATTGTATAGTAATCTCGTTGAATGATGTCAGAGTTCTTTTATAACTCCGAACAACAACTGCTGCTTCCTCCTATGTTTGTCACTAAGTTCCCAACCATAATGTACACAATAACAATGAGTTAATAATCCTTCTTCATCATCATCCTCTAATATTACAACAACTAACACTACTATGACTAATTGTTACATCCAAACAAAACATCCAAAGATTGAAGAAAATAAAGAGCTTCAGACATTGCAGCTTACATTGCCAATGGCTGTCACAAAAAAAAAACAAAAACAAAAACCAGAACTCTTCATGAGAACTCCCTCCCAAGCTTCTGAATTGCACAATACATCTTCCTCCTAGATCCAACAGCATTGATCCCCATGTCTTTAAGATCCTCCAATGTCAACAATGGTAAGACTTGTTCATCAACTTCATGCATCTCAAACATAGGCCAATATCTCCCTAACCCTAACTCTTGTAACCATATCTTAACTCCTTCTCTTCCTCTTCCTCCACTTTGCCAATCTCCCGACAATTCAACCTCGTACCTTCTCCTATTCTCCTGCGTTTGTTCTTTCATCGGACTCTCCGAATCTTCTCTGCTAAAATCCCTAAACCCTTCTTCTCCCAATTCATCTTCATCTTCTTCTTCCTCTTCCTCTTCTTCTCCACTCATTTTCTCACCTCCCTGCTCTACACCATCGTTTCTCGCCGCCCAATTCGACCGAACCCGCTTCGCCGAAGCTGTATTCGTCGCAGCCGTCTCTCCACCGGAAGATTTGACCCATTTCTTAACCCGCCAACTCCCAATCGCAATCGGATCTTCATCTAGGGTTCCGGTGTTCTCATACCCGGAGCTCAAATTCGTCATAGTTCTCGTCCTCGACGAAGACGTCGTCCTCCCACTCTCTTTTCTGTTACCACCACCACTCGGCCTCCATTTCGGCCGTCGCACGTGCGGCGAATCGTAAGCCGCAACCACGTGTTGGTGGTACTGGTCGCCGCCGATGTCTCCTAACCTAACGCTAGGCCTTCTCAATCGTTTCGATCCGACTGAAACTGCTGCGGCGGTGGATGTTTCCGGTGCTTCACCGGAGGTTATTAACGCCGGCGGGATAAATCCGCCGTTAATCTGGTGACCTTCTACTGACTGTAGCTCGGCCATAGTCAAGTGAGAAACGGAGATAAATCGATGGAGCTTGAGAGAGAGACTTTGAGTAGGTCTTACTCAGTTTCTTCTTCTTCTTCTCAGTTTCTTACTCTGGAAAAACCATATCTTGCTAAAATGCGCAGTATTAGGTTTTTTTTGTTATCTGGAGAAATTGGATTCGCGAGAGAGAGAGAGGAACGTCCTCAGAAGGAAAGCAAAAGAGAGAGAGAGAGAGAGTGAGGGGATTTCAAATAGTGGACACGTGTTTGTGGAGCTCTTGGTAATTTCGTTTTTTACTCCTTGTCATTTTATTTTATTTTACCTGATAACACATCCTTAATTACATAAAGTTTATCTTTGTTTCTGTATATGTTTTGACTTTTTTATTTATAGATTTTTGTAATGAATCCATTATCTTGTTTCCATAAATATTTAATCATCAATTAATCATCTGTTTATAGATTTGTTTCCATAAATATACAATTTTCTTATAAATTAGGTAATATTGTTCTAAAAAGAACATTCCCTTTTGACTACTAGCCAATTTGGTTGGCTTATTAACCATCTTCTTTTATAAATCCTACACAAAATTTCGAATTGAGGAATTTTCTATCAACTCAATTTTAATGGAAACAACAAAATTTATTCTTTACAAATCCATGTATTTGATATTTTTAAAATGCATTTAGGAGTATTTTATGACAAAACTATGAGTATGTTTTAAGTTTTAAGTTAAAAAAATACCTTCAGGGAATAAAAGCTTGTGAAGTTTTTATTTATGAATAACACAACTTTATAATTTTATTTTGCGAAATGCAAAGACAAAACTCAAAGCATAAACACATAACTTTCAATGATTTTTGTTTTCTTCTATACATATTTAAAAGTTGGTTAACAACATGATCAAAGTTGTGAGATCGATCATTAAAAACAAATTTGTACTAAATAACAAACAATTACAATAATAAGATTGCTATACTTAATACCTTTTGGTAAACAGTAAACACTAACCAACCAGTAGCATTAAAATAAAGTATTTTTTGATAAACATTTACAAGGATAAGAATTCATAGAAACGACAAGATGTTCTGTAGAGTAACATTAAAGCGACAAGAGTTTCATATACCAATTGGTCGCGCGGCGCGTGACAAAGTGGCGCGTGGTATCGACCAAAAGCCCTTCCCTCTCCGGACCGGCCTCAACCTCAGAAAGTAGAAGAAGAACCTCCTCTTCAAGCCTCTCTCTCTGTTGCTGCTCCTTTTCAATCCAGTGAACTGATAAAAGTTTGAAAATCCAATGATGAAATGTTGAATCTTTTCAATTCCCATGGTTTCACTTGCAGATCATACAATTTCCCTGTTCGTACTCTCCAGTACCACCGCTTATGGAAGGTGAACTCAGTAACAACATTTCTAAACATTCGTCTTCTTTCTTAATTCCGGTTTTTTTTGCTCTCAGATTCGGTTTAACACTGTTGCTGCTTCAATTGAGACTATTGATGATGAGTCAGATGGTTTCACCAAAGACAAGGTTTCTGTTGGAACAAGTAAGCTTAACTCCATGTTTTTACTAGATTTTTTCATGAATTCATTGTTCTTAGTCATTTTTCTTGGAGTTATTATTAACACTATTTCGATTTGTTTCTTATATTTTGGCTTGATTTGATTGATTTGGCAAATGTAGGGGACTGTGAGTGGAAGCAACTGAATTCGGAAGACCTTGGGATAAGCAGTTCAATGATTGCAAAACCCACTAGAAAAGTGCTTAATGGCCTTAAGAACAAAGGTTGATGATAGTTTCCAAAGTCCTTAGATTTTTCTCTCTAAGTTTCAAAACTTTATCTAACTATATATCTCCTGTTGTTTATGTAATCTCTAGGACATGATGTTTACCTTGTGGGAGGCTGTGTACGGGATCTTATACTGAAACGGACACCAAAAGACTTTGATATACTCACCTCTGCAGAACTTAAAGAGGTTGGTCCTCTTTTTTTCTCACTGTTTACATTATCCCGTTCTGATTCTAAGTTTTCTTTGGCATCGATAACGTTTAGGTGGTTCGGACTTTCCCAAGATGTGAAATTGTTGGCAGAAGGTTTCCTATATGTCACGTATACGTTGGATATGATTTAGTAGAGGTTTGTGTTTTTAAACTAGTCTTTTTATTCCTTTCAAGAACAATATATGCATAGCAAAAGGGAAAAGCTTATGTTTTTGAATTTGCTTTGTTTTTGATATTTTTTATTTGAATTTCTTTCATGTGAGTAGGTTTCGAGTTTTAGTACCTCTGCACAGAATTCCCGGGGAAACATGAGAACTGAACTTAAAGAATCGAGTGGCTCAGATGGTGACGAGGACTGTATCCGTTTGAATAACTGTTTGCAGCGTGATTTCACGATTAATGGGTAATCTTGTTAATGCTTCAGTGATTTGTTTTCTCCTTGGCATCCCAAATTCATTAGTATTTTTTCAAGATTCTTAAAGTTTCTCCTTCCTCAGGTTGATGTTTGATCCATATGCCAAAGTGGTATATGACTATCTGGGAGGAATAGAAGATATTAAAAAAGCTAAAGTGTGAATGTATTCTACTTTAATTTGCTTTCAGATTAATTTCAGACCATTTTTGGTGATTTCACATTTATTCTCAGTGTGTTTCTACAATCACAGGTTCGAACAGTTATTCACGCGGGCACGTCTTTTCAACAGGACTGTGGTAAGTTTGTTAAAAGAAGATAACAATTTTCTCTGTAACCTGTAGTTTGAAAACTTATCAAGCTCATCATTTATGATATTTCCAGCTCGGATTCTTCGTGCAATAAGAATTGCTGCGCGTTTAGGTTTCAGAATGTCCAAGGAAACCGCTCATTTTGTTAAGAACCTTTCTTTCCTAGTACAAAGACTTGACAAGGTAGGCTCACATTTGATCATCTATCCTCGAAAGAAATATATGCTTTGCATATTGTGCTAAGCCTATATCGTGTTCATGGATGATTATGTCAGGGAAGGATCTTGATGGAAATGAATTACATGTTAGCTTATGGATCAGCAGAAGCTTCTTTGAGATTGCTGTGGAAATTTGGGATACTAGAGATTATTCTACCAATTCAGGTAAAAGGAATCAGAGAAGCTATTATCCTCCAAAGTAATGTTAGTCTATCTAACTTTGATTTTACAGGCAGCATATCTTGTACGCAGTGGTTTCAGGAGACGTGATAAAAGGACTAACATGCTTCTGGTAAGAAAGAAAGTGTCTCTTAGATAGTTGTAGATGTGTTTGTCGTTTAGAACATCGAGTCAAGAAACTGAAACTGAATTCTCTGATGCAGTCTCTCTTTGCTAATTTGGATAAATTGTTAGCGCCTGATAGGCCTTGTCACAGCAGCTTATGGTAATATAGATCCTCATTTGAATTCATGTCTTTTCTTATGAATTGCGCATTCCTCCTTCTTAGGGTATTATATAATATCTGAAATTTCTATTCAGGATAGCAATCTTGGCGTTTCATAAAGCACTTGCTGATCAACCTCGAAGTCCTTTAGTTGTAGCTGCGTTTTGCCTCGCTGTTCACAATTGTGGAGATATTCTAGAAGCTGTGGAAATCACAAAGAAGATCACTAGGGCACACGATAGAAGCTTCATCGAGCTAGTAGAGCCCGAGGAGAATCTTGACTTCGAAACCCTGTTGGAGGAGGTCATGGATCTTGATGCTTCTATCAAAGATGCCTTAAACCAGATGACTGATGGGTATATTATTTCGAAAGCTATGTCAGCTTACCCTCAAGCACCGTATTCGGATATGGTAATAAATTCTTGAAAAAACTTAACAAATGTCACAATACAAGTGTTCAAAATTGATGTCCTAATCTGTTTTTTAGGTGTTTATACCGTTGCAATTGTACCTTAGAGCAGGCAGAATCTTCGAGTGTGTGAGAAAAGATGAGACACAGATGGGATTTGAGGCGAAGCAAGGAAGCAAGATCGAGTATGGTTTGTTACTTTCTGGGGATTTCCCGGAAACAAGGCATGTCTTTGCGAGGGTCGTGTTCGATACTGTTTTTCCTTTAAATCCATCTCGAGAATTGTAAAAAAATCTTCATCTTTTGAGTCCTTAAAAAGCTTAGGACACCAAAAGACTTCTTGGAAGGTGGAGAAAGTAACCAGGCTTTGATTTTACAGATATCTTTCTTTCACTTCGAGTCTTCTTCACTGTTTGGCGCGCGGAGTTCGTTAGGTCATTACATGAAAGGACATATTAGTCCATATGATTTGCGTTTGTTTCTTTACCATTTCAAGTTTATAAAATTGTAAATAATTGAAACTCCTACGGTAAAAACAGAGACTTTGTTCCATTCTAATGGATTTTCATAGTTTAATATTGTATTCGTTGTGGATAAATCAGACGTAAATTGCAAGATATCATATGGTAGTTTAATACCTTAGAGAGCACCTCCTCCAATCAAATCCCTTGGCAGTTCCGACAAATCCTTTGGAAGATCTGACAAATATGTATATAGGTTAGGTCTTGTTTCTAGATTGTTGATATTTACAAGATAATTTAAGTAAATTACTAAATTATTTTAGATTATGTTTTTTTAAAAGAAAATAATAGTTTACCTTTACCAAACTCAAAAATAAAATGTTGACAAAGTTTGACATCAATTATTTTAATCCTTGTCCTAAACTAGTTTTAACTTTTATTAAAGTACGTCATAAGTAGTCATAAAGTAACAATAAAATCAAATCTTGCAGTTGACTAATAAAGGGTCTCCCCATATTTTTCTCCGGCAAATCTTAAAAACGCATGTGTTCTTCTTCTCCGCACTAAACGCCGTCGTTTCTTTACTCTCCAACATTGTTTTTAAACTGCTCACCAAAATCCCTCCCACACGCAAATCTTACAAAAGCTCTTTTACGCTGATGGATCTCACGAGGGCGAGGAGTCCAGTGTACGCTCGTCAATGGAGCAGATCATCTAACGGAACAGAATCGAGATCGCCGTCGATGTCTCCCGCTCACCGGAATCAGCTCGGTGGCGGTGTTGGTGGTTTATCCACCGTTAAACGGACTCAGAACGTAGCCACTAAAGCCGCTGCTCAACGGCTAGCGAAGGTTATGGCTTTACAGAACAACGATGGTGATGACGACGACGACGACGATCACGAATTCAAATTCGCTCAACCTTCTTCTGGTGCTATCAACGGTTCCTTCGCTCGCCGTAATCGATCTCAGTCACCTGCGGTAATTAAAATTTAAGAATCGTTAATTTGCGGCTTGTGGGATTGATTTTTCTCATTTGTGGTTTTCGTTTTTTTGGCTTTTTATGATTTAATTAGTTAGGCAGAAACATTACAGAACAAGTGAGTTCAGTGCGTTCTTCATCTACTGGAAGACCATCAACGTTTGGTAGATCATTAGCTCCGAACGCGTCTCCTGTTTGGATGCCGTCGTTGAAACCTCCGGTGATTATTCCTCCAGTTGATCATTCATTTAAGGGTAGAGATCAAAGGTGAAGTAGAATAAAAACAAATTATTTCACTTTGAATTTGTCAAACTTATTGTTGTCTAGCGAACATGTTGTTTCCTTTGAGTTTTTTGTTTTGTCTGAGACTCAGACTCTGAGTCATCATCACTCTTAATTTCACAAAAAAAAAATTGACGTTTTCAGATATTTTGGTGATTTAGCACCACCCGTAGTAAATTCGAGAGATAATGGGTATCAGCGAGAAGCTTCAGCTCTTCGTGATGAAGTATGTGGACTTTTCTTTTTGTAGATTGATGTTAAGAAAAATTTCAGAAGAATTTGACTTAGAGGCTGACTTTATGTTAATTTGCAGGTGGATATGTTACAAGAGGAGAATGAGATTGTATTGGAGAGGGTTAGAATTGTTTTATATATATAATCTGTCCTTCTCTGTTTTTTTTTCTTAACAGTTGTTCTGTGATTACAGCTTTACCATGCAGAAGAAAAACGTGTGGCAGCAGAAGCCAGAGCTCGAGAGCTGGAGAAACAGGTATCTATCCACTTTTCATTAGTAGTGCATCTTCACTGATATCAGTATCATAAGATTTAGGGACAAACCAAGCGAAGATGCAGACATTTTTGTGGCCATTCATACATGCAAATGCAATGAACTTATACCTTATATTCCATGGAATCTGCATACATTTAACTTGGAATGACATGTAGGTCATTTGTTTTTTGTTTTTCCTTGTCCCAAAAGGTTGCTTCTCTTGGAGAAGGAGTGTCTTTAGAAGCCAAATTGTTAAGTAGGTGAGATCCTGTGATCTCTTTTTCTTTATTTTCTTTTATCTTTCTCTTATTTAGTATATACGACAGTAGTTAGAAAGCTCATGATAAATTGTGATTTTCTTCAGGAAGGAAGCGGCATTGCGGCAAAGAGAGGTTAATTAGTGTGTAGAGTATATATATGAGAAGTTAGAGATAGACATTTTTTGAAGCCTATAAATTTAGACTGATTGGCTGGAATAATGGTACCTGCGACAGGTTGCTCTTAAGGCTGCTAACGAGAAAAAAGATGGGAAAAAGGATGAAGTTGTTTCCCTCCGCTCAGAACTTCAGGTAACGTATACTGTTACTTTGGTTTCATAATATGTGTGTTATTCTAATCTGCATGGTGAAATCATGTCTTTGTGTTCAGAGCCTGAAAGATGAGGTCGTAACAGCAGCAGAACGGCTTCAAGAAGCAGAGTCAGACGCAAAGGCTCTTCGTACAATGACTCAAAGGATGGTTTTAACACAGGACGAAATGGTATGTTGAGAAATCCCAGTCTATCACTCATATATAGTAAAAGATGTCTGATTGTATGGAAAAAAAAAATGATTATCTAGGAGGAAGTAGCCTTGAAGAGATGCTGGCTTGCCCGGTATTGGGGTTTGGCAGTGCAGCATGGTAAGTGATGAATCCATTTTAGAACTTCGCTTTTCTTTTCCGTGTTAAGTTTCTGAACTGAAGAATGTGTTCTCATGGTACAAAGGCTTATATTTGCTTTTCCTGTGGCTTCCTTATACAGGCATTTGTTCTGACATAGCACTATCAAGGCATGAAAAGTGGTCTGCTTTGGCCCCTCTTCCATTTGAGCTGGTCATTTCTGCAGCGCAAAAGGCCAAGGAGTTATCTCAGGATGAAGGCTAGTCTAAATATTTGCTATAATTCTAAACTGGACAAGCTTTTCCTGATACTTTTCTCTGCATCATCTTTACTTACCAGCCTTTGGGATTTGATCAGGT
This sequence comes from Capsella bursa-pastoris, assembly GCA_036452645.1. Classification (NCBI taxonomy): domain Eukaryota; kingdom Viridiplantae; phylum Streptophyta; class Magnoliopsida; order Brassicales; family Brassicaceae; genus Capsella; species Capsella bursa-pastoris. Next base: position 7,713,555 of record CP144196.1, read on the forward strand.
GGGAGTGATCAGAGCAAAACTGCTAGAAATTCAAGTGATCTAACTGGAGAAGGAAATATCGAAAGCATGCTTTCAGTTGAGATGGGTTTGAGAGAACTAGCATCCTTAAAGGTATCTACGGTTCTTTCTGAAATAACTGATGTCATCTAACTTTACTACATTTATAATGATGAGGTTTCCCTTGAGATCTCCAAGTGCAATTTGAAGTTTTCATATCACAATAAAATTTAGGTTGAGGAGGCCGTTATGCTTGCATTCGCACAAGGGAGAACACCGAGTTTTGTTCGTCAAGGTTTGCTTGCTATATCATCAATTAGTACACAGTGACATAAAATAGTCTTTTTTTATCAGTAATAGAGATTTTAAGTCTATTTTCTCCCATTTCACAGATTCTTCAAAAGGTCATGGAGAACTCAGATTTGTAGAGACATACGGTAAGAGAAGAATTCTCCATGAGAATTCAAATATGCACATAATATCACATCTGCTTAATCAAACTTGATGAGATTCTTCGTATGATATCACAAATTTCTCAAATGCAGAGATAAAAGAAGGGGAGCAAGAAGATGTTGCCTTTAAGCAGGTAATTTGTTTAGCCAATAATTTGAAGCCATAAGGTTATACTGTCACATTTAGTTGGTATACCATGGTTGGTAAGTTTATTTATACGTATGTGATTTGGTTTATATATGCAGGCGTGGCTGATGTACTTCTGGGGTAGAGCCAAATTGCATGGTGTGGAAGAAGACATTGCTGATGAACGCCTGCAGTTTTGGATCAGCCGTAGCGAAGGAAAATCCCCGACTTCTCAGGATATCGTTGACGGTAATAAACTTATTCAAATGAAATTTCCCAATTATCCTACTTTGTGATTCTAACATCAGACTAAGGCTAACAACATATTCCCTTTTCAGTGGAACGAGGTTTGTTAGAGCTAAGGAAACTAGGAGTAGAGCAACAATTGTGGGAAGCTTGTCGCAAAGAAACCGATCAGTTTCTTCCATCTTCTTCTCCTACATCTACTCTCTCAAATCACAACATCAACTCTTAATTTATACTTTGTAGATATCAATAGCATTCTACTATGTAAAAACCAAAAAAGAAAACATCTTAAAGTATTATTAATCTTCCCCTGAAAGAAAAAAGAGAACTAAAACTCTAACCATTTCTGGAAATAAACACATGTAGTAGGGGAGATAACACCATCAGGTGTACAAAGCCCGATATGCGGACAAGCACCGCAAGGAATCGAAGCGAAAGCTCCACCTCGGGCCTCACCATTACCGGATTTTTTCCCGGTCAGCTTGTAGCAAACTTCTCCAATCCTGGTAGAAGCAAACTCGTTCAAACCATTGCTCTTAACCTCCATGATCTGATTATCCAAAACCAAATTCTTAAGAATCTCCTTAGTCTGATCAACACTCAACTTCTCCTCCTTAACAAAATACCCACACATAACATCCAAAGTAACAACCCTATGCCTATGCCTCTCCAAAATCATCACACACTTGGCTTTCAAATCTTCGATCTTGGACACATCAAGCGTGCCATCAATGTACCATTCCCCACCTGTAAGTTCCTTATCAGGCTCAAACTCCATAGCTAGAAAATGTTTATGACCTTTGTTGTTCATGGTTGGTATTTCTTTGATGAGACCCTTCTTCTTGAGAGAAAGGACTAATCGAGGAAACATAGTTGGTGGGATGGTTTTATCGCCTTTCAACTCGTACATAGTCGCCCCCGCTCCTTTCTTGCTTCGAATCAAGTCGAGAAGCTTCTTCTCGTGTGCTTCGTTCGGATCACGTCCCGATAGTTTCGGGTCTGCACGCTTTCGTTTACTCATCTCTCCTAATATCACTCTGTAAAAACGAAAAAAGGATTAATCTACAAGAAGAATGGTGATAAAATCGATGATTTGGAGATTAAGGATTTGGTGAAGATTAGATTCAGTTTACCTCTATTGGAGAATGACGTAGCCCTAATTCAGAGAAACAGAGAAAGCCGTCAGTGATTGGGACAGATGAAAACCCTAGCTCGGATTTTTTTGGTTCATAGAGGAAAAATAAAAATAATTATTTCGTGATATTTATGGTTCCTTATTAAATTGGGAAATAAGCTTACGAATAAAAATTAAATTTCCATATCTCAATATTAATGAAGATATCTTGCGACTTCCTCTTCTCTTTAGATTTGATTACAAAGCTGACATTTGAAGAAAAAGACATTTCTAAAATTAAAATCAAAACTGGTCAGACGAAGCTTTTTCAATGGCGGAAGCTGAGAAGAAGCGAGATCATACATTTTCTCAAGTAATCCTTTCTTTTTTTTCTTTCCACCCTAAATTTAATAATCTATCATTAGTCATCCCCACATTTTTTTCTCTGATTTCGTAGAGCCCAGATTTTGAATTTGTTTTCTCTCTGATTTCGGAGAGATCTGATATTATGGTGATATCGCAGGAGAAAGACGAAGAGAAAGATCTCTACCTTGGTCACGACGAGCACGAGTCTCCTCTTCCTCTCACCGTTACTTCTCGTGTAAATTGCTAAGATCCTTGATTCGATTTAGGTTGCTGGGTTATAGAAAGCTTCGTTTGATGATTAAGAAGCTTTTGGAATTTTTTATCAGGTTTTGTACATGTTGGGAGATATAGCATCTGGTCCAGCTTATCGGTTTACACAATGGTTGGATTTAGTTCGTAAACGAAGTGCTACTTACGGATCCTCTGGCTTCCCTCACCGCCTTCACCGCATCGATGATATGGTCACTAGGTTAACACTAAACTTTGCTATTGTTTTGGGATCGTTAGAGTATAAGAACAAGGTTTCTAAATTAGGACATTAGTCTTCATGAGAAGAAGTCTTTTTTTTTGCATTTGACAGTTGATAGGCGAATTATCCAGTGCAGGAGAGAGGAATGCTGATCCTAAAAGTCCACCAAGCAAGCAGAGTTCAGAAATTAGTTTGTGGGAAAGGCTTGGTAAAGCTTCTATTGTGGATATCGACTCGAGCTGTTTTTCATGGAACATGTTGTCTTCGCTTCACCATACTGAACATAGTAGTAGTACCGATCTTTCTGAAGAAGACCAGAGTAAACCCCTTGAGGTATATCTATATATTTCCTTACTATCTTGGATTGGTAGATTGAACAGAAAAATCTTCCATCAACCGAATCATAGAAGGATCTTTTGGCATCATATATGTAAATGAATTTCTTATGTATGCTCTGCTTCTTTTCTTGTTTCATGCACAGGTTACTGTGAATTCTGGCGGAGTTGTTTTCTTTGCCCTGTTCAATAGTTCCAGCTCTGAAGATGCTTCTCGAAAGGAAGAAGCAGCCGTTATAAAATTTGCATCATCAAGGATGGCTACGCAGTCAGAACGTCTAGGTTATGAGTTTTCCAAGTGGCTAGGGGTGCAGATTCCCCAGGTGCTTCTTTTCTTTGATGTATTTCAAAAATTGTAGTAATGGTTCCCTCCTTTCACTTTCTTAAGTTTTCTTTACTACTTTTCGTTTTTCGTTAATGTGGATCTATCATCATGAGACAGGCTAGAGTAATTCATAGCTGTAACCCTGAGTGGACACTAATCAAAGAAGCAACCGAAAAGGCACAAGCCAAAGCAACTTCGGAGGGAGATGAAGTTGGTGAAATGACATGTTCAGAACTTCTGGAAGCCCTTGAGCTCAGCCGTTGTCTTCTCTTAATGAGGTGAACGCACAAGATTCATCTTTATTCTTTTTATCGTTTCTCCATTTTAGACTTCGACCATCAAACATAATATTGACTGTTTTCTTGTTCCTTTGCTTTAGTTTTTCACGTCCGGTGATTTTAAAAATTTAGAATTTAAAAACCTTGAATATACCATTTAATTTTAGATTTTCCAGAAAAATTAGAGCTGTTATGTTCATTAGACAAAAACATTGTATTTATAAAATAAAAATATGAGGTGGAATCATTTAATTGGCTATAATTTGATAACAATAGTTTAACAGAAATCTAGTCTTGTCTTAAATGATAATAAAGATGAGAGAAATAGTTGAACAGAAATCTAGTCTTACCTAATAGGATAATGTGAAAATCTAGTCCTACCTAATTGGATAATTTAGGCATTGACCTTATTCCACATTTTCAAATTTACAATGTTTGTATAGAGTCCCTCTTTTAAGCACTAGATTCTCAAATTTTATGGCAGTTATGTTCATGGATGTCCAATGCTGGAGAGCATGAGTAGTTTTGAAACTGAAGAAAAAGCAGAGAGAGCTGCGGCCGCTCTAGGGAGAATTTTGGTCTTAGATCTAGTAATTAGGAACGAAGACAGATTACCTTGTCGTCAGCTGAGGTGGCGTGGCAACCCGGCAAATCTGTTATTAACAGATAGAATTGTGTCTTCAACCAAACATCTTGAACGCTCATTTGAAGAAGCTTTTGACTCCGCCATCAAGCGGTACCATCCAAAGGACTACAGATCCATTCAAAGGGAAAGAAGAGCTTCATCCGTAGATAGCAGATCGAGGTTGAGTATCAGTGATCAAATGTTAGTCTCACAGTCGTCTGATTTTTCTGATATAACGGAATCACCTAGATCATATGACACTGGTTTAATGAGTCCAATGTCTGATAAATCAGTAGCTGCTGATTTTCACCTCGTTGCCATAGACTCGGGTGTTCCACGACGGCCTCCTGCTGGAAAACGAGCAAGCGACCAGGAAATTTATCCAAGATTAGTTGAGCTACTCCTCAATAGTAGCCAATATTCTTCAAATTTGTTACATGAAATAACAGAAGGAAATTTAGGACATCCACTGGCTGAAGTTGGTGAAGAAATATCTAAAGTTCGATCAGTAGTAACACCAGTTGTACGTGAGTTCCGAAATGGTTTTCTTGCTGGTGTCAGGGATTTGCAAGAGTTTCACATTTTCCTTGTTACCCTTCATCAGAAACTAGATGTGTTGCTTCGGGCATTCTTTAGTATGATGGACAAAACAATGTATGCAGATTTTGACAGAGAGGATTATGCTATTCCTGAATCACCTTCACAAATTCATGGGCATGAGATGACTCATTATCCATCTCCCTCTAAAGATCGGGTGCCTAGTGATATTGATCACAGTGAGGCAGATATGCAAAAAGCAGTACCTAGGACACCAACTTCAGAAAACAAAGAAGATGCTTGTTCGCCTATGTCACGAGAAAGTTGGCATGGAAGATACAATAAAGTTGGAGAATCTCTTAGCAGTCAGCGTTTGGCAGCAAAGCTTCGCGACTTTCATAAATTTGCAAAGGTTAGTCTCTTCGAGCTAGGATTACTATGTTTAAATCAGTAGATTTGGTTTAGTTTTTAAAATATAAAAGAGCTTGTCTTCTTGGATGGAAATTCTTAGCAATTTTCTCTTCATTCAGTCTGATACTTTTCGTGGTGGTTCAGATTGATGCTGAGTCTAATAAAGAACTAGACCAGTGGAATGAAACATTGCGGAACGAAGTTTTGAAACTCTGCCAAGAGAACGGTTTCAACACTGGTTTTTTTGAGGGCAGTGATAATAACAGTTGCACTGATGCTTACGAGCTAAAGGTATCATGGGATTTTGTTATTTCCTTTTTTCCTGAAAGTGATCTTCATTTTAGAATATGTTTTTTGGCAACTGAACTCAAACATTGTTTCTCTTGTTTGCATTCTCATTCATAACAGGTTAGACTTGAGCATATTCTTGAGAGGATATCATTGATTTGCAAAGCGGCTAATACAGAGAAACCATCAATGATACAAGATAATCTTTTTATCGGGGGAGGATTGGCTGCACGGTCAGTTTACACTCTTCAGCATATAGGTATAACTCATATTCTGTGTTTGTGCGCAAATGAAATCGGGCAATCGGATACTCAATACCCCGATCTGTTCAAGTACAAAAATTTCTCAGTAAGTGAACCTTTCTTCTCTGACGCTTGATTATGTGATTCGTTACCAAGGCATTGCTAAAATGAATTTATAAAAAATGCATCTATAAAGATGAGGGTTCTCTTCTTGTGTCTTCCCTTTGACCAGATAACCGATGATGAAGACGCAAAGATCGAGAGCATCTTTCAAGAAGCTCTCGATTTCATCAACCATGGCGAGGAAACAGGTGGCAAAATTTTGGTTCATTGCTTTGAAGGTCGGAGTAGAAGTGCAACCGTAGTGCTTGCTTACCTAATGCTTCGAAAGTAAGTTTTTGGGGACAATTAGAATTTGTTGAAACATGATTCAAAGTATGAAAATCAACAAAAAAAATCTCCAATTCTTCTTCTCATTTGTTTTGCTGGTGGGATTAACAACCAGGAACCTCACACTTTTAGAAGCATGGAGCAAACTAAGAAAGGTACATAGACGAGCTCAACCGAACGACGGATTTGCCCGGATCTTACTTAACCTCGACAAGAAATGTCACGGAAAAGTGTCGATGGAGTGGAGACAGAGGAAACCGACAATGAAAGTGTGTCCAGTTTGTGGTAAGAACGCAGGTCTAAGCAGCAGCTCTCTGAAGCTTCATCTCCAGAAATCTCACAAGAAACTGTCGTCGGGAAGTGTTGACAGTGCAATGAACATGGAGATTCAAAAGGCTTTGGAGGCGCTTCAACTCAGCACTGGCCGTGGGTCAAGTGCTAGCCCCAATTCTTTTCAGTCCCATTCTGGTTAGAGAGTCCGATTTAGTTTGTTCCGGTCAAAGTCTCTAATCGAACATATTTTACTTTCCGAGAAAAAACTGATCTGTTTTGTTTCTTCCTGAAACAGATCTTTGTATTTGGTAAACAACTAAATTAAAAGTAACTTCACCTGAAGTTAACAAAACAAATATTAAAAAATATTCTGTGTAAACAAAACCCAGTAGATTTTTTTTTGGAAAATTTCTACAAAACGAAATAAAATTGAAATGCGAATTTGTAAGTTTTCCTTCATCACCTTTCATTTCAGTAAGTATAAAGTTGTATGTACCCCCGTAAACAAAAAGAGTGTAGAAGACCACTTGTTGGCGAGTACTGAATTAATAATTTAGGAGGCTACTCGTATTTTGGAGAAGTATTAATAAATAGCATTGGAATAGAAATCGAATCCATTCCATTTCCTCTAAGAAGCGTGGGTCCAAAAATTGCAATTCCAGAGCTCAAGTGTGTTTTAAAGACGTGAGGCTGAGAAGTAACGAAGAGACAAAAGAAAAAAAGAGAGGACAATGTGACCAAAGGTGGTAACATAACACACGTATGACTCCTCCTCACTTTGCTGTCCACAAAATTCTCTTACATTTTTCATTTTCTCTTTGGCTTCAAATTTATCGTTATATGATTCGTGTATACGATATGTAAGTTTTAAGCGAATATATATGTCTACTTCTAAATTTAAAACTTGATTTTGACAAAAACAAATTGTGTATAATTAAATGCTGTAAAATAGCTAGAGAAGATTGTATAAATGCATTAAATGGTTTGGGGGGAAAATATGCTAACGTCTTTATCAATCACATCGTCAAGAGTTGTATATTTTCAAACAACAACCAAATTGAAAATTTACATCAAACAATACAACACCTAACGCGATTGTAGAACCAACTTATAAGATAATCAAAGCTCGAACATCAGTAAGAATCTCTATAAATAATATCTTAGTTTCTTCACCAATCATCACCGCTACATATTTATATATCTTAGTTTATGATGTAGCATAACAATCAATACTAATTAGTTCCACATTTATAGGTTCAGTCGAAAACTCGAAATGTTAACTCGGATTAGCATTAAATTAACGTCGTTTCGCCTACTAGATGGAATGCATGAATTAAATACAAGTTTCCATGTTTGGCTATATAAGTAGCCACGACGACTCACTTCACATTTTCTTACCTGAAATAGGATTTAATGGGACCTTCTCTGTCCTCCTCCTTTGTATACGAATGGATAAAATCATTACGTGTAAATAAACCCATTTTATTTATTTACTGATGGGAAACAATATTTAAATTGATTTTTTAGAAACTATATTTATAATAAAAAAATGTATTAATAAAAAATTATTTTGAATGGGATTGGTTCTCGATTGGTCCGAATCCCAAAGAAGAAGCTTTACAAGAACAGTGATTACTCTGTTTTCATATGAACACTCTTCATCCTCCGCATCAAGAACAAGAACAAGAACAAGAAGAAGCTATATACCAATGGGATCTTTCTCTCTCCACCGTCGTCTCTTCCTCCTCCTCCTCCGCCTCCGACGTTATCGGTGCTATTGAGTTCGACCCCACTGATAACATCGTCGCTACCGCTGGTATTTCTAGAAAGATTCGTTTTTACGGCCTCCCTTCTCTCTTACGCACCAGCGCCGCCGTCTCTGGAGGAGGAGGAGGCGTTTCTTTCGTCGATCAAGCGACAGCTTGCGAGTATTACATCTGTACGCCGGCGAAGCTCAGTAGTCTACGGTGGAGACCCGGGTCGGGCGGTCGTGTCATCGGGTCGGGAGATTACGACGGCGTAGTGACCGAGTACGATCTCGAGAAGAGAACGCCGGTTTTCGAAAGGGACGAGCACGGAGGCCGCCGCGTATGGAGCGTGGATTACACTCGCAACGGCGGCGGTTCTGTGGTGGGCGCGTCAGGATCGGACGACGGGACTATGCAGGTTTGGGATCCGAGGTGTCCGCCGGAGGAATCTGTCGGCGTAGTACGACCGGCGGGGATATGCCGGAGCGCCGTTTGTTGCGTGGAGTTCGATCCATCCGGCGGACCGGCCGTGGCCGTGGGATGCGCTGATCGGAAAGGGTACGTTTACGATATGAGGAAACTCGTCGACCCGGCGTTGACTTTGCAAGGCCACACGAAAACGGTGTCGTATGTGAGGTTCCTAGACGGCGGTACGGTGGTGACGGCAGGCACGGACGGGTGTCTGAAGCTGTGGAGCGTGGAGGACGGGAGAGTGATTCGCACGTACGAAGGGCACGTGAACAATAGAAACTTCGTGGGGTTATCGGTATGGAGAAACGGCGCGCTGTTCGGATGCGGGTCGGAGAACAACAAGGTGTTCGTGTATGATAAGAGGTGGGGGAAGCCGGTATGGATAGACGGGTTCGAACCGGTTGGGATGAATTCGGGTTCGGATAAGCGGTTCGTGAGTAGCGTCTGTTGGAGGCAATCAGGTGTGGACCAGTGCACGCTAGTGGCTGGGGGATCTGATGGAGTACTACAGGTTTACGTGGGCAAAACAAAGCCATAGTCCCCTTTTAATATTATTATTCTTCTTCTTGATTTTTTATCATTACTATATGTTTTATGAATTATGATGATGATGATGATAATATTGATGCTTCTTGATTTTTTTCTCTTTTTTTTTTCTTCAAATTTGATTTACTACCTGAGGTTGATTTTTGTATCAGTTGTGAGAGAATTTTATATATCTTTCCTTTTTTTCTTATAAAGGATTTGTTTTTCATTCCATATTTTGAGAAATAATAATGTTCATTATTAGCTAGCTACTAGTTTTGTTGGCAGGTATATGATAAATTTTATATCGCATCACGAGATTAGTTATTTTTGCTTTTTTGGGAGCTTCACAATAGAAAGAAAGAAAGAAAAAACGAAATTATGATTGATGGAATGAGAAAAGCCTAATCAAAACTAGCAATGTGGTAAGCTGTAAAGTCGGATGTCGATGGGAAAGGCCATGTTCCTGTGGTTTAATCCTAAAATCAAAAATAAAAATCGTCTTAAAACCATTTAATTACTAGTAGCTTATTTACAACACAAAATGTGAACATAATTTTATGGGATTCAGATCTTGCCATAATGGTATGCATTTGTTGATTTCCAACATACGTATATAATTGAGAGCACGAGAGAATATAGTAATCTACAGTTGCAATCACAATCAACTAAAATATCTATGGACTATGGAACACAACACCAACAACAACAAAACTAATTGCTAATTGTTATGCGAACGTGTAACGCCTTTCTACGTATCATTGCATTCACATGTTCACTATTTGTATTCAAGTGCAGAACCAAAACCGACAATAATATTAGCTTTGCCAAGGAAAAGTAAACAACGATATTACAGATTCCGATTGTGACAACGGAACAAACAACTTAGAATTGGCAGTGAACGTAATTCTACACAGACCATACTAATTACATTTTCTAATTCTTAATGTTAATGTTAATGGTATTCTACAGAAATATAATTATTAGCATTTAAATATGTATGTATATGATGGGTTCTTATGTACATGGAGATCGCATTCACCAATTTCAATGTCTTGATGTCTTCATCCTTTTATCACTGGCTCGTTAGGTTCCTTTAAAATAAAGTTAACCCATATTCAAATACACCATTTCGGTGGCTTGGTTAAAGTGATAGCTCAAAACCCTTTTCTTAATGGACCAAAGACCTCTGTCTTCTTTCTTAGTCATCCTCTTAAGTGTCGAATAACACCATTTTGCTGTTCTCAAATAACACCACCTGCCAGCCTAAGTATGAAGACTAAACTTCCGAAGTTCCACTTTTCTACAGACCTTGATTGCGATATGGTGAAATAGTTTTTGCCCAACAAAATTTCAGGAGTTGAATCTAGTAAGAGTTTGGTCAACGAAAGTGCGTAGATTTTGTATTTTCGTCTATGATAATCAAAGTCTCCAAACAAAAAAGGGATCATCAAACAAAACATTAAAACATTCAAAAACCAAAATAAAACCAAAAATCTCCAGACTTTGAAATCTCTTAGACTCCAGTGAATGCCTTCTTTCCAAAAGCGGATGCACCAGCTGGGATCACCTTCAGCACATTGAACCTAACAGTCTTAGACAACGGCCTGCAAAATATACCACCAACAATCAGATATTGTTTTCCCCAGCGTTGCCTACATCTATAAACAGAGACAACCCAAATTTTCTACCTGCATTGGCCAATGATGACATGGTCACCTTCCTTGACACGGAAGCACGGTGAGACATGAGCAGGGATATTGGAATGCCTCTTCTCATATCTGATTAAAATTAACAAGATAATAATGTAAGTTAAACTTAAAACCTTAAACCATTTTATGCTATACCGAGAACAGAGATCACAATGTGGATTTAGATGAACAAAACTTACCGCTGATACTTCTTCACAAAGTGGAGATAATTCCTACGAACAATGATGGTTCTCTGCATCTTGGCACTGTGGCAAGTACCAGCTAAGATACGACCTCTGATAGAAACAGTTCCAGTGAATGGACATTTCTGGTCAATGTAAGCTCCTATTCCACAGAAAAAAAAAACAGAACATGACTTAATGTTTCGATCTTAAACTTCAGTATACCATTTCAAATCTCATAACAGCAAGCAATCTGACACAATTCTCTACTCCACCACCAACCAAAAAAATCTATGCCTAAGCTAGATTTATGATTATCACAGTTTACTAGTGAAGTGAAAGATGCAGATTTCTAGATAGGAAACCTTAGATTACACACTGTTAGTCACCTAATTACTTAATAGTTACACTAAACCATCTATTTCAGATCAATCAGAAGAAACAGAACAAAGAAAGAAAAAAAGGACAAACCTTCAATGGCTTCACGAGGAGTCTTGAAACCCAAACCAATGTTCTTCCAGAATCGGTTTCCACCCTTTCCAGGTCTCTTTCCTTTCCCAGATTTCTTCGAGCTGAAACACAAAAACACCATTAAAACCTCTCAATCATATGGTCCACCAATTCAGAATCAAATGGATACATAATAAGTAAAAAAAATAAGATTTTTATTTTGGGTTGTCAAGAATTATACCTTAGGAAAACCTTGGGTTGCTTCAGAAAAGCTTTCTCAGTCTGCAACAGAAGAAATAAGAAGAGGATTAGAATCGTAAAAGAGTAAGAGAGTGTTGAAATGAATATACAGAGACGGATGAAAACGAACTTGCTCAGCCATGGCTACTGATAGCTGCTCTCCGCGGAGCTCTGAGAGGGGCAAAAGGGCTGTAGAAAATGCGAGAGAGGCAAAAGGAAGAGAGACTGAAATCTCAAGTAATGAAGCTCCTCCGGATGAAACCCTAGCTTCCGAGTTCTCTCTCTTTAGTTGGGTTTGGGCCTTAGTGTTTCATATGGGCCGTGATTTACATTTATGATATCGATTAGGGCTCCCATATTGTTTTTTTACCACACTTACGAACCAGTGACATTGTTTTGACCAAACAGTCAAACACGAAACCAGTGATATTTTAACAATTTATAATTGTGGTTAGCCGTGGCCGGTTCCGGACAGGTCGATTCCGGTTCACCGAAATAATTTGGTTTGATTCTGCTTTTCGGTTTGGTATATTCAGTTTGAGTATTTTGACCAGGCCTCGATTTTTTGGTTATGTCATGAGGTGGCTCGATTCGTGGCTTAAATATTTTATTTTGTTGTTGTGATGTTTGGTATTATCTTATGTTTACATTAATATGATTTGAGTCTTATCTGTTTTTGCTGCAACACATATGAAGCTATGGGACCTTGTTCTTGTTTTACATATCGTACCACTTATTACCGCAATTAGAAATAGGGGCCGGGGGATAGAGATCCAAACTATCAAAGGTTACGCCATAAAGAAAGAAAATTATAACATTTCACGTACCAATTCATAAAGCTAGGAATAAGCCTTTCAAGTTTCAAATGAAAAAAGCTGAACAAACAAATACAAATTAAATTAACAAACGCACCCCAATCAATATAAGATGTTTTCATTTTTGACCTTATAACTTTCTATGTTGCCATATTAATCCCAATATTATTCAAGTTTTTGCTATGGATATGATTTAGAGATCAAATGCACCCAAAAAGCTTTTTGGGAGCGGTTCCGGTGGCGCGGTACTTGGCCGCTAATTCCTCGGCTTTGAGGATCTCTTCTCCACGCTTAGCTTCGATCATCGCTCTTTTCTCTTCTGCCTCTTTGTGAATTTGAGCTATTTTGTTCTTCATCACCTCCACATACTCTGCCTTCTTTTTCTCTAATTGCTCCTGTTTTCCAAATTCCAATTTCACAATTAAAGAAAAGTCAGGGCTAATATCAAAGATGTGTCAAAATCTTGGACAGAGTATGCAAAATATTTTAAGCGTAATTTTTAAACACAAATAAGAAGCCAGAGTGTAAACCTCCATTTTCTTGAGTTCAGCTTCCACAGCTGCTTTCTTGTTGTTCTCCCATGACCCAATTGAAGAAAGCTTCTTCTCAGCTCTGTTTCAAACATTTGCTTCAAAACCTTAATCATAATATCTATCATGGATTAAGTGAATAGGATGAAAAACGTTACTTGTTCTCCACTTTGCATTTCTCAGCCTCTTCCCAAGCTTTGATAAGTGACATCCTCTTCTCTGTCTCAACTCTAGCCAGAACAGCATCTTCACTCCCAATATTATTTTTGAGCAAATTACAATCACTACTAATCAGAGTTTATATATTGTATGTACGAAAATAATTAAAGACATTGATAAACACAAACAGAACCCAAACGAAACGACCTAATTATTTACTTCTGAATTTGACAACTAATTATTTAAATAACCATGTATTTAGCTCGTTAATTACCTCGATTAACTGATCCTTCTTTCTTTTCTTCCTCTACTTCCTCTGCCACACACGAACAAAAAAATATAAGTACTACTCCTAAAAAAAGAACCTTAAAATTGATATTAATACAGAACTTTCACTTTAAATATTATTAAAGGAAAATTATGTTCTTAATCTTGAAATAAAGAAAAATATATTTAAACGTTATCAGTAAAAAAAAAAAACTTTAAGAAAATCAGGTAATTTTGACTCTTATCAGTTAATTTATAGAAAAAAACAAAGAAAAAATATTTGCCTAAGATTTTCATGATCGTTCGGCAAACTTGACTTATATTGAAAAAAGATATGAGTAACTTACTAGCGACGACGGGAACAAGAGCCTTGGAGTCCTCTAGCTTCTCCTCCACCGGCGCAGGAGATGGAAGAACCGGTGGTGGAGCCACAGGCTTCTCTTGTGGCTGTGGAACAACAACATCCTCGGCCGCAACAACAGGCTTCTCCTGTGGAGGAACAACAACAGGTTTCTCCTGATGATCAGAGACATCCGTGGAAGCAACAGGTTTCTCCACCGGAGCTTGGGGTGATGGAGCTGGTTCCGTAACGGTCTCTGTCACCTTCTTCGATTCCTCTTCAGCCATGACGACGTTTTAAGGTTCAACAACTAAAGATTTACAAGAGAATCAGAATGATTCACAACTTTTTTTTGGTTATATAAGAGAGAGAGATAGAAAAAAAAGAAAATATATATTTAGAAAAATGAATTGTTGTATTTTCAAGAAACTGAGCTGGAGAAAGAAATGTTTGGTAAGTAAAATGATATATATGTTCTGTTCCTCGTTGTCATAAAATGACTCGCCTCCTTCTTCCCTATTTATATATTTTAGTTTTCTTCCTTTAATTAGGATCATTGATGCACGATCATTACTCTTTAGATCATTTTATAAACTCCATCCAATATGGTATTTATATTTTCAATTTTCACCCCTATTTTCTTTTGAATTACTTCAATAACGTTACTATATGGGGGTTCATTTCATATATGCTAATAAGTTTTGGTACTTAAATTGAAATGTTTTCGAAGTATAAGGATTCAACGGCAAATTCACAAGTCTTAGAAATTATATAGGAGTGTGACATTTCTCGGATGTTGTTTAAGGTGGACATCAGTAACACGGAACCGTGATTAGGGAGTAGAACCGGTTCGCTACTCAGCTCAAAATGTTATCAAACCGGGTTGTATTACAGAAATTTCACAATTATTATCTAATAAACCGGATAAATATGAGAATCATCTCAAACCGTTTTTAACTTCTTTTTGATTGTTTCACCAACTCCCCCCCTCCCCATGACATCATATAAGGTTAATAAAAAAGTTAAGAGAAATACAACTGAGGAAATAAAAGATAGGATACTTTACGTTACGTTACTTTAATTTATATAGATAGCCCTAACCTAAAAGAAACTCTTTATAAACTTGTAACAACATTTCTTTCTTTGCGCGATTCTTGTTTTCTTATCGAAACCGTAAAGTTTTATATCGTTGAATCGTAAAATTGGTAAAGTTAATTAAGTGAATGAATCCAATTAATCATAATATATATTATAGAATATGCTAAATCAAGAAAATAATTAGTATTCACAATTTTTATAACAGAAAGGTAGCTAATACTTGCTATTTATAGTAAAAGAAAGGTGCAGTAAACAAAAGGTAAATTACAAGTAAATCGCCATTATCGTTAATATTGGTTTAAGAGTCCTTGTTGTTAATAATTGTTTATACGATTTACTAATTAATACTAGTTGATGTTTTCATCCCATGAGTAATTAAGATTCTGATAGCTTTGAGTATTTTGATTATCACATTTGTAAGTACACTTGTAAAAATAGTAAACTTGTTGTACTCGTTAGTTTGGTCGTTCCCTTATAAAAAATAAAATTAAAATGTCCAATGTACTTTAGTTTTATTACAAAGTATTGAACAATTAGTTTTACACCATAAGATTATTCAAGATGACAAAAAAATTTAGGGGTTTTCAATATACTAAACAATTACTTATTTTATTTCTTAGGTTCTTCAGCCTTTTTCTCTTCTTTCTTCTCCTCTTTCTTTTCCTCTTTCTTCTCTTCCTTCTTCTCTTCTTTCTTCTCCTCTTTGGCCGGTCCAACCGATATCAAATCGACTTTACCTACCTTCTTCAACTTCTTCACCACCGCAACCGCATCCATCTGACCGATCACCGTCAGTTTTTGTTCCTTCATATCCGCTGCTATCGAATCAACTCCTGCTTAAACACATTCCTCTTATCAATATACTACAAACTTGTATCATCTTTGATCATTTACACTCGTCTATAGTTTACCAATAAGGCCGACCACAATCACATATGCCCACATCCATTACTAGTGATAAAGGCCTTCAGTCACTAGCCTATCAAAATATGGGCCTCCAAATAAGTGCACCCATTACACTCACTCACACTATTTGTTCTTCACTGCTAGAAGCCTAAAAGAATCTCGTTGACTAAATGTGTCACAAAAGGTCAAATAACCCAAGCTCCCGAAAATTGACGCAATTATATACAATCGAGCCAGATTCAGTAACACGATTGTTTCGTATAGTTTTAGCTAGCAACAAAGCTGTTCAATCTTTCTTGTTTTCTATAGAAATCCTAAGAAAATCTATAATAGTTTAGAATTACTACGGCAATGATACCCAGAAACAAGAACTGAATGTTTTCAATCGGAAAGTAATAAAAGAAGAATTAGTAAAGAGAATCACCGAAGATATCAGCTGCAGCTTCTATGGCTTTTTGCTTGGTCTTATCATCAGTCATGGTTAAAACCTTCAACACCACTTTCTATAAAACCAAAAGTAAAAAAGAATTACAATTTAGAAGAAAGGAGCTATCAATCAATTACTTAAAAACTGATATGAGAAACCAAACCTGAGCCATTTGGTCTGGGGATCTTGGAAGAAGTTCAAGAAGAGAAGAGAAGAGATCGAGAAAGGAAAGTGTTTTGATGTTTTTTTTTTGTTCTTTAAAATAAAATAAAGAGAGAGAGAGAGAAATTGACAAAAGTTTGTGGTGGCTTTTGGTAAAAGGATTGAGTATGTGACGTATGTAGTAGTCTCAATGTTAATGGACAGCTCTGCAATATTCTTCTTATTACTTTGCCTACTTTCTCTTAAAGTTGTTTTGTTTTGTCTCGTAATCATTCCATTAGTGACACTAACAGAGTCTTAACCCGATTCAGACGTAATCTCTCTTAAGTACACAGACACAATTAAACTAGTTAACACTCAACACTAAACATCATCATTCATCATCAAAAGGGCCAACGAAGTCTTTTCCAATTACATATAATCTAAAGTTTTCATTTTGCATACTAGAGATTAGCTTAGATTAGAGGTCATATTAACTATCTACCATGGAGCTGACGCAGTTGTCTGAAACTCAAGCTTCACATCATCAAGCTGTTGGACAATCTTTGCTGCACATGATTTACTCTCAGCTATCTCTTTCTCCGTGTTTTCTTTCAGCATCTGCAGCTCGCGAATCTTGCACTCGTTCTCAACCAGTACCCTCTCTTTCGCTACAGCTGCTTTCTCGGCACTTTTGAGTTCATCCGTTTTCTTTGACTGCATATCTCTGAGAGACAGCAGCTTAGTGATCCGTAACTGAGGTGCTTTTACATTGAACCCGTGTTTCTCTAACTTGGAGAAGGAATCACTGAGGCTTAATAATGAGCTTATGGGATCTTCTTGTTGAAGAGCTTTGACTTCATCAAGTAAACCAGAAAAGGTAAGCATCATACCAACCGCTAACATTTCACGGGATTCTTCTCTAGTCTCCGCCAATAAGCTGAAATGAGGACTTTGTGGGACTGTTTTAAATACCTCCATTGATTCAAGTGTCTTCCAAATTGGTAACTTCTTCTCAAAGGGCAAAACCATTGTTGTATCCTTTGCTTTGTCTTCCTCAACACGAGCAACAGAGCAAATGTTATCTTCTCTTTTCCTCTTTCGATTAATATCTTCGCTATTTTCCTGCATGGAAGTTGTCAAATATCAACCAATAGATAAATAAGAGTCAAGAGGATTTAGATGATTAGCCACCAGCTAACAAACTACAAAGAAAGTGAGAATTATAATGTTAAAGTGAAGAATTAGCTTTACATTCTCTCGTGTTGAGTCGTTTCCCGAGCCATTCTGATTCCTCGGAAGTGGCTTCTTGGAGGATGTCTTTCTTTGAGTTTCAGCCTCTATTTGTTTCAACGGTGTTGTAGTTATCCCAGGAGATGGAGTTACAGGTGGATCAAATTCATTTCCTGTAGTTATAAGGTCAACTTTCATGATATAGAAAGTGAATATGGGTATCATACGTTGGTTAGTGTTTACCAACTTACCATTCATCACAGACTCACCCATCTCATCTCCTGAGCCCTGAGTTGAAGACAATTCCCTTGTCTGCAACATCTTACACAGATCAGAAGCCACAATAGGATGATAATAATAACACAAAGACTTTCAATGCAAACCATCATTACACATCTAAAAGATGCAGTCAAGAGCCAAGTTTTTTGCTGAAGTTCTAAAAAACTGAAATGGCAGTTTTCATATTCCCATTCTTGCAAACAGTTCATAGATTAGTCAATATTAACAATAATCTAGTGTTGACTGAATCCAGTGAATACAAATTACCTTCCAAACGCCATCTTCCCACACCTTCAAAGGCCTAAGATCCGATTTTTTAACCATCATTTTCTTATTTGTAGCCTCCATAAGCAATCCACACCATTTCTGAGAGAGACTTCCCATCACTGGTACTTGATTTTCCATAAATCGTCCTTGACGCCATCCAGTACCGTCATGATACACCTCTATGAGTTCCTCCAACTGATACTCTTCAACCCGAATGGAAGGCGGTGTAGGCCTAAGACTACGCAAATCGACAGTTTTGGTGGGTCTTGACTCATAACTCTTGCCGATCAAAGGCATATCCTTGACAATATATCTATACTCATCACCATCATCCTCTTTAAACTCTTTAATAACCATTGCAGGAACCCAGACAACCTCAGCTTCATCTTTCTTAGACCTTAATTCCACCATTGTTCCAGGACTAAACATAGGCTCCTCAGCCAACCGCTTCAAGAACTAACAGTAAAGTTAAAGTCTTTCAATAAGCTTCCACAACCAGAGTATCCATACATTAGAAAAAAACAAAACTTTCGATAATAATGGCATTAAAGACACAAAATTGAGAAGCAAATCTTCCCCTCAAAAACTCCATTACCTCTGAATTTCGTGTTGATTCAGTGAACCACCATGGGGATATCCGCTTATCGACCCACTCAAGATGAGGCCTCAAATGCTTTCTATCAAACCGAATGATATCAGAGAGTGAATCAAAGAACACCAAACACTTGTCATCACTAATCTCTTTGACCACAAAACCAGTCCACCACGCTCGTTTATAATCAGCGTCGACGATGGTGCCTATCTCGATATCGATGCAAGCTTTTGGCGGAATGGGTCGAATCAAGACTCTGTGTCTGAGTTCGTTAAGAGGAGTGGAGAAGTCATCCTTATGGAACCGAACACAAAGCTCTTTGGATACAGATTTGGGATTCGTTGGCGGTTTTGCCTCGATAATGGCTTTGTACCAAACGCCTTCAATGCCATTGTTTTTGTAAGAGACTTCGACTTCACAACCTTCTCGCAGGGATAGCTTTTCACTTGAGAACAGTCTCCTCCCCATGCTTGATTTTACTCACAGTAAGAACAAAATATCGTAACTTCTTTTTTTGTAGAAACCCCTAAAACTGACGAAGACGGCAAAGTAACTGTGAGTACTCAGGGTAAACTAAAGTTTTGAGTAATTTCGAAAAAGGGAAAAATGTTTAAAGACATTGGATCGTAACAAATTTTTTTTTTACTAAAATGTTATATCCCACCAATAATGTTGGTTTAAGTACACGAATTTTTTTCTAAAAAATTAATAAATTTTGTGGAAGTTTATTTAAAGAGTGTATTACGAGAAATATAACTTTTAAAAAAACATATGTGATACTTTTAAAAAAGTGTATTACGAGAAAGGTAACTTTAAAAAAAAATTATTTTAAGATACTTGATAAAATCCCACTAATAATGTTGATCTAAGTACACGAATTTTTAAAAATTCAATAAATTTTGTGGGAGTTTATTTAAATACACCGGTTGAATACTCATTCAATATATTAAATATTGTTGATCAAACCAAAATATATATGCAGTTAAATAAGATAATTGAACAACTTACCGTATTAAAGTATTAAATGACATAGCACAATGTTTATGAATTTTTAATGACATTTTTTCAATTACTATATAATCTTTTGAGACAATATTTTGCAACTAAATAGCATCTCCATCATCTCCATCTCCATCATTTAGTAATATAGATGGTTTGTCTTAAATTATATAAAAAATTAAATAATAATAGAAATTAAACCAATCAGAAAATGACATCTAGAATACATAGTGTCTTTTTGTTGATAAAAAATAATAATAATAATAATACAAAGTGTCTTCTATAAAACACTTTTGTCTTCGCTCTTAAAAAGGATTTTAAAATTATAATTCAAACTATAACTTAAGATACATATAGTATAAGTATAACCAATGAGATGGTATAAATATTCTACTGATTATACGATGGACAATTTAAATAGACAATCATCTTCAATGAAAAAACAATACCTACAAATTCATTTACCATTCTACTACGACATGGTGTTAGAGCAAGATTAATGTTGAGTTCTTAACCTAAGATTTTGTTAACAAAATCTCTAGAACCTTTCTTAACAAAATTTTAAGTTAAGAGCCCACCATTTAAATATGGTCACACCTCTTATATGTTTTTCTTTCGAAAAATAATCAAAATAATGTTTTTATTTATTTTAAATACCGAATCATGTTAGGCGAAGCTCATTGTTGTTCTTTTTGGCTTTTTGCATACTAAACAAAATAAAGATTTGTTAAACCATTCCAATCAAATGACTAAATTGGTAGATGTGATGTGACCATCCATTATATAAACCAATAATAGAATGGTAAATGACAAATTTTCTATAATGTCTTCTTACCACCGTTCACACAATAATTCTCTTCTCGAGAAGATAAAGCATTTTCATGTCGTCTTCCTCTTCCCCGCATAAGTATACACGTAACATAAATACTATACATCTTCGTCTTCGTCTTCGTCTTCGTCTTCGTTAACAAACAAAAATCGTGGGAAAAAACACATGGACACTAAAGAAGATGAAGAGTCTCGTGTTATGAGACCAACCGAACTTCAACTTCATGATTCAGTTTCTGTAAGAACAGGTAATTAACTCCGTTAAGCTTATCATTTAGTTTGTAATTAAATGTATATTTTAGTCGCTAATAGTGTTTTCTTGATTATAATATAAAGGAACGTTGTGGACGGCGGTGGCACATATAATAACAGGAGTGATAGGAGCAGGAGTGTTGTCTTTGGCTTGGGCCATGGCCGAGCTTGGTTGGATTGCTGGTCCAGCCGCCATGATAGCCTTTGCCGGAGTCACACTTCTCTCTGCTTTTCTTCTTTCCGATTGCTACCGTTACCCTGATTCTGAAAACGGTCCCATCCGACTAAACTCTTACTCTCAAGCCGTTAAATTGTATTTAGGTTAGCTTCAAACCTCATATTCCGACCAAACATAGTAAACTAGTTTGATTGGTCTGATGGTGTTGGTCGAGTTGTACAGCCGTAGAGGATTCGTTTCTAGAATGAGATTCCTTACCATTTATGATTATATTTTTGGTTACTAGAGATATATACTTAAATTGTAAGTATTATTCAGTTTGTAATTTCAATTTGCAGGGAAGAAGAATCAGATGGTATGCGGGGTCTTGGTATACATTACCCTTGTTGGTTGTGGCGTTGCTTATACCATTGTGACAGCTACTTGCCTTAGGTAATAACTATCATGTTAAACGTAATCCTTTTTCTCTCTTAGAAATTAACTATTGATATCTTTTTTCTTTTGGGTGAAATTATTATTGAGGTTCTTGCATTCCAATACAGAGCAATCATGAGATCGAATTGTTATCATAGAGAAGGACGCAATGCAACATGTTCTTTTGGAAACAAAAACAACTACTTCATGCTTTTGTTTGGTTTGCTTCAGATATTTATGTCACAAATACCTAATTTCCACAACATGCTATGGCTCTCTCTTGTCGCTGCGATTATGTCTTTTGCTTACTCTTCCATCGGCCTCGGCCTCGCCTTTGGCAAAATCATCGGTAAAGATAACCATCTCTCGTATACGGATCAATTTTTGCTTTCTTGCTTCTGACACTAACCAATTATTAAGAGTTAAAAGTGTTCATATGGTACTATATTGTCTATGTTACTTTGTAACTATATATCGTCAATTGATTTTGAGATGGAAGATCATTTGAATGATTTAAATTTTTGTTTTGTTTCTGAAACTAATGAAGAAAAACGACAAATTGAGGGAAGCTTAAAGGGAACTCCAGCAGACAACATTGGTGCAAAAGTATGGTTAGTGTTCCAAGCTCTAGGGAACATTGCCTTTTCATATCCTTTCTCAACCATACTTCTTGAGATTCAGGTAAATAATTTAAGTTCATACACATAATGATGCTAATTAAGTAAGACAAAAACATTAACTACTCCTAGAGATTCTAAAAATTTGTACGTTAAATCACAAGAGCCTAAAAGAAGTTGATATACTCTGCTGATCAAGAAACCTTTTCATGTGGACTGAATGAAAATTAATTAAGAACAGGACACATTGAGATCCCCACCAGCGGAGAAACAAACAATGAAGAAAGCCTCGATCGTTGCGGTATCCATCCAAACATTCTTCTACCTTTGCTGTGGATGTTTTGGCTACGCTGCCTTTGGAGATTCCACCCCGGGAAATCTCTTGACCGGTTTCGGATTCTATGAGCCATTCTGGCTTGTCGATTTCGCCAACGCTTGTATTGTTCTTCATTTAGTAGGTGGATATCAGGTATCGTACAAACAATCCCCTTAGTCCCATGCATCTAACCAACACATCTTTTATTGACATGCACAATTTTAATATTTTAGGAAATACTATTTTTTGGCTAATTATATATGCAATTTTTGTATTTTAACATATGGGATGTCATTGTAGGTCTACAGTCAACCAATATTTGCGGCTATGGAGAGATGGCTAACAGAGAAATTCCCACAAAACAAGTTCGTCGCCAGATTCTACGGTTTCAAACTGCCAATGTTACGAGGAGGAATGGTGAGAGTGAATCCAATGAGGATGTGTCTGAGAACGATGTATGTGGTTATCATAACGGGAGTAGCAATGGTGTTTCCATACTTCAATGAAGTACTTGGAGTGTTGGGTGCACTTGGGTTTTGGCCTTTGGCAGTGTATTTTCCTGTGGAGATGTGTATATTGCAGAAGAAGATCCGAAGTTGGACTCGACCATGGCTTCTTCTTAGAGTTTTCAGCTTTGTTTGCTTGCTCGTCTCACTCTTGTCTCTTGTTGGATCTATTCATGGTCTTGTCGGAGCAAAATTCCGATGACTAACCAACTTATCTTGATATATTTGATCTATCATTAAAAACCGATTAGACTTAATACAAGTGAATACTAATTAAACTTTTAACATATATATGCTGAGATAGGAATACAAATTACAAACCATTAGAATTATTTCTAACAAACAGAATATTAGAAGAAAAAAAAAGTTGATTATAAAGTTAATATTGATGGACAGAATTAAAAGTGGTGAGATATATGAACACATTATTCTTTTTGCATTCTAAGCAAAAACAAAATGGACCACCCAACTGTTTAGCTTCGACCATTCCAATTTCCAATCAATGTCTAATTAATGACTAATGTATACTTAGGTGTGACCATAGGCGACTAAAAATATCTTTAGATACTATATATTTACATGAACACGAGTAATATAAATTTAGCTACACGTAAAGTTATAATAGTAGTAGTAGACAACCATCTGTCTTCCAATTTACTTAAACAAGGTTTCTTTCCCCAAGAAGATTAAATGTATTCATATCCTCTTTCTGCATACACCTACTAAATATATTCATCATCATCGTCATCCAAAATATATCAAGCAAACAAAAATGATGGACATTAAAGAAGATAACGAGTCTCGAGTTATAACACCAACTGAAACTCAACTTCGTGATTCAGTTTCCGCAAGAACAGGTAAAATTATTCCCTTTAGTAATCATATAATCAGGTTATATATATAGTCACTAATAATTAATTACGTTGTGTGTTTTCTTGAATATAAAATAAAAAAGGAACGTTATGGACGGCTGTGACACATATAATAACAGGAGTGATAGGAGCAGGAGTGTTGTCTTTGGCTTGGGCCACGGCAGAGCTTGGCTGGATCGCTGGTCCGGCCGCGATTTTTGCCTTTGCGGGAGTCACACTTCTCTCTGCTTTTCTTCTTGCCGATTGCTACCGTTACCCCGATCCTGACAACGGTCCCCTTCGGCTTAATTCTTACGCTCAAGCCGTTAAAGTGTATTTAGGTCAACTTCAAAACTTATATTCTAATTTCATTATGCTCAACTTGCCATATATATGACAAAAAGCTTTCAAAATCAAGAATTTGAATAAATGCAATGTGAAAAGAGACTAATTATTTTGCTCCCCGACCAAAGCTATTATGGGGTTCAGGCTTTATATCATGTTAAGATGGTTAGTTTCATTTGCAGGGAAGAAGAATGAACTCGTATGTGGGGTTGTTGTATACATTAACCTTATGGGTTTTTGCATTGCTTATACCATTGTTACGGCTACATGCATTAGGTAAATATATTTTAAACTGTTGTTTATTTCTTTTTTTGGAAACTTCTAACTGATATGTATGAGTTTCTTCCATTTTCCTTACAGAGCAATTATGAAATCGAATTGTTATCATAGAGAAGGACACAATGCAACATGTTCATATGGAGACAACAACAACAACAACTTCATGGTTTTGTTTGGTTTGGTTCAGATCTTTATGTCACAAATACCTAACTTCCACGACATGTTTTGGCTCTCTATTGTCGCTGCAATTATGTCTCTTACTTACTCCTTCATTGGCATAGGCCTTGCCCTTGGCAAAATTATTGGTACCAGATAATTCATCGTATTTAGTTTTTTTTTTTTTTTTTTGGCTGTTGATTGAGTCTTCGCTTAAGATCATTTTTGTTTTCGAAATGAAGAAAAACGAAAAATTGAGGGAAGTGTGAAGGGAACTCCATCTGAAAACAGAGAGGTGCAAAAGTATGGTTAGTGTTTCAAGCTCTAGGGAACATTGCCTTTTCATATCCCTTCTCAATCATACTTCTTGAGATTCAGGTAAATAATTCACCTTTAGACACATCATTATGATAATAATTAGTAAGACAACTTAAAACATTAACTACTCAATTCTAAAAATTGTATGTTATAGTTTCTGATAAAAAAAAAATTATATGGGTTGAATGAAAATTAAGAACAGGACACATTGAGATCACCACCTGCGGAGAAGATAACGATGAAGAAAGCCTCAACGGTTGCTGTATTCATCCAAACATTCTTCTTCTTATGTTGCGGATGTTTAGGCTATGCGGCCTTTGGAGATTCCACCCCGGGAAATCTTCTGACCGGTTTCGGATTCTATGAGCCATTTTGGCTTGTAGATTTCGCCAACGCTTGCATTGTTCTTCACTTAGTTGGTGGATACCAGGTAATCTAAAAAGCCTTGTGCTAATCTAACCAAAAGGTTTGCCATTATCTCAAACGTCAATTTCTATGTTTTCCATTACATCTGAATTCACATTTTAGTAAACAAACCACAATTTTTAGTATTCTAAACAAAATATTTTTAGCTGGTTATGTATATGTTTTGACATTTTGAGTTATAATGAACAAAACAAAAATGTTTACAATACCAAAACATTAGATTTGATTTGATACATGCTCATTAATGCAAACATATAACTGAGAGTCAAAACCATCCAATTTCACGTTTGTAACATAAATATAATGCCAATTTAGGTTTACAGTCAACCGATTTTTGCGGCTATAGAGAGATGGTTATCGGAGAAATACCCACAAAACAAGTTCATCTCCCGATTCTACAGTTTAAAACTTCCAATGTTACTAGGAGAAACAGTGAGATTAAATCCAATGAGGATGTGTTTGAGAACAATGTATGTGGTGATCACAACGGGAGTGGCAGTAATGTTTCCCTACTTCAACGAAGTATTAGGAGTGTTGGGGGCAATTGGATTGTGGCCTTTGGCAGTGTATTTTCCTGTGGAGATGTGTATAATGCAGAAGAAGATACAAAGTTGGACGCGTCCATGGCTTCTTCTTAAAGGTTTTAGCTTTGTTTGCTTGTTTGTCTGTCTCTTGTCTCTTGTTGGATCCATTTATGGACTTGTTGGAGCAAAACTAGGATGATCAGCTAAAACTGCATGTGTGATACAGGAACGATCTTTGGTAAATAACTGAAGAAAACTTTTGTGTAATCCATTAGAAAGTAATTAAAGTTTTTAATACACCAACTCTATTGAAGTGTGTATTGCACAGAGACATGCTTGTTAGGTTTAAACTCTCTGATTTATTGTGTTCTTGTTTGGCTACGAACGAAGAAAAGAAACAGAGCAAGTGGCTAAAAGTAAACGGCACAAGAGATTAATGAGTTCAAATGTCAATTTCACGTAGAGATTACGATACAAACATCGACTGAAAAGTTTGCACATCACACACTTAAAAGTGATGGTTATTTAGTTTTGATATATTTTTATGATTTTTTATCTTTAATCAAAACATATTCAATTAAAAGTGATGGTTAATTAACGTATTTTTACTTTTAACATATGGTGAGATCAGATGGGAATACCAATTACAGACCATTAGAATTATTTCTAACAAAAACAGAATATTAGAAAATTTCATTCCTTAAGAAGAAGAAAAAAAGTTGATTATAAAGTTATTGTTGATGGATAGGATTAAAAGTATTGAGATGAACACATTGTATTCGTTTTGTATTCTAAGCCAAGAAAAATGGACCACTATTTCAATCAATGGACTAATGGTATACGTTGATGTGAGACGTGTGACCATCGACTAAACTATCTTATATTATTCACATGCACACGAGTAATATAAATTACTACACGTAAATTACAATATAGACGGTTTAAAAATAGAAATGGACAAATCCCATGAGCATATCCAATGAACATAGTCTTAAACTTTAGACTATTGTCCATTACGAACCGTCCAAATATTGTTATGTGGACACGCCCAATTAGTCCATGGACGACCCCGACACATCTAAGAAGACCCCATTGTCTTTCCAATTTAGTCAAACAAGGTTTCTATAAATATCTTTATCTCTGTCATCCAAAATCAAGAAGAAGAAAAACTAATGGACATTAAAGAAGATAACGAGTCTCGAGTTATAACACCAAACGAAACTCGACTTCAGGATTCAGTTTCTGTAAGAACAGGTAAAACTAAAACCCTTTAGTAATGTTAATCAGATTATATATAATAGTCGTCGCTTATAATAATTACGTTGTGTTTTCTTGAATTTTTTTTAAAAGGAACGTTATGGACGGCTGTGACACATATAATAACAGGAGTGATAGGAGCAGGAGTGTTGTCTTTGGCTTGGGCCACCGCAGAGCTCGGCTGGATCGCTGGTCCGGCCGCGATTTTAGCTTTCGCTGGAGTCACACTTCTCTCTGCTTTTCTTCTTGCCGATTGCTACCGTTACCCCGATCCTGACAACGGTCCTCTCCGACTTAATTCTTACACTCAAGCCGTTAAGGTTTATTTAGGTTAGTTAATTACTTCATAACTCATATTCTGATTTCATCTAATGAAAAGAATAAAGATTTCCAAAATCAAGAATTTGAGCTTATATTTTAGTTGTAATGTTAATTTGTTTAGATGGTTGGTTTAATTTGCAGGGAAGAAGAATGAAATCGTATGCGGAGCTGTTGTATACATTAGCCTTATGGGTTTTTGCATTGCTTTTACCATTGTTACGTCTACATGCATTAGGTAATTAACTGTTTCTTTTTTTCATTCTTTGGCATTTTTAAATTGATATGTATGAGTTTCTTCCATTTTCCTTGCAGAGCAATTATCAAAACGAATTGTTATCATAGAGAAGGACACAATGCAACATGTTCTTATGGAGACAACAACAACAACATCTTCATGCTTTTGTTTGGTTTGCTTCAGATATTTTTGTCACAAATACCTAATTTCCACAATATGCTATGGCTCTCTACTATTGCTGCGACTATGTCTCTTGCTTACTCCTTCATTGGCATCGGCCTCTCCCTTGGCAAAATCATTGGTACATATATATGATTCATTTAGATTATTCTTTCTTTGTTTTGCTTTTCATTATAATTTGATATACTGAGTCTAACATTTCACTTATTATTATTTGATTATGAGATTTAAAAAAAGACTATTGAATATTTATGTTTCTTCAATGAAGAAAAACGAACGATTGAGGGAAGTGTAAAGGGAACTCCAGCTGATAACAGAAGTACAAAAGTATGGTTAGTGTTCCAAGCTCTTGGGAACATTGCCTTTTCATATCCTTTCTCAATCATACTTCTTGAGATTCAGGTAAATAATTTATGTTCATACATAGATGATGCTAAGTAAGTATAAGATTAATTACTCTAAGAGATCAAGCTAAGAAACCTTTTTTTCATGTGGGTCGAATGAAAATTAAGGATAGGACACATTGAGATCACCACCGGCAGAGAAGCAAACGATGACGAAAGCCTCGATCGTTGCGGTATTCATCCAAACATTCTTCTTCTTCTGTTGCGGTTGTTTAGGCTACGCGGCCTTTGGAGATTTCACTCCGGGAAATCTTTTGACCGGTTTTGGATTCTATGAGCCATTTTGGCTAATCGATTTCGCCAACGCTTGCATTATTCTTCACTTAGTTGGTGGATACCA
This sequence comes from Capsella bursa-pastoris, assembly GCA_036452645.1. Lineage (NCBI taxonomy): Eukaryota > Viridiplantae > Streptophyta > Magnoliopsida > Brassicales > Brassicaceae > Capsella > Capsella bursa-pastoris. Next base: position 7,742,137 of record CP144196.1, read on the forward strand.
GGTATCGTGAAAGTACCCTCATGTCCAAACTAACCAAAACGTCTATGTTTTTCTTTACATGTGTGTACTCACATTTTAGGAAACAAATTAAATATATAACTGATTTTGACAATTGAGTTTACAATTAACGAAACAAAAATGTTTAGAATACCAAAACAGTATACTTGATTTTGATATAATATGTTTTAATGCAAACAAACAACTAGGGAGATTGTAATAACATATAGAATGCCATTTCAGATCTTCAGTCAACCGATATTCGCGGCTATGGAGAGATGGCTAACCGAGAAATACCCACAAAACCAATTCATCGTCCGATTCTACGGCTTCAAACTTCCAATGTTAGGAGGAACAATGAGACTGAATCCAATGAGGCTATGTTTGAGAACAATGTATGTTGTGATCACAACAGGAGTGGCAGTTATGTTTCCCTACTTCAATGAAGTATTAGGAGTGTTGGGGGCATTTGGATTTTGGCCATTGGCAGTGCATTATCCTGTGGAGATGTGTATATTGCAAAAGAAGATACAAAGTTGGACGCGGCCATGGCTTCTTCTTAGAGGTTGTAGCTTTGTTTGCTTGATTGTCTGTCTCTTGTCTCTTGTTGGATCCATTTATGGACTCGTGGGAGAAAAATTAAGATGATTAGCCAATACCATGCCTGTGTGATTCATGGATGAGGGATCTTCCTACTCTAATTAGTAAATAAATGAGTGATTCATGTAAATCCATATTAGCATTAAATATATAAATTTGAATTTTTATTAATACACCAGCTCTAAAGAAGTGTATTGCTATTGTTAGGTTTGAACTAACTCTCCGATTTTGCTATTGTTTGGCTAAGAGATAGAAGGAAAAATTTAGAAAATAAACAGAGCAAGTGGCTTATAAAGTAAAAGGCAATGAGTTCAAATAGAAAAGGAGATCAATGAGTTCATTCTTCTGTTTTTAGTGCTTTGTTTTTTTCCGATTAAAATACATATATTATTAATTAATCTCTAAGATAATTATTGAATAATATGGTATTTAAATCATTACTAACCAAACACAAACAGTATGAAAATCAAACGATGGTAGTATAAAATTTATGTCTATTGGTTATTGAAGTTTTTTTTAAAAAAATTTTGGTTTTCTATAATTTCGTTCCAAATACCTGTAAGGTGTTGTCTTTTTGTGTGACTCTTTGAAATTAAAACCCTCAAGGGTTGGAGGAGCACTATTACCAAAAATAAAGAGTTGAAATTTAATGAGCAAACTACATAACTTCACATTCCTTAACTCACAAGATTCTCTCTTCGTCTCTTTTTTTTTCTTACTTATTGTTGTCCTCCCTCTCTCTCTCTTTCTTTTTGTGTTTCCCCAGCCGGGAAGGTTCGTTTCCGATGAGAAACTCGCCGTCCAAGAACGGTTCATCGGGAGGGCATTGTCGTTACTTCATCGACACGGTCTGGTCTCCCTCTGTAAAGTCCGGTTTCGGCTCATCTCCCAACAGATCATACGCCCTAGTCTCCCTCATCATCCTTCTCGTCGTCGGCGCGTTTATCTCCACGCGCCTCCTTCTCGACCCTACAGTAAGTGTCCATCCCCCCCCCTTTTGTCGTTTTTTGTTCTTCTTAGTCTAATTCTTCGGTGTGTTTTTGTGTATTTTTCTTTATGGGGTTTGAGTTTTGTTGTGAGGCCTTTTGTCACGTGAGAGAATTTTCTATTGTCGTTGGATGGTTGGTGTTGTCGGCGAATTCGACAGAACACAACACGTGTTCCATCATCGGACCCATGTATGACTTTTATTTTTCAGTTCCATTAGCTGTCTCCCGCTACTGCTCACAAGTAGGCAAATTGTGGAGATCTTCTTCGGGTTTAACTATTTAAAGGTTTTAAAAATTGGGATGTTTAACCGGATTTTGATTCCGGTTTAGTTTCGTTTTTTTTAAGAATTCTCGAGTTTTAAATGATGGTGTTCAAACCTAAGCTAACCAAAGTTCATCAAATCAAATTAAGCTAACAAAAGTTCATCAAATTATTAAATTTTTCGTTACTTTCGTTTTGGTTTGATTGATTAAATTGAGTTTCGGTTTGATTAAATCTGCTAACTTTATGCAACTCGTTTTCACGTTTTTAGGTTCTGATAGCGAAAGTAGAAGTGGCGGCGACGCCGAAGACTAAAACCCAAATCCATACGATATCCCCAAAGTACCCTCGACCATCAACGCTAATCACGCAAAACCCAAAACCCCAGTTCACACTACACTGCTCCGCCAACGAAACAACCGGGAATACATGTCCGAGAAACAAATACCCGACGACAACGAGCTTTAATGATGACGATACAAACCATCCTCCGCCCGCCACGTGTCCCGATTACTTTCGTTGGATTCACGAGGATCTTCGTCCATGGGCGAGAACGGGAATCACGAGGGAAGCACTTGAGATAGCCAATAAGACGGCGAATTTCCGGCTAGCCATCGTCGGCGGGAAGGTTTACGTGGAGAAGTTTCAAGATGCGTTTCAGACGAGGGACGTGTTCACTATCTGGGGATTCTTACAGCTTCTAAGGAAGTACCCTGGGAAGATCCCAGATCTTGAGCTTATGTTTGACTGCGTTGACTGGCCGGTCGTTAGAGCTGCGGAGTTCGCCGGAGTTATAGCGCCGTCGCCTCCACCTCTGTTTCGTTACTGTGGGAATGAGGAGACGCTTGATATTGTGTTTCCTGATTGGTCCTTCTGGGGATGGTAATAAACGAAGCACCCTTTAATTTTATCAAGCTATCACCCCAATAGTTTCGAATTGATCAGTGAAACCCATGAAATTTTTGTAGGGCGGAGGTGAATATAAAGCCATGGGAGAGTTTGTTGAAGGAACTAAGAGAAGGGAACGAGAAGATCAATTGGATAAACAGAGAGCCTTATGCTTACTGGAAAGGGAATCCAGTGGTGGCAGAGACACGACAAGATCTCATGAAATGTAATGTCTCTGAGGAACACGAGTGGAACGCTCGTTTGTATGCTCAGGTAATGTCAATGTCAAGAATCAAGATATCTGAATCTGCTGGTTACAACTGCAAATTTCGCCACAACTTTTATAACTGTTTAGTGTGCATTTTGATTTTGTCGTGTAGGATTGGATCAAAGAATCCAAGGAAGGTTACAAGCAATCAGACTTAGCGAACCAATGCCATCACAGGTAAGTGTAATTTTTTTGTAGACTTCAAAGTTGAACTAAGAAAGGGATTGTAACGTTTTATGGCTTTATGTAACAGGTACAAGATATATATAGAAGGGTCTGCATGGTCAGTGAGCGAGAAGTACATTTTGGCGTGTGACTCTGTGACTCTGCTGGTGAAACCTCATTACTATGATTTCTTCACAAGAGGCCTGCTTCCGGCTCACCATTATTGGCCCGTAAGGGAGAAGGACAAGTGCCGCTCCATCAAGTTCGCTGTTGATTGGGGAAACTCTCACATTCAAAAGGTACATTGCTAAATCAACACCACTGTGAAGGTCTTGGTCTTCAAATAGGTACATTGTTAATCTATAACGAAACACAAATATTGACGCAGGCACAGGATATTGGTAAGGCGGCGAGCGATTTCATCCAACAAGAACTCAAGATGGACTATGTGTATGATTACATGTATCATCTTTTAAACGAATACTCAAAACTCCTCCAGTTTAAACCTGAGGTTCCCCCGAATGCCGTGGAGATTTGCTCGGAAACAATGGCGTGCCCGAGGAACGGGAACGAGCGGAAGTTCATGACGGAATCACTTGTGAAGCACCCTGCAGACTCTGGTCCTTGTGCCTTGCCGCCTCCGTATGATCCGGCATCACTTTACTCGGTTGCGAAGAGGAAACAGAGTACGACTGCGAGAATCCTACATATGGAGATGAAGTATTGGAGCAAGCAGAACCAAACCGGTTCTTGAAACTTTTTGTTGTGTAGAGTATACCAAATAACCTACCGGTTTCATCTTGTTTTATATCCGGTTCCATGTTGTAGATTGATAGATATGTTTCAAGTTTAGGCTATTGACACGAGAACTCAAAATGAAAAAAAAACTACATATAATTACAATATAAAGTTTAGATTAGTCTTTTACTGTTTTAGCAAGAGTTTATTTGTCAATTGTCAAAAATGATAAGTGTAAACCACCGGCCTATAATGTGAGTTTGAAATTACTCAATTAGTTTAAATTTGGTAAACAATAACAATCGCTTTAAATCCCAAAATGTTTAAGCGTAGTAGAGTTTAGAAGATGGAGTTGGTTAATGAAGTTGATGGTGTAACTTGACGGCTACTACTACTCATCACTGACACCACAAGTTGCTCTAACTTTGAGAGTGATACATTTCTTTTAGACTTTGATACATTGCTTCTGATAGATGCCATAATCATTATTAAAGCTGTTTTTCCTGTCTTCTTCTCTAATTTTCACGTCACCGTTGGTCCTCAAATTCATCTGTTGATGTTTTTATATATCTAGTTGATCATAGAGTGATTTGCACGTTACTGTTCAGATTAGACCCACCCATCGCACTACACTGCTGTATAATGATAATAATAACATATATATAAAGCTTAAGCTACATCCACACAAAAACTAGACTGCCGCCAAACAAAGTAACACCTTAATTATTAAATGGTAAATCTTAAAGTGGAAAAAAATCAACTTGCACATGTGCATCTTTTGTAAGATTATACTACTAATTAACCTTAGACTAATATGGCCATAACAATCACTTTTTACACATCTCAGATTTTATACGAGTCACGTGAATTTTTCCCGGTTGGGTATCACGTGTCCGTCACGGTTCAGCTTCATGTGCAAGAAAAAAAGAATAAAAACAAAGTAGAGAGAATTGTTATTGTTCAGATCTCGCAGCCTTTTTTATCTTCAACGTTCAGTATTCTCACATGCATCATGTAGAGCGTGAGAATTAATACCTGATCATCCACTCTGCATCCATCTGTACTATACCACTGCACTCTCACTGTCTCTGATCAGATCATTCTAATCTTTTTATATAGCAGTTTAATGCATCCCAAACAAAAATTTTAAAGAATTTTTTTTTTCTTTTTTTTGTCATCTAGAAATCATTTAAATGTTTATCTAATATGTTTGAGCAAGTAAAATAAAGGTAAAAAAAAATTAGTTAAATTTATATGATTATAATTACAAAAGTTAAAGAAATTTACTGTTTAATTTTGTTCTATTTCTTTTTTTTTTTTCTTTTCTTTGTTTGCAGTAGAATTTACTTTTTTTCAATACTGACAAAAATATACCGAATGTTTTCTTGCTTTCAGAAAAAAAAATCGAAATTATTTGCAGAGTGATAAAGAATTTTTCATTTTGTTTATGTCGTGGGCCAATGGACCTAACAGCCGTTACTTACCTCCGTCATTCGTGGCGGCAATAAAGAAGAATACCGGTTTGAATCTAACCGGCATAGTTTTGGCTTCGGTTTCGCGGTTAAGTTCAATTAAGTTGAAATTAATATCTAAAAAACTATTTTTTCGCTAAAACCGAATAATCAAATCATATAAGAGATGGAAAACTGAAGAAAAGTAAGCCTACCAGTAACGTATTGTAAAATTTCAAATCGTTGGTTTATTGGTTAAGTGTGGAACGGTTTATAATACCGATACAGTTAGAACCGGCAATAATGAAAAAGGACCGTCTCCGTTATCTACGTAGTATAAAAACAACCACTTCGCTCTTCTTCATTTCTTCGCAAGTCTGTAACCGCTCAAATTCTCTCTCCCCTCTCACAATTACTCAGTTCTCTACTTAGCTTAATAATCGAAGATGCGTGAGATTCTTCACATTCAGGGTGGTCAATGTGGAAACCAGATCGGAGCTAAGTTCTGGGAAGTAGTTTGCGCCGAGCACGGCATCGATTCGACGGGGAGGTACCAAGGAGAGAACGATTTGCAGCTCGAACGAGTCAATGTCTACTACAACGAAGCGAGTTGTGGGAGGTTCGTCCCACGCGCCGTCTTGATGGATCTGGAGCCAGGGACTATGGATAGTGTCAGATCCGGTCCGTACGGTCAGATCTTCCGTCCTGATAACTTCGTCTTTGGTCAATCCGGTGCCGGTAACAATTGGGCGAAAGGACACTATACCGAAGGTGCTGAGCTTATCGATTCGGTTCTCGATGTTGTTCGCAAGGAAGCTGAGAATTGTGACTGCTTGCAAGGTTAGAATCGTCCTCTTTCGATCCTGTAGTTTCAGTTTGTTTGGTGATTGTGTAGAAACTTCTAAATTTTCCGATTTATAATGCAATTCTTGAATCACTTAGTACTACTGGTCATAGTTAAGATTTGTGTGTGTTGATGTGAATGATGTGCAGGCTTAAGGTTTTAGGGATTTGTGGAATTGTCTTACTACTGAACGTGGTTTTAATTTTTTGTGTGTGTTGATGTGAATGATGTGCAGGATTCCAAGTGTGTCACTCATTGGGAGGAGGAACTGGATCTGGAATGGGAACTTTGTTGATTTCAAAGATCAGAGAAGAGTATCCTGACCGGATGATGCTGACGTTTTCGGTCTTCCCATCTCCGAAAGTGTCTGACACTGTTGTTGAGCCTTACAATGCAACTCTCTCTGTTCATCAGCTTGTGGAGAATGCAGATGAGTGTATGGTTCTTGACAATGAAGCTCTCTATGATATTTGTTTCAGAACTCTTAAGCTCACCACTCCTAGCTGTAAGCCTCTTCTTCTCTTTGTATTATTAATTATCCCATTATATAGTTAAGTTTCAAAGTTCTAATGGGATTGTTTGTTTTTTTCTTCTTTGTTCAGTTGGAGATTTGAATCACCTCATCTCTGCAACCATGAGTGGTGTTACTTGCTGCCTCCGTTTCCCGGGTCAGCTAAACTCCGACCTGCGCAAGCTTGCTGTGAACTTAATCCCATTCCCTCGTCTCCACTTCTTCATGGTTGGGTTTGCACCGCTCACATCTCGTGGATCACAGCAATACAGAGCCTTAACCGTCCCTGAGCTCACCCAACAGATGTGGGATTCGAAGAACATGATGTGTGCAGCTGACCCACGCCACGGCAGGTACTTAACCGCATCAGCTATGTTCAGAGGCAAAATGAGCACCAAAGAAGTGGACGAGCAGATGATCAACGTTCAGAACAAGAACTCATCGTACTTTGTTGAATGGATCCCCAACAACGTGAAATCAACCGTCTGTGACATTCCACCAACGGGTCTGAAAATGGCATCCACTTTCATCGGGAACTCGACATCTATCCAGGAGATGTTCAGGCGTGTGAGCGAACAGTTCACAGCTATGTTCAGAAGAAAAGCTTTTTTGCATTGGTACACTGGTGAAGGAATGGACGAGATGGAGTTCACAGAGGCCGAGAGCAACATGAATGATTTGGTGTCAGAGTATCAGCAGTACCAAGACGCAACAGCTGATGAGGAAGAAGGTTATGAGTATGAAGAAGACGAAGAGGAAGTGCCGGAGGAGCAATAACAACAGCTTCTCCCTTTTTCTTTATTCGTTTGTGTGAGTTTAGTATCTTCTTATCTTGATGGCTTGGTTTTTTCTTTTCTGTTCCGGTCTTGGTTTTCTTGTATTGGCATTTGGCTATGTGTTGATGGTGATTTTAGGTCTAAGGATTAGGATCATATATGTTTATAAGTCTTTTCGGGTGCTTGGACTTAAGACATTGTTTGTTAGTGTTACGTTTGTGATTCCCTCTGTTTGCAATACAATATTATTTACGCCATTCACGGCCCTATGTTGGCAGAAATGGGTTTATCCCGTTGGTCAGATGATATTTTGTTGCCTCTTCAGTTTAAAGTTTATCGTTTAATGGCTTTATGTGTACTCCTGATTGATCGTATATCTACGGACTAACTCTAATGGGTCAAAATTGTATTGTAGTTATTGAATTATTTGTCACACTTGGACATATTTTATCACTGCGATCTTGAATCAACATCAACTTCTAAAATCAATAGATAAGTTCATCTAGATCAACTTGGGGTCGACTCAAAGTCCCTGATTTAACAACAACAACAACAAAAAATGAGAGTTGACCTCTTTGTTGCTACATAACAAAATCATTTTCCAAAGGAAGATTCTAAAAAGTTTACTAACTATAAACAAAAAAAATTGATAAGAAGAAGAAGAAGAAAGGTCAATTGTGTACCAGGATAGTTAAGGCCTGGAGCATTAGAAGCCTTGAATGACAAAAAGAAAAACATATATATAACTACACAATTCAATTGGGATGTAATCGAACCTTTACAAGTAAGACTTTTGGAGAAAATGTAAATGACTATATAGGAAACTGTAATTAAAAAGTGATTAAATATCTAGATTTACCAAAAAATCTGAAGTAGAAGCTGGAATGAGATTATGACATGTTTTATCACATGGATATGGGCAATCAATTTCTTTAGCTTCTTCTTCTCCTCTCCCGAAATACCAATCTCCAACCGTCTCAGCAATTGTCTGAAACTCAAACCAATTCCGGTTTAAAACCATTTAAACCCGGATAAATGAAAACGAATCGAGAATGAAATTCCGGTTTAATTATACCTTATCGTGGATTCTAGGTGAAGTAGGAGAGAGCCAAGTCTCCTCTAAAGCACTTTGACAATGATCGAAGCATGAGTTTATAAACATTCCTCCTCTACTTGAATTCCTGAAGAAATTCATCAAAGCTTCCAACATATCTTTCCTAAACCCTGTCGACATCAAAACCGAAACATCGGTTAAAGTTATATTTGTTTTGTTTTGCCGGTTTTCTCATTTGAACCGAACCATTTGAGTTTCGAACCTTGGAGTGCATCGAGCTGATGTGGATTACATGCTGTCACATTAAGCTTGCAACGATTCCAACGCCCGGTTCGATCAGCAGAAGGTGGAACCAGGCCATGATGAAACTGATTTTGTAAAACAAAAAAAGTTAGACATACCAAACCGCCGGTTTAAACAAAATTGAACCGGTGTAATTAAGGGAAAAGCATACCTGGAATACATCGTATGCTGAATTTAAGATGAAAAATGGCGTTTCGATAAACCGTAATGTGTATTGCGGGAAAAAACACTGCAGAAGATTAATTTACCAATAATTTTAGAGATTTTATATCTAATTTTTTTAGAAATAATTAAAAATGTATTTGAAATATTGTACCAGAGATGGCTCAGGAAAAAATGAGTGTGTGCAATTTGGATCGAGGTTTTTTTGTATACCCTGTAAAGTTTGTTCCACGAAATGTAAGAAAATTAGAAACATATGGGCAATATTTGAGATTTTTAAAACTTTATAAAACTCAATTAGTAGTACCTGCAGAGACACAAGCTGTTTGTAAAAAGATCTCATTGTCCGGTTTGCTGCTACATCAATTCTGTCAAACCAATATTAACCATATATGTTGGTTAAACCGTATAATAAATTAAACAGAGATCAGCAAAAACATTTGATTGATTAAAAACTTACGCGTCAAGGAAGAATCCAGCGTCGCTCATGCACTTAACGCTAGCGTTTTTAGGCAAATAGCTCGTGAAATTGTCACAATGCAGAAACGTAGATAAACCACCAGCTGAACAACCGGTCAGAAGAGCCTACGTACCGGTATATATATGGAATTGACCGGTTCAGTATCGAAACACATCAATCAGACAAAATTAAACTAGAAGGGATCACAATATCATACTTGATCGATGGTTATATTTGGTAAAAACATTTGATTTGGGTAATGAAAACTTAAAACGGGTTATATATTTTTTTTTACCTTGTGGGCTTTTGCTAAGCCTTTGGGAAGAAGGTCAAGAATAATGGCATTCCATATTCGTTGTCCTCTGAAATAAAGCAGTGACGTCTGTCAAATTCATCCAATCGGTAAAAATCAGTTAAAAAGAATCATAAACCAGAACGCATTTTTCCGGTTAAAGAAAACAAATTGGTTTAGTTACCCCATTGCCATGTTGTGAATCTCCCGCAAATGAAGCTCCGTCGCAATACCTCAGCCTCACTTTGTTCCAGTTGTAAAAATCTGAATCACCACAAATTTGTTATATTAATTTGTCAGTCTAAAGTCAAAACCGATGTGAATGACGTATTGTGTGTGAATGTGATGTTCTAATAAAGCCACAGCAATGTTTTTGTTTCTTTTGACTAAAGACAGACCAAAACAGAACTTCACATGTCACAGATGTAATAATGACAGTTTAACCTCCCTGTAGTTACATATCTAAAGTTCTAAAACTCGAGGAAGATGGGATAGATGCGTAATTTGACATGGGTTTGAGGTTAGATCGATACTTCGATAGCGTGTTCTCTCTCGTTAGGATGGGGACAAAGACAAAATAAATAAATAAAAAAGCAAGTATGGAGAAGAAAGCTATAAAATTAAATTCATTAATAGAAAAGAGATAGAGCCAAAATTATTATTTCTAACGATTTTATTATTATTATCTTTTTATAAAAGCTGAATTAACAGAAACATTTGAACCATCACGTGAAAGAGAGACCACAACCACAAGCAAACATGTTCCATTAATAAATCTAATGTTTTGCACAACTTATTCGTAATGATGATGATGCATGGGTTTGTGTTAAGAAAGAATGACCTGGATTTTGAGAGGCGTTGTTGCTCAAGATACCGGAGAAGACGACGGTCTTGCTCATGTAACGTGTCGAGCCTCGACGGGTCTTTGCTCTATCCACGCATGATGCTATATCATTGCACCATCCTCCTCCCTATGTAAAACGATTTTGTATCAGTAACTTGTCTACTTGATAGACAAATGAGACTGAATAAAAATAATAAATGTGTTTATTACTATATATAGAGAATGTTGTTATAAATGCGCGTCATAAAGTGAAAGGCGTGAGACATGATCCAACTAGCTCGAGACACGATGCGTATTTGCGATGCTCTATAGTCTATAGTTCCTAAAATGGCGCCGTAATTAGTACTAGTAGATTTGTTGTTATCTCGAATTTAAATCCTTAGTTATTGTGAATTTGGGTGTTTTTAAGTGTGTACTCGAATCTACATCACAGTTTTAATCATGATAATTGATTTTCAAATCGTTATCAAGAATTTATTAATACTATTTCGTGGGAGGAATAACACAGAAAAATACTTTAATCTTTACTTACATAGGATGATATAGCTGGATTCAATTATTTTTGCCTACTCATGGAGTTGGTTACAACAGCAATACTTTGACTATGCAGGACCAATAAAAAGAGAGACTAACAAATTCGCTATCCAGGATGATTTGTTCCCAGCAAATTATTTCTTCGAATATTATTATGTATTTTTTAAGAATAACAACTGTTTTGTGTTTTATTTAGACATTCTCTAATCACTTAGAGATACCTTTTTTCTTTAATCTTATTACTTAGAGAGGCTTATAGAGTAAATATGTAATTAACAATAATAATATAATTATTACCTCAAACTGTAAAAGCCAATTGTTTGATCCAGCACCAAAGCCTCTGTCTAAGTGATACGCCGGTAAGCTCCCGTCCAAGCAAACTATACCAAAAAACAAAAAAGTGATATACGACGAATAAAAATTTTAACGTATGTAATGATAGCTAGTAAAGAAAGAGTGGTTCATGTGTGTTTAGAACATGTTGCGTGACATGCGCTTAAAAAACAAAAGTTTAGTGAAACTCAGCAACAAAAGAAAAAAACAATAAAATCTATAGAGAAATACCAAAAGCTAATTCGATTTCTCAATGTTATATGTTATCAAGAAATGATTCAAGAATTGAAGAAAGAAGGAAGGACATACAAGCACCAAGAGCGGCGGCGTCTCGGACCAGTGTCATGCTAACTCGCCGTCCAGGGTCGCCGGAAACGAGCGGCGGAGCCAAGGCCACGTAGAGGAGGAGGAGAAGAAGAGCCATAGCAGCCTTTAGATCAAGAAGCCGCGTCGTCCACTTCATTCTTTTAACTTTTCTTCTGAGGCTTTCTTTCAATGGTGAATGAAGGAGAGACTTTGGATTGAAAACGATGTCGTCGCCTTTTTATTTGTTATTCTTTGTAACACAGCGAAAGAAAGAAATAAATTGATTTGGAGAGATTTTAAGAGGGAAATGTGGAAACGTTTTTATACATTTATAGATAATAAAAGATTTATGGGGAAAAAGAGAGAGAGGTCAAGTGGGCAAGAGGTATATAACCAAGAGATGATATTGATAGGCACAACAAAGAAGCTTTTGTTATCTTATATTTGGTTTTCCTTTGTATGAATAAGATTGATTGTTACTTGTTATAATGCATTTTGTTATTATCATCTCCTATCATATATTATACATTAATGCATTTATATATTTATATATATACTTCACCACATGGAGAGACTCACTTATTTTTCATGTGTGTGTGTGTGTCAAGAGAGACATATCTGACCAAAAAATAATAATGTTATTTCCCCTTTTTTATATGTTTATTTTCTTATATAAGTGTTACTTTCTTTTTTACTAAAGGTAAAAGTCCACATGATATCTTATTCATTCAATAGGAAATTAATTAAAAGAACATTTAGCGTTACAAAAATTCAGATGGGAGAAACATTTTTTTTAAAAAAAATTCTGGTCAACTACAATATTTATTTCCTAAATTTCACATTCATAATTTTGATTTCGTTCAGTCAATATTTCCAAATTTTTTCTGAATTTAGTGCGGTCAAACCATTCAAAATTTATCTGGTTTTGTAAGATTTCTCTTTCTGTAAATTGTATTAAAATCCAATTTAAGTTACAGTCAAAGACTCACAAACACAGTTCTCTATCACTTATCAGTTTCACAAGAGAGTTAAGTTTAGTTATGTTGTGCAGAATAGGCAGCATAGGGCCAAAAGCAATTTTATTTTACATTTTTGTTAAAAGGAAATGGATGGTATTTTTACAAACAAGTCCAAGTATAGAGATGGGTCTTGATGGGTGGGTGGGGGTCAGCAGCTGATGGTTTAGAATCGAAAATCAAACCTTTCTTTAGGTGTCTTTTGGTTTAGGTTCACCGAATCTTCTTATTAAACCTCTCTCTCTTTAAAGTACAACAACAACTATCAGTTCAGTTGTTTGACCCAAAACAAAAAACTAAACTATCAGTTGTAAATGATACATTTATACAGACTAGTTAACTAATCAATCAACCTAACTTCAACTTTCGTATTCATATCAACAAAGAAAAGTTTGATAGTTGGTTATATGGTTGTTAGCCTTTAGCCTCGGGCCATCATGATGGTTTGGTCCTAATGGTTCTAGCTCCTTCACCAAATGCATGGATATGCTTTCCTTGTTTGCCTTTGAAGTGAAGCTATATATATCAAAGTTCATAAATCCAAAAGAACTTGCTTTCTTATCGGTGTCGTTCCATCATATTCCTAAATTAACACAATCTTAATTTTTATATTAGCTCATTTCGAACGAACTAATGGATCACTACAATATCCATATTGTGCAACACACATATATGCAGCATATGCTAACTTGGAATAGTCTTTTTACTTGCAAAACATATGCTCATTGATCTAGTTTAAGGAAATGTTTGGATTTCGCTTGCACGATCATGCTACTACTATAGCCAATATGCCCATTAACTTGACCTTAGCCTATTTATGGCCACTTTGCAAATTATTGAAGTGGTCAGTGAGTTCATGATCATATTAAGCACATAAGTTTCACTTACCTACATGTATATAGACCATAACTATCCCTAAAATCATCTGTCTTCGTGCACATATGGTTTGTTTTTGTAATGGAGGATTGTATATGATGCAACAATATTGTTAAATGTTAGCGGAACACTTTGTTAAATGCTAACGCCTAACTAATTTCAGAAATTCATATACGTTTTCTGTTTTAAAAAAAAAAATACATATTTTGCTTAAATCAATCTCATGTAATAGTTATGATAGTTGAATCATAAAACTCAATTCATGATAACTAAAAAAGAAATAAAATAAAATAAAAACCACAATCCTACAAATTTTTGATGAAAAGTTCGAATTATATAAGAAAAGACTAAAAGAGTGAAATAGATTGTATTAAATGTTTAAGTAAATAAAAATTAAGGAAAAAAATAGATTGTATTAAAATTAACTGAGCCGGGAAGTGTAATTTCAGATTAAAAAACCCCTCTTTCACGGTGGCTCTTCCTTCTTCTTTGGCTTATCGGAGAAAATTAGGGTTTATCTCGGCGAACGGGAAAAATGGGTACTTCGGTGCAGGTGACTCCTCTCTGCGGAGTTTACAACGAGAATCCTCTCTCCTACTTAGTCTCCATTGATGGTTTCAACTTCCTCATCGACTGTGGTTGGAACGATCTCTTTGACACATCGCTCCTCGAACCTCTCTCCAGGTTTCTCTTCTTATTACCTCCATTTTCAAATTAGTCTTCGTTTTTGATTTCCAATTACAAACTGTGGTTTACGATTCTTCTGGATTATTGCAGGGTTGCTTCTACCATAGATGCAGTATTGCTTTCTCATCCAGATACGCTTCACCTTGGTGCTCTTCCTTATGCTATGAAGCAGCTTGGACTCTCTGCTCCAGTTTATGCTACTGAGCCTGTTCATAGACTAGGCCTTCTCACAATGTATGATCAGTTTCTATCTAGGAAGGTGAGAGTTTCAATTTCTCGTTTGTTTAGTGCAGAGTTGGTTAATTTTCACAATTTTATGCATTGTAACACGATGATCTTACTGTTTCAGCAAGTATCCGACTTTGATCTGTTTACACTGGATGACATTGATAATGCTTTCCAGAATGTCATCAGATTGACTTACTCACAAAATTACCATCTTCCTGGTATGTGGTTTTCGTAATTCTCGGTCTTTTAGAAACTTGAGACTTATCTCAAGCAAGTTTCATCTGCATTATCTATGTATCTTATATCGGGAATGAGGTCACTGACACACATTGAGTATTTGGTGGTTGAATACCCAAGTTATGAATGACTTCAAAGATTATAAGGATGCCTCAAAAGTTTTATCTTTTCTCTATTAGGAAAGGGAGAAGGTATTGTAATTGTTCCTCATGTTGCTGGACACATGCTGGGAGGTAGCATCTGGAGGATAACAAAGGACGGGGAGGATGTTATATATGCTGTTGACTACAATCATCGGAAAGAAAGGTAAACATGTTCAGCTTTCAACACCTGATTTGGAGTTCGTGATAAAGAAAAGAAATCGTGATACTGAATTGTACATCTTAATTCAGGCATTTAAATGGAACTGTTTTACAGTCTTTCGTTCGTCCTGCTGTTCTGATAACCGATGCATATCATGCTCTTTATACCAATCAAACCGCTAGACAGCAAAGGGACAAAGAATTTTTAGGTTGGCTTATAGCTCAATATGTGTTATAATCTTTCCATGGTATTACAAATTTCCGCTTCTCCATAATCACATGTGCATGTCATTAATCAGATACCATCTCAAAACATCTTGAAGTTGGGGGAAATGTTCTATTGCCAGTAGACACTGCGGGTCGGGTCCTGGAACTTCTTTTGATACTTGAACAGGTAAGGGAACCAATTTGAATGTATTATGTTCTCAGGTAATGTTCAGCTATTTATGTAGAGACTGAATATTGATCAAACCTGCAGCATTGGTCACAAAGAGGTTTCAGCTTTCCTATTTACTTTCTCACATACGTGTCATCTAGCACAATTGACTATGTCAAGAGTTTCCTCGAGTGGATGAGTGACTCCATTTCAAAGTCCTTTGAGACTTCCCGTGATAATGCTTTTCTATTGAGGTAGATTTTCTTCTAATAATGTCTTAATTTTGCCGTCGTTTATATCCAATCCAGAAGACATCAAAATGAAATTTAAACATATGCAGGCATGTCACCCTCTTGATAAACAAGACTGATCTGGATAATGCTCCACCTGGTCCAAAGGTTGGTTTATATAATTATAGTAACTCATCAATGTTTGGCAGTACATAGAAATTGGTGGATTTAATATTTTATTTCCTTTCACCTCAGCTGATAATAGAACTATATTTTCCCATTGTATGTTGTAGTGACTAAACCTCATTATATAGGTTGTTCTTGCTTCCATGGCTAGTCTTGAAGCCGGTTTTGCTCGTGATATATTCGTGGAGTGGGCAAATGATCCCAGGAATTTAGTCCTCTTTACTGAAACAGGCCAGGTACGTTTTTAGAATCCTTATATGTTAACGAAATAAAATGTATTAGCATTGCATAAAATTACTACCAAAGCCTGGCTTGCACCTTTAGGATAATTTCTAATTTTCTAAGGCTTTCGGTCTTGAATTTAACGCTGTGTTACATCCAGTGCATTAAAATATATACCAAATAATGGGTTTTGGTAGACTGTCAGATTCTTAGAATTGACATCACTGTGCGCAAACTGTCTAATTGACCATATTATTCATTTCAACAGAACAGAAGAGAAATTTGTAATTGAGTACTTCATTTAATTTTCTTCTCGAGATACTCTTGTCAGTTCTGTATGCCAATGCTATCTTGTCTCTGTCAAATCAATCCAGAAAACAGAGCATTACTTAATTGTTAAGTTTGAACTACCGATAACACTGTAAAATTTAAGTGAAATCATTGAAGTCCTTCATCCAACTTGTAACCTTAGTCAGTGGTCGTGGGATGGCGATTATTCTTTGCATGTGGCCATTCCAAGTTCATGTGATCTAAGATTTGTAAGATGTTTTTGTTTGTAATCAATCACATAAAACTAAACTACTGTTTGTTTGATTTTTTCTCGTCATGTGGCAGTTTGGTACTTTAGCTCGCATGCTTCAGTCGGCTCCACCTCCAAAATTTGTTAAAGTCACAATGTCTAAGAGGGTTCCTTTGGCTGGGGAAGAGTTGATTGCATATGAAGAAGAGCAAAACAGAATCAAAAGGGAAGAAGCTTTGCGAGCTACCCTCGTCAAAGAGGAGGAAACAAAAGCTTCCCATGGATCGGATGATAATTCAAGTGAACCTATGGTCATAGATACCAAGACTACTCACGATGGTAAATTTTGTCTTATATTATAAAACATTTAAGTTGCCAATATTCTGCGGCCTGTAACTTCTTATTTATCATTTACACTTTAACTTAAATTGAAGTGTATACTGAAAATGAGGCTATGGATATTTTGACTCTCTGTAATGTACTGGTTAGTTGGTCTATGAGGCATTTATGTAGTTATCTTGGAGTGAATTAGTAAGTACATTTAGAAGTCTCATGATACATTTCTGGGTAATTTGTTTTAGGTTTTTCACAGTCCCACAATACGTTATTTTTTCAGTTAGACTTCCTGTTACTGTTGTTGATGGCTGTTCGTAATGGTCTGCAACTAACCTTTCACATTTCTGACCACACTTGCAGTTGTTGGTTCTCACGGGCCTGCATATAAAGATATATTGATCGATGGATTTGTTCCCCCATCCAGCAGTGTAGCTCCAATGTTCCCATTCTATGATAACACATCTGAATGGGACGAATTCGGGGAGATTATTAATCCAGATGACTACGTGATCAAGGATGAAGACATGGACCGAGGAGCAATGCATGTACGTTACTTGTAGTTCGGGTCTTAACTTGATCTTTATTTAGCTCATGTTATATTTGCAAACTAGACCTCTTAGTTTCCATGATCTTTGCAGTGGTTCCGTATGATAATTTTGTTTGTATTATAAAATAAAAGATATGTAAGAGATCTGCACAATATGCACTGAGAATTTGGGATACAAATAGGAATTTTTTTCTTCATAAAGCTGCTTAGGCCCCTGATTTGGTATGAGTGCAATTCATCAATTTAGTGCACTGGTTCTACAGTTGCATCTTTACTTTACTTTTTTTTTTCAAACATTTGCTTACTAGTAAGGTTTTCTATGCTATGGTTAATATTTGTGTGAATGTATGACATTATTCCTGATATATTATCTCTAAACCTTATTTAGTATCAGCTTTAGGAGCATTCTATTTAGAGTCTTTTGTTGCTATCAAATTTGTGATATATAATTCCATTTCAGAACGGAGCTGATGTGGATGGAAGGCTTGATGAGGCAACTGCTAGTCTCATGCTTGATACAAGACCTTCAAAAGTCATTTCCAATGAGCTCATTGTAAGTAGACGCTAATACAAACTTCATTAGAGCTCCTTATTAGCTGAGACATTGGTAGAGATTTGGGTCTCAGCTAATCCTCTCATTTGTTCTCCCTTTCTAGAAACTCTGACTATTGTTGCAGACTGCTTATCAATGATAGGCACAAGAAATAGTCTTCTTACTTAGAAATTGATTTCTTATTGACGTTCGTTGTGCCTGTTAAATTTATCTTTCTACAAGAGACCTTGCTAATCTGATCTTCAGCATGATAATACAACTTATAGATAGTTTTTTGTTAGGATAATCGGTTTTTTCTGTAAAGAGACTTATGTGTCCGTCCTTACTTATATCCACTTGTCTTATGTCATGTAAAAGTTTAAGAAGACTATTCTCAGAATGTAGGCATTGCCTGGCATACAAAACAGAGATGGCTTTTTTAATCTTCTGTGTACACGTAACTACTGTCTAATATCCCTGATAAATGATTAAGTTTGTTCTTATACTTTGACACAGGTGACTGTTAGTTGTTCACTTGTTAAAATGGACTATGAAGGTCGGTCTGACGGCCGCTCAATCAAGTCAATGATTGCACATGTTTCTCCTCTTAAACTTGTACGTTGCAATTCTTGCTCTTGTCTTATATACAGTGTTAAGCACTGGGATAAACTTACGGTGATGTAATCTTATATCATGTGAAGGTTCTGGTGCATGCGATAGCTGAGGCTACAGAGCATTTGAAGCAACACTGCTTGAACAACATATGTCCACACGTGTATGCTCCTCAAATAGAGGAAACGGTGGATGTGACTTCTGACTTATGTGCTTACAAGGTAGAAATCTGAAACTTATTAGGAAGATCCTTCTAATGCCATGAGTTTTGAGTTGTTGATTGAAATAACTCTGTATGGTACTACATCAGGTCCAACTTTCAGAAAAGCTGATGAGCAATGTGATCTTTAAGAAGGTATCTTTTGGTTTTCCATGGTTATATATATATATTTTTTTGGATTCTCATCCAATGTCCCTGAATAAATGATGAAATCATATCAGCTGGGAGATTCAGAAGTAGCTTGGGTGGATTCTGAAGTAGGGAAGACAGAGAGCGACATGAGGTCTCTACAACCGATGCCAAGTGCTGCTCTTCCACACAAACCTGTTCTAGTAGGTGATCTGAAAATTGCAGACTTCAAGCAGTTTCTGTCAAGCAAAGGTGTTCAGGTAGAATTTGCAGGTGGAGGAGCTTTACGCTGTGGTGAATATGTAACTCTACGAAAGGTCGGTCCGACTGGTCAAAAGGTAATACTACAAAGCAATTCTTACAAACATTACTACAAGTATCAAGCAAATCACACAATGGCTTAGAATTTAATAATTTTGTGTGGGGGATTGTTCAGGGGGGAGCATCAGGTCCACAGCAAATTCTGATAGAAGGACCGTTGTGTGAAGACTATTACAAAATCAGGGATTATCTCTATTCTCAGTTCTACCTCCTCTGATGATATAACACAGAAAATGAAACCTCTCCTCCTTTTTTCCCAACCCTGTTCGATTACTTACGTGTAATCTCGTATAGTTTATTCAATATTGCCTTGCTTTTAACCCTTAAACAATCTTATAGGTTAGTGAGTTAAAAAATGGCAAAACGACGACACTCTTTGTTCTTTCTACTGCGTTTTATGTCAACAAGAATCTGAGATTCCAAAAGTTAAAAACAAAAAGAGATATTTAAGTGTCAACACCTGGTCTTGCCTTGGCGCTGACTTGGTTTGATTTAGCGTTTTCACTTGTTAAACCATTTGTGTTAAACATGGAAAGATTAAAAAATAAAAGCATTTCTAAAGGTGGTGGTTAGGTGTGTGTTTGTGTGAGGCTCATCACTCCAACACACTCTGTAACGAAACGAACACAATCCACCAACCAATACATGTTTTGATATTTTTTTAACTCCTAATTTTCTAAACCCTAATCCTCTTCCTTCTCTGCCATTATTCTTTCTTCTTCTACCAGAATCTCTCCACATTTTCTTATCCTCTCTCTACTCCCATGGCTTCTGCAACCGCCACGTGGACTCCTTCCTCCCTCCAGCTCCGTCTCGCTTTTAGCTCCGGCGTTCGTCGGAATTCTCGCGCCGTTTACTTACGACCTTCGCGGTTAGCTAGGAAATCGGGTTGTGGAGTTATCTGTGTCTCGCAGAAGCCTGAAGTTGACGCGGCGTGGACTGGATCGGATTCGTCAAAGCCACCATCCGATGGTTTGGCTGGTTGGGATGATTCTGGTAACGATGATAAGAAGTCTTCTAGAGCTAAGAAGAAGAGTTTAATTGAAGGTATATGCGGGGAATTAAACTAGTGTTATGATTTTTTTTTTTTGAAACTGTTAGATTCGGAGTTTTCGAGGTGAATGTTTGATTTACACTGTTGTAATTGCTTCTTCAATGAAGCTAAGAATCTCAGTGCTTAATCGTACTACAAGGTTTGCATACTTTATAATAAGATTAATTCTAGGAGCCATGAGTGTTGTGTTCTTATTTAAGTGCACACACTATCTTCAGAACGAGTTAATGAACAGTATGCCTCTTTTCTCTGTTTCATAGTTATTTAAGAGGTTGTTTAACCAGTGCACATTCTCAAAACGGTCCAATGTATGTTACGATGAAGCTTGGTTTAGACTCTTTAGCATTTTGATTTCTCTGTCTGAAGCTGTATATAGTTTACCGGTTTTTCTGGTGGACTAATAACAATCTGGAAGTAGTTTGCTTTCAGGTGTAGTTGGTGCTGGAGTGGCTGGAATCATTCTGTTTGTTGGACTAAGCTTTGCAGCAGCATCTTTTAACAAGCGTAATACTCCTTCTCTTAAAGCTATTCAAGTTCTTTCACAAGTTTTTTTGTTACTGATGTACTGAGTAATCATCTTTCGAGTGCAGGAACAAAGAAACAGGAGATGCATTCGTTGACATCTCAGCAGGAAAGCATGATTCAGTCATCTGATGAAATTTCTAGTGATGAGATCAAGGTAGATAACAGTGAGGAAAACACTCTTAAGGACGAGGATAGGAGTATAGAAAACAATGATATAGCTCAGCAAGGTGATGAAGGGTCTGGTGAAGATAAGCTACTTGGTAAGGAGACATCTTCAGTTGATAGTGTCATGCCTGATGAAACAGATGCCACTGAAAGTATCCCTCAAAATACGCCTGAAGCAGATTTGGTGATCGACGTTGAAACTGATCTTGAGACAGCAGAAAGTGAGAAAATAAGTTCTGAATCTAAGTCTCTGTTAGACACATCCACTGAGCCTATTCTTCTAGATTCAGAAAGTAGTAATCTTGGGGACGTGGAAAAACCAACTTCTGAAAATCCAGATAGTCCTCTGAACACTGAATCAGCCAATGTGTCTGATATTGAAAATCGTGTTAACAGTCAGAATGAAGATTCCCTGTCTTCTTTATCTGACATCGACGCTTATGCAGCCAATGGGACTTTAACTGAGGAGCTTCCTGAAGTTTCTCCAGTAAATGTCACAGGAACAGCTCTCTCCACTGTAACTGCGGAGCTTCCTGAGGTTGACGGAACACCCGAGTACTTGGCTGCAGGAAGTATGTCATCAGTCTCAGACATAGATACAATGAAAGAAACTGAATCTTCAGAAACTCCTGTGCCAGAATCAACAGATAGGGTAAACGATCAACTGAACATAAATAGTCAAGATGAGCTCGACAATGGACCGCCTTTGAAAATACCGAGTGGTGGAAGTGTATATTCTTCTGCGGGAATTCCTGCACCTTTTATGTCTGTCCTACTTAATCCTGGAAAGATTCTTGTCCCTGCAGCTGCGGATCAGGTGCAGTGTCAAGCATTTGCCGCTCTGCAAGTTCTGAAGGTAATATTATTTTTCATGTTTCAAAAGACTCTCACTATGTTGGTTGATGTAGAGTTTTGCATTGTTCTGGCACTTGTCAATCTTGCAGCTTATAGTTCAATTTGTCCCATCTTTCAGGTCATTGGAACTGACACCCAACCTAGTGATCTATGTACTCGCAGAGAATATGCCAGGTGGCTGGTATCTGCCAGCAGCGCATTATCAAGGTATACTTTCGTAATATTAATGTATCTATGGGGGTTAAACTGTACGTATTTTGTATTAAAAAGTGAAAATTCGTACATTTATGTGTGTTCTTAAACTTTTTTCAGAAACACAACCTCAAAAGTGTATCCTGCTATGTATATAGAGAATGTTACTGAGCTTGCTTTCGATGATGTTACTCCTGAAGACCCTGATTTTTCATCCATTCAAGGTTAATATAAACTCTGAATTTGAATTCTACCCAAAAGTATTACATATGAAGCTAAATTCTGTTTACTGTTTTCAGGGTTGGCAGAAGCGGGACTTATCACGAGCAAGCTTTCTAACCGTGATTTGCTTGACGATGCTGAAGGCACATTCTTGTTTTCCCCTGAAAGGTATTTACGTTGCCAGAACTTATCCAGCTTGTCAAAAATAAATTCTACATTTTTAATAACGCATTGACAATAATATATAAATAGTACTGGTAAAGCTGCAGGAGCCTTAATTTTAAATTCGTCATTTTCAATATTCTCATGAAACAAGACGGCATAAAATATTTGTTCTTTCTGTTTTAAGATGTTATCATATTTTGTATCCTGACTCTTTTGGCATTTCATATGTAATTTATTTCATAAGTTAACTTTATTCCTTGTCCGATGCAGCCTTCTTTCACGCCAAGATCTTATAAGCTGGAAAATGGCCTTGGAGAAACGACAGCTTCCAGAAGCTGATAAAAAGGTTGCATATTAAGCTTGATTTTGTTCACTTCTCATAAGATTGCAGATAATCATTAATTCACTTCATCATGCAGATGCTGTATGAAATCTCGGGTTTCACTGACATCGAGAAGATAAACCCAGATGCATGGCCTGCCATTATTGCAGATTTATCTACTGGGGAACAAGGAATTGCTGCTCTTGCATTTGGTATGCACACATTTCACATCTAAATGTCTTCTTGCACATTCATTACCTTTTTGTATAATGCACACACATTTTTTTAGGTTGTACAAGATTGTTTCAGCCTCAGAAACCGGTCACTAAAGGGCAAGCTGCCATTGGTCTTTCAAGTGGTGAGGCATCTGATATTGTTAGTGAAGAATTGGCACGTATTGAAGCAGAATCTATGGCTGAAAAAGCTGTGTCTGCTCATAACGCCCTTGTTGCTGAAGTAGAAAAAGACGTCAATGCTAGCTTTGAGAAAGAGCTTTCCATGGAACGGGAAAAGATTGAAGCAGTTGAGAAAATGGCAGAACTAGCGAAAGCGGAGTTGGAGCAGCTGAAGGAGAAGAGAGAGGAAGAGAATCTGGCATTGGTGAAAGAACGAGCTGCTGTCGAGTCAGAAATGGAGGTGCTCTTAAGGTTAAGACGTGAAGCAGAAGAGAAGCTGGAGGATTTGATGAGTAACAAGGCAGAGATATCTTTTGAGAAGGAGAGGGTTTCCAATCTTCGAAAAGAGGCTGAAGAAGAGAGCCAACGGATTTCAAAGTTACAGTATGAATTGGAAGTTGAACGAAAAGCCCTGTCTATGGCCAGGTACTTCAAAAATCAGAGCTACATAACTTTTATAATGTCAAAATTTCTATTGATATCTAACCCAAGACTGTAACAGTATAAAGTATAAACTTTTCAATCTGTCCATAACCGTATTCCCATAATATGTTAATGTTCAGATCGTGGGCCGAGGAAGAAGCAAAGAGAGCTAAAGAACAAGGAAGATCCTTAGAAGAGGCAAGAAAGCGATGGGAAACAAATGGACTGAGAGTTGTTGTTGACAAAGACCTTCAAGAGACGAGCGTTGGAGAGACGGAACAAAGCGTATTACTAAACGAAGTGGAGGGATCTTCGGTTGAAGAAACTGAGGAGAGAGCCAAAACCCTCATGGATAAGCTGAAAGAGATGGCTGGAACTGTGGGAGGAAAATCCCGGGAAGTGATTTTCATTGTGATGGAGAAAATACGATCGTGGATTACAATTTTGCAGGAATACACAGAGAATTTAGGAAAGCGAGCCGGAGAAATGAGAGATGCGGCCATTGTTAAGGCAAAAGGAGCTGCTGAGGAAGTTGGGAAAGGGACAGTTCAGGTGAGCGATAAGGTCAAGAGAATGGCTGAGGAGTGTAGAGATGGAGTTGGAAAGCTCTCTCAGAAGTTCAAGACCTAAGTAAGAAAAGTCCTTTCAACTTATTGTATTTTGTTTCTAAATGAATAAAACAAAGAGAATAATGGGGATGGCCATTACATTTACAGTATTGGTCAGTGATGATCAGAATTCAAAATTGTATCATTTTGTAATCTTTTGTTATGTTACTAATACCTACACTTCAGTGCGATATGTTACAGTTGTCTTGGTAGTCATATATGCTATTCGCTGCAAACAATAGCATCCGACTGATGACATCCAATTTCAATAATCCTCCACTGTTCAATTATGTTATGAGCATTACTTGATTTGGAAGGAATGGCTTTAAGTACTTTGGACCGAGTCCCAAGCATATAGAAACTCGTAATAATTTCTTGATTCTTTCATAAACTCAGGAAACCCAAGTATCAGAAATTTCGAAATCTACTAAGTATTGATAAACCGCACCAAAAAGAAAACAGTCTTACAAAAAATCAAGAACCAGAAGAAAAATTCAAGAATGATTAAAACTCTAAAGCAGCGATCTTTACTTCTTTTCTTCTTTCTCAGCCTCAGCTGCCCTCTTGGCTCTGGCACCAGCATGGCGTGCGTTTGTGCGCTCAAGTCTGATTTTATCATAAGCTTTGAAGGCCTTCATATCGACAGTGACCTTAACAAGCTCCATGGCTACCTTCTGGCTAACAATAGGCATGTAATCTCCCTGGACTTGAGTAGCATTAGCAAGCTCCTCTGGAGTAGAATCACCAGCCTGAAAATAAACAATACCAAATTGTTATATACATATAACAAGAGCTCAATCAAGAGCATATCTCAATGTACTTGTCTATCTAAGATCTCAAATTGATGATACCTTGACTTTGCGGGATCTGCGCGGGAACACAACCAACTTAGCTTTGTATGTCTTTAACCTTTGGACATTGGATTGAAGACCCTCCAAAGATCTGTTCTTGCGACGGTGATCAACAGAAATTCCAATAGTTGGAGCCAACTTCTTTGGGATACCAGCAGCCTAATTAAACCCAAAAACAGCAAGCAGTTTTTATCTTTCATCTGCATTACTATAAAATAAGTAACAGCCAAAGAGTTTAAAAATCCAGAATTCAAACCTTAAGCTCTTCAAGAGTGAATCCTTTTCCAGCTCTAACTTTCATGTTGTACTTAAGAGTCTGAGCATGCACAACAGGGCGGAGAGGACCAGAGGTAGGACGAGGGAAGATCTTCACAGCCTTCTTCTGTCTAGCTGAGAAAACACATCACACATAAATGAGACATAAGTGAATGAGAGACTTTTACTACATAAGTATACACAACACAAAACGTAAGTAAGCAAATGATTAAGTAGAAAGAAGATCAAAAAGAGAATTCACTAACCGACACGTCTTCTTGTTTTCCTGGCAGGCTGGTTAAACCAAGTCTTGACATAGTTCTGCCAATGCTTGCGAAAGTGTGAGCTCGGGATAACGTTGTTGTGCTTCATTTTTCTAAGGAACAAAAGACAAAATTACAAAAATGAGAGCAAGTCTTTATGTAAAATCATAGATTTCAATCTTAATTATGTAAAGCAATTAAGAGAATTTATATAACACAAACTACATCAAACCAGCAAATGAGTATAATTAAGCACATTCCAAATTATACAGATCAAATGCTATACAAAATCCTAATAATATTCAAAGCAAAAGCTCGAAATGACGCAAAGCTTCAACTAAATCAACACCCACCAAAGCTTCAATTGATCAATGATCCAATGGACAAAAAAAAGGTAAAATTCAGTGTTTACTAAACAATGACGCAAATTTCTTAAACACCTTACGAAGAGAGATGAGAAAGCTTAAAGAGATCGATAGAGAGAGTCAGACAGAGGGAGGAGAGAGACTCACAAAGACGGCTGGACAACAGTGTACAGAAACGAGACTAGGGCTCCTCAAGAATTTTCTGATACATCATATATAATAAAGCCCTAATTTTACAAAAATGAATTCTTCCTATTGGGCTTGCTATTGAGCTTCGTAAGTTTAAATGGGCCTGGCGTCAATTAAATGCATACGAAAGCGAATTATATAAGAGTTATTGACCCTCTCTAAACGCTGCGTTTTATTTTCATTAAACGGTAGCGTTTCAGTGTGTAAGCTTCTCGTAGACGCCTAGGTAGGACCAATTATTTCTGAGTCATCAAAATCGAAGGAGCCAGACTTGGAGCATTTCAAAATTTTACTTAACGGCTCATTTCATTTCATTTCTCTCTCTCTCTCTCAAAGGAAACCAAATCTTCAAATTCAAACGTTTCTCCCTTTATCCAGAGTGATTCCTTTGCTGTTGTTCGATTCTGATTCTATCGGTGAGAAAATCAAGGGCAATTTAGTTTTGAGATTATGGAGACGAGGATGACGAAAATGGTCCGTGTGGTGGCTAGGGTTAAGCCATCGACGGATCCATCGTCAACAAGATCGATATTGATTCAGAAGCCGTTGGGTGAAGATTCCGAGAGTGTTTCGATCTCCTTTGGAGCTCAATTCGCTGGGTAATTTCTCTCTTCATCCCTCTCTCATTCTTATTGCTTGATTAAACTTTCAATTTTATCTAATTTATGTGGGTTTCTTCAATTACTCTGTCTTGATGTGTTGTTCGTTGTTGAGAATTGTGGCAAGACGAATTTTTTTGGGAATTTGATGTGCGATTTAGAGTTGAGTCTCCAGTGGATTAGCAACTGTTCAAGCCTAATTAACGAGTAAGTCTTTTTTTTTTTTTCCTGTGTTTGTGACAGTTCGAAAGACTCGTACAAATTGGACTACTGCTACGAAGAAAGTGAAACCACTGATTTGATTCTCACTAAGGAGATTAAGCCTCTAATCTCTAGTGTCTTTGAGGGTAAAGATGCTAATGTTATTGCCCACGGAGCAAGAAGTAGCGGAAAAACACATCTAATCCAGGTACTGAAAGCAATGATACCTGCAAGTTGATATTATCACTATAGTCTATAGGTGAAAATGTTAATTGAGTGATGTACGACATGGTGTTGTAGGGAAACGAGAAGGAATTTGGTCTAGCTGTTCTTACAATGTCTGAGATGTTATCCATGGCTGAGGAAAGAGGAGACTCAGTTTCTGTATCCGTGTACGAGGTTTCTCAGGAAACTGTGTATGATCTCTTAGACCAAGATAAGCGAGTGGTTACTGTACTTGAAGGTGCACAAGGGAAGATTCAACTAAAGGGACTTTCACAGGCAAGTCATATTTAGTGTTCTTGAGCATAAGTCGTCTTGAGACATGCGTATTTTTGGCAGCATCATAAATATTTCAAAGTTTCTACTTTTCAGGTACCTGTCAAGTCTCTCTCAGAGTTCCAGAACTTATATTTTGGTCTCAAGAAAACTCAGAAGCTGAGTAGTGACCCTCCAGTTAAGAGTCATAAAGGTGTGATGATACATGTTACCAGTGGCAACGCCAATTTAGGGAGGATGAACTTTCTTGATATGGCAGGTTGAGTATTTTAATGTCACATTTTAATGATATTTTCTTCATGATAATCTTGTGTCAGCATTGTGATTGGTGTTGTCTTCCTTTAACAGGATATGAGGACTCCAGGAAGCAAAACAGTGCTCTAGCTCCTCTAGAGATTGCCAGGATAAATAAGTCGATTTATGCTTTGCAGAATGTCATGTATGCTCTCAACGCAAATGAATCTCATGTACCATATCGGGAGAGCAAACTCACTCGCATGTTGAAGGATTGTTTACAAGGATGCAACAGAACATTGCTTATCACTTGTTTGGTAGATACTTTGCTTGCTTTTTGAGTTATTTTAAGTTTATGATTAAACGAATGTAATTGCAGGCGATGCTAACCTATTTTTTTCTTGTTTCAGCCCAGGGAATTTAGCCAAGACTCCTTTTACATGCTAAACTTAGCATCACGGATCTGTCTAGGCGGTAACCGAGCCATGAATAATCCTACTAAGAAGAAGATCAACAGTCTTGAAAGATCTATTTCATTAACTTCTGCTGCTCAAAGGAGACAGACACCTTTGACTGTGTCTGCTACTTCTAAAAAACAGACAATGCTAAGGGGAAATGTAACAGAGAGAAAGACTAAAATCAACACTGCTGTTTCTGCACTTAAAGCAAGGTAAATCTTTCAGAACCAGCTTAGTATCAACTCTAAGCCTTAATATCCTTGATATACCTGCATCTGCTCTGCTGTTCAGTTTTAGAACATAAAAAATGATGATTTTTTTTCTTGACAATTGAAGGAAACTGTTCGGCGAATCGAATGACTTGGGGAAATGTAAAAATAACTCTAAAAAGGTAATTCAACTTTCCTTTTTAATCCTTGTGAATTCAGAAATAGTTTAGTTAGACTTGTTTTCGATTTTGTAGATGGAAGGTAAAGCAAGAATGGCACTTAAAAAGGTAGAGCATCTTCATTCTATATATTATATAGAGTAATGCTCTTTGGTTCATTCTCGCCATAGAGTAATGCTCTTTGGTTTATTCTCGCCACCACTGACACTTCTGTTTATTTTGATGCAGGAAATCTCCACTTCGAAGGTTGTCTTGAACAGTCAGATTTCCTCATATAAAGAAGTAAGTCTCTGCAAAATTGAACTAATAGGAGCTGCATTGTTATATAGTACCAAGGCATTACTTACAAACAATTCTATTTTTGTATTGTAGGAAGTCTGTTCATCTTCTATTGTTACAAATTCTCAGTCTTCTTTGGTAGAAGAGGTAATAATTTATATCAACAATGCTTAATGAAAATTTGGAAAACATACTTATACTCAGTGGATCATGACTGGCTTTGTTTTTTTTTAGGATTCTGGTCTGGCTTTCTCAAGTTCAACGGTACCCATGGAACCGGTAAATTCTCCGTCTGCAACTTCTCTGCATCTCAAGAAACATGCCCTAACATATTCAAAGAATTGGAGCTGTTTCATTTGTTTCGTTTCAGTTTGCCCAGAATATCTAATTTTTACCTTCTTTTCATTTCTAGAGCTCTTCAACCAGTGAGTTTTTAAGCTCAGAAGCTGTTGAAACTACAGATAAGGTAATTTGTGTAGGTTTATCTTTTGTTTCAACATCTGGATATCATGAGTACTGACAATTCCTCCATTAATCTCCAGGATTCACCTAAAGAACATGAGTCAGGAGCCACTTATTGTGCTGATGCTTTTGCTGAAAAAGGTGCGACTGAGACTGGAAAGTTGATGAAGAACTATCAGGTTTAAAGGAAAGTTTAACTTTGATCTTATATGTTTTCTTTGTATAGCAGCACCAATAGCAGTAGAGATAGATGACAATAACTCAGTCATTGAAGAAGATCTGACTCTGGTTAATGAAGGTAGGTTGTGAGTCTTGTGACATCAATCTAACAAAGTAATATAATTGAATATTTGCTCAATTCATGGTCTTTTTCTTTATGGTAGGTGAAAACCTGGACAAAGAAAACAACAGTTTGCAAGCCAATGAAACTGCATCACCACCACTTACCATGCGACTTCGAGAACTGTCAAACAATTTGAAGTCAATGTGCAAATTCTCAGACCAACTATCAGTACCTGAGAAATATCAAACTGCATTAACTGAATCACCGGCAGAAGAAGCATCAGAGCACAGTGGTATTACTGCTGAAGCTATTGTCAGTGCAGAGCTAAGAACGCCTGAGAAAACTATGCCTTCAAGCATTGACTGCAGTCCTTGGAAGACATATAGCGCACACAGCTCTAAATTGAAGGTAAATAGAGTTAACAAGTTTGATTAAGATTGACATTTCATTGAATTTAAATAAACATAGAGAGTACCTTAACTGACATAATGCATTTTTTTGTTTCTGGAATGTTGCAGAATTCTGTTGTTGGAGAGTACCTTAAGTTCATAAACACAGCTGGAAAGTAAGATTTCTAATTTCTTTGTTTAAATTTAAGGTATATATCTTCCAAATCGTTGGAGTGTTAGTAGCTTTCCAAATCTTGATATAATGTCTTCGGGTATAACTCAGTTAAAGTTACATGAATGCTTGGGTCTGTATTATTTAGAAGTCCTGTCTGTATTGCTGTGAAGAAGTGAAACTAAATTAAGCTTTTCTCTTCTCTTGTGTATTTACAGGGAAGATCTAAAGAAGTTAAAGGTGAGATGACTAGCTTAATCAGAATTTTTAAAAATTTAACTACTTTTAAATTAAATAGTTTAGTAACTAGCTTGTTTATGCCCTATATTGATGAATGACAGGGTATTGGCGACAAAAGAGCAGCTTCCATAGTTGAGCTCCGCGAAGAATCTCCATTTAGCACGGTAAGTGCCACATTCACTATAAATGATATGGCTTAAAATAGCATGCCTTTAGTTATATGTAACACTGAACATGTCTCCAAATTCAGTTTTTTTTCAATGTGGAGAGTTCATGGTTGTTTTGGTTTGTTTGTAAGCTTCTTGTATTTTCTATTGCAGATTGATGATTTGAAATGCATCGGACTTTCAGCAAAACAGGTTAGCTTATTATCATCGAATCCTTCAATTTCTCCTACTTTTTTTTCCCCTTTTTGAGTTCGAAATTGGTGACCAAATCTTTCACAGTTAATCAAAGTCAACAAAAATCAAACAAGTGACAGAATATCACAGTTTTTAATCTACAATACCATTTCACAACTACACGAACTCGGTTTAATTGTACCTTTCAAAACCAAAAATGATTGGACTTTTGTATTGACAGGTTAAGGGACTGCTGAAAAAAGAGATCGGGGAGATTTTCGAGTAATCAAAGGATGATGTGAAAAATATTTATGAAGGTTTCTTTGCAAGGCAACACGGCGTTGCTCCTAAGAGTTCAAAGTTAAGTTGTTGAAATGTGTAATGAGTTATGATGAGGACTTAATTTGTGTTGTCAATACTTAAATTAAATTTGTGTGTCGTGTGACGTACTACTGTTGAAAGATTTGGGTGTTTTAAAGGCAATGTGTGATTTGGGTGATATAACGTTATGCCAAAAAAAAGTTATATTAGACACAAAACTTTTTACCCGATCGAGACATAGAAACACAAAGCACTAAAAGGAACAACTCAACAGTAGATACATTTATTTATACATGTATCCATGGAGTTACTAAAACGAGACAATACAATTCATTTCAATCATCTTTGTTATTATCACCAGAGAAGTAAATCTCACAAGACCTAGGAAGAAACACAGGCAACAAGAGACCAAACAGATTGTAAAACCACATCACCGTGTTAACGGACGCAATGGCTCTTCCTCCGTATAATCTCACCGGACCACCGGGACGCTGAGTATCTGAGAACTCTGCTTTAACCCAATCCAAAAGCGCGAAAATGCGACGAGCGTTGTAGAAGACAGGTCCGAGAATACCGATTGGAGTTGAGAACTTGTCGGAGAAACCAATAGGTTCTGTGAAAGCTTGGCCTGAGAGGAGGAATAGATGCGGTGCGGCTGCTCCGGCGCCGTGAATGTCTCCACGGTATATTCCGTCTCCGATGTAGCATATAGGGAAGAGTAGACCTAAAAGAGAATTTGGTTATTTACAAGAAAACAAAGAACATTAGATGAGAAGAGATTTGTAAACCTATAATAGCAGTGGCGAGGAAGTAAAGTTGAAAGAGTTTGTTTTTAGGGTTTGAGAGTCTCTTCTTCTGCTCTGTTTGCTTGCGAGGGAAGGCAAATCTCGCTATGAACTCATACAAGTAGATATAACACAATATTACAAACCCTATCTCTCCGATACCGACGAGTCCTTTTGCAGCTAGGAAAATCATGAGGGAGAGGAACACGAGCTGTCTTTTGCGGCTAATGAGACCACGTTTTGGTGGTGGTTGTGGTTGCGGTTGCGGTGGAGAAGGTTTAGATTCGGGGAGATCATGCTGCTCTCGTATCTCTTCCGACATCGTAGAAGCTTTTTAGGTTTCAAAGATATGATCGAGAAGCGAGTTTTGGTTTGGTGACTGGTGAGGTAAGAAAAGAGCGTAGAGATGGAGTGGTTAACCTTCTCTGTCTTCTTATCTATTTCTGGGCCTTACAATTATTATTCCTTTTTTTATATATACAAAATGAGAAAAAATGAATTTGGAGAGAATAGAGTTGTGTCAGATATGAACAAGTGTTTTACTCGAAAATCTCATGTTTTAGAAGATCTTGTGACCACACAAAAAAAGGTTAATAAAACTAGTTACAAGACTAATTGGAGACAAATATTAAACACACCCTTAATTGCGAAAACGACCAAGTTTTTTAGTAGACAGTGACAAGGCTTCACAATATCTTAGTAATCCCAAGGTTTCTTGTCTGAATCAGCTTGACCTGTCCTTATTTATTGCTTTACTCCCTCAAAAGTGTTTCTTTACAACAAAAAGGTCACATTTTGGGAAACTGATGAATACATTTTCTAATGATAGAAGAAATCACAATAAGCAATTTTTGAGGTTGGTATCTAATCTATTAGACTGCTATCTCCGGTGAAGATAGAGAGCAAATCAAGTGACACATCCTTGTGCTTCTCTACAAAAAGCTTCAAAAACTTCAACTTGGGACTCGTCAAAACAGTTGAGATCGCAGGGATTTCATCGATCAGCCCTTTCGATATAAGAGCTCTGATTACGTTACATCTAGGGAAAATGAACTTCCCCAAGCTGAATCCAAGTACAATAGGTGTAGAAGCCACTACCTTTAGAGGCCAACCCATTGTCTTCACAAGAAACTCAGTTTTCTTCTTCACCGAATCCGCAGCTAATCCAATGCACTGAGGATGTCGCTTGATGATCATGACAAACTCGTCATTCGTGAATCCTAGCTCGAGAAAAGTCTCAACCGACTTTACTATCTTCTCCTCTGAAGTCCCTATGCACTCAGGGTACCTCTTAACCATTAAGCAAACCTCTTGTTCCGTTAGACCACACCGCTTCAAGGTCTCAAACGTCTGAACAATCTTCTTCTCAGAGTATTTCAACAAGAAAGGCCATTTCTTGAAAATCACCCAAACTTCATCCACACTAAGTCCTAAACTTTTATAAGCATTCACTTTCTCCTTTATCGTCTTATCACTAAGCTCATAGAAAACATACAAAGCATTGACAAACTTAGGACTAGCAGGATCAAACCCCATCTCAACAATCTTCTTAACTGATTCTTCAAATCTTTCTTTCCCACAAACTGGTTTAGCTCTAGAGATCAACAAGTTGAGTAACAGTCTCTGAGGCACTCCCAATTCTCTCAAAACCGATACATTCCGAGTTCGATTCGTCTGCTTGGGAGAAGAAGAAAAGGAACACTTATCTTGATCTTGCAAGATCTCTTTGACATAATCATAGTAATGACTAATCCATTTCCCTCCTTTCTTCCCCAAGATTTTAGGAACTTTCGAAACAATCTCAGTAAGCTCAGAGCTCGAAGCTCCATTAAGCTTCAAGAAATGAAGCTTAGCACGAAGAGACTTCTCAGGATTCTCAACAAGGAAACGAGGGTAAGTAGCAATGATACTCGAAATCTGAGAGTTTGTGAATCCGTAGCTTCTAAGAAGTTTCAGAACTGAATCAGGATTACCTTTACTACTGAAATTGGCTTTCATTGAGATTGATTCGGCGAGTTTTGTGGTTAACCCTAACGAATCAATAAGGTAAGAGACTGTGAAAGTCTTTCTCTTTCGTTCATCTTCAAGACTCAGAAGATCTGTGGTGGTGGTAGAAGAGAAGGATTCAGTAAAAGGAGGAGATGCGTTTTGTAGAGGAAGAAGATGATTCGTTACAGGAGCAGACTTCATGAGATTCCGCCATTGATGTAACTCGCGAGACCTTCTTCCTCTGTGGAGTATTAATGAAAACATGAGGACACCGAAATGCAAAAAGGCTTCACTCTCTCGTTTTGCTCTGTTCAGATAGGAACGATGGTAGATTGGATTTAGGGTTTTCGATTTGGTATCCGTTTGTCTCATTATTTTTATGTTTTAAGAAAAAGAATCACAAACCAAATTCATCAATTTATTACTTTTTAACTCTTAATATACCTTGACTAGAAGAATTTTGTTACACATAAAATTAAATTTACTTGATTTGAATAATATTGATAGTGTTAATAAAATACAAAAAAAAATTATATTTATTATAGCACTAGATTAATATTTTTTTTTATTGTATATGGTTTTAATTCGTTCCGATCATGTAACTTGTTTCGTATTATTTTTTGACTTTTAGAAGTTTAATTATTACAAGATTTTAATTGTTCAATAAGTT
The DNA here is from genome assembly GCA_036452645.1 of Capsella bursa-pastoris. Classification (NCBI taxonomy): domain Eukaryota; kingdom Viridiplantae; phylum Streptophyta; class Magnoliopsida; order Brassicales; family Brassicaceae; genus Capsella; species Capsella bursa-pastoris. The sequence goes on from CP144196.1 coordinate 7,776,649, forward strand.
TTAATACAGTAATATTAAACAATTCAATTAAACCGGATATAAATTTTTATTTTGTGAAAGTTTGATACGTTAAGTTTCCTAATCACTCAGATTTAGATTTATTTTGATGTTATTTAAATAATATAATTCTCGGCCAATTCTTAAACATTTTAGATGAGGTGAGATGCTTAACACATATTTTTATTAATTAAGTAATGTATGTTTGTTTTTTAATTCGAATCATAACAAAATAATAATTCTTTATCTTAAATTTATGAATAATATGATGATTCAAAGTAATTAGAAATTCTAACAAATATAATATGGAAATCATAATTTTAAACCTTAATAAAGCTTCAAAAAACTATATTATTAATTTTGGAATATTATACAAACATATTTATTTTATAATTAATTAAAAAATTAACTGTGTTTGGTTTGATTTTTTTCCAGCAAAATCAGACTTTCATTAATTTTAATAAGTTATAACAAAGACATGATCGTAGATAATTAATTGTAAGGATTGTTTAGATACATCCTGTTAATTTTAGTTCCTCGCCAATGCTCTTTTTTATCCTTTGTCGCCAAACTTTGTATTTTGACAATTTCACTGCAATTGATTTCCTTAACTTTCGAGCTAAAAAAACCAAAAATCAAAAGAAGAATTAAGCGTTATGTTCATCCTTTCACTTAACTTTTCTAGATTTGTTAACAAGTGCATTAAACATTTTGTTGTTTAAAACATGGTTCAAAAGACTACACAATTCCAAACCAAACACAACAACACTACATTAACCAGAATACATTACACACACAAACACGCCAGTATTCTGCTGATTATTACAAACCACCACAAGCGCACATTATTACCGTAACTTAAAAATCCATAAGGTTTTTTTTTTGTCTCCTTAATTTAAAAAAAAAACTAATCAGCTAATTAACCAAAATTATGAGTTTTGATTAATTAAACCAATTAACCTTTAAACTTAAAAACTCCCTCAAACAGCAACAAACCCGTTACCATTACCATTGCCATTGCTATGTCCGTTGCCATTGCTATGTCCATTGCTCAGTTTCTTCCCATCTTCTTCTTCCTCCTCTTCACTCAATAAAAACTCTTTGCTCTTCTCAAGCTTCTCCATAACAGAAGCTTCAAGAGTAATCTCCACGTCAATGCTTATTCCACCAGCTTTACCTTGGTACAAATACATCATCCCATTAAACCGGTTATTCATCCCGCTCCTAACCGTTTCCGGTTTCCCCCAACCGAAATCCACCTCGTAAACCCTAAACCTCGGCGAGCTTCCCACCGCCACACAGTTCACTCCGGCGTCTTTGAACTGAAATATCTTCGGCGACTTCTCCCACTCGTCGTTCCGCGCGTCTATCACACTTGCGTCGTGTGCCACCACAGCTTTCTGTATTACCGAAGCTCCGAACTCCGGTCCGTGCGCCGCCAGCAGCCCCGCCGCGGTTCCGGTGAAGATCGCCTGGATCAAATTCCCGAAATATTCCTCCGGCATCGGAGGATCAACGCGACGGCGGCAGTCGGCGAAGACGGTGAAGACAGTTATCTCCTCCGGTTTAAGCCCACGTGCTAAGGTGACGTGGCGCCAGATGTGGGAAGTGAGTGACTGGAATGTTGAGAAAGGCTTAGAACCGTCGGATGGGATTACCGAATTGGCTCTTGACTTGATCGTGCGGACAGCAGAGTCCGAGAACTTAAAGATCTTCTCCAAAAGCTTGGGCGGTTCCTCGGTCGGAGTTGCCGCATCGTCGCCGTTGGAGGTGGCGTTAGGGTCTTTAGGAGCAGTGAGGTCGAGTTTCACGCGCGTGTCACGCGCCTTCGCTCGGTCAAGGAAAGGTAAGGTTGAGATGGATTGTGCTCCATTACAGATCTCGGCCCATGAGCTCATGAAATGCCAAGTTGCAGTTCCGTCTAAGACTGCGTGGTTAAAAGCGAGGCCCATCGCAAGTCCATCTTTAAGCTTAGTCACCTGTATATGACAAAAACCAAAAAAAAAACAAATTCGAATTTTTAATTATTTGAATGAAAGTGTTATATTATTGGACGATAGTTTCGAGACTAGAAAGAAAAAGACAACATTGACTACCTCAACGACCACACCTGTTGAAAAGACATATACATTAAATGCACATTAATTACGTAATCTTTATTTTGGTTTAGTATTGTAAAACATGTTAATTACGAGTAGTGGTGGTGATGACTAGTATTAGTTCTATATATAGTACAGTTATACGTATAAATCAACGTTAATAGAGATGCAAGGAAAAGGAAATGAGATACCTATCTTAATAGTTAAAGATAAGTCGACATCCATATTTATTTTAGAGGATTTTGATTGATAATGACAATTAAATTCTCCAATGTGTGTAACTCATACTATATATATAATAGTGTCTCTTCATTAGTTTGTACTTTGTACTAAATACTAAGTACATGGCGTTGTAATGTTTTGTCGCGCAACTTACCCACTAGTTAACAACATCCATAAGATTTGTATCATTGAATGTTGTATTTAGTGGTTGTGTCAGTTGTTTTTTTTTTTTTTTTTTACAGAAAAACTATACACATCCAACTACACGAATATAGTCAAAAACATTGGAAAACAAAGCCTCTCAAATCTCAACCCATCAAAATGAACACATGCATAGTTTGCACATAAAACACATATTATACCTACCTATATTTAGTATGCGTATATTCAAAATATAAGATATGCATGTAATGTAAAGCTTTCTACAACAAATTATTTATTTCTTCACATGCAAATAATAATGTTTAGTTTTCTACATATATTTTTCTTCTTTTTTCCAATTAGTATGTATGTACGTACAACCAATAAAGACGAGCTAATAAATATCAATATTTCCCCCTATCTAACTTGTTTTGAATCAAAATCTCTATAATTAAAGCCAACATTTTCATGTACTTGTGCTATTCTTTTTTTATCTTGGTGGATATACGGATCCACGGTATGGGCAATTATATTACTGTACATTAGTTTTGATTTTCTTTGGAGCTATTGTCACGTGATGTTAGTATATATGTAGTTCAATAAATATTTATTACAAAAAGAAAACTATAGTATCTTCCCATAACATGCAACAAGTTTATGTAACATAGACATTTACTACGTAATCATACACATGTGTAATAATTCAGATGTGGAATTAACGATCAAGTAGTGTTTTCTTTCGTCACTTGACTCACTTCTATTGATTATCTAACTCTATTTTATATTTTACGTGAAAAAGATGTAAGACAAACATATATATACGATCATGGACGACGCAGACTAATATATATGAGAAGATGCAGTGGTATATTAAAAGATTTTATACCTGCACCGCAAGGAGAGGTCTGCTCAGTCCTTCCAAGTTCAAGATCCCATTGTAAGGAACCAGCTCCTTGAACTTAGCCGTCCCGTCCTCAGCCGTCAGATCATCGACGGTGACGTCGGCTGCATGAGCGACAGAGAACTCCACGCCGTTGGTCTCTGCGTCGTCGGCGTCGTACTCAACGCGGAAGACTCCTTCGTCGTCCTTGGCCAGCTTACCGGCGAGCTGATAGAAGTCTTCAAGAACCAAACCCAAACCATCTTTGAGCTTCTCCACGACGTCGTTTTGGAAAGTGGTTTCCTCGAGATCTAGAAGGTTCTCGAACTTGTAGAGGAGAAACTTCTGGTTGTAGTAGAAAGCAAGGTAAGGAAGATCGAACGTGGTGAGGTGGAATTGTTTCTTCCCTAGTACTGGTTTTGCTGGTTTAACATGTGTTTTGCTCATTATCTTTATCTTCATGGTGAAAAGAAAAGATTTTAAAATTTAGCCTTGGATCAATGTGTTGATCACGAGAATAGTATTAATTAACAATTTGTTGTTATGTTGCTTTTGGTGTGTGAGACTATAGTGATGAAGAAAGAACTAAAGGCTGTGTTTTATAGAGATTTGCAGTGTGTAGTTGGGTTAGGGCATTTATGTTTTCTATGGAAGTAGTTGTGATTCAATCAATGACTCAATTAAACTCTTTCTTCTGTAAATTTATTTGCATGAATTGTTAAGTTGATGACTTATATATGTTTTGGTTTTTAGGGTAGAGAGGTTGAGAATTGAGATACAAAAGTAAATATTGTAATGATGCTACATGTACGTGTAGAACAATAAATGCCGATAAAGATGGTAACAAAAAATTCAAACCACATCAAAATGTATAAGAATTATATATGGATCGTACATGGTTTAAATTTGTTAATGAAACAAATATATATGTATATGTTTTTTTAAAATGGAGTAGATGAAGTTGCAGGTTTTCTTTAAATGACTTCCTCTTACTATGTAGTATATATATTTAACAATGGGAAAAGAAAATACACTTTATTGGATCTTAACTCTACTTCCCCATATTTAGTTAGTAGGTAAGTGGAACTATGGAAGTTGGACAGCGACTTCTCCGGCTAATAACATCTTATGGTTCTGCTTATTGTATAGCCTTTGTAGCCGACACTCGACCGTAACATTGTTAAAAGTATTGTTAGTTTTGGTTTTGGCAATGAACAAATTAGTATTGAGAAAGAGAACCGAATTGGTCTAGCTAGAAAGTTGTGTTAGTTAATTAAATAGTAAGTCAAAATTAAAAAGTTTGTCAAATTCTAGTCTACATTGATTAAACTTAGCTTTGTTTTTGCGGTTAAAAAGAAACTTAGCTGTGTTTATTGCTGAAGAACCATTAAAACAGTTGTCGCTACGGACATATATCAACAAAAACTTTTGTAGAATAAGAGAAAATGATTACGAATAGATGGAAAGAAGATGTAGCAAATATGTTGGATGACAACGGTTAGTTTGTATTCACGTGGCATGGATGGACCACTATAGCAATTCGTCGTTATGTTGCAAAGGCGAAAATTTTTGGATAGAAAATTTATTTCAGAATTTGTCTAATCATAACTATAAATCAATGTTTCGTCGTTATAATTTGTAGTTAGTTATATACAATGTCGTGTCTAACTCATCATCATCATCATCATCTTCAAAGAAGTTGCATAGCGCAGAACCAACTTCGCCAAACACTGAAGAAAGTAACCATTAAGACATTTTGCTTAAAGATTCTGAATTGCTACAAAGAAAGATCTTAAACATACTACAAAAACAGGTTTATGGAGGATCTTTCACATGCATCCACACAAATCTAAGGGGTTGCGTTTCGCCAAAGCTAAAAATTGCATGCATGATGCACCGAAGTTAGGTATCCAAAATTTAATTATTATCTAAAAAATTAAAAACGTCGTTAAATGTTCTTGATTATAGAAAATCCACAAATCACATCAATACACCAACCAACGATCTACAACACAAAATATTACGATTTATCTATCCATGCACGAGCGTATGGGGTCGTCATTCATTATTTAGCTGTGGTCTCTTTAAAGTCGATGGACAAAATACTAGTAGATGGGAGACACTTGCTGTGAAGAAAAGACAGAGGGATCAACCAATGATATATATCAAAAGTCCCATCTCTTACGTATATATAAATGAATAATCTCTCCTGGAAATTTACCTTGTTTATTGATTTTTAATGTCTCAGTATTAGAAAAAATTAAAATAAAAATAACAATTGTGCACAATGAAGAGTTTGTATTTGTAGTCTCCACTTGGTTCTGAAACGATGTTGGCATGGCATTAGCACCACTTGTAGTTGTATCAGTAAAACTCGTGGTTCATGTCTCTGAATTAGCCCATTTCGAATAGTATGGCCCCGACTTTTAAAAATTGGTCGGCGATCAAATGGAATACGCGTTAGACAATAGATTTTGGACGTGTTAGCTTGTTCTATCTTCCCGGCTATAATATTTTTTTCTCAAGACAACTATCTTCTTAATTTTGACCAAATTATGTATTCTGTTTAGTTTAAATTTTTTGGCATGATTATGTTATTTTCTTCGTGCAAAATCGTGGGGGACAAAATCGTAAAAGATCGAAGATAAATATCTCTCTAAAGTCTCTAGACCAAACTGGATCCGAATGTTCTTGATCTATCCTTTACATTATAAATGGTCCTAAAAGTTAATCTCCGAGTTTTGTCTTTTTGGTTCAAGCAAAGTTCCAATACTACCCTGTAGAAAAATATGTCGTCCCGTGGCCGAGAAGTGGAGGTGACGATCTCATCAGCGAAGGATACCAAGAACGTGAACTGGCGTAACGGGCCAAACAAGCCATACGCCGTCGTATGGGTGGATCCGAAATACAAATCCTCTACGAGAGTCGACGAAGATGGCGACACGTGTCCCACTTGGAATGAGACATTTGTCATCCCTTTGCCTCCGGACAACAACAATGGAGAAGATTACGACAAGGTATACATCGACATCGTTCACGCAGGACGTGAAGAGGACACAAAGCCTCTCATCGGCTCCGCCCATCTCAGCCTCCGTGATGTCATTGGTTTGGACGTCCCGTTTGTGAAGACCCTCGAACTCAAACGTCCGTCTGGTCGACCACACGGCAAACTCGACGTCACCGTCACCGTTCGAGAGCCTCGGTATCATCCGAGTCCAGGATCGTACCAGACGCCACCTTACGGTTATACTCACGCGCCGCCACAAACTGTTTATGGTGAACCATACGCGCCGTCGCCAACTGTTTACGGTGAACCATACGCGCCGCCGCCACCTGTTTACGGTGAGTCATATGCTCCTGCGGCGTACGGGCAATCGGGGTATGGAAACGCGCCGGAGAAGGGAAGCAAGTTCGGTGGGCTGGGGACAGGTCTGGCGGTTGGTGCGGTGGCCGGAGTTTTGGGTGGGGTGGCCTTAACGGAGGGATTGGAGGCTGTGGAAGACCACATAGCTGAAGAAGCAGCGGAGAAAGTGGAGGATGATCTGGATGACGGAGAAGACGATTATGACGGCGGCGATGATGACGGAGACTTTTAATATTCCTGCTCGATCATAAATAATATCATCTTGTATGATATGATGATATAAAGTCTACAATGTACCAAAAAAATAAAAAGTCTAATAAGTAATAACTCTTCAACTGAAGCATTATTATCACAACGAACCATGGAACAATACTCAATAGTTATAGCTAGCCAAATTTTTATCCTGTAAATTAGTAAACATTTTTAATTAGCTTTTAGAAATGCTCTCGTTTGACATGGCACGGTTGCTGATGATTCGTTCTTTTGGGATTGTTGAAAGATAATAGATAGCTAGAGCTCTCGCAGCCACAGTGAAAATGTTACAGTGAATCGCGGAACTGAACACATGACCTCACGGATCAGGACTGAACTTAAGAGAAGATCAAAACAAAAATCTCACGGGATCACACATCATCCAGACAACAACAACATCCATGATCCATCTGAGTTACGCTACTACACAAGACCGGAGCTCAACTATTGGAAGGGAGAAAAATCGAGCCCATTAAGAGTTGAAACTTCAGCTAATGCATATGGGCCGAAGACTAATCCAAATTGGGCCAATCACCTAAACTAATTGTCGATTTACAGATTTTGTTTAGAATAACGAACCAAGAACCTCGTCCTACTAGATATGTCTGAGAAAGAGAACGTAACGACCACTTATTAGGTTTATGGCGGATGATTATCCACAGAGTACTCCTTTACTTTTCATATTAAAAAAGAAAAGAACATTCCTTTCGTTTCCACATAAAAAGAAGATTCCTTTAGAAAATAGTGTGTACCATCGTCTTTGCAAGCTTTTTGGAATTACATGTGATTTATGTTTTTTTCTGCCTCTTCAATTTTTAGGTTTATAAATACATTCAATCGTTGTACACCATTTTGTTAAAAAACCTTCAAAGGAACCCAACGTGATGAAATATGCAAAAGAAACCCCTTGAATTGAAATGCTTACGAAATAGAATTAGGAATACAAAACCATAATAATCTTGAAGAAAGTTTAGTTGAACATTCCCTGCCTAATGGATTTGTTTTGTTTTTTCCCCTTGTATTTCTATCTTCGAGCCCTTTTTACAGAGACATCATTTAAACCTTACAAGATGAGAATTGAGAATACTATAGCTAGTGGAATGTAAGGGGAAAAAGGTAAGATACAGGAAGTAAATATGTATGCAGGAATAATGAAACTTGGCTTATTCAAGCTAGGTTGAGACCATCATTCAAGGAATCTTGTCAGAAAATTTTAATATATCGGAACCAAGTTGAGAGGAAGGACTCTTCCCTAGCTCCGACCCCCGAACTCGCTAGTTGGACAGCGAGACACCTCTTGCTATTGTGGTGTGGTGCCATCAACAGATCATGACCGGACTCATTGATCCGGATCAAGACATATTAACAGTAATATTTGTATGTAAAGTACCACATTATAAATTATTAATCTCTGATTTATTTAATGGCTTTAATATTATAACGCGGTCCATTTTATCAATGTGGTTGCGGTTGATGAGTGAGTTTAGACTTTAGAGTAAAGACTAAAGAGTTTAAAACAGCTAATATATTTCATGAATCTATCGGGAAAGTTTTAATATTTTGATTTTGTAGAATAATTGAAAGGACCTGAAATTTCAAAGTTTAATATTATGATTGTTTTTGAATTTTCTTGATATTTTTTAGTTTTTAGTACTCTTCTTTGCTAGAGTTTCCTTTACGACACGAGGTTCCCATGGAATATAATTGGTGGTGCTCTGACGACAAATAGGTTAATTATGGCGGCATCGAGGGGATGGAAAGAAATATAGATCACTCGCTACTCTTGAACAAAATATATTTAATTTTTTTCTCATTGAATATAAACAAGTCTTATTCCCAACTCATTTTTTTTTTTTTGTGTGGACGTATAGTGATTGTGGGACAAATTTATAACAAATTCACATGTTTTACTTAAGGATTTAAAATGACTTTTTTGTTCCTTAGTAAGACACTTAAGACATAATAACAATCTTCCTACGTTGTTTCAAAAAAGAAAAAAAAAAAAAAACAATTCTCCTACGTAAAATGAATAGAGTTCACGAGGTTGTTTTACGTACGATGTCCTACAAGCCAAAACATAAAAGACCACTGATCAGTTTCTACGGTGGAAAATCGTTCCATGCCTTAATCCTGATAATCTTTATCGCAATGTTTTTTTTCATTTTTTTTTCCGAATATTTCTGTAGTATATATATGTATGAAACTTAGTTTGTATTTGGCAAATTAAGTGATTCACTTAGTGAGAAAACCATTTTTACCTTAAAATATCTAGCATGGGGAGTGAAGTCGTCCACCGTCCACTAGCTGATTTTCCAGCAAACATCTGGGAAGATCCCTTAACCTCTTTCTCAAAGTCTGACCTCGTAAGTATTCTTTTCATATTAATCATGTCATGCATGCGCAGTACGTAGTATTTTTGATATTACTAGTCTGTCAATATACTATGATTTGATTGATTAACTCATGTATACCATTGCCTTATAGGGTAATGACAAGTTCCAAGAGAAGCATGCTACGCTAAGGGAGGTTGTGAAGGAATCGTTTATGTCTTCTAAAGCGAATCCGATAGAGAACATCAAATTCATCGATGCTCTATGCCGCCTTGGTGTCTCTTACCACTTTGAGAGAGATATTGTAGAGCAATTGGATAAGTTATTTGATTGTCTTGACTTTAACCAGATGATAAGACAAGACGGGTCCGATTTGTACACGGTTGGAATACTGTTCCAAGTTTTCAGGCAATTCGGCTTTAAACTTTCTGCTGGTAAAAATACTTTTAAATAGAACATATAAATAAACAACACTACGTACAAAATTTTCATGGTTATCATTTAACTCAAAATTTTCTCATTTATACACCTCAAGATGTATTTGAGAAGTTCAAGGACGAAAATGGGAAGTTCAAAGGAGAACTGGTGGCCGATGCAAACGGGATGTTAAGTTTGTATGAAGCTGCACAATGGAGCACTCACGGAGAAGACATCATTGACGAAGCTCTCGCTTTCTCAAGCTCCCATTTAAAAGAACTTTCATCTCGATCTAGCCCCCATCTCGCAACTCGCATCAAGAATGCCTTAAAACATCCATACCACAAAGGTATCTCAAGGATAGAAACAAGACAATATATCTCATACTACGAGGAAGAAGAGTCGTGTGACCCAACAGTACTTGAGTTTGCAAAGATAGATTTCAATTTGCTGCAAATACTACATCGTCAAGAGCTTTATTGCGTAGCAAGGTAAACATAATTGTCGTCTTGCATGGATTGTTGAACTTCTTTTATAATATTTCAGGTGGCACCATGAAATGGACTTTAAATCGAAAGTAACATATACAAGGCATAGGATAACAGAGGCGTACTTGTGGTCGCTTGGAGCATATTTCGAGCCTCAATATTCTCAAGCACGAGTTATAACAACTATTGCACTAATCTTATTCACAGCACTTGATGATATGTATGATGCATATGGCACAGTGGAAGAACTTGAACGTTTCACAAATGCAATGGAGAAGTACTACCATTTGTTAATATATAAAACCATGTGCAATATTTTTTATTTCCATGGTTTAGACTTATAAGATGGCTCTAACGCAGGTGGCTTCCCACTGCCCCTAATGGGATACCTGACAGCATGAAGTACATTTACCGCGCCACCATAGATTTCTACGATAAACTAGAAGAGGAACTTGAGAAAGAAGGAAGGTCAGGCTGTGGCTTCCATCTTAAGAAATCAGTTAAGACCAAGAGAATTAAATTTTAAGCATCATTCTGATTATATATGTATATATTTATGTATAACTAACTCAACTCTTCACAATTAGTTGCAAAGAACAGCAAATGGATATATGCAAGAGGCAAAGTGGTTGAAAAAAGATTACATTGCTACATTTGAGGAGTATAAAGAAAATGCAATCTTGTCTTCAGGTTACTATGCCTTGATAGCCATGACATACGTGGGAATGACAGATGTCGTGAAACTTGATGCTTTTGAATGGTTAAGCTCACATCCTAAAATCAGGGTAGCTTCTGAGATAATCAGTAGATTCACAGATGACATTTCCAGCTACGAAGTGAGAACACTTGGTCCTAAAATTAGTACTATATATACATATTATGTCAAATTTATACATAATTTTGGTATTTTGTAATTGCAGTTTGAACACAAAAGGGAGCATGTAGCTACTGGCATTGATTGTTATATGAAGCAATATGGTGTTTCCAAGGAAATAGGTATAGAAGTAATGGGAAACATTGTTTCAGATGCATGGAAGGACTTAAACCAAGAGCTAATGAGGCCTCACACGTTCCCTTTCCCTATGTTGATGCGAATCTTTAACCTTTCGCGAGTCATCGATGTATTCTATCGGTACCAAGACGCTTACACTCACCCTGAGTGTTTGAAAGAGCACATCGTGTCTTTGCTCATTGAAAAAATACCTATTTGAGAATGTGATTATCCCAACCCATGGAATGGATTCTCTACACAATGATGGTCGTCAAATTATCATTTTTATTTCTGTTGTATGTTTTTATTTGTGTTTCTGGTTTTAAAGCCATTTCTCTTTGCTGTATTTGTACTCTTGTTGGGTGAATCAATTTATGTTATACGTTGTCAATAAAAATAATGGTATTTTTAGAAGAAAAAAAAAAGTGATGGTAGTCTTAAATTAAAACTATGCGTAAATAATACGTGGTACTTTACAAATTCTCAAATATATAGTATAGACATAAATATCTTTAGACAATTTTTTAGATATGTAATGTATGTACATGCATATTGCGGACCAAACATTTTATAATAACCTTGTAATTTCAACATTTAACGAATCATGTAATAATGTACACCCTGGCCGCCTGGCGGACGTTTAAAGGAAAATAGCGGTGCCGAAAGGTCATTTTCTTCAGTGACCGAGGATTCGCGGTTGCAGTTAGCGTATCTCACAAGGTATACGATGCAGCCTCGTTGTCAACGTTTGTTTCCAGCTGGACAAAGGCTGCGAAAGGGTATGCTGACACCGTGAAACCTGAATTTATAATGTCTGATTTCTACCCTCCTGCTGATATTACTATCGAGTTTCCTCCGTTACTCGTACAAAAAACAAAATCCAAGACGAAAAGGTTTGTTTTTGGTGCTTTGATGATTGAAAAGCTCAAAAACAGAGCTTTGTATGGAAAGCGTGTGACACAAGCTACCCGTGTTGAGTCCATCACGGCGCTGCTGCTAAGATGCATGACAAAAGCGCGACAGTCAAAGGTGGGTGAGGTAACAGAATTTGCTATAACACAAACCATGGACCTGCGACCTAGAGTTTCTACTTCTCTCTTGCCACGCAAGGCATTTGGAAATTTTTTCTTTTTACCATTACTTAAGGAGAGCTCAGAGAGTAAGATGGAAATCCAAGAAACTGTGTATAAGCTGCAGAAAACTAAAGAAGAGCTCAATGACCTTATCAGAAACGATCTCAATGACGCAAGAAGTAGAACTGAAGCCAAAGAGAGAGTCGCAAGCGCAATGCTGAGTTCGTTGTGTGAGGTAAGTCCTGAGACGGAGACATATGCTGTGTCTAGCTGGTGCAGGATGTCATTTTATGAGACGGATTTTGGATGGGGAAACCCGGTTTGGGTTGCCCCGGATTCGGTTGATAAGACGCAGGTCGTGTTAATGGACACAAAGGACACTGATGGGGTTGAGGCATGGGTAACACTACCTGAAGCTGACATGGCTGTGTTTGAGAATGATGATGAGTTGCTAGTCTTGGCTACTCCAAGTCCTAGTGTCCTCATCTAGTAATAACTATATTTATCATTTATCAAAGTAATCGGCCATACGTTTAATATTATACTATGTACTCCCTAATTCCCTATGTTTCATTTGATTTTATATGCAGCATTTAAGTTTATTTTATCATCTATGTATTTTTTATATGAATTTAAAAGAAGAACGGGAAGAGTCAACAATAGTATCGATACGATGAGCAAGCCATATATTAATCTATGATGGTGATAAAGCTATGATAATAATATGGCTGCAGGGTATACAGTTTTAATGTATTAACATTCCATTTTTGCATTATATTACAAGAATAATATAGCAGCAATTAGCAAACCATATCTGAACATCAAAGGTCATTACAAATACAATAAACAAACATAGTTCAAACATGGTATCGATCACCAGTTGAAACTAATTGCCTCGAAGTGAAGGTTCTTAGCCAAACCTGATGAACAAATCTTTGCCACTTCATGCCTCATCTTTCTTGGTCCGCAAACCATCACCCCAACGTCTTCTGAACCTTCTGCCTCAAACAGAATCTCTGCAAAACAAATAGATTAAAAGTATCAGAATCATTTACACCATTTATGATTGTGATGTTCACGTCGACTCTAGTGGTAATAGATGACTTACTTTTCAAATTAGGTTTGGAGCCGAAGTGGACTGAAGTGGCTTGTACTATAGATTGATAGGGAACGCTCTCGAGCTCTCTCTCGTGGCCATGGAACCATGAACCTGGAGAAGATGTCGGCGTCTGAAACTCTACGCTCTGTACTTGCTTCTTGGACTCCTTATCTCCTTCTTTATTCTGTTTCTTGCGCCATAAGAAAACTATGCTTGAAGAGATGAAAATGCACACACATCCTAGGAACATGTCCCAAAGCGCTCTATACGAGAAATTGTAGATCTTTCCGGTGTTACGGTCAACAGGGTATACATAGTAACGTGTGACAATCGCTATGAGCAAGAGAAACATGACGAATGATGATAATATCACGACTCCGAGCCAGAGGAAGTTGTTGGGTCCAAGAACAGGTGAGATAGGAGAGTCTAGAGGCTGCGGTTTGAACCATTTTGTCTGTAGAAGTCTGTGATCATCAGTTGTCTCGGGCTTCTTGTCTTCTCTTGTAATGTAGGCCTCAATTCTGAGATTCAGTCTGGAAATGTCTGAGATTGATATATCCGGTGGGAAGATTAGGTCTAAAAGCGCTAGATCATCGTAATGTTTGAAGGCACAAACAAGAAGAACATCTGGTAGCTTTGTGCTTTGGTTTTGGCTCTGAAATATGAGTTCTCTGATAACCGAAATGAAGGGTGTAACACCACTGCCACCACCCACGAGTATTAGAGAGTCATGCCTATATATGATGAGAAATGTAACAATTAGACAAACTTAATAAGATAAAGTAGTAAGTAAGTAAGAAACTGAAATAAGTTTGTACCTTGAGACATCAAAAGAGTTAGGACCATAAGGACCTTCGGTAGAAACTTCGAGAGAATCGATGGAAGAAGAGATATGCGTGTAAAGCTTTTGAGTCCAACTTCCCTGTTTTCTGATTACAACACTTAGCGTATCTTTCTCCAAGTTGCTGCTCGAAGTTATTGTGAATGGATGCCACTGAAGCTTGGATATGCTCGGCACATGTAGAAACAATATACTTGTTGGGGTATAATGTAGCCCTATAGTTAGATCATGATACAAATGGTTACAATCTTTACCGAACATTAATTTTTTTATTTTATTTTAAACATATTAACCTAGAAACTAAAATATTTTTCATCTCGTTTGCATTTATAATTAAAATGTTATTTGTTAAATTTAAGGAATTAGTTGTAAACCTGGGGTTTTGGAGAAAGTGAGTTCGAGGTTGTCTGAAGGTAAGATCCTAGCAGAGACAAGTCTGGTTCTCTTGGTGGATTGTAAGAATCTCAAGTAGCGATCGATGAAAAAGAGGAAGATGTTGGGTAGGATCATGCAGAACCACGAGTCTCCCACATGAATCACGTAGAAGATTATGTAGAGACCATAGAGTTGATGAGTGTAGAAGAAAAGCTCGAACTTCTTTCGTCTATAGGATGGTAAACTAGTCACCCACATAGCTATTCCAATCACCATGGCTATAGTTCCGGCTAGATTAGACACATATGTCGGATTCCATGCAAACGTCTTTACATATACAAGGAAACGTAAATTCATCAGTTTTAATACATTTTTCTTTTAATTTAATTTAGCACCGAACATTCGAGTTTGGCTGAAACAATCTGAATGATCCAGTATTTTATAGATTCCTTGGTAAATTTCTTTTATTGCAAGAAATCATTGTGATCAAAAGTGACATAAACACAATGCTTGCACACTATAACATCGATCCTAGGGTTATACCAAGGCTACATGGTCAATATTTTAATTTAGTTATGGTCTAAGTTCTGGTCTAAACCAAAAAATGAAATTTAAGTTAGGTGTAACAGACCTCCATCAACTGATTGGTCATAGCCCAGTAGATAAGGAAAACGACGGTGTGGACGAGGAAGAGAAAGTTTGAGACATGTCCGAGCCAAATGTGATATTTGATGCTTGACTCTGAAGTCAACCCGACAAGTGGCAGTATCGTAGAGGTCCTTGTCACCGGGAAAAACAGAAAGGCCCAGCAGTAGTGGCCAACATATCCTATTCTCAGCCCAAAAGCCCTAAACTTTGCCTGCCATCTGCACCATTTCACTCAAATGTTTGTTATTACACTATGGATCGGATCCGATCAAACATATCCATATTGTTTCACATGGTTCTGACTCAGACTAACCTATGAACTGAAACTAAAGAAGCTTACATTTTGGCGTTGTCGTGGTTATGGAGGCTGACGTGATAGCTAAGGTAGAGATAATTGGAGAGAGCCCAAACCAAAAGAGCCACAAACAATAGAGAAAAAGTCAACTCCGTGGCTGTCACTATCCCCAATGGGTTCATCACCATTACCACCCTCCCCATTCTCCCTTTTACTTTCCAATCTCTGCACTTATATAAACAAGATTGTGATGATTTGTTACAGATATACATAACAATTATGAGAATATAACAAGTCAAACCTTTGAGTTTGTGTGGGTTTCTTCTGCGTATGCAAATAAACACAACTCAGAACCGCAATGAACATCATTGGAACCGTGAGAAGCACAAGATTCGTGCCTACACATACATACATGAGAGTTCTTGAATACTCAAGCCTTTTAAAGCAGCTAAAATGGTAAAAGTAAACGCGAAAAAACTATTGCCTTGAGGACCAAAATAAGTAGTATTGAGATACTTTGCGAGTTTGGGGGTCCAATTGCTTTTGAAAAGATTAGTTGAAATCATAATCCAAACAAACATCCATCCAAGAAACAGAACCACCATCAACATCTTCACTAAACTTCTCATATTCCCCATTTTCTTATTTTATAATGTTATACACAAATTTATAATAGATGTAGGTGTGTGTTGTTTGTGTGGAATCCACTTTTTGGCTTTGGTATTTATAGCAGATTATAAGGGTAATAGCGTAATTTTGAAAATACCTTGCTTTTATTTATCTTATCTCCTAACATTTATTTGCCGGCAGAGAATATACATAACTCATAGTATATATTATAAATTTGTTGCCCGCAAATTAATTATTGTATCAAATTTACATAGACACACGTTACTTTAGCCAACACATGGATTAGTTTATGAATTTGTATGTTTAGTCACATATTATCACGGAATATATGGTGTAAAACGTAGAATATAAGGAATGTAAAAGCATTTATCGTGTTTTGACGTCAAAAATACAAAATCCTGTTTTGACGCCAATATATATAGCAAAATCAACATGCAAAAATTAATTTTAGAAACAAACAATTATTTAGACGTTGAACATTGAGATATAGAAACAAACATGAACATATATAACATAAGTGAATTAATTGTGTGAACATTTTTGACTATAAAGGCATTTTAGTACTTTTAGGTAAGTACATAGGATAGTTTCTTAGATTTGCCCCAAGCTAGGTCAAAACATGTAACATAGATTTGCGAACAGAAAACTTGTGAGTTGAGAACAATGGTTCGATTATTATTTTCAAAAAGCTGTTTTCTAGTCTACTACAATAGATCTTGGCAAATTAAAAAAAGAAGCAAGAATTATCACCAAATGTAGTTTTATGTAAGCTGACGGAGAGAAATGAGAAGTACAAGATGGTTGTGGTTCCAATCAATTGTCAAAGTATATCATTAATAAAACTAATAAACAATACTAGTTATTAGGGTTTCGTGCGTACGTAAAGAGTTGAGAGATATGAGAACATTCTATAAGGCAACGGGCCAAAAAAAAAAAGGCATGATTCATGCGTGGACATATTGGTACTTGATCTTGATGTACTACATCTTTTACTTCTTCTTCTTAGCTAATAACTAGAAAATATTATTATGTTTGTACTAACAAAAATGTGCTCCTTCGTATTTGCATATAGCTTTTATATATATGTAACGATCGAGTAGGTGCGTCAAACACAAATTAAAATACTTCGATCTCTTCACAAATCTTAGCTCTTAATTTGGAATTTAAATCCAAGTCTATGTGATGATATATTGCATCCATCAAGTTTTAGATTTTCACCACTGCTTTGCTTTCGGTTACACAATTCAAATATCGGGAATCAGGAGAATCTTATAAATACGATAGAGTACTAGAGTTGACATTTCAGATCGAAAATGGCAAGTACGTACCAGTTGACTTTTTGAATATCCAACTGAAGTACAGTTGACTTATATTGAAAGAGCGGTACAGTAGTACAAATACAATCTACAGTACCACAAGATTTATTTTAGTTTTATTTTTTCTCTCCATCGACATATTTTTAATTTAACACGTAAACCTCAACCAATGGATTAATTATTGTTTATTTAAGAGATATATGCATATATTCAAATTAAAAAAAAAAAAACTGTATCATGTAACTAAACTAATGAGACAACATCAATTACATTTTACAAAGGAGTGTGGCTTTCAGAATCCTCTCCAATCATTAGACCTGTCCTTTAGAAAATCTATAATCGTTTCAGGACCAAAACTCCACATCCAATGCCGAGAAAAGTTGCAATGGAGACCCCAAAAACGCCAGAGAGAATCCCGGGGACAACAAGAGAACTCCATCCTTTTGCAGTTGCCATGGCACAAGCAGTGGTTGGACCTCCGATGTTAGCGTTTGATGCTAGAAGGAGTAGCTTCATGTCGATACAGAATAGCTTTCCCAGAACCAAAGTCACAACAAGATGAACCATTACTTGAATAACAGCAAACAGGAAGATACTTGGAGCAGTGTTGATTACATTCCATACACTCCCTGTGGCCCCTAGAATTGTGAAAAATACCTAAACCAAAAGAGTTTCGAAAATAAATAGTTAGATGAACCCACTAAGGCCACTACTAATCTGCCACCATTACAAGCCTGTTCTACATTGAGGCCTGCAGGCTAAACCCATCACAGACCAGGAGTAGCCACATAGAGCCATCACTATATCCTATTCGTCTGGCGGTTAAACTAATGCTAAACAATGGTCCACATTTTTGGGCTTAATCAAGGATGGGTTTAGCCTTAACATGAGATCAAAGGGCCTAAACTGGGCCAGGCTTAGCCATAGCCTCTTAATGATACATCTCTAATTGGTTCTAATAGATAAAAGTGTAAAGAAAGAGATACCTGCATGAGAATAAGAGAGATGGTTTCAGCAGAAGGTGCCAGAGAATCAAAGAAGTCAGGGAAGGAAGTTGCCAAGAAGATAGTGATGGCTGTTACTGCAAGAAGCATGCCTCCTTGGATGTTAAATAGCTTTGTCAATGAAATTGCAGTTTTGCATATCAGGAAGGAAATTGATAGTGCAATTGAAGTCGAAACCACTCTGTTCTTGTCCTCAAGCTTGTCATCTTTAGTCATGTCTGCCTCTGCCATAGGTCACATAGAACTTTAAATAGAAGTGTTTGTGCTTATATCTGGATGCAACTGCGACTAGAATTTGAAAATGTTTCTGTCAAAACTCAAAAGTAATGAAAATTTTCTCTTCCATACATAATTTGACAGGCGCATTTATGTGGATGTAAATGCAGTTAGAAGATGAGAATGGTTATGTAGTAATATAACAGTATTGAGTGAGTATTTATTATCAAGAACATAATTTGCCAGGCACATTATTATGTAGTCATAATAACTAGAGGTCACTGATTCTATAATTGGTCCAACTGTTACCCATAGCCGCTAGTAAGATAATACCTTCTTTAATAATTCTTTTGCATTGTACCATACCTTTTAAATACAAGAATATATAACATGTGAGTAAGATGATCTTTACCAGAGGGAGATGTTGAGAAAGTCTCAGGGGGTATCTTTGATGCCAACGCAAACAGAACCATGAAGTGCAGAGCGCATATGACATTGTCCACAGCCACACCCGCTGCTACAACAGATGCAGAAATCTGTAGAGCCTCTGATATCGCAACAAAGTTAAGAGCTGCAGAGCATAATAAAGAACCAACAAAGATTTTATCATCTTTCCTCACAAATAAGCCATACCTAAGCTCTGAGAAACATTACACAAGCACATTTTTAGCAAGAAACAGATTGTTGGAATCTATAAAGTAAAGCTAGAACCTTTCAAACCGATGAAGATCAACATTGAGTACCTTTGACAGTTAACAAGCCAAAGAAGCAATGAAGAAGCTCCAGACAAACTTACATCCACCAATGTAACTCCCCATGAGTGCAGCTGCTATTTTCCAGTTATCCGGACCAAGCGATCTCATCGGTACCAACAAGAAAGCCACCATAGTCCCAACAATCGTCGCAACTGCCACCAAACCAACATCAATCAATGATCTCACTAACCACATCATCAATGACAATGTCACTTAACAAATCCATGAATTCTCAAAGACCTAACTTGTTTTGGTCCTAACCATGAATCCAAACAAAGCAAAGACAAAACCTTTACCAGATCCAATTAAGAATGCAATGAGCAACGACCCAGTAGATCGGATAATACGACGGAGATCAGCTCTAAACAACAGCAAAGGAATCGTATGCGGCAAAAGGAACTCCATGAAGAAGTCATACGACGGCGTTTCGAACGGAATCAGCCCTAAATTGCTCGCGGCGAGACCAAGTAACGTGCTGGTCAACGCACCACTCACCATGCTTCCGATTCTCGTTTTCTCCGACCTCAAGAAGTCAGTAATTGCAGAGATTTCAGTATACAAACTCTTAAGCACTCGAAGTTTCAGGGATCGAGGTGATTTACCAGACACCGAAAGCGCCGGCGGCGAAGAGAGTGGCCCATTGAGACCAGTGATCGTCGGGGGAGATTAGAGGGAATCGGAGTTGTGAGAAGGCTTTCACGCTCCGAGATGAAACATGACGCAACGGTGGTAGTGAAGGGAATCTAACCGGAGATTTGTTCCGGCGGATGGTTACTGATGATGATAAGCCATGACGAAAGCAATGGCGGGAAGGGGACACGTGGAGCGATGATAGTGTGGGTGATAGAGGATTTGGTGACACCACTGTGAACACAAGAGCCATAGATGGATTACGAATTAATTTTCAAGTCCGATGATATATAGTTTTTGGAGTTTTTTCTATTTAAGATATGTAAACAAGAAAACAAAAACAAAATCAGATAATCGTAAAAATAAAAAAAAATTAGTGAACATATATCAGAAAAAACATAAGAATAATTTTGAAAAAAACAGGACTGTATATTTCTCTAAATATAATTAGCATCAATTCATAAATTTCTGTTTAGTGTTCTATTGTAATTTTTTTGTCATATAGTTTTCTATACTTTTGAAAAGGAAGATGGATGCTAATAAAAAAAAAAAACTTGTAAAAAATCTAATTTATTATTGTTGGTTCCATTTTTTCAATTATTATAGATTCGTTGAATACTAACGAGTGAACTATTTAATACCAAAATCTAATTTACCCATTAAATTACCTTATTTTTTACCTGTCTACATTACATATCATTATTTATTCATTAAATTTTTAATGTGTCGGTCCAAACTCCAAACCTTTTTTGGTTGGGGCAATTTAAACCACAATAATCACCACCAACAATGAGGTTAATACACCACGAGGTCCTCTGTTCTCTTAGTCTAAAACACATCTCATGACAAAAACAGTTTTTTAATCTATCTAAAAATGAACTAACATCCTTACTAATATAGCTTTAAGAAAATGATTAACCTAAAGTTTCCTTTTCTTCACTAAACCGAATCAGTAAAAATGAATCAAAACTATATAAAAAGCAAAACTTTTTGAAAATGATTGCCACCGAATCACAAACAAAAGCACAAAAAGCTTTCCCTTTGGTTTCCCATTTGCTGTTGACAAAATTCGTTCTCCTTAATGATTTGGCCAAACACTTTCCCCTTTCACTCACACTTTAGTGGGAAGAAAATACAAAGCAGTGAATATGAATACAGTGAAGCGACAGCAAAAACGCACTCTCTTCTCTTCTCTTCTCTTCTAATAATATCATAAACCCATAACTTTCCCCAAAAGCTTCACTCCAATGGCGTTTCCCAAAAATCAAATCCAAACCTTTCTCTTCTTCTTCTTCTTATCTCTTCTTCATCCCTGTTTCGCTTCATCATTCACTCCACCTGATAATTACCTTCTTAATTGTGGCGCTAACACGACCACTTCTTTCTTCTCAATCCGTTCTTTTCTCAGCGAATCTTCACAACCTGGTTCGAGTTTTCTCTCAACCGATGGATCCATTTCGATTTCTGACCCGAACCCATCTCCAGATACGCCCGTTTTATACCACACGGCTCGTGTTTTCCCCATCGGAGGATCATACAAATTCAAAGTCACCAGCAAAGGTGCTCACTTTATCCGTCTCCATTTCGCGCCTTTTAAAGCTTCGGGATTTGACTTAAGGTCTGCGAAATTTGGAGTTTTGATTAATGGGTTCGCTGTGATGAACAGTTTCGGTACTAGTTCAGTTGTGGTTAAAGAATTTGTACTCAAAATCGATGATCCTGTTTTTGAAGTTTCTTTTGTCCCTTCTAAAGCTTCTGGATTTGGGTTTGTTAATGCGGTAGAAGTGTTTTCAGCACCTGAAGATTATGTAATGGATAAAGGAACTAAGTTTTTAATCCCTAACTCTGCTCAAATCTTCAGTAACTTATCATCTCAAGTTCTTGAGACTGTTCATAGAATCAACGTTGGTGGTTTAAAATTGACGCCGTTTAATGATTCATTGTGGAGGACTTGGGTTGTTGATGACAACTTTATTCTGTTGAGAGCTGCTGCAAAACGTGCTTGGACTACTCATCCTCCCAATTATCAGAAAGGTGGTGCCACGAGAGAGATTGCTCCGGATAATGTTTACATGACTGCTCAGGAGATGAATCGAGATAATCAGGAGTTGCAGGCAAGGTTTAACATTAGCTGGGAGTTCCCGGTTGATTCGAAACGAGTTCTACATTTGGTTCGTTTGCATTTCTGCGATATCGTAAGTACATCGCTTAATCAGCTTTATTTCAATGTCTTTATCAATGATCATCTTGCGTATAAAGATGTTGATCTCTCCACGCTTACTTTCCATGTGCTTGCGTCTCCGTTGTACATTGATTTTGTTGCGGAATCTGATATTTCTGGAATGTTGAGGGTTAGTGTTGGACCGTCTGATCTTAGTAATCCGGCGAGGGTTAATGCTTTATTGAATGGAGTTGAGATCATGAGGCTTGTGAGTCCTGTGAGTTCCAAAGTGGAATTTGGAAGAAAGAAGAATGTTGTTTGGATCGTGGTTGGTTCAGTATTGGGAGGTTTTGTGTTCTTGTCTCTACTCTTCTTATGCTTTTTGTGCTTGTGCAAGCGCAAGAACACCAAGACGAGGAGTTCAGAGAGCACGGGATGGACACCTTTGAGGAGGTTTAGAGGCAGTTCTAACAGTAGAACAACTGAAAGAACTGTTAGTTCTAGTGGCTATCACACTCTGAGAATCTCTTTTGCGGAATTACAATCCGGGACCAATAACTTTGACAGAAGCTTAGTAATAGGAGTTGGCGGATTTGGAATGGTCTTTAAAGGGTCTCTTAAAGACAACACCAAAGTAGCAGTGAAGAGAGGCTCCCCTGGTTCAAGACAGGGCTTACCGGAGTTTCTCTCTGAGATAACCATTCTCTCTAAGATCCGGCATCGCCATCTGGTTTCGCTTGTTGGGTATTGTGAAGAACAGTCTGAGATGATTCTGGTTTATGAGTACATGGATAAAGGACCGCTCAAAAGTCACTTATACGGATCCACCAACCCGCCTTTATCTTGGAAACAACGGCTTGAGGTTTGCATTGGGGCAGCCAGAGGTCTTCATTACCTTCACACGGGTTCTTCGCAAGGAATCATTCACCGGGATATAAAATCCACCAATATCTTACTAGATAACAACTATGTAGCCAAAGTTGCAGACTTTGGACTCTCAAGATCCGGTCCTTGTATTGATGAGACACATGTGAGCACTGGCGTTAAAGGAAGCTTCGGGTATCTTGATCCTGAATACTTCAGAAGACAGCAGCTCACAGATAAATCCGATGTTTATTCGTTTGGTGTTGTTCTATTCGAAGTTCTTTGCGCTAGACCCGCTGTTGATCCGTTGCTTGTCAGGGAACAAGTGAATTTAGCGGAATGGGCAATCGAATGGCAAAAGAAAGGGATGCTCGACCAAATCGTTGATCCGAATATCGCTGATCAGATCAAACCATGCTCATTGAAAAAATTCGCCGAAACTGCAGAGAAATGCTGTGCGGATTACGGTGTGGATAGACCAACAATTGGCGATGTTCTTTGGAATTTGGAACATGTGCTTCAGCTTCAAGAATCCGGACCATTAGACAAGCCTGAAGAAGTTAATGGAGACGATACCGGTTCAGGAACGGCTCGACGAGGTCCGTCTAGTGGCTCAAACACAGAGAGAGACAGTGCAGACGATGGAACTTCAGGCATAATCAGTAGCAGCCAAGTGTTCTCTCAGCTAATGACCAACGCTGGCAGATGAAAAATAGACATTGCTATATATAGAGGGACAATACATTAACCAGGAAACCGAAGCTGTGTACCGGTATCTCAAATTATAATTTTGTTTGAATTGTAACTTGTAGAGTCTTTGATTGTTCATTTTCGCCATTTGTTTGTAACATTTGTATAATACGGATGAATCATAAACCGGTAGAACCAACACATTATTTGTGTGTTTGGTTAAATCTGTAACCGGTTTACAGTGGAGAAATTTACAAACCGGAATCTCAAAAAGTTCTTGATAAACCGTAAACCCTCTCAAGCCACAACGCTCGGTGAAACATTTCTGTCTCTCTGGAGACACAGCTGAAGAAGCAGCACTATCATCAATGGCGTCTCTGAGATTGTTCTCCACGAATCATCAATCTCTTCTGCTTCCGTCTTCGCTCTCACACAATCCTCTAGCGTCATCGTCACCACGATTCGTGAAAAACCCTAGTAGACGGAGTCCAATACGATCCGTTCTTCAGTTCAATCGCAAACCGGAGCTCGCTGGAGAAACGCCGCGTATCGTTGTTATCACCTCCGGAAAAGGAGGAGTTGGAAAGACGACAACCACCGCAAATGTTGGTCTCTCTCTCGCTCGTTACGGTTTCTCAGTCGTTGCCATTGACGCCGACCTTGGACTCCGTAACCTCGATCTCCTCCTAGGGTTAGAGAATCGTGTCAATTACACCTGCGTCGAGGTTATAAACGGAGATTGCCGTCTCGATCAAGCTCTGGTACGTGATAAGCGTTGGTCGAATTTCGAATTGCTATGTATTTCGAAACCTAGATCGAAACTTCCGATGGGATTTGGTGGCAAAGCATTGGAATGGCTTGTAGACGCGTTGAAAACGAGACCGGAAGGTTCACCGGATTTTATCATCATTGATTGTCCTGCAGGAATCGATGCCGGATTCATAACAGCCATTACTCCGGCGAATGAGGCAATTCTTGTAACAACTCCTGATATAACAGCGTTGCGGGACGCCGATAGGGTCACGGGTTTGCTAGAATGCGATGGAATCCGGGATATTAAGATGATTGTGAACCGAGTAAGAACTGATATGATCAGAGGAGAGGATATGATGTCAGTGTTAGATGTGCAGGAGATGTTGGGGTTGTCGTTGCTCGGTGCGATTCCCGAAGATTCTGAGGTTATTCGAAGCACCAATCGGGGGTTTCCGCTTGTTCTGAACAAGCCTCCAACGCTTGCGGGATTGGCATTTGAGCAGGCAGCTTGGAGACTCGTGGAGCAAGATAGTATGAAGGCTGTTATGGTGGAGGAAGAGCCTAAGAAACGCGGCTTCTTTTCTTTCTTTGGCGGCTGAATGGGATATGAGTCGAATCAAACTGAATTGAACTTCCTCGGGTATGTACGCTTCGAAATCTTTTGTACAGGAACTAGATTTTCGAAGATTTTGTCTCTTTTGCTTTGAGAATTTAGATTTGTTCGTAGGACAATGTGAAATTCTACTGCTAGTTTGTTGCTGAGTTCAAGCGTTGTTTCTTGAAGGTTCTTGATTTCTGTTTCTGTAATCTGTTTTAAGTAAAATTGAGATTTTCCAATATATCTCAAGTTCTTATGTCAAGTGGAGTCTGTAGCACTATAATAGCTTAGCTGAGCTGACCCGAACTTTTCCCTAGACAGCCAATTGGTGTGATAATTATTTTGTAGCTTGAGTATAGTGCTATTTTTGTTGTTGTTTGGTAATTTGGCTTTGATCTTATAGTATTTGATCTCAGTCTTATATTGAGATATTCCGGTATGACAGGTATCCATTAACTATAACTTTTAGCTTAGCTGATCTGACTAGCTAGAACCAAAATATGGATCCATCATATGTCTCATGCTGTTGATATAATGATAACCCCTCAAAACTTTTTATTTATTGGAACAAAACAAGTTTACATGGTCGTTAAAGATTCTGGTGGCAGCACATTGTAAACTGATAACTGCTAATAGTTCTGCTTTAAGAGATGCTGGTTTGTTTGGATCGCTTCACCATTGTAGACAACCCCTACCGTTTGTTTACTACTACTTTACACACATGCTCATTAGAACCACAGCAACATATAAGCTTCTAGGTTCCTCACTTGTGTCAGAGACACTGACATCAAATCAAAACCAAAACTTGGGATATGACTATACCAGGGGTTGAAAACTGTTTATGATCTTCCGATTTAGGCTGAATCACTCTCTGGGATTTTGACATTGCAAGCTTCTAGATCATTACTCTGACTGCTGTCCGAGTCTGTGAATTTCAAGTAATTCTCGATGTTCTCTGAGCTTACATTTCTCAGTTGGTCGAGCCAGCGGTGATGGCTATTCTGTTTGGGTCTTGGGCGGTTGCTGATAGCTATGGCAAGGTCGTTGGGAAAAAGTTCTTGAAGAACAAAGGCGTGGATGATGGTGGTCACGAGCAGTGCAAACACGACTAACGTTGCAATGGCACAGAGGACTACACACATGATTTGAGTCATGGTGCTCCTAACCATTGTTGCATACCTGATGGTTGCAATTGCAGCACCGGTCATTGGAAATGTGTACGCCCACCATGACAACGAAAATCTATAAGAAAAAAAACAAAAGTAGAGTGTATAAGAAGTTAAGCTAGGGGATAACTTAAAACGAATCAAAACAGAAGTACTTGCTTAAACTTACTTGATTCCACGGAAGAAATTAATCCGAACAGCCTATAAATCAAAGAAAGGGAAGACTTGTATTAGTGAATACTATTCTGAAGAAGGGAATACGTATGAGTTATAATAATAGATAAAACTTACCAATGAGAAATAGAGGAAAATGGCTATAAAGTAACAAACTTTAGAGCCATAATCGAAGGAGCCAGTGATCTTAGCCCAAGCCATGGAGGCAACACTTGGAGCCGCGACAAAGAGGAAGAAGACAGGGTGAAGATCTTTAGGCAAAGTCTCGTTGGTTGGTAGCCTTTGGTATAGAGTCACGAACAGAACCAAGTAATGAGCCATCCCAACGGCGTAGAAGAATATAGGGCCTTCTCTAAGTCCCATGGACGCACCAAGCAAGGCCCCGACAAAGTTCCCGACAACCGAGAGATGGTTCGTTGGGTTGGCAACTCGGGAGAGCCGTCGTTGACCACCGGACATCCATTGACCATAGATTTTGAGCTCCAGACAAATGAAAGGAAACATAAGGAGGTACCAAAGATAATGCGGCAAATCTGTGATTATGGAAGGTGGGACACCAAGGGCCAAGAAGAGTAAAGAAATGAAAGGAGCAAAGAAGAAGTTGATTCTGATTGGATGGTAGTATTCTCGGCGTACAGCTTCAAAATAGAGGATGATCTTGAGAAGGTAGATGGTGGCGATGGTGAGGATCAAAGCGACGGAGATGAACCAGAGACCTTGGTTGATCCACAGAGGTACGTGGAGGAACTTGGTTGGCGCTGCGGTCGCTAAGGTCTTCCACATTATGGCTTGGCTGCTCACTCCTAGGCACATACCAAAGGTGGAGATCGGGTAGCGGAGAAGAAACGGCCACTTCTTATCATTTGGTAGAACGATCTCTTCTTGTGGCTGCAACGTAGGAAAATAAAATAAAAGAGGGTTATATAAAATCAAAGCACAAGCCCTGTATATGATTGAAACCAAATCATATATTAATTCAAATGTTATATATAGAAAAATAAGCGTTGGTACGTACCCGGAGAGTCTCCAATTCAGGACCTTCTAAGGCATCATAGTAACGGTCCACAGGCATGGCTTCATTGGTATTCAAACTCTGGTTATTCCGGTTTGGTGTCTCCGGTTCAATAGCAGCTGGTTTTCTTGTGAATTGTCTCTCGAGTTTCCCCGACCAAGTCTTGAACGAGTTGTACCTGTTGTCTTTAAGCTTGTGCGTCGCCGGGTTATGATCTTGATGATGACGACCACTCTGTTGCTGTTGATGATGATGCTGATGGTTATCATGGCTACGACGACGATCACCATCATTGTTACCGGTCTCTATGTAGAGAGATGAGACTTTGGTCATCGGCTGAGACAGAAACTTGACAGATTTGCCAGTGGATCCAACGTTGTTGTTGTTGTTGCTGTCGGAAGACAAAGATGTTGTTGGATCGGAGGTTATGAGAATATTTGGTGAAGTTGGCATTGAGATTGATGGTTTTCTTTGATGAGTCCACAAAGAAGTCTCATTGTAGTTATGATGACCTTCCATTGCCTCTATTGATCTTGTTGGTGCTTCTTGACCATTCTGTCCATATAAATATATATATGTTTTAACATAATTAGCTCGGGACTAGTCATATAATTAATAAGTTTATCACCTAATTTTTGCGAATGTGGAAAGTGACATACCAAAGTAGTCGTGGAGGCATGAGAAGGATGAAAACGACTGATTATGTGAGGACTAGGATGGCCACTCTGATCACTGTAATTGTCAAAGCCAACCATTTCTTCTGTTGTGACTTTTCTTAGTAGACTCGGAAGCTCTTCTTCTACTTGTCTCCCAACATAGTTTGTTTTCTCCTCCATTTTCTTCTTCTTCTATTTTTTACCCTGTAACAAACAACAATTCATTGACACCTATAAGATTGAAAATATTTTTAAAATCTTCTGACTTGTCTTGTATTATTGATTCATTTATAAAACCACAAATGAGTACTGACAAGTATAAACCCTTAAAGTCAATTCAATTGCATTTATAATTTTATTATTTAGATTGTTGAAAGCATATGCGATGGAAAACAAAATATATAGTAGAGAATATTCACGGTAAAATATTGGCCAAGGAAAAGGACTTCTAGGGAGTTCTGAGTTCTTGGTTCATTTGGAATTTACATTCTCTAAAATCACAAAAGATGATACGAAAAGTCTCCACTAAAATATCAATCTGACCTAAATTCTCCACATCCACACATATAAACAAAACATCTACCTAACATTTCATTAAAACGCAAAACAAAAGTCTAGTGGTTTAGCCACTAATCTTTGTTTCTCAGCTGAATGGAATACGACTATACTTAAGTCGATGATGTTCACGGGCAGAAAGATGAAAGAAGAGCACTAGCTATTATTGTTTGTTTATCGAAAAAAAATTGCATTTAAAACCTATAAATATCAATGTGCCCATAGGCTCCTTTGAAAACCCTCCTCAAATCAGACAACGAACTATCATAAACAGAAAGAAAACACAAACAAGAAAACACAAAGAAGAGAATATAAATTTTTGTTTTCCTTATTTTGTTTTTAGTTTTTCGAACTTGACGTTTTTCTTTTGGTTTCTGAATTTGAGTTGGCTAAGAGAAACTGTAAATTTTAGAAAACGAAGTAAACATAAATTCTGTAATTTTAGAACTGCGTTAATAAATCCATTTATATAGTAACCTATTTCGTCCTATTTATTTGAGATGTTCCACGTCAATGATCTAAGCTAAACCAATATCAAAAACATCGTATATAATTTTAACAATTCTTAGCTAATATATCAAGATTAATTTTCCCATAATTAGGAAATATACAAAAAGCTAACCAAAATTTGTTTTAACCAAACTAAAACTCCTGTAAACAACAGAAAAATATACTGTTTTCTTGCTGTCATTTAAAAAAAAAAAAATTTTAATTTGAGACAAAAAAAAAAGATCTAAAATGTATGGTGTGGTGCTATGTACCAATCAACTCATATCGGGTCCACTTCAAAGTTATGGCTCGACCGTCCATACAATGCTATGCTTATTAATTACCCTTTTAACTCTCTAATTAACAGTTCCATATCTCTTGTGAAAACCCTGTTTGATTCTATAAAACTCACTATACATCCATACTAGTAAACAATAAAATCTGCAATAAATTTACATTACGTAACGTACGTTGGTTCTACACAGCTAACACGTTAAAACTTGCAATATATTTGGCAATTTGGGGGTTTCATTTTTGTGTGTTTTCGAATTGGGTTTAGGAAAAAAAAGCAAGAACAATCAGATAAAAGGTTAAAAAATCACAACCCTAAGATCGCATTTTCGTAAGAAACTGGTGTAATGGACTCTGTCAATAAGGAACACAGAAAACAAAAAGGAGAAATGAAATAAACACTAACCTGGAGAATATGAAGATTTGAAGCCGTGGAAATGGTGTTTTCAAGAAAGAAATCTATAAATCTTGATGTGTATCTTGTAGAGATAAGAATGGTGATTTTTTTTGGTTGTTGAAAGAAGAAGAGAAGACGAAAGGAGAAAATAGAAAAGAAAAAAGCGTAATGAGTTGGTTTTTTTTGGGGGAGAAACAAAACACGTCTTCGTACTATAAATAAGTGTTCACGTAAGTACAGTTACGTAAAAACATATATAGTGAAATGTTAAAAATGTAAAAGAGCTAATAGCTGTAATTCAAAGCTTTCAACGTGGCCGTCTTCTTGTTGATCAACTAGTCATCATGTTTCACGTCATTGACAATCTCTAATTTATTTTATTTTATTTATTTATTTAGTCGTTTTGATAAGTTTTTTTTTTGTTTGTTTAAGCATTGGGTCATTCGGTGGTGGACCACATTATACGAAAACGGACAAAAAAAGATGAAACAAATCTTATTTTGGAAAATTTCCAAAATTAATTAACGAAAATTGGAGTTGATGTGTTATGTTATGTTATGTTTTTATATGAATGAATGAGATTTTATATCCGTTTTTTATAGAATTTATTAGCATATCGACTATAATTAGAAGAATACAATGTTATCTGGGAGTAAATTAATTTTTAAATTATTTAAGTATTTGCTAATTGCGATGCAACAATTAGATTTTAGACGATATGAAACTTTTGGATAAACAAATTTTAATTCGTTATCAATTTGATCCAAAGTGCAAAAAAAGCACATGTTGCCACTCCAAAGAAAGACAACGATCAAGTGTAGTATGTACATATCTATCGAGCATCATCTTGCAAAGTTAACTAGTAGGTTCGTTGATGGGGTACAAGGCTGAAGGCTAATTGAACTGAACCTATTTTACATGTAAAAATTCTGCATAAAATGAAAAAAAAAAATTGGTTAGCAATGGTATATTGTTAACTGTTATCCATCTCAAAATTAAAATGACTAAATCTGGTAACTAGTTAGTATATTTTGTCTATAATCTTTACAGTGTTTTTTCTTGCTCGTATGAATAAATCTTTATTTTTTTTTTCTTCCATAAACTAAAATTATTTGGCAACAAGCAATCTACAATAGAATTATGGTCCAATTAGGTGTATAGCCAAAATTTTGGGTGGAAGAATACAAATATGTTTTCTCGAAAATTATGTACATAATACGACATTACGACTAACCCGACATTTGTTCTCATTTGTTTTATTCAAAAATTGCACAAAGAAGTAGGAAAG
The DNA here is from genome assembly GCA_036452645.1 of Capsella bursa-pastoris. NCBI lineage: Eukaryota > Viridiplantae > Streptophyta > Magnoliopsida > Brassicales > Brassicaceae > Capsella > Capsella bursa-pastoris. The sequence continues at coordinate 7,807,806 of CP144196.1, forward strand.
AAGAAGAAACCAAGTTGGCTTACAAAAAAAGCCTTCGCGTAGATTGTGTCGTTAGGTACGTATTTTTTTTGGGTTGATTGTTTGAATTAGGATTTTAGCTGTCACCTAATTGTTTCTATATTATTTGTCCAGTTATATCTTAGTTAATCGTAGAATACAATATTCTTTGGTACCTATCTACATGTGCTGTACATGAGTTTCGTCTTTAGAGCGGACAAAACTAAGGTTTGACTAATGCAGCTGATTGATAATGCCGAAGATATAAACTTAAACGACAAATCAATCATGATAAAAAAAAACAAATTATTACTGAGCAAACGTATAAAACGTTATGATGAAACTGATCAAAACTTATCGAAATTGATTGAATAATGATAATCCTAAAGAGATAGCTTAGAAATATCCTCGGTGATGGGACAAATAGCTTAAATGATTAATTCAGTAGCATCAGTGATGAAATTAAAATAACTATAACCACTACATCATTGAGTATTGATCTCAAACTTAGGAAATTTGTTTAAAGCGTTAGATGAAATGGACTTGAACCATATATTAATTCCAAGTTTATCTTAGACTGATTGATTAGAATACAAATCAGATGGTTAGTTTGAGGTTATGTTGTTGTTTAATCCAAGATAATTGTAAATCGTCGTTTTTCACTAAGCTAAACTAAAATTCTAGTTTTAAAATATTAATTGTTATTATATAGTCTATGGTCTTTAAAGTCGCAAGATGGCTGCTAATTATATGCTTATGCGACTAATCTACAGAAACCTAAGATTTGTCTCAACGTGTATTTGTATCAATCGATTTTCCACATATACCATTTTCTAGTATAGTTATTTAGAGTCCATTAAATAATACAATTGCTATTTGTCGTATTATTATTAGCTATGTAGTTTTAGGAGATATTTAAATTAAACTATTAATAACGTTTATGTACGTCCAAATAATAGATTGAGCTACCATCAACTAATTCTTTTGTTTTCGGTGATTTTCCATTAATATATTACGCTGAATAATTTGTTTTCTCAATTATTTAGCTGTATCATTCTTTTCTTCTTTGTTTTTTTTATTGTTTTTTTTTATTTTATTTTTAATTTCTTTGGATGTTCAACTTTAAAGGGAAATAGAAAATTAATTCTTTTTTTTTCCTACCAATATGTGAAGTAGTGAACGACAAAAATTGGTAAAAAAAAAAGTTAATAAAGATTTTATTGGAGCTGCAACATGATCGGCCATGGACCCATGCGACTTGATAAGTGCTGTTTCTTTGATTGTCAATTTCAAGTTTGGAGTTGCTTATCTCATCGTAAATAAAAGCTGGCATGCATCTTCTAGTAGCTGGTCCATATCAAACCCCTCACTCACATAAATTTGTCTTATTACACTGTTGTGTCCGCTTTATAATTAAAACATTACATCTATTTACTTGACACAATTCTTAAAGTTGTTTAAGTGATTTCGTATAGAACTTTAGTTCAATCTTGAGTATGCTCTATAAGATATACCAACCAACCTATCTTATGATGCAAACATGTTCGCTTTTGTTGTGATAATCAAATCATGCGTTGGAAATTATCCATGGGGGAGATGGGAAAAGCTGAACATACTCGGAGATATCTCCCAATGATCGAAACCCTTGCTTACCAAATTCATACACCTGATAAAGATCATGTCCATAACCTCCCAAAACATTCTCGAAGATTATAGAGTTGGGTCTGAAACCAGGAATCTGAGTAGGCAGGCAAGAGAAAGAGCAATAGTAGTTCAAGAACAAGACGCGACCACCTACATCTTCCACTTGAATCCAATCGTTTCGGTCTTCGTCTAACTCCGACACCTCGAACCATCCCTTTTCCTCTAGGAGACTTGGTGTTGAATACTCGTTTCGGGTCTCGGTGCACATTTCTACTAGTAGAAGTTTGTCTCCGGACTTGACAAGCTGATAGTAACCAATATTATTATTATGTGAAATCAGGATATAGATAATATTGATTATTCGATGGCAACAATAAAAAAGTGATAGTATTTTGATTGATCGCATAGAAAGAAAGTTGTATTGTAAGTTAATTTGTAACCAAATCAAAGTGTTTTTAAAAAGTTGTGATCTTACCCAACGTTTCCTTGTCTTATCGCAAGGCCTTGACCGATGAAACGAATTCACTTCTAAAGATGGCTTTACCACTTTCATCAATCCGGTTGTATCTATGGAATAAAAATGTCCATTAAACGACGCTAAGGCTTCTAGATATATATCTCGTGTTGTCTTGATCTCGGTCCAACGCTCCTCAAATGACCTATACATGCCAAGGCCCTGGAATGAGAGCCTTCCAAAAATCATAAATTCCTTGTTCTCTGGATCTAACTGCACAAAGCCGATACGGTCTTCACCGTTACTCGGATAACCCTCATCATCAAATAGGTAGGACCAATAGGTGTAACGAGCGACATGTTCTTGAGCTAGCTCAATGACTTGAGAGTTGAGCAAGTCAAGTGATAGAATTGGATATGAACCTCCCCACGTAGAGGAGGTGATTCTACTGAACAAGCATTGCAAAGCAAGTTCTCCATTCTCTTCTTCTTGTAGCTTAAACAACTTGCGAGGAACATTGCAACAAAAATTTCATTAAAACTTTTCAACTTGAGCTTTCATTTTACTCATTAAGTACACTACATTAAAAGTTGCAATTATGATTGATATGGAATTTTTAACACACTCATTAAGATTTCAAAAATGAAAAATAACGACCAATTTATGGTAAATTTTGGATCAAAAACTGTAAAAAGAGGATTCAATTACCAAAACCGGTGAGGAACGCTAGAAAGAGACGTGATTAGATAAACACGACTCCTTAAGATATGACAGTCATCTCCGCAGCCCCCGACATCTGGGGGAAGAGGACATCTAAGTGATGGAATTGGTCGGAATGTGGGAAGACTAGAGGATCGCCACCATGAACATACCGATCGAAAATGGATCAGATCGAAGGGGTTGTCGATTCGCGCAGAGATCATGTGAATTATTTCTAGTGGCAACTCCGACCAGTTCCTCATTTTTTTTGTTTTCTCTTATGACTTGGATTTAGCAATTTGATTAGATCTGATGAGAATGTGAAGATGGAGCTTATATAAAATTTCTATGTTCTTGATCTTGTGTTGACTTTCTTGCTTGCCGTGCAAAGCAAGCTGTATATAGGGTAAACTTATTAACAAGTTGGACAATTATTCTTCTTGTTTGGAATCATATTATATAAAATTAGAGAATCATCATCTCTCCATCTAGGTCTCTAGTGTGTCCTTAAACTAAACATAGTTACATTGAATTTAGGGTGAAAAAAAAAAACACAGCAAATCCGTTTTGACCAGTATAATTGTTAATTATAGTCTCCTCCTAGCAGCTAAACTCGATATTACAAATGCTCTTTGTCTGGACTTCAAAGTATATAGAGGTGTGTGTGTGTGAACCATCATCTTATTATATGTCAAGATGATTGTTTTAGTCTACTTTTACAAATAACATATCGAAGTGCAATTACAATATAGCCAACCTTTGTTCACAATTAACAGCACAAGAAAAAAAAAACTTCGTTACATAGAATAAACTGATCAAGATATGATCATTAGTTAGAGATTACCCAACCAGGGGGATATGGAAACAGCTCTATATACTCTGGTATATCTCTTAAAGATCTTACGCCATGCTCATTGAATTCAAACACGAGAATGCTTTCATGTTCATACGAGTTAGATCCTCCCCACAAGTCCATGAAGATTATAGAGTTAGCCCTAAAGCCTGGAACCTCAGTAGCCAAGCATGAGAAAGTGCAATAGTGCTCTAAGAACAAGACACGACCATCTATATCTTCCACTTGATCCCAATCGTTTCTCTCCTCGTTTAACTCTGATATTTCGAACCATATTTTTTTCTCACGGATGTTTGGTATGTGAAAATCGTATCTGCTCTTTGTGCACATCTCTACGAGTATGAGTTTGTCCCCTGACATTACAAGCTGTTGGAGACATGTCACGAATGAACATAAAACCATATGTATGTAAGTACTAAACGGTGACAGTACTAAAATAGTGTCCTTACCCAACGTTTTCTTGTCTTATCACAAGGTCTGGACCGCTGAAATGTATTCACTTGTAAAGTTGGCTCTACAACTGTTGTTCCTCCATTGCGATCTATGGCGTAAAACTTACCTTTAAACGGAACGATCCCTTCAAAAAACGAATCGGGTGTTATCTCAAGCTCAGTCCAATACTTATCGACTGACTTGTACATTGCGAGACCATTGAATGAGAGTTTCCCTAGAATCATAAATTCATTGTTCTCTGTGGTTAACCCCATAAAACCGATACGTTCTTCACATTTTGAAACGCATTCGAATAGCTCATACCAATCGCTGTAACAAGCCACATGTTCTTGCGCTAGCTCAAAGATTTGACAATTAAGCAAATCAAGTGACAGAGTTGGATACAAGCATCCGTACACAGAGGAGTTTCTTCTTAAGAATAAACTATGTAGAACAACTTCTCCATCCTCTTTTACTTGTAGCTTAAACAACCTGGCAGGATCAAATTCTTTTTATCTATGTATCATCAAGATTCAAGAAAAAATCAAAAAGACTACTTATATTTTCTTACCAATACCGAGGACGGTCGTGATTATGAGACTTAAGAAGGTAAACACGGCTGCTCAAGATATGACAATCATCACCACAACCGCCGGAGTCAAGGGGAAGAGGACATCTAAGTGATGTTGTGTGTCTGAATTTGAGAAGACTAGATGATCGCCAAAAGGAACAAACTGACCGGAAGTGGATAAGATCAAAGGGATTATCGATTTTTAGGGAGATCAAGTGGAGAATTTCCGGTGGCAACTCCGACCATTTTCCCATTTTTCTTCTTTCTTCTCTGAGTGGTCATAGACTTGGTCTGAGAATAATGTTGGAGCTAAAAGCCTAAAACTAAAACGTGTTGACTTTCTCTGTTGTTCTCTTGGTTGAGGAAATGCGTTGACTTTCTTCATTGACATGTAGAATAGAAGCTGTTAACAATCGGCACGTATTCCACAACTGAAGCTCACATATCATGTGTATTGTATAAATGGGTTAAAATTTCAATGCTCTATTAAGACAGAGACTTGAAGCATATAACACAAAGATACATCGTCAAGAATCAATTGTAAAACAATCAGACTACATAAGAGACTCCACCTAAGCCAGTCTGACCACAAACAATCTTTACTGTTAACAGGAGTTAGGTCATGTCTGACTGGTGAGGGCACTTCCATTAATACACGGAAATTGTGGTTGGATATGTTTCTCGTAGCTATATCATCAAGATTCCTTTTGACTCGTTTGTTTTGGTTTCTACGGTTTGGGAGGTGTAGAATCGAATAATAATTCTCTCAACTGTCCCTCAGCGTTCTGGACTGATGTTGCCTGCAACAGAGAGTTCTCAGGCGACATTAAATAATTTAAGTGATATTGTTACGCCTTGTGATAACATATCTAACATCAATCAATAAACAGAGTCTAAGAAGAAAGAAAGAAAATCGACATACCCTTATCAAAAATGCAAACCGTAATGTCTCAATTTGCATTCCTGAACAAATCCTTAGATCGAAACCAAGTGAATCTATCCCGATGAGCTTCACTTCCTACATTGTAATAACATATGGATTTCTTCATGATCATTGCCAATATAGTAGTTAAAAGCTATAACTTCCTTTCAAAATTCCAGTATGTAACAAATAAGTTCCAGTATTTTTACCTCTGCTTGAATCCCATTATGTCTCCAACAAAGAGATTTGAGTGCTTCAGTTAGTTTATCGCCATCTTCTTCTAGACGAGTCACAATACCATCTGATGCACGAGCAATAGCATCAGGCTGTGCTTTTCTGACATCTTCCACTTTCACTTCAGTCTGTTCAAAAGAGAAAAAAAACGCAACCAGCAAAAGATTGAGCATAGATAATAATTGCCACTCCAAAAATGGGAACCAGTAGGTTTACAACTAACAAACCAAACACTACAAGCTTCAGAACATGGACTAACTTCGGTAAAATTAGAAATAAAGCCTGTTAAACAGAAAAAAAAAAAATAAAGAGGGAGAGGCTTTATTGTAAACCTGATGTCCCTGCGCTGTGATGAGCTGGATTCTAATTATCTCCAGCTTGTAGTACGATATGGCATTTCTCAAATTTTCAGCCTGCAAGATCTCAGATTCATCTACACTTGGCGTACCAATGCCTTCAAATTTCTCTTCTGAGTTTTCTCCCTCCTTGTTTTTATCAATACCTGTAGACTTGGATCCAGAGATATGTTTTTGGATATCTGAGTGATCTTCCACAACGACACGACTCAAGAGCCCCTGAATAGCAAGGCCAGCAGACGGCTGCTCCATCCAATTTATAGGATTATTTGAAACAACCTGTAATTAGACAGACAAACAAAGTTTTTATGATCGTTCACAAGGTGAATATTTAATAAACCATAATCAAAATCTGGGAGTGCAAATAACCTCGGCCATCCTCCTGGCAAAATACATGGGATGGCAATACCGCATGGTTTCCAAGTTTGCCCAGTCTCCAAGTGATTCATCAGAATCTGAAACAAAATCATCGTCTTCATCACCATCTTCAAGAACAGCAACCCATTCCTGAAGTCAAGATTAAAGTATATTGTGAAGCATGCTACAGATCACACAGGTTTTTTTCCATGTGAAGTTCTTTGATAATTGACCACAAATGATGAAAGAAAATTTTCAAACCTCGTCATCCTTGTCTTCTCCTTCATCCTCATCCCCCTTGTTTTCATCCTCTTCACTTTCACCATCTTCGATTTCTTCAATCTCAAAACCGATACCAGATGGACTGCTCAGCTCCATGTCCTTGATCATCTCCATCGTATCAAAACCTACTATTACTTGCTACATTGGACATGTAACTTATTACATCTCTATCTCCTTACTAGTATATAGAGAGAAAAGAATAGCACAAACTGCAAAGACTAACACCGTTGAGCAGAGTCATGTAATATAAGAAAAACATAAAAGAATAGAAAGCAGTGGCCAAACCTAAATGACTGCTATTGAAGAATGCTTTTGCATGTTTAGATACAGAAGAATGGTACGTTAGCAAAATAAGATGACAGGGTAACCATTCTTTAGATAACGTTACAGAAAGAAAAAAGCTCTCTGTAAAAAGCTAGGCTTGAAATTACTTAAAGTATTCATTCTCTAATGTATCAACTGTAAGGTGCATGCGGTGTAATGGGATATTCATAACATGCCTGGAAAGACAACATACCACATAATTATTATCAGAAGTAACAACAGTCTGCATTATGTCCTCATTTTCCTTTACTTGAAAGTATATATCTGCAGAGCAGAAGGGTAATTCAATTCAATGCTTGACAATTATAACTCAACAGAATATACACGAAGTAAAGAAAAGCATTTCTTTTAACTTACTTCCATGTTGATCTGTTACATAAGGTATATCCGGCCATAGAATATTCTCGTGAACTCCAATACCAAGTAAACCTGAAAGCATCAGGGTTCCTTTTTTATTCACCTGAACAAGCACACTACGGGAAATGTCAGATCCGCAAAAAAAGGTCTGGAAAAGTAAAAATGTAGAGCTAAACTGAAAATGGTGGAACATATAAGGTTACAGGCACCAATTTCGATTTTTTTTATAGATGAACGTATAAATTATAATTAGGTAGCACGCAGAACTATTCACACTAAAGTATGATTGTAATTAATTAGACATTAAGATATTGGTCCTACAACAATTTTATCAGAACTTTATCTTATATTGATTGAAAGATGCCATAAAATAATACCTCAATGATGGTTCTAGCAGTTTCTGGAGGTGAAAGCCTAGAATCTGCAGGATTCTCTGGCACATATGCTCTGATTTCTTCTGAGGGATGATAACTTGACTTCCCCGTTGGCTTCTTTGGATCTGAAGCTGAACCCAAATACTCTGCTATGGCTTGAGTCCTATTCTTCCGCAAATATTTTCTTGTAAAATAGTCACTGGTACAATTGAGAAATCCTCTCCTGATAATGTGAAAACAAGTCCATTCAAAATTTGGCCCTTTTTAACCTTTTACTACAGACTAAGGTAGGCTAATGCATCAAGTACTACGGAGACACATTTATATATATTCCCTAGCACAAGCCACAGATGAAAACTATGATCTCAACTTATAGTTTCTATACAGTATCAAACTTTTTCTTTTTGGCAAACCAAATACACGGCTCTTATATAGTTCAGGAGCTCCACTATGAGAACAATAAATGGTGAATACAAGATCTTTCAGCTTGTACAGTATCTCAAGATTCACGAAAACCATAGACTAGAAACATAAAACCAAACTGAACTATCATCTTGGTAATACAAAACTCACACAATAGGAAACTGTAAGCAAACAAAACTTAATCCAACGAAATTACTATGAAAAGCAACAAAAAAAAAAAAAAATCTCAACTTTACTTCATGCAATTACTGGGTAATGAAAGAAAGGCAATTTCATAGTACCCAGCACTAGTATGGAGCCGATGAGGATGAAAGAATCGACGAGGCGCGACATGGAAGCAGCTTCCTCCGTCCTCTGTGTTCGATACAGGACAATGCCCTGCAAGTAACACAAGTCAATTTATGAGATTTCTAAGACAAATTTGGCGAGAGAATAGAATTTATTTCAGTGAAGTCGGATGGAATACAAAGAAGAAAGCTTTCAATCAAAAGGTCCATGAGAATAGCAAATAGCAATAACAGCGCGAAGAAGGCAATTTATATTGTAAGTAAAAAAACTAAAAAATTGTGAATTTCAGTAAGAGAGATTACGTAGAAGCGCCGTGGAAGAGAAGAATCCGGGGACGGCCATAAGTGAGAGACTCAAAAGCTGAGGTGAGGCCCTCAAGGCGAAGCCAACAGCACAGAGTAGTAGTGACTGCTCTCAAAATATCTCATATTGGTGCTGACGTATCCAAAAAGGTTATCCTTTGAAACGCTGCGTTTTGTGTCTTTACTAACAACATAGAAACGCTGCGTTTTCGTGTGTTTACTAAGACCATCCTTGAAACGCTGCGTTTTCGTGTATTTATTTTTAGCTAATCTTTATGTTATTGCCTAAACACTTTTTTTTTTCTTTTCTAAAATGTGAAAATAACCTGATTGGTGTATTTCAAAACTATGATTCACCTATGACTATTTTAACCGAATTTTTACAAATCACAATCACTTCCAAACCAATACATTTCAAACATAAATTCTTATTTGTGAATGTTGTTTTTATTATATTTCTATGTGATTTCATGTTGGTTAATGTCTCTTTCAAATCAGCTTGATAAAAAAACATTGTTACATAATTAGGCTTGTGCAAGTTCTGATTTCTAAGAACTTCCAACAATTTATCTTGTTTATCTCCATCCTTATTGATAACAAAATAATTTATATTTATTTTTTATAACAAACACACATCACACACACATGAATTAAATAAGATATAATTACGTATATATAGTTTAAGCTCCGTAGTTAGCGTTGGTAACTTTGCAGTCTCGGCGAATCTCTCCAGCTGTTCCGGTCAATACATTGATAGATCCCATCCTCGACATTGCCAAAGCAAAAGACTTTCTGAAGTCTTCGAAACCTACAGCGAACTCTTGCGTGATCTCCTTCGTGTCCTCGTTGTTGAGCAATTCTTGGTCTACTCCCAAGACAGCGTTATGAGACAGGACACGAGAATAGTAAGAGCTGCTGAACCTGTTGCTCGAGCCTGAGTCTGGGTTTAGGTAAACCAGTGGATCGGTTTGGCCCTTTTGTGTTCTTGGAGGACAAAGATATCGAAGTTGTGACACCAATGTCGTGTTCATGCTCGGGTCTGGTTTCCCTGTGCTCTTGTAGTTATATAGTCTGTTCACTATGTGACTGCAATGTGTCTTCCCCATCGAGTGTGCTCCTGTTCCATTACACAATTAAGTAGAGGTTATTAGAATTCACACAAGAGAAACTTATATATTTCCTATATCCTTCGCATGCTTGTAAATTATACTTTTATTTCTAGATTATACTATCATACATTTTCAGAATGTCATAACATGTTATAGCAAATTAACAAACCTAGAAATGTCAAATCCAAACAATACATTTGATGTCTACGTTTGTTATTATAACAAGTGACATTAAATGACTATAGCTAGTTGTGGATGCATTTAGAAAAAAGTGAACACTAAATGTAAATATAAACGCAAACGTAAACAAAACAATGGGAGTTATAGTCTTAGCATTGCGATTACGTTATTCTTGAAGAACTGATAAAAGATGTATGCATGTTTGTGTCTAAATTAAGGAAAGGAAAAAAGAAGACGATGAGATACCTAGAAGAGTAGTCATATCCAAAACGTCAAGACCTTTGGACTTGAAGTATGCTAATGACTCGTCGACTGAGATGGACGGTGACGGAAGATCCACGGCGTCTGCATTTAATCTCCCACCGTCCCTTCTCCCGGTAAACACAGGGTAAGACGGTGCTCCGGCCTAATCATCATTTCATCGAATATTCGTATAAGAAACATCAATCAGTAAAATTCTCAAATAAATAATCAATGAATATCTTATACTAATAAGAACATGCAAGTATATATATGTAAATATGTACCATGTGAACAGCATCCCTAGTGGCAAGGTTGAGGATATCAGCGCAAGAAACAACACCAGGACAACGTGATTCAAGAACTTGTTTTATCTTATCGATTATCACAAAACCTCCAAGCCCTCGATTCTGCGGAGCTGTCCTCTCTGAGTTTGGTCCTTGCAAAAGAACCGAAGCATCACATCCCTATAACATAGAGCAACACCAGAGGTTATAACTTATAAGCCAAATGAAGATAATGTTAATGTCACAGTTATATAGAAAGACGTCTTTTACTTACATTAACCATACAATCGGAGTAGAGGAGACGAAGTAGCTTGGGGGCAATGGTATTATCACTCTTATAAAGCTTTTCGACTTGGTATCTAATATAAGTCTCCGCATCATCACAAGTGTTAGTAATTTTGTAGTAATGCCAAATCAGCTTCACCGGAGGGTTCATTCCCGTCGCAGCCTCTACTGTCGCCGTTCCGGCTAAGCTTATGACTACGATGGCCAATAGTGGGAAAAATTTCACAAACTGCATCATTTTTATATATAAAAAACGAAAAAAACCTTCCACCACAAAAAAAACCCTAGTTTTCTTTCTCGTTCTTGATTAAAAGATCAAAGTAGCTAGATTCTTATAGATTCTGTATATAAGAGAAATGAAATAGAAAAGAGGAAAAAGTGAATGTAATGAATTAAGAGATATGGATTAGTATTCGATAAAGAGAGGTTATATATATAAGGTTTGACTAGGGTGGCAAGTCCACGTGAGAGAAGCGGTAATGACGATATACAAAATTGTGATATTACGTTCTGACTTTGATCGGTTTGATGTACAATTTAAGGAAACGCGTGTGTGACAAACGCGGATTCACATGAAACGATGTCTTTCCACGTTCGGTATTATCATTAGTGCTTTTTTATTTTACGGCTAATTATGTGGGTTGCTTGCTAATTGGTTTACCAAAAAACTTAGTGTTCACACGTAAAATATTGTAATGACATATATGTATGTACCTCTAAATTTCTAATCATTTCAAAAATACTCTTAAAGTATAGATGGGTTTCAAAGTTACCACACTTTTCAAATATACGTTTTTTTTGAAATTTCCTATCAATATATTTTTTTGTCTTCATTTACATTTTAGAAAGTATTATTTGTAAAATAAGAAAAATTTATGTGTATATAGATAACTTTACATGTTGAAACCTGCCTCTCTATATATAGATAACTAATAGTGAGTAAAACTGAAAACCCACACATTAAAATCTAATTAGTTATAAAATTTGAAAATATTTTGCTTAACGTTGGACTTAATTATTATGATTACTTTGTATGCCCTAGTTGGTTATTTCTTTACCCATTCGATTTGACTTGAAATCATCTATATAATACTATTTATGAGGACAGATAAGATTCACTTACAAAAATAGAAACAAGTTTTTGAACATCACATCGTTTCTCTAAGTCCGAATGGAATCACTTTCTTATCATAAGAGGACGATACATGTCATAGTTATCATAGCTAGTCGTCTAATTACCTTAGGTCATACCCAACCAACTTTATAGTAAAAGTTAAGGAAATTTCGAAAGTATATATATTCATATGCCTTGACAATAAATTACTGTAATGATTAGGTTAACGGTCATCCTATGTTTTTAAAACTTGCAAATAGCGTTTTGTGAGCCAAATTGGTCGGCGATGCATATTCATAATAAAAACATTTCGCTTGCTTTTGTTATGGATGGATGTATAAGCAAGCTTGCATGAATATATTAACGTGTAGATAAATACGAGAAAACATAAACCTGATACCAAAATCTAGCTGTAAGAAGGGTAATGACTGAGTAACATCACATACGCCAACGCATTGCTGAAAACTTGTCCTTTCTTAAGCGTCAAATAACCGAGAAAACTTGATATTTGATTTCTAATGAATATATGTGTAAATAATAATCTTTACTTTGTAATCCACGTACGTTATTTTTATTCTGTATTTTCTATATCAACATGGTTTTTTTTTTCTTTCCAATTTTCAATATCAGCATGGTTGAAAATATTTAAACCTTATTTACTAACTTGTGTACTAAATAAATCCACCTCTTGAAACCTTTCCTTACATCTATTCTTTCTTCTATTAAAATATTGCGTCGAATTTGTTCATCACAACTTTTTATCTCGCCCACAGTATCTAGCTAGTTATTTTTTACGTCCATTTGATGTAAAAAAAATATACTTCTATATAAAAAAGTAGAAGAGATAAAAGAAAAGAAAGGTTTTAAAAACATTTGCTAGAAACTCAGGATTACTAGAGTAATATCATATGAAATTAAATGTAGGATTTGAACCTGTCCTTGTTCCACATAACACCCTTTTCACCATTCAAACTCTATGATCGTTTTATCAAAAAATCTCTATGATCGTTGCTTTGAGAACTGACTACTGACTTTTGGTGGAAACCAAATCGATGCAAAAATGACCACGTACCAAAATTTTGACAATGTTCATCAGTCACACTCATAACATCGTATAGTGTTTTAAAAGTAGATAGGAGAAAAAAATAAAAAAAAATGTGTAGGCTATTCCGATAATGTACAATCTTCTTTCGAGACGTCCAACGTTAGAAACGTTCACATCGAAGTTGATGATTTAAAAATGAAATAGGATTACCATCCCAAGTCCGTTTTGACCGGGATAGATACTGCTAGAGCAAGATCCGATGATTAAGTTATAAGAGTATCTTTTGCCTTCGCTAAGCATTGGACTTCTATATTTTGTAAACCATTAACAAGTATTTGAGTAGAATACATAAGAGTTAATTAAGATAAGACCGTTAAATTCATTGTTTAACTTTAATGTCCACATGACTAGTACTCTATTCAAAAGATCGATGTATTTTAAATTTTTAATCAATTAGAAACATAAAATGCTGAAGAGAGTCAAGACTTGATAAATCTTATAGAATAATACTATTGTGTTTTGTTTAGTAATAGATCTCAACGTACATATCGTATAGCATTACACGAACTAATGTAAAAATTACAATCCAACAAATAAAAGCCAAAAAAAATGTTTTGTAAGAGACATATATTAGGAAACTAGAAAAATAATATTCAGCTATCTAAATTATTTCCAACTAATTATCACATTTTCATAAGCCCTATAAAAAAAAAAAGAAAAAAAAAACTACCTAGGAGACATTGAAGAATAACTACAAGTAGCATGAGACAGAGATGAGGAACGATAACTTTGAGAGGTTGTGATGGTATTAACTGTCAAAGAACTAAGCTGATTATTAAATTCTCTCCTCATGGCTCTGTAAACATCCTCCAATCCTTCCTCTATGAGCTCTAGAATCGTCTGCGGCATTGGTGGTAGATTTATCTCGTCCGAAGTACCTTCAAGAAGCTTCACCACCTCCCCCATCGATGGCCTCATCGATACTTCGTCTTGTATGCACCAGAAAGCCACTTTAAGAGCTTTAACTACTTCTTCTTCCTCTGCTACTCCTTGTAGCCTCCTATCCACAGCTTTCAAAGCTGTCCCGTTCGTTAGTTCCTATTTTCAGAAAAAAAAAAAAAACGTTTGACTATTTGAACCCTATCTAAGTATTTTATAAATTGTATCATTACCTTATAGGCCCATCCAGGGTAAAAGAAATCCTCAGCCTCGAAGGACATATCTAGATTTCTTCTACCACCTACAATCTCAAGAAGAAGCATTCCATAGCTATACACATCGGCTTTTACCGTGATCGGGCGGTTACTGACCCATTCGGGTGCTAGATACCCTCTTGTCCCTCTAATCATCGTGACGACATGTGAATGCTCTCTTCCCATCATCTTGGCCAGCCCAAAATCTGATACCTTAGGACAAAAATTCTCATCCAACAATATGTTTTCAGGTTTAATGTCGCAATGAATAATCCTATTCCGACATTGCTCATGAAAATACGCGATCCCTTGCGCAGTCGCAACCGCTATCTCAAAACGTGTACGCCAATCAAGCAGCCTTGCTGTCTGTTCTGAAGAGAATATCCATTTGTCTAACGACCCGTTTATCATGTACTCATAAACTAGAAGCCTATAATGTCACACAAAAACACATTTTATTCAAATCTGTTATCTTAAAAACAGAGTAAATTTTATTGTAAAAATCTTCGAAGGTTATTGTTTTTTAATTTACCGGTGTGAGTCTTCCGAGCAGTAACCACATAAGCGAACAAGGTTCATGTGATGCATTGAACCAATGGTATTGACTTCTGTGATAAACTCTCTCTCGCCATGAGATAATGCTCTGTCTAATCTCTTCACCGCAACTAGTGTTTCACCCGCTACTGTTCCTTTGTATACTGTCCCAAATCCACCTACCACATCATATAACAAAGAAATGAATTTTCAAAAAACTTCTATGTTAAAACTTGTTATAAAATACACATGATCTAGATTCTTGATTCTGACCTGATCCAAGAAGTTGGGAGAAATTGTTAGTACAATTCTGGAGATCTCTGTAAGTGAAACTCACAGGAGAGTCACAAAGGATAAGCGGGTTCTTTGTGGCTCTCTTTAGTGTTCTCTTCCTGTCTACATTATAGTATAGTAACATCCCAAGTAGTGCCACAAGCACAAGCATCCCCACAACTATAGGAATCACCAAAACCTTTTGTCTTAGTCCGTGGCTCTTACCCGATTTAGATTCATTATGATTCGAGTTCGAGGGGTAAGATTCATTAGCTCTAGTCTTCACGAAAAGGGTCGAGCCAGGATCTCGAAAGCCGCCAAAATTTAGACTCTTTAGAATCCAACAATAAGGCTTTTCATCATCTAAACCGTATACTGAAGCCAAACACTTGCAGTCTGACAAACACATCTCACCGCATCTCCTTACGCTGCTGATGTCGCTGATATTCTCGATAACAGAACGTTCTGAGAAATAGTAGTTTGTCTCTTGGACCGTAGATATCTTGAATTTATCATTAGTATTGGTGTTACTCTCACATTCTTGGACCAAAGATGAGTTGTCTGAACAGAGTTTAGCGTTTTCTTGATCAGGAAGCTTAACCGAACCGGGTAAACATAAACAGTCGGCGTTTATCTTGGTTCGGTCCAAACTGCAGACTCCGTTACCGCAAATCCCAGCTATGTCGCATGGGTTTGATACAGCTGCCCAATCAGGGACCCATTGGCTTGAACCATTCATGTCGTTGTCCCATCGGTACAACCGGAGGTTACCGTTGTTCTCTAATACCAATCTGCGCAGAACCGGATTTTTTGAGAACCGGAAATTACTACTATTGTTGTGATTCCCGGTTTCGTCTACCGGGTTCTTGTAGACGTACACTGCTCCCGTTGAGGATTCTCCATAAACGATCTTGAAGCTTCCCGTATCATCAAGAACCGCAGTAACATCTCCGGTGACATTTGAAATCTCTGGTCCGGACCAGTAGGAGTAGTTTACGTGAGGGTCAAGATTGATGTTGTAGGTTAGGCCAAGGCTAAGCGAAGTGTGTTGCTGCAGCATTTTCAGGGAGTAATGGCCGTGCCGCGATGGTGAAGGGTTAGAGGTTAGTTCTAAAGAAACGGTTAAGGGTTGGTTTGGGAGGAGAGTATCAGACGGTTGGGAAAAACTCTGCCAAATGGCTGGACCGGTGGTAACTTGGGTTCCAAGGAGAAGGAAGTTTCCGGATTCGGACATAACCGCTGCTTCAACGCCGTGGTTTGACGTGTTTGAGGCCCATACGACGGCGTTTTTGTCGGAGAGTACGAGGTTTCCCGTTGCTTCTAGCTCCAACACGGCTTCTTTTGTGACTGGGGAGTTTCTATATTTTAGATATTTGGATTTTTGAGTAAAAAAATTCTGATCATAGGCAAATTAAATCTATCGTTGGTTTAAAATCACATTTTAAATATACTAACTACTAAGTATATATATAGATTATTGCGTACCTATTGGGAGACCAAACGATGGTTGTATCACCAGGAAGTTGTGCGAACCAAATGCTGAGTAAGAACCGGTCGGTTGGGTTTAACCGAGTAAACCCAATTGCAAAAGTACCGTTAGCAGAAACCCATGCCCGGTTGGGTTCACTAGCTTTTAACTTTGATCCCAAACCAATGTGCGGCTCAGTGGCCAAGCCAACTTGAACCATTGAGCTAACTAAGAAGAAGCAAAAGAATGAGAAGGAGAGACTAGAAGAAGGAAAATAAAAATGAAATGAAGACATCTTGTAACAAGAGAGAAGAGTCTAAAAAAATCGTTATAACATATGCTTTAGTATTCTTTATATAATCTCACCACACTTTACAGTTTGAACGCATTTAGAAAGATGGTTTGATGGGAGAACTCTGAAGAATGAGAATGTGTCACGTGTCTTTGTGGTTGAGCTAGATTTTGACAAAAAGGTCTTCGTTTTCGTAAATGGTCGGTTCTGAATAATTTGACAATGTTGGGATATTTGGATATGGAAGCACCTGTTTTGTACCTTTTGGTCTATTTATAAATCATTTTAGTATTAAAACTGGAAAATTTCGGTATTTCTATAATTTAATGATAAATTGTAACAATTTGGTTTTATGAATCTTTTGTTCTATAAACTTGCACATAATTTTTACCCAAAAAAAAAATAACTTACACATAAAACCTTCTCACAGTTCTTTAACGTAACATGGCATTAGAACAATTTTACTGATCCAAATAGGTTATTATTATTATTTTTTGGCTAAAAATTTGTTGTCTCTTTTATTTACATTTTGAACAGTCGCAATATATGTATAGATATAGATTATCGCTATTCTTGGATAGAAGATATATTTCGACTAATATAATATATAAATAGGGAATGTGTTAAAAAAAAAAAAGGGAATGTGTTGAGCTATTTATTAAAATTTGGTTATGAATCATGACCGTGTAATTTAATATGAATGGAAAGCTTTCAACTAAAAACCAATTTTAATTTTATTTATAACTATGAAGTAGACATGGTGGTACCTCTAAAAAACCTTTCATGCAGCAAAATGTGTATCCATGCCTACCGATAGCAAATCCTTAATTTCATTAAGTTGAAGGTTGAGGGAATAGATTGATACAAACAATTCAAATTAGAATACTAATACACCAAAACAACACAACAATTCTTCAGAAACCAAACACGAGAGAATTGATATACAATAGCCATTACGATTCTTTTCACACACTACCCAATATAGATGAACTGTATCCATTTTTATCATCCCAAAATTTAGACCAAAGCATCACACCTCCATACTTTCTAGACTTCTTTAGGGTCGGAAGAATCTGTTTAGTCAGTACATCTGGCGGGATGAACCCGCTTCCCGCGGCTTCAGGAGCTGCGGGAAGACCCAAGAAGATTTTCTTGGCTGTGATTGAAGTCGTCCACTTGTTCCACGAATCAAATAGCTTTTGAGTATTATTTGGAGCGTATGAACACGGTGGGTTGTTGTAGAATTGGATCCACACATAGTCAAAAAGTTTAGTGTTGAGAGCACTTCCCATTAATCTATCTGGAAATGGACATTGAGGTGCTCCTGTTAGATACACTTTTCTTCCTCTGTGGCTAAACTTTGAGAGAGAACTGTCCAAGACATATTTAGTTTGTCATTCTCAAAATGAAATAGGTCAACAAAATTAAATAAGAAATATTAACACCTATATATCGTATATCCACCAAACTAAATAAATTTTGTTTTTTTGTGGTAACCAAGAAGTTTGAACGTTGACCGTAATCTTGATCATGAAGCAATTAATCAAAATGTTATCTTGATTATTAATTACCTGGCGAGATCATTCCAGTGTTGAGGAGAGCCAAGCTCGATATTGAAATCGATACCATCAAGAACAGCATCACCTAAGGGACGTGACGATGATTTACCTCCCAAGAAGTTGTTCCAAAGGTAGTCCGCAACCACTTTTGCATCCTTCTTGGAACCAATAGAGTAGTTTCCAATTCCGCCACCAAGAGACAACATAACCTTCAAAACAAGATTATCAAAATAAATGTGATTTTCATTACCTTAATAATAAGATCAAATTTGGGGGAAAAACATCATAACCGACCTTGATGCCACGAGACTGACAATCTTTGACCTGAGAGCTAAAACGAGTACAAGTGTTGGCCGCAGGGTTGCAGTGGCCGGCGAGGTTGAGCTCCGGTGTTTGGCCATTTCCGAATTTCACAAGAAACGCAACGTTGACGTAAGCAAACCGGCCGGTGGAACACGTGGCCGAGAGATTACCTTCGTTGCCGTTTTGGCCCCAATAGATGGCTATGCCACCTTTTGATGCATCGGAGGGTTTTGTGACAAAACAGGTTATTAAGAAGAGAAAGTGAATAACATGTTTGACAAGATTTACGTTAGTCATGTTTTTCTTGCTATTGATGTTTTTGTCTTCTTTGTGGTTATGTGTTTGTTTGTTATTGCTTAACTTCTTTATATATATATAAGACGCAAGTCCCTAAAAAGAAAAAGCTGACTTTTGTTTGCTTTTTCTTTGTTATTGTTTTTAAAAATCTTATCTGTTTATATCATAAATGTCTCTCATACACATTGCATGGCTTTTATTGGTTGTGTGCTTATCCTCATACTACTGTATAATTGTATATCGCTTTAGGACTTTAGATACAGATCTCAAACATTAAGCAGCCATCTTAGAATCTCTGACCACTAACTGTAAATGCTTAAAAGAAAACAAAGAATAAGATTATTTTCCAAAAAGAAAAAAGAAACAATGGATGATCGAATTGGTAATGGTTTGTATTAGTAATAAGAGATGGTGGATCATGAACCACACGTCGTACTCGTTGTCGTCTCTTGTGGCGTTGACTTTGTCTTCTTGCTGGTTTAACGTGCCATTTGGCACAATTTAATTTATTATAGACTCGGAAAGTAAAAGTAAATTCTCAATCGAAGTTGTAGTCGGACCATAATTATTTACTGAATCACAGTGTTGGCATGTTTTCCATTAGTATATGCAATCTTCTATTAAATATAAGATTGACATAAGATCAAGAAATATTTAATATTTTCCAATAGTATATGAAAGCTCCGAGATGCTTTATCCTTGTTGACCGAGCAGTATAAACAGATAAATTCGCATAGAAGTACGGTATATGTTCATGTTCTTTTTTTTTTTTTTTTTGTCATCGTATATGTTCATGTTCATGAGAGAGAATTAATTTGGATTTATGTTCATGTTAAAAAACAGTCTTTTATGTATGAATCCATATTACTTTTATTTGTTAATTATTGATTTTTAAAAATATCTGTTGTCCAATGGTTTAATTCATAAACATTTTATTTGTATTTTCATTTATAATTTTGAAAACCAAACAAATAATATTTTTCGCATTAGCTAAGAATGGATCTCGCTAATCTTTAAAATATATTTGTTTCTTATGATTGATCCTGAATATACTGTCTTGCGGTTAAATTTATCGGATTAAATATTTGAGCAATCACTTATCCATCTCCCTCTAATATGGATCTTTGGAACAGCTTCAGTGCACCAAGACCGCTAAAAAAGGATGATTATCCTCTTGACCACTGTTTAGAGATCAAACTTTGAACACCAAATGCTTCATGTTTCTCATATAACGAAATATATTTGGATGATGGATTGTGAATTTACTAATATTTGAATTATATTCTTTTATATATGGAAAAGTCTTCATTACAATTATTGATTTGACTCGATGAGTTTCAAAAGTCTAATGATATATTATGATAATATTTATTTTACTATTCCTACTCAGAATTTGTTAATATCAAAAATATATCAGCTAATTCAGATATATATGTAAAATCAGAAATATTTGAATTTTGATGTATACATCATACAATACAAGGTAATAAAATAAACCAGATCAATCGAAATAGGATGATCAAAATAGCTGATGGAAGTTAGATAAATACTACAAATTCTACAATTGCAAATGCTCATATTTGATACATATTTGGGCCAAGTTAGCCCATATAAATATAAAATTGGAGGCAACCATATGGTCCATCTGACGTTATTGGACTAAAAATGATATAGCCGTGTTGATTGATAAAACAGAAAGACGAATGCACTACAAATGCTCTAGTGCATATATAGATTGGTTAATTAAAATTTGTAAAACATCAATTTCTGTTTTAATTAATCAATCTATATAGCCGTGAAATGCATTCACACAAACATAAAAACTCAAGGTTGCTAATTATCTATATTGATTATTCATTATTGAGTAATTAACCAAATAAATAAATATTTTCTCTGTTTCTAAAAGATCGATGTTTGAACGTTTTATTCAAATTAAGAAACAATAATTACTATTAAATTTTTCTATTTTTTCTCACAAAAAAAAATTTAGTTATAGGTCAATAACAATTCAAATTTTCAAAAACAAAATCAATAATTATTTATTGAAGTTTACAAAATACTAATATTGGTTAATTAAAATTTGTAGAACATCAATTTCTGTGAAACAAAAAGAAATCATAAAACATTAATCTTTATAAAACAGAGGGAGTATTAGTTTAACTGTGTGGAATATTGTTGGTGAAGTTTGTCAAAGATTATTACATTGCACCCTACAATCGCGTATAGTAGTAGCAACTCTTGTCACTTTCTCCTCCACCTTTGAGTTTTAAATGTTGTTTTGAAATAAGTTTTTCCTTTATTAAATAGTGCATGCGACGACTGTATTAAGCAATCGGGGACCGAAACAAGAAAAAAACTATTAAAGTTCGTAATGTAGACAATAATAATAATTTGCAATAAAAATAATTCTCTTGTTTAATATGGCTCGTCATAGTTCATTGGCCGCACATGTAATATGCACAACAAACAAGCACAAACAAACAACATATATATCTTAATAAGATATACACATCAACAACTATATTAATCAAGGCAAAAACTTTACGTCAATGATTTATAAGATGCTCGCAGATCATGTGAAGTTACATTGCGAAAGACACATAAAGATATGATTTTATTATTATTATGTTATATATTAATCACTAGATATACAAATGATTCATGCAAGTGCATGTGCGTACGGTACGCAATTAATATAGCTAAAAAGGTCCTTACCTTAAAAAAGTTTTCTACTTTAGTTTCCCCCTAATTTTTATTTAACTTGGCAAAACCATTGCAATTCTAGGGTTTAAGACATATAACTTAGTTTATGCTAAAATCATTCATACATTACTGAACACACAATGTTTCATCACCGAAACTAATAGTTGTGAAGCATTGCAAATTATATGATGCAATGCATGCAGAACACAAACTGTACGTTATATATTGTTTAGAGATTTAGGGGGGAAAGGTTGAGAAACTGAAAAGTATGGGGGGTTTTATGTTAATTAAGAAAAATGAATTAACAGCTCATCATATTCTCTATAATGATTTTTAAGTTTATAACAATCTCCGCTATCATTAGTTCATTACCAAAAAATTTGTCACCATCACGCCCCAACTAATTGTGTTTTATAATAAACCAACTTCCGAAATCTTTAATCTGAAACAATATGAAGCTCCCATAACCAGAAACCTGCTCAAATCAAACGTCTAATTAGCGTATAGTATATTCCCGGTATGTGATTAACCAACCAATCATTGTGTATCGATAACCGGGTTTGACTTTCCTTAAACATAGTTATCTTTTATGGCTTTCCTTGCTTCAATAGCTTCCATAGCCTTTAGTTTTGTTTGCAGACCAAACTTCTTTGTTCTTTCTCTCTTCTCTACTTTCTAAAAATTCTCATAACTATCTTTTAGATTCTCATAACAATTTCAGGCAGTCCTTAATGAGATTCCGCATTTGAGATGTAAGTTTTCTACTGTACTTAATTTTTAATCTTCACTCTCTTTGCAATTACATTTGATAAGTTAAAGTTTTGGAATATATCTACTTCAACGTCATTTTAGCTATGAATAAGTGTATTTTCAAGTTTTGAACCATATCAGGCCGAGTGCATATATAGACCTGTGTTTGACAGAGAAAACTAAGTTATAAACAAAACGATGGGACCAAAACAACGTAACATAGTTTGCTAATCAAATTACATAATTGCTTAACATTTTTGTTTCTCTAACTTCTAAAAGTAATGTCAAATGCAGATATAATCAAAGCCTTCCATCACATAAGCAGAGAAGTTGTTACTTAAGAAGATGAGTACAAAATTATCCATCTTTTATATTATTCTACTTCTCTTCTTTGGATCATCTGCTCTGTTTTCTCCGGTCACCGGTGACCTCTCCGGCGACAGACAAGCCCTTCTCGACTTCCTCAACAACATCACTCACCCACGGTCTCTAGCGTGGAACGCAAGCAGCTCCGTATGCGCCACATGGCCAGGCGTCACGTGCGACAGAGACGGCACACGTGTCATTGCCCTTCACTTGCCCGGAGCGAGTCTTATAGGACAGATCCCACCGGGAACTATCAGCCGTCTATCGGAACTTCAGATCCTCAGTCTACGATCCAACGGCCTACGAGGCCCGTTCCCAATTGATTTCTTGCAGCTTAAGAAACTCAAGGCTATTAGTCTCAGCAACAACAGATTATCCGGTCCATTACCGTTCGATTACGCCACGTGGAAGAATCTCACCGTTCTTGATCTGTCTGGAAACCGGTTTAATGGTAGCATTCCTGCGGGATTTGCTAATTTGACCGGACTCGTCTCGCTTTACCTAACTCAAAACTCGTTTTCCGGTGAGATTCCTGATCTTAATCTCCCCGGTCTACGCAGACTTAACTTTTCCAACAACAATCTCACCGGATCAATCCCAAAGTCTTTGAGAAGATTCGGGAACTCTGCTTTTTCCGGCAACAACTTAGTTTTTGAAAATGCCTCTCCTCCGGTGATTCCTCCTAAACAGAAAAAGAAAGAGAAAAAGGGGATTTACATCTCGAAACCCGCGATTCTCGCAATAGCGATTGGCGTTTGCTTCGTGATATTCTTCCTGATCGCGGTTCTGATGGTAGTTTGCTATGTGAAAAGGCAGAGGAGACCAGAAACAGACACAGAACCAAAACCAGAGAAGTTGAGACCAGCACAGAAGATGCCAAGTGAGAAGGAAGTTTCTAAATTAGGAAAGGAGAAGAATATAGAAGACATGGAGGATAAGAGTGAAATTAACAGAGTTGTGTTCTTTGACGGAAGCAATCTCGCTTTTAACTTGGAAGACTTGTTGATAGCTTCTGCAGAGTTTCTAGGCAAGGGGACTTTTGGTATGACGTATAAAGCGGTTCTTGAAGATTCTAAGGTCATCGCAGTTAAGCGTTTGAAGGATGTAGTGGTGTCGCGGAAGGATTTCAAACATCAAATGGAGATTGTTGGAAACATTAAGCACAAGAACGTTGCTCCCTTAAGGGCTTACGTGTGTTCCAAGGAAGAGAAGCTTATGGTCTATGATTACTACTCTAGAGGCAGTCTCTCTCTTCTTCTTCATGGTACGTTCTAACCTTCTCCAGTTTATTATGAAATATTCAAACGTTAATGGTAGACATAATGATTTTTATAACATATAAACGCAACCAAACAATTGCAACCTTATTTGTTAGTTTTAGTTTCTTGCATCTGAAGAAAGTTTTTTTCTTCTTTTTCCGGCAGGCAAGATCGGCGAGGAGGGACATGTTCCATTGAACTGGGAAACAAGATTAAGATTCATGATTGGAGTAGCAAAAGGATTAGCTCACATACACACACACAAGCTCGCACATGGCAACATCAAATCTTCTAACGTCTTCATGAATTCGGAAGACTATGGATGTATATCAGAAACCGGTTTAGCTGTGTTAACCAACCCGGTTACAAGGGCTAATGGATCAGTCCGACGGTACCGTGCCCCAGAAGCAACCGACACGAGAAGATCGACGCCAGAATCAGACGTTTACGGTTTTGGAATCTTGATGCTGGAAACTCTAACCGGAAGATCAAGTGTTGATGATTTAAAGGAAGGGATAGATCTTGTTGTATGGGTGAATGAAGTTATTGCAAAACAATGGACAGGTGAAGTGTTTGATTTAGAGCTTGTGCAGACTCCTAACGTTGAAGCTAAGTTGCTTCAGATGTTGCAGTTAGGGACAAGTTGTACGGCTAGGGTTCCGGCAAAGAGACCAGAGATGCTGAAAGTGGTTGAGACTTTGGAAGAGATTGAGAGGAACTGATTACTATAAATTGTAGAATTATTATTTTACAAGGTTTTTTTGGTATTTATGATTTAATATATATCATCAGTTGCAAATATGGAGCATAAAATTTCTAGCTCCACTTCTCTGCATTTAGATCTATATATCAAACAACCATATAACATTTTTAACCACACAATAGTTTTCGTAGTCATACTTCAAAATCATATCATTACGGATTTAAATGCAGTAATTAAACTCTAAAATTAGTATACATAATACACTAAGCATTAAACTCTAAAACTCAAATGAAGTGTCACGACAATTATTTTCATGGATTAACGGCAATAATAGCAAGAATCTTGCATGTGTCCAAGCTGGAACACAGCTTAATCTCTCTTTTGGACCAACCACAATTTGTACGTAGGAGATTGATTCAATTATACTTCAAACGTATTTGAAATATAGTAGTTTTTTTCACATTCACAAGTTTCGAATTCAGTTTCCAAAATTACCAAATAATTGTGGGGCAAAAAGATGAGTTGTTCCGGGATCTGCGGGTCGTCGACAAAGCAAAAAAAATAATTGTTCAATATAATGCCAAAAGAAACTCTCATAATCCTCATTACCTCTTCTATCGCCCTGCCTAGTTTTTTTCTTTTGATTTTCTTCTATTTTTCATTTTCTTTCTTCTTTGTTCTTCCCTCTCTAAAATATTTCTCCCAAAAACTGTAAGGAGTTGAGAGAGGGAAGAACCTTAACAAAAGAAGTTAAGAAACTGAAGATACGATTTATTTGTTATATATATTAAAAGAGGAAAAAAAGAAAATTTGAAAATGTCGCTCTCGAGGCTTTTCTTCGTGGTTGCAACAATCGTATCGATAGTCTTCACCATTTTGTTGCCAATGGCACATGCTCAATCCTCGGCTCCTGCTCCGGCTCCAACAAGTGACGGTGAGTTTATTATAGCATTCTTTAGTATTCAAAACCAATGAGGTTTAAATGATCATGAAGACTAAGAATCTGAAACTAACATTCAAATAAGGTTTCTTGAAGTTTGTTAGATGTGTGTGACTATAATATTTTCTTTCGGATGACTAATTTTGGAACAAAATATTGCAGGAACAACGATAGACCAAGGCATAGCATATGTCCTTATGTTGGTGGCTTTGGTCCTCACATATCTCATCCATTAATGATTCCTTTTTCAATTTTAATTTTGGTCTCTATTTAGTTTTAATTATATTTTATTTTCGTTTTTGCTTTTTGATTATAACTATAGAGAGACCATAAAAATTTGTATGTGTTGTGGTAGAGAAATTAAAGAGGTTTTCTAGTTTTTTTGGAGGCTAAAGTTAAGAAGTTCTTTTGTATAATGTCGATGTGCGTTCAACTGTTGGATATATATTTCACCGATTTACATCTTTCTTTATTCACAGATTCAATATCGTAAATGAACTTTTTTTTTTATCAATAAC
Source organism: Capsella bursa-pastoris (assembly GCA_036452645.1). Lineage (NCBI taxonomy): Eukaryota > Viridiplantae > Streptophyta > Magnoliopsida > Brassicales > Brassicaceae > Capsella > Capsella bursa-pastoris. The sequence goes on from CP144196.1 coordinate 7,834,093, forward strand.
ATGCACTGTGACAATAACAATGGTACAAATTCATATGCTCCTGATCAAATTATATTCTTCCAATAAAATCTCGAGCTACTATAATGCCAATGTAATATTTGTAACGACTATTAAAACACCACTTAGTGAAAATCAATCTCTAACAAAATAGGCAGATAAATCTTATAGCCAAAACAAATTTGCAATAAAAATATTAAAATGTGTTACAACAACAACATATTGCAAAAAAAAAAAAAACAAGCTAAATAACAATTAGGATCATACGGATCGTACAAATCCATTTATTTCAACATAGACCTGAAAATAAGGCTTGAATAAGCAAAAACAAAAACGTGATTAGAAAACTAATTAGAACATTTGTTAAAACACTTGACGACGATCCCTTGATTAGGTAAATCTTTAGTCTCTCCTTTGACTCGATAACTAAGAATAGAATCCTCCAAACCCTCCATAAGGATAATTAGGATCATAAGGATGATTAGGATCATAGCTTTCAAACGGGGACTCCAAAGGGATGGTGGATGGAGAGTTTGATGTAGAGTGAGAGGCCGAGCCAGACGCCGGGAAATTGTAGTTGATATTAGTTCCTAGATCATTAGAGAAACTCGTGGATCCGAAAAACTCCATGTTATGATCTCTCGGTTGAAGCATATACGCATTGTTACCTTCAAGAGTTGGAGTGGAGGACAAAGGATAGTGAAGGGTGTGATGAAAATGTTCTTGATCATGATTGTAGCTCTCTAGACTTCCTTTCACGATGTCATCAAGATTTTCTTGGTTTTCGGTCTGGTTCGGTTCGAGGTTTTGTACCGGGACGGTTGAACCGACATTTGCAGCTTGAGAGCAAGAATGTATCCCTCGGTAACTTACCTCAAAGAGCATCTGATTTTGATTTTCATCAGATCTTTGGACATGTTTTGTAGCTTCACATCCTTGAGATTTTCTATACGTGCATCTATAGTATCCTCTGTACCCACCCACACACACACACAAAAAAACTTTAGTTGAACGATCTTTTCTTAAAAAGTTTTTTCATACATATGATATAATAACAACTATAAAAAATTTATTTTACATTTCTATATATTAAGTATAACATAATAAAATAAAATTAACATTTAAGATACAAAAAGACTAATTAATGAAACAAACAAGATATGAAACAGAGGACTATGTCCATGTCACATTTTAATGAATGGCTAAAAATGCTTTAATTTTCTATTAATTAGTTTAAATGACGAGAATAACCTTGGAAACCTGGCTCCGAGGATATCCTTTTGGCCGTACTTTCTCCAACTAAACCCATCTTCAAGCGATCTGTCAATACCAACTCCAGGGGCAATTATGACTTTTCTTGTCCACTTTGGCATTGACTTCTTCGATCTATATTATTTACATTTTCAAAATATTTTGATTAGTTTTATGCAAAACAAATACTCCTTGATGACTATAACGTCAGTTTTTATCTATATATAGAGATATACGTAACAGTACGTACTTCTTGATGACAACAGGTTCTTGATCCGAATCATCGCTCTTGGGGCTTCCTCCACCACCCTGAGCATGCGGCGAATCTTGGTCGCCGGAGTAGTTCATAATGGTGAGAGACTTGTGGTAAGATTCGAGAATCTTGTTGGCCAAATGTTCACGTGTTTCTTGAGATGAAGCTGATTCGAACTGGTGTGCATCGTCTCTTCCTTGTGTCATTAGCTCGTTGATCTCCTTCTTCATCTTCTCCCAATCTCCACTACTACTACTACTATTCTTCTCCATTACGATCAAAAGATATAAGTATAGTTTAAAAGTATTGTTACAAGCTATGTTTTAGTTTTTATTTTTGCATGGCTTCTGGAAACTGAAGAAATAAAGAGAATATAAAGAGGATTATGAGTGAGAGCGAGAGTTTGACTTTTTGACTCGAGAATGAAGAAAGCTGAGGTGGAAGTAATTAGGAGAAGAGAAGTGAGACCAGTCTTTGGTCAATGAATTTGGAAAGTCCAACATGCTGACCAGTTCTCTGCTTCTCGATCCATTGTTTTTTTAGTTTTTTGTATTACATGATCTGGTTTTGTATTTATTTTAGAGTCATAATCATTCATTTAGTATTTTTAAAATTAGTTTTTTTTCGTAACTTTCATTATTATTAAGAAAATAGAAATTATATATTTTATTTTATTTGTAACTTTAGGTTTTGTTATAAATTAGAATTCTAAAAATCTTAAATGAGAACAGTATTTTAGTATTTTGATAACTATGTATGTTGGAATATTAATTTTGAACATATATGCATCAATTTAAATTATAGATTGAGTGATGCATTTATCTTTAATGGATCCATTCCTAGAATAGAAAAACACGAGATCATAAACAAATAACAATCCATCGTTTAATATATAGAACATATAATGAAAACTTAGATTATTTTAGATGGTTTAAGAGTTTACAATATATAAAATAATAGAAAATATAGTATATATGTAATATCATTAGTTATAAATAATAAATTAAAATTGATTAAAGATTTCAAATCTTATTAAAAAAACCTCTAAATTGGGGACCAACCTATACAGTACATAGAAATTTCAGGGGAGAAAAATATATTTGTCACTTTATGTTAAATTATATATATATATATCTATTTTTCTTTTTATTTTTCTTATTTGGGAACATATAAAATTCAACCTTAGTATTTTTTATGGTCTTATTCAAAATGAAAAAATTAGGTATACGCAGTTTTGTATGAAGATACTATAAGTTTTAAATATGGCCTTTGCCTTGGTCCCCTTCTCCGACGACAAACGCAATCGCTAAACTTTAAGCAAAAACATTAGACACAACCGCTAGAAACGAAGCTTTTCTTCTTTCTTAAACAACAAACAAAAACGTTAATACAAAATTACAAACGCTAACCTCAAAAAAATGATGTCACATTTACATGTTATGACGGCCATTAAATGACATCAACTTGTCATTAGAATGACATTGGAAGTATGACTAACATTTTGCGATGATAATTGCGTGTTAAAAGGACACAGCCTGTATATATTAAATTTTATTTTTAGGCACATTTCACATTTAACTTATAAGCTTCACTTTAACAAAATTCACCATGACTCTGATAATTCAACTTTATATGAAGATATAATTATAACTATGGATATGTAAAAGTAATCATAAATTGTCGATATACGGCAGAAATATTCTGATTAGACAAGAGAAAACACCAAAAGGTTCGTTCATTGCCGTGTAATAGTGTTCGACAAGACGAGAATCAACGACAACGGTGCAACACTATTTATTTAAGAATCTCTAACATCACTCTAAACCGGTTTAAGTTTAAGCTATTATTAGGATCGTTTTCCCACAAAAACGATCTATTTCCCCTTGATAAGTTTAAGCTATTATTCGGGGAAATTTTTGTGGGAAAACGTTCTATTTCCCCCTATATTTGTTTGTATCTTTATTTCACACCGATTCACTGTTCCTTCAATACATTTTTTTTACTATACAAACCGGTTCTATTGATTCTGCTTTCTTAGGAAACAACCGTTTAAGTTTTGTGAAAGTAATGCATACCATGTCTCAAACTTTACATGTATAACTTCTTTTCAGTATAGGTATAGTAACGATATAATACAACGATTGTGATTCATGGATCGATCCAACGCAGCTATAAGTACCTCTGATATTACATACACAACTATACAACGGTTATAAGATGGCTCGTAAATTCGGGAAGTCATACCAAGTATGCACAAATGGCTGAGCCTGGTGGGATCAGCCTGGTTTGGTTTGGTTTCAGACAATGTATTGACGGAGGTAATCAACTCGGGCCTGATGCTTGAGCTTCATCAAGGCCTTGACTTCATGTTTCCTCACCATTTCTCTAGAGATGTTGAGATTTCCAGCTATCTCTCCTAGAGTCCTGTCGCCTTTCCCATCAAGACCGTACCTCTGTCGAATAACAAGACTCTCTTTCGGCTTCAATGAATCGAGCTGAACATAAAATGTAATCAGTTTCAAGTATTCTCACATTGACAAGAAGCCAAATAACTAACATATGTCCGGATGATTGTGTAAGTAGATGAAAGATTGAAACTTACCACGTCATCGAGAGCAAGCCTGAGAAGAGCAGGTTGTCTCCTGTTGTCAGCTCCAACACCATCAACATCTGTGATCCCATTGATGAATTCTTCTTGAGTAACCGCATGTTTTGAATTTAGTGAGAAAACCGGTTTTGCAGCCCTCAATACTTCACGGTATCTCTCAGGTGTTATCTTGAGTCTCTTAATTACCTCATCCTCTGTTGGGAGTCTCCCCAGCTCAAACAATAGCTCTATCTTCGCTCTATAGATCTCAACTCTAACCTGAAATGGTTTCAACAGAGAGAATATATGTAAAAGGCTCCTGCAAAACGATCTGTTTCTGAGATAGAGGAGGCAAAGAAGGTAACATACCGATTCAAGTCCAAATGGAACACGAGTAAAGTTTGAAGTCGTCATAGACCGTATGATGGCATGTCTGATCCAAAACAAACCATAAGTCGAAAGACGGAACTTCCTTTTCGGCTCAAAGCGGTCAATTGCTGTGATAAGCCCTTTCATACCAGCTTGACAAAGGTCTTGGAATTTAGGTCCATTGGTAAACTCTTGAAAATATTTGTTCATAACAAATAAGACAAGTCTGAGATTGTGCTGCAATGTAGAAGAAACAAAACACAATAAGCTAAAAGAAGAATTACATCCATAAATATCAATAGCCATGGTTAAAACTCTCTTAGATTAAGTATAAGTTTGTTTAAAACACTAACCTTAATAAGTTTGTTTCTTGCAGCTCTACCTATTTCAATTTTCTTTTTCACTTCACCAGTGGTCATTTTTATCTCTCCAGCTATTTCAGCTTCCCTCGGCTCTCTTCCCAAGCTCTTTTGCAGTTCATCTTTCACTTCAAGTAGAGCCTGCAATGTTAAACCCCCAAACATATTGAGCATAGGTTGTAATATATAACCCAATTCAAGCTTTCTTTACCAAAAATGAATCATATCTCTATAGAGTACATGCTATATTCAAGAAAGAAGAATACCTTCATAGGCTGCATCAACTTAAACAGCCAAGCATGTTCAGTGGAAGAAAGAACAGGAGGTATCTTCATTTTTTTCCAGTCCAAGCTCAAAATATCATTAGAAGCTGAATAGTCCCGCACAAGCGTATCGATCTTATCCTCTTCTTGCTGCTTCTTTGTTACTTTCTTCTCAGCAGAAGCAACAAATGGTTTCTCTTGACAGTTTCTTTTCAAAGCGATCCGTTTATCAAGACTCAAACGCTTATCCTTCTTCACATTGTTCCTCACAACTACTTTCTTCTCCTCACCACTCTGTTTCCGTTTTCTCCTCCGCGAAACTTTCGCCTTGGAGCCGCCTTCATCAACAGCTTCATCGTCTGATATGGTTGTTGTAGGACTCAGCTTGTATATGTTTTCAAGTCTAGCAGCAGCTTCATTGTAATCCACACCCAAGGAGCACGAAGGAGCCGCATTGTGATCCAAAGAACTCGGCTTTTTCGGGGTTTTACACGGCTTCCTCTTCGTGACTACTCTCTTCTTCTCATTAAGCTTATCCGCGGGGATCAAAACTTGTTCTCTAGGAGGAATGATCAAAGCTGAATTGCTCGAATCATCGGCTTTAAACGCGACAATGGATGGTTTTTTAAGCGAAGACGAACGATGTGTCGTGAAAAGATCAGTGCTTAACCCGAGTGGTGATCTTGCAGCTGAACTTGAAATAAACACAACTCCCATCACAACCTCAAGACTGAAAAAAATTTGATCTTTAGGAAAAACTCACTTGGTGCTGCAGCAGAAGAAACATGTCTCATATAAGTTATAAAGAATTGTCTCAAATGTTTGACAATTACTACAGGACAGTAGGACACAGTCATCAGAATCTAATTCCCGACATGAATAAGGATCGGGAAATTTAAATGAGGAACTACAATTTGAAAAAATTCAACCTTTCGACATAAAACAGGAAAATTTAAGAGCGATCGCGATAACCCAAAATTCAGATTTCTACAAAATCACAGAGAATCTAAAGATCGAACAGCTCTTCTACTGTATATATCAATTTAACTCATAAATCACTACGAACTGAGTAAGATCTTATAAACAAAATCGCTTTAAGCATACCTTTGCAGAATCGCGGAGAAAAATGTGTTTTTTCTTCTTTTTGATTTCCGAGAGTTAGATTCTGGTTCACGAATTTTAAATATAAAGAGAAAACAAAATATTTGGAACACGAAAATATGTGTCTGAATGAACTACGTAAATTGTGGTGGCCACAGATTAATGACAAATATGGTACGTTATATTTCTAGAATCTTTTCATAAACCCCAAAATAATGTTTAATTCAATTTAAACCCCCTTTATGCTAGAGTGATATTTTTCAGACTAAAATAATTTTATAACGTTGGTGATTTTGGGATCTAATCCGGATTAATACGATGATGTAAACTTATTGGGTATACTCTAGCTGTCTTGCATTTGAGACTAAAAGATTAAACCTCAATGCTAACTAAACCAACAATAACATTGTCCGTAAAATAAAACTTAATTTATAGTTTAATCAATTTTATGCTGAATCAAATAAATTTTATCCGAAATGATAGTTAATATAAATTTAAATATATCTGAACATTTAGTTTACTGTACTAAGGTTACAATATGTTTATTCGGATTTTATGCCCAAGATCGGATTTATGAATAAAACTAAAAATTATGAATAAAACTAAAAATTTGGGTAAGCTCTAGTTTGGGTTCAGATCAAACATTGATATTTGTCACTATAACTTTAGTTTGTTTCAAGGTCCCTGTTTGATCTATGTAACATTTTCCTCTTTGTTAAAAAGTTTGTGGGAAATATATATGTAAATCTAAAACTATAAAGTAATGTATGCAAATAACTCGAAAATAAAGAGTAAATATGCCAATAAACTACAAGATTTGCATATGTGGAAGATCCAACGGCCACCAAGGCTTATAGAAACAAACCAACGGTTGCGAGAAAGCACCAGCGGAGATGGCGAGAGAGAGAGACGACGTGGCCAATTTATAGTGGAGGAGAAGATATTTCGTAAAGGGTTAAGTCTTGTGGTTGTGGATCAGGTTCATTACACACGTGGCTGGTCTTCTCAGCAACATTACGACCCATAATATTAAAAAGTGGTGGCTCGAAAAGCATTTACGTAGCTTATTATAAACCCATTACCATATTTTTTTTTTCAAGTTTTAAAAGTCAAATATAATAATCCTAAACATTGCGCCAAAAACTAATTTTAATTTAAGTTCTACTTTCATTCCATTCCCTTACATTTTTTGGTGTGCTTATCATGTTCTTGCGGCTTTTGGTATAAGGCAAGAGTCGGAGCTACAGAGATTTGTACATTGTTGAAACAATGATATTATAGTAATGGTATTGATATTTTTGATTATAATATAACGTCAAAGTTTAAAACAATTTTCAAAATTCTTGTTTTCTTTGGTTTTTTTTTTTTTAGAAATCGTTGACAAAAAAAAAAAAAAAAAAAAAAAAAATCTTAACTGAACTGTGCTAAACTTAATCATTTTAAAATTAATATACGGATATATTAATTTTAATAAAGACAAGATTTTTAATGTACATAGCTTTTATCATAACCCAATAAATATCCTAGACATTGACTAACCCATATTTGTTTGCTTTTGAGTCCTTTGTTTTAGCTGTAAGTTAGCCTAAGCTTGGCCCAATAATAAGCCCAAAGTTCAAAGAATATATCTCAAAAGATAACGTCATCGTTTCATAAAAGTCAGCCATTTCCCACAATGCGCCACGTTCCACTAAAATAGAACTCCATGCACAAAGCCACGTAAAGCTCTCTCTCTCTCTTCCCTTCACAGATCTCTCTTTCTCTCATCAGTCTCTCTCTAGAGGCAGATCCTTCAACCAGATGGTGAAACTCGCGACAGCGCGTGAGATTAGAACGTACGGCCCTCGGCTCGGGAGGAGCAGAGCCGAGTACATCAATGCTGGTCTATACTTATTCGCCACCGTCGTACTCATCGGTGGTTTCACGGCGACAGGATTCTCGTGGGAACCAAGATCCGGCCTTGTCCTTATTCTCTTGGCTCTGGTTCTTATAGCTGCCGTTAATGTTCATGATCTTGTGGCTCATCTAGCTGGAATTGATTACCGGTACGTATGTTATATGCCATTTTAATGCATGAAACTTGCTTTATTTAGTTATTTTGACTATTATAGCTTCCGGAAAATACTGTCGTTATTGGTACAAACTCTCCTAGTATATAAGCTCAATGTGTATATATGATTTCTATGATATTTCTATTCACAATTGGTGGTGAATTTAAGTACAGAGTTAATGTTTTTTTTTTTCTGTAACAGGTTAAAGTTAATGGAGTATGATTTGCAACTGGGTCTAGTGGAGTTTGCAGTCCCTCTGGTTCAGATAGCGGGTTCGGTCGTCTTCTTCTTGGGAGTCTTTTTCGTTTTCCATCAGGTAACACTTTCATTGTCATAACAAAACTCAAGTGTTCATCATATCAGTGACCATTTCGGACAATTATAGCTACTGTTTGAAAAAGACATAAATTACGTCATGTACATATAAATCCAAGAGTACTTGCGGCAAATTAATCTGACATTGTTGTCCGTTATGTTCATTTGCGGTTCATGTAACTAAACACAAGAAGTAGAGTAAAATAGTCGGGAATATATAACTTTTGGTGTGTATCTCACGTTCCCCTGTGATATATATATTTTTTCTTTCTCTGGAGTATTTAGGCAGAGAAAAAACTTGGACACAGTGGAAAAGAGAAGCACATATTAAACATGCTTATTGCTGGTCCGTTGCTTTGGGTGATAGGATCGATTCACAACTCATGCCAAATCTACGAGAGAGCAGACAGTCATGTTCAAATTCTACAACAGTGTGTTCACATCCCTTTCTTGGTTGGATCCCTTTTATTCTTGGTTTCCGCAGTTCTCAACAGCATCGACCTATCCGGGTCATCACATAGTGGCTTGAAGCTTCTTGTAAGTAGTTGAAAAAAAAATTAACCGCATAACAACGGGTTTTCAAAAACCTCTTCTTCTTATGGTAAATGATAAATTTTCAGGGGGAAAGATGGATCTGGCTTGGGATTTCCGGTGCAATATGTTTGTTTGTGGGAGGATTGATGAACGTTGTTAAGGTTTTTAACTTCGTTCAGATCACTGGGCTTCGCCTCGAGAAACTACGAGGCGGAGCACAAGACCGACTTCTTGAAGAGAGAGAAGGATATCTCCCTCTTGTTGTTGAAGAGGAAAGAATAAGGAAAATGGAAGCTGACGAAGCTAGTAGAGCTAAACCACGGAACCATATAACTTCCAAGGCCGAAGTGGGAGCTGCAGATACCGTGGTGAGATCTTCTCCGACACCTTACAAGGATGTTCTAGTCGGACAGAGCTGAGGATATATTAGTCATGTTGAAATGTTGTTTTTTGTACTCCATATTCGTTTTTATGAGCAGAGACCACAGATCTTGCCGTTCAACGGATGCTATGATTAGTTTACTTTTTGGTTCCGCCTTTATGAATGTATTGAAATGGGTTAACAACATAAGACCTCAAATTTAGAGGTTGAGATCGATGTAGAGGCACATACACCATGCATTTTTCTGGATCAGAGAAATTAGTACAATTTATAGGAAATATCATAAGGAAAAATCAAGAACTAATTGACAGATATATAAAATATAACAAATCAGCATGGAACATTTGGTTACAAAGCAATATCAATAGAGTTAAAATCAAAGACTCAACTTAAGATAGACCCAATTCCTTATTTAATTATGAAAATTCAAGTATATATTTTCTCTCATAGAGTAAATAGTCTTCGTTATGATCTGTCAATCAGTGGTCAAGCATTGGCTTTGGCCATATAGGTTCTTCGATAAGCAGCTGCGTTTGTTGGAATCAACATCTCCTTGAAGCCTTCATCTACTAAATGATAACCCAACATTTGCAACGCCCACTGTTGATTCACATAAAAAAGTCATTATAAGAAACAAGTTTTAAACAGAATTTGTATATGTCTGTTAAAATAGCCAAGAAATAAGAAAGTCATACGGCCAAGAGTCTGAGGCTTTGCCAAAAGCGACGAGGCGAAGGAAAGGGATAGAGCAAGTGGCCCATGGAGGTGAGGGTGATGCCTACAAGATGAAAGACTAGAGTAAGGGGATGAGGGTTCATGCCTCCTAGAATAGTCATCATTCCGGTTGTTCCAAAATCTCCACGAGATAGGTAAGTGTAGCAGCCTTGTCGCATTCCCTCTCTTGCTTCGTCCGTTGTAGCAACAAGCGCTTGTGAAAATATACTCGCCAGCGTGTTCACTGTCGCTGACATTGGCTTTTGGCCATCCAAAATAATCAACACAACCAAAAAGTAAGTGTCATACTACTAGTGAGTCTAAAAAAACTTTGTTATAGGAAATATTAGAGGTACCCAATTTTTTTGAAAGACAAATTTGTGACCTTTTTACTAATAAAAACCAAAACCAAAGTTATGTACTTCTATAGTAGAAATTAAGTTTTTCATAACTCACCTTGCGGATGATGTAAAAGGACTTGACAAGATCTGAGACCTTCTTAGTATTGCCGAGGTTAGGCAATGGTCTAAGAAGATTGCGTAGAATGCAAATGTCCGAGAGTGCAACCAACATCCCTGACGCAATTATAGGATGACGCATATTGAATGCATCTCCCAACACAATCACTCCTCTCTTATCACACATTTTCGATGACATTCTCTTTGTCGCTGTTGTTTTCATCTCTAGTAGTCCTTCCTCTATCCCTTTAAGAAATGTCTCGCGTAGTTTTCCATGTTCAGGTATCTACAACACAATAGAGATCAATGATACAAACTAAACTATACAATCCTTGAAATAAAATCAAGTTATTATGAATACCTTGCAAATATTTGAACATATCAATACTTTGGTACGTACCTGAGGAGCCATAGTTTTCTTGAGGTAGGTAGACATGTCGCCATTCGCGATAGAAGGAATACTATCAGCGGGAATTTCGGCAACACAACGAACTTCATCACTAGTTATTTGATAGATGACACAGAGCATAGGTTTAGAAAATATCATATGTAGACTATGTGGATCTTCAAGTCGGCTATTCTTCGCGACGTAACCCACCATGTACGAGAGAACTTCCTCCTATATATAAATATATGACCATGATCCTCAAAATCTAGTTAACGAAAAGACCAACCTCATTGTAGTTTATAGCGAAAGCAGAGTCTACAATTCTTATAAAAGATAAGTATCTACAGTACTCACAGTATTATTATCCACGAGTGACCGGCGAAGGTTTGAATAGCAACCATCACATACCACAGTGAGAGGTGCGAAGGCCGTTATTTCGTGGCCTGCGCTATTCTTGTATGTAACTCCTTTAACAATTCCATTTTCTTCTATCAAAGACTTCACCGTTCCTTCTTCTAATTGGACACTGCCAAGGCTCATTGCATTATAGTAAGAACATGAAACTGAAATCTAGTATGTATAAAAGTCGTAATATTGTTTTACTCGTTTTTCTTTAAATTAATTTTGAGTTGAAAAAACCATGAAATACATGAGAGCTCATTAGAAAAAAAGTTATTAAAGAAAGGTGTTTTAAAAACTGAAAGTACGTAATGAGAGTTGGTAAAAACTTTGACATATATTAGTTTTACAACAATTATAACCGGGTAAAGGAACCATCATATACATATTTTGCTACTGCACGATTCCTAGGTCCTTGCTAATACATCGCAATCATATAACAAAGTTCAACAAACGTATATCTAATATATATTGCCATGTACTACTAGCCTACAAAATATTACGTACGTACTGATACGAGGTTTTGTATGATGAATGATCTTGACCAAAAAATATTCTTGATTAATTTCTCGGTTAGAAATTTCATAGAACAAAAAAAAGAAGGAAGTAACGCACTTGGTAAGAGAAGCTGCTTTTTGGCGTAGACGTTGTACGAAACGACCATTACGTAAAAGTCTACCGACTGGTTCAAGAGGAAACCTCTTGTCATTTGGGAAAGGCGAAGTCGCGTGTTTTCCATCCTTGTAAACGGCCAAGGCCTTGACTTCTTGAGCATCTATCTCCTCTAAACAATCTATTACATATAAAAACCCAAAATTTATCACATATTAACGACACATAACATATGTGTATATGCGCTTTTGCCTTTTGGCAACAAGATCAATCAATGAACGTATAGAGGAAGTGAAGAGAGAGACCTTCGAGACCAAGCTGGGCTAACATGAAGCGGCCTCCCGCTTGCATCAGCTCTCCCATAAATCTTTGTGGCTCTTTCAAGTCCCTCTCTATCACATGTACTCTTCGTCCATCCTGCGTCCACAAATTCAAATTAAATACATAAAACATCCAAATTAAATTAGCAATTAAGATGGATATTGCAAATTAACATGTTTTCTTAATTTTGTAAATACAAATGAACATTTTTGCATCCGTATACTTTTTTTTATTTTTATTTTTTGAAAATAATTTACCCTAATAAAACCTAGTTTAGTCAGCTATTTAGAGCTCAAAACATCAACATATATTTAAAACTAAAAATCAGCATTACTGATCACTACGGTTAGCACTTAGCATGGCTGATTTAAACTTCCTAGTTACAAAAACAAACCGACCAACTTACGCAAAACCATCACATGCACAAATACATATACCTTGGCAAGAGCATAGGCAAGAGAAGCGCCTGCGATACCCGCCCCAACAATGATGACATCAGTGGCACCATCTCTTCTCTCTTCTGCCTCTTCGGTTGCGGCCTTCTTCGTCTTGAGAAGGTGAAAAACCATCCATGTCAGAACAAAAGCGAGAAGCGTCCATAACCACGCGTATGTCGTCGCCATTACCACTTAATTAGTAATATGATAGTTGTGTCTTGGTCCCTTAAGTGATATCCTTAAATAAGAAATAAAAACCCCCAAAGTGCCAAACAAATAAAATTATGTAATTAACCCTTTAACAAAAACAAATATATGCGATAAATTAGTTCCACAGCTTGGCAAATCAATATAGATACAGTTAGGTATAAAGGAGGACATGATCACATCACATTCACATGATATTTGTAAACCACCTGTCTTAATAAGAAAATAGTTAATAAATCATTTATTCCTTAATAATCATATCTCCGTTGACAAAACAAATATAGAAAAATTTAGAGAATTGACAACGGACTGTTTTCTTTTTTTTTTGTTAATTTACGAAAATTAAAATAAAATAAATAAAAAACAGCAAATCATGATAAGTGATGCAGAGAAATTTAGGTATTGTCAAGTACTCCGTAACTCCCATCGACCTAGCTAGTACTTGAATTCTTTGGTCACATATTACAATTTCATGTTTACATGGAAATGCATTCTAAAGGCGGATAAAATTTATACAAATGTTGAAAATATGGTTTAGTTCTTTAAAATCAGTCCATTATAATTTGTATAAACTATAGATGAATTAGTTGAAACATGGATACAATTATTATTATTATAGTAAAATATAAAACAAAATATATTTAAGAATCTTATATATTATTAATGATTAAAAAATAATTTAATGCTTTTGTCAAGTGCTTGTAAAAATTCGATCATGAACTTTAGTTTTGGAAAAGCATGGCCAAGTCGTCTGCATGACTATATCTACCATAAATCGAAGTACTTCATATATTCGATTCTGCTGATTAAACTAATAAAAACACGTATACATGTCATGAATGTCAATAAGTGAGTAGTCTTAGTCATAACAGATCATTTAATTAACTATTGTTCGTAATTATAATAAGAATTCAGAAGTGTACTATAGATCTGCTGACATGTTGTGATTTATATAATTGCATCAGAGTTTGTTTGATTGAGCATAATAATTGCTTAAAATAGAAATAAATATCGTATTGCGCCGGACTATCTGTTCGAACTTGTTTAGTCTTGAATTGGGACCAAGACAACAAAAATTCTGCCCTCGAGGCTATATATCTCGATTATTCTAGTTGACTATATGAGTTATATAATCATATTATATAAAGCGTGATGCGCATGGTTACGTTAAAATAATCATCATAGATATATATACAAGGGAAAAGGTCAGATATTAACCAAAATCGGCCGCGTATGTCAAACCCTCCGTACCACAATAAGTAAGCTTTGATAAATAAACATATAGGACAACTACAAGAAAAAGTCAAATATAATAGCTTTAATAATAATAATAATAATATATAATTACGTATAAATGTATTTTTGTTATTTATTAAACTTCTTTTTTCTCGTCATCTCATTAAAAAAAAAAAGAATAGGCTACTTTGAAGATATAAACATGCTTGTATAATGTTAATAAGGACATAAATATTGAAATGTAAATTAAGGGTGTTAAAACGGGATATATTTTTTTTCTTATAAAGTTTTTTTTTTCTAAAGTTCACGAAGAGTTTACAGTTTACATTCATCCATGTAACACCCCTTTACCATTTACACTCATCCATTTTTTCTTTACACATTTTAACGAGCGATTTTTTCAATGTAATTATCTAAATATAAGAAAATTAATTACTAGAGAAAATATATATCTTACAAAGAACTACTTTTAGAACCACAATCGAATCTCACATCATCTATGAGGCCGGTAAAGGTGGATTTGTCTTTAAATGCATAACAACAAAGGTCGACTTCAAAGATTATTTGAAGGCCAATGAATGATGTTACTCATCCTCACATGCATCTACCTCTATTTAATTTCAATCACAACTTGAAAAAAATAAAAAAAAATTCGATACATATATTGTCTCATCTTCAATTTGTTAATATCTTGAAAATGGAGGATTTTTTTATCAAACAAAATTAAAAAATGGAGAAATTATTTACCAGAAATTATGGGGAGTGGGAACATGCATGAGTCTAAGCAAAAACCATGAACTACATGGGAAACGTATGGAGAGTTGGAGACGAGATTTTTTGAACTCTTGATTTTGGCTGCTATCCCATGAACGCGACAATACAAACCTTGCCACATACTTCGTAATCGTACGTCAACTACAAGGATTAGGGACCGTCCGTCACTACTCACTAAGATGTTATCAAATGTAAGTACGTTTCTTAATTTCACAAATTTTACATAGATATTTCCATCAATTATTAAAATATTTTAGTTTTAAAATTTTAATTTTGGTTGATAAACGAGTTTTTGTGAATTATTTTAGTAAGACATAAATACACATTCACAAATACTGTGATTTATATGCATGAATTATTTTGCGGTTTAAAGGATCTGTATTCTAGAGAGCGGTTGCGGCCATATAGCTTTTGCGATACGAAGCTGCGTTAACCGGAAACAGCATTTGGGTAACTCCTTCAGCTTTGAGGTGGGGAACCAACATTTGCATGGACAGCTAGTGTATCACATAATACAGACATAAACAAAAAAAAAAAGATATATCAATGTCAAATAGTAATGATAAACCAAAAACAAATTGTGTAGACAAATTAATGACTTACACCAAAGAGTCGGAGACTATGCCAAATGCCAGTGGGAGAGGGAAATGGAGAGAGAAGATGGCCAATGGAGAATAAAGTGATAGCACAAAGATGATAGATGAGAGATATCGGACGAGGATTCATGCCGCCGAGCAGAGCCAACATGCCTGACGTGCGAAACCCGCCACTAGAGAGGTAATTATAGCAACCTTGTCTCATTGCCTCTTTTGCTTCGTCCGTCGATGCCATTAGCACTTGAGAAAATGCATTTCCTAGTGTGTTAACCGTCGCTGACATTGGCTTCACCATGATAAATAATGTATTTTTATCAAAACTTAGCTTTTAAGGTTGTAAATATGTTTTGAATAAATTTTCATGTTTTAAGATTAGTATGTGACATATGCTCACCTTGCGGATATCATAAAAGGACTTGATAACTTCAGAGACTTTGTTTGCATCGCCGAGGTTGCTCAATGGCTTGAGAAGACCGCGTAGAATGAGAACGTCGGACAGTACAACCATCATTCCAGATGCGATTGCTGGATGACGCATGTTGAATGCATCTCCCAATACAAACACTCCTTTCTTCTCGCTCAAAGTAGCTGACATGCTCTTTGTTGGCACAGCTTTTATGTTTGCTCCTTCATCGATCCCTTTCAAAAGTATTTTGCGGAGTTTCAAAGGTGCCTAGAAAATAATTGTTAAAAGATTTTAGATATATATTATCTTCATGGACTAATGGGTGCCTCATCTATGTACATCAACCTATGTTTGAAAACAAAAATTATTATTGAACTAAGATTAATCAGTCCGATGTGTACCTGAGGAGCAATAGTGTTCTTCACGAAGGTAGCCATTTCCCCCTTTGAAATAGAAGGAACATTGTCGGGGAAAAGCTCAAAAACACAACGAACGTCGGTGCTGCCGATATGATACAACATGGTGGAGGAGGGTTTAGACATTATCAAGTTTATTTTGTCGGGCTCTTCAAGCTGACAGTTCTTTATAATGTAACCAACTTGGTATGAAAGAACCTCCGCCTACATCAAGTTAGTACATTGATGCTTATTAACTAATTAATAGTAACATCACTTCTAAGTGTGTATATATATAGAGAGACTTTACAAATAAAAGAGCATACTCACATTGTTGTCGTTAAGTGACCGACGAAGATTTGAGTAGCAACCGTCGCATACCACAGTCAGAGGTGCAAGGGCTGTTGTTTCTTCGCCGGCGCTATTTTTGTATGTTACTCCTTTGATCACTCCTTTTTCTTCTATCAAAGACCTCACCGTTCCTTCTTCGAGCCTCACACTACCAATCAATCAATGTTTGGTGTATAGATTAACCATTAATTGTGTTTTGCCGAGCTTACTTGTTTGTTGTGTCTAATGTTCAAAAGTTTATAAAGTGTCAACTGAAAGATTTTTTTCTTATTATTTTTGCTTCATATTTATTCATCAATATGCTGCCCCTTTGCCGACCAAAAAAATATATTTATCTATCAATATATAAAAAAGTATGATGTAAATATATCTATTTAATAATAGATTTTTTCATTATTTAATAAATATATTTATGGGGTCGACAAAAATTAATCATTTCGTTGCAAATATTAATATTTTTATAAAAAAAAATTATCCTGAAAATCTCAGTTGGATTTCACAAAATTTATAGAAAATAATATATCTTATCAAAACTTATTAACCATCATCTCTATGTTAATTGGCAATAAAGTTACTATTTTATCGTATAATGAATTACCAATATAAATCTAATTTCTACATATGTATATCAAATTCCTTATTTCCCATCTCAAACAAATAGATAACATTGAATATAGAGTGGTTTCATGTTTTTAATGTTGTAATTCATGGACGTACTTGGGAAGAGAAGAAGCCTTTTGGCGCAGTCGTTGGACGAATCGGCCATTGTAGAAAGATCGAGCAGAAGGTTCATAAGGAAAGTTGTTGTTTTCCACCGGATAAGATGCGACCGTTTCTTTTCCATCTTTATAAACTGTCATGCCCGTAGCAATCTGTGCATCTATGCCCTCCAAACAATCTATACATATATAGACGCACACAATTTGATCATTATACTAATTAAAACACAATCTGACTTTTAAAAAATCCGATTAGATAAATGAAGTACTAAAACATAGACAAACCTTCAAGGCCAAGTTTAGAAAGCATGAGTCGTCCTCCTGGTTGCATATACTCACCCATCATTCTCTCTGGTTCTCTCATGTCCCTCTCTATTACATGTACTCGACGCCCGTCCTATATATAATCGAATATTATTTAGCATTATGTATTAGACTATGGACTTCCAACTAATTAAAACCAATTGGCCGTTAGTTGAGAGTCATATATCTTATATACCAGTCATGATCCTATCCAACTTCGGATATTGTTATCCTAATATTGTGTTTTTCGTCCCAACCCAAAATTATTGCAATAGAAATATATTATGCAAAACAACAACAATCATATATTGTGTATGTACAGTTATTATCTTATCATTCATACAAAAAATGACAATCAAGTTAATTACCTTTGCAAGAGCATATGCAAGAGCCGAGCCGCCAACTCCGGCCCCAACGATGATAACATCAGTAGCACCGTCCTTACGCTCTTCCACCACCGTCTCGGCCAACTTCGTCCCCTTGTTTTTCCTGTTTGTGAAGTAGAAGACGGTCCATGTCAGCACGAAGGCGAGTAGCGTCCATACAGAAACGTGTGTGAAAGCCATGTCCATATCTATTAATCCTCAATATGTGGTTTATGAGAAAATTCGAGTAACATATATATAATGCAAAGATATGTGAGTTTGGACGTAGTATCACCACATGCTAAAATATCATAGTAATTTTAGAAAGCAATAAATTGATCTTTTATGTTGTCCACATATTTCGTTATCATTTACGAGCGACGACATACACAAAGTTACAAACGATATTTTATTGTTAGATACAGACAAAATATATAGTGTCCACCCAAGTTCATGAATATGTTTCTATTTAGAAACAATAAAATAAAAAGTACCACTCAAATTATGTATACTCTTAAATGATGAATTAAGTTAGTCTATAGGCGTTAAGCTAAGCAAAAGATATAGTGTCCACCCAAGTTCTTGAAACACGAGTTTAGAGATAGAAGACAACTTAAGAATACACAAGTTATTATTTTTTTTTAATATAGTTTTATTAATATACAAAAATGACAATGAATAGGTACCTATTCGAGTGACCAGCGAACTGCTACGTATTACAACTAGGTAGCTAACGTTTCTCTTTAAAAAAGAAAAAAAAAAAAAAAACGTTTCTCATGCTTATATAATAACTACAAAAACATGGTGCTTGACGACGATACTAAACCGATTTAAACCAAACAGCATCACTTTCAAAACCGTCGTAGTAAGGTGTGAGCGTGACGTCGTTAAATATTTTAACATCAGTTTTCGACGACGTTTACTTTTTACATCTTTTAAAAACTTTTGACGTCGTGAAATTGCAATCGGTTCACAAACTGACGGCGTTTTTCAAAGAAATTTAAGTCGGTTGATTTAGATTGTGACGTCGACATATATACTGACGTATCCCAGCGTATTCTTTTGTAGTATAACGATAATTAATAAAGTTCATAATAATATTTCATAATCACATTCCCAATAGAAAAATTAATAACTCAAATAACACTAACGCTGGACAATTATTAACACTAACTCAAATAATACTTCATAATCACATAATACTTCATAATCATAAACCTCACCACATCAGTTCATCAATTATTGAGACAGCTACAGTAAGACTTCATGGAGACAATATTTTTAGATATAAGCAATATATGCTATATAATTTAAACAGATTAGCAAATTTTTAAAAAGATTCGTGCTCCAAATTTATTGCTGCTTAGAGCATCGGTGTTTAAAGAGCGGTAGTTGCCATATAGCTTTTGCGATATGCTGCTGCGCTTGCTGGAAATAATATTGGGATAACTCCCTCAGCCTTGAGATGAGGAACCAACATTTTCATAGACAACTAGTGATTCCCATAAAACATACAATTGAAAACAAAATCAGTGTCAAATTATTATAACTAGTAAACCAAGAAGAAAATTATGTGGAAATATTTTTATGAAAGGAGAGCTAGATATAATGACTTACACCAAAAAGCCTGAGGCTATGCCAAATGCGAAGAGGATAAGGAAATGGAGAAAGAAGATGGCCAATGGAATGTAGAGTGATAGCGCAGAGATGATAGATGAGAGATAGTGGACGAGGATTCATGCCGCCGAGTAAAGCCATCATCCCTGACGTGCGAAACCCACCACTAGTGAGGTAATCATAGCAACCTTGTCTCATTGCCTCTTTGGCTTCGTCCGTTGATGCAACTAGTGCTTGAGAAAATGCGTTTCCTAATATGTTCACTGTCGCTGACATTGGCTTCACCATACAAAAACATTTTTGTATAATTATGTGAAGTTGGTAACAAGTTTAGAAATTTAGAATGTTCATATATTAGTATGTGACGTAGGCTCACCTTGCGGATACTATAAAATGACTTAATGACTTCGGAGACTTTGTTAGCATCACCAAGGTTGCTTAGTGGCTGGAGAAGACGACGTAGAATGAGAATATCAGAAAATAAAACCATCATTCCAGCCGCGACTGATGGATGACGCATGTTGAATGCATCTCCCAACACAATCACCCCTTTTTTCTTGCTTAAAGTAGCTGACATGCACTTCGCTGGCACCACTTTTATATGTGCTCCCTCATCTAAACCTTTCAAAAATATTTTGCGAAGTTCTGGAGGTACCTTTAAAAATTGTGTAAATCGGTGTTAATTAACAACATATTGTGCATGGAGTTATGGACCTTTTACAAAAATTAGAATATCTCAATCGTACCAGTAACACCAACTTAATTATCAATATATGTTTAGTTCATGCTTTTCACTAATCAGCCCAATGCGTACCTTAGGAGCAATGTTGTTCTTTGCAAAAGTGACCATTTCACCTTTTGCAATAGAAGGAAAATTGTCGGGGAAAAGCTCGAAACCACAACGAACATCGGTGCTGCTTATTTGATACAACATGATGTAGGATGGTTTAGTCATTATCAAGTGAAGGTTTTCTGGATCTTCAAGCCGGCAATTTTTTGTGATGTAACCAACTTGGTAAGACAAAACCGCCGCCTATATGAAATAATTAACTTGACTAAATCAAACTGAGTAACATCAATTTGAAATTTTATTAACTCTTAAGTCGTTTCCTTAAAATGAGCATATATAGTTATATACTCACACTGTTGTCGTTAAGACACCGGCGAAGGTTTGAGTAGCAACCATCGCATACCACAGTGAGAGGTGCCAAGGCTGTTGTTTCTTCGCCCGCTTTATTCTTATATGTCACTCCTTTGATAACTCCTTCTTCTTCTATTAGTGACTTCACCGTTCCTTCTTCGAGTCGCACACTACCAATCATATACAAAAAAAAAAAAAAAAAAATCATTGCTATTTGTCAAGTTTAGTAGTATTTTCTAATATTATAATTTTATTAGGAATTAATTGGATGTTTAAAGGGCACCTAACTAATTAATTTAGGAGTTAATTTGGACGTTTGGAGGACCTACCGCCTAGCTAATTAATCAGAGAATAATTAAGGACTTATTCATAGTTCAATTCTTTTTTTTTTTGACAGCAAAGAGTTCATATAGTTCAATTCTTATGAAGTTTTATTTTGTAGAAAAAGTTCATTTTATCGTTTTTTTTTTGGGGTGAAATTTTATCAAAATTTATTAGCATCCATTAATTGGATATGAATAAGTTTATATTTTTTTGTTCAGTCGATAGATCATTTCCACATGTATACTTATTTTGATCAGATCAACCTGATTCTAATACTAGATATATCTTAACATTTCTTTTAATGTATATATGATTGGGTGAACAGGGAAAGAGAGCTACGTACTTAGGAAGAGAAGAAGCCTTTTGCCGCAGTCGCTGGACAAATCGGCCATTGTGAAAGGATCGAGCAGAAGGATCATAAGGAAAGTTATTGTCCACCGGAAAAGATGCGATTGCTTTTTTTCCATCCTTATAAATTGCCATGCCCGTTGCTCTTTGGGCATCTATACCATCCAGGCAATCTATATATATATATATATATATAATAAACACATAAGTTTGGTCACGAAACTAAGACACAATATGTCTTTTGGATTCATATACGTTTATGAACGTCAATGTGTACCAATTTTATGTAAATGTTTATGAATGTGAAAGAGAGAACAAACCTTCAAGGCCAAGTTTTGAAAGCATGAGTCGTCCTCCAGGCTGCATAAACTCACCCATCATTCTCTCTGGTTCTCTCATGTCCCTCTCTATCACATGTACTCGACGCCCGTCCTATTAATCGAAAATTAGTTAGCACAAGGTTGTTCGTCCCAACCCAAAATATTGCTGTAAAATTATTATGCAAAAGCGTATCGAGGATCACTCTCAAAACATGATTTTGTACCCAAAAAAATCTCTAGTCGTCAATTTTTACAATTTTACTTTTTTATCTCTAGAAACTACAAATCAATCATACAAAATAAAAAAATAATATGCAATATAAATCTAATATATACCCTTTAAAAAATTTTCACAGTCACACACATTAAAATTTTAAAATATTTAAGATTAGACTCCGTAAAAACTTTAATTTGATATATTATAAATAGTATTTTACAAATTTGGCCGTAATAAAGAAAGATTATTAACAGTAATATATTCTTATTTAAAAAATTGACGACTCGGAAGATTGTTGTCACAATCAGAAATATGGCAACAGAAATATATTATGCAAAACAACAATAATCATAGTGTAAATAGTTATTATCTTATTCATTCATGCACATTTATTAAACAAGAAAACAACAATCAACTTAAATACCTTAGCAAGAGCATATGCGAGAGCCGAGCCGCCAACACCAGCTCCAACGATGATGACATCGGCAGCACCGTCTCTTCTCTTCTCTGCTGTCGCATCCGCCAACTCCACGGTCGGCTTCTTTTTCTTGTTTGTAAAGTAGAACACAGTCCACGTTATAGGGAAGACGAGTAGCGTCCATAAACAAATGTGCGTAAAAGCCATATCCATATCTATCATACTATAACAATGATATATGAGCTAGTTCTTAGGATGGTTTTAGATTATATAATGCAAAGATACGTCAGTTTGGACGTGGCGTCACCACATGTTAACTTATGATATATATCGATATTGTTTGAAAGCAATAAATTGAAATTTTCTGTTGTCCACACAACTCTAATGATTTATGAGCTGTCTACGTTGAAGTTACAAACGATATTTATATTTCAGATACAAACACAAAGCCACGGGCCACCCTAATTAATGATTTTGTTAGTATATAGAGCAAGAGACTTGAATGTGGCACCTCAAATTATTGATATCTTTGAAACTGTTGAGTGACTAATTAAAATAGTAACGCTACATGTAGCAATCAGTGTTTTTTTTTGTTTTTTAATAATAGAGAGGAACAGTCCACAACATCGGAAAAGATAGCGATCCTTTTAAAGTTCACAAAAAATAAAACGATTATTTCCTTCCATCTTTTATTTGTGGATGTGAGACATCAGAGAAAGATCTGGAAACATCGAACCGCCCTTGAGTAATTTAACTGAAATGAAATCTTATATATGTATTCATATATTTAGTTTATATATACATAACTTTATAATATAAGTACCTTTATACAGAATTATATGTATTGATATATATATATATATATATACAATTTCATTGATGAATTATTAAATCATTGACCCAAAGTCAAACCTGTAAGATAATCCCTTATGATTTTCGAAATGTGTTCATAAAAAGTTTAGCATAATATAAAACTAAGCATAATAGTGCAGTTTAATTTTCGAGTTGCATGTGTTTATAACATAGTTTCAAACTAAAAGTAACCTTTAAACATACAAAAGTGTTTTAATAAACTAAAAATTAGTCATAAGATAAATTAGTATAAGAATTATGCGGAGATGATAGTTTAATCTTTGATTGTAACGCTTCTTTAATTTGTTTTGCACGTGTTTTATATACACGAATGTTATTTTATATCGTCAACGTATCTTCTACACTAAAATTTCCTAATTTTATATTTAATTTAAAATTCATTAAACTATTTAAATAGACGTATATATGTATAACGTGATGTTTTTTTTTTTTTTTAATTTGTGTCAGATGTGTTAAAGTTACACTTTTTGTAAAACAAAAAAACAAAAACGTATAGTATATTCTTTGCAAAATTATGGCTCTTGTGAGCAGATGGACAATTTAATGCAATTAAAGACTCTCGTCTAATACAGTAGGTGGATCTAGGCATTACCAATTAATGCGATGTTTCGAAGATGCACAATCACTAAGATTGGTGCTCAATATTTAGAGAACAGTTTCTGCGGCCATATATCTTTTGCGATACGCGGCTGCATTTGCTGGAAACAACATCTGGGTAACTCCTTCAGCCTTGAGATGGGGAACCAACATTTTCATAGCCAACTAGTAATTCACACAAAACATACATCAACAATATATATATTAATGTCGAATCGTGATTGTAAACTAAAAAGAGTGTTACTAAAAAATATATATATATATTATAGAAATAATTTGATATAAAAAGAGATGAAATTAATGACTTACACCAAAAAGCCTAAGGCTATGCCAAATGCGAAGGGGAGAGGGAAATGGAGAGAGCAGATGGGCAGTGGAGGATAAAGTGATAGCACAAAGATGATAGATGAGAGAGAGCGGACGAGGATTCATGCCGCCGAGCAAAGCCATCATCCCTGACGTGCGAAACCCACCACTAGAGAGGTAATCATAGTAACCTTGTCTCATTGCTTCTTTTGCTTCGTCCGTTGATGCAATTAGCACTTGAAATAATGCGCTTCCTAACATGTTCACCGTCGCTGACATTGGCTTTACCATAAAGAAAAACACATATTATTTGCAAAACCTTTTTGGTTGTAAATCGATTTTGATCAAATTTTCATTTATTTTAGATTAGTAGTATTATTTGACATATGCTCACCTTGCGGATATCATAAAAGGACTTGATAACTTTAGAGACTTTGTTTGCATCGCCGAGGTTGCTTAATGGCTGGAGAAGGCCGCGTAGAATGAGAATGTCAGATAGTAAAACCATCATTCCAGATGCGACCGCGGATGACGCATGTTGAATGCATCTCCTAGTACAATCACTCCTTTCTTCTTGCTTAAAGTAGCTGACATGCGCTTCGCTTTCACTACTTTTACGTGTGCTCCCTCTTCTATACCTTTCAAAAATATTTTACGAAGTTTTGGAGGTACCTGCAAAATAAGTGTACGATAATAATGTCAAACGTACATTGTACATATAGAGTTACAAATGTTATAATGTGTCTATGTATGATTTCTCTATGTACTAGTAACACCAGCTAAATTATATATTTCTATGTTTAGTTCTTTCTTTTTCTTTCTATTGATCAAAGATGAATCGGCCCATTGCGTGCGTACCTGAGGAGCTATAGTGTTCTTCATGAAAGTTTCCATCTCGCCATTTGCAATAGAAGGGAAATTGTCTGGGAAAAGCTCAAACCCACAACGAACCTCAGTGCTGCTTATTTGATACAACATGGCGAACGAGGGTTTACACAATACCAAGTGCAAGTTTTCGGGTTCCTCAAGCTGACAATTATTTGAGATGTAACCAACTAGGTAAGATAAAACCTCCTCCTATATCAAATTATTTAGCACATTGATGCTTATTACCATATATAGTGAGTAACATCATCTCAAAGATTTGAGTAATGAGAAGTTTGAAGTCTTTTCGTTTAAAAGAGTATACTTACATTGTTGTCGCTAAGAGAACGACGAAGGTTTGAGTAGCAACCATCGCATACCACAGTAAGAGGTGCAAAGGCTGTTGTTTCTTCGCCTTCTTTGTTTTTGTATGTCACTCCTTTGATAACTCCTTTTTCTTCTATCAAAGACTTCACCGTTCCTTCTTCGAGCCTCACACTGCCAATTAATAAGAGGATAATCAAAGCTTACTAATTAACGATTTTTAGTTGAATTTTGTATATATATTTTAGGTAATAGAAAATAGAATATGATGATGAAATTTATCGATTTAGACCCACATGTTATGGCAAATAATAGATGATCAGATTCTGATGTAGCTTACCAGATCAGGGGAACATTCTGGTTTCGTTTTAAATTATGTGTAACACACGATTTATATGTTAATACAAGTTAGTGAGTTTTAGATTATTTTTCCTTTTATTTTTGTTAAGAGTTTTTCGTCAACCCCAAGTCAAAGAAAAATTGGGTCAAGGAAAAATTGAGTCTTTACCAAGCCATTTTGTTTAGTTTTTTGCTTTGAGTAAATCAATAAAAACCAAAAAGTATTATATCGGTGAGATATTTTTTTTTCTCTAGGACATTTTTAATAGGAGAGTATTTTAGAGCAATGTTTTCTTTAATGGAGAAAATATAAGATATTTTTATTAATGAAAATATTGCTCTAAAATACCCCTTTAAAATAGTCTTAGACCAGTTCTATGGTGAGATCTTAAAACGTTTATCTGTTAAAAAATAGAAAAAAGGGAGATACACAAAAAATGTTCTCAAACAAAAAACTATTATAGTTTTCATCTCTAGGTTAATATGGTTCTCCATCAGATTAAATGAATAATAACAAAATTTCTCAACATATATATAATATATATTGTGTAAAAATTTAGTGAACATATATAGATACGTACTTGGGAAGAGATGAAGCCTTTTGGCGTAGACGTTGGACGAATCGGCCATTGTGAAATATTCGAGCAGAAGGTTCATAAGAAAAGTTGTTACTTTCCACCGGAAAAGGTGCCACTGCCTCTTTGCCATCTTTATAAACTGCAAACCCGGTGGCTCTCTGTGCATCTATTCCCTCTAAACAATCTATATATACGTATATAAACCCCACAAAGTTGATCATGGTTAACTAAATGACAATATGGCTTTCTTGATTTAATTACATATATAAGTGAAAGAGAAAGAGAGAACATACCTTGAAGGCCAAGCTTAGAAAGCATGAGTCGTCCTCCTGGTTGCATAAACTCACCCATCATTCTCTCTGGTTCTTTCATGTCCCTCTCTATCACATGTACTCGACGCCCGTCCTATATATATATAATCGAAAATTCATTAGCATAAGGTTGTTCGTCCCAACCCAAAATATTACAATAAGTATATATTATGCAAAACAACAACAATCACATATTGCGTATATATATTATCTTATAATTCATACAAAACACACAACAACCAAGTTAAATACCTTAGCAAGAGCATATGCGAGAGCCGAGCCGCCCACACCAGCCCCGACGATAAGGACGTTGGTAGCACCGTCTTTTCGCTCCTCAGGCGCCGCATCTGCAGACTTCGTCGCCTTCTTGCTCCTGTTTGTGACGTAGAACACCGTCCATGTCAACACGAACGTGAGTAGCGTCCAGAAACATACGTGCGTAAAAGCCATATCCATATCTAGTTATGGTTTATGAGTAAAAAAATATATGGTTTATGAGATATTGAAGGAAAGAGGGGGTAATATATATATAGCCAGGGCAAAGATATATCGATTTGGACGTGACATCACTACTTGCTCAATTATACTAGATTAATAGTTATCCTCATTAATTTAACTCAATATCATTTCTCAGCTGTCAAAGTAGTGGGAGAAAATAGAAGAGAGACGATGTTTTCTAATATGAATCTATGATCTTGACCAATTTTTCATGCATATTGGTTCATTTTTTACATAATTATGTATATTGTTTTTACTTGCGTGACTATTATAAGGTCGACTTGAAAATATGAGGTAAAGGCCAATGAATGATGTCACATTCATCGTTCCGTGCATTATTAAATTTTCTTTTTTTTTTCCATCATTTTCGTAAGAAACTAATTCGATTTTTAGGCCTTTTTTTCAATGAAAATCTCAAATATACGTACTCAGTGAAATCCTCACCGCATAACGAATTCAATTCTTGGTTTGCTTTCTATGAACACGACAATATAAGATCTCATCGATGTGATGATGTCACAGTTTCAAACTATATGATATATCATCTACACATGACTTTATTATCCATCCTATTGAAGTTTTCTTCTAATAAGTTGAAAACCCAGTTGCATTATGTTACAGAAAGCCTATCAAACGAACATTGTTCGGCCCATTAGCCCATTAACTTCAGGATAAAGATAAGAGTTTCGTTTCATCTCTATGGACATAAAGAACAATCTGAAGAAAGAAAGAAAAAATCAAGAAAATAAGAAAGCGAAATCGGAAGAAGCTGAAGATGAAGAGAATCCCTCGTATCAAGTTCCCTCAGAGACATTCTATTTCATCTGGTTAAACATTTTTCTTTGCTTCTTGCTTTGTTTTAGGCTTTTCACTTATTAGTTAGCTTTATTCTTGTTCTTGACATCTTTTTCTGAAAATTTCTAAGGTTCTGGAGCAGCGCCAGGATCTGTTGCCGGCGGAAAGAAAAATGTGACGGCGAGTTCAGATGTTCCGGCGGCTCCGAAGAACACTGCTGATGGTGGAAAAGCATCTCTTCAGCCAAAGCGTACACCTGTCTCCGACAAAGAAATCGAATCTATAATGGTGAGGTTCTTTTATATAGTTTTTGTTAAACATGGTTTAGTAACTCAGTTCTGATTTTTTTTTTCTACTTGTGAAAATGTTGCAGTTGGGTGGTTGCATCTGATTTGACATTAGACGTTTGAAGATTCGATCGATCGAACTAGTTTGGGTTCTTGTCTTGTCGGCTGGTGATGTTTATTATTATGCTCTTTTAAGAATTGTAAAGAAATAACTAATAATGTAGAGGAAATGATGATTTTGTAACAATTATACTCTTTTCTTTCTCGTTATTATTATAAAAAGTACAATTGCCTCTTTCGAGTTTCTGCATTATTATTGTCTTCTTCACAAATTCTTTATTAAGCCACTAGGTTACAATTATTGAGGGTTAAACAATTGAAAGAATCATATGTGTAGTATACAAAATTCGGTAAATAACAAATTAATTTTATAACTATTAGCCTCTTGCTGATACTGATGATGCGAATTGTGTGATCACTGATGATGCAATGGTTTTGTGAGAATGCCTCCATATTTTTTAGACTATTTTCGACTATAAATCTCTCCTATATGTAGTTCAGTAGTTGTTTAACTTAGTTCTTAACCGTATTTATAAGATAGCTGTATCAAAGATATTAATTATGAGATTAACAACTCCAAGATGTGTAAATTGAATAAAAGAAATCATAGTATTTGATCACACGAAATTCCAAACAATGGTTGAGCTAAAGCAGGAAAAGAGCTTGAAGCAACAAAATACACACAAGAGCTTCAAGATCCCAATATAAAAAACTCAATCTGCATTCCTTCTGATTTTCACACAATAAGGTCAAAAAACAAACAAGATTCTGTTCAGAAAAATCAGATCTCAAGTTCTTGAGACCAGTAAATACAATTTACTTGCTTTGTGTTTGCTGCCAGATGAATTGATCATAACTCAGTGTCGCAGAGACGGATCATTATTTCAGAGACCATTCTCCGTGCAAATGGAATATAACTGAGGCTGTACCTGTCATCACAACGTGTATAAGAAAATGTTCAATCCAATGAGGCTTAAGATTATTCGGGTTCTTAGAAGAAACAAACCCTGTTTTGGGTTGAATTTTAGCATTGAACTTACCATATCAGTGCACAAATCTCGCATAGGATCGCAAGGACCGTTAAAATTTTGCTGTGGATCTACAGGAGACGAAAAATATTTTAAGAAAGACTGAAAGTTCCGAGTTAAGATGTTTTAAGGACTGGACATTATTCATATTGGATCCTGTAGTTACTCTTCTCTAAACATCTCATGTTGGAAGCTCATATATTTATTGGTTGTTGTATAGAGAGTAAGAGCATACCAAGAGAGCACAGATGAGTGCTATAACAACACATCCAATATAAATGGATGTAGCGTAGACGCGAACAGGGTCTAACATCATATTCATCTGTTGCTCAGGTCCCATGAGGAAGGCTGTGCTGCCAAAGAAACATTGATCTCTTGTGGTTTAAAACAGAATAACAAATTGGAAGTAGAAATGACAAGCAAATTTTTTGTTAGATATAAGACAATATTATCAGATTCTTTCCAATGGAAAACCGCATTAATCGTAGTAACACAAGCAAGCAAGCAAGCAAAGACAGGAACATATCTATAGCTCTCAACTTTTAATTTCATGCATAGTTCCATTCGCCGTTAATGTCAAAGACAGTTGTGAGGAAATTTAGGAGGCAGGAGGAATCATGAACTGCTATGTAATACTTCGGTTAGCTCCCTAGACACGTAAAGCACGACGAAAAGTTGTAAAAATCTCTTCAAATTCAGAATGACTAAAAATGTAACTAATAAAGTTTCATCCTAAGAACCATCCTATCTTTGAATGTAATAGCTCGCCGCAACATTCAAGCAAAAACATACCTTCCAACAGCAAGAACATTCCCAAATGTGAAGAGCAGTGCAAATTTGATGGGGATAGCAAATACAATCATAGACTGCATAAGAAGATACATACATATGAAAATTACTTCTTCTAAATAGTCTAATGCTGATCAAAATCATCTCAATTCGATCAACAGAACGTGATTAAGAGAAGAACATCATCATTCATTATAAGAACAGTAAAATCGGATTTGTGATTCTCATCAATCGCAAATTGAACTTACCAGAAACATGAGAAGCAAACCAGTGGCCAAAGAAGCAGCGAATGCGTACATCCTCTGCAAAAATATCGAAGATTGATTGATTAAGTTACTACCACAGAGAAACAAAAATAGACCCTAGGCAGAATCGAGGAAGAAACCTGGATATGGGTGAGAGAACAGAGACCCTCTGATCCATCTTCAAGGAAGCTATCGGATGTTCCTTCTCCGTCTCCGCCACCGGAGAAGAGATCGTTCAGCTTCTGCATCTTTCGATTACTGTTTCCTTTTCCCGATGATCGGAGAGTTCGTTGAAAATAGAAAAATGTTGCTCGCTACCTCTTGATCAATAATGATGATGTGCAATCACCTTCTTAACTCTTGGGCCACGTTAAGCCCAAGTCCAATAAGTAGAGTTAATTTGCGAATCGCTCTGATGTGTTGTATTTTTATTTTTCTTCCATTATAATGATATATGATAGAATTCATAATGTTTTTTTGTGAGAAATTTTATGGAGAAAGTGAGTCTTTGGTCCGACATGGATTAGCTTGTTTAAGTATATTGTGTCAGCATTACTACTTTGTTTCGTAGGTTATATTTCGAATTATGGATTGGTTGGGTATTTTTGATAGTTTATAATTTCCGAGTGATTTCATTTTCATGCATTGAAATTAAAGTACAAGATAACGAAAATAAAGATTCTAAAATCCCAAAGTTTAAAACATAAAACAGAAGGGTAACTAGAAGTGTCTATGTATTATAAATGAAGATTAAGAACCATTATCTACTCGTACTCGTCCACATGAAGAAGAAAATACGTAAA
This sequence comes from Capsella bursa-pastoris, assembly GCA_036452645.1. Taxonomy (NCBI): domain Eukaryota; kingdom Viridiplantae; phylum Streptophyta; class Magnoliopsida; order Brassicales; family Brassicaceae; genus Capsella; species Capsella bursa-pastoris. Next base: position 7,865,318 of record CP144196.1, read on the forward strand.
TGTCGTATAGTGTATGTGTATATAACTTTATCTTATTACCACTTGGATTCATAGTCTTGGATTTAAAAGAAGGAGAGAAACTAAACAAAAAAAAAAAATACTAAAAAAGAATCATGAATAGAATTTTATTTCGATTATTATAACCATAGAATAAAGTCAAACGATTATATTAGTACTGCCACTTAAAACTTTATGTAAGAAACCAATGAAATTGATAAAAGCAACAGTAAACCAATTATGAAATTGATAAGCAACAATTAAAAAGAGTAGTGACCATGAATTTAAAAAGCTACAAACATATTGATGCTTGACACTTGATATTTATTATTGTCTGTCACTTGTTCTTTAGTTGTCCTTTGGCATTACATGAGTTTTAGGTTAAGAGAATAGAGTTATCGTTGACCTTAAGTATTAATTAAAGTATTAACTTCTGGTGTCGTCGATCGTGGTACAAACATATTACTATATATATAAATAAACTCAGACATAATTAATTAGCAAGTTAATTTTGATTTATCCAATGTTACTATATCTCATAGTGTATGATTTCTTTATACAATGTTAGTAAATTGTAGTGTACAATTTTGAACAATGTATATTATAATGGAGGATATACTTTGCACACAAGCAAATCTTAATGTTGTGTAACTTCCACTATGATCATAATTTATTGTGTCTTAGATATATGATATGATATTTTCGGTTACGTTGTATCATTCGTCAGATATGCATGTTGGTTTTCTATGTTTACTTGAGTGGCCAAACATTCATGTGATCACATTGGATTTGTTAGGTTTTACATTATCTTGGTCAAATCCGTATTCGAAACTAATTTGGTTACTAATGTTTCAAAAATATGAAAATGTTGAGTCAAATCAAATTTACAATTAATGATGATAATTATATGAGTATTAAACTATATTTCGTGTACGGACAATCAATTTTCTTTTAGCTTAAAACTAATTTGATTTTCAACCATATATAAGAAAAGAAAAAATTGTTTTCTTGTTATAATGGTTTGATGATGTTGGACTATATATATATGGATAACAAACACTTGTTTTCTTAAATTGTATACTATTTGATGATCGAAATAGTTGTGTGTATGCGCAGAGACTGGTTCTCACACTTATTAAATATGTTTTTAATTGCCAATTTGTAGAAAAAATTGTCAACTCCAATTTGTAACTAAAGAAGTAGTTCATACAGTCTGGCTCGTGTCAGTGTTAAAGGGATAGGCCATTTCAAGGTGTCCGGAACCAAAAAAGTCTTCATATTTTTAACCATCTATAAATAGCAAGATCCTTATGTGTGTAATTACTCATTAGTTCTTGTGGTGAAGAACTCTTGAAAGGAGGAAAAAAAAAAACACAAGAACTCTATAGTCTTTTCTTTTTGTTAAACGAACTCTTAAGTTTTACTTAATCAGATTCGATTAAAGTCGATTCTGATTGACTAGTAAGACCACGGAAAAAGGTATTTTCTACACATTTTTTTTTTCTTTTTCTTTTTCATCAGTTTCTTTAGTTCTATATATGTAAAGCCAAAAAGAAGAGTTCTTAATTTTCTTTCCTTTTAAAATTAAATCTATATTTTTGTGTAAAAGTCAAAAAAAGAGTTCTTATGAAAGTTTTGGCAGTGGCGAAAAAGAGTCCATCCATTGAAACCGATTCTGTTGAGTAGTATAGTGAGTAGTTTAATTTTCTCCTTTTTGTTTTTAAAATTTTTTGCAACGAAATTTTCACTTGTGATTACCAAAAATTTATATGTACATATGTATCATTTGCATATTGATCTTCACCATGAGTTCTACTTTAAATCAATTTGATTACTAAGTTGGCAGTGTAATAACTTTAGATTATAAGAAGAAGAAATGGGACGAGGTCTCCGAAAACTGATGGCAGGAGGAGGAGCAGCGACGGCCTCAGACTCAGATTGCGATACTTTCAGCATTTTTGGCCCTTTCCATCTTACATCTATTGACTGGTACACAACAAATATTTGTTATTACATAACAGCATCGAAAAGTTTTTTTATGATAGACGATAGAAGTTTATTGTTTTTAAATTGAAATATGAATTATATAAATTCATGTGCCGTGCAGGAGTTTCATAGTAAAAGTTGACCATTAATTTGGGAATTAATATTCGATTTTTATACCCACTAGTTTAAACAGTATCTACGTACTCAGACTTTACTTATGTTTTGTTTTTTTGATAATAGGACCAATTCGTACTACCGAACCTCAGTGGCGTCAAGTTTGGTAAATGGAGTGTACACATTGGAAGGGGACAGGCTAGAGAAACGTGTAGGTTCCGAATCACTAGCCAAGCCTTGGTGGGAGTTTTTCAACTTCACTTTGCTAGAAACCTTGATCGACGACGACGGTGCCATATACGGTGCAGTTTTCGAGTACAATCTCTACAGCCTTTACCAAAATACACCAAATGTGAAAGTTCCACATCATGTGATTGCCTTCCGCGGCACGGTTCTGAAAGGAAAAACATGGAAGTCTGATATGAAACTTAACCTCAAATTCAGTTTCAACAACCTCCATCACGGCGGCAGATCTTTGCATGCTGTAAAAGCAATCCGTAGTATGGTGGACAAACATAGCGAATCAGCTATATGGCTTGCTGGACACTCTTTGGGAGCTGCCCTAGTGTTGCTTGCTGGAAAGACCATGACAAGTGTTGGATACCTCCTAGAAAGTTACATATTCAACCCACCCATCTCCACGATTCCTCTAGAGCAGTTACCTGGGGGAGATAAGATTAGAGGCGTGTTTCAAATCGCCAAGACTGTTGTCAAAGCCACCGTAGCCATGGCTTTGGCCGATCACAAGGTAAACTAAAATTATCTTGATTGAATAAGCTGCTATACAGTCATTAAGTCTTAAGATAATTACACATACTTGCGTACCATGTTGAATGAGTTTTAATTTCTTATGTCGATTTTCTTACAAGAAACTGTTTGTCTTAAATTACTACAGCTTAAAGAAGACGATCCAAGAACAGCATCGTGGATACCATATTTATATGTAAACCCAGCAGATCCAATCTGTGCAGGATATATTGATTACTTCAGACACAAAACCTTCATGTCTGAGATCGGTGCAGGCTTAATAGAGAGAACAGGTGCAAGACAATCAGTTAGAAGTCTGTTGGTCGGAAGAAAAGAAAAAGCATCAATGTCAGATCTGTCAAAGGAGCCTCTTCACCTTCTTCCATCAGCAAATATGACTGTAAACAAGAACAAACCGACTAAGTCTACGTCAGCTCATGGGCTTCACCAATGGTGGGAGCGAGACTCGACTCTGAGGGAAAACTGGGAAAGCTGCTGCGTTAGGCCTTACCCTGAAGACAAGTTGGAGCAGTTAACCATACAATAAACAATTAACAGTGAGGGTTACATATATAATACAGTGTTTGGTTAGGTTAAATGGCTTTACGCCTTCTGTATCTTGTTCAAGTGATCTTTTCCATTTCTTCTACTTCTTTGTTGTCTTCTATTTCATGTTTATTTTTCTTTCCCATGTTTTAGATTTTTTTTTTTGTCGAAAGTAATTGTTGATATTCATACTCTTAAAACTACTTTTAAAATTTACAACAAAGACAATATCTCCTAAATATTATATTAAGATTACATGTGATTAATCTTCCCAAAACATGATTAAAACACATAAGTTTAGAATAAAACCAAAATGTGGCTCGCACCTCTTGATCAATGATGATGTGTGAATTATCTCTCAACTCTTGGGCCACGTTAAGCCCAAGTCCAATAAGTGTAATTAATTTGATAATCGCTCTAATCTGTACAGTTGTATTTTTAAATTATTTTTTTTTTCCATTATAAAAATGTAATCGTTATAATATAATTAATTTAATAATCCATAAATATTTTTGTGACAAAATTTATGGAGAAAGTGAGTTTTTGATCCGAACATGGATTCGCTAGATTTTGTATATTGCGTATTACTTGCTCGTAAGTTCTTCAAGTTTGAATTTGTTCATTTGGAATATGTGTTCAGTAGTCATTCATTGTTTTCTTGAAGTATCCGCCATAATATGACTGCTATAACGTAGGTTACAAACTTTAGAATTATAAATTGGTTGGGTATTTACTACTATTTCGAAGTCTTGTACTATGAAAATGATTATAAACTCGGAATTCACATGTAGATTAAGAACCATTATCGACTCGTCCACTTGAAGAAGAAAATACATAAATGTCATATAGTGTAATAGTGTATGTGTATATAACTGTATCTTCTTGCCACTTGGGTTCATAGTCTTGGATTTAAAATAAGAAAAAAATGTTTGTCCAACAAAAAAAAAAAAATAGAAGAAGAAAATAAATAAATAAAAAGAATCATGCATGGAATTTTATTTCGATTATTATAACCATAGAATAAAGTCGAACGATTATACTACTACTACCACTTAACATATTGATATTGATATTCTTTAGAACTTGTATAAAAAAAACAATGGAATTGTTAGAGCAACAATAAATAAAAAAAAGTGTTGACCAAAGAAATTGTAAAAAGCTACAAACATATTGATGCTTGACACTTGATATTTTTATTTCCTGTCTGTTATTCTTTAGCGTCCTTTGACATTACATGAAATTTGGGTTAAGCCAATAGAGTATCGTTGACCAATAATTATAAAATTCAAACGCAATTTTTTCCCGCACAGATATATATATAACTTCAAGTGTCATGGTACAAACATATTATTAAGAACCATGGTGGAGAGTAAATATAACTTGAATAGAATTACATTAATTATTATCTAATGCTTTCTAGTTAGAGTATGTGCAACTTGAGTAAATTAAGTCATAGTACAAGACCTGAAGTATAAAACTTTATAAATAAATTCAAACGAAAAATTATTTTGGTAATTTCGGAAAGAATAAATTTTAAGTTCATTTTGACTTATCCAATATTAATATACTATATATGGTTTTAATACTATGTTAGTAAATTATAGTATATAAATTCGAACAAATTTATAGTTTAATGTACATTTTCTTTGTCAAGTTTGTCTTCTGAAATAATTTTAGTACCAATGTTGAAAAAGATGAAAATGTTGAGTCAAACCAAGAAATAATAAATGATGGTTATGATTTTGGTTACATAACTTGTTTATTTGTATATGTAATTCTACAAATTTTAATTATATATATATATATTAAATTATATTTAATTTCTGAACCATAATCTTTTTCTTTTTGTTGAAAACTATTTTTTTTCAATCATATATACGAAAAAAGAACAAATTGTTTTCTTGTTATATTGGTTTGATAATGTAGGACTATGGATGGATAAAGAACGCTTGGTTCAACACTTATTAAATATGTTTTAACTGCCAATTTGTAGATGTCAATCCCAATTTGCAACTAAAGAAGTAGTTCATACAGTCTGGCTCGTATTATTGCTCCGGATCGATCCAAAAAGTCTTCATATTTTTACCATCTATAAATAGCAAGATCCTTTATATGTGTGTAATAAATCACTAGTTCTTTCTTGTACGTGGTGAACTCTACAATCATTTTTTTCTTTCTTAAAAACGAACTCTTTCGTTTACTTAATCATATATTCCATTCTGATTGACCAGTAAGAACACGGAAAAAGGTACTTTTTTTATATTCTGTATAACTAAGAATATATGTAACATTTATAGACATACATTTGTGTACACTTGCATATTGTCCTTGAGCGTTCTACCTTATTGATTACTAATTTGGTGATCTAATATCTTAAAGATAACAGGATATAACTACAAGAAGAAGAAATGGGACGAGGTTCTATCAGAAAAATGATGCGAGGAGGAGCGACGGACTCAGACTCAAACTTAGATAGCGATACTTTCAGCATTTTTGGCCCCTCCCATCTTACATCTACCTACTGGTAACAATTTTTTATTTGTTTAGTATACTTTCATTTCAAAATAAATATTTTTTTTGTTTATTATTTAACAACAGTCTTTTAAAGTGTTTTTTTTTAATGATAGACGTACGATAGAAGTTTTATTGAAACTATATAAATTCATGTGCCGTACAGAAGTTTTTTATTAATAACAATATCTACTAAGATTCTAAAGAAGAATTGCTTTTATTTTCTGTAATATATAGGACTAATTCGTACTACCGAACCTCAGTGGCGTCAAGTTTGGTAAATGGAGTGTATACATTGGAAGGGGACAGGCTTGAGAAGCGGGTAGGCTCCGAATCACTAGCCAATCCATGGTGGGAGTTTTTCAACTTCACTTTGATGGAAACCTTGATAGACGACGACGGCGCCATATACGGTGCCATTTTCGAATACGAACTATACAAGCTTTACAAATATACTCCTCAAGTGAAAGTTCCACGCTATGTGATTGCCTTTCGCGGCACGGTTCTTAAAGGAAAAACTTGGAAGTCTGATATGAAGCTTAACCTCAAAATCATCTTCAACAACCTTCATCGAGGTGGCAGGTCTAAGTACGCTGTTGAAACAATCCGTGGTATGGTGGACAAACATAGCGAATCAGCTATATGGCTTGCTGGACACTCTTTGGGAGCTGCCCTAGTGTTGCTTGCTGGAAAGACCATGACAAGTTTTGGATCCCTCCTCGAAAGTTACATATTCAATCCACCCATCTCTTCTATTCCTCTTGAGCAGCTACCTGGAGGACATTTGCTTAAAGAAGTGTTTCAAATGGCTAAGAGTGTTGTCAAAGCCACGGTAGCCATGGCCTTAAGCGATCATCAGGTAAACTAAAATCATCTTAATTGAATAAAAATAACTTCGTTTAGTTAACTATGGTGGTATACAATCATTAAGTCTTAAGATAATTACATGTACTTGCGGTACCACGTTGACTTGCTTAAAGTTGATTTTCTTACAAGAAAATGTTTGTCTTAATTTATTACAGTTTAAAGAAGACGATACAAAAACAGCATCATGGATACCATATTTATATGTCAACCCAGCAGATGCAATCTGTGCAGGATATATTGATTACTTCAGACACAAAACCTTCATGTCTGAGATCGGTGCAGGTGAAATCGAGAGAATCGGTGCAAGAAAATCAGTTAGGAGTCTTTTGGTCGGAAGAAAAGGAAAAACATCACTGTCAGATCTGTCAAAGGAGCCTCTTCACCTTCTTCCATCAGCAGACATGACTGTAAACAAGAACAAACCGACTAAGTCTAGGCCAGCTCATGGGCTTCACCAATGGTGGGAGCGAGACTCGACCCTCAGAGAAAACTGGGAAAGCTGTTGCATAAGGCCTTACCATGAAGACCAGTTGGAGCAACTAACCGTACAATAGACAATAACAGTGAGGGTCGTTAAGTGTTTTTGTATCTTGCTCAAGTGTTTTTGTATCTTGCTCAAGTGTTTTTGTTCCAAACCCTTTCCATTTCTTCTATACTATTTTTGTTGCTCATGTGTACCCCTTATTTTTCTCTCTTTCCCATGTTTTAATCATTTTTAATGTAATTGTTGATAATTATTTTCTTAAAACTACTTTAAATTTTACAATAAAAGTAATATAACAAATTGTATTATGTTAAGTGTTGCTTAAAGTTTATAAAAAGGGTTAGTTAGCTAAGTACGTAACTAAATTCTAGAACTATATTAATAGACTTCCATGTGATTATAAAAAATAAGTATGTCGATATAATTCACATTTCTTGATATGTGTTCCTTTTCATGATTTTCTTTCTTTGAGAATTTGGAGAATAAAAAACTGGTAAGGCAATTAAGAATATAGCTGAAGAAAAAGAAGCAAAGGATGATTTGGACTAGTCTCCGGGAGGAACTATATATAAATCCTCGTCATGTTGATGATTTGAACTAGTGTATTAGCAAGAAGCAAGAGTACGTGACCATAGGAAAGAGAGAAGTCCATAGAAGGAAGAAAGTCTTATCTTCACTTGTGGATCATACTATTTCCCAAAAATCTGTCTCTATTATTCGTTGGACATTCGGACCCTCCTAGAAACTATGCATGCACCGCCACACAGGACCTTGTGTTGCAACTTGCAATGATAATACCGAATATTTTTTGAATACTAATGATAATTTATAAGTTTGTTGTTTTTATGGATTTTAAATCCACATGTCTACTTTTAAAATCAATAAAAGTATAAATGTCCATATTCGAAATGTGCTATCGTAACATTTAACATATTTGGAATAGTTAGTTAGGTTTGTAACAAAAGTAATATATTGATAGTTTTATACTTTTTTTTTTTGTAAAAATGATAGGATAGTTTTATACTTCAATTTATCAAAATGCACATAAAACATATACAAACAATTATCCTTTTTACTAAAACTTTAACTAAATCGATATAAATTATTTTTTAGAATCCGAATCAACTTAAGCTACATCAATTAATATGACATAAGGTTCTTCAAATTTTTTTTTTTAATTTGACTCAATAATGTGTGAGCAAAAGAAAAATCAGAACTTTACTTTAAATTTCCTCGACCATTCCTCAAACAGTCAAACTAGTACTACTGTATATATTAATGGCGTCACTTTTATGACATCATTTCTATGCCTACGCTGTTTTGCCTATTTTCTATTTCTCTATATATATAGCTAGGGTTTGTTTCTGACAAAATGTACATAGACTCTCTACTTCTTGTTTAAATTCGATTATGCTCTGAGCTTCCAGAATCCAAACCCTAACAAAGGTACCTTTGATTCCATCAGATTCAATTCTATTTATAAATTCCACTAGAATTTGAAGACGAAAGTGTGAAGGAGGAGCTGATGGGAATCTTCGAATCATCGTCGCGCAGTGATGATTTAAGCCGTGGCAGTCCCCCTAAAATTCAATCTCTTGACTGGTAAATTTCGTTTCAACTAATACCTTCCCCTTCAAAATTAGTACTATGATATTATGAAATGTTGTTAACTAAAGTAAAAGATGAAAATGAAACTATGATACGTAATTGTTTTGGGAAACATACAAAGAAAAAGTTACGTCATTGATCAAACAAAATACATCTTTACCTCAATCCCTGGTGTTTTTCGATACCATCCATTTCCTAGGGACGACATTTCCACTAGGGAGAACTGTTTTGTTTTTTTCTTTTGACTTCAACGGATATTTTTGCATGTGCGTTTCGTATTTTTATTAGGATAACATTTCATAATGATACAAAAAAAAGAAAGAGATAATATATCCATCTCTATTCGATCGTTTCTATGGTCTAAATTGGTTTGTTTCTTTATAGGAACAATTTGTTGGCTTGCACTAGATGAAAAGCTTTATATAAATAATCCCTAACGATATTTAAAATGTGTTGTTGTTACAGGATCCCTAACGAGATGAAAATGTGCTGTGATCTAAATTGAAAAGCTTTATATAAATAATCCCTAACGATATTTAAAATCTTATTATCAATTCTTACCTACAATTGTTACAGGATCAAGAAGGTCAACAATATAAGACTTTAGCTTCTTGGAAACCTCATTTGTTTGTGAACCAATCAGATCCAGTAAGCTCAGAATATATTGGTAATTTCAAACACATATTCAAAATGACTAAGGTGGGACTCGGTAAGATCGCGAGCTTGGCTGCTGGATACTCGGTTAGGCGTAAGTGTTTCGGAGGAGAAGAATCTTTATCAGATCATCTTCATTTTCTTCCATCGGTCATTAGGATGGTAAACAAGACTAAATCGTTGGAAATTTTTGAAAATCATGGGATTCATCAATGGTGGTATCCAATGCTTCAACTATTTCCAGCGAATAAATGATTAATCATACTAATTTTCATTCATGGCTTTCAACGCTTCAGTCTTTCTTTCTTGTCATCATCAATATACTTTGTTAAATTGTATATTTTCAAATTTTTTTTTTTTCAAAAAAATATGGTCAAATGTTGTACGTATTAAATAAAGTTTTTTGATGTTCACACGTACAAAATAATCACCCAGTTGCAAAAATTACCTAGTTGTCTACTTCTATCTTGCGACAATAACGTAGACGAATAAAATAATTAAACACTCATGTAAAACATCTATCAAACATCTATCAGAAAGCTGGATTTTACGGGTGGAAAGGTGTATTAGGTGTTGAGTTTCTGCATGGCCGAACAAGGATATGTGATCCAGTCTACTATTTAGATGGAGAGTCGTATCATACTAACTGATTATGGAAACTTGCGTGAGGAAGATTGGTATTTTAATGTTTTACTGTGCAGAATTGTATATACCAATCTTCCTCAATATCTAATACATTCATCGAAATAGTGTACAATTCTTTTTCATTTGTGTCAATATATAGTTGTATTGGATTTGTTTGTACACGCTATAAAACTCTTTGTGTGTTAAAAACAAAACTTACTAAAAGAACACAAATTTTTTATCAAATAAAAAGATGCAAAATAATGTTAGGAAAGCAATTTTTGACCTTAAATAGTAAGATCTACCAACCACGACATATATTTACTTTGTATAATTTTATTCACAAAAGCGGTAGCAGACAGAAATGTTGAATTTTTGTCTGCTACCGCTTTTAAATTAAAAAAATGGTTAGAACTTAAAAAAAAAACAATAATTAAGAAGTTATGGATCATAATTTATACATACACTCATGCCCAATACCAGATCATTTTATATCATCTTGTTTCAAGCGCTATTCCAACCGGCGATTTCTAGGCTTTTGCCACAAATTTTTACCAGTTGAACTATTAGCACTTGGTTAGAGGTTCTAGGCTAAAGCTTATACATCCTTTCAGACCCGAGACCAGAGCAAGTTATTTGGTCTCATCATAAACGCTACTCGATCCGACGAATTCTAAATTTTACTATAAACCTTTACCAATTGAGCTATTAACACTTAGTGGTTAGAACTTTTCTTTATCAAAAACGAAATAATTTATATTGGATAAAAATGATCGCAATATATAATTTCAAACAACTATAATGGCTGTACAATTTTTCTTTTTTTTTTGGTCAACTGGTTTTGTATTAATAAGTAAATTGTTACACATGACTTGACTTGACTTGAGAAAAGTCAAAATATATCATCAGAAATATGGACCCTCTTAGTACAATGACACAGATGATACATGATAGTAAAGTGAAAGATAATATGGTCCTTATTCTATTATAAATAAATAAAAAACAACCAAAAAGTAATAGGGGTTTTTACGAAAAAATGCTATTTTCTATGGCAAATTTTACGAATGTTTTCTTATGGATTTTCCACCTTTTAACTTTTAAAAATGTCCATTTTTCTTTTTTTTTTTGCTAAAAACGTAAATTATAGTAAATATTAAACCCTAAAGACAATGAAAACCGACTAAACCCAAACATAACAAGTAAAGCCCATGTTTAATCACATCGGCAAATCTATAAGTTTTTAGCAAAACTGGCAAATCCACAAATTCCATACAAAATGGCAAATCTATAATAGATTCAAAATAATATCTATTGCAAAAACTAAAAACCTAAAAAATCAAAAACCATAATCTAAAAACCATTTACAAATCCACAACCATTCATGGCCTAAATCAAAACAGTACAATCAATAAAACTTTTAGTAAGGCTGCATAAAATGGTTACCACTCAATATCAGTCTTTTGTTTTCTAAGAAGTGTTGACTAAGTTTCTTCAAGTTTTTTTATTTGACTCAATAATATGAGCAAAAGAAAATTCCACAATTTTTTAAAAACTTCCTCGTCCATTCCTCGAACTAGTACTAGCTATTTATGGCATCACTTTTATGACGTCATTTTTATGCCTACGGTTCTAGCTCTCACCTTTTGCTACATACATACTTATATATATATATACTTATATATATATATATATATCCTTAGGGTTTGTTTCTGACAAATGTACTTTCTTGTTCGATTATATATCATCGACCTTCCAGAATCCAAACCATTAAAAAGGTACGTACGAATGATTCCATTAGATTTGGGTACTATTATAATTTCATTTTTTAAAAGAAAAAGTCATCTTACATTTGTATGAAATACGCCAGGTGATTACAAGGATAAGAAGAATTAAAGACGTACGAAACTCAGTATGAAGGAGGAGGAGATAGCCTTACGCAGTGATGAGTTAAGCCGTCAAGGTCCCCCTAAAATTCCATCTTTTGACTGGTAAATTTCGTTTCATCTATTCTTCTTAGAAAAATTAAACCATAAATTGAAAAAAATAGAGAATTCTTTAGTATATTTTAGAAATTTGACGCTATACATTGCTTTCCGAACAAAGTTTTGCTATTTTTCCAGTCCTCTGTTTCGAAAGTATAATACTTACCTCTGTTTTTTTTTTTTTTCTCTTTTTGGATAATAATGAGATTCACGACGCTTTTGATACCAGCCATTTATTAGGAACGACATTTTCACTATGGCGTACTGTTTTGTTTTTCTTTTGACTTCAACGTATATTTACATGTGCGTTTCGAAAAAAAGAAAGAACTAGTATCTGTATATATATATATCTACTCGATCGTTTCTATATATCGTCTCTAACTTGGTTTTATTCTAATAGGAACAATTTGTACCACCGAACCTCATTGATGTCGTGTTTGGTGCAAGGAGTTTACGCAATGGAACGAGACAGCCAAAACAACCGGCGTGGTTCCGACTCATTAGCCCCACCTTGGTGGACGAGTTTCAACTTCACTTTAATCAAAGAACTTAGGGACCCAATTGACGGCTCCATATACGGTGCTGTCTTCCAAAACCTGATCAATTATGAGAATCATGCCCCCAACTCGATAGTACCTCCACGTTACGTGATTGCGTTACGTGGAACTGTCATAAGTTTTCCTACTTATAATGATTTGATGCTTAACGTCCGTTTACCAATCGAGATGCTCCATCGTGGGGGAAGGTCTCAGCAGGCCATTGAAGAAATACGCTCTATTGTGGTCAATCATGGAAATACAAACACTACAAGAAAAACAGCGATTTCCTACGGTCATTTGCGTGAAAAAATGGTAGGAAACAACATTTTCTTACGATATTCCTACAATTAAAATGGTAGAAAATCGCCCGTAGGAAATCGAGGATGGTAGGAAATTGGTAGAAAATTTCCTACCAAAAACGCGCCGAAGGAAATTTTGTAGGTATTTTCGTAGGAAATGCGAAGGGTATTTCTGACAATTTTCCTTCCAATAAAGCGTAGGAAACATTTTCCTTCTAATTTCCTACCAAACTGTTTCCTTCTACTTTCCTACGAAAACTCTATTCATACCAATTTCCTACAAATTATTTCACTCCAGTTTCCTACAAATTTTTCTTCAGATTTCCTTCAAAAGATGACCTTCCAACATTCCTTCAAATGTATTTGGTAGGAAATACTAAATATTCAATAAATTACATAATTCAATTTTAAATCGATTATAAATTATTAAATTGACAAAAAATATTTAAAACAATGAAAATAACATAAACTTATATATATGTAATACAAACAAAGTGTTAATAAGCTTAAACATCAATGTAATACAAACAAACAACCTAAAAATCATAAAAATGTTCAAGTTTTAAAAAGAACCAGAAATCATTACTCTTGGGTTTCATCGGTCATCTTCAAGGACTGTCGGAATCAAATTCGGATCCTCCGGATAAATAGGTGGGCGCAAATCAAGAAACCGTCCGAGGAGAAACTTTCACTATGACTCACTCCACCTTGCCAAATTCTCCAATATTTACTGCTGCTCTCTACTACCGTCTCTCTTACAAACCTACAACAAAAAAGGGATTTTAAAAAAATGTGAAATAACCTTTGAGTCTCTACACCGAGTCTTCTTTCATCTTCTTTGATATCCTTGTGATTTGATCACTACCTGCAAAAAGCTCACAAACTAAGTATAATTTCTGGAACTATCTATAGAGCTAGAATGATAAGGCTCAAACCATCGTGGTGTCAATACTATCATTTAGGTCTCCTTGCGTTTATGTTAGCTCTTTTGTGAGGAAATCTAGCTTGCAAACTTTCAACACCAAGAGATTCATTTGCAGCCTTAAGCAAAACAATAATGAGTTCAGAAAACCGCATATATTAAAATATACAACACCTCACTCTTAACTGGAACTAGGAGTTGTGCAAACAAATGCAGACTATGGAGTTTTTAGTTAAATAAATACAGACTGCGCAGTTTCTAACAAGTGATGGTAAAGAACAAAAAATTGAATCGGAAAACATAAACGCTTATTCTTCAGGTATTGAAGTAGTGACAACCTCAAAACCAGAACCCATACCAAACAAGACCTATGAAACTATCAAACATAAAAGCAACAAGAAAGTCTAAGCTATTACATGGATGATCATGAGTCACAATCGCAGACTCATATTCAACAAAATAATAATCCTAAATTTTATGTCAAGTATAGACGTGGGCGTGACTAGCCTAGACGGAGCCGGTGAGTTCCGATCAAAAGCAGCATCATTTAACTGCAAAAACCAAATCCAAATGGAGAGAAAGAAAAAAGAAGAATCAAAATCCAATAAGAACGAGCAATAAAAAGTAACGCTACAAGAAACCAGGGACTCCGAAAGAAGTAAACACATAACTAGAAAATTCAAACCCCTATGGAGTTTTAACTAAGAGTTATGTAACCTTCGTCTTAGGCACAACCATGGCTTCATTGAAAACAAAATTGGGAACCCGAACCATATGTTTTTAAAATTATAGTCTCAATTAGAAGAACCAACTAACCCAATATTGCGATGGGTTTGAGTGACGGTTTCAATGGCACATGTAGAAACCCTTCACATGTCTTCCCAAGAACAACCTCTACCCCTCCAGTTGAATTGAGCACTATATCCATTGAATCTCTCTTCAGCAATATCACCGGGAGAATATTTCAAATCAGGAGAGCTCACGTCTTCTACACTACACCTCCTCTGCTTCTGATTCTAAAAGTGATTCTCAACGCATCTGAAAAGGCAAAAAAGGATAAAAAGGCGGAAGATGGGAGGAAGACGATAATTACTTAGTAGATTTAGGTTTTAGATTTTTGGTAGGAAATTAGTAGGTTAATTAAAAATTTATTTTTGGTAGGAACTTAGCAATTAAATTAAATATTTTTTGTTTAAACTAAAGTAACAATCTGGAAAAAAAACGCAATGAAAAAACAAATGTTTATATTTATTGTTTAAAATACATAAATTTTAGATAAACATAAAAATTAATAAAATTTAAATTTTGCATATAACTTAATAAACACTACAATTGCAATGTTTTACATGAAATAACTTGACAGTTTAAAAAAAATCATTTAACATCCACATGACATAAGCATTAACATAATTTTACTTAATCACTTTTTATTATACTTTTTATGATACAAAATTGTACATGATATAAGCTGTATGTATTATATCTTATAAAAAAACTTTCTCTCTAGTAAAAAGGGAAAGAATTGCATTATAAGTTTGAATTTTATTTTTTTGTATACATAATTTGTTTTTATTGTTTAGGCATAAAAATTGTTAGATTTTTATTTTTGAAGTGTTGGATTATAATTTTGAGTATGATAAATAAAATTTATGGGTCATATTTAGTGTTAGGGTCAAGAAAAAGAATATGTTGATTTTAAAAAAAAAAATTTAGTAAATAATAGTGTCAGTATTTAACCACAAATATTTTTTTAATTAGTTTGGCACATGTTGTGTGTAAGAAACTAGTATGTAATATTTCTTACTAATTTCCTACAATATTCATTCAAAACAGTTTTGGAAGGAGATTGGAAAGAATAATTCTTACCGAATTCCTACCACGTAATTTTCTATCAAATTCTTTCAAAATTCTTACGAAAACTCCTACGACTATAATTTAAGAAGGATTTTCGTAGGAAACTTCATACGAATTTCTTACAAAATATTTTCGTAGAAAATTTTCTTTCAATTTCCTACGACATGCGTTTTCCGTAAAAACCTCGTAAAAATAAGGTAGGAAATGTATCCTACCACAATTTTGGTAGGAAAATTGGTAGGTTATCACCTTGTTTTCTTGTAGTGAAATGTCTGGATCACTGGACACTCTCTTGGAGCTGCCCTGGCACTACTCGCGGGAAAGAATATGGCCATGTCTGGACTTTTTGTGGAGGCTTACATCTTCAACCCACCTATCGCCTTGATTCCTCTAAAGCATTACAGTCAGTATGAGACACTTAATAGTTTGTATCGAGTCAGCAGGGATATCTTTAAAGCTGGCGCGGCCAAAATGCTAGACCTTGATGAGGTATCTATATAAAGTTTTCTATAAGACAATTTTCATTATACTTGTGGTACTTCACAAATAATTAATCTCTCCCATAACATGAATAGTTTTAGATAAATAGTCCTTAAACGATATTTAAAATGTTATTCTCAATTCTTACCACCAATTGTTACAGGGTCATGAAAGTCCACAATATAAGAATTTAGCTTCTTGGAGACCTCATTTGTTCGTGAACCAATCAGATCCAGTATGCGCAGAATATATTGCTAATATCAATCACATAGTCAATATGACTGAGGCAGGATTCGGTAAGATCTCGAGTTTGGCTTCTGGATACTCAGTGAGGTGTATGTTGTTCGGAAAAGGAAAAGATTGGTGGTCGTCTTCTTCACCAGATCATCTTCATTTTCTTCCGTCGGTCTTTATGATGGTAAACTCGACTGAATCGTCGATATTTTATCATAATCATGGGATTCACCAATGGTGGAATGCTACGCTTCAAAATTTTACAGGGTTTGATTCATACTAATTTCATTCATGGCTTTCAACGCTCCACTCTTTTTTCTTTCTTTGCAATAGAATACTTTGTTAAATTGTATATTTTCATATGTTTTTCCTTTTTCTTTTGATAAAAATATGTTCAAATGTTTGTACTCACAAAATAAAATGTTTTGATGTCCATGTTGACTCTATATCCGGTGAAAATAGAGGTTTTGTTCCATCCAAATCGTATCTATCTTTGTCGGTATAGATGTTGACTAAACAAACTTCTGTACATGCATGGTCGAAAATCCTGATTCAATCTGCTATATAATGAAGATAAAACACACATGAAACTTGGACGTAGATTGAAGTAACATTTGTTTTTTTGGGGTAAATGTTAAAAAAGTGATGTATAGCGTAAATATATATAATATATAGTAAACCCCCTAACCCCCTTACTAGGTCCGCCATTGGCCACACCGGTCACGAGTCACCGGACCTATTGTTGCAATACTGAAATTTTGAATATATTTCTAATGATAATCTATATATCCTTTAACAAAAAGCACGACCATATATCTTTTCCCCCTTTTGTACGTAACCGGGTTTTGTAGTCGAGTTCATTGCCCACTTGGAAATAAATATATATATATATATATATTTATACAAACCAATAATATAAATAAAGAAATATTAACTATGAAGTGGTGGACTAGTGGTTTTAGTCATGTTGGTATAGGCTAAAGATCGATTCTCTCTAAACGCAGAATTGTTACATTTATCTCTTTAGCCACATTGATATGGATCTCTTGTTTAAAATCCATTTGAAAACTTAGAAGAAACTCTACCCATAAGACATTTTCTCCCTAGAGATTAGTTTCAGATAAAAATGGTCATAATATATAATTTCAGACAACTACAATGGCGATTCTATTTTTCCTTTTTCTTGGTCAACTGATTTTGTATTGATAAGTAAATTGTTACAACTTGAGAAAAGTCAAAATATATCATCAGAAATCAGACCTTGATAAAATGAAGAAAGTTCTATCTTCACTTTTGGATCTTAAGTACATCCCAAAAACCTGTCTCTATTCTGCATAAATACGGACCCTCTTAAAACAATAATACAGATAATACATGATAGTGAAGTGAAAAAAGAATATGGTCCTTTAGTGTTCAACCTTTTTTTTTTTTTTGAAATGATAAATGACTGGTTTATACCATGTTGAAAAATAATTGGTTCGCGTTGTATTAATATAGGATAAATAGAGTTCTATATTTTACTCTATCACTGTGAAGATAAAACATGTCGAATACGAAACACGATATCTGAACTATCCGTTCTACGTACTAATATTGCAAATAAATTTATAAAAAAAAAATTAATTGATAATTGTTTTTGTAATTAGAAACCTAACCAATTTCATCAATATTACAAGAATATATGACTAAATTCTATTTTTATTCTTTTTTCCGATGAAGTTGACTAAAGTGAACGAAAGAAAACTCCAAAAACTATCTTTAAAGTTTCCTCGACACTTCCTCGATCGAACTAGTAAAATAAGTCCAGTAGTATAACATAGAAGTTAGAAGCCACCAACGACGACTTTTTTAACTACGAAAATGTTCTAAAAACGTTAATATTTCCTTATCGCCCCAATTTAAGAGTGGCTCCCATTTCATCCGTTTCCTAGGCAGCTACTTCTCTAGTCTCTACAGTCGCAAAGTCTCCGGATCCAAAAAGTCTTCTTACTTGTAGCACCTATATAAAATCATTAGTTCCTTTGTTGAACTCTTAAACTAAGAAAAAAAAAAAAGAAGAAGAACTCTTTAATCTGTTTTCTTCACTTCAGCTGTTTTGCTTATCTCCACCATTTTCTATTATTTTCTGCTATAGAAACAAAAAAAGAGAGGACGAGGCTTTACCTGCCAAAAACAAATGGGACGAGGACCGAAAGTTTCAGATAAAGATGATAATTTCTTCACTTCTGGCCCATCCCATCTTACTTCTGTTGATTGGTAACAACTTTTTCTTCTTTTTTCGTAGCATAGTTTCCTTTTATAGTAAACTAATGTAGAAAACAAATTATATAACAGTCTCTATAATTCTATGGTTTTTATGGTAATACAAATATTTTTATGATAGACGATGATGTAATTTATCAGTTAAAATTATATTAATTCATGTGCGGTACATCGATGATACACTCATTTGAACTTAAAAACAATATCGAAGTATAATTGATTGATTGGTTCTTTTTTAATTTTAAACTAGGGCCAATTCGCACCACCGAACCTCAGTGGTATCAAGTTTGGTAAACGGAGTGTACACATTAGAAAGGGAGAGGCTTCTCAGCAGAAAAAAAACGTACAGGTACAGGCTTGGCTCGCGGTATGTTCCGGAACCACTAGCCAAGCCTTGGTGGGAGTTTTTCGAATTCAATTTGATGGAAAAGTTGATCGACGATGACGGCTCCATATACGGTGCCATTTTCGAATACAAGAGCTACAACGTTAACCAAAATACCCCACATGTGAAAGTTCCACGCTATGTGATGGCCTTCCGCGGCACGGTTCTAAGAAAAAGAACTTGGAAGTTTGATTTGAAACTTGACCTCCAATGCATCTTTAACACCCTTCATCAAGGTGGCAGGTCTAAGAACGCCGTTGAAGAAATCCGTAGAATGGTGGAGAGACATAGCGAATCAGCTATATGGCTTGCTGGACACTCTTTAGGAGCCGCCCTAGTTTTGCTTGCTGGAAAGACCATGACAAGTTCTGGGGTCCTCCTCGAAAGTTACATATTCAACCCACCCATCTCCTCTATTCCTCTAGAGCAGCTACCTGGAGGACATCTGCTTAAAGATATGTTTCAAACGGCCAAGAGTGTTGTCAAAGGCAACATAGCCATGGCCTTAAGTCCCTTAACCCATCGCCAGGTAAACTAAAATCATCTTTAAGATTGGTTTAATCAACTTTGGTAGTTCAGTCATTAAGAACTCATCTTGTTAGTCATAGTTTCAGCCACTTGCGACACCATTTTGACCGAGATTAATTTTAAAGTTGATTTTTTTAACAAGAAACCGTCTGTATAAAATTGTTACAGGTCCAAGAAGAGAATCCATACACAGCATCATGGATACCTTATTTATATGTCAACCCAAACGATCCAATCTGTGCAGGATATATTGACTACTTCAAACACAAAAAGCGCATGTCTGAGAACGGTGCAGGCCAAATCGAGAAAATGGGTGCTTCAATCTCATATAGAACTCTATTGGTAGGTATAATTAGAAGATCACCGCCGGATTTGTCAAAAGAACCTCTTCACGTTCTTCCATCAGCAGACATGACTGTAAACAATAGCAAACCGACTAAGTCTACGCCAGCGCATGCGCTTCACCAGTGGTGGGAGAAAGACCCGGCCACGAGGGAAAATTGGGAAAGCTGTTGCATTAGGCCTTACCCTGAAGACGAGCTGGAGAGCTAAAGCAATTGACACTATTAGTCAATAACAAAAATGAGTGTCACATTTGGTTTGGTTAAATGGTTAAAGTCAGGTGATCGTCAGTTCCATACCCTTTTTTTTATTTATTTTGTGTTTTCTCTCTGTTCCCACATGTTTTGTACCATGTTCACTTTATTTTAATATTCTTCTTTCTTTCAAATTCTTTTTGTTTGAATTTCCATGTGATTATTTAAACTGCTCTTCACAAGAATAATGTATAAAATATAAATGAATTGAAAATATAGTGTTCTTATACCATATGATTAATTAATTAAACTATACTATAATTAACAAAGTTATAAGTGATTATTAAACATATATCTACCATGTTTAAATAACTGGTTTTAGGCCTCTCATATATGAAATATTAATCCGGTTTTGGTTGGATTCTACGTTTACGTGAGCATGTTTTGTATTCAATTATTTTGCTTTTCAATTAATTGCATAACTTATTAAATATGATATACGTTCAGTTTCCCAATCTAAACATAAATAAATCCAGCCATTTCATAGTTTTTGCTGGAATTAAAAACTTCCACTACTGTGTACTGTTTTGTTTGTTCTTTTGACTTCCACACATATATTTGCATGTGTTTTTCGAATATATATATATTAAATAACAATTTTACATAATGATACACATAAAAAGAAGAGATAATATCCACATCCCGATCGATTCTATGGTCAAGATATATGTTTTGTCTTTAATAGGAAACAACGATATGTAACACCTAGCTAACCTCATCGGCTCCATATACGGCGCTGTCTTCCAAAACGTGATCAATTTACCAGTATACTCCCAACTCGATTGTACCGTCCACATTGTTCACTACATATTAAACTTTTTTTTCTCCTTAAAAAAAAATCATTTTTATGTGGAAAGACACCTATATTTTGATGACCAATGAAGATAGTCTAATTATCTAAGCTAATATTAATATTGAGGCATTATATATTCGGCTGTCTCATATGCCAAAGATTCTGCAACAACTAAAATCTCATACTTGACATAGTTAGTATTGTAAGTTTGTAACTTTGATCAACATCTTCTACTAATAGATAAATATAATAGTATTCTTTATTTCTTCCTGCAACTTAGAAATCACTTAAGCACACCACACATTTCCAAGAAAACATTATATCTGTGTATGTATGTTTTCATCTACCAAACCCTTCTTTTTTCGTGATGACTGAATTAATTTCTTTACAAAAACTTTTTTTTTGCTATTTGTGAGAATTTGTTTCACAATTAATAATATATGTATGTAGAAGATTTTCTTAAAATTTAAAATCATGATTCTTCTATCATTTTTTTATTATTATTGTTTGGAATCATCACTTCTTAATAAAATCTTCTCTAACTATATTTTTTTGGGTAAAGTCTCCCAACTATATTTGAAATTGAATTGGTTATATAATAGAATTTGTTTTCTTAATTTTTTGCATTCTTCAAGATGGAGGGTCGTATGTGACTCCAATATTTACTAACAAATCAATCTTGGATACTGGCGTGAGGAAGATTGAAGTATATATATGACTATTTTAATTGGTTTGATGATCATGTACCTCTATTGATAAAGAAGGTTTGTTTTCCTTTATAGATGATTTGATAAATCGAAACAGTAGTACGCGGTCACAACGATTGATTTCACACGTCTAAGTACGTTTTTAATTGCTACTTTGTAGAAATTTTGTCTATTTCTAAATAAAGAAATAGGTTGATACGTTCTTGCTCGTGTCAGTGTGCAATGGACAATTTCAAAGTCTCCGGATTCAAAAAGTCTTTCTTATATTTAGCACTTGTATAAATAGCAAGATCGATGCTTATCAGTGTATAACTCAATAGTTCATTTGTTGAACTCTTATACTAAGAAAACAAACAAACAGAAGAACTCTCTTTAATTTGTTTTTCTTACAAGACTCTTAAGCTTACTTCATCAGATTCGATTAAATTCGATTCTGATTGACTTGTTAGACGACCAAGGAAATTAAAAGGTTATTTCTCTTTACTTTTCTTTTCACGATTCTTCACCATTTTACGTTAAATCAGTTTGATTACTAATTGGTAATGTAATATCTTAGATTATTGGAAAAGGAAGAAAATATGGGACGAGGCTTTATCAGAAAAAAAATGGAAGGAGGAGCGATGTCCTCAAATACAGATGATTTCAGCAATTTTGGCCCATTCCATCTTACATCTATTGATTGGTAACGTTTTAATTTTTGTTTAGTATATATATACTTCCTTTTAAAACAAATTTATTGTAGAAAGTAAAACTATAGAACAGTTTTTATAATGTTATTTGATCTTAATGATAGACGATAGAATTTTTATCAAGTTATATGGATTCATGTGCCGTGCATGCATGAGTTACAATACAAAGCAAAAGCAAATCGTGCTACTCATTTCTTTAAAGTTTTATATCTATGCAGATTCTTCTTATAATTAATTAGTTTTTATTTGATTTTAATAGGACCAATTCGTACCATCGAACCTCAGTGGCATCAAGCTTGGTAAATGGAGTGTACACATTGGAAGGGGACAGACGAGAGAAACGGGTAGGCTCCGAATCACTAGCCAATCCTTGGTGGGAGTTTTTCAACTTCACTTTACTCGAAACCTTGATCGACGACGACGGTGCCATATACGGTGGGGTTTTCGAGTACAAGCTCTACAGCCTTTACCAAACTACACCAAATGTGAAAGTTCCACATCATGTGATTGCCTTCCGCGGCACGGTTCTGAAAGGAAAAACTTGGAAGTCTGATATGAAACTTAACCTCAAAATCATTTTCAACAACCTTCATCGAGGTGGCAGGCCTGTTCATGCCATGCGAACGATCCGTAGTATGGTGGAGAAACACAGTGAATCAGCTATATGGCTTGCTGGACACTCTTTGGGAGCCGCCCTAGTTTTGCTTGCAGGAAAGAGCATGACAAGTGTTGGATTCCTCCTCGAAAGCTACATATTCAACCCACCCATCTCCTCTATTCCTCTAGAGCAGCTACCTGGGGGAGATAAGATTAGAGCCGTGTTTCAAATCGCCAAGAGTGTTGTCAAAGCTACTGTAGCCGTGGCCTTAGCTGATCACAAGGTAAACTAAAGTCATCTTTGTAAAATGTTTTCTCTTACAAGAAACTAAAATAGCCTAGCCAAAATATCTAGTACAACTAGCTAGTGTGTAGTTAATTTTCTTACAAGAAACGATTTGTCTTAAAATTATTACAGGTTCAAGAAGACAATACAAAGACAGCATCATGGATACCTTATCTATATGTGAACCCAAAAGATCCAATATGTGCAGGATATATTAATTACTTCAAACACAAAACCTTCATGTCTAAGATCGGTGCGAGCAAAATCGAGAGAACCGGTGCTAGAAAATCAGTTAGAAGTCTATTGGTCAGAGGAAAAGGCAAAACATCACATTCGGATTTGTCAACGGAACCTCTTCACATTCTTCCATCAGCAGATATGACTGTAAACTATAACAAACCGACTAAGTCTACGACAGCTCATGAACTTCACCAATGGTGGGAGCGAGACTCGGCCATGAGGGAAAACTGGGAAAGCTGTTGCATTAGGCCTTACCATAAAGGCAAATTAGGACAGTTGAAGCAATTGACACTAGAAAAATGAATGAAACATTTGGTTTGGTTTGGTCACATAAGGTGTGGTTCCAAATCCTCTTTATCTACCCTTCTCCACTGCTAATTTTTATTTTCCATATCATATTTGCTCTTTGTTCCCATGTTTTATACCTTTTTCCCTTCATTTTAATTTGCTTCTTTTAGTTTATGTTTTGTTTGAATTTATTTTTCCATGTAATTTTTATTATACTGTTTTTGTTTGGGTAATGTAAACTGCTTTTCACAGAAATAATGTATAAATGAAAATGTAGTATTATAATCGTATGATTAGTTAACTAAAACTATTTTATTATTAAGAAAGTTATAAGCGATTATTAAAATCATACCATGCTTTAGTTTCAGGCCTCTCCTAAAAATACACACTTTCCAAAAGTATTACCAAAAATTTTGTTTTCCCAAAATATCACAAGCACAAAAATTGATTTTCAAGGGTTTAGGTTTTTTTTTTTTTTAATTTCAGTTAACTGTTATAATTTTAGGTATGGTTTAGACGTTTAGTGTTAAGAATTTACTTAATTTTGAAAATTTTTAGTTTTGTACTATTGTTTTCGAAAATTTTATCTTAATAGTATTTAAAAAAAAAATTAAAATGATATTTTCGGAAGGAAAAAAAAAATTAATGGTATTTATAAGAATTTTTAAAAAGTTTACTGACAATCTGTAATTGTTAATACACTTTTGCACGTTTCAATGTCTTAAGAGATGGTCCCATTAATCTCTTCAGATCCAAAAAAGAAAAAGAAAAAAAAACAATAACCCACAAGTTCTCTTTAGAAGACGAGACATCTCTTCTGCACAAAACCTTAATAAATTAGTTTCTCTCATCAGATTCATCTCTTCTGTATAAAAACTCCTTCTCGTAGATCCTTTCGAGAATACAAAAAGAAAAGGTATGTTTTTTCCTCTCCTAATTGTTTTTCCATTTTCTAATTCCTTTTTAGCCTTACTACACCAATATTTTACCATTATTGTTTGGTCCTATATATTTTCTTGCATTCGTAATGATCAAGAACATGAATTGATGAATCAAGAACAATCTTTCTTTCAGGTAAAAACATGGAAGAAGAAGAAGATGATGAGATTATGGTGAAAGAGGGGCTAATGGCCTCTCAAAGAGAGATCTTTAGCATTTCTGGTCCTATCCATTTAACTTCCATTGATTGGTACGTAATTCTATTCTCTATTAATATTTTATCTCTTTCATGAATCTCCAACCACATATAATCTTCTTCCTCATCATCACTAACTAATCACATACTTTTGCTAGTTCAACGGTTTAATTTAGCCAGAGCCAACTCTAAAATTCTCTAATCGTTTCATTTTTTCCACAACAAGTTGTATTAGAATATTACATTCAAATACTTAAAGTCAACGTGTTGTGTTCTTTGACTTTGATAGGAATAATTCTTACCATAGAACCTCGGTGGCATCGTGTTTGGTACAAGCAGTGTACACATTGGAAAGAGACAGACAACAAAACAGGATTGGTCTCAAGTCACAAGCCTATCACTGGTGGGAGTTTTTCAACTTCACTTTAGCCGAAACCCTAATAGACGACTCAGACGGATCCATATACGGCGCCGTTTTCGAATACAAACACTTCTTCTCATACAACTACCACAACACCCTTCATTTGAAACCACCTCCTCGTCACGTGATCGCGTTCCGTGGCACGATCATGAAACGGCACTCTCGGTCACGTGACCTTAAACTCGACCTACGTTGCGTACGCGACTGTCTTCAAGACAGCACTAGGTTCGTGCATGCGGTTCAGGTGATTCAGAGTGCGGTGGCTAAAACTGGTAATGCAGCTGTTTGGCTTGCCGGACATTCTCTTGGAGCCGCCGTGGCTTTGCTCGCCGGGAAGATTATGACTAGGTCTGGTTTCCCGCTTGAGAGTTATTTGTTTAATCCTCCGTTCTCGTCTATTCCGATTGAGAAGCTAGTGAAGAATGAGAAGCTTAAACATGGAGTTCGATTCGCCGGAAGTCTCGTTAAAGCCGGAGTAGCAATCGCCGTCAAGGGTCGCCACCATAATAAGGTAACGACGTACTCTCTCATTCCATTTAAGAATACATAAAATTATTTGTCCTTTTAATAATTTTACAAAGATTTTGTTTTGTAAAATTAATTTTCAAGTAAGATTTTTAAACCATTTGTTAACCCATATTACAAAATTTTGGTATAATATCCATAGTACATTATAAATTCTTAATACATAGATAAAATATGATGTTTTCGGTAAAACAACAATTATAGTGGATCTACAACAATCATTTCAACTAAATTACAGTACAAATTACAAATGATGACAATTTTTTTTATAAATTGAAAATTGGTAGAAAATTTGAAAATTAAATGAGGCAAAATAAAATTTCTGAAGCATCATGTACTAAAATAAATTGAATGAGTGAATATCATTGAAAAATCCAAAAAAACGACACAATTATAATGAAATGGAAAGAGTATAATATAATGATTAGTAATTAGCATTGAGAAATTGTTGCTCTACTTTGTCTTTGGGGTTTACTGATTATAATCTAACAGTAAATAATGATGTATATTATTAACAGAGTCAAGAAGACGATTCGTTTATGAAGTTAGCAACATGGATACCATATTTGTATGTGAATCCGTCAGATCCAATATGCTCAGAGTACATTGGTTATTTCAAGCACAGAAACAAAATGTTTGATATAGGAGCAGGTAAAATCGAAAGAATTGCTACGAGGAACTCACTTAGGAGTCTATTGTCAGGAGGAGGATCAGGAAGCTCGTCTTCTGATTCTTGTTCAGAGCCTCTTCATCTTTTACCATCAGCGTATATGACTATAAACACTAGCCAGTCGCCTAATTTTAAGAGATCTCATGGGATTCATCAATGGTGGGATCCTATGTTTAATGGTGAATATGTTTTGCATCAGTTTAATCAGTGACTTCTGCTTCCTTTCGTTGCTTCAAATGCTTTGAACACATTTCTATTTTTTTCATTTTTGTTTGTGTTTTGTAATCTGTGAAAGTTCGAATTTGCGTAGGAAGATAGAAGTATTATATATAGACTCAAACTTATATATATTTATGAGTTTGGATGCTCTGAACAAGTCAATAAAAGTCTCAAAGAATGATCACGAACGTTCCATAACATAAAAGACTTGAGATTCTATATAGCAACCCAATCATATTCATTACCAAACCCCACTGTTTCCAAAAGTTAAGGATTAGTTCAAAGTATAGTGACACTTATTTATTGTTACGGACGCTGGATATACACCTGTTGAACAATCACGAACATAGACGGGAGCAAAGGAGAGATAGAGATAGTTTCAGTTCGAAGAATACTGGTCGAACCGGTTGTCCATAATGGTAGAGACAGTGTTTATAAACTCCTCTTCGGTTGTGTCTTGGGACACTATGGCTTCTGCATCGTGTATGATTTGTTCGATCACAGATTCTTTCTCGAGTGTTTTTCTGCACATTATGCTTCCGATGGTAAAAGGTGTGAGACCCTTTGCAGAACCTTTCTTGAGAAGCATGGTTGAAATGCGGAGGACACGAGCGCATGAAGGCGAAATCTCCCAACCATGGAATCTCAGAAGTTCAATGTCTTGTTCAGAGTCCAAAGATTTTATGTATTCCAATGTTTCTGAAGAGTATGGCTCTTTTGTTTGAGGCCAGTATAGCCATTCAAATGTGCAATCCTCAAACTGCACAAGAACAAATAAGGTGTTTTTAGCCGAAATATTTTTCAGCTTGTTTAGTTTGAAAATTAGGAGACCGAACTATGAATGTCAATATCCTTGTTTGAAATAGTAGAATTGTTTACCTTATTGGGAAAGCAATAACCGTGGTCGATTGGAGTAAGCACCATATGTCCTTCCAATCCGTTTCGGCTAACCAAAATATTTCCAGCATGGCGATCTGCATTAGCCAGCCTTATGTCTAGAACTGATATCTTGTGAACCTGATCCACAGGGAATACTTTGTATCCCATATCTTCACAACTTCCCACATTGCTGACAAACATCTGCAGTGAACCGATCTTTGTGTTCTCGGAAGAGGAACTATAACCATTGGGATGGTTGAAATCTTTGTGCAAGCATTTGACCATTGCTGTTGGCGGAACTCCAGCGAAACCAGTTTGGTCATGAGGAAAAGTTCGTGGTCCATTCATGGGATAGTCCAAAATGTAGGCTGCTACTTCTCTGATAGCTCCTTCACCAACCCGTGTGCCTTTCTTTAATCCCTCGCCGTCAACTGAAACACGCTGTCCGTGCGGATTGTTCACAGCCATTGGTTCCTCGTCAATGGGCTTGAAGACAGAGACATACTTGTGTCCAGATGGATCTTGCATAAAATAAGCTCCGCCTGATCCATCAGATGATCGAATTGGGCCATTTCCCTTCTCCAAGCCTTCCAAAGTGGAGCTGATAAGCTCTTTGAGCAATAGAGGGAGTTGAATTGTAGGATTAACAATAACAGGGTCCACGAAAAACTCTTTAGGCTTTGCTTGTGGAGATATGTTTCCTCTTCTACCATCCACATTGTGCTTGTGATTTACATCTTCAATAAACACCTCAAAATCCTTGCCAATTGGTTTTGCTCTGACTTTAACAGATTTTCTAATTAGCAAGTGAATCACATCCTCTCCCTTTTTACAGAGATCAGTGATGAGTCTCTGGTCATCTAGCTCCTCACCATCTAACGTGAGTTCATGATCCCTGGGGATTCCAAGCTCATTTTCCTTCAAAGCAATTTGCTGCTTCACATAACCAACATTTCTACTCCTCTCAACAACGAGCTCAAACTCCTTCCCAGCAGCAGTTCTTACAGAAATGGCCTGGAGATCTGAAATTCTAATAACCAGATGCAACAGTTTCCCATCAGCAAGACCATAATCTCGAACTTGAGAATCATTTTGAGATAGCTCTCTACAATCATACAACAGTTTATGCTTCTTCACAAAAAACCCCTTGATACTCTGAATCCTTAGCTTCACAGATGCTATTGAATATGACTCCATGACCCGCTTCGGGATCACAGATCCAGCAATAGTTAGGAAAACTAGGATTGGATCGTCTAAGCTCAAACCAAACCGTCCAATAATACCTGGAAAGTTAACAAGTTCCTCCAGGGCTGGACTCAAAGCTACACTAGCAACTGACATTCCAACTGTACAATACTATTCTAAATCCTGAAGAACCGGATTCCTGGGAATGAAGAGAGCACAACAGGAATAAAGGGTGAAATCCCAGGAATCAACCCTTATCTTTCTCCTGTGAGCTTTGAAAACACCAAGTTCCTGCACGGATCAGGAACTCTGGAACTGAAGGGCCCTCTAACTCACATCTTGCCAAGCACTATTTGCCAAGTATTCATATGGAAATGAAAACAATACGAAACCACTTAAGATTTAGGCTCTCATTCAAATTACGCCAGCTGAAACGTATCTCTTGGTTGCATCAATCGCAAAGAACCTGAATAAGAATAACAATCACATGAATTAGACATGTAACAACGATAACAGGATTATGCAAAGGAGATTTCATAACTCAATAAAAGAATAGTTCAAGAACATCAATCACCATTTCTAATTCACCACAGAATATTACAGATGTTAAATACACGGATCAAACACAAAAAGATTTTAGAAAAAAAACACAAAAAAACGCAAACCTCTTTGAATGGGTGATGGTTGATGAACATACCTCAAGTTTGATCTTAGGGAACTATATAAAACTTTAAACCTTTCAGTTCTCATCTATATATATAATTAGAAGTCTTCAAAATCTAAAAATAGCATAAAAGCGTAACCAAACAACGGCCACAAAATTAGTTTCAAGTCAACGTCTTAATCGGATTTTTATCATCTAAAACCCAAACAAAGCTGGCCTAAGTTTTTCAAACTTTATCCGATTACTAACTTATTTTTAGGTTTCATAAAGGAACTAAAAAAAATTGGATTTAAACACTTTTTAACAACCAGAGAAGGAGTGGATCAGTAAACACACAAATATCTCAATCCAGAAACACTAAAGAGAAGTCTCAGATCATCATCTAACCACAATTTCACATTTTCCGATCATCAAAACAGATAACATGAATCACTCATGATCGGAGAAGACACCGAAATGGTAATTAAAACAAGAGATTAACCGGTTCTACAGAGAGATCGAAAATTTAAAAAAAAAAAAAAAAAAAATTGCAATACCTAGGAATTGAAATCCGCGAAGCGATGGAAATCGACGGAGCGATTCTTCTCGGCGAAATCGGAAACTTGTGTTGGATAAAACTTACTCGCCAAGTTTTCCGAGAATTCGAAAACCCTATCTCGAATTATTATTTTTTCCCCGAGAAAGTTTTTGCGTTTCCCAGAAAAAAAGAAGAAGAGAAGAGGAGAGAGAGAAGGAGTAACAAGTCTTCTTTGAACAGCGGCGAAGTTTGAGGGAGTCTATTTATAGGGTTTGACCTGGCTGACTTTTGACTGTTTTATGCGATTATGAACGCCGTGAACTGCTCCCCACGGCAGATACCGTTTCCGTAACGGACGACGCAAAATGTTTATTTACCGTTTCAGACGACTCTAGAGGCTCTTGCTTTTTGGTTTTTGCCTTTTTGGTTTAGTAGTTTACTTTTATTTTTCCAACATTCAAAGAGCAAATTAAAGTCTGAAAAAGAAAATTAGAAAAAAATTTAAAGAAAAAGTAAAAATTATGAGTTGGGGACAATTAGGCCATCTCCTATTAAAAAGATAAGGGAATTATTTCCAACTTTATTGAAAAGAACACAAAAATATATTTTAATCATGCGTAGAGATCTTGTAGAAAAAAAAAACCCCCTCCAATACTAAAACTCTCATTAGTATATGAAATAAAATAAAATGTAATAGTTCTCAAAACAATATACAATATAAATGTTCATCCTCAAAAATATCACAAGAAAACATTTAATATGTTTTTTTTTTTAATTTGGTTGCAATACTTAATTTTTAATTTAGACTGTGAAATCATTTAAGAAACATTTATTTACTATTAACATTAGTATTTAAACATTGTTTGTTATCATATTCTGAAAACATAGTGTGAAATTCTTACCACACCATAACTATTGTGCGACAAAATGCAGAGTTTACTTTTACCATTATGGTCGAATCTTTTACCATTAAATGTTAGACCAGTGGCAATAGTCAACGTGGCGTTTTTTGAATCCGTCAAAACTAACGGCGTTTTGGTGGGATTAGTTAATTGATACGAACCGACCTTATTAACCGACATTGGTTAATTTCGCTTAATTTGGTTTCTGTACTGAACTACTGATGCCTTAGAAACGAATCATTCATTAGGAATGAGAGATAACACCATTTATTCAAGTAATAAAGAGATAAAAAAAGAATGTGAGAAGAAAAAATTTAAGCAACAATGTACGTACATATGTGAAAGTACCTTCACAATTACAAGTTCTTATCTATAAACTCCCAAATCCTCTGTTCCATATATATCCGGTCCTTTTCCCTCCGTGGCATATGTCGTTCATCAGGAAATATCAACAACTCATACTTCTTACCCGCTTCGACAAGCGCGTTCACAAGCCTAGCAGTGTGTCTGAAATGCACATTCTCATCGATCATCCCGTGTACTAACATCAGCTTCTGCTTATCAGTCAGGTTCTCGACATGGTGCATTACCGAGCTTTTCAGGTATCGCTCGTCCTCAGTGGGTAGTCCCATGTATTTTTCGGTGTAGAATGAGTCATAGCCATCCCAAGATGTAACAGGAGCACCCGAGACTGCGCAGTTAAAGATCTCAGGGTATCGGGTCAAGAGTGTAGCTGAGAGGTACCCACCGTAACTCCAACCGTACACCCCAATGTGGTCAGGTTTAGCCAGGCCTTGGTCAATTAGCCATCTGGCTCCGGTGACTTGATCTTCTGCATCAACATATCCACATTTATGCTTGATCCCAGATTCAAATTTTAGCCCACGTCGTGCAGTTCCTCTGTTATCAAGCTGCAAATATCAGAGATTATAAATCAATTCTAAAGCCTCATCTTTGAGTGAACCTTATTCAACATCTTCCTGAGGGGAAAAATAAAAATAAGGAGAAGATACAGAAGTTTTAGAACCTTCCAAACTAAGATGCCTCTGCTTCTCAGGTACTGTGTCCTCATGTCGACTGTATTAATCCAAGAATCATAGACCAACTGAACGCTGGGACCTCCGTAAACGTAGATCATTGTTTTATATGGAGGAGGACCAAATTTCGAACTGTCGGGTTTGTAAACCGCGCCGTACAGCGTTGTCTTTC
The DNA here is from genome assembly GCA_036452645.1 of Capsella bursa-pastoris. NCBI lineage: Eukaryota > Viridiplantae > Streptophyta > Magnoliopsida > Brassicales > Brassicaceae > Capsella > Capsella bursa-pastoris. The sequence continues at coordinate 7,897,463 of CP144196.1, forward strand.
CGTCATTCGCTTGTATTTGAACAAACTCTGGAGGCTCGAGTTTAAGGCTTTTCAGTAGCGGTATAGGAGATGTCTGCTCGTACAGAATCTTGAGCACGGTTCCATCGCTCAAAGAGCAAAGAGAAACCCGCGGAGGTGAATCAACTGAATCATGAATGTCAACAAAATTCTTCATCTGGTGATCGAGCACAACGATATGTTTTCCTTTCCCATGTGTAAGCCTCATCGGTTGACACCGAGATGCATCTCCAACTTCCAGCTTTGTGCAGTAAAGATTAGTCTCAAGTGGTCCATCAAGGGTTCCTGTGAAATACACCAGACTCATCGGCTCATTTACACCTGCGATTTGCTCAACCATCCATTCACCGCTAGTAATAGCTCCAAGGCATGTCCCATCAGACTCATAAAGATACAAATGTCTGAAACCGGTCCTCTCGCTGGCCCAAATGAATCCTCCTGTACCTCTCAACAAAGGAACTGAGTCCAGAGAGGTAAAACAGTCATGTAAACTCACCCATGTGTCGGATTCTTCAGTCAGCAGTATGTTTCCTTGACCAGTCTTTATGTCAAACCTGATGATTTTCAGTCTACTCTGCGACCTATTCAGAACCTGCGCTGTGAGAACGTTCCCGGGCATCCAACTGACTCTACCAAGATACTCATTCTCTGTATTCGCTCTTCCTCCACAGACAAGATCCATCCAAGTCGTCTTCCCACCACCAGCTGAAGAAACTACCCCGAGACGAACAGTGGAATTTAGAGCTCCTGCAAAAGGATAAGCATGATCTTCTTGCGCCTCTAAACCAACTGAGCTTTTTCCCTGGTGCATTATTCTGAACAAAGGAATCTCTGAGGAGTCGACTTCTGTATAGGCGATAAACTTGCTATCTAAAGACCACCAATACCCATTCCTCCTATCCATCTCCTCCTGGGTTAGGAAAAGTTTCAAGAAAAAGTTTAAGATAACGCTCAATCTGTAGCATAACTGTGGATTTCTTCTGGAATACGAGCAAAATGGACAGTTTTCAGAGAAATTTTACTCACCTGAGCTATGTATTCAGCAAGACCATGAGTCTGCAGCAACAAAAGAAATCCCAGTTATTCTCCCGCGAGAATGCTAATAAGACCACATTAACAGCCATGAACCAAAAATTTACTTACCAGAGTACTTCCATTGGCACCGTTTGTTAGCTGTTGTGTCTGGTTTTTTAACAAATTGAAGACATGCAACTCGGAGTCTCTTACATATGCAAGAAATAAGCCATTAGGAGATAGACGAGGATCGATGATTGGAGATTTCGGAGAACTTGGAACTATGAGCTCCGGATTTGGTGATGAAGAAAGATCCTTCATATACACCTAACCATTGTGACAAAACAAAAAAAGTAAACTACACTGAGTTAGAGTACCTCAATATTTTATATGAATGTTACTCATACACTAATGCAGCTGATAGAAAAGATTCAGACATTATGAAGATCAGGAACAAATCCTCTAGCTTATCTTGGAATCAATGACAAAACGGTAACTAAGAGCCCAACATATTACTGAGATTTGTTGAAAAAATTTCCAAACTCTCCCAAAACCGAAAGCCCCAACTAACCACTTGGTCAAAGACCTGTAATATGTTCTCCATCCCACCTATTATACCTTCCATCACATTCTATTGCCTATCCGAAGCTAGCTAAATCCATCTCTTTCAGTTCAAATTCATATGAGCTCTCTAAAAAAGGACACAATTTCAATAAACTCATCCAAATGCTTCAGGAGTCCTAACGAGAATAAACGTAGGACTGATTATAGAAGCAAAGGAATAACAGAACAAACCCCGGCAGGTAAAGGAACCACAATGAATCTCATCTTTAAGTTAGTCTTGACCCATTCATACCGAGTTACTCCTAATCCACGCTCCCGCGACCTCTCCCTTCTTAGCTTCTCTTCCGGTGAAATGTTGCTCTCATCAACTCCACCATCAGGAGGACTAAAAACCAAACTAGATTCACCTTTATTCACATCAAACGCGTACACCCTCCTATTCAAATTCTCTTCAGGGCTAAACAAGTAAGTGATCAAAGAGTCATCAGGACTAAAGCTGACTGCAGTTGGGGCTACATAACCAGGTAAAGGCGTCTGAACAATATCTTCAACCGCGAAAGGAACATCCTTTTTAGTCATATCCGCCATAAAGTGAGATCTTTTGATTCTCAAAAGGTATTTGATTCGTTTAAACGCCGTGACGCATGAGATCTACTGTCAACAATCTGCAAAATAACCATGGAAAAGAAAAACAAAATCTTTATCAGGAACATGAAGAGATTGAGAGATTTCAAAACTCAAAGCATCAAGCTTTCTTAATCACATAACAATATTTGACAATGTATACCAAAACCCTTTAAATGAGTGCAACACATCTTGAAACATACTCAAAAAAGGAGTCAACTTTATATGATGGTTCTGTAAATCAAAGCAAAATTAACAAAGAGTCAACTCCATCTTGAGTTTGACATCAATGGGTCTACAATTAATCTATCAACACCAACAATCAAATACATGCGTCATGAACGGAAATAGTAATCTTCGATTAACATTAGATAAGTGAAACTGAAGGATTGTTCGTAATTGACCCAAAAGAAGAATGTGAAAGGTGAAAAAGGAAGAAGGTGATTAGAGTTGAAGTTGGTGGGCTTACATTGGGAATGAAGCTGGATGATCAGAGAGATTGGGAGAGATGAGCTGAGAGCTGATAAGGATAAACTTACACAAATCGATAAGAACTGATTCAGCTATCTTGGTTGGTTTGTGATAGAGATAAATTTTATTTTCAGGTGAGGAAGGACTCGCAAATTCAGCAAGGTTCGGGGTTTTATTTAATTTTTTTTGAGGTATTATTCAATTAATTAAATGTATTATTTATGAATCCAAATAAATACAGTTTGGGTATTAATAGTTTTATTCAATTAATTATTCATCTGACCAAGGCAGATAGAATATTTAGGATTTAGTTATTATATAATGTACTTTACATGTTAAATTGAATAATGAATATCAACTACATATGACCAAAAATTTATGTATTTCTTGAAGAACATTTTTTGTCCCTTTTTACTAAAATTGACAAACGGAAAAAAAACATACCATAAAAAAATATGTTTAAACGTTATTATAAGAGTTCTTTCTTTGTTCTCGTTATCTTTCATTTTGTCCAAACAAATGTAAGAGCGAATAAATTGACACGTAATATTTGCATACAACCACAATTAATTTCATATTATAAACAATATCGTTTTAGATTGACTTATTTGAGTCATTCAAATACTCTATAGTTGTTGAAACAAAGAATTTCTTTTTGATTTTAATCACGTTCATATAGTAAACAATATAGTTGATGTTAATACTACCGATTCTAATCAAGTTCCAAATAAGATATGAGATTTTGCCTCCATTAGAAATTTGTTGTTTTAGGAATATAAATAGAAAAATTTTATATGCTCACAATCGAATATAGTCCGCTAATATAAGAAACACAAAAATCTCAGGATAGGACAATATTCTAGTACGACTAGGATCGGAACATGTTCTATATGTGAAGTGGAGCATTTTAATCACTTGTTCCACATAAAACGTAGTATACTATATAAATCTAGCATAGTGTATATACACAAGGCAAACCCGAGATACTTATCAATAGCGGCTTTTATAGCAAACCATCTTCAAATCCTAACTTATATATTTATCGTCTTATCTAAGATTTTTTGTACAAAACTATTTGCTCTAGACGAAGGCAACAGGGTAACATTATCTTCCTTTGCAATGGACTATTTAGAAATATATGTTTTGCAACTCCAATTCTTCGTCTTCACAAGATGAAACAAAACTTGGAAACGTCCCCTTTATGTCCCTACAATTTACCAAGATTTGTATATGATCAATCAACTCGGTCGAAGTGGTTCAAAATAGCTCACTGTAGTGTCTGGAATATAGAGGTTAGTCAATATAAACTCACTTTAGATATGGCAACGTCATGTTCTTGATGAGCGACGGATTCAAGGATACAAAATCTGTCCATTCATCTATATCAATTTTTCCGTCGTTTTTGCGGTCTGCTTCAGCAAAAGCCTGCCAAATATATATACCACCATTTCCTTATAAGTTACTTACTATTAAGATTATTCTTCAGTGTTAGATATAAAAACTAGAAATCTATAGACATGTATGCCATGGTGCGGAAGTGATGAATTTACCTTATCAACCATTACTTCAATCATATCTTCGGACACAACTAGTTCAGATTCGTGAAGAAGCGCGATAACCATCTCTTTCAACTAATCAAAACACAATTTCATTATGGTATACATGTTAGATCAACACGCATAAAGTTATTGGAGCAAAACTGTTTTAATCTGGTGTGTACCAAAAAAGAAATGGACTCACTTCTTCTCGCTCGATGAATCCAGTTTGTCGTAAATCGTACAATTTGAACGCAACTGCAAATTCAAGATGATAAATTCACTCTCAGATAACTTCATAAGAAAATAATATTGATTACTGAACATAGAATGAATGTGAAATAATTTTTGGGGTTAGAAGATTGACATTTGATTTTGTCATGGACCGGTGCGTTTGGATGAAAGACTCCTAAAGACCGGACAAATTCGCCAAACTCGATCACTCCATTTCGCTTCACATCAAATACATCAAATATCTGCGTATATAACATATTACAAAACAGAACTTTATACAAATTATAAACATATGTTTTATATAAATGCAACTTGTCTAGCTAGGTAGTCAATAACTTTAATATACATACCCGATCCGCAAAAAGATTCCTCCGGTTCCTATTTCTGAATAGAGCCAGCTGAAACTCTTCCTGCAACATCACACTTTTAAACTCTAACTAAACCTTATATAGACTGCCTTATTGCAGTTTAGGTCTATATGATCATTTTAGAATGAATGAAGAAAACCTTATGAATAAGACCATCATCAATAATTGAGCTGCTTAGCTTCTTGAACAGTTCATACAAAGCTTCCACTTCTGCTACCGTAACTATTGCCGCTCCCAAAAATAAGATTAGAGTTTTCTTTTTTCCAACTTCTACAACATAACATTTTAGATATACATATGATAACTAGTAAATAGGAAACAAAACTTAAAAACACTGACATGGCGTGACAGAGGCAAGAAGCTCGGGATCCTCGTAACCCGGCGGGCGTATTGCATTCTTCTTCTTCTTCTTTGACACAGAGCAGCCCATACAAACAACACCTTCTCTCAACTCTTAGTAGTCTTTGCTCTTCTCACTCTACGACCACACATAAATAATCGATTTCATACTACTTTCATTTCCAATGGTTTTACAAAAACGAAAAGAAAAGGTCCTAGAGAACAAACCAATTAAAATCGAGAGCAATTAATTATAGTTTGTAAATTGCTTATTTTGTCTTTGTCACGTTATTGACTTTTCTTGAGATATTTAGTCGAACTCATCAACACGAGGTTACCAAAATGTTCATAGTACGTTGACAAAAAAAAAAAAGATATATAAAAGGATAAAAACGTACATAAACTTATATATATATGGTATGTCTATGTATTATTAGAATAAATCACTAAAATATTTCTGAGTTTGACAAAAAAAAACGATATTGAAAAAGTTCGAAAAGACGTTTGTGCAAAAGAAGTCGACGGCTATATACGAACGATTATGTCATTGGTTTATATACATAATAATAAATGTATAAGATGTGGTTGGCCAAGTTACCCATTAATATAAAAGATAGTTGTAGCTTTCACGACAGCTACATTAAGCTCTTCCACCATATATACCATTTCAACCGAAATAGCCAAAACTAGAACAAAACAGCCTTTTCACTTGTTTAATACTATAATTTTAGTAATGGAATCAAATAAACAAAATGAAAACCAAAAGTCATATAAGTAGGCAACTCGTCGTAATAGCCAAGATAACCAACCGATGACGTATATCTCTAGGTGTACAGATAAGAGAGAGAGCTTTTGTTTAATCCCTTACTTATTATATTCCTAATAACAGAGATAACTTATCAAAGTCTCCTATGATATATGCATATAGATAACGCATAAATACAAATACCGGATCAAATTTAATCGATGTTGGTCCACGTATACGTGTGCATGAATCAGTTAATAGCTTATTTCTTTTGAATATATTTCTAACAATATGACGAGAACGCTTTGAAGCGACCAAAAGCGTTTAGAGGTCTCTAGAAGTAGCATTCAAGTTTGATACAACCATATAGGATAATCTAATGGAGCTGCATGGTAGGTGTGAGGATTTTTCGGGTACTAATGATTTTGGTAAATATTAAAATAATTAGAACCGAGTATACCCAAATATAACGAGTAAAATACATGTTTAATCATATTTTTCTAATCAGAAAATGGTAAATTTATAAAATTTTACAAGAAAATGGCAAAACCAAAAATTTGGACACAAAAATGCGAAATTCATAATTGATTCATAATAGTATAAGATAATTGATTCATAATAGTATAACGGAATCTTTGGCGAATTTAGAGAAGAGTTCTACTAATCAGAGCGGGTGACCCCGTTTATGCAATAATACAAAGTGAAACTTTATTGAAAATCACGAGAATGATACAACTTTTGTTGCTTTATTCAGTAATTATAGGAAATTGTATGTGTTTCATCCGAAAAAAGATAATACTTAAAAAGTTTAAGACAATTTTGTGGGTCAAAAATTGATTCTGTTTTTTTTTTTTGTTTTTGTGTTTTTTGTGGTGTGTGTGGAGCCACCAATGATCATGACCGGTTCTCTCATCTCGTTGTTTACGAAAAAGGTTCAAACCAAACCGGCCATGCAATGCAGGAAAGTAAAAAAAACAAGATGACGTTTGGGGTACTAATAATGACAATGACATTAGTATTTTTCTTAAGTATTAATAAATAGTCAGTGAACAACAACTTGCAAGTATGTATTGACTTTTTGATATATATTACTGATCTTTTGAATATTTTTTTTTTTGTGGTGAGACATCAAATTTGTCCTCTCCTTTGACTCTAAACCACCAAAAGTGTGTCTATCAAAAGCCCCAAACGCAAAACTCAAAAACATGTTAAAATTAGCAAAAATCTTCACAGACTACACCCACCAACCCTAATCATAAGATATCCCGGTTAAAACAAAGCTGGATTGAACTAAACCAACGGACGGTTCGGTGTGTCTAATGTCACGAAAGAACTAAAAACATATCCCGGTTTGAAGCATGGTTTGTGTTTTTATCATATACATAACATTTAACCGAGTTATACGAAATCTAGTAACAAGATTCCGTAAGAACAGGACATATATTTTTTTGACTTTCTTTAAAAATTCAAGAAAACCACAAAGATGTGATAAATCTTCATGAAACAAAAAAGCCATTGGAAATAGAAGAAAGATTTTCTCAGCAATTTTCTCGAGAAAAAAAGAAATGAAAAACCAGAGAGAAAGAGAGCTGCATTTTTTGGCAAAAGGATTGATCGAAGAACTAACCTGAGAAAATGTGTGAATCTCCTCTCCTCTCCTCTCTCTCTGACTCTCTCTGTGTGTTCTTTGTTATTGTTGTACGCCTCTTCACTTGTCTCAAAAATCTAGAATAACAATAATTATGTGTAACAAAACAAGAGTGGCCTGCCTCTAATTAAATAGAAGAAGAAGAGGTTCCCAAGATCGGTTCGGTTTTTGTGTCCATCCATGCGCAGATGGATCGCGATGTTTATGTCGGTTTCCTCAAAATAAATATGTATTTTCTATAAGTTATAATATAAAATGTATGTTGCAGACTCGTAGTACTAGTACATGTATAAATTTAATTTAAAGTTTATGACAAAAAAATAATAATAATATCAAATACTACTACTATTGGTTTTTTGAAAGAAACCCCACGAGTTCTTCCACCGCACTTTCTTTATTTCCTTTTTGACACTTGTGGCTGTTGACACATAATAATAATCATAATTAAACTTGTACAAAATATAAAATTCATTTCTATTAAAATATGTCTTTCTTTTTTTTTTTTATGTAACATAAATAAAAAGACCCGTAATTATGTAACATAACATGAATAAACAGGATCATCATAGCAAATGGGCTACGAGTCTGCTATATATATAGGGGTTGGAACTTGTCAGCTCATACAATGAGAGCTTTGGCCCAAATACATTCATGTTCCTACTACTACTCTTTGCCTAATTCACATGCATGTGCCTAACCTTTCTAACTAACATTGCTATGACGATACTGTTTTTTAAACATTAGTTTCGCTATCATGGTTATAAAAATAGATTTTTGTTTGGTATATGTGGTTTCTTATTTTAAAGTCATAACCCATAACTATTTTTTTTTGGAAAGGATCACAAACAAAAAAATAAATAATGAAATACTCATGAAATAGAAATTTGGTGAACAAAATACCCTTAACCGGAAAATAAATCTTAAGAACAAAAGTAGCTACTTCAAAACACCATTTGAATCGTTTTAGTTTTCAGTTTTACTCAAAGCTCGTGTCATCAAGGGACATAGTCTGGACTAGTTCCAAAGAGTTTGTTACATTGTGATACATTCCATTTGTTTTCTCCAATTTCTTCTCTAACTTCCGCAGTGAGCACTTCTTTTCATCTATCTCCTTCGCTTTCGTTCTCACTCTGTCTCTTGCTGCTTCCAATTTTCTCAGCTTCTCTTCATCATTCTCTTTTACTGTGATCGGGAAATGAATTTCCGGTTTGCTAATGAGGATACCAGTAAACGAAAGATCATATTAATCAGCAGTTACATATCAATGCTAGGAATAAAAACTCAAACGCTAACTTGGAAAATAAGAAGATATATTTGGAAGCTCCCCTGTCAAGTTTTGAGCTTTACGGTTTTAAATGCAAGAACAGAAATGGATACAAGGATCAAAAGTCAAGTACCTGCACCCAGAATATATGAATCCATTTCCTTTTGCGATAAAACCATCTAAAGAGACTGCACCACCACCATTGATGTGTGGAAGAGCTGCTTCAACTTGCTTTTGGGTCTCATATACCTGTAAATTCTCAAAGAGACTATAAAACAAAGTCTCTCTAAGCCCGTATCCTGAGTATGTTTGTATACTGAGCTCCTCTATAGCCAAATCAATCATGTTCACGGCATAGCCTTTGAAACCCGGTATGGGATCTCCATCGGACAGCTTCGGGCCTTCCATGGCTAATTTCTTCTGAGGATCGTTCTCCAAAAGTCCATCCTTCCAAGGTCTGCATCGTTGGAAAACATCACCAGAGAACTTATATATTTCTGTCAGAAACGATTTTAAGCAGCTATCCAAAAGTTGAAAGAATACCTAATTGCATCAAGACATAGAACATGAAACCGATGGTTGGTTATAGATCTTCCAAGTTTATCTGCTTCAGACTGAAGCCTGAGATACTCAGCACTACTCGGGCCACATTGTGCTGATTTACATACAAAAGCGAGCATTATATCTTCTCCCAAATATTCAGACAGCACCCTGTCATACCAAATAACTTCTACATCATATACAAGAGTTTGGGCCCAAGTATAGATACTATGATCAGGAACACTGAGGGGAAAAATTGATGTCACCTGCTAAGGGAGGTGGAGGGAACTGAACCAAGAAGCGCTACAAGGCCAAACACTCCTTTTTTTGACAGAATCAGAGACTGTGGAGGCGGAGCCTCTCTGTACAAACAACAGAAAACCGATGCTGCAGTGTCCTGATGCTTCTCTTCAATCTGTTTCATCATTGATTCTTTGGTGGATAGGCATTCTGGGAACGTAGCACCAAAAGGTTCCAGAGAAGCTGTGATAAAGGCAACATGAACAGGTAAGAATTGTCAGTTTGTGCTATCATTCGCCATTCTTTTGTCTCAGAAACTCAAAAATAAAGCTTTAAGTGTTTTCAGAATAAAAAGATGAGGGGAATGTTGTAGACGCCAAATAGAGGGCACAGTAAACCACAAAAACGCGATAAATTAGCATTAATGCAACTTCAATCCCCATCATAGTTATCAAAGTTTTGCAGCTTCAGTCAGATCTAAACCAAGATAATAGTTACCTTGCAAGGTATTCAACTCTTCTTTAGCATGGTTTTGTTCATCTTCCAAACATTTTAGGCGCTCTTCTACTTCCACTCTGTGTTCACTGTATCTAATGAGTTTTTCTTTTAATAACTGCAGAAAAAGGGGACCATTTTCAAATTGAGATGTTAACTCGGAATTAAAAAAGTAATCATTCTAGATTTTGTTTTGCTTATACTAAGGCATGAATGAAACGTAAAGATCAAATCTGTGACTCAAATGGTGATGGCCATACCTCAGTGAACTGTGGCATATCCATCAGGCCAGTTTGGCTACCAAGAGCCGATGACGATGCTCTAATGTTCAAAACTCTAAACTGTGAACATGGAGTTTGTCCAGTTGGAGTAACCGATGAATTTGTGGTTGAAACCATCTTTGACTGAGGTGTTAAACTCATCCTTGGATAAGGTGTTGAACACCCAATCTCATCTCTTTCAAATGTTTGAGCAGGCGTAAGCTGAATCTGTAGATTAAGACCACATGTTCTCAACAACTTGCATATTCTACTCATGGTAAAAACATATTATAAGATAACCTAGTCCACAAATTTCTACCTTTAAGATCATATGAATCTCGGGAAATCGAGAATGGAAAACCCTGAAAGAAAAGTCACCCTCACTCTCAGGTAAGGAGAGAGTAGGAACTTTGCAGAACCCATGGACAAATGCATATCTGATTGAACTCTCAACGCCACTTGAATCAAAATCAATGCTCATGGTATGGAAATATCCAGATTTTTCGTCATCATGGATACTAGTATCCATAAGACCATCTGAATCCGTCACTTTGAACTTGAGGTTTGTAAGATTTGTACCAGCAGCACAGCAGTCGGGAAGCTGATCAGAAAAATCAATTTCAGGATGAGAAAGAGAAACAGAAGTCCCAAACAAGAGAAACGTACACATTAAAACAATCAACCTGTTTTACGGGTACTTACCTTTGTTACGAGCCTGAGCTCTCGTTTCTCAATCATTGACTCTTTCTTGAAGATCTCTTCAATACCAGACATAACCGAGAGTGATACTAGACAGATTAAAAAAAAAATACATTAGAAAATAAGAAGATATTTATGGTTACATCTTACAAAAGAATGGTAGCAGATGTTACAAGATTTCCCATAGCCAGCCGTGACTTGGAGAATTCCAGACAGATCAACGCAGCCACAACTATCAACCTATGACATGACATGATCAATGAACTTAAAGAGTGAATATAACATTGGTTAATACAGAGTCAACAAACAGACCAATTAACTAGAAAACTAAGCTTATAATATGAGTATTAATTCTAGATGTTTAACCAAGTTATCTAATAAATGAAAAGATATTGAAAAATTCTTGTTCAGTGAAAATAATTGCATGCAAATAAGCTCCTCGCACCTTTCTGTTTAAGCCCATCGAGTCTTTGATACAATAGCCCTCAGTACATATCAGAACATTAGTACCTTCTGCAACATGGTTATTATATCCATCGAACACCTGCATAAAGAAAAAAAAAAATGTACTCAGCTTGATTTGATGGAATCATCTTATTACGTAACAATTGAATGAATAGACTTTATATTAATTATACCTCCAATATATAATTTTGAACAGTATAACCTGGAAGCAAAATTTTCAAAACCTCTGGATACATCTCAACAACATGCTTCAGAGGCCCAGGACTAACTGAAATATGAAAAGCTTGTGCACTAAATAATCATTCTACACAAAAGTTTATATCTCAAAACACATCCTACTGTTGTGAGTTTTCTCAGTTCCATAAACAGAGTAGAAATTAGAAAAGACCATTTTGTTGGAGTAACATTACTGATCGATACACTCCAGCTCTTATTTTGTTCCACGTTTAAGTATATCTTGATAACTCTTTCATGTATCTTACTACAAGATTTTGTAGCAAAAAAACAGAATTAAAGATTTAGGCTTACCTTTACAAGAAACTGAGACAGAAAATGGTGCGTCCTTCGAGCGTATCTCTAAGGTTGCCTCATAACCTGGTCTGATCTGATCTAACCAATCAGTCTCAACGAATATATTCTGCATAACTTTCAGAAAATTAGAAAGCTATACACTCTGCCAGAAAATCAAGTCTTCTCCAGCTGCCACCAGGGGCCTAACTTGGTAACTACCCTCCCTTGACAACAAAAATATAGTCATAACATTAGTGCTTGAAGATGTTATATACCTCGACTTCGAGAATTCAATCATCTACCAGGTTAGCCTCAATCACATCAATCTTTCTTTGGAATCTAGGGCTGGATTTCAGTTCAACTTCCAGAGTTGGAACAGAAGTGAATGGTATCTGATTTCCATATTCATCAAAGCAAGCGATAGAGCAAGGAGGAAGTGAAGACCCCACCCTGTACACACCATTATATTACTCAAATTTGAGATCTTAAGTGCAGGAACAAGAGAAAGGTCACATGTATATGCCTTTCTGAAGAATATAAGAGTCTTACTGAACACTATACTGCTGCGCAGACTCATGATTAGAAGCAAGTTTCCAACTTCCCACTTTTGACGACGGTTCAACAACCACCTTTATCTTAGCAGTAATCGATTTTCCCTGAAAGGAAAGCGTTCGAACAATTGGTTATATGGTTAGTCGAGAAACTTAAGTGGCAGATAAAGATTATAACATTGCTTACAATAGAGAAACAAAAGTTGTAAATGCCAACTTTGTTGAACAAGTTGGGGCAGTTTGACTCAAGTGGAAAGATGTAGAGACCATGAACACCGCTACAGGATGTAGGAAAACAACGATGTGAATGCAAAGTTTTGGTATTATTATCCTTTGATTTTATATTCGTGTCTTGAAACACTACTTCCATAAGCATTTCTCCATCCATTTTCACAATATGTTTCTGATCCAACTTTTTCAACACTTTGAAAGGTGTGAAGCTAGCCGGTCGAACAACTGCAACAATCTGTTGCGGGGGAGTTTCTCCAGCATGCACGAAATCACCAACTGATGATTCCTACAGTATGCTTCGCTTAATTAAAACCCTTTGGGAAACATTGGTGTGAAAAGTATTTAATATATGGATGCATAAGCAGATGAAGGCACATACATGAAAAAGACGAAGAAAGTGAGTTAATACTTAAAAGACAGTCATGTCTGGAATTATAATATCAAACTCCATTACTATATCCGACTCCTTTATAGTAAGAAAAGAAACGTTCATACCCCATTAATGTTCAATGCTCTGCAATCATTCTCATCTAGCATATCAATTCTCGATGGATCCTTTTCCCGTTGCTTCTCAATTTTTCTATTCCATTGGGTTTCATCTAGAGGTAGACACTGTTCAAAAACATCTGTAAGAGTGAATTTAAGAGAGTATGCAAAAGAAAAAGAATATGATTAAGGGTTCAGCAGAAGACCATTCCAGAGTCAATAATACTGATTGGAAAAGATGAAGAACTTCGTAGTTCCAATCTTGAAATTCCTTTAGTCATTGAAAGTATACATCCCTCTTCTTCAGAGTATTTGATTTGCCTAGATCAAAAATTCAGATTCAGAATACAAGAATTAAAGATAGTGAACTCATCCAGTATTCAGAACTAGTTAAATGGAAAAAACAATTCACCTGCATAAAATCCGGGCATCACCTGCTCAGAAAGCACATAGAGACAGATCAATTCAACGTTTTTCTAATTTGTAGCTTAAATGATAGTTGAGAAGGTACTTACCACCCGCTTCGTCGTCGAAACCTTCAATGACAAAATAGTCAATTGTCGCATAGACATCATTTTTGTGAACCCCTCCACATGCACCTTTCAGAATCCTGATCTTCTGTCCACTCTTCCATGACATCCCTTTTCTCTTCATAACACGGTGCACCCTCACAGCTAGAAATCAAACGCAATGAAGTTACAAATAATATTTTGCAAGGAATAAATAAAATATGACAATATTATCACTCAACATCATGAACCGTTTAGTGCACGTTTCTGGTTACTCATTGAATATATTTGAAAATGGTTATACCAAACAATTACTTTTTATCTTGATGAATGCATTGGGCATGCATAGTTGTTTGCAGAGGCATACCTTTACAATCAGACGAAATGCAAAGAGCTTTTGTTATCCAAGGAATCAAAAATAACGACTGCGTCATCTTCGCCTGATGCCTCTTCTTCATCATAAGTCTTATGCATCTCAAGAACCCAACTCTCATAATCCTTCCCCACTTGCTCAAATACTAAAGGTTTTTTTCCTCTATGAAGCTCAATATTGACAACTGTAAAAAAAAGAATAAAATATATTTTAGTTACTAAAAGAAGAGCAAAAACAATGGATTTTAAACTGACCGTTATCCTTCTCCTTTGATTTAGTGCCAAAGTTTTTCAGAGCCAAAGTGAAGGGGCTTTGACTTGCAAGATCGGTCTGCAAAAGCATGTTTAATAATCAAGTACAATTGTAATAATAAGTAATAACATTAACTAATCAAGGTTAATGTTAGCTCACTTTTGAGGGCGTTGGGCTAAAACCAGCATCCAAATCTGTAACCACCAAAAGTTCAAATGAAACTTGCTCACTTAAAACAATTTGCAACAGATACATATACAATTGATTATGTGAGGCATCATACCAACAAAGCATATCACCCTTTGACAAATTTTCTGCATAGTAGTGGCTCTGTCTCCCTTTTCCATAAACGGAATTGATGCCTACACAAAGTTGAGCAAGGATTCTTGACATACTATAAAAATTTGCCAAATAATAGTTAAAACATTGTCTGGTTAAAGAACTGTAAATACACCAGGAAGACCATCTAATGGTACCAAAGAAGACTAACCCAAGAGACTTCTGGGAGTAGACGACCAAGTCTTCTTACAGAAAGACGGCTAAAAGTTTTGAAGCTTTCAGAAACTTTGTATCCTTCCTTTCCTAAGCTTTCCAAAATAATATTAATGCTCTCTTTATATATGCTCTTTTTTTCCTGTCACATACATAGTTCAGACTTGAAAAATTTCAGTTCAAGAAGGTAACTAATGGGCAAATTCGGTTCTTTGGAAAGGATAGGCATACTCGTATGATTGGAAGATAAACAAACTTAAGGCGAGCGTTTGCCTCCTGTGATGTCAATGACCCTGGATGAAAAAATATAGTCATCCTCCAAACGATAAGATGAATACTTTTAGTTCCAACATTTCAGGGTGCTACAGAAAACGTTTATTGAACCCTTGTTTCAGTATCTCCACGTAAGTTACATTAGCTTTCATTTTCGCTACACAAAAAATGACAGGCTTTCTGAGAATGTCGATAAAAAATGTTACTGATCTGTTTCTATATACACAAACACACTACTGTAGTTTTTTAACAAGGGACATAAACGCTTTTCATTTCAATCTAAATATATGTTCATTAGAAGATATCTAATGTTTGCTACCTAATGCTAGAGCAAAAGCAGCTAGATGCTTAACTGAAAAGAACTAAAACTGTCGAAGGGTTGATACCTTTGGTTATTTCACTGTGTTTGAAACGAATCTGAAACCAAAATTCTTTACCCTTGGAGTTCAGGTTGGTGGTGGCAACCTTTCCACCTGCTATCTCAGCTAAATCATCTCCATTGACCTGGAAAACGTATATAGAAAAAAAGACCAAGGAAAGTATAAAAGATTGAACCTAAGACTAAGAGCACTAAAAATATCAAACCCCAACATCTTTGGAAATTAAACAAACCTGAAACTCTACAGGCCTTTCAGTCCTCCCAGTTTTAGAGATTTCATCACACTACAGGTTGACAATTAAAAAATAAAACCTCTGATAAAGAAACACCATAGTTAAGGGAATCAATACATATTGTATTAATATTAGCCAACGAAAACCTGGATGTAAGGAAAATATATATCCTTAAGTCTGCACTGAAGTTGATATATTTCTGGGATCTTACATTCCGATTTAAATATCTCAATCTGGAATAAAACAGAAGAGCACATTCAGATAAGCAGAGGCAAATTATAACTCGCTGATTCATGAAAATAGAGAAGCAGATATTAAGGTCACGCAGGTGAAAGCGAACAGATTGTTATACATATAAGATTCGAGAACAGCACCAAAAACATTTAATTTATGCACAATCTTATCATTCAATATAAAGGTATCACTAAAGGAGATGAAATAAACAGACATGGAGAATAAGTTGTTAACAGTGATTAACTCAAGAAATCCAACTGGCTCAGAATTTATGAGAGCATTCGTCTCCAAGAAGTAGCAACATTAAAAAAAAAATCTACCTTTGTGAAGCTTCCATGAGGTGATAACTTGATTTCCTCCTCCAGAGGATCCCTCATTCCACCATCAGCCTTTCAAAATTTTTAAATCCACCCATTATAGACATAAACTATGACGAGCAACAAAGGAAGATGAACGTATTATTACCTTCCAGTTTTTTCCTAAGACAGAACGATTGTCAATCAAAGCTTCTCGATTGAGTTGCAAGGTGAATACTTTCTTAGACTGTTTCGTCTTTGAAGAAACCAAAGTACGCCTTATCATAGAAGAGAGTTAAAATGCATCAGGGAAGGCAGACAATCATTGGTTGACGTCAACATCAATAGGTAAATGGATAATAAATTATCACCTTCCCAAATGCATACAAGCATAAGGACCTCCATATCCAAACATCCCAAAGAATGGCTACATAGCAAAAGAGTGAATCTTCTTCAGAATAGTGAAATACTCTATTTTGACACATAGAATACTGTATTAGTCTTGTCGAGATCATTAATGTTCAATTCAAATATGTACGTCTTGTTATGTAGAAAGACTCATGATTATTTATAAACTGCAAGCAAAAACTTGTTCTAAGATATTTGAGGCAGAGTTAAGTACCATAAGATATGGTGGTTCACCTCCAACAGCCTTGGATTTGTGAGACCTATGTAATGAAGCCCCTATTTTCCCCCTGCACAGTGTTTTAAAAAATGAAGACTGCTTAAAGATAAAACTCCCGGTATGAAGTTACTTGTGTTATAGCTTTCGAAGTAAAATTAATACTTTTTATCAATATAATCCATGTTTTAAGAACCTTACCATTTATCAATAGAATTTGCTTCGCTACTGTCCATTCCAGGACCAGAATCGAAGATTGAAATCCGATCCCCGAGAACATCGACACTGCAAAAGCAATTATATGAAATCAAAAGAGAAAACTCATTTAAGTATATGACCTTTTAGGACAAGAACAAACCTAATCAGTCTTCGTTCTCCGCGCGAACAAGACCACACAGCTTGCAGAGAATTATCCTGTGATATAACAGCATGTAAATTGAAGCTCATAAACCAGAAAACTAACACAGTCCATCATCTGATCCGCAAAATGTTTATCAAACTCTTGTAAGTGGAACAAACAAAACCTGTAAATAACTTTTATCAGTTCACCAAACAACTACACCATAAAGAGAGTTTGGTTAACGCGAGAATCTCAAATATTAACTAACCCCCCTGCCAAATACTAGTCAGTACCTCCTAAGTGCATTAAAACTGCCGCTAATACCAACTGAATAAGTCTTCACCTCTGGCTTGTTCTCAACCTTTCTCCAAACATAGTATCTCTAAATGACTCATTTAACTTATCAACTCCAAATGTCAGATCTTTCATCTTCCTAAAAAGACCAAGGACCACAACATCAACGTAAGCGAGCAACAGCCTGATGTCTACTAATTCAGCATGTTTCTCCTTCCTGTTCCCAGGATTTACTCTTTGCTTCTGCATCTTGAAGAACAGTTAAAGATCACTCTCAGCTTTCTTTTCCACCCAAAAATTCAGTTCAACATGAAGCAGGAGTATATCACAACATATCCATTATCTCCCAAGGGCTCTCACAGGACCGCTTATACTTTTAGTTACAATTACTGTCTTTGAGAGATTTCATCGAGCACATGGAGGGTGTTTTTCATCTTGACACATGACTTCAACTTATACCACCTTCTCAGCACTATCTTCCCACAAACGAGTTTCTAAAACTGCTCCAGTTCTCGTGCTGAGTTTCGTAATCTTCTCCTAACTAAGCACCAACTCCTCCCAGATCCTTGCGAAAAAGATCTCACCTTTGATGGAGATAGACGAACTCTGATACCGATTTTACCGGTTAACGAGAGTCTCTTCTACCGAACCAATCTCTTAATACCAAATTCCTATTAAACCGTAAGCTCTCATCTAACGAACTTTACCAGATAGTTGCTGATCTGTCAAACGAGCTACAATCTACTACAAAACCCCTTACCCTAAACTACAGTGTTCTTGCACTAGACTTATAAAAGACTCATTCAAAAGTCTTTAAAGAGGTATTTTTTATTGAGAAACTTACAATCAGATCTGCGAGAGCTGTCTCAAAGCTATAAGTTTGTGGTAGCTCTTTGAGTAAATCAGTATCAGGTGTTAAATCCCACATGTTCTGCAAAATATTAAGAACAGAACCATCACTAAACAAAGCTTAAGGAGACAATTATACATATCAAAACTATATAATAAAACTAACATCATACATAGTAGAAGCTTCTCCAGACCCATCCTGATCCAGAGTTATTAAATCAAAGAACATACAAAATTTTCATAATTAGTTAAATCAACACATTAAAAAACATCTATAGCAAGTATCAAAATGAAGAGATTAAAGAAACCAACTCACATCAAGACGTATTATATTGATCAAATCGGGTTTAAATTTCTCGAATCGAACGGTTTCTTTAATCTTTTCGCCGTTGAACTCGAGAAAAGATTTAGCAGCAAGGTTCCAATCAACCGGCTTCCTCTTCTTACCGGACAAGACACAATTTTTCCGAGTTTTGTCATATTCATCTTTCACCAGATTAACAAAACTCTTCATTGGCATTTTAGTTTCAGGGTTAGTGAGTGTGAGTGTCACACTAGTGCTGTTTGGTAAAAGAACCTTGAGCCTGTAAAACTTATCTCCATCTTCATCTTCATCACTTAGAAATAGTACTCTCCCAAGCGGTCTCTTCTTACTCATCTGAAATTTCAACGCACATGATTCAGAAGAGAAGCTACTGAAAACAAAACAAAAAAAAACATATATCGTACCACAGATACATGTTTTTTTTTTACAAAAGGGTGTGTTAGCAATTGTTTGGTGACGTAGAATGCAAGTAACTAAAAGCTACATTTACATCTATTAATATAAGTGCCTGTAAACACCACAATTATAAGACAAGAATAGATTTGTATATTGGAAAAATTTTTACAGAAGAATAAGAAGATTTCAGAAAAAATAGGCCAAGATACATATAGAGTCTTCTTCTTCTTCGTCGCTAGACCACCATGGCACCACATTATCAATGGTCTCTTAAGGTAGCTCTTAAGTAAGAGCCATTGATTTATAATTTGAGATGAACAACTCTTAGGTTTTGTGGCGTTTGATTTAACATAAGAAAACAAAAAACAAAAAATAAAACAATAAAGAATTAACGTAGGTTTTGGCAGAGAAATCAACTATAACACAATACCTTTGATTTTGCAAGACTTTGATTTTTCACTATAACACAATACCTTTGATTTTGAAAGACTTATTAGTTTTTTTTTTTGAGTAACCCACCAAACGCTAGGAAGAGAAGAAAGAGAGAGACAACTTAGAAGAAGAAGAAGCGAGAGTGTTGGGAAAAAGTAGGAAGAGGAAGAGTCAAGGTGAGTAACGAAGAGTCAGCAAATTTTATAATGAATGTTTTTACTAATAAAATGATTTTTCTATTGGATTATTAGTGGCTCCATTACTTTACCCAAGACATGCCAAAAGAAATAATGTGAAAATGTTCGAAAACACTTGAGCAAAAATGAAATGGAGACTCAAAATATCCACAGAGAATCGAACTCATGAGCATACTTTGAACCATCGAGCCACAAAGAACATTTCATTATTATTGCAATCAAACAATACATATAAACATATACGCATAAACACACACATATATATATATATGCAATTAATTCAAAATAAATATATTTATTCGTTAAAAATAAATTTATGATTTGATATAAAACTAAAATAATAATAAGTTCAATAATTATGATAAAATAAAATAATAATGATTAAATATAAAACAAGAATTATTATTTAAAATAAATAAACTAAGATAAATATGAAATACAAAAATAAAATTATGAAATAAAAGCAATGAGTGATATTTTACGACTAATAAACAAAAAAATAAGAGAGATTATATTTATTAGATGCTAAAATAAATATGTCATTATTGTAAATGTTTATTTTTATTTTAATCATAATTGTTATATTTAATCATAATTTTATAAGAGAAATTCTCTTGGATGCCATTGTTTTAGTGGTATTTTTTGGAAAAAAAACTTTTAATGGTATTTTTTGGAAAAAATTACCTATTTTCATGGTATTTGAAGTGAATTCCCCATTTTATATTTAGTATTTATTTAGTTTAAATTTTAATAATATTTGTTTCTTTTATGTATATAATAATATTTTTTGTATTGAAAAATCAAATCAACCATTGAGATTTTTAGTTTATTATTTTTAATTAAATTTATTGTCTATATACAAATTTTGTTTGGTATAATAGATAGATGTTATTGTGGCTCAATGGTTGAGAATGAGTGAAAAAGTGTGCAAAAGTCATGAGTTAAAACCTTCATGAGCAAAAAATGAAATTATAATGATTTAAGATATAGTGACGATGAAGATGTGTTATTATAATTAAAACTTTAGGAGATATATACATGAATCTTTTTTTATAGTATTGTAGATGAGGATATTCAATTTCACTAACATATAACTTTGATTTGTTTATCCACCAAAGAAACAATGATATCTTCCACTAACATATAACTTTTTCTATATCAGAGAAGTACACAGAGGTTTTGATATTTTCGGTAAAACACCAAACTTTTTTTATATTACCAAAATATCTAGAACGTTTTTCTAATTACTGAATCGCTCCAAATCTTTTGCTATATACTGTAAAACCTCTATAAATTAATACTCGATAAATTAAATATCTCTATAAATTAATAAATTTCTCCGGTTCCATGTTGCGACC
The DNA here is from genome assembly GCA_036452645.1 of Capsella bursa-pastoris. Classification (NCBI taxonomy): domain Eukaryota; kingdom Viridiplantae; phylum Streptophyta; class Magnoliopsida; order Brassicales; family Brassicaceae; genus Capsella; species Capsella bursa-pastoris. Next base: position 7,918,618 of record CP144196.1, read on the forward strand.
AATGTAATTTTAGACACATTGCGATAAAATAATAAAATAATATTTTTTTTGAAAATTCTTTGTAAATATATGGTTCCATCAATATTATAAAGGAATTAATAATTAGGTAAAATTTTCAAAATACATGTATATATAGAGAGACAATAGTTTTTGTTAGAGTTTATTTCTAATATTTTACTATATAAAAAATTGTTAGCATTTTCTTTCAATACATAATAATTATTATTTTCTTTGTAATTGATTATATAAAATACAATTATCATGATTAAATTTTATTTTTAAACAATTTTTTATAAAAACTTTCCAAATTAAAAAAACAATCTCTCTATAAATTAATAATTATTAACTTATGATAAATTAAAACTTCTATAAATTAATAGATATTCATGGTCCGAACATTATTAAATTATAGATGTTTTACTGTACAAGAGTACTACATGAAGAGAAGAGAACTTTTTAACAGTAGTAAACCTAAGAGTCAGCCATAGATGTCAAATGTTGGTATTTGTCCGTTGTCTTCTTTACCTTTTTCTTCAACCTACGCAACGAACAATGCTCCTCAGTCATCATATTTTCAGCTTTTCTTTTTCTGTCTCTTGTTATTTCCATCTGCACCAATGCCTTCTCTTGCTTCTCCGTTACGGTTATTGGAAAGTGAACTTCCGGTGTGCTGACACACAAAAACCCAAAAAAAGATCATCAACGCTCACAGTTAGCAAATGACAAAAGAAAGCACAAATCTGCAAGTTTTAAAGTTCCAAACTTAACAATTGAAAATGAGTTTTTAAGGATAACAAGAAAGTGCACGTACCAGCAACCAGAGTATATGAAACAGTTTTCTCTGACGATCACACCATCTAGAGACACAGCGTCTTCACCATTGATGTGTGGAAGAGCTGCTTCAAGATCCTCTGCGGTCTCGTATACCTGCAACTCTCCAAATAATCCATAGAATAGCGTCTCCCTAAGCCCGTGACCAGAGTTTGATTGTACAGTCAGCATCTCTGAAGCTAAATTTATCATGTTCACAGCATAGCCTTTGAAACCGGGTATAGGATCTCCATTTTGCAGGTAAGGGTTATCCATAGCTAATCTCTTCTGAGGATCATTCCTCGCAAGTCCGTTCCTCCAAGGTCTGCATGTTTTGATAAGATTTGGCTAAGCAATTGTTTGACAACAAATCCGAAAGTACAAGGAAGAGTACAAAAATACCTGGTTGCGTCAATAGAAATAACAAGAAACCGATTGGTGATAGATCTTTCAAGGCTAGCTGCTTCAGATTGAAGCTTACAATACTCATCACTTTTAGGTCCAAATTTTGATGATTTGCACACCAATGAAAGCATTGTGTCTTTACCCAAATATTCTGACAAAACCCTGTCATACCAAATAACTTAAGAAACTGAAGATTTTCCCTAAGCGTAGACACCATTTAATATGATTAGACATATTGTGGCTATAAATTGATGGCACCTGCTAAGGGAGGTGGAGGCAACTGAACCGAGAAGCGCCACAATACCAAATATTCCTTTATTTGAAAGAGTAAAAGACTGTGGAGGCGGAGCCTTTCTGCACAGGCAACAGAAAACCGATGCTGCAGTGTCATCATACTTCTCTTCGATTTGTTTCATCATTGATTCTTTGGTGGATAGGCATTCTGGGAACGATGCACCAAGAGGTTCCAGAGAAGCTGAGACAAAACTCACGTGAACAGGGATAGTGTTTCAGTAACAAAAATAAGAAAAATAATGCAGCTTTAAACCCCATCATAGTTATCAAACATCGCAAATCAAGATAATAGTTACCTTGTAGTGTACTCAATTCGTACTCAGCATGTTCATATTCAGCCTGCAAACATTTTAGGCGCCCATCTATTTCAACTTGGCGCTCTTTGTATTTATTGAGTTCTTCTTTTAAACTCTGCAAGGACGAAAGAAACATTTTTTCAAATATGCTGCTGAGAGGAACTTGGAATACAAAAGCTAGATTATTCTAGATATTGTTCTGCTTTCACTAACGTATAAATAAGAAATGTCAATATTTGCCACTGATGACCATACCTTAACGTACTCTGCCATATTTATCAGGCCAGTTTGGCTACTGGGAGCCAATGAAGATGACCTAATGGCCAACACTCCAAACTGTGAACTTTGAGTAGCCCATGGATATTTTATTCCTGATTCCGGTGGTGTAGTCGTCTTTGGATAAGGTGTGGAATACCCAATCTCATCTCTTTCAAATGTGGGAGAAGATGTTAACTGAATCTGAAAATCGAAAAATAAGAAAATCAATGAGAATCAGTGAGTTAACATGACATGAACTGAAAATGCTACCCATAGTAGAAACATATTGCAATATATACCCAATTTCACCAGTTACTAGTTACTACCTTAAAGCTCATATTCAACTCAGGATATCGAGAATGAAAAACCCTGAAAGGAAAGACACCTTCATTCTCTGGTAGGGAAAGAGAAGGAACTTTGCAGGATCCGTGGACAAAGGCATATCTGACTGTACTCTCGACGATACTTGAATCAGATTCAACGCTCATTGTATGGAAGCACCCGGATTTTTCATCATGATGGATGCTAGTATCCAAAGAACCCTCTGAATCCGTCACTTGGAAGATGAGGTTCATTAGATTTGAACCAGCAGCACAGCAGTTGGGCAGCTGATCAAAACAAACAATTTCAGGATCGGAGTCAGTAAAAAACAAGTTCTCGACAAAAGCTTGGAGTCAAGGCACAAAACCAAACTACGCCAAAAGAATATATACCTCTGTTACAAGTCTTAGCTCTCGTTCCTCAATTTGAGACTCTTTCCTGAAGATCACGTCATTACCATACATTACGGAGAGTGATACTGTAGAGAAACAAAGACACTAGACAATCAGCAAATCATCAAAAATACAGAATGAGACTAGAAAAATATAAACTTGAAGAGATCACGTAACCAGATTTCCCATAGCCTTCTGTGACTTTAAGAATGCCAGAGAGATCAATGCAGCCACAACCATCAACCTATCAAATGATCAAATAAGAGTAAATAAAACCAGAATGTAAATTAATTAAGAAACTTTGTCATCCATATAGTGTACAATGGTGAGAGCACCACAAAGATATCTTTGCTTTAGTAGAATAAGCTTCTCACACCTTACGGTTAACACCCATCCAGTCTTCGATACGGTAACCAACAATATGTATCAGAACATCGGTCCCCTCTGCAACATGGTTATTATATCCATCGAACATCTGCATGAAAATTATGATCAACCTGATTAGAAGGAAAAAAAATTACTGTAAAAGAACGTTCATAGACCTATATTATATACCTCAATGATAAAATCTTCGACAGTAGAACTGGGAAGCAAATTTTCCAAAGCCTTGGGATTATTCACAGCAACTCGTTCCAGAGGCCCGGGATTAACTGAAAGAAGAAAATTTTGTCAGGGAAAACAATTTATACATATTAGAAAGATTATTGGTTCATTTTGCATGTCCTTACAATGTCATTTGATAAATAGATACAAGCCATAGACTATACTCCCTAATTACATAACTATCACAGATATTCATTTTTTCAGTTTTGTAAGGGGCGAAGAAATTACAGGAAGGTTCCTAACATAATAGTAACAACTGAAAGATACACTTCGGCTCTGAATTTGTTTGGGTGCAAGACAACTTTGACGAGCCTTTTTGTCGTTTTAAATATTAGCTTCTGCAGATATACACTTATAAGTATAAAGACCAATACTACAATTAAAGCTTACCTTTACAAGCAACCGAGACAGAAAAAGGCTTATCCATTGCACGTATCTGTAAGGTTGCTTCATAATTTGGTCTGATCTGGTCTAACTCCTCAGTCTCAACAAGCATATTCTGCATTAGATTCAGCAAATCATGAAATGATGTAGACTTATCCAAAAATGTAACTACCGTGAATCGTAATGCTAAACTGCCGAAACTATGGGCTCTATAATTAGTATATGTCGTCACTTAACATTAACCAGATTATAATCATACCATCAGTGCTTAAAATGGAAGAAGCAATATACCTCGATTTTAAGAATCGAACCATTATTTATCAGTTTGGCCTCAATTTTATCAATCTTGAGTAGGAATCTTGGATTAGCTTCCAGTTCAACTTCCAGGCTTGGAACAGAAGTGAACAGGATTTGGTTTTTGTACTCATCAAAGCAAATGATACGGAAAGGTGGAAGAGAAGAACCCACCCTGTAGAAACACCATTATATTGATCACGTTCGACAATCCAGATTTTAAGTGAGGGAAAATGAGAAAGGTTTGAAAATGTTAATGAGAAGGCCTAACAACGACTGTTTATATATGATTATATATGCCATTTTGGAAATGATTCTGAGTCTTACTGAACATTGCATGGAAGCGACTCCAGATTATCGTCAAGTTCCCACCTTGCTACCTTCGAAGAAGGCCTAACAACCACTGTTTTGCTGCACTTAATCGAGTTTCCCTGAAAATAAATTATTGGGCAGTTACATTATATGAGTACTTGAAAATTAACAGGCAGATAAAGCCGTAAGGTAGAATGCTGTCAATTTAAATTTATCAAACAAGCCTTTAATATATAATTTCAGATACAAAAAAAAGAGGTTGAAAGTTACTTACAATGGAGAAAGAAAATTTGTAAGTGCCAGCTTTCTTGAAAAGGTTTGGTAACTTGGACCCAAGTGAAAAGATGTAAAGACCACTAATCCCTTTACGGGATGTAGGAAACAAGCGCTGCGAATACACAGGTTTGACATTCTTATCACTCAATTTCATATTTGTATCTAGCAGTTTTACTACCATGACCATTTCTTCATCCATCTTAACAATATGTTTCTGGTCCAACTTCTTTGACGGTGTTGAAGACATGAAGCATGCAGGTCGGACAACTGCAACAATCTGTTTTGGGGGAGCTCGCCCAGCACGCACGGAATCATCAACCGGTAATTCCTGTAACATATTGATACGTAAAATGTTACCTATGTGATAAGCTTGTACCAAAAAACAGGTGCTTCGTTTTGTGAAAAAATAACTGGAGAGGAAAATGCTTATTGCTCATTTATACACTGTTGCACGCCAAGGAAGTTGACAGCAAACTCTATTACTATAAGTGACTATAGTTTATACTAAAAAACGAAACGTTCATACTCCATCGATGCTCAATTCTCTGCAATCTCTCTCATCCAGCAAATCAATATTTGACGGTGCCTTTTCCTGTTGCTTCTCAAGCTTTCTATTCCATTCGTTCGCATCTACAGGTAGGCACTGTACAAAACATTTTAGAATAATCATTAGCTGTATGCAAAAGAGGAGAATAAAAATATAAACATATAAAAAATAAAGAACATGGTAGTAGTTCAGTGATTGACCTTTCCAGAGTCGATTATAGTGATTGGTAAAGATAAAGAACTCCCAATTTCCAGTTTTGAAATTCCATCGATGATTGACAGCTTGCATCCCCCGCTCTCAGGATGATCGATAGGCCTAAAATTAAAGCTATATGACACAGAACTAGCACTAATATACATACAGAACTAGTCAAATGATAAAAACAACTAACCTGCATAAAATCCGAGTATCCCCTGCACGAAAGACACATAAAAATGACAGCTCAGCTGCAGCAACTACAGAAGATTATTCAGTTTTGCAGTTTAAAATTATGGTGTAGATGGTACTAACCGCCTGCTTCGTCCTCAAATCCTTCTATAAGGAAATAGTCAATGGTTGCGTACACATTGTTATTGTGAACCCCAGCATAAGCTCCTTTCAGAATCTTTATATTCTGACCACGTTTCCATGACATTCCTTTTCTAGTAACTACCTTGTGCACCCTCACAGCTACAACACAAAAACATTGGAGGTATGAGCACCAAATTCATACAAGACGATAAACTTGAAATATCTGGAAATATGCATTTAGCGAAATCCTCAAGTCTTTCTATTACAACATCAACTTAAGTAAAAATATTTGGATAAATGAAAATGCTTAGGAAACATGCACTATGAGGCAATAGTGTTCCAAACGATGTTTATTTAACTTACATGAAAAGCTAATACATACCATCACGCAAAATGCCAAGGGCCTTTTTATCCAGTGATCCAATAATGAGGACAGCTTCATCTTCACCCGATGCAGCTTCTTCATCATGGGTATCATGCATCTTCAGAACCCAATTTTTAAAATTATCGTCCAGTTGCGCATAGCTGACAATTTTTTTTTCTTTAAAGATCTCAATACTGACATCTGCAAAAACAAGAATTTGTTTTAATTTAACTACAAAAGAAGAGGTAAACCATAACTGCAAAAGGATTTTAAACTGACCATCATCCTTCTCTTTCTCCGTAGATTTATTACCAAAGTTTCTTAGAGCTACTGAGAAAGGATTTTGGCTCGCAAGGTCGGTCTGTACAAAGCATATTCAGTGATAAGTTGATAAGCAATAAATACGTTTATTAAATAGCCTAAATTAGTGTTTACTCACTTTGGAGGGAGTTGGGCTAAAACCAGCATCCAAATCTGCAACCACAAAGAGTGCACATTCACGAAACATTTAAAAAAAAAAAAAACAGATGTACATATACAACTGAAAATGTAAGGACTTCATACCAACAAAGCATTTTACTCTTCGGCAGATTTTCTGCAAAGTAGACGCTTTGCCTCCTCTCACCATAAACGGTATGGAATCCTACATGTATTTATTGATAAAAGAAAAAGTTAAATTCTTGTTTAAAAGCATATTCAGCAAAATTTCAATGTACTGCACACCATAATTTGTATGACAAGATAAGACTAACCCAACGGACTTCTGGAAGTAGACGACCAAGCCTTCTTACTGAAACACGACCAAAAGTCTGGAAGCTTTCAGAAACTTTGCATCCTTCCTCTTCTAAACTCTCCAAAATTTTCTCAATGCTTTCTTTTCCCTGCAAAGCTTCGAAAGTGTTCAGTTCTAGAAGGTAATCAAAGGCAATGTTTGATTCTTTAGGAAGGATTGTTATACCTGGACGATTGGAAAATAAACAAACTTCAGGCGAGCATTTGCCACTTCGGTTGTCCCTGAAAACACATATCTATAGTCAGAATCCAAATAAAGAGATAAACTCTTGGGATGATAGCTATTTTTTTGCTTCTGTTAGGCGGGCATATCAACATTCTCCATAAAAAAAATGATATGGCCTCTCTAAGAATGAGAAAACATTACATATGTGTTGGCTAGCCACAAAACAACCATCACTGCATTTTCAATATAGGGGGATTGAGCAATTTCTCTAATTCACCAAAAACAAAAATATATCTTCATTTTCATGATTTTAATTTTCAAATAGACTACCAAATACTGAGGCAAAAGCAGCAAGAAACCTCGTGATCTGAAGAGGGATATTACCTTTTCTTTTCCCACCGGAAAGAGTGAATCTAATCTGAAATGAAAATATTTGACCCATGGAGTGTAGGTTGGTAATGGCAACCTCTCCACCTGTTATCTCAGCTAAATCTTCCCCATTGACCTGAAAAGGTAAAAGTGGACCAGGAAAAAATTATAAGCAAGAGCACCTAAAGTCATTTATCTTGGAAGAGTAATTAAAAACCTGAAACATAATTCATCTACAAATGATAATCTTAGTAAGAAACAAAACTGATTAGCCAATGATGATTAACAAACCTGAAACTCTACAGGCGTTTCAGTTCTCCCAGTTTTAGAGAGTTCATCACACTACAGGTTGATAAAGCAAATTAAAACAGTCACATTTTATCAGAACAAAAATAAAAGACTCACCAAGAAAATGTTTGAAAGTCAGAAGTATTAGAAAACATATATTAGCTATCAGAAATCCATGAATTTTTATAGCACAGTTTTAGGCATCACTGTACCAACGTAGACAATAATGTACTAAGTTGAAGGTTTGCATGCTTTATGAACTATTAAAGTCACCAACAAAACTCCGAACAATAATCATGGACAATCAATAGCCTAAGAATACCTGGATGTAAGGAAAGTAAATATCCTTAAGCCTGCACTGGAGTTGATATATTTTTGAGATGTCAAATTCGGATTCAAATATCTCAACCTAGAAAGAAAATAGACCAGCAGTGTCAGATACGCAGTCAATGGCATATCATAGCTCAGTTATCTGAGAATAAATTTGAAAGTACGAAGATCAAACTGTCAGTGAAAATCATAACTGAAGATGAAAATTATTGATAACCGATGAAAATTATAATAATAGATGAGTATCACGGAAGAATATGAGTAAACAAACTAACAAAATAAAGCGATAAAATCCAAAATTTCAAACTAGTTTAGAAATAAGAAAGTTTTCCCAAAGAAAGATTATTATCCAATTTAAACAGCCAGAATCTGAAGGCGAACGATTGATGGGTAGAAATTTTTCAGTTACATTTGTTTCTGCATCTCTGATAGTATAAAAGCTTATGTTTCACGTCATATGGGAACAATGACAGAAAATTTTGAAAAAGGGTGTACCTTTGTAAAGCTTCCATGTGGTGATAACTCAATTTCCTCCTCTAACGGGTCCCTCATGCCACCATCAGTCTATACATGAAATTCAATATTATTGTTTATGAAACATTTATGACAACAAGGAAATCAAATGAGCTAACTTACAGATGATGAATCATAATACCTTCCAGTTTTTCCCCGAGATAGACCGATTGTCAATCAAGGCTTCTTTCTTGAATTGCAAAGTGAAAACTTTCTTCGACTCTTTTGTCTTAGAAGACACCAAAGTACGCCTGACAGAGAAGAGAGTTATACACAACAAGACAATGCAGACAATCATAGGTTGACCTCAATATTTATGGGTACTCAGAAGCTGAAAACGCACCTTCCCAAGAACATAGAAGCATAAGGGCCTCCATATCCAAACATCCCAAAGTATGGCTACATAGAAAAGACTTCAAAATCAGTGAAATAACACGTAGTGGTACAAAAAGAACAGTCAAAAGTGAAACATGCCTATGGAGTCGTACATATTTTAAAGGTACTTAATTATCCATATAATATTTTAAACACAAAAGTTATAAATTTCAGGCAGAAAATGAACCTATGCTCTTTGCTACTAATAAATTACCTTCAGGTATGGTGGTTTGCCTCCAATAGCACCGGTTTTTTGAGATCTATGTAACGACGCCCCGATTTTACCCCTGCACAATTTGAAACAAATGTGAAAAATGTTCAACAAAAAATGTTGAACGTGTAGTATCAATTTGAGCAAAGAACACTTAATTACAATATCAATTTCAATACGTAAAATATGTGAAAGTAGTTTGTTCTATAGAACAACTTTCTCAGTTCATAATCATGGTCCATAGTTTCTGAGCATTTGAATGAAATTAAAGAAACAATCTCACCATTTATCAATAGAATTTTCCTCACTACTGTCCATTCCTCTCCCAGTATCAAAGACTGTAATCCGGTCACCAGAAATATCCACACTACAAAATAGTCAAATGAATTGAAGGATTACACTCAATTTTTGTGTCGTCTAACACTCCTAAGATAAGAACAAACCTAATAAGTTTTCGAGCTCCTTCACGAGATGGCCACACAGCTTGTAAGGAATTGTCCTGTGAATCAAGCAACAGAAATATTAGGATTCCTTATCTGGAATAAACGAGAAATTTATAGATGCAACCCCCAATCTCATCAACAGATCCAGAGAAATAATGTTAGAATCATGTGATATATTGAAGATAAGCTTATCTATTAGCAAAAAATTGTAGTGATTAAAGGGAAACACAATGTGAATCCCTAGATAACCATAGTTGTTGGTTGCAAACACAAAGTGAAGTCAATAATTCTTTTTTTATTTCCTTGGGAACTATCCAGAGAGCAAGACCACATCCACAAAAACAATCCTAGATGAAAATTTTCATGTGGTAAATTTTCATGTAAAACTTTCAGAAAATGAAAGTCAAAATCAAATACATAAAGTATTGTGCATTGGTTGGTTTACAACAACACAGTATCCACTTTCCAACACAAACACACACAAAAAAAGATCCATTACGGAAGAGAAAAAATAATATTTGAAGTAGCTTAACTGAAACACTTACTATTAGATCAGCGAGAGCTGTCTCAAAGCTATAATTTTCAGGTAATTCTTTAAGAAGATCAGTATCAGGTGTCAAATCCCACAAGTACTGCAAAAACAAGTGTGAACCATTACAGACCCGGCTTAGGAAACAATGAGTCTAGCAAGCATATATGTTTCAGAATAATAATACTGACCTCATACATGCTGGAAGCTATACCAGAACCGTCCTGATGCAGATATAAAAATTGAAGCAGAAATAAGAAGATAGAAATAGTTCAGGCACATATCTCACTTTCATCAGGTCATTCTCATGGAACAGAGATGTCATGAACAAATAGAGAGGATAAATATAGAAATAAAATGATTGTCAAAGACTGGAACAAATAGAGAAAAAACTCACATCAAGGCGTATTATATGACACAAGTTAGGCTTAAATGCAGCAAAGCGAACAATGCCTTTCATCTTTTCACCATTTGACTCAAGATAAAACTTTCCGCCCGAGTTCCAATCAACCCTCGTCCTCTTAGACAATAAAACACAATCTTTCCGTGCATTATCGTACTCCTTCTTCACCAGATTGACAAAATTTTGCATAGCCATCTCAGGGTCTGGGTTAGTAAGTGTGAGTTTCACACTAGTGCCGTTAGGTAGAAGGACCTTGAAGCTGTAAAATATATCTTCATCTTCATCGTCATCTAGAATCAATGATCTCTTCACTCTTCGCCTGCTACTCATCTGGAATGCGAAGATAGAAACAACATGGAAATTAATAGCTTTTAATTACAGTTTAGGCACTATCAGGATTACAGTGGATACTAAACATGGAAATCATTGATTACTAAGAACACTAATGGAATCAGCCACACAGCTATCAAAATGGCTAAAGAATGGTTTTTAGATCATTATTGAACGACTTACTATAAAGAACCTACAAGAACTACAAGACAGACAGCTGCATCAGAAGTGTACAAACGCTTTCTTCCTTACCTAAACGGTTGACAAACCAAGAGAAATGTGGAAGGCCTTCACTGACTTCAGTTGTGAATCATATCAATCTAATACTTGTTCTACACTTCTAATAAACATAAACGCATGTACACAGAATTTTGCACATAACATGAAAATGTAACAGGCCAAATCGTGAAGCAAACGCAATTGGAAAAAGAAACCTGGTTAAGAAAGCAGCAATTTAAGTAAGAGAGTCTCGAAAAGGAAGAAGAAAAAGACAGCATGTTATGTAGGTAACTCGCATTTATATACACTGCAAGGATATGGAAGAAGACAGGGAAACAAATAAAAATTGGGTATTTGCAAAACAGATACTTTATTCCAACCTATGACAAACCAATTCTTAGGGTTTCGTTGTCAATCCCGATCAAGCTTCGATTTTGAGAAAAGTTAAACTCAGAACAACACACAAAGAGCCAAAGCGAGAGAGAGGGAGAGAGGGTACCGTAGGTTTGCCGACTTGATTCGTCTCCGACAAAACCCAGGAAACAGAAATCTGACAGGAGAAAGAAGAAGACAAGCGTAGATCAGAACGAATAAGAGGAATTTAACCAAATGTTAAACCCCTATTATGCCATGTGTAGATAGAGCTGATAAAAATGTAGTGCTTGGATTACCAAAAGAGAAAAAAAAAAGTTCACATAAACGAGAAAAGTTGAGATTTTTATTCCAGATAAGAAGAATCAGAACACATTTCTCTCAAGTCAAGCAGAGAAATAAGGAAAAATGAAACAAGGGAAAAAAAAAATCAACTTTTTTGAGAAGAAACAATGGAAGTGACTAAAGGAAGATGATAAAAATCTTACCTTTAGAAAGACTCCGTCTGTTTGTAAAACCCAGAAGAAGAAGAAGACCAAAAAAAAAAGGTGTTTTTGTTTGGAAGAAACAACAGAGGAGAAACGTTAAATGAGGGAAGAAGAAAAGAGCAGAGAAGAAGAGACTGTGTGAGAGAGAGAGTAATGGAGTGTGAAAGCTTCGGGCACACGTAGTTCCTTTTATCACGTCAGCAAAAATGCTTTTTCTTCTTTGCTTTTTTTTTATTCGTCGTCACATCAAATTACCCAAAACATTGCATTTACATTTACATTTACATCTTTAGCATTCAGTTTGATACTATTTGTTTTGAGTAAACATTGGGAGTATAATCGTGTTAATTATACTGAGTACTGACATGATTGATGTAATGTGTGGACTCTGTGTGTGAATTGGAATCAAAATATCACGAACAAAACAAAAAAGGGTTCAAGTAACTTAGTTGGTTAGCAACAAGTATATAAAAAGTTGACATTGTTGTTAGTACCAACTTGTTACACATACTCTACTAAACTCAAGGAGATAAAACCTAATTATTCCAAGAAAGTTTTAACTTTTGTTTAACTCTTTACAAAACCCACTTTGCATATACACCAAAAAAGAAAGGAAAAGAGATTTAAGTAAGTGATTAGAACAGAACTAAACCGGTTCTTATTCCCACCTAGGAAGTAAACCGGTACTCTTCCGGTTTAATTCCATCAAATGGTGAAATTATTATATTGACCTGGTCTAAACCAACCCAACTAAGTTTCCCGATATACTCTCCCATAACATCTCCGACAACGTATGAAATACCGGAAGATGCAACAACAATAGACGTATAGTAAGCCGCAGATTTGATATAAGCTTTTGAGTGTAGCGGTTTTCGGACATAGACCTTGATCAAACCGAGCAAAATCACGCAAACCAGAGAAACCGAGAAAACCAAGATGAGCTTGTAGTTCTTGATTCCGGTTTCGTAGAAGGAGAAAGCATATACTAATGGAGGCATTAGGCCGAAGAAAATGTAAGACATGACCGCTACTAAGATATGTATATGGAAATTAGCACGTCTCCCTAACAATTCCTTGTACAGATCTTTCCCTTGATCTGAACTGTTTCTTAAATCTTGAAGCTACAAGAAAAAAAGAAAAACTTTGAAAATCAAGAAACCAAAGAAGCAATGTATTGCACAAGAAAACGTTTACAAAGTTGTTTTTATTACGTTTTGAGCTAGGACGATGAGCCCACCAGCCAAATTTGCGACAGCAAGAGCCAATATATTCACTGAAACAATACAACTTTAAATCATTACATAGTGTTATTGTTTGTTATAATAATCAGTATTATGATTTGTTGCATTTGTTTGATAAACTAAAAAGAAAACGAAGTAAATGGTGAACTTTACCGGTCGATGAACCAGAGGCAGCGGCGGAAGATACAACGCCGAGGCTGGTGATGGTCTCGGTGAGACCGCCGTAGACGGTGCTCTTTAACAGCTCAACGGCGAATCTTTCTCCGTCCGGCTGAATTTGTGGCAGTGATTGTTTGGTGTTAACACTATTCGTCATCTCTAAATTTACTTCAACTGCATATAAATTTCAAATTTTCTTAGGATACAAGATAAGTATAGTTGTACCAATAAAATAGCCATATAGCAAAACTAAGCATATACACATTTTTAGTTAAGCTCAATGTTATTTTCATTAAAACCGTTTTTGATATTTATTTAAGTGTGAGGACATACTTAATAATTTTGTTTCAATTCATGATAACATACCTGGTTCCTCAACAGGTTTTGCCCTGAAATAATCAAATTGTAAGAACCTTGTTCCTGAAAATTGAATTAAAAAAACAAGGGTCATCAAATTTATAAAAACCAAGCAAGCCGTGTAAGAATTGAATTAGAACCGGTTTAGAAAAGGTTTGATATACCTAACCGGATGAAGTACTTAAGACAAGCCAAGCAAGTGAAGATAATTCCCTCCTCTTTATCTTCTTCAACATCATCCTCAATACTAGTCTCAGGGAGGACATGAACCTTAACCGGTGGCTCCATCTCTTCAATGTCGCTTGGTTCATCAACGGATACATTGGGTTTTAGATCCGTAGACAAATCAACGTGCTTCCCACGTTTCCTTTTCTTGAGAATCACTTTTCTAGTGATACACGAGCTACAACTTGGACAGTAGAGCTCATAGTTGTCTTGTGTCGCAAGCAACTTCTCTAGGTTTGACTTTTCTTCTGAATCCGATGATGATCTCTCGCTCTTTTCTTCTTCTTCCTCTTGTCCTTCTATCTCAGCACTTTCTCTGCTCTGCTGCCTTTCGATCTCTACATTTGCTAAGTTTATGGAGTTCGACTCTAACCAATTTAAACCGTTTTCTTCGTTTGAACCTGATTCTTCATTTGAACCGGATTCTTCGTTTGAACCTATTTCTTCGTTCGAACCGGTTTCGCTTATAGTAGTCTCGTGTATTATAGGATCTGAATTGGAAACTACCGATGATGTGCTTTCACGAACAGACTTGTTTCCTGCCAAGGAGAGCAATTCATACCAAAAGACAATATAAACGAGAGATTGATCTACCGGCTAAGCAAGTTTCTGTCCGGTTAAATAATTTGGGTAGTTTAAAGACCAAACAAAAAAAAACATGTCTGAAAATGACAAGTTGACTATAGTAAATTAGTAATAGTAGTAGTACCTTGAGATCCATCGTCGTCATCTTCAACTACAACCTCTATCTCGGTGGTGTTGACCGGCGTCGGCGCCGTCGCTGCCAACTTAAATCGAAATTCTCCAGCTGGAACATTATGTTTACCAAATCTATAAGTCTCAAGAAGATTCACCAATAAGTCTGCATCTATAATATCACTCTCTCCGTCCTTCAATCCGAACCAGCTTGCATTGACCGGTAGGTTTGTCTTTTCCATTTCAAGATCAAATGTGGTGAACCCGATGCCAAAAAATGTTCTTTTCTTTCCCTAAGAACTTTGAAGGAGAGAAATTTCAGATTTGTTATTACTCTCTCTTTTTTTTCTGAAAGAAAACACAGTTGTGCCTTTTTATCCTCTATAAATCATATTATCTTTACATATGTTTTGAACAAAAAAAAAAAAAATTACGTATGCATCTTTACCTATATATGCAAAAATAATACCCACGAGGGAAGCACGAGGTGTTAATGCTACTTAATTTATTTATAGTGTGAGTAACGCCAAGTTGCATCGAATTATTGGATTTTGGTAACTGTCAAACAAACCTTTTTTGTCGCGTAATTTTGCTCTCCAAATCTAAAAAATATTAGTCATCATACAAAATCAAAACAAAAATGCAATATAAGCCATTTCCGGCTATTATTATGTTTGCAATAAGGCAAACGTCTTACCGTGCAAACTTTGCTCTATACCATGTCAAAAATATAGAAATAGATAGTTTATTGAGTAAAAGTTAGCTAACATTTATTTAGCAACGTCAAGTATTTAATTATTTTACTTGTTTCAATTTGTCTAAATAAGTATAGGTTACTTTAGATATATGTCACATTCCAAAGATGATTTATAAGTTGTTCCACATAATTTTTGAAAAAATAATTAAAATATTAAAAATAATGAAAAAGAGTGAGAAAAGCTTGGATAAGTTTTGTATGAAAACTTGAAAAGTATGTGTATTATTGACACTATAGCGATAATAATAGGTTAAGTAGTAGTATTAGTTTTATCCAAAAGATGTTATATATTGGTTTAAGTGCATACTAGCTAGTATTACTAAATAGTGACATATGAGAGTGCTACAACAATATTTTTTTTTGGTAGGAAGTGCTACAACAATATTATCATTCACCAACATAAAATATTACATGAGTCACACGAAATATTGAAATATGAATCTTCTTCATACAATAAAATAAATCTTATATTTTCAAAAAAAAAGAATCTTAGGATGATTGCTACAGTCAACCGTTGATTAATAACTGTTGTTAATAGTCATGAAGCCCACTAAACATCGTCTTTCATAAGGCCTTATATTATTTTATTTGAAGTACAAACTAAGCCCATTATATAAAACTCATAAGCCCATCCCAATAATCCCAGTTTCTGCTTAGCACCTAAAAGTGAAGGTACCCAGTGATGATTACCACGTGGCAGAACGTGAGGCTTCAATTTCGGCAAGAAGCGTGTGTGATCATTTTCTTTTTACTCGTAAGTCGTAACTCGTTCTTCATTTTGGCGCTTTTCTCTGATAGATAGATCCTTGGGACAATAAAAACACTATTAATTTTTTTTAAATAACAATCGTATCAGAGTAACATTAAGGAATAAAATTAAAAAATTTAATTATCTTCTCTAATCAGAAGATCCAAATTTTTATTTCTGTAATTAGTCAAGAATAATAAAAAAGGTATAGTGTACTGTTCTGTTCTGTTGTGGGTTACTTTAAAAGATTTGGAAGCATGTCGGCGAAGTTCGTAGGATCCTTTACGTAGTAGATAGGCCACAGGTGGTTTCAATCCTTCCTTCCCCAAAAGATCCATTTTCGAATTTTAAATTCCCCCAAAAATATCTGCATTTTTCCAGAAACCCTCACTCTTCTCTTCGATTTTGAATTGATCATCAAATCAATCAATGGCGTCTCTTCAGATCAGTGGCTCGGCGGTTAGGTTCGAGCCGCTAGTTGGATTGAACCGGACCGGTTATTCCCGTCCGATCGGGAGTCTCGGTTTCCCTCGTTTTCGTCGGAGGTTTAGTATCGGGCGTCCGTTGTTGCTCCGTCGTTCTTCTTCTACATTCTCCGGCGGCGGTGGTGGCTCTGGTGAGTCTGATGGTGATGATAAAGGATTTGTTGCTGATGCGGAGAGAGATGGTTCTGGCTCCGTTCTTGGGTTTCAGCTCAGTCCTCCTGGTAAAATTCGTGATTGAGTGTTTCTTTGAATATTCCTCAACTGTTTTATTTTAGTAACAGTGATTGATTTGTTCACTGCTGTGTATACATTTTAGGGATTTGGTGTTTTGTTTTAGGGTTTATGATTTCAGTTTGTTAAACCTTAATATAGAATGATTCTCTTGAATTTTGCTTGTGGTCCTCAGAATTAAAAAGCTGTAGTAACGGTTTCAAATTTCAGAATTTTGATTTTTTTTTTGTTGTTCTACAGGTGATCAAAAACTCTTTGGCACTAGCACTGACGAAACTACACATCAAGGAGAGAAGAAAGAGGCTATCGATGAAACAGTAATGGCTGATTTTGGTGTACCTGGGAATAGAGCTGTTGAAGAAGGAGCTGCAGAAGTTGGAATTCCGAGTGGAAAAGCTGAAGTTGTCAATAATATTGTTTTCGTAACATCCGAGGCTGCTCCTTACTCCAAAACAGGAGGGTTAGGAGATGTTTGTGGTTCTTTGCCTATAGCTTTGGCTGGTCGTGGGCACCGTGTTATGGTTATTTCTCCTCGGTACCTAAATGGCACCGCTGGTGACAAGAACTATGCCCGGGCTAAGGATCTGGGGGTCCGTATTACAGTAAATTGCTTTGGAGGTTCTCAAGAAGTTTCCTTTTATCATGAATATAGAGATGGTGTTGATTGGGTAACCACTAATCTTGTCTTGCATAAATCTTTTTGGATTTTTGACCACCTCCATTACTTTACAAGTTTTCTAACTGTTAACTGTGCACTTGTTAGGTTTTTGTTGATCATATATCCTACCATAGACCAGGAAATCCATACGGAGATAGTAAAGGAGCCTTTGGTGATAATCAGGTACTACACTGATTCGAAATAATGTTGAAATTTTCTAAAGAAAGATTTTTGTTCTAATTGTAGCTTTTCTTTTATTCCGTGAATGTTGTGTTTTAAATCATGTGCTCTACGAAAAATGATAAAGGTGCCTCGACTCTCACATTTTTTTTATATTACAGTTTAGGTTCACGTTACTTTGCCATGCCGCGTGTGAAGCCCCTCTTGTGCTTCCTCTTGGAGGGTTCACTTACGGAGAGAAATCCCTTTTCCTTGTCAATGATTGGCATGCCGGACTTGTTCCCATGTAACGTTTTCTTATTCACATTACCTTATGTTTGGATTCAAATTTGACCACATGTGCAGGATTGTGGTTTCTTTAGTGGACTTTAATTTTGTCTATAATAAAACTCATATTGTGTATCTTTTTTTATTCCAGACTTTTGGCTGCAAAGTATCGCCCATACGGAGTTTATAAGGATGCAAGAAGCATTCTCATTATACATAACCTTGCTCATCAGGTAAAAAAGCTTAAAGCATTTATCTATACTCGAATATCTATTCTTCTTGTGGTTTATAAATGCTCATAAGTTATTTTTCATTTCATATTTTGGTTCTTTTACTAAAAGGGAGTGGAGCCTGCGGCTACTTACACCAACTTAGGATTACCTTCGGAATGGTATGGAGCTGTCGGGTGGGTGTTTCCAACATGGGCAAGAACGCATGCTCTTGACACCGGTGAAGCAGTTAATGTTCTCAAGGGTGCCATTGTGACCTCTGACCGTATCATTACTGTGAGCCAGGTAATGGGTCTTTGTATGCATAATCCCTAATTGTTAGGGATCACAATCACTAATGGGGATTACAAAGTATAAGTTGTGTGAGTTGATATTCTGATTGTAATTGCTTTCCGCAACAGGGCTATGCTTGGGAAATCACTACTGTTGAAGGTGGATATGGTCTGCAAGACTTGCTTTCTAGTCGAAAGAGTGTTATAAATGGTACTTTCACTTTTCCTAAAAACCCTGTCTCTTATTACTCAAACAGTGTTCCAAGCTAATAATCTTGCTATGGTTATCAGGGATTACAAATGGAATCAATATTGATGAGTGGAATCCGTCCACAGACGAACACATTCCTTTCCATTACTCTGCTGATGATATCTCGGAGAAGGTGATGTGAACGCTTGTATAAAATATTCCAAAATCTAGCAAATCCAATGCAGTGTTATGGTGAATTGACTTCTTGTGTCTGCTTTGGAATTGCAGGTCAAGTGCAAGATGGCACTACAAAAGGAATTGGGTCTCCCCATTAGGCCTGAATGTCCTATGGTATGATTTTATAAGACAACTTTTTTCTTTTTCAAATTCATTTTTGTCTTATACTCAAGCTCATGTACCCTGGCATGGCTTGAAACTTTTCTCAGATTGGGTTTATTGGAAGACTTGATTATCAGAAGGGCATTGATCTGATCCAAACCGCTGGTCCTGATCTCATGGTGGATGACATTCAATTCGTAAGTGAGTCTTTTGAACGGATTGACTGGAACGCACACAGTATAGGTGGCCGATGTGATAAACATTTGCCATCTCTTGTCTTTAGCAGTTGTTTTCACACATTTCTTAATCCCGAGGCAGAAATTTGTTTTGGCTTGTGTAGCAGTTTTCTGCATTATGATATTCCTTATTTCAGTGAAAGACATGTTTCTTTTTTATTGATCTATTTATTGTGATTTGGTTTATGGCAGGTCATGCTTGGTTCAGGTGACCCAAAATTTGAAAGCTGGATGAGAAGTATGGAGGAAACGTATAGAGACAAATTCCGTGGTTGGGTTGGCTTCAATGTGCCCATCTCTCATCGAATCACAGCCGGGTAAGAAAATAAGAATGCCTCTCTAACTTAGACTTAGGTCATATTCTAAAAGAGTAACTTATCTAGGTAGATCAATTTATTGGATTATCACATGCTACATGTTTCATATGAAGGAGCTGTTGTGGAATACCTTAAGATTGTCACAAACATCTCATTAGCATTTTGTTTTGAAATTTTATAAACAGATGTGACATTCTTCTGATGCCGTCAAGATTCGAGCCTTGCGGATTAAATCAGTTATACGCAATGAGATATGGAACCATTCCAGTCGTTCATGGCACTGGAGGACTTAGAGTGAGTTTCTTAGAAATCTACAAGAACCCGGATAGATACAAAAGCAAATGTGTTCAGAATCAGAGAATTGTTTATTAGTTAAAAAGGGTATGAGTATAATTGGATTATAATTGTTGTCAGGATACTGTTGAGAACTTCAACCCTTATGCAGACGGTGGAGCTGGTGCTGGTACAGGGTAATTACATTCTTCTGTTTTAAGAAACGAATGTGACAGATCAAAGTCCAATGATTCGTATTCTTATGAATATCTTTCTTTTTTGGTTTAATGTTTCAGGTGGGTTTTCACTCCCTTGTCGAAAGACAGCATGGTGTCGGTAAGTTTATCGAACTCCCCATTTCTCTTTAGGATTGGTAGCATACATTTTTGGTTTAGGGACATTTGTGGATGAAATATCTCTATTGTGTTACATAAATCAGGCCTTGAGGTTGGCTGCAGCAACGTACAGAGAGTATAGAGAGTCATGGGAAGGATTGATGAGAAGAGGAATGACCCAAAACTATTCTTGGGAAAACGCTGCAGTTCAGTATGAGCAAGTTTTCCAATGGGTTTTCATGGACCCTCCCTACGTAAGCTAGACTCCTACACAAATCGAACCGCACCGAGTTAGACCGGATCAGACCAGACCAGACTAGACCTGACCAATCAGATGGAATATAGGGCTATTGTGGAACCTCCTATTCCGGTTATTGAAGATCTATGTATGGTTTTCAACGTTTCCACAATAAAGCGTGTGTATCTATGTTATTATCTTTATAACTCGTTTTGTTTTGGGGAGGTATAGAAATGTTAGTTATGAGGCTATATAATATGTTTCTTCTGTTGGTAATGAGATGTGCTTTTCCTAATTATCCAAATTTGAGAAACTAGAGTAAACCAAATCAGCAATGATGAATGATAAGTTGATGATAATGATGATTTCATAACAAATTAGTGGGCTCATTATCCTTAACTTGACCAAGTTTTAATGATAGATGGATGGGGAATGAGTAGGAGAGCAGTAACACACGAATGAATGAATGAAAAACGTAAAATATAATTAACTCTCCCCATTAGACGTGCTTACCATATTCATATGATCATATCATTCAACAATCAACACCAAATGTTACAACAACATCAAAAGCATTTTGAAGCATCAATGATTATATACATAACATTGATACTAATTAGTGATTTTCGATCCTCTCATCTATTATTCTGAATTTCCGATAACAACTAGTAAATGCGTTAATGGGGTTAGGATTTAGGAAAGAGTCCAAAAAAGGTCTCTTATGTTTCGTTGAAATGAAAACGTTATCGTTCGAGCAAGCACGATCTTAGAATTATTATTCTATTATTGCGATTATTATTCGTTAGTTCATATTTGAAAAAGCATTCCAAAAGTTGACCAACCAGTTTACACTGAAACGTATATACATATGAATATGATAATGATTGTTTTGTTACTCTGTTGTAATTTTTTTTTTCAGTTTCTTCTTATAACAAAACGTAATGAAGATATGTTTCTGATAAAATATTAAATTTTTGAATTTAAAACAATACCAAACGCCTAATAATTTTTTTTTCATGAAAAAAACAGTACTCATAAGTTAAATATATTAATTGTCCAAAACAATATATTTTATAATATAAAATATTAACCATTTCAAACTTACATCATAAATATTGTCCAAAATAACAATAATAATACATACACAAAATTAAGTATTTAATTACGTTATTTTTATCTTTTTTAAAGTACAGTGAAAAATTATAGTATTTAGTATTTACCATGTTTAAAGGCATCACAAAAATATCGAATTTTAATGATTTATCTTGTTAATAAACTAAAATAATTTCAAAATTAAAAGAAAGAACTTAAAAAAAAAAAAAAAAAAAACAGAGGGAGCAATTGCTCCGGTAATGATGGACAAAAGTGGGTAAGTGAGTGGGAATTGAGGTCTTTGATACCAAACATAAACCCTTTTTTCTTCTTCACTTTCTTCTCTCCAATCACTCTCTTGTCTTCCCCTTTCCTCTTTCGTCGTACGTGTTCACCTTCCCATTTAACTCAAAAAGAGAGAAAGAGAGAGAGTCTTTTTTGGTGTTTAAATTCCCATTTTTGTCAATCTGTTTTCTCGAGCTAAACAGCGAGAGGAAGGAAACAAAAAAAAAAAGAGCGAGAGGCTTTGTAGTTGTTATTGTAGTGAGAAGAAGAATCTCAGGTTAATTTCTTTGTATTCTTCTGCTTATTTTATTCCCCATTATTGTCTGTTTGTTCTCATTCGTGTTATCATCTCACAATTCAGTTCGAAAAGGTTGAGACTTTAGAGTTTAGACGACTGAGCTCTCTTAACAAAACCCATTTTGAGAGGACATGATTGTTAAATTTGAACTGGGTTTTGAGAGTTTTGTTCATATGGTAGAACAAGTTGGAAACTTTTCAATGTTCTTGATTAAGGGTTTTAGGGTGAAATGTTTGTCATGGGGGTTTTGATTATTAACTTGGAAATGGTTTTTTCATTTGCTTTGGAAGAAGGTTGCTGTTCTTGATTGGTAAATGAGACCAGGCACTCGAAAAGCTAATTATATTGATCTGGGTTAGTTTGAAATTTCTAATTCTTTGATTTTAAATTGTAAACAAATGCCACCTTTCTTCTGGGAGATTTTGTTAATTTCTTAAAGAAATAGAGTATTATAGAAGATTCAGACAAAATCTGTATTTTTTTTCAGATCGAAATTGTTGGGGTTGCTTTAGAGCTGTGGATTCTACTTCTTGTCTGTTTGTTATTCTTTTATTAAGATTACTTAGCGTGTTGTTGTTACCTTAAACATCCACAGAATCATGTAATCTTTTGTATTTAAAATTCAAAACACTCAAGATCTTCTTGTGGGAATAAGAATTCCCTAATTTTTAATTCTGTTTGGGACTTCAAGTTACAAGGCTCATGCTTTCATATGGATATATCATTAGGTACTTAACTTTCAATTATGCTAGCAGAGTGAACAGAATTACTTGCTTAAATCTTGTCTTTATCTTCTGATTGTGTATCAGTTGTTCTTTCAAGTATTATCACTGAAGATTGGCTATTTGTTTTCTTCATTCTTATATGATCATTTCATTTTCAGAGTGAAAGAGAAAACAGAAGTTGGAATCGCATTTTTAATCTTTGAATCAAAATGAGTGCAGCGGCTACAATGCCCATGCCCCGGGAAGCATCTAATTACGATGAGATCTCAATGCAACAGAGCATGCTCTTCTCTGATAGTCTCAAGGTAGATTCTAAACTTTGAAGTTGAATAATATCTACCAATTCTTATGATCATTGCTAATGTTTTCAAACAAATTTCCCATGTCTAGTCTGAGTATTAGCAAGACAAGGATTCTAGTAAAATGATTTTGTGATATTGATATCTTTATTTTACAGGATCTAAAAAATCTGAGAACACAGTTGTATTCAGCAGCTGAGTATTTTGAACTATCCTACACAAATGATGAACAAAAACAGATGTGAGTGAGTTTATTCCTTTTCCTTGTTCTATTTCACAGTGATCCTAGTTTGCAACTCTGATTAATTGTCACTTCTAGTGGGGTCTTATAAGCTTCTTACGTGTTTATGCAGAGTCGTGGAGACACTGAAAGATTACGCGATAAAGGCTCTGGTGAATACAGTTGACCATTTGGGGTCTGTTACGTACAAAGTTAATGACTTTGTCGATGAAAAAGTTGATGAAGTTGCAGGAGCCGAACTACGAGTGTCTTGTATCGAACAGGTATCAGTTATTCCTTAGTAAACTTTTCTTTAAAATGGTGGTCTAAAAGATCAGTTAAAAGGACTGTTGTTACTGCTTTAGTTGTTTTTTCTTTATAAACGGCACCTTAGATTGATTCGTTTAGGTTACTGAGTTTTCTTATATATGTACAGAGGCTACGGATGTGCCAAGAGTACATGGATCATGAAGGTCGTTCACAGCAGTCACTTTTGATCGACACTCCAAAGTTCCACAAGCGATACATCTTGCCTTGTAAGTTTCTCTCTCTATCTCCCTCTATGTTTCTGCTTTCATTCTCCTGTTTGTCGGTTTTGAGACTCACTACGGAAACAAACTACATTCTCTGTCAGCGGGTGAAATCAAAAGAGGTGGCAACCTCGCAAAGCTGAAGAATGTTGAAGGTAGTTTTGATGGAGAAGAGGACTTGAACCAATTCAGAAATGGTATAAATTTTACATCTACAAGTCCAAGATTTTAGATTTGTTCCAAACCTGATTCTTGATTTGATCTGTTTCTTGTTTCCTAAAGCTGTTCGTGCTACAATTCGGGAAACGCCTCCACCACCCGTAAAGTAAGCTCCTGTATTCGTAAAGAGTTGCCTTGTTATCTGACTGCAATGTTTTAGTCTTTGATGGGTTGGTTTATTGCTTTTTTTCAGAAAACCAATACTTCAGTCTCCGTCTCAAAGGAAACCTCAACGTTCAGCAACCTTTTCGTTCTCGTCTATCTCCACAGCACCAAAGAAAGAACAAGGTAAAGAAACAGCTTGAAATTGCCGTTTCAGCTTAATGTGAATGCAGACTCTCTTAACTGTTGTGTGCTTGGGAAACCAGATAAGCGAGCAGTATCACCGCATCGGTTTCCGCTTCTAAGATCAGGTTCGGTTGCTATCCGACCTTCATCAATAAGCCGGCCAACAACCCCGAGCAAGAGTAGAGCGGTAACTCCAACTCCTAAACGGGTAAGCTTCATTTACATTTCATACACTCACTCAAGACTCTTATCTTTCCGGGTTTTGATTCTTGATTTTACTACGGTTCAGTATCCGTCAGAACCAAGAAGATCAGCTTCGGTTCGCGTTGCGTTTGAGAAAGAAGCACAAAAAGAACCAGAGCATCAACACCAACCGAGCAAAAGCAAACGGCTGCTTAAGGCGTTGCTTAGCAGACGCAAAACCAAGAAGGACGATACCCTCTACACTTACTTGGACGAATATTGAACCAAAAGCTGGTTTTGTATTTCCACTGGTAAACCGGAAAATTACATTCCAGTTTTTATTGCATTTTTGTGATATATAATGTCAATATATATGCTTTTTGTTACATTAATTTTGATGTGAATGCTTTATTTTCTTACAAGCGTATTGATAAAATATATAAGAGAGAGCGCCGATTTAATCAAATTCACTAACAGTTGTTTACTAATCGTTTCAAAACAGTTAAACATTATACTATTCGTATTTGTACTAAGAAATATGTATTCACTTTTCACTTTATGTATTGAAGATTGCTAACTTTTTTGGACTTTTAATTATGCTTTCATAAAAGTGCAATCTTTAAGCAAGGTTTTGTGTCCATGTAAATCGCTGATCAACCATCAAGGTTGTGTTATTATGTATAAAATTTATATAAAAATATACAATATGATAATTTTATATATACACAAATGCAAGACTATAACAAAAATTTAACACAAAGAAAATTAAAGAATGTGACGATACCGTTTATGGAATGAATACATATTCTCATCCCAATTTTCATAAAACTGTGTGTTGATAGAAATAAAACTTTTGAAACAATCATGGAACCTTTATTGTCACCTAGGATGAAGCCATGAAGGTAATACAAACACAGAGTAGTATATAGAGAAAACAAATACAGAGTTCGACATGAAAGACAAAACCGACTAGAGTCTTAAAAACATGACACTAGCTTACGAGTCTTTTCTCCACGTCCAATGATTTAGATTCCGGTTTCGGTTCCTGATTCTTCTCTTACAGCCTTCTTTGGTGGTGGTGGAGGCGGTGATCTCTTGTAATAGGCAGCACCAAGTGATCGGTGAGAAGAAGGAAGAGAAGCTTCACGAGAATCCATCGATAGAGGAGTGAAGTAAGAGGATGGTGCATCATCGCCATCATGAGTGTGTTGAGCATGCACGATCATGAGCGTAGCTAGGAGCATACAACATTCTAAGAGATGGTTCCTTGATAACATTTTTTCCCTGGTGATAGAGAGACTAGAGAGCACACCAACGATGGGAAGGTCTACATATATTTATGTACAATAACACATAATAATAATTAGAGGGTTCCCACTAACTTATTAACTAGAATTATTTGTCAATAACTAATGATCAACCTCCCCTTAATTATGTTGTTTAATTTAGGAGAACTTAGAGCCGGTTCAACGTAAAATAATAAACTTCCCCTTTTACAATTTTTTGTTAGGAAAAAAATAGCTAATCTTTTAGTGTGATCAACGATCGATAGTTTATGAATAGTCAAATCTGAAAACTTTTGCCTCACTTAAATTTTATCAAAAATTAAATTATATAAGAATATCCTAAATATATAATATAACTCCACAAATATATCAAAGCCTTTAAAGATATGAATAAGGTGATTTTTATGCTAGTATTATCCCTTTTAAGACCATGTAAAACTTCACAATATAGAATTCTTTTAATTCAACAAAACCTTTTGACAAAAAAAAAAGCGCAGCATCATCATCCAAAGTTCAATTTATACAATATGTATTATTAATAAATATAAAAAATGTTATTCGAGTAGTCAACATATGTTATGAAATCATTACAAAAAATAAGGATGATTTAAACAATATAGATTCAATATATAAAAAGTCTAAACAACAAATTATATACTCATGGTAGAGAAGGGTAATACTAATAATATAATTATAGATGAGATATTTGACTGAGAGGTAGAAGAAGATTCAACACTATTTGAAAAGATTTTTTTTAAAAATGTGTTTGCCGTATTTGAAATTTGTTTTACATATATTATACAAAAAAATAAAATTCTATTAATAGTGTAAATAAATATATGTTCAGCGTTTGCACTAGTAGAATCTTTGTTGGCAACCTATGAGCATATAAGAAACTGTTTCAAATAGACCAAGTATAGTTATATTTTTCTTTTCATTTATCATTCACGTAATGTTGTTGTTTGACCTATTATTTTTGAGAAGAGCATTGAACCGAATACGAAAGAAACCCGAGAGACTAGTTTATTGTCTAACTGATCTGTGGATTTATTTATTCAATAATGTACAAATAAAATTTATGTTAAGAAAATTATGTAAATATTTAATAATTCAAAGAAATTTAATTTTATTAATATAAACTTTAGAGTATATTAAGTATTTGGAATATATCTTTTATAAATACACTAACTTTTTTTTATCTTTCTAATTAATACATTTTATATAATTTCTTGTAAAATCAAAACTCAATAATATATATATATATATAATTAAAATTGAATTATATAACAATATATATTTTTATTAATTTTTATAATAATATATTTGTATTGAATAATTTTTATTAGTTGGCATATTTTGATTGAATAAAATAAAAAGGGGAATAGAAAGATTGACTGAGAGCGATGAAAGTTTGATGTCCGGTTCGGTTACAAATAATTAAACCGAACCGGAGAGAGGCTACTCTACTACATACATACATGTATAAAATGAGATTTCCGGTTCTATCTACTTGGACTGTGAAAGTGTTAGCCATGGCTTCCTCCTTCACCTGCTCTTCGATTTTACCTGTAAATTAATAAATCCCCCTTTTGCTTCTTCACTCGTATCTAACTGCATAGTGTGTATTCATCCTTTTGATTTACGATGTGATTACTGATTTTGTATTTATTCAGATTGCTGATACGAGAAGCCTGAACTTGCGCTGCACAATTCAGTCTCAGGTTTTGTAATGGTTTTTTGATATCTACATACGAGTTTTCGAGTTGCAATTCAGGTAGAAATTGAGTGAATCTGGTTTTGGTTTCAGGTTTCTTGTGGGATTCAAAGAGATGACAATGGCCGCCGTGTTTGGCGGAGGAGAACTTTGGTTAGAAAATTTGAGATTTTTTGGTTATTTTCCCACTGGAATCAAGGAATCAATTTTTAGGGTTTAGCTTAACTTTGATCTGTGATTTTTTGCATATGAACTTAGAAGAAACAAGGCTTTTTATTACTGATTAGTCTTTATTCAAGTAACCATGGTGTGGTAGTAATCTATATTACATCTATGAACTATCAGTTTCTGTAGTTTGATCGTATCAGGTTTTTGAGGTTTTGAGTATTCATAAGTACCAAAGCCAGAACAATGCATTGTCTTTACTCTTTGTTATATATTGAGCTCCAAAGTTTCTTAAACTATTGTCTAGATTCTTCGTTCTTCAATATTTTGGATTTGACCATATGAATCAAGCAAGTGTGTTGGTCTACAGTTTGTGTAAAGCAGCCATCATCAATTGCTTCTATAAATTAACAACCTCTCTATTCTTATTCTCTTGTTTTGTCTGTAGACGAAGAAGGATGATATGTTGCGTTACAAAATGCAAAGAGTTCCGTTTGTTGAAGAACAAGTGAGGAAGATACGAGAAGTTGGCAAGGTAATGACAATGGACATAGAGCAGCTTCTTTTGAGAGAAGACAATCGGTTCGAATTTGTCAATAGTGTAGCAGCTGAAGCAACAGAGTACGTGGAAAAGAACAGAGACGAATATGGAGGTTCCAAAAAGGCCATCTTTCACGTTCTGAGTAACCGTGTGAACGACCTCGGGTTCGATCGCCCTGAGGCTTATGTAGAAGCTGATCCTTACAAACCCGGTCCTGGCTATTTGTTGGAGTATTACACATAAAGAAACTATAACGAGAGTTTCAATGTCACAGCATTGTTCTTGTATTACCAAAACCAAATCTATGGCATCCATAGTTTTGTAGTTAGTTTTGGTAGAAACAGTGTCTTTAAATCTATTTCTTCTGGCTGTTAAAGTCTTTTTTAATCAACTCAATATTGTTAATCAGATAAAAAAAAATGAAGCTTTTCTGCCAATTTTGTTTTATTTATTTAGAATTACTACATAGATTAAGACAAAACGTCTAATGACAACAGTTTTTGTTTATTAAAATTAATGGACTAGTGATTTAGGGCGAGGAGAAAGAGGAGGAGGAGGAGATGCAAATGATGGCTGCGGTCGTTGAAAGACTGGCCTTGGTGTTGGATCCATGTAGTCGTTTTTGATTGGAAGTAAACTCGGATCCGTGTAGTCGTCTTTGATGTGTACCGGTCGTTCCTTTGTCACAACCTAACAAAATCAAAAACTCATATTGTTTCTATCATCACAGTCATACACACTATTAGAAACAAAACGAAAACACTATTACACGTACTTTGTTTTTTCCTATAGGGTCGTCGGATGGGACGGACGGTCTTAGACTAGGGCCAGTGTAGTCCAACTCTAGATCGATTCTTTCTTTACCATTCATCGTGGTTGGTGTGTTACCCGAAGAAAACATTGGGAGAACGAGTAAGAAGGATACTAGGATCACGAGCTTCATCTTGATCAACACAGAGTTTTGTTGTGTTTTGTTTTGGTGATTTGTGAATTGGTTTTATAGAATTTCTTTGATCTAGTATTAGATAGATACACACTTAATTAGGTGGTCAATCACAATTTATGAAGGTAACGCATTCAACGCTAACTAAATTTGTCAGTTAATGTAAATATATCTTATTACGAGATAGAGATAAAAAAAGGAATATGTTTCTATCTTCCGAAACTCCATATGTTTCAATTTAATAGGGGTTAATCAATAACGGAATTTGAAAAATTTTATGTACATAAAAACTGATGGATTTTAGAAGTTTTAAAGTTCTTTTTCAATAAATTGTATTTTGGTGTCAGTATAAGAAAGTGAGATTTGGTTCGTCACAATTTTTCCAGTTAGCTTTGGATTAAATATTAATCAAATATATTCCATTAAAACCATCATAATATAAAATAACGTACACTAGTATTTTTAATAGAATTTTAAAACCAATAAGATTATATAATAATAATAATAATAATAAAATTATAAGCCAACAAAATACATTTCTGATGAATATAAGACTAAATTTATATTCCCTTTGTTTTATTTTAAACGTTATTTAAAGTTTCTACATAAAATTTAAGAAAACATAATTTTTAATTAATTTAAATCGTTTACATTAAAAAACCATTAAATAAACTGAATTCAACTAATAAGAAAATATTATGTAAAATATGATTATTTAATTTTGTACAAAGTTGAAAAAATCACTTAAACTAAAACGATTCTTCTTTTTTGCTGAGAAATATTTAAAGTGAAGCTAAGAGAGTATTAGGGGGTGTATTCATAGTAGAATTTAAAGTGATTTAAGTTTTTTTAAATTTTTAAATGATTTTGATGATTTTAGGGAAGTTTATATGATTTTTGTAAAATCATTTCAAAATCTCATTTGGATTTCTGTATTTTTAACTAAAGAAATCCTCTCATATCGTTTAAAATCATTAAAAATTAAATTCACAAATTGTTTTTAAATAATAGTGGATTTTAATAGGGATTTCATGAGACTTTTAAAATCCATATTTAAATAACACTAGACTACACAAATCTCTCAAAATTCTACCGTAAATATTTCTTGATTTCTTAGAAAATAACTCTTAAAATTAAAAATAGTTGTATTTTAAAAATAAATTGTATCATAAACGTTGCATCATAAATACATAACTGTACTTCTTTCTTTTTTGGTTATCAGCAACAAAAAAAAAGCTGTAGATGATTTCACCTTTTTGAAGAAAATTGATAACGACTCTATATATATCTTCATTTGGCTTCTCATGAGATAAATGTAATTCATGGCAACTCCCTTACAATCTATGTTAACCCCTCTACCAATGTACTAATCATCATATCATATTTGTCTGTCGTGATGTTTCCTGCCAAATTTCCTTTAGCGTATTTAGAATTACTACATCGGTTAATACAAATGTCTAATCTCATAACAGTTTGTTTATTAAAATTAATGGCTAGTGATTTATGGTGAAAAGAAGAGTATAGGAGATGGCCTCTCATGTGGTGGCTTCAAATGTAAGGAGGTGGGGGATAAAATTAGTAAAGATGAAATAGTAGAGTTTTAAATTGATAACACTTTTGTAATATTAGTAAATGACACTTTAGTATCCTACCCAACAAAAAAATGACACTTTAGTAAAACAAAATTATAATAAATCATAAAATAACATTTTTTTGTGAAACATAAGAAGTAATACAAATATCATCGGAAATTTTATTTATATATAAATAAATATACGACATTTTCATCAGTTTAATTGAAATGATCACGAATTTTAAAATAAACTGGATCATGGTACTAATTTTTCTTGTATTAGGCATGTGTTCGTGCTCTTGGAGGGCCTTGTGGCCTTGGATGCGGACCAGTGTAGTCTAGTTCAATATCGATTCTTCTTCCTTTCATCACCACCACCTCTTCTTTAACCTTTTAAAACAACAATTTAAAAATACAGTTTATATATCTCTCAGTTTCGATACTCATATTTGTAATCAACTTATAATACTTAAATTTAAAAAAGCCTCGTTTGTTTGATATACCTCTTGGTGGACGTTGTCAAGATGCGAAGTCTCAACGATCCCTAATGATATTTAATAAGCATATATACAAAACATTTAGAGAAAAATTGAATAAGAAACATGTATTTTGAACTCTTTAAGAAAATGTACAATAGTGTATCTCTTCTTACTTGAAGTTGAAGAAAACATTGGGAGGACGAGCAAGAAGGATACTAGGATTAGGAGGTTGATGAACAGCTTCATCTTTTTTAGTCAGATTTTTCTCTAATTGTTTTGTGTGTGTTTGGTGATATGTGAATCGATTTTTATAATGTCTTTTACCTTTGGATATACATGCATGCATGTAGACACATATATAGAGTCAAGTCAATCATAGTTATTAAGGTAACGTATCACCACAAAAATACAAATATTCTTTTAGATTGAAAAATACAAGAATGATGCATGGATCCCATGATACTTAGTCAAAGTGAAAACGTACCAATTTATTCTTTCCTCTCTTTGGAACTTGGAATTTGTTAAAATATCAAATTATATGACAAGTGTTTTGTTCTTTAGAAATATACAAAGATTATGGTCAAAATATCAGAGTTTGTGGATACATGTGTCATAGTATTTATTTGCATTTTAGTGACCATATTCCTTAATTTAAGAGACTTCATAAGAAATTATAATCATAAAAGTGATTATTACAACCCAAACCCCAAAAAAATAAAAGGTACTAAGCATGATATTCACAATTTCCATAGCCTGCACAAATTAAAATTCAGTATTAGTAATTAAAAAGAAAAAATTAGTTAGCTAAATTTAAATTTGTACTTTATAAAACGTAAGTAGAGTACTTGGATTAATCGTAGTTATCTCTCCAGTGTTGTCGAAATCGCAATCGAATTTGTATTTCCCCATGGTTTGGTAAAACAAGTTCATAGCGTACTCCGAATGGGCTTTTACTGTGTTCGGCAAGTAACAAAGCCCACCTTCAGTAATGGGCCTACAATCTAAGCCCAATCCACATACGTAGTCAATGTTCCTCTGTAAAGCCTCCGTTTCCGCACCGGACTTTGAAACGCACCACCGCTTCCCCGGCGATCCTTGAGCAGGAGATCCCGGGTTTTTCTCCGGAATCGAAGATCTAACCTGTAAAATTCGTAACCATATGAAAAAAAATTGCGAAAACAGCGAAATGTGACGGCGGTTGATTACCTTTGGCCGGAGGATTCCGATGTCGTAGATCGGAGTCAAATCAGATCGGAATATTCCGAAGTTACGCTCCGATGTTGGTCCTGATTTGAGATTTTCGTCGAAGAGCGCGAAAATGTAAGTTTCGAATGACCGATTAGGCATCAACGGTGTTCCGGTACCGGAATCTACACGCGCAACCAGATGCTTGTTAAACTCGGCTGCCGTTGAAACATCAACGCCGATCTGATCTGGATCTCCTTCCGACGGCCACCCGATCTCGCCTATAACGATCTCAACATCTGAAAACCCTAGCTTATCCATAGCGGAATAAACCGAATCAAGCTGAGCATCAAGCATGTTCGTGTAGAGAAGCTTCGTGTGGTGATCGAATAAGCCTGGGCTAGGTCTAAACAGAGCGAAATCGAGTGTTTCCGGTGAGTAACCGAAGAACGGGTACGGATTCACGACGAACGGTGAGGAAGTAGTGCGGAGGAAGCTGAGGAGAGGTTTAAGGACTTGTGTGTTGTATCCTCGCCGGAACTTAGCGGAAGACGGAGGGGTTGAATCAGAGAGGATTCCTAAAGAATGAGGTGTAGAGATCTGGATTCGACGGTGGAGAGAGGCGGAGACGAGGGCGGTGTGTAAGGATTGCATCGCCGGGACTAGGGTTCTGATGAGGAGGTGATCGGCGGTGGAGATGACTTCGTTTCCGACGAGAATTCGGATGATGTTTGTGGATGGGAAGTGAGGTTGGATATGATCGGAGATCCATTTTTGGGCGGAGGTGAGGTTGGTTAAGTGTGGGATTTGGTCGTTTGGGACGGTTACTGTGACGGTTATGCCGGTGTTAGCGAATGCTTTGAGGATTAGAGGATCGGCGTCGAAGAGGCGTATGCGGTTGATGACGGTGGAGTGGAGGAGGAACTCGGCTACTTGTTGCGGTGGAGGGAGGTTGTTAGCAAGTGTGCCGTAGTTTACACCAATACTACCATCAGCTCCTCCTGATCTCATGACACAAATAAACCGTTACATTCAAATCTTAAATATATAATTTCACTAAAAGAAATTAAAATAAATAAAAATTGGTTGTACACAAGACAAATAATTTCGAATCAATTCATTTTGTCGTGAGAAAAAAAAAAGAAAGAACATATTAGTTTGTTATATATCATTGTAACTTGTGAAAACGGTAAAGGAAGAAAATAGAATTACCTGTTGAAGAGATGAGAAGTAGGCAAACCACATTAAGCAAACAAATAGAAGAAATAAACGAAGAAAGATGTCTAAATGGTAGGAGATCATTCATTGGTAATGTTTCAAGAATCCAAATATCGAAATGGAGTAAGAGATGATGATAATAATAATAATGATTTGGTATAACTCTATGTGAGCTATATGTTTTGTGTTCTACCAAAATAAAAAATATGCGTTGCT
This sequence comes from Capsella bursa-pastoris, assembly GCA_036452645.1. Taxonomy (NCBI): domain Eukaryota; kingdom Viridiplantae; phylum Streptophyta; class Magnoliopsida; order Brassicales; family Brassicaceae; genus Capsella; species Capsella bursa-pastoris. The sequence goes on from CP144196.1 coordinate 7,952,405, forward strand.
TTGTCATTGGGAGATCGATCGTTGGAGGTCGAATGAGTCAGTCATCGTCAGCAAAAGATAAAATTTTAACACTACTTTTGTGTCGGATTAGACAGTTTTGTCTTTTCGGCTCCGAATTTTTTTTTTTAACTCTTTTTAATGTTTTTAAAAGTGAAAGTCTCGATAAGCCAATGATATGGATTTATAGAGGAATACTAATGTCTTTGAATGGAAGTAAAGAACACTATTCAAGTTTCTTGCTCACTCTGGAAAACAAAAACCATAACAGATAGAAGAAATCTTGAAGAACAAGAGTCATTCATAAGCATAACATAGATACTTGGTCGTGCACCAGACTTAAATCAGATATTTCTTCACAGAAATATACACTTTTCTACAACACTGTTCTCAGCAAACTAAATTTTGTATTTCTCTTGTATGACCCCATGTAATGAGAGATTCAAGTATCATCAAGTTTTTGTACCAAAAATATATTGTAATGGAGAAGAAAAAAAACCTGGGTATTTACACGAGAAAAAAAACACAGGGCCTCAGTTACATTTCCCTATATATTATTAATTAATTACACGAAAAAAGAAAAAAACTTAAAAACAAGTATAAATTATATAATACTAATAATTTTACGATTAAAAAAGGCAAAAAAAAAATCTGAGTAAACCCTTTTTTTTTTTCGTTTCCCTACTACGCCTGAAGCAATTCCGAACCTTCAGGTCGAGACTCAGCTACAAACCACCGGGTCAAAACGCGGGCCAACGTGTTATAGGCCCAAACTTAGGAGGCCCATACAAAACTCCAAAAACAAATGGCTTCTAACTTCCACCATAGAGGAAACGGCGATGTTTGAGAATGAGAGTTTCTCGTAGCCATTGGGATTTCAAACGGGAACAGGTAAACCGTAGTTGTGAAACAATCTGATTCGTCCATCCCACCCGCCTGTCACTATAACTAATCCCCAGAGATGAGATGACTCCGAGGTTCTTCGGCACGATGATCTTAGGAATTTGTAATGCGATCTACGGATAGCCTTAACCGGAGAAAACGAACTTGCTAGCTTCTCCTCTGGCCAAGTTGCAGATCCTTTGGGAGAATCGAGGACATACTCTCTCCCTAGTGAGAAGAGCGATGGCGATAGCTCGGATCCGCCCGATATTACAGGGGCAAATCCGCACCACGGGATTGCGACCGAGACGTCTGCGGAGAATTTCTCAAAGGATCGGATCTTAAGTCGTTTTGTGTAGGAGAAAAAACCAGTAGACGGCTGTTCGGGATCATTTCCGACGCAGTTCCAGACGTAGACTGATGAGTCGTCACATGCTGATACGATATGCTTTCCGTCTGCTGTAAAAGATGCTGATATCTGGTTTCCGGTATTTCGAGATCCTACAAGATAAACAAAACACATTTCAGAATTTGCAGTCTTTTATTCGACTAATGCATGCCTTTAGAAGCATTACCTTTGTATTTATGGACAACGTTGCGCCCGCTAATGATCCTGACTTGTGAATCTGCGGACGCCACCATGACTCTGCTCGGGTCAGTTGAATCAAACTGTCGAAGAACTAGTTGAGTATTGTGAAAAGATATTCAATCTTAGGTGCCAAATTTGGATGTTTTGAGAAGAAAAATGTACCTGGAAGCCGATTATTCGTTTATTTGACGATTTCTTTTTGTTATGCAGACATATATGACCATCAAGCTGAAGGCAGTGGCCTGATACAGGATGAGAGATTAAAAAATATCAGAAATCAGGTTTCTAAGACTATTTCATGTACTGCAAATGTGTAATTTCTGAGGATTACCCGATACATTGTAAAACCGACAATCGCTAGTCAAAGTTCCGACAATGACTCCCTGAAATAGATAAAGTATTCTTGTTTTAAAAAATAAATCTGAGTCGAATCAATAAAAGGAGAAATTTGGGTTCCGAGTCAGACCTGTCCGTCTGGGCGATAACAAACTGCGGTTACAATGCCTCTAGTGTCCGCCCAATCTACAACATGGCACTCAGAAGCTGACCAGATACGAACTTTTCCATCTATTGAACCGCTGATGAAGTGATCATCATCAACCGGGTTGAACTGAACAGATGTAACTGCAATATTGCAGAAAACATTAGAATGGCGTTTTAATTAAATGATGACTAACAAGGGAGGAGAAAAAAACAATACACAACAAGTCCATTGTACAAACGGAGAAGAGCATTACCATAGTTACTGTGAGAAAATATTCCAAGACAGTCCTCACGACCAATCTGCCAAAGCCGCACACTATTATCTACTGAAGCTGACAACAGACGCTGCCACCAATATCACAGAATGAGCAACTCGGTCTAGTTTTCTGTTCAAGATTACACATACAGGGACTGAATCTACGTTCTTGTGTGTTACAGATTTCAAAACATAACGAAACAGACATTAAGAAAATTTCTTAAGTAATTCAAAAAAAACAGCTCCTTATGATTCTTGAATAAGTTTAAGACGAGAAGCCAGACAATTTATGAGGAGATCAACCTAGACTTTGGTTACTACGCATTAATGTAAAAATAAAGGGAAACTCAAGAAGGAAACTCACATTGTTCTTGGACCATGAGATATCAAGGATATCACCACTGTGACCGAAAAACTCGTGAACAGGTTTATCAAGAACCCGAAAAATCCTTGGGGGAATAATAACACAAGCGGACTCTGTTGTCTTCCTTGGACTCATCAATGAACCAGTAGTAATGCCCTCCTTTTCTATGGCCACAGGTCTCAACTCAGAGAGTTTGCTCACTTCAAAGTATATACAAGAAGGATCAATCTTGGGAACATCTTGTTCTTCACATCTTTCATCTTCAACAACGCTCCAAACCCTCACAACCCCGTCCTCACCAGCACTTGCAAGGTACCTCCCATCAGGACTAAATTTCATAGCGAGAATCGCTCCTTCATGAGCCTGTATTTCTTGACCTTTAAAAAGAGCAGAAAGCTCCTTAGCCTCTTTCTTATACTCTTTCACCTTAACCCTCTCAATCCTACTCCCATAAACCGCAACTTCACCACCATGATCATCTCCTGCTCTTTGCTTATTCCGCACTTTATACAACCGGCCCAACCATTTCTCCTTAACCCTCTTCATAATCCCACCTACATCCCGCTGCACCGAAGCAACCTCAGACGAAACCATCACGTCTGGTAACAACTTAGATACAATCCTATCCGTTAAACCCGATACAGGCGATGATGATCCAGAACAAAGCCTAGAGCTAATATCATCACCATGACCATCACCAACACCCAAATTCCTCAAAACCATTCCACTATCTACTACTCCATCCTCTTTACACAAACCCTCATTCACAACTCTATCTACATTCTCACTCGAACTAAACACAGAAGAATCACAACGACAAGAGCTAAACTCATCATCATCAGATTTCAAACTCCTTAAAACCGCTGATTCGTTAACAGAGCTCGAGAAACGATCCACATTACCTGATTTTGCAGGTTGGCTCACAGTAGTAGTACTAGTACTCAACCCCAAACCCATCCAATTCAAAAACTTCTCACGACGCTCCTCAGCGTTGCCTGGGCTTTTGATCCAAACATCGTACTGAAACTCCCCAGAAACCAAAGGTGTAGATTCATCGTAGTCGACACTAGAACAGGATGTGATTTCTTCGTGAGCATCGAAAAATCGAGATTCTTCTTCTTCTTCGATTAGAGATTCCATTTCTTCTCCTTCTTCTTCTTAATTCTTAAAGCTGCCTGGAGAGAACAAAACAACCGAGAAAAAAATTAAACTTTCCCGAGAAAAAATTGAACTTTCCCGAGAAAATTAGTAGAACAGAGGAAGTATAAGAACATTGAAAAATGGAAAACAAAAAATATATATACCTAGGATCAATCGAACAAACATAGATCCCGATCAAAAAAAAATGTTACAGAATCGAGAAGAAATGTTAAAAAAACAAAATCTGGATCGAAAAATTGAATCTTTTTTATTTTTTTTCCAAAAACGAAGCCATGAAAACACAAAAACCAAAGCTTTATCAAAATTAGGAAGAATCAAAATCATAGAAAACAATATGAATCCAACAACACATGCAGATTTCGAGATGAATAAAAAGGGTTTATTTTTTTTTTTGAATTTCATTTCATTGATAAAATTTAAGGTAATTAATTAATCTTACATGTGGAGAATTCTGATGTTGGAGAGCTCAGAAAACGAAGAACATGAAGACAAACAACATCTACAAGAAACTGTTCTTTTCAGAATTCTGAAATAAACAACAACAAGAACAATTAAAAAAAAAAAAGATGAAGAAGAAGCGTAGATTGAAGAAGGAAAGAGAGAGAAGAATCTGTGGAACACAGAGGAAGAAGAAGAAGAAGAGAAAAAAAAAATATTATAGTTTAGGGGAAGAAGAAGAAGATTTGTCCGAATCTGAATTTGGGAGGACATTAATTTCTTCTCATATTAATATTATGTGTGCGGACACATTAATTATATTATCTGCCTCCTTCCCCTAATTTTATCCTTTCTCTACCGTCATTTTTTAAACTATTAAATTCTTCTTTTTATTATTTTTTTCCATATACAAACAAAGCATAATTAGACGAAAATGTGGAATTAATAATAATCTTAGTCAAACAAGTAACAACAAATATAAAGCACACGAGAGACTGTTGAATTATCTCAATTGACTAGTATACGAGTTTGGTTACTTGTTTCCTAATTTTTTAACAAATTTTTTTAAAAAACAGCTAAACTAACATCTTTAAAAGATTTTACGAGAAGACAATTAGCGTTAGAAGCATTAAATGTGTAAGTAGATTACTTAGGTATACTATTATAATGATATATACCTAAGTAATCATTAGAATGTTAATATAGTTAGGTTGAAATTGGTTTAGAATTTTAAGACCACTATAAATGATTGAAGTAGTCAGCTAAAGATGATTATAATTTTTACTATTTGAAGATATGTATTTATGAGTTTTTAAAATTAGTCAAATTGTATAGTTTTGCTTTTATTATTGATTATTAGATTTTTTTCTATAAGGATTATTAGATTGTTAATAGTTTGTTGTACACAAGAAAACAAAAAAAGATGATTCGTCGTTTACATGCAAGTTATGTTTCCTTTTCTATTTTTATTTTAGTTTTCTTCCCGTTTATGGTACCATTTTCTATATATGGTTAACAATCCCTTTAATGTTTATAACTGATGAAAACATTGATTAATTTCATTATTTTGGACTAGAATTATTGTTGTCCTATAACAGTATGATGTTGGTTTGATCAAATAATGTAAGTATTTTTGGAGATAATCTAGTATCTCGATTTGATGATAATCTTGATGCATATTCTTATAAACTTTGAGAAAGTCAAATTATGTGCAAAATTTTGCCATTTGTATGTTAAAATTCCAGTTTTGTATATATAATACAATAAATTGAGATGTAAAAAAAATAGACACCTAATTTATATCTTAGATAAAGATTGCAATGATAAAGATGATAGTATCAAAAACATCCAAAAACACCAAATGAATTAAAATGATCTTATATATATGAGATATTTTAAAATAAAATGGATGTTCACCCTAATTTGATTTTTGTATAAGTAAAAAAAATATAATTTTACTATTGTGATGGCCAAAAAATTAGATAAATGTTTTTATTATTTTTTAAATTTGCATGCGATATTCAGTGTTGTATGATAAAATTTCCTATTATTTATTTTTATGTTACAATTTCTCATTTCAAACTTGATTATTTATGCTGAAGTCTGTTGAAAACTTGGATCTTTGTTACTCTTAAGTCAACGTTTCCAACTCAAAACTCTGAAATTTTTCTCAAAATATTTGATTTTTAAACTAACTTTGACTATTTTATTTAATAAGTATATTTTTTGCACAGTCTGTATAACATAAAAATTCAATAATTTTTTTAAAATGCTAAAGGTTAATAAAAAAACGGGTGCATAGACTAGTAAGTATGGTGGGTTAGATACTTGCATATATGTACGATTTATTTGTAATTCGTTTTTCTCAGCTTATATAAAATAAATAGATAAACAAGAACAAGTGTAATGCATTTTTGCAAGCTTTATACTTTAATAAGGACATATAATAAAACAGAACAAGGCATTATCTAATAAAAAGTGCTTACTATAATTTAGATACCGATACAACTATGTTATCATATTGACAGAAAATTTCTTGTATATACAAAAATGAAAATATAGATACATACATATACTCAAGTAATAAAATTTGATGTGCAAACTAATCAAGTTGTATACACACAGACGATAATTAATTATAGAGATAACATATAGGAATCATATCGGATAATGATGGAAGAGGGTGTTGAGGTGAATCAAATTCCATTCTTCGTTCACGATAAAATACTCTTAATTAACACTTGTTATTATTTAATTTTGTCGGTAATGAATTTTTCTTAGTTAATTAAAGCATAAAAACCATATTATGGAGTAATGTGGAATCTCTACTCTTATATTTTACTAGTATATAATAATGTAAAGACTAGAAACAAAAACTTGAGTTAGCCAAAGAATTTTTATAGGGAACAACTTTTCTTAAAAGTATTGAAACATTATTATGATCTCATAAATCTATAATTTAAGTTTTCTTTGTTTCTTTTCTTGTCTACCTAAAGTAAAACTTAATAGCTAATTTTCATTTTCTGTATTACGGAGTATAGTTAATTACGAACTTCTGGATTTTAGTAATTTTTTCATACATTTGACAAAAAAAAATATGAAATTGATGTTTAACAAAAAAAAAATTGTCATTTTGATATGTTTCACACAAATTAAAAAACATGTTTTTGAATCGCAATATCAAAATCTATAAAAATGTCGTTTGATTGAGATTCAATTGGTTTCCTACAAAACATAATGTACCCAAGCTTAATTATAGATTGTATGTTAATCCTACGACAACATGCATGCATATTGGAGCAGCCTCGGATTCGTCTTTTTATAAAGAAGAAGAAATATAAACTTAAAGCACACTCAAAATTTTCTTACGATATAATTAATTACTGGTTCTAAAGTTTTTGAAAATCACTACTTAAAACTGATTATTTTTATATATACACTATTATTTACGTGTGTGTGTGACTATTTTCACAGATTAGGTAAGAGACAAATATGAGCATTTGGAGCCAAACAAAACCCATTATTATTATAATTGATGCAAGTTGATGAGCTCACTAGTTTTGTCCATTTTTACTAAATTAGTAAAATCAGTTCTTGTCTCCATATATTCGTGCCCCGACACAACTCTTATTACTTGAGAATGTTTATTTTTATTTTATAAATATTTTGTTTGGGTAACTATGGTAACAAATATAGATAAAATCATTACTAGTAGTTGTAGATTCATTGACAACAAATGAGAGTGTGGATCGTTAATTAATAGTTAGCAAATTTACATCATTTTCCATTACTGTTATAATTATTTTTTTTAAATTACATAAAAGTCGTCAGCTGTTTAATTTATGTTATGCTTTTAAAGAAAGAAAAAAAGACATTAAAATTAGCTTTACATAGGATCATAGTAATGTTCCGACACTTTATGAAAAAAGTGGTTCACTATGAAAACTATCTGGCTAACTCAAATTTTTGTTTCTAGTCTTAAAAAGTCAAAACCACTGTCAATTGTGTCAAATTATATTCTTAAGTAATTAAGCTTTCCTCCTATCAATTTGGCAGGAATCCACTAAACTATATAATTGTCTACAATTTCAAACACAATTATAATGCTTTTTGAAAACATGATTACGAAACCAACGTTGGAGATTCAATTTCGAAAGATCAAACTCATACAAGTCTCTTTTGATCAAACGGTTTAAAAGATTAGACTAGAGAAATTAGTAAAACGTCGGTAACGAAATGGGGACCAAACAAACACTCTCCCACCCGTGCCAACATAATTGTCATCATTTTTACCTTAATCAACGACAAATTACAAACAACAAAGAATTAATCAAAAGGGGAGTGAGTGAGTTAAAAGCAAAATGACATTTTTATATACAGTAAAAAGGATAAATTATTGAGAATTATGGGAACCAATTTAACATGATTCACTATAACAAAAGCATATATTGATGATATTTCATCATTTCATTTTCATATTTATGGCATAAACTTGAGAACTTATAATTTAGATATTTCTGCAAACCTCATTTTCTTCGCTATTTTGGTTTTAAAAAGATTGTGTTTATTGTTTTTAATGTTGGCCATTTTTAACAACTATTCGTTTAATCATTATCGTACATAAATAAATAATATATATATATATAACTTTTCAAACTATTAGAATTTATCATTAAGAAATAAAATAACAATTTTAATTTATAAGAAAATTGTATCAAAAAGTCTAAATTCTAAGCATCATATATAATCAGAATGGTAAAGTTTGAAAAATCTCAGGCAAAAATATTGTATGTCATTTTGATATAGTAACCCAAAAAAAAAAAAGAACATTAGTAAAACATAAAGCATATATAAAAATGTGAATGTCTATTATTAGTGAAAAAATTCATGTGGATTATTCAATTAAAATAATTGGTCTTTAGTCAAATTATTTACGTATTTTTGCTAAGTTTATCGACTTGTAATCCTAAGGTTTTGTCCAATACATTTTTATTTTTGGATGGTTAAGTCGTCCAATTTTTTTAAAAGTGGTGTCGTATGTAGCAGCAAAGCTTTAACTTTTCTAAAAATGAAAAAATGATTATGATGCCAATTAGAAAAACCCTAACGTAGGGACAAAGAAGGGGAGACAGTGATTAGATATTATAACCCTAATTAAAAGACAGCCCGACATTAATTATTCAGTAATAATCAAAAATTTGCACGGATAGATATAGTTTTCAAATGTGATAATGATATTTGGCTTTTTGTTAAGGGAACAAGAGATAATAATTATGTCGGTAACAGTTGGTTGTTTAGTCTGATAAACCTAAGTCTTAACGACAAATTATTCTATTTACTTTCTTTTACTTTACGATTTTTGAAACCAAAAATGTTGCCAATTTTGTCTTCACTTCTTTTGCTATACAATTGTGTTTTTTTTTTCGATTTAAACAACGAAATGTTCAACTTATTTTTCTTGATTATCAGTATTAACTTTATTTGTTTTTTTTCCTTGTAATTCAACAAAATAGTTTCAAAAAAAAAAATTCATAATGAACCATTATAAAGAAACAAAAAAAAACTACACCTCGACAATGAATAATGATGGTAGTAGTGTTTAATTTACTAATGACAATGCTACGATTAGAGAAAGAGTGGCGTCAATCACGTGAGGACGATATTATCCAATAAAATTAGGCAACGCAACAAAAGCCTTTTACGTATTATTATTATTATTAATTTACTTATTTGATCATAAGCATTCTATTATTTACACCTTTTCTTTCTCTTTTCTATGAGCACCATAAAATTAACAAAAATATGTATAAATAACAAAACGTATTAGTGATAATTTTATATAAAATTATTGGCTTTGTAAAAATTTGTGATGGCGTCCAAATTTGTAGTCTATGTAAGAAGTAAGAACCCGTACATGACATTTTATGCAATTTATAAGTAGTTCTTTTTTAACCACCATAATTTATAAATAGTTTATGAATCTTATGCATCATGCATGTTGTTATATAGTGTTATTAATAATATAGCTAGTTGACTCTATTTTAATATATAGAATATTTTCTTTTGTATTAAATTTTAGAGTGAATAATAAAATATTAAAGCATTAGATATATAGAAATTTTAAAATATTATATATGGTAATAATAATGAATTTTTAAACATCTAAATTTGAAAATTCTAGATATATTGGAATAAAAAATGAGATATGTTTGATTAGTGGTTTAAGATTAAATGAGTATAAAAAAATATGTTTGACAAATGTGATTATAATTTTTTTTTCAAACGTTAAAAACATATAGGTTTGTCACATCAAAAGAAGAAATATTTTTAATACATAAAAAATAATCTCTATACAGTATTGGTAAATAATACTTCCGTAAACCAATATTATTTTTTTGAGTAATTACGAATTTACGAGTGGCAACTATTAAGAAGACCAAAAATATCGGGAGTCAAAAGAAGCTTTTGCATATAACAATAATAACCATTTCCATCTCAGGGACCAAGCATGCAAATATATATTTCTCTTTTGTTGTTACTAATAAAGGCACCAAACTCTTTAAAACATTAAAAACCTACCCTATATTTTAACGTACAATTAAAAGTAGCACCTATTAATTTAATTAAGGCCTAATCAAAGGACGTACGTCGTCGATGATTATAATACTACCATTATAAAGTGATATCAGAATCAGATCTCACCAAAACAAATAAAAACACGAAACAGCATCAATCTTGTAATAAGTTGGATTCGAAATGGTGTGATATATAATTTAGAGTATATATATGTACAAATTGGTTGTTCGATGTAGACAAAATCTTTGATAATGATCTATCAAAAAAAAGTTTGGTAGATGGATAGATATGGTGTTTGTTTTTTTGACTATATATATTAGTTGGTGCCTACTTGAACACACTAGCTTATAAATATATATATATGACTATGTGTACTTATCCTAACCCATTGTTATTGGCATTGTTCTTACACTAGCTGTTTGCTTATTTGTGATCTACATGTTTATGCTTGCTATGTCCAATTGATATATAGTTCTTGACTCCTTGTTCCGCAGCATTGGCTCGTTTGAGTCGAGCTAATATAATTGTTGACAAAAAAAGTAATTCTTGTTCTTGGTACGGTTAATCTATTTTAAATATATGATTAGTAACTTTTTACCGATTGCGGTAAAAATTGATAGTTACCAATCATAAAATTTTATTTTTAACAAATATTCTTTGAAAGCTATTCTTCTTATCAAAACATGTACTTTACAAAAATGTGAAATAATTGAATATTTTTGTTGTTGTTGTAAAATTGTAAAAGAAAAATGAAAAAATATATGTAAGTGTAGGGTCCAAAATGATCTGAAGAAATCAGAAAGAGAGTTTTGATGCTAACTTTCAAAGAGTACTGTCAGACTACTTCTAGTCTTATAGCTCTTTTGGACCATTCTATTGTTCCTAGCTAGTAGCTCCTACTAGCTCTCTCTATCTTTCTCTTTCTTTCCTTACCAACAATTTTTATTTTCCATCACTTTCCTTTTACCAAATTTAGTTTACAAATGGAACACAAAATTATGACAAAAACAAGGCTTCAAAGTATGGTCCAACTTGAAGTAAGGCTTGCTTCATAGCCCATGGGAAAGACAAAACCTTTATAGACACATTGTTTTGTGTTGTTATGAACTGATCTTGTTGAACAGGTTCAATGAATTTTTCTTGTGTATGTCACAGGGATGGTTATACAAAATGTTCAGTTGGATACTCATGTTCATATCCGTTGTAATCATAATACAATCTCTCTCCTTTTGCTATGTCTCTGTTAGCTACAAGTAGGACTCTAGCTTCTCCGTTGATGTTGAACCTCACACACTTCAGGTTCTGCTTCTTCCTTCCTTCTCTGCAATTTTCACAGAATTCAACCAACACAAATGAGTACAAGCATGCAACACTAGAGTGTTTCCAGTTCAATTGTTTTGTTGATGCAATTATTTAAGGAACCAAATAGAAGAGAAGAGAAACTCACGGTGAGTGATTGTTGATGCCACTGATGAACCGTGCGATGTTACTACGTTTGTCAGGGCAAATAACAAGGCATTGAGAAGGATCAGAGGCATGAAGTAGAGTCATCATGCTGTCTCCATCGTAGTCATCTTCTCTATTGCTTAGAAAATCAACATCTCCAACATACTCTGTGATTATGGTCCAGTCTTTTATGAACCTGTCTGCTTCTACCGTGAACCTGTTCAGGATTTAATAATCAGAATTCAATATAACTGTAGATCAATAAATGCATTGCTTCTATTGTCTTACACTACTCATACTCTCTCTTAGATTTAAAAATATAGATAAAAGAAGCTATAAGAAGGTTAAGTACCCTTCATGAGGATCGAAGACGACCATCAGAGGCGGGCATTCACCACGGTCCATCATATTCTTGCACAAAGCTAAGGTCTCTACACCATCTTTAGATAGAACCTGTATGGAATTGAATACAAACTTAACTTCTCTGTTGATACTAAACCTAAATGAATACTTTCGAGAAGACCAATAATCACCAAACCTATCAAATGGAAGTGATTGAAGAGCTTACAACAATTTCACATCGACTTAAAAATATATACCTGCATGCCTCCTTTCTCAAAAGCAGCTTGGTTTGAAGATCTTGGAGCCTTGCCAGATACATAAGTAAGCTCATTGCTGAACTTGGTGTTTGAAGCTCTCAACGCAGTAGCAAGAGACGCCATTTGCTCAAGTCTCCTTTGAGGATCATTGGTAGGATTGTAAGGAAGAAGCCTCCTCTTCTTCTTTGACATCACCAAGCTAGTCTTTTTCCGTTTCTTCCCAATACTATCTGCAAACATTTCACTCTTCAGATAAACATTTCCTAACACAACACACACATTTCTAGAAAAATTACATACCTGAAGAAGTTGAGATTTGAGATGAATCTGCAGATCGCTTAATCCGGAAAAAATCTATAATTTTAGTCTGAACAAGCGGGAAAGCTGCAAAATTACAAAACTTTTCGTTAGTTTCCTTCTTATAAATTGAAAATTCATAGACTACAGATATATTACCCAATGAATCAAATAAGATTCACATAACCTAAAACAGTTCCAAGTGATTAGAAATATTCAAATCTGATCCAAATTCGCAGTATCAAATCAAAGACAGAGATCAAGAAACCCAGAATACTAAAATCTACAGCTCAACAGTGACATAGCCGAATCAAAAGGAGGAAACTTTGAGATTACACAAACGTGGGTTTTTGAGAAAAAAGCTTACATTTGGGGATCTGGTGTTTAGAACAAGAAGGGCAGAACCAAGAGCCTTTGGGAACTGACACGAGAATTGGTCTGAGACAAAATAGATGAAACCCTTTATCGCATTTGTCGCAAAGAAGCAGCTTCGCAGGTTGTTTCCCGGAGCTGCATTCTTCGCAGACCGTATCCCAATCGGAATCGGAATCGGAATCATCCGCCATTTGTTGCGGCGGTTCGGATCTTGGGTTTGACGCCTGGGTTCTTCTTCTTCGTACAGCCACCATTGTTACGCTTTTTCGATTTACCAGAGAGAGTGAGAGGGAGAGATTATAAATGTGGGATTTGAGAGAGCTGAGTAGAAGAGTTCGCGCTCTGATTTCACCGGCTTTTCGCGGGGGAATTTTTGATCTGGCGCCGCTGTTCCGGTTTAGTAATTTATTTTCCGGTTTAGTTTGGTTCTCCTAACCGGTTTTAAGGAATTGGGATTAGATGAGACATTCTTATCGGTCGGTTCAGATATTTCCTACCGATTGATTTTAGTTATTAAAATGTGTCACAAATAGAACCAATTAAATTTATGATAAAAAGAAGTTATTAAATGATAAATAAATATATTTAGTAATTCTTTCATAAATATTTAATAAAAAATCATAAGTAGGGTAATGCTTAAACCTTTAGTAAAAATGATTAATATTCTTTTGATTAATATTATTGTTTCATAAAATTGACTAATATTCAATTTTACTAGATTATAAACATTTGTATTATTCCGTGTTGTATATGTTTTATAAAAAAATTTAAATAACAGAATATTTTTGTTAGTTTACTAAACTTCATTCTGTAATATTCATATTAGTTTGAGTTTGGTTTAGATGGTATAGAAAAAAGTTATAAACCGGTTTTAATTTTGATTGCTAGATTTTGGTTCGGTTTAGTCATTTTGATTCGGTTTTTCACCTACCCTTAACTAATTAACCAAAACGGACATAAGAGTGTCTCTACTTTAATGTAACTTTTAAGTTAAATTTTAATTTTTCGCTCTGTACGATGGAAAGCAATCTAAAGATCTATCTAGTTTCGTCCACCGACTCGCCCGAGTTCACTCGTCTGAAATGGTCTTTCACTCGTTCTACGATCATCGCCTTAGACGCCGAATGGAAGCCACAACGTTCCAGTTCGTCTTCGTTTCCGACCGTAACTCTTCTCCAAGTCGCATGCCGACACGGTCAAGCCACGGAGGATGATGTCTCCGATGTTTTCCTCATTGATTTGACTTCGATTCATCTTCCTTCGGTGTGGGAGCTGTTGAATGATATGTTTGTGTCGCCGGATGTTTTGAAATTAGGATTTCGGTTTAAACAGGATTTGGTTTACTTGTCTTCGACATTTACTCAACATGGATGTGAAGGTGGATTCCAAGAGGTAATTGCTTGTGAAAAGTTTTGAACTTGTTATCTCAGTTTTAGTTAATGTTTTTTGAAACTGTTCTTGGTAGTTTAGATTGCACTCAAGATAGGTGAAATCGAATTTCAATCCAAAATCTTAACTTTAGCTCTGTTACTTCATCAAAGGTTTCAATTTTCTTGTGTTTGGATCGTATGTGGTGTTTATAGATAGGTAAGTAAGATAAAACACTTACGGAGTAGAGTATTTGGTGTTTTTATTTGCCATTTAAGGTCTTGCTTCTCTAAAGTCATTGTATGTGATTGTTGATGTGAATAGGTGAAACAATACTTGGATATCACAAGCATATACAATCATCAGCAGCATAAGCGGTTTGGGAGAAAGGCACCAAAGGATATTAAGAGCTTGGCAACTATATGCAAGGAAATGCTTGACATCTCTCTCTCAAAGGTTTGTCAAACTTTCCCGAAAGAACTTGTCTTTTGGTGAAATTGAGCTTTCCGGGAGATATGCGCTATAAGCTGTCTTCGTATGGCTGAGTAAGTAATGTAAACTAGATGGATGGTTTAGTATTTTACCTTATGCTATGATTGTTTAAGGTAGATCTAAACACCCTGGGGAATCCCTGTCTCTTTAGTTATATCATTTTACATCAAATATTACTTAAGATAAGTAATGTCCTTGGTTCTTTTGACATTTAGTTAGCTTTTATAAGGTTGGTGGTTGGTAAAGAAACATACCTGTTTTTATATACCAAGTCATTTTGTTAGCTTTTTTAACAGGGTTTTATGCTTTAGGAACTTCAATGTAGTGATTGGTCACATCGGCCTCTTACAGAAGAACAGAAGCTATATGCTGCCACAGATGCTCACTGCTTGCTCCAACTATTCGATGTATTCAAGGCACACCTAGTTGAAGGAATCACATCGCTAGATCCTGGAGAGATTAATGTTGGCTTAAAAGATTTTCTTACTGGATCGGATTATACCAGTAAGTTTGTCACGCTCAAACTTTGCAAGGCTGCAGATGTAATCAGATCAATGTCAGAAAATGGTCAAAACATTGCCAATGGAGTGATTTCTAGAAAAACAACTCTAAACACGATGCCGATGGACGAGAGTCTGTTAAAGATTGTCAGGAAGTATGGAGAAAGGATCCTATTGAAGGAGTCTGATCTTCTACCGAAGAAACTCAAGAAGAAAACAAGAAGACGTGTTCCCTCAAGCACTGTGAACACAAATAAGCAGTTGGTCTGTTCTGCGGAATGGCAAGGCCCACCGCCATGGGACCCATCTTTAGGCGGTGATGGCTGCCCTAAATTTCTTTTGGATGTGATGGTAATTGAATCAATTTTGGTCTATCTTTTGTTTCTTGCATTACTGAACTTAGATTTTATGTACTTGAAAATCAATATATGACTTCACTTAGGTAGTATCTTTGTTTCTTGAATGCAACCATTTTTTCACTAGACTCCATTTGATATCACATCAGTTGCTTTTAAAATTACCCTCTAGGTTGAAGGTCTGGCGAAACATCTACGTTGTGTGGGGATTGATGCTGCAATTCCACACTCGAAGAAGCCGGATTCGAGGTATTTTTTTCCCAAAGCTGATATCATAATATTTCCAGGACATGGGGTTGATCACAATATCTATTAAGGTTTCCCTAATTTAGCTTTTGATCTATTGACACAAATGCCAGGGAGTTGCTTGATCAAGCATTGAAAGAGAACAGAGTTCTATTGACAAGAGATACAAAATTGCTGAGACACCAAGATATGGCAAAGCATCAAATATATCGAGTAAAGAGTCTTCTTAAAAATGAGCAGCTACTTGAGGTACAAAATTTTTTAATTCTCAACGTATAAGCTAGCTATTATGCAAGATCTGTTATACTGGATTTATTTAATCAAATGGGACACCTAAACTGGATCTCTTGAAGAATGATTTTATGTTTAACTAAACTTTCTGGGTGGAACATTTCAAAATAACCTCATCTACTCACTTTATTTACATTCAGTAGAATGATTATGGATTCCTACAGGGTTACTGAAAAAATAAGCTGCACAGGTGATAGAGACTTTCCAGCTAAAGATCAGCGGAGATCAGCTGATGTCAAGATGTACGAAATGCAATGGGAAATTTATTCAGAAACCTCTAAGCATTGAAGAAGCTATTGAAGCAGCAAAGGGTTTCCAAAGAATACCCAACTGCTTATTTAATAAAAACATAGAATTTTGGCAATGCATGAACTGCCATCAGCTATACTGGGAGGTAAGTCACTTAGTCACCTACCCCCATCTATTACCGTTTTATTTGAAAATTGTTTGTTTTAATACTGTGAATCTTGATTTCGTTAGAACATCTTCATGTGTTCATGTCTTAGAGAGCAGAAATCATATCCACAAGATTCAGAATTTCCTTAGAGCTCCGATCAGTTCTGTCTCTAATATTGTTAGTATCGAGATGCTTAATGTTTGTTTTATGGTTTCAGGGAACTCAGTATCATAACGCAGTCCAGATGTTCATGGAAGTATGCAAGTTGAGTGAGTGAATCACTCTTTCGTGATCTGAGTAAAACAAGATGTGTTTATAACTTGTGTCTTATGCACACGTGTTCCAGAATGAATGAACCGTGTCTAAATGTTTTAGTTTGTTTTATGATGAACAATATTAGATTATCAATTTATAATTTGGAAAATTGTCGTTAAATTCATGAACTTGGTCATTTACGCCAATTAAACCATGAATTTTCACGTATGTCATTCAAACCATAATACACATTGATTTGCAGATTAAAACATGAAACATAGTTGACCAAGCTAGAAACAACATGTCACTAAATCCGATAACGGAGCAATTAACAGGTGTTAGTCTATTAACAACATGCTTTATGAATGGTTTGCATTTTTAATCTCTTTATGAAGTATATATATTGTTTTTGGTTTGGTCAACTTTGTCTTATGTTTTAATCTGCAAGTCAATGTATATGTATGATTTAAATGGACTTCGTGGAAGTTCATGATTTAGTTGGTGTAAATGACTGAGTTCATGAATTTAATGACATTTTTCTATTTTCTAATTAAAAACAACTGATAATAAATAAATTGAATTATAATATAATTTTCATTATTTATAAATCTTACAAAAATTACCATTTCGTTGATTTTTATAGTTTTAAAATATATAAAGGAATCAAAATATTAATAAATCGTTAATATATAATTTTTATTTAATATATCAATATATGTAAATAAGATCGGTATTTACGAATGAAGATATAAATAATTAAAATAAAGCATAAAAAATGTGCAATACAAATTATACAACCAAAAAATATAAAAACATGGAAAAAGTCTTCACGAAGGATCGAACTTGGCATCTCTGGCTTCTATTAGGACTCAAAGCACCACTTGACCTAACAAACAAAAACGAAAAATCCAAAAACAATTTACATTTAAATATCCGTATGGGCATCTCCTCTCCAGATCCTCCCCTAAAATTGAGTTCTCCGACTGAGATTACAGTTTCAGATTTGATCGATTCAGTTCAGTGCATATATAATCTTATAGTTTGACTCCTAGAAGGTGGTGTGAGGATCGATCTCTCAGTCTCCTTAGACGCGATTGATCATGGAAACACCTGGAACCAAAGTTTTGTACGAGATACGGCATCATGCTTCATTGCCTTATGTTCCTAGATATCCTCCTCTTCCTCAGGTACCCGATTCATCATGCTTATAGAGTTTGATTAATTGCTGTGTTGTAGTGTTTATCTTACATTGCGCTTTGATCTGCTGTCGAAGTTTAGGCATATGGAACTGATTCGAAAGGAGGGCTTCGTTCTCTTGTCTCCATTAGAGGTCAGTTTCAGGTGGTTAATTCTTTAGTTGTTCCATCTGCTGGTGAATAAAGCTGGGAGCTTTATCATGTTCTCTGCTTTTATAAGCTTGTAGGAATCATGTTTGTGTACATCTCTTTTCGTTGAATTAGCTTTATACCCCATTAGTTGATATAGGCTTCTTCATCTCTGTTCTCTTCTGGTATTAAGGTGTTAATCAACTCAAGGAAAAGTGGAGTGAATACTGGAGTCCGAGAAAAACTAATAAACCGGTGTCATTGTTTATTTCACCTAATGGAGAACTTGTGGCTGTCACTTCCGGAAACCATGTTACAATCTTGCGAAAGGACGATGATTACAGGAAACCATGTGGCAATTTTACATGTAAGAAATTCCGGCATATCTTCCCTTGCTTTCACTTTCAAGAATGTCCTATCCTCGCAATACTTTTTTCTTTCTTTCTCTCTGTTTTCTTAACTCATGGTCTATTGCATCCCCATGCTCTGGTCTTCTTGACTTCTGTTCTCTGCATCAGCAAACATATCAGGATCATTTACTTCCGGGGTGTGGTCCGAAAAACATGATGTTCTTGGTCTTGTGGATGATAGCGAGACCCTCTTTTTCATCAGAACTAATGGTGAAGAAATAAGTCAAGTCACAAAAAGAAACTTGAAGGTTTCTGCATCAGTATTAGGATTGATGGAGGACGACTGTGATTTGCAACCATCATGCTTGTACGTTTCCTTCTGTCCTTTTTTTATTATGATTAAGATTTAAAGAGTACTGTGATCCTAATGTCCCCTTGTGCATTACAATATACTTGTTTGCTGAAGGCCTACCGCTGATCTGTCCCAATGACACTTTGCTTGCAGGTGTTCGTTCAGTGTACTTACATCAGATGGACTTATTCATCATGTCGAGATCAGTAGGGAGCCAAGTGCTTCTGCCGTTTCCAAACATGCTTCAAATAGTGTCCCAGCTTTGAGAAAGCAATTCCCCAACCATGTTTTTTGCTTTGATTACCATCCCGACCTTTCTTTCCTTCTCACTGTTAGCAGTACTGCAGGCATATCATCGACTGGAAGTTCTGGTAGGTTTTATACAACTTATTTTAGTTATGGAAGTTTTAAATTAGTATTATTTATTGTTAAGACTTGTGTAAAGAGACTTGAAAGCTACTCAGTCACTCGAAGCAATCCATTTAGCAAGCCACAGCTGCGTACTTTATATTAGAATGCTACTTATACTTTATCAGCATTTGTGGTCGTTTAATGAAAAATGTGGTTGATAAAATATTTCCTATGGACAGAGGTGTAGGTTTATGATTCTAGAATTATTAATGCTTCTAATTACTTACCCTTCAGGTTCCTCGTGTATTTCGCTTTGGCGTAAGTGTCAGAACTTAGGTCTGGAACTGTTGTCCACCACACAGTTTGAAGGCGTGTATTCTGAGACCAAAGATGATCAGTTGGCATATCCAAAGATTTTAATCTCACCTCAGGGATCACATGTTGCAAGTCTTGATAGCGATGGGTGCATGCATCTTTTCTTGTTAGATAAAAAAAGATTGACGCTTTCATATTGTACTTCTGAAGACAGGTCTGATACACTGAAGCCAGATAAATCGCGACAAAGTTGGAAAGAAAGTTTAAGAAATGTAGTAGATTTTACTTGGTGGTCTGATCACGCCCTTACAATTTTGAAAAGGAGCGGTAACATTAGTATATTTGACATCAGTAGGTGTGTTATAGTTCAAGAGGATGCTACCAATTATTCTATGCCTGTCGTGGAAAGAGTTAGGAGATTTGAAGGACGCATTTTTCTTTTAGAAAGTTCAACGCAGGAAGCAAAATCAGCTTTGGCCAAAGTTGACAAGGACCCAAGTGAATTGCATCATACTAGTGAGCATAGTATGTTATGGAGGCTAATATCATTTACTGAGAAAACAATTTCTCAAATGTATAAAATTTTAGTTGAGAAAGGCCACTATCAAGAGGCGTTAGATTTTGCTGATAGCCATGGGTTGGACAGAGATGAAGTATTCAAGTCAAGATGGTTGAACTCAGAAAAAGGGGTAAGTGATGTTAGCATGATTCTATCAAAGATAAAAGATAAAGCTTTTGTGCTTTCCGAATGCTTAGATAGAATTGCGCCAACAGAAGAGTCCATGAAGGCCTTACTTGCGCATGGAGTTAATCTAACTAATCACTATGTATTCGCTAAATCTGAAGATCAAGAATCCCAACCACTTTGGGAATTTCGCTTGGCGAGGCTTCGACTATTACAGTTTAGTGAAAGGCTTGACACATATTTGGGGATAAGCATGGGCAGGTATATATATTTACACTTGCATCTTCTTTTCCTTTCTGCAGATAGGTAAATTGGTATGCCATATAGTACTAATTAGGCCTTGGTTCTATGGTCATCCAATACAGAATGAATGTCGTTTAGAATTTGCTTAGCATTTGACATCAATTCTAGAGCTAAGTAATTTTGCGGGTTTGCTTGCTGCTTGAAAAACTTACAATCTTCTTTTGCCACCCTTAGATACCTACGCAGACAGTTTTTATCTGATATCCCCAAGCTCTTTGCATTGGGTTCTGCATTTCAGAACTTCCGGTTCCTTTTAATCTACTTCTAATCTAACTATCCAGTTACTTTTAGAAAGGGTTAATGACATTATCTCCACAGATATTCGGTGCAGGATTACAGAAAATTTCGGAGCATTCCTATCAATCAGGCTGCTATCGCACTTGCCGAGAGCGGGAGGATAGGGGCTTTAAACCTGCTCTTTAAGCGGCATCCTTATTCACTTGCATCCTTCATGCTGCATATTTTGGCCGCTATTCCTGAAACTGTTCCTGTTGAAACGTATGCACATCTTCTTCCAGGAAAATCTCCTCCAACTAGTATGGCAGTGAGAGAAGGAGACTGGGTTGAATGTGAGAAGATGGTTAGATTTATTAATAAATTGCCGGAGAATGGCAAGAATGAGTCTCAGATTCAAACTGAGCCAATTGTTAGAATGTGTTCGGGGTATAATTGGCCATCATCAGAAGAACTTGCTACATGGTATAAAAATAGAGCTAGAGATATTGATTCTTCCACTGGGCTGCTAGACAGCTGTATTTGCTTGATTGATATTGCATGGAAAAAAGGCATATCTGAATTGGGACAGTTCCACGAAGATCTATCATACTTGCACCAAATCATTTATTCTGATGAAATTGGAGGCGAAATCTGCTTCAGCTTAAGCCTTGTTGGGTGGGAGCATTTATCTGATTATGAGAAATTTAAAATAATGCTTGAAGGGATTAAAGCTGAAACTGTGGTTAGAAGATTGCATGACAAGGCAATTCCATTTATGCAAAAAAGGTTTTTGGGGACAAACAACCATAACGAGGAGTCCTTTCTAGTTAAATGGCTGAAGGAGATGGCAGCAAAAAATGAGATCGATTTATGCTCAAAGGTTATTGAGGAAGGGTGTATGGATTTGTATACTGTTTGTTTCTTTAAGGATGAGGTTCAAGTTGTTGATTGTGCTCTGCAATGTCTGTATCTGTGCAAAGTTACAGATAAGTGGAATGTTATGGCAACAATGCTATCAAAGCTACCGAAGATAGATGGTCAGTAGTCTAGATCCAATGTATCACAACCAAAGACTATTTAACTAATTTATTAGATGTCCTTATCGAGTCATTGCTAAACCAAACTGACATTCATGCAAATGCAGATATTGATGGTGAAGACATTCAGAAAAGACTCAAACTGGCGGAAGGTCATATAGAAGCAGGGAGGCACTTGGAAATTTATCAGGTTTCAAAATTTCTATATCTTGAATTAATTAAGTTGATATCTCTTAGCAGAAGTTTGTAGCCTTGTTCTGTGTGCACATATTTGAAATGAACTAACTTAAGTATAGATACTTGGTTCTCTGCCTGTGTAGAAGTATAAAGAATCTTCTGTTTGAAAGTTTATGGGAGTTGTAATTCTGCCTTTTTCTACACAGGTCCCGAAACCAATTAATTACTTTCTTGAGGTTCATTTGGATGAAAAGGGTGTAAAGCAGATCCTTCGACTCATGCTTTCAAAATTTGTTCGTCGTCAACCTGGGCGATCTGATAATGACTGGGCATGCATGTGGCGTGATCTACGACAGTTGCAGGAGAAAGCCTTTTCTTTCCTTGATCTTGAGTTCGTGCTGACAGAGTTCTGTAGAGGACTTCTAAAAGCTGGAAAGTTTTCCCTGGCTAGAAATTATCTCAAGGGTACAGGATCAGTTGCACTGCCATCAGAGAAGGCAGAGAGTCTTGTTATAAATGCAGCAAAGGAATACTTCTTCTCTGCTCCGAGCCTTGCTTCTGAAGAAGTAAGTGGTGTTTCTTTGTTTATGTCTAAAGCTTCTACTAAATATATTTATGCAACCTACCATCTTGTTAAATTCTTTCTTCTGGTGATCTAGAGATATATTTTTCTTTTTTCACAAAGTTCAGTGTTAGCTACATTTTTCTTTGTGCTTGGATATATTTTCACAGTTTTGAATATAATATTTCCAGATATGGAAAGCAAGGGAGTGTCTGAATATATTTTCTAGTAGCCGGACTGTTAAAGCCGAGGCCGATATAATTGATGCAGTTACTGTTAGGCTTCCAGATCTTGGGGTTAGTCTCCTACCAGTACAGTTCAAACAAGTAAAAGATCCAATGGAGATTATTAAGATGGCAATCACGGGGCATCCTGGGGCCTATCTACATGTTGATGAACTTATTGAGGTTGCTAAACTTCTTGGGTTGAATTCTTCAGAAGATATATCTTCTGTTGAAGAAGCTATTGCCAGAGAAGCTGCAGTTGCAGGTGATCTGCAGGTGGCGTTTGATCTATGCCTTGTTCTAACCAAAAAAGGGCATGGTCCCATTTGGGATTTAGGTGCTGCAATAGCAAGAGGTCCTGCGCTTGAGCACATGGATATAAGTTCTAGAAAGCAGTTGCTTGGGTTTGCTTTGGGTCACTGTGATGATGAATCGATCAGTGAGTTATTGCACGCATGGAAAGATCTTGACCTTCAAGGCCAATGCGAGACTCTGGGAATGTTATCAGAGTCCGATTCTCCTGAATTTCACAAGATGGATGGTGTTTCTTGTCTGAGAGATTTCCCTCAGATGCTTGATAGGCTAAGCAGTGATCAACAACTAGATTTCGACAGAGTCAAAGATACACTTTCTTGTGTTGCTAAGGACTTGCCGGTTGATGATAGCATGAACTTGGAGTCTCTTCTAAAGGAAAATGGGAAGCTTCTCTCCTTTTGTGCATCACATCTTCCGTGGTTACTTAAGCTGGGTAGAAATAGGAAGTTGGATAAAAATCTAGTGCTTGATTCCATTCCTGGAAAGCAGTTTGTCAGCATAAAAGCAACTGCTCTTGTTACCATTCTATCCTGGCTGGCAAAGAATGGGTTTGCACCAAAAGATGAGCTGATAGCCATGATAACAGACTCAATCATTGAACATCCGGTAACAAAAGAGGAAGACATTATAGGATGCTCGTTTCTGTTGAATCTAGTAGATGCATCTAATGCAGTAGAAGTTATAGAAAAGCAGTTGAGAATTAGGGGGAACTACCAAGAAATCCGGAGTATCATGAGTCTAGGGATGATATATAGTTTGCTACATGACTCTGGAGTAGAGTGTACGGCTCCCACCCAGAGGAGAGAACTGCTTCTGAAGAACTTTAAGAAAAAGCAAACAGAAAGTCTCTCTGGTAAGGGTTTCTGGGTCTATTATTTTCTTGATATACCCGTTTTTGCCAACTCCTTTTGACTTCTAGGTGCTGTTTTATATATACAGATGATATGAGGAGGATCGACAAACTTCAATCAACTTTCTGGAAGGAATGGAAACATAAATTAGAGGAAAAAATGCATGATGCTGACCGTTCTAGAATTCTGGAGAGAATTATCCCTGGGGTTGAGACTGAAAGGTTTTTATCGCATGATACTGAATACATTAAGGTTGCTGTTTTCTCTCTCATTGAATCTGTGAAATCGGAGAAGAAGCTGATTTTGAAAGATGTACTAACATTGGCTGATACATATGGCTTGAACCAGTCAGAGGTAAATTTTACTTTATTTATAACTTATTACTGCACATACTTTCCTCAACCGAAACTAATTTATACCTGTATTTGTCTTCTTGCCAGGTGATATTAAGGTATTTAAGCTCTATCCTTTGCTCTGAGATTTGGACAAATGAGGACATCACGGCTGAAATTATACAAGTCAAGGAAGAAATACTTCTCTTTGCTTCAGACACCATACAAACCATAAGTACGATCGTGTACCCAGCAATTAGTGGTCTTAACAAAGAACGCCTTGCTTACATATATAGCCTCCTTTCTGAATGCTATAGCCATTTGGTAGAAAGCAAGGAAGCATCATTTTTGGTTCAAGCACATGGTTCCTTTGCTGGGTTATCGAATTTGTATAACGTTCTTAAGCAAGAATGCAGTAGAGTGTCGTTTATCACAGATTTGGATTTCAAAAATATTGCAGAATTGGGAGGTTTGAACTTTGACAGCTTCAACAATGAAGTCCATGCGCACATCAATGAGATGAACTTGGAAGCTTTGGCCAAAATGGTAGAAACTCTCACTGGCTTCTTCATGGAGAATTCGCCCAACAGTCTCATTTCCTGGCAAGATGTTTACCAACAATATATTATGAATTTGTTAGATACATTGGAGAGTAGAAGAGATCTTGATTTTGGAAGTGCAGAGAGTTTCCAGGGGTTCCTCAGTCAACTTGAGCAGACATATGACCACACTAGAGTATATGTCAGGATCTTGGAACCTTTGCAAGCTGTGGAAATCCTGAAACGGCATTTCACATTAGTTCTTCCGCCAAATGATTTGTATTTGCACATCCCTGATAGTTCTACATGGCAAGAATGTCTTATCTTATTGATTAACTTTTGGATAAGATTAGCTGATGAGATGCAAGAAGTAAAATCATCTACGCAAAGTCTTGTGGATAATCTTATCTTAAGCCCTGAGTGCATTAGCAGCTGTCTTACTGTTCTCATAAAACTAGTAATGGATGACAGTCTGTCCCCAAGTCAGGCTTGGGCTGCAATACTTGTTTACCTTAGATCTGGTTTGGCCGGTGATTGCGCGACTGAAATCTTCAACTTCTGCAGAGCCATGGTCTTCTCTGGCTGTGGATTTGGACCCATTTCTGATGTCTTCTCAGATTTGTCCTCTCGGTATCTGACAGCTTTGCAGGATCTTCCACACCTTTACTTGAGTGTACTTGAACCCATATTACAAGATTTGGTATCTGGGGCTCATGAAACACAGAATCTTTACCGGCTGCTCTCTTCTCTCAGTAACTTGGAAGGCAACCTGGAAGAACTGAAGT
The DNA here is from genome assembly GCA_036452645.1 of Capsella bursa-pastoris. Lineage (NCBI taxonomy): Eukaryota > Viridiplantae > Streptophyta > Magnoliopsida > Brassicales > Brassicaceae > Capsella > Capsella bursa-pastoris. The sequence goes on from CP144196.1 coordinate 7,977,991, forward strand.
GTGTTAGGCTTATAGTCTGGGAACAACTCGTCATATTTTCTGAGAACCTGGAGTTGCCAAGTCAAGTTCGCGTGTACTCCTTAGAGCTTATGCAGTTCATCTCTGGTAAGAATATCAAGGGCTCATCATCTGAGCTACAGTCAAACGTTATGCCATGGGATGGTTCGGCTGAGTTATTATCGTCTATGCAGAAGACTGAAGCCACGCTAAACCAAGTGTTGCCCGACCAGGCTGATGGCTCTAGCAGGCTCACAAATACTTTGGTCGCACTTAAATCATCTCAGATTGCTGTGACATCCATCGCTCCAGGCTTAGATATCACCCCTGAGGATTTATCGAGTATTGAGACATCTGTTTCCTGCTTCTCTAAACTCTCTTCTGCTGTTACTACAGCTTCACAAGCTGAAGCTCTTCTGGCGATTTTAGAAGGATGGGAAGAGCTGTTTGAAGCTAAGAAAGCCAAACTATTGCCGTCTAATGAGGCAACCGACCAAGGAAACGACTGGGGCAATGATGATTGGAATGATGGATGGGAAACATTTCAGGAACCAGAACCCGTGGAGAAAGAAGAAAAGGAATATGTAGTCTCGGCTCATCCTTTACATTCATGTTGGCTGGATATTTTGAGAAAGTACATTTCCTTGCGCATGCCTGAAAATGTTCTACGACTTATAGATGGATCGCTTCAGAAGCCTGAAGAGGTCCTGCTTGAAGAAAATGAAACAGAAAGCCTGGCTGGGATCTTGGCCAGCACTGACCCATTTCTCGCTCTAAAGATTTCTCTTTTGTTGCCCTACGAACGAATCAGATCTCAGTGTCTCAATGTTGTTGAAGAACAATTGAAACAAGAAGGCTTTCCGGAGTTATCCAATCAGAGCCATCATGAAGTTCTTCTCCTGATTATAAATTCTGGGACTCTCTCAACAATCATCTCCAGTTCTTGCTATGGCTCAGTCTTCTCCTTCCTCTGTTATCTGATTGGAAAGCTATCTCGAGAGTTCCAGGAAGAGCTGATTAGAGAAGCCCACTACAGAGAATCATCAAATGCAAATTCTGAGAGACGGGTTATGTCATGTTTTGGGGAACTCATGTTCCCATGTTTTGTCTCGGAGCTTGTAAAGGGCAATCAGCAGATATTAGCCGGGTTTCTGGTGACCAAGTTCATGCACAGTAACCCATCTCTTAGTCTGATTAATGTTGCAGAGGCAAGTCTGAGGAGATACTTGGAGAAACAGCTCGAGTCTTTTGAGCATTTGGAGGATTCTTTTACCGGTAACTCAGAACTTGAAACGCTGAAGAACACAGTCTCAAGCGTAAGAGGCACTTCAAAGGAAGTTATACGATCTGCATTAGCATCTCTTTCTACTTGTACAAACAGCAGATGATATGAAAATGAAGGCTTCTTCTGAGGTGAAATGGTAACACAAAAAAAAAGAGTAATTAGGAGAGTGTAAAAATCTGTTTATGCGTTTTTATATAATTGTAGTTGATATAGTTTTTAACTTTATTTTCGACAGGAAACAATTTTTGATGATACCTCCAATTACATACTTGTTTTAAGGTATAAAAAAATTTCAAACCTAGTAACCAAAACGAAGTGAAGAAACCCAATGTTACATATGTTTTCTAGTTGTATAAGACTACAATATAACATAAGATAAAGACTTCAGATGAGTAACCAAAAGGAGAAAGTACTACATATTTATAATCAGTACTATATAAAAGCCATCATGACTCGAAGATAGATTTGAATGAACTGGATATACATACACTAACTAACATCTCTTCTCCCGTGCTTACGAACCCAAATGGCCTTCTCGTTGATCCTCAGCTTTTTAATCTGTTGGCCGTCGAGTATGCGATTCATGGTAGCGACCGAGTCCACGACCAACAGAGCATATAGCGACTGACATGGACCAGGACCACCGATATTATTTCCCATTTCAACGCGTTCAACACAATTTTCTCCATACGTTTCTGTGAAAAGCTGCGTCACTTCTTCCTTGGACACAGGGATCCCACGAACAAACGTTAGAAATATGGACCGTTCGCTTTCAGTCTCGATGTGGTTAACAACGACATCATCAGTCATTTGTGACAACTGCTGAGACAAAGGAGAGGGTGAAAGGGGGTGGTGGAGTCTTGTGATATATATATACTTTAGGCTATTCAGATGATCAAATCTTATATTTATGTATATGCTATAATCAAATCATTTTTACTACATGGGTCGGTCTTAAACTCTTAATTATAAGGAGATTTTGCCACGTCTAGTGTACATTGTATATAATAATGTCTTTACATATGGGCATATTTATGATACTTACACAAAAATATATATATATATGTATTTATGGTGTTCTTTGGCCTTTTTCTTTAAATTTAATTGGAGTTTTTAGTGTTTTTATTTATTTTGTTTTGTGTTTGGTTATGAAAATATCAAGTTTTTTAAAAACAATATACCAACCAAATTTGGATCATAATATGGTAATACATGATAAGTGTTAAAAAAAATTGTTAAAACAAAAAATTTGGTAATAAATTAAGATTTAATTTTTCTTCTTCTTTTATTATGAATACTCCCTCCGTTCCATTATATAAGATTTTTTAGGCTTTTTTCTTTGTATCATTTTATAAGATTTTTTTCAAATTTCTATGCATTTTTAATATTAATTAAATAATTTTTGACTACTTAAATTCTGCAGTATGTTTTTCTATTGGTAAAATATTAATCAATTTTATTAAATGATACAGTATTTTTTATTTTATTTAATCTTTGTGCTTTTCAGCCAAAAAAATCTTATATAATGGAAGGGAGGGAGTATCATTTAACACCATTTATGTCATTCAAATTTGTGAAGAAAAAAAAATATCATTTACTACCATTTATGTCATTCAAATTTGGAGTAATTTTTATTTTATTTTTCTTCATTTTTAAATTAAAATAATCACTTTTTAAGCAAAGAAAATTTGAATACATTAATAAAAACAAATTGCCATATCAATTTCTTAAAAAATAAACAAAAATGTATGTTTTCTATTAATGAAATCAAAGTCGGTTTTGGGCCTTTGGGCCTAGTGATCACTATATAAATTCTAAGAACCTTCATTAATCTCTTCGTATCTTCATCATCATCATCTAATCTCTGATTCTATAATCTCTCTCAAAACCCTAGAATCCCCCTCTGCAAATCTCATACGATTCTCTCTTTCAAGGTACTCTACCCACGTTTCCTCTTGATTCTTTTGTTTTCATTTTGCTTCTCATCCTCTGAATTCGTTTCTTCTGTTTTCCTCGATCTTAACGTCGGTTACTAAGATCTCTCTATTCGTAATTCGTCAGATTTCATGTTTTCGAATTTTGCGATCGTTCGTTCGTTTTAGCTGTTGGTTGAGAACTATATCGTTTAGATCTGTTCAATCTATTGCTTTACTGTTCGATTCTCAGCGAAATGTGTCTATTTCATTTTTAGGTTATCTTCGTGTAATACTCTTTGTTGTATGGGTTCTTGAGCTATCTTGATCCTTCTTTGGTTTTGGTTTTGGTTTGATTTCTCATTAGGGTCTTTTTGGTGTATGTTTGCTGATTGGTGACGTATTGCTATCTTTTCTTGTTTCTCCAGATGCAAATTTTCGTGAAAACACTCACTGGCAAGACCATCACTCTCGAGGTTGAGAGCTCTGACACCATTGACAATGTTAAGGCGAAGATCCAGGACAAGGAAGGCATTCCTCCGGATCAGCAAAGATTGATCTTCGCTGGTAAACAGCTAGAAGATGGTCGTACCTTGGCAGATTACAACATCCAGAAAGAGTCAACCCTTCATTTGGTTCTCCGGCTAAGAGGTGGTATGCAGATCTTTGTGAAGACGTTGACTGGCAAAACCATCACCCTCGAGGTTGAGAGTTCAGACACTATCGACAATGTTAAGGCTAAGATCCAGGATAAAGAGGGAATCCCACCGGATCAGCAGAGACTTATCTTTGCCGGTAAACAATTAGAGGATGGTCGCACACTAGCTGACTACAATATCCAGAAAGAGTCCACTCTCCATTTGGTGCTTCGTCTCAGAGGTGGTATGCAGATTTTCGTGAAGACCCTAACTGGAAAGACCATTACTTTGGAGGTTGAGAGCTCTGACACAATCGATAATGTCAAGGCAAAGATTCAGGACAAGGAAGGGATCCCACCAGACCAGCAGAGACTCATCTTTGCTGGGAAGCAGCTTGAGGATGGACGTACCCTTGCTGATTACAATATCCAAAAGGAGTCTACACTCCATCTTGTGCTTCGTCTTCGTGGTGGTATGCAAATCTTTGTGAAGACCCTTACTGGAAAAACCATTACTCTGGAGGTTGAGAGCTCAGACACAATAGATAACGTCAAGGCTAAGATTCAGGACTAGGAAGGGATCCCTCCGGACCAGCAGAGACTCATCTTCGCTGGAAAACAGCTTGAGGATGGTCGTACCCTTGCAGACTACAACATTCAGAAGGAGTCAACTCTTCACTTGGTTCTTCGTCTTCGTGGTGGTATGCAAATCTTTGTGAAGACTTTGACAGGCAAGACTATCACGTTGGCGGTTGAGAGCTCAGACACCATTGACAACGTCAAGGCTAAGATTCAGGACAAGGAAGGGATCCCTCCGGACCAGCAGAGACTCATCTTCGCTGGGAAACAGCTTGAGGATGGTCGGACACTTGCAGATTACAACATACAGAAGGAGTCGACTCTTCACTTGGTTCTTCGTCTTCGTGGTGGAAGCTTCTGAGCTTTGTGATCTGTGGTCAAAGGTGGTGTGTTTCGATTTAGACCCGTGCACTTGGAAGGTGATTACTGCAAAAGAAAAAGACTTTTCTCTATCGCCTGTTTGGTTTTATTTTCTGTTTTCGTTGTATGTACTTTTGTCCTAAACCTGTAGGTTTGGCTTCTCTACTCTTATGTTTCAAGTTGTAATAATAATCCAAGTGCACTTTAGAAAGAATGCTGTGATTTCAATGTATGCCTCCAGAAGTTGAATGCGTCGTGAGTATTAAAGGTTAACCTGGTCCAATGCTGAAAACAATAAAGTCTTAGGTATCACGCCCAAGATACGACCAACAACCATATAAACTCTGTACACAGTATGTAACACATGACCTTTTTTCACCTCTGTATCCAATTACACAAAGATAACTATTAATATTTCAGAACAATGTTCTCGTCTGATCAAACAAACATGATGAAGTTTAAAGAAAATGTTGTCACTGTATCAGCTAACGAACGACCCAACAACGGTTCCAATTTCCAAACAACATCGATGAACTAAACCCAGCAATGCCCAATATCTACTTTTCCAAAACCATAAGTTAGATAATATGCACATGGACCTGAAGCCAATCTCTAGATGTATCAAAATTTAGTCGATAACAGCAAGAATTGGTCTAATTGTTTGTCAGTGTATCGTATAAGCTAATTTGGGATTCCACCAAGCCAAAATTACGAAATTGAAAATAACCGGTTTAAACCGAAAACAAAAACAAATTCTTAAACCTGACCGGTTAACGATTGTTATTATCCATATTCAAGCTTCGAAATGAAGGAATCTAGACCCGTCGACATTTTCATTTCCGACAACAGTTTGCAAACTCAAATCCCAAAAATACACCAGTTTCGTTCCGTTTCCAAAAACTTTTGAGAATTCTCGATTCGTTGATGAGATCTGCATAAACCCTAACCCCTCAAGGTGCAGCTGAATTCGATTAAGGAGAAAAAAAAATTCCATGGTATTCTAAAGCAAAACGATGAGAGGATCCGCACTACTTGATTTGATATTGTTCCTGCTCGTATCTCCATTAGCGGACAGCTTCAAAGGATCAGAACTCTCCAAGTTCTATGACAAATCTGTTTCCAATCAAATCTCTCCGCCTGATCGGTTAGTGTTCTTTCTCGTTTTTCAAATGATCGATCCATTTGCTTTGTATTTTAACTCCATTTGCTTCTCACTAATTTCAATTTCTATTCGATTCCTTATAAAGGGTTTGATTTAATTGAATCCGATTTCATTGGGAAATGTCAAAAGTTGTCAACATCTATTTGATTTGGTCTTAAAGTTGACATTTTTTTTTTTATCAAGTCAGTGTTTAAGTTTCTTAAAGATTTGTGCTTTTCTACAGAGAATCTGGATATGTATTGTTTTCTACGGTAGATGGGTCGATATCTTTGGTGGATAGGTCCTCTTGGAAGCTGGATTGGACATTTCATACCAATGAGCCTATATATTCATCATACCAGGCTCCTCATTATCATTATAGCACTGACGAGGAACGTGCCTCGGCACTTGGTGATGACTTTTATATGGATTGTGATGAGCATTGGCAACTTTACAATTCCTCTATGCGGAAAGGAAAACGCATTACTAAGGTTTTAACTTGGAAATTTGTTTCATTTTCGGGTTTATTGACGCGCTAAGGCACTAAAGTGTGTATCTTTTTTGTGTTTTAGATAGTGGATGCTTCGGAGTTCATTGGAACGTTGCCCTACACATCGACGGATAGGATTGTTTTAGGTAAGAAAGACACATCTGTGTTTCTTTTGGATTGGAAGACTGGGAAATTGGTTAAGAGGTTTAGAATGGACGAGTTATATTCTAATACAGTTGTTGAAGATGATAAAGAAAAGGCTATTGTTTTGTCTAAAGAAGCTCCATTACTATTTGGATCCGGGTATAAGGAGTCAGTAGATCTTCCTGAGCTTGTTTACATTGAGCGGAAAGATTTTAAAATCCAATGTATATCGAAGTTTGGAGATGTTTTGTGGAGTGTTTCTTATGCTAAGATGGAAGCTAAACTACAAAATCATGAGAGTGTACTGGTGGGTGGGTTATCTTCATCGGATGGTATTCCTATTAGACCTTCTTGGGGAAACAACCAACTCCCGCTATCTTATACGACAAGTGTTCCTCTGGTCCAGTTACGTGATGTGAGCTATGAAACAGTGCTTCCGAGACTTGGTTTGCTAGACGGGGGGTTGTATCTTCCATTTCATGATAGAAAATCTAATCAGTTGGCTCCTGGAGATGGGAATCAATTGGCACTTCCGAGTAATAAAGAGGCTGAAGAAGTCCTTTCCCTTCCCTTGCCTGAGACTGTAATATCTCAGATCACAGACATGATTGATGGAAGCACTACACAGGCAGGCTTTGCTAGCAAATTTTCTGGTTTGATTGTCTTACTTTTCGGCTTTTGTGTTACTATGCTTTCTGTTTGTGGCCTTTTCTTTTGCCGATTAAGACAGAGTATGCGGATCAAGGAACCTTCTGTATCTGAAGTGCCAACCGCAATACCAAAGAAGAAAAAGCCCAAGAAAAATGGGACTATAAAGGCTGCTCACAAGAAAGAGAACGGGATTATATCCGGAGGGAACAAAGATCTTTCTAATGAAGAGAACGAGAAGAGATTACTTACTGCTTTCCCTGGCCTCAATAACAGTCCGGCAGAAGGATATAGGGTTGGTAAACTGTTTGTCTCCAACAAGGAGATTGCTAAAGGGAGCAATGGAACTGTTGTGCTTGAGGGAACCTATGAAGGTCGTCTTGTAGCGGTTAAGCGTCTGGTACAAACACATCATGATGTGGCTCAGAAGGAGATTTTGAATCTCATGGCTTCTGACAAACATCCAAATATTGTCCGTTGGTATGGGGTTGACCAGGATGAACATTTTATCTACATTTCATTGGAACGGTGTGCTTGTAGCTTAAACGATCTCGTCCATGCATCCTCTGGACTGCTTGAAATTCCAACAGCTTCAAGTAGTACACATTCGACTCAGATCATCCCGATCATCGAGAATGGCAAGGGAGTTGAGCTATGGAAGGAAAACGGACATCCGTCTCCTGTTTTGTTGAAGTTAATGAGGTTTGTTTAGTTTCTCATCTTTGACACTTAAATCAAAGGTTGCACACATCTTTATGATCTTTGTATGTTTGTGTTACAGGGATATAATTGCTGGTCTAGTTCATTTGCATGATATTGGAATTGTACATCGAGATCTTAAGCCCCAAAATGTATTAATTGTTAAGAATTCATCTTTATGTGCAAAGTTATCAGATATGGGTATTAGCAAGCACTTGCCAGCCGACAATAGTGCCCTGACTAGAAATTCAACTGGTAAGAATCTTGAAAACTTAGATGATACAATGTAATAGTGGAAACAGTAAATGAGATATTCTTCTCAGTTCTCATATTTAATTCTTGTTCTTTAATGATAGGTTCTGGAAGTTCTGGGTGGCAAGCACCTGAACAACTCCGCAATGAACGACAAACAAGAGCTGTTGATCTCTTCAGTTTAGGGTGTGTTCTGTTTTTCTGTATGACTGCAGGTAAACATCCTTACGGAGACAATTATGAGAGGGACATAAACGTTTTGAATGATCGAAAAGATCTTTTCTTGATTGAGAGTCTTCTCTCTGGTCTCCTGCACCCGGATCCTAATTTGAGGTACGAATGGCACTTTTGGTTGATACTACTGTTATCAAAACTAGGATTTATTCACACACAAGTGTAATATTGTGAATCTTGCTTTGAGCTCGTCGATGATGAAACTCTCCTTTCCTCTAATGGAAGCTTTTTCAATATTTGAAAATGTAGACCGAGAGCGGAAGAAGTTCTGCATCACCCATTGTTCTGGAACGCTGACATGAGACTCTCTTTCCTCCGGGATGCAAGCGATAGAGTCGAATTGGAAAACCGAGAAGAAGGCTCACAGCTCTTAGCTGCACTTGAAAGCACAGCAGCGGTTACATTAAACGGGCGGTGGGATGAGAAATTGGATAGCATATTCTTAGACAATATCGGGCGTTACAGGCGGTACAAGTTTGACAGCATCCGCGATTTGTTAAGGGTCATACGGAACAAACTGAATCACTATAGAGAGCTTCCTAAAGAATTACAAGAACTGCTTGGGAGTGTACCTGACGGGTTTGATAAGTACTTCTCAAGTAGGTTCCCAAAACTTCTGATTCAGGTCTATACAGTTTTATTAAATTACTGTAACAATGAAGAGTTCTTTTTTAAGTACTCTAAGACCACTGTAATCTAGAACTTGTTTCTTCTCTTACTCTCTGTATAATAGGGATTTTACAAATAAAGTAATATCTGATCTGATTTTAAAAACAAAATACACATTTGTTGCTGATAAGGTCAACCTAATTGGTTACGTGGTTACGGACCCTCAGCCATATTACTAAGTTACGTGGCGATGAAGGCACAGCAGAATCAAGCACTTGGTGTATTAAGGTGTGTGCTAAGAGGACTAGCTTCTTTCGCCGGACTCCGATTGTAGCAGTGCCTCCATTGCTGGCCACATCCTTGCTCTTCCTACAACCACGACCCCTGTCGGAACAATCTCATTTTGATTCAACAATAGTTACACATAACTTTTTTTAATCTAAATTTCAACAAACTTCGAAAATTTAGCGTTTCAGAGATTTGCAATTTGCAAATTCCGTTAAATTTTATTGTGTGCAAGACCAAAGTAAACAAACGTCAGCTACACCATTAACGTCGAGTACAAGTAAATATTTTGGGAAAAAAAAGATAAAAATGAAATATTTAGAATATGAAAAAAGAATGAGAATTTTTTGTTTTAGTTTTGAACCTACGATCGTTTTTTGGCATTTTTATTAAAATAATAAAACGAACACATCAGATAGAGAAATAATTTTATTTTATTTTGAAAATCTTAAACATCTATAGTCTTAATTTTTCTATATATTATCAATATTTTAGTACTTGTTTAGCTCCTAAAATTTAATCCATCATAGGGGATTTTAGTTTTATTTCTATATACTATAATCTTTGTAAGGAATTGCGTTGAGGGTTGCTTAACAATGTTAACATGATGGAAACGAAGAAGACAAAGTGGTTGAATTGAGTGTGAAAAATACAAATAAACTATTAATCTAAAACTACTCATACAATTATTATAGACTGCATTACGAATTTACGATAGAGTGCACCATATCTAGAAAAGGGGAATGGATTTACACTTTATACGTATGTTGATGCTTAAAGTAGAATTTTAATTTATGACATTATTTGTTACAAAAACTCATTCGTATATAGTTAGTATTTAATTAATTTGAAAGCAAAGTGTACAAGTCATAATTTGGTTTCAGTGTTTTACGATCCTAAGTCCTATCTTATACATCCCAAAATAGATTTCATTTGTAAGTAATTTTTTTTTTTTGGTAATCTTCATTTGTAAGTAATTGTTATCCTAACTTATACAGTACATCCCAAAATAAATTTTATATTTCTAAAAAGTATGATACGTAATCGATATGAAATTATGAACTAGACAAAAAAAAAAATCTCTAAACCTGAAAAACATTTCTATAAATAATAATATTAAAAGTACTATAGTAGGTCTACAACTTTAAACTGTAATTGAATTCATCATTTCTTGTCCGAATCAAAAGAAAAAAAAAACATTTTCATGAGAAAGTCACTTTGAAATATATATATATATAAAATTAAAAAAAGCAATAGTGACTTTTTGTTTTTGACAAATGGATGGTTTAATTTAACAGAATATGGTTCAAAGACTAATATTATTATGGGGGGAAAGAAGATGACAACACATCAACATTGGGAGAAGGACACATCAGGATCAGGTAGTAAACTCGAATCCGAAGTCAAACATATGCAACACAACACCTAACGCAACTCTACCCACTCTTTTTCATAAAGTCAGTGCTCTTTGTGGGATTTGTTGTTTACTTAGCTAACACACTTTCAAGGGACTCCAATTTTTCCCCCTATTTTTATATAAACAGAACCAAAATCAACTTTACAAGATTTGTTTGTACTTGTACTACCACCATCTCTTATTCCTTCTTTTTACAAAAAAAAAATAATAAAAAAAAAATTTGCATGGTTGGTTAGTGAGTTTCAGACCAACAACCTTGTATCTCCTCCCACTTCTGTCTTAAAACTGTAAAACGCGTGTTTCCTTTCATGGGTCTGGTTTCACAAAATCTTGTACTTTCGTAATAAAAATGGAAACCCTAATTTGTACTTCTCTCTTGCAGTACAACTCCTTCTCTCTCTTCATTCAATTCTCTTCTTCTTCTTCTATAAAAATATTTTCTTCAATTCAACCATTCCTAATATGCGATCCTCTCTTCTTCTTCTTCTTCTTCTTCTTCTTCTTCGATCTTACGCGAAGCCTCGGCTCTGTGTATCATTACGATATTCTCGAGGATTCGCGTGGATCAAAACCTTGTTTCCTTGTAAAAGAAGCAACCCATCACCGGATTTAGGTTATTGAGATTTGTGTGTCTTTCAAATGGAGAGCGAGAGGGTTGAGAGAGAACAGAGTGAATTTCAAGAAGATGTATCGATAGATTCGAGAAAACCACCGCCGTGGAGGAAACAGATCACGGTCCGATCAATCGTCGCGAGTTTATTGATTGGGATTGTCTACAGTGTGATCTGTCTGAAGCTGAACCTAACGACAGGGCTCGTCCCGAATCTGAACATCTCTTCAGCTCTCTTGGCTTTTGTCTTTATCAAATCTTGGACCAAAGTTCTCCAAAAAGCAGGAATCGTCACCACTCCTTTCACACGTCAAGAGAACACTGTTGCTCAGACTTGTGCTGTAGCATGTTACAGCATCTCTCTTGCAGGTAAATTCATACAAAAATAACGTGTGAGAATCTTTACAACAGTAGAATTGAATCTGATGTAAGTTTCATTTCATGTCACAGGTGGATTCGCATCGTACCTGCTTGGTTTAAATAGACGAACGTATGAGCTTACGGGGGAAAACACTGAAGGAAACAATCCTCGTGGTATAAAAGAGCCTGGTGTTGGATGGATGACCTCATTTCTCTTTGTTACTAGCTTCATTGGACTTGTTGTATTGGTACCTCTTCGAAAGGTAATGGTTTTTAGAAATTATGAAACAGAGTAAAATTTTGATTTCAGTTGTGTGATTTTTAAAGATGCATGATGTGAATAAACAGGTGATGATTATAGACTACAAGCTAACGTATCCGAGTGGAACAGCAACAGCTGTTCTTATAAATGGATTTCATACTAGCAAAGGAGATAAGACAGCCAAGTATGTTCTTGATGAATCTTGTTTTTTCTTTATTTGTTCATGGATATTGGATTGGATATGTATATTGATATTCTTGTCGTTTTGATACAGGAAACAGATTCGCGGGTTTGTTAATTCGTTTGGTTTGAGTTTCTTTTGGGCGTTCTTTGGATGGTTCTATTCAGGTGGTGACGGATGTGGATTCTCTCAGTTCCCTACATTTGGATTACAAGCTTGGAAAAAATCGTGAGTGTTTCCTCTGTTTTTTGTTATAACCTTTTCGAGCTTGCCGCACACTTTAGTTTAAACAACTTTATCTCTTTGGGGATACAGATTCTTCTTTGACTTCAGTATGACATATGTTGGAGCTGGGATGATCTGTTCTCATTTGGTGAATTTATCATTGCTCTTTGGTGCGATCCTTTCATGGGGAATAATGTGGCCTTTGATAGCCCGGCTTAAAGGTGAATGGTTCCCTGCAACATTGCCAGAGAGTAGCATGAAAAGTTTAAATGGCTATAAGGTCCGGTTTCAGACTAGTTTTATATATTTATATCTCACACTTTACGAGCTGTTATAGCAAAAAAATGTGATACGTTTTGTTTGTGTTGTTATCAGGTGTTTATATGCATTGCATTGATATTAGGAGATGGGATTTATAACTTTCTCAAGATACTCTTTTTCACTGGGAGAAGCTTTCACTCTAGACTCTCAAAAACCAACAGCATCAACACATGTAAGCTAACTGCTTAAAGATCTAGCTAACCATGTTTTGTATGAGTTTTTGATGTCAAAGTAATTAACAATCAACTATTGCAGTGGCAGAGGTTCCAGAAGATGGCACAAAAGAATCTGATAACCTGAAACGAGAGAATGAAGTATTTGTTCGAGAGAGTATTCCGCTATGGATGGCTTGTGTGGGATACTTATTCTTCTCCATCGTCTCCATCATTGCCATACCTCTGATGTTCCCTCAGTTGAAATGGTACTTTGTGCTCGTAGCTTACCTCCTTGCGCCGTCTCTCAGCTTCTGTAACGCCTATGGGGCTGGCTTAACTGATATGAACATGGCTTACAACTACGGTAAAGCGGCACTCTTTGTGATGGCAGCATTGGCTGGGAAAAATGACGGTGTGGTGGCAGGAATGGTCGCTTGTGGTCTCATCAAATCAATCGTCTCTGTCTCGGCTGACCTGATGCACGATTTTAAGACGGGACATCTAACGCAAACCTCACCCCGATCGATGCTTATTGCACAAGCTATCGGGACAGCGATAGGCTGCGTGGTTGCGCCGCTTACCTTCTTTCTTTTCTACAAGGCCTTTGATGTTGGAAACCCAGACGGTGAGTACAAGGCTCCTTATGCTATCATATACAGAAACATGGCAATTCTTGGTGTTCAAGGTCTCTCGGCTCTCCCCGAGCATTGCCTGGACCTTTGCTATGCGTTCTTTGCATTTGCGATTTCTGCCAATCTTGCAAGAGACTTCTTGCCAGAGAGGCCAGGGAAGTGGATACCTCTCCCGATGGCAATGGCTGTACCATTCCTTGTAGGTGGTTCGTTTGCAGTCGACATGTGTATCGGGAGTTTAGTGGTATTCATTTGGCAGAAGGTGAACCATAAGAAGGCAGATGTGATGGTTCCAGCTGTTGCATCAGGTTTGATATGTGGAGATGGTCTCTGGATTCTACCTTCTTCTTTGCTGGCTCTGGCTAAGGTTAAACCACCTATCTGTATGAACTTCACTGCGGCTCATTAAGCCAAAAAGATTTTACCGACAAAACCCGAACTCATTGCCAGAGGAATGTAAACTAGATGTGGTTAGATTAGGAGTAGACAGTTAGAAGAGGGATTAAACCTCATATACACATGTCTTATATAATATATGATAATTTTGAATAAGAATGAACAGAAAGAGAGTTGGTTTATTCTTTTACCGGTGGAAGGTTCTCTTTCCCGGCACTAAACAAAATTGCTTTCATATACAAAATTGGAAATGGAGGCAGAGAAACACACCTCTGAATGTTTCACAACACACCACACAAATCATGAACACATTGATTCTAGCCTGGATATGTTAAAACAGGATTTAGATTGCACTGTAGAGGTAAATCATATCCTCTTTAGATTATGTTCCAAACCTCTCACGGCTTGCCATGAACCAACATTTTACAGTTGCATCGCAAGCACCAGGCTGTTCTCATAAGCCAAAACAGAAAGTAAAGGATTATGGGAACGAGTGTTCAATCTTGGTATGGAGGGTAGCAATAAGGTCATGTGCATCGTCTAAGAGCTTCCATACGTCTAGTTTCCCTACCATATTGTGGCACTCCCGGAGAATCTCCTCCATGCTATTGTACTTTTCTATGATGAGTTTCCTCCTCTGCAACACTGAAGCCGCTATGGCATATAGCAATAAATCGTCTGTAGGAGGCGCCCGATGCTTTATCCGATGGCTCCAGGAAGTTTTCCCCATCCCAGCTCTTATTGCAGCTTGGTCTGCCCAGATCACTTCCCAAAGATACAGCGTTTGGTCCAGAGTCAGCTCCCTTCTGAACATCACAAGAACCAGTCTGTAAACAAAGAAACAGTCTTCGGCCTTGGCTTTCTCAAGATGCTTGTAGAGCTGTGAGTCTTTGGATTTGATAATCTTTGAGACTATGCTGAGTTGTCTTGTGATCCCAACCTCATCGAGTCTGAAATTCTGACGAGCCTTCTTCATGAACCCAACGAAACACCAAAATGCCTCGTAGTCATCGGGTATGACAGAGAGTATAGGGGAGAGGAGATCACTCATTCCTTGGCAATATCCAATTTCAGGATCATGTAAAGCATAGGCTTCAAGAACAGCAACAAGCCGTGCAGCATGAAATATTTTTGAAGGTTCCAAATGACTGTAATCCTTTAAATCAACTGAAGCAGCAGCTCGGCGTGCCCTATTCTCTGATACCATAGCTTGGGATGACGAATATGCTGGAGTCCACTCTGTATCAGCACGAAGAGCGTCAAGACGGATAATACGCTGCCAGGTCACAAAATCCTCTTTGGTGCAAGAAATATAAATGCTGGATGGAGAAGTACTACTTTTATCCATCCCTTCAGAAGAAGGTACGAGCTGAACAGAATCATTCTCATCTGAAGAATCTGAGTCTGAGGACTCAGAATTCAGTTGTGTCGAACCAGTGTAGTCTCTGTCAAGCATACATGAGACGTCACTCATGTAACCATTATCTTCCGTGTTGTCTTTGTCGCTAGAGAGAGACTTGTTGGGGCTGCAAGCATCATCAGAAGATGAACTATCAGATTCTTGCGCCAGACACCAACAACTATCACGCCCATCTTGAGTAGTTTTATTGATCTTGTTTAACTTAAAAGTCGCACTGTTTTGTCTTTGAAGCCTTTTGCACTGCCTACGTAGTCTCTCATACAATTTTCTGCAATGGTAGTAAGATTAATTAAAATCAAGTCACAGATGAACAAAAGATATAAAAATAAAAAGATCTTCCAGCGGTGATTCATCTGTTTCTCACCTTCTCCAAGTTCTTGTAGCACATCTCTCTTCTTCGGAACTATTGAAATCACACCTGTTTTGTAAAGAAGAAAATAAACAAAGGTGAGGAAAACAAAACAAGAACACGATGCTCCTTTACGTAAGTATATGAGTGTGTAGCTACATAAGTGCGACATCTTTGGAACATTTAAGAACCAAGAGCTCTATAACAAGACAACATTCTTAATTTCAACTCCATGGAGATCTCATTATACACCATATGAATTACCATAAGTGCATTATTGCAACTCTTAGAGTTTAGATGTATATATACTTACACTCCAAGAAGAAATGGCCACACTTCCGACCGAATGCTAGGATCAATGCCCTACAAAGAAACATAAGAAAATGAATACTCCAAAACATTTGTAAATCACTAACAAACTTCCCAATGCTCTGTCAAAAGCTTAGACTCACTCTACTCCGGACTTTCTTCAACAAATCTACTCCCCCATTCCGAAGTCTACCCTCAGGAGTGAATAATCTCTTCCACCGCTTAAGTGTGAGAGGTTTCTTTCGTTTTCTTCGAGACCATGGCGATTTAAGTCGATGCCTGAACAAAAAAAAACAGCAGAAAAATTCATGCTTGTTGGACCATAAACAAGACATGTAGATAGAACAACACTACACTTCAAAATCTCACAAACCTATATCAAGGAACAGATATGTTGAGATCCTATTTGTGGAAATTAAGTGGATGGTTCATTACGACAAAAGTTATAATAATAAAAATAAAAATCGAATCCAACCATTGATCCTGTAATAAAGACAACACTCATAAACAATGTACTAAACTCTAGATAAGATTCTTTCCTCTATTAACAAGCAAACGAACACGAAAGGGTAAAATTTCAAATAATCATCATCTAAACCACAGCCAAAGAACAAACAATAGTCTCAGGATCAACAGAGAAACACAAACCATTCTAGAAACTGAGAATGATACAGAACGCAAAATTAATAAAAAGGAGGAGACTCACGGATCAGAGGAAGCAGAACAAGAAGCTGGAGAAGAAGCAGTAGCAACAAAGACGAATGCAGTACGCAAATGAGCCCACGGAGACGACGGAGAAGAAGAAGGATTAGTAAACGAAGCCCTCGTTTGGATTCTTCTTAGAGCTTTCATCGAACCCACCCCACACTCCTCTTTCACCGATTTAAAGGTCCAAACTTTTGCAACATACAAAAATCGGGAAATGTCCGTACGAATCGGAAACAGATTTGATCCAAAACTCCGACGAGAAAACCATACGACCTCCTCCTCCGTCGTTGAAGAAACTAGCTTCTGACTTCTCTGTATAATAAAGTTTGGATTTTTATGCTCTCTCTCTCTCTTTCACTTTCTCTCTCTAGAATCTGAAACAAAAGGGGAAGTCAAAACGAGAGTAAAGAGAAGGTCATACTCGTTTAAAGCCTATTCCTTTGGCTTTTTATAAAAGTTCGTTACTCGCACCACACCACCACCACCATGTATAGAGCAAATAATTACTCAATATTTATCTATTTAGTCCTTTTACTTTTGTTTATTTATTTATTATGTTTCCTTAATTATCATACTCACATATTTTTACTTTTGATTCTTAAATATGTTTTTTTTTTATAGTCAAAAAGTCTCAATAGATTCTCTACTAATCCATTCTACATTATAACATATCTACCATAAATTATTTTGTTTTTAATTAGTATCTGAAGATATATGATATAGATTTAATACTAAAATAAGGGAATGTGATTATGAGATATATCTATTTCTCATAATGATTTCTGAATTTTATTTCTATTTTTTTAATTAAATCTTCTTTGTAAAGAGGTATAAATTGAATCTTTTTTATACACCTCATATATGTGTAGGAAAAAAAATATAAAAAATTACACCTCATATATGTTTCCAAATTCCAACAATAAGTCTTTTTACATCAACAAATCTCTCAAATATGAATCAGATCCCATTTATTAATCATTCAGATGAATCAGATCTCATCATTTCAACAACTATTCTTTTAAATGCAACAAGTGTCTAACTCTTGTGATAGTTGATACATTGCTTAGACGTAGAAAAATATCTCCTCACTCAACTACTATTTTGTTTGTATAACCCTTAAGTCTCGGCTACACAAACT
The DNA here is from genome assembly GCA_036452645.1 of Capsella bursa-pastoris. NCBI lineage: Eukaryota > Viridiplantae > Streptophyta > Magnoliopsida > Brassicales > Brassicaceae > Capsella > Capsella bursa-pastoris. The sequence continues at coordinate 7,995,747 of CP144196.1, forward strand.
AAACCAACTTATTAGTCAAAACAACCGTTGGAGAGAACGTTGGTTCTGATATGTTTTGAATACAAATCAGAGTAACCAATTGATTTTGATTCATTATTTCTCATGTCAAGTACCGCTTTTATTACAAAATACAAACACTCTCTTCCCAAATGGAGAGAATGTACCAGAGTTAAACCACTCGACCTAACAATCCATAAACCAAACTGGAGTAGTCACAGCACATTGGTAAGTGAAATGGAATGGAAAGCAAACCACACCAGTTTAGAGCTTGGAAGCGGCTGGGATGTCTAGAAACCAAACAAGCTCCTCTTCAGCGGAAACGGAACCAGCAGGTGGTATGTTTCCAGTCTTCTTTAGAGCTGCCTGTACGGCGTCGGCTTTCCCAGAACCGCAAACGACTAGAGCTATATGCGCGGAAGAGTTGATGACCGGGAATGTGAAGGTGATTCTTTGGGGTGGCGGTTTTGGAGAGTCGGTGATTGAAACTACCCATTTCTTGTTCTCGTTGCAGAGACCATGTCCTGGGAATAAGGATGCTACGTGGCCATCAGGGCCCATACCGAGAAGCATGACATCAAATTTGGGGAAGCCGGTTGTTTCAGATGTGCGGAGGATATTGGTCTTGACCAAATGTTTGAGACAGGTCTCGTAATCATCCGCTGCAGCCTCGGCAGAGAGTGAATCATTGATTGCATATACGTTTCCAGGTGGAATCGGAACCTGAAGAGAAACAATAAGAGTGTGAAGAAGTTTTAGCTGACTCTTATTAGTTCATTCAAAAACGTATTTCTAATCCTTGTTTCAGTCAATTTAAATGTTCGCATAAAATTTCAGTATCATAAGTTCTATGATTCTATTTGTTAATATCTCAACCTGGTGTACTGGAGCTATACACACTGAGTTTCAACCACTATATATTGATCCCTCATTTATCGAAAAAGAATCGAAGATGACTATACGAGTTACGAAAATGTCACAAGAAACTTCAGTGATCATGTGAGACCAATACAGAGAATGTTCAATACCTTGGATAGAAAACCATCATAAGCTAGCTTGTAGTTGCTGTCTTCGTGATCCTTTGGAACAACCCTCTCGTCAACCCAAAAGAAATGCCACCTCGCCCAATCGATCGAATCAACGAAAGGAGATTCTACTAATTTCCTGCAAAGTTTTGAGCAAGCATATGTCAAAATGTGAAAAGCTATGTTCTTGATCAGCCATAACTACTAAAGAAGTGATCTTTATACACTACTTCGACTTATACGAATTGAATAGAACCAGAACAGTCATACATACATACATCATCTTCAACACCAAATTCAAACGATACAAACAATCATTTGGCAACACTAGGTTAATCAATTGAACATTCATAGTATAGTATCCATGAAACTGAGATCAATCAAAACCTAGTTAATTCGAATCACATCCACAAGCCCCAATTCAAATCCAAATTCGTAGATGCTAAACCCTAAATCAGGACTTTAAAACCTCCTAAATCTAATGGTATTCAAAATCCAAAAATCGTAAGGAAGAGATAACAAAACACACCGGAGCGATTTGATGAGAGAGCCACCAGAGACAACGACAGTGAAAGCGCCTCTCTCTTTACAAAACTTATCGGAGAGATCAGCTGTGAATTTGGCCAAATCAACCGCCAAATTCTCCTCCTGATTATAAATCTCAACTCTCTGCTTCTGCTCCGTCGTAGCCATGCTTCTCACCTCCAGTACTTTTCTCCGAGTATGAGATAACCTCCGGCTAGATCCAGTTCCGATCAATGAAACAGAGAACGATTCGAAACGAGACGCAGTAGAAAAAGCAGAGCAAGTGAGATGACTCTTGGGGAAGGAAGTGGGAAGAGAATAATTTGTACGGAGGTTGGTGGGCGATGAGAATAGAATCGAGCGGAGGGAACAAGACGAAGAAGCCATTGAAGACATAATAAAGTTTGCGACTTTATAGTGAGAGCGAGCAACTTTGACTTCGTGGAGGACAAGTGGATTAATAAGAGCCTTCTCCGACCAAAGCTAGTTTTAGTTTAATGTTTAAAAACCAATGTCTTATTATTTTTATTCGAAAGCATACAAAGAGAACATAGAGAAGTGTACAAATGTTTAAATGTAGTGGATGGTTTGGTTTTGCATTTGAAAGAGAAGATACAAATATATGGAAAGAAAAGAACCAAACTTCAATGTTCTTTTGGGATCTTAGACGCAGCAGCTTGGTCGAGAAACCATATTGCTTTTACGTCAGCAGTGAGCCAAGCTGAAGGCAAATCGAAATTATCTTCGAAAACCTTAGCGACCGCATCAGCCTGAGCCTCATCACATACGGCCATGAGGTTGTAGGAAGCGCAGTTAATGACCGGTAAAGTGAAGGTGATTCTCTTTGGTGGGGGTTTTGGTGAATCGGTTATATAAGTAACCAAGTTTGCCTTGTCTTTGATCTGATAATGTCCCGGGAACAAAGACGCCATGTGACCGTCTGGACCCATTCCTAGGAGCTGAAGATCGAACTGTGGGAAGCCAGAGGATTTGTATGTGCGGATGATGTTTCGGTTCACAAGTCTTTTGAGGCATTCCTCGTAGAGTAACGCGGCGCCTTTGGCATCACCAAGAGCTGCACAGTCTTGGTCTATTGCATATATGTTCGCAACTGGAATCGGTACCTATATATCATAAAATTCGTCCCAAGGCATCCATATAAATAGTATTGATATAACTTCAAGAAAAATAATAAGGATCGGACCTTAGAGAGGAAACCATCAAAGGCGAGTTTGTAGTTGCTGTCCTGATGGTCCAAGGGGACAACTCTCTCGTCCACCCAAAAGATGTGCCACTTTGACCATTCGATGCTTTCTTGGTACACTGGTTTCAACAATTCACTGCAAAAGTTTGACTAGTTAACATTGGATTAATTTTAATATTTTTTACAATATGATCAGGTTATAAATTAATCCAAGAGTCAAAGATTTGGTTATCAAGAAAAGAAAAAGATTTAAAGATTTTCGTAGATGTGTGTATACCTGAGCCAAGAGATGAGGTCACCACCGGAGAGAACAAGTGTGAAATAGCCTCTCTCCTTGCAGAACTTGGCGGAGAGGTTAGCCGTGTACTTGGCCATAGCCTCAGATAGTTCTTTCTTTGAAGGGAACACAATCTCCTTCCTCTCTTTTTTCCTCAAAACAGATTCCATCTTGGTTCTTCTCTGTAAAGAGAGAATCTGATCGATGGGATGTAATATTTAAAGAAGAAGAAGATGAATAAAGTGGTGTTGACTGTTAATGATGTGGTGGTCAGCGTGCAATTAGGATAAACATGCGTTGATTTTTATTTTTATTTTAATCACGTGTATTAATGATTGACTTATATCATATTTTTACAGCATTAATACTTATTTTATAAATTATAATAATGAATTTAATTAAGAATATACTATTATTACTTTAATGAGATTTGTGGATTTTGTTATTTTGCTTTAAAACTTTTAGATTTGTCATTTTTAAACATGTAGAAAGATAATTTTATTACATTATGTTTAGATTTTCTTGGTTTGATGTTTTATAATTTAATCTTTGTTATTAAGTAGATATGTATTTTATGAAAAAAAAAAAATCACAAATGTATAGTTTTTAAGTGGCCAAAAATAGCAAATTTTTAAAACCATTTATCAAATAATAAACCCAAGAGATTTTGGGGACAAAATTGGCAATTTCGGCAATAATCTCTATTATAGTTAATTAGTTATGATTAGTTTTACGTTATAATTTTTGATAATTGTTTTCATAAATAATTTATCATGTTTGAGGTTTTATCCGGTTGTAAATTTGTGTAATAATTAAACTAGTTTTTGAAACAAGTATATTGTCTGTTAGTTTTATTAAGATCTTAATGAGATTGGAAAGCTTTCGATTATTTGAAGATTACTCATACTAAAAAAAATAACACCATGATTTACTTTAGTTTTATTTTTTAGAATTAATGTACTTACTATAATAATTAATGATTGCATTGCATGATATAATATAGTCGTTATTATTATTTTTTCTTGAATAATTAAAGAGGTTCTGATGTTAAACCCGTATAACGATTTTAAGGTTTTGCATGGTGATATAACTATATACATGTTACCCGTTGATCGCCAATATCTTTACAAGTTTCCACTGTTATGAGGTAACGGTATACGTCATTAAGTGTTGCTGCAACGCAAGTTAATTAAGGCTTCTTCACACGTTCCTCAGCTGATGAATCTTCGACTTCGTACTATACATTTTTCAACATATATTTATGTAATCCTTACTCTACATAACATGGTTCACTGTATTTAATTATGCATAAACCGCAAGTTAATATCGCATCAAAACATATGATTTATCTAATATATATAGTATACCTTATATATTTGATATCTCACTATGCATACTATCGATCGAGGAGGATGGAAATGAAATGAATGAAATCAAATAGTATGTATAGTGTATCTCACTATATACACTATACATACTATTTGATATCTCACTATACACACCAAACCAAACCAAAATTGCTGCAAGAGTATTTCAAACAAACACCTAGCTAACTACCAAATTACATAATATGTAAGCTTAGCTGTCCAGAATCGTCGTTGGAACGTCGACATTCTGTAGTTAATTTAAGAGAATAATCATTATTCAAAACAATTTCAGTAGTACTCATCTGGATATTAATTTAGTACAGTACTCTCTTTGATAAATTAATTTTTAGTACATTCTACGCATAGCTTGCTTGCTTCCACATGATTCGACACTGGACAGAAACGTGATTCTTAGTATATGTATATACATATATAATAGTAATCTTATTAGGCAGGAAATATTAGTGTAAACTTTTTTGAAGTCTTCTTGAAAATTTTCTCAATGAAAAAAATTATCTCGACCCAACACGCAAGAACATATCAGTAGTTCAGAACAATGAACGACTCTAGCTAGCCTTAATCCTATTTAAAAACTAAATCAGTAGTTTAATGACTAGGACAGAAGATATATACTTTGAGCAGAAACTACCAGTCTTTTGAAGAATGGGCTCTCTTTTCTTAATGGTTCAACAACCATATTTAAAAATCTCATTCTACTTTTTTTCTCTTTTTGACTCATAGTTGAAAAATTTGAGCAAATCCATCTCACTTGAAAAAACAGAAAACAAAGGCCTAAGAAGGTATAAATTTACCTATTTATTTTATCTTTTGGTATGTTATTTTCTATTATAAGTTAGAGTTTTAGTTTTAAGATTTAGTGATTGTTTGAGGTTGGAGATTCAAAAACAGGTTTAATTTACTTTCAGTTGTTATGTCATTGTGTTAGTTCGATATGAACTATGGAATACAATAATGATTGTTTGTGTATCTTCGAGATTTTGCATCCACATGAATGGAAATGTTGAAGAATGATAGTAACAATTTGGTTATCATCACCTACTCATATTTGGACGATCTTATTTGTTTTGTTCGTTCGTCCTCGGCATAATATATGCAACTATTGTTAGTATTATAGCCCATATATAGTCATAGCTCGCACACAACTACAAGAAACACATTTGGTACGCAAAATGCATTAGCCGGTTATTTAACATTAACACAATGCAGCTTAAAGACTAAGAACATGAAGAAAAAAAACCGTTATTAATGAGTTTGATGAGGTCTCTAGAGCTCGGACGCAGCTGCTTGGTCAAGGTACCAAACATTTTCGACTTGTGCACTAAGATGAGCAGAAGGCAAGGAGAAGTTGTTATGCTTCATGATCTCAGCCACGGATTTGGCCGGTGCTTTGTCACAAATGGCCATAAGATTGTACAAAGCAGAGTTTATGACAGGTAAAGTGAATGTGATTCTCTTCGGTGGTGGTTTTGGAGAGTCAGTAATATGAGTGACCCATTTCTGCTTCTCATTGATCTGAGGATGGTTTGGGAATAAAGACGCCATGTGGCCATCAGGACCCATCCCTAGAAGTTGTAGATCAAACTCAGGGTATCCTGTCTTTTTGGATATTGGGATTATCTTTTCCTTCACCAAATTCTTCAGACAATCCTCGTAGAGCGCCGCGCAGTGCTCAGCGTTACCATTAGCCGCGGAGTGCTTGTCGATCGCGTAGATGTTCTTATCCGGAATTGGAACCTAAGATGTTATATACCAAAAAAAAACATGAGATTAGGTATTGAATATGCAAATAATTATATGTTGTGAAACCTTGGAGAGGAAGCCATCCATGGCGAGTTTGTAGTTGCTGTCTGGATCTTCCCATGCACAAACCCTCTCATCAACCCAAAAGACATGCCACTTTGACCATTCGATCGAATCAATGTAAGGAGGTTGCACTAACTTGCTGTAACATTAATATTTTTTTATTAACTGAAACCATCAATCACGTACATATTAGATTCTTTGTTTTTCGATCTTTTTTAAAGAAGAAAAATAAAAGGAGAGTGAGATTTTAGAGACCAGAGCCAATCGATGAGGTCACCTCCGGAGAGAACAACAGTGAAAAGACCTTTCTCCTTGATGAACTTTGCGGAGAGCTTGGCAGTGTACTCAGCCATTGCTTCCGACAATTCATTCTTGGTCGGAAACACGATCATCTTTCTCTGCGCCATTGTTGCCTAAAAGATTGAATGTGATGGATGAGTTCAAAGAAAGAAGAATGTGGATATGAGTGGTGCTACAAGTGTTGTGGGGGTTTCTTGCTTTTTATAGTGAAAGAGACCGCGTCAATAAAGGAAGCCTCGTGACTTATATTAGCAATTTAAATTAGGTAGAGAGGATTAAAGACTTAGGAGATCAGACACGTGATTTATGTTCATCTAATTTTCTTTTTCTTTTTCACTAATGACTTTATATCAGTAAAATATATATATGAGAGTAGCTAACAATAACAACAAAAATCCAAACAATGTTCTCTTAAACACATGTAACACGAGTTTAACTAAAATTGCTATAAGAAAAAGTGGTTACAACATATGTAAAGCTTGACTCATATGTAAAGCTTGTCCTAACCACTTTACTTCAATATCTCTCTACCATACTTTTTTTTATCCCTACAAACCTCCGGGTTCTTGGTTACACTCACTTTACATGTTAGAGGACATCTTTGTTTTACACTATGCATGCAAGAGAAAAATTCATCCTCATCGATTTGTATTAACCTTAGTTAAAGTTAAAACAATCCCTTAGTACGCTACATAATCTTGAGAATGATTTAAGAAACCACAACTTCTTCGCTTGTTCGCTCTTTGAAACTGTTTGGAACTCTTGTGTCATCATCACTCGCCTCTCTTTTGACGATGCCCCAGAGAATTGGTGTGAGGTTCTCACCTGATTTTCCTATAGGGCCGGGTTTGCCAAAGCGACAACAACAGCTCGTCAGCTCCTGTCTAGTATGGAACTACACAGATACATAGGATAGGAGACAACTACTCACAGTTTTAAGACATATTGACACTTGCCTTCAACTATGCTCTAAAGACTTGGTTTCACTATATCTCATACTATGTTCCGTACAGCTAACGAACAATTATCGCCTTTGTATCCACAACATATTATCATACTAACGAAAACTGAAAGCTGAGGATAAAAAAATCAGAACAACACCATACCAATTCCTATAAATAATATATAATATGTTTTCCTTTTTTTTTGTTTTTGTTTTTGGTTCCTCTGAAAGCAAAATGCTCAAAGAATCATTTACAAAGGAAATAAATACCTACTTGACTTCACTTTCACTTTAGTCTCCAAGGTCACTGATTGACGACGTCATTTTGGATGTTTCTTGAAACTCGAATTCACATGTTAGAAGACTTTACATTATGATATGTCACCTAGGTCTCGAGCTTGAGCTTCTTACGGTCACACCATGCAAGAACTTAGCGTAACCCAAGAAGCTCAGCTTTCCATCTGAACTCCTGATCCAATCCTTGAGCAGAGGATACGCAGTCGGTCCCAGGCTCATCTCCTGCTTCAAATCACGCACCAATAAAAAAAAATGTTTAAAATCTTAAGAAAGTGATGGTGATTATACAAGCTCATAGACATTTAAATTAGGACTCCGTACCCCTGCAAGTTCTTGGACAGAGATGATTCGGTTTCCTTCATGTTCAAAGTGCTCAAACGCTGAAGTTGCAACATGTTCCCATTCTTCAAGAGCCTCCAGTTGGTAAACACTGACTGCAGCCGCAGAGAACTCGTCAAAGTCAAGTTTCTTTTGCGCCAGCGGTTGCATCTTCATATTAAGGAAAAAAAGGTAAGAAAATAGCTAGGATTCAAAGCATAGCGCTACAGTTGTAAGTATGAAAATCAATAAAGAAATATCAATCTCAATAACGGGACAACATTGTGGCAGCATTATAATGACTCCAGCATGCTCTAAAAATCTAAAACCAATGATAATGGTCTGCTGCTACAAGCACAATGGCAAATAAAGTGAAACTCGAATTTAAATTGAGGAATTGTGATGAAAACAGAGACAACTAAAGCTCAATGAGTCACAATCTTTTCTCACAATTTCTCATTCTAGAGGCAATCTACAATCGTTTTCAACTAGCACCACCATATCATGCATTCATCATTGGTTCACCCATAAACTTCAAAAGTAAAGATAAAATATATAGCACGAATTGTGTTACCGTGTTTAAAATGTCAGGAAGCCTTGATTCCATCATTGCATCAGTAGCATATCTTGTTAAAGCCTGCAGTTACACTCAAAACGATTTATAATTGATATGCATAAGTTTACTATTCTTTTATAAATCAATATCCTATTTGCTGCAATAGGAAACTGTTTAGTATTCCTTCATCCATACAAGCTAGAGAGAACTTTGGAGGGTTTATTGGTTTTCAAATGAGGAAAAACTTTAAGTTTTGTTTATGGGCTTTTGCTGAAGGAAACCTTTTGGTGTTTTAGTTCTGATTTGTTTCTTACTGTGATTCTAAGCTCTAAAAAATATTTCCATTCAGAAAATGGGATCTCGAGATAAATAAGGGATATAGACAAGATATAACAGATTCATGAATAAAAGACCGAAGAAAAATGCTATAGCTAAATCAGGAAAAGACACACTGACCGTGGCGAAACAGTTAAGATTTAGGCCTCCGTCTTTAGGGTCCAGGAGCATGAACTGTGCCTTAAGGAATACAAGTTCTTCATCGGGTATAGCTTTGGAGAGAGCCTATTTAAAAGATTAAGTAATGAAAAAACCGATAAAGATAAGAACACAGACAACCATAAGAAAAGATGTTATCGAATGAATGTGTATCAGGAAATTATTCACTGAGTCCTCAAAAAAGATGACTAACATACTGTTTGAAGCATTAATAATCTGACAGTTTTGATGAGTAGATCATTTATGTATAAGTAGAAATAGAAAAGAGCAATGTGCTCGATTATGATATGAGAGTATCAAATACTTACCTTAAGTGCTGCTCGTCTGAAAGGTGAGGCACGGATATAGGACCTGACCAACTTGTAGACCGAGAAATCAAGAAGTAAACCAGGGTTTTCATCACGTAACCACGGATGAGCTGCAAAACATATCATCAGAACATATAGTATTACCGCTCATGAACAGGAAAGAAACTCTCGGTTAACTCATAATACGTAAAGCCATATTCTTGTTTCTTTTTCAAGATCAGTGTCCTTATTTAACCCCACAAAAAAAAGAACTTACCAAGAGCTTGAGCAGCTGTCATACGTTTCCTATGGTCCTTGTTAAGAAGCCTTTTCACGAAGTCTCTGGCAGTAGGAGATATTGAAGGCCATGGCATATCCTCAAAATTAGGGTTAGCTCTAAGCACACATCGGAATATTGCAGATTCAGTTCTTCCATAGAATGGTCTGCTTCCACAGAGTAGTATGTAACTTATGACACCGATGCTCCACATATCCGCTTCAGTGCTGTAAGACCTATGGAGTACTTCGGGTGCAACATAGTATGCACTTCCAACAACATCATTGAGACGCTGATCTGCAAATGTAACAGATTAACAAAAGAAGATACAAAATGTAAATGTGAGCGTCGACGTGTACATATGAGATACATATGAGATTTGCAAGACTAATGTCTAATAATGCCAAGGAGACAAGAATAACAGTTGTGGTAATAAGATCAAATATCACATTGCAGCAAAACACATTAGAAAACTTTAATGTCAAAGCTTCTAACAAGAAAGGGGAACAAAGATATAGATCATTACCGTATCTAATGAAATCAGACAAGCCAAAATCTATGACCTTGAGTATTGCATCCTCGTTTCTGCTGGTGAAGAGAAAATTCTGGAAAACAAAATTGTACCATGTGTTCAAGCAACCGTAAAATAGCAACGAAGACGTTTTATATGGCATTAACTGAAATATCAGAAACCAGATTGTGTACCTCCGGCTTCAGATCACGGTGCACAACACCTTGAAGGTGAAAAAATGCTGTTGCAGACAAAATCTGCACAAGGATACGTTTGGCATCGACTTCAGGGTATCGTCCACCTCTGCAGCAACATACAAGTAAATAACACAAGGTTGGAACCCATATCTACTGCAAAACTAACTATCCGTAGTAGGCGGGAATTAAAGCACTCATATAAAAAAAAGACTAAGAAAAGTATCGTTGGATTTACCTCGCCAAAATTCTATCCAATAGCTCTCCACCTTCGCATAACCTGAGAGGGAAAAATTGAATATCCAAAGTCGACTCATTTAATAAACTAGTAAATCTTTTAGTCTGATTGCTAGATATCAAATTATTAGCAAGGTTCCAAGGAAACTGATAAACTTGTTTGGAAACACATGATGAAACTTAACATTTACTTAAAACTCCAAATCCAAACACAATGAGATGTTTAAGAATGAACCATATAGAGTAAACTACTTACTCCATAACAACGAAGACGTTATCAGCATCCTCATACACGTCATAGAACTTAACCATTTGCCTATGCCCGGATAAAGCTTTCAGCAATTTCACTTCTCGACGAACATCTTCAATAGACAAAGCCGATGTCATCTGAAAACAAAAACAATACCAATTCAAGAACTAGCTAAAGAACCTAGCTTTATCATTCTGCATTTCATCAATTTGGGAATCTTGTACTCAAAATCTTATAGAGATTCTGAAACAGTGATTATGTTGTGAACAGTAACAACAAGAGTCCCTACATATTCGAATTGTTAGGTATCACATTGTCACAATTACACAAACCTTAGCTTTAGAGATGATTTTGACGGCAACGGTTTGGTTCTTCATCTTCCCTTTCTTGGCCTTAGCCCAACAAGTATGACCAAAATGCCCTCGCCCTACCTCCTTCCCTAACTCATACTTCCCTTCGAAGTTCTTCCCAAACCCGAAATTCTTATCAAGCCTCTCTCCGCCGCCTCCGCCGCTGTCACCACCGCGATCCACCACGTCTTCGCTATCCTCCGGGATCGGCTCATCCCTAGGCTGCGGGGGAGCGCCACGTCGCCGTCTCAAAGCCGCCATAATAGGTTTAGCAGGCGACGGCGGAGGAAACGGCCATTTGAACTTCCTTCCCGGAGTTCTCGCCGGTGATGGAGCTACTCCCGCCGGTAAAGGACTCTGGAAAGGGCTAATGTTGTAAGAGTTGTTGACTTCGGTAGCACCAGAAGCAGCCGGAGACTGAGGAGGAATCGCACCATGCCGGTGATTCTCCGTCGATTGAGAAGGTTGATTCGAAACCTCGCCGTTTCCGGCAGGGATCTCGTCGTCCTTGACGGCGGAGATGTTCCGGCTGTAACAATGACCCATGAACCGTTAGATGTTGAGCTCAAATTGACTGATCGGTCGGAGTCAAAGCATCGGACGGTGACGAGACGAAGTTTGAACAGCAAAAGAAAAGAAAAAAAAATGTTTTTAATAAGAAAAAAATAATGAAGATTTCAATTTTGTTTTTCTTTTGGGAAATAAATAGAGAAAAACATGAAAAAAGAGCTCAGAGATTTAAAGCCAAAACAAAAAAAGAGAGAGAGAGAGAAGAGCGCGTAGTGGCATTTTAGTCACTTTATTTTTAATTGTGTGTTCAATTTTTATTTAATGACACTTCCTTATGTGTAATGATGTGATTTGTTGAATTGAAAAGTAACGGCAATTTTTTGATTTTTTTGGAATAAAATCTAGCTAGGATTTTGTCATTTTGAAAATGATAGTATTTTTTGCCTAAATAGGGTGAAAAATAATTGACTTGTAATAGAACATTTTCTTCTTCATTTGGTTATTTTTCTTATGAATTTGCGTGAGATTTTTTTTAAAAACTTTTATGTTCATATGTTGACACAACTTTTCTTTTGTAATTGAATAAATAAATATTGACTGGTTGGTATTTCTTTTATTTAGAAATTTTTTAAAAAATTGATTTTAGTTTTCGCTCATTTTTTCAATAGAAAACGTATCGTGTAAGGTAAGAAAATTATAAGGTAACGTTGTTTAGTAAAAAAGAAAACTTAAAAATAAAATGATTCCCGCGTTATTTAAATTAAGAAAAGTTATTTTTAAGTTGGTTATAACTGACCGTTATATCTTTAGTAATATAAAACGTAGCGCACAAGGTAAGAAACTATAAGGCGGCGATGTTTAATAATGTTTAGTAAACATATATGTATTTTACTTTTAAAATAATAATTGAAAAAATTTCCGCGTCATTTAAATTATAATTTAGTTATGTAACTGTTAATTTTGTTGCAAAAAAAGAAAAACTTTTAACTTTAGTCTCTTATTAGCTCTTTTAAAAACATCTCATCACTATATTAAATTAAGGTAACCAAAATCTTATAGAATCAATAATATGTTTGTAAATCTACATAGATTTTAATATCTACAGACATTTTTGAAATATATATATATATTCTTACTACAGAAAATATTAAAGAATATAATTATACCTAAAATTAAGTATTAGAAAACATAAGTGTGTTGTGTTCAAGGCTGTTGGTAAAACTTTTCGACTTATAAAGTTGCTTTGAAGCGATAATAACTATGGTATTATTTTCGTATTTTCGTTTTCTTAATTTTGTTTTGTTTTATATTGGTTGAATGTAGGTAATTGATATGTGAACAATAAAGAGTATGTCTTATAGTTTGATCGCATTGTCATATCTCATCGATGTAAATGTGAGGTTTAGATGATAACAAGATTATGTTATAAAAAAACATTATGAACTAGACAGTGTTAAAAAAATTATCATATGCATATTTTCCAATTTTAACATGTTTGTAATGTTTGCAAAAGACCTTTCTTGTGGTCAACCTTATTTACAAAAAAAAATTCCCCGAAACAAAACTACCTAACAAATTATTCTACAATTTTTGTTTTTCTTTTTTTCTTAAATAAAGACTTCAAAATATTAAAAAAATATTCTCATTATTTATAAAATAAAATAAGTATAATAATTGTATAAATGTTTGTGAAGGATTTGACTATGATCTGTCACCATATGCATGAGAAACGCGAAAACGAGTTAATACGTTCACCTACTGCTCCTTCCACCGTCACGCACTGACAAAGACAACAAATTGTCACTTTTTTACAACTTTTGATATTAACCGGTTTAAACCGTCTTCATACAAAAATTGGTAACCAAATCTCATTTTTAACATCTCACCGGTATGGTCAAATTGTTTTCAGGACTATTGGATAACCTTAACCATAGTGGTTATCGCATCACTAACCAGAATTTGACGCCTTCTTCTTAGTACGAGAATCAATGTTTCTTAACCGCACGGTCCGATCCGGTTTGGTCGTTGACTTGTGTCGCAAGAAATATCGCACGTTGCGTACGTCTCTGCTCGTAACTTTTTTTTCGTATCTTGACCGGACCTAATTAGCCGACAATGGTCTCATTCAGTTTGACATTTTCATTTCTCCATTATTTTCAACCTTTGTCTACGTTTATATATAACATAAAGTCCCAAATTTGAAAAAGAGTTCTTCCAGTTACACAGGAGGACGAGGTCAAGTTTATAATCTATAGTTTTCTTTTCAACAGGATTTGTTGAATTATATTTTTATTACTAACAAAAAAAAAAGTCAACTAAAGCTTTTATATACGTACACTGTGCCTAGTTTCTGTTGTGGGTTCATGTTCACATTTGAGTGTATTTTTGTCAATATCAAATCAAACAAAACCAAACCGATTCAGTCAATCAAATTCAATATATAAAGTTTTGTAGGGTTTCATGAATACAGTATCAAAACATGTTGGCCCTCTTGTTTAGAAGTAGATAGTCTCGCAAGTGCCGTTGCATATCACAGAAACTAACTAGATTTAGACAGAGAGACAAAACACTGAATATAAATCATACCAAACAGAACTGCATAAAGATTCAGACAGAGAGAAAAAAAAAAGTTTAATTTTTTCCCAAAAGGGGTCTTAAAATATGTATGATCCACAAAGATAACCAAAGAGATATTTCCAAGATATGAAAAAATAAAAAAAACAGATCAGTTTGGTTCTAAATTAATATGAGAAAGATTAGCCTAAGTTACTGATTAGTTCAAACATAACCAAGGGCAGGCTGCTGAACAACATGATCTTTGTATTTGAATAGAACTCTTTCATCGGAGTGCGATAGCTTTTAGTTTATATCAGAGCGGTGTGGCCTCACTGGCGTCTTTGATGGGCTTACCCTTCACACACACATAGAAAAAAGCAAGTATGAGTTTCAAAGTGATCAGTGAGTGTTATTAAACCTTATCTTTTATTTTCTAGTAAGCTCACCTTATTGGGAGCCCTCCCAAGACAATACCACTGCAGTTAAGAGCAGATAATGCACTTTCTGCCTGATTAACACACGCAAAGATTCATAACATATAAATAATGTTCATAGATATATATACTCATGTATGGAAATAGGCTATTAGATAGACACTCACCAGCTTAAATTCGACGAAAGCAATGCGGGTTTGGTGGTAAGAGTCTCCAAGCAGGCTCAAATGTTGAATCTTAAAGGGAAAAAAAAAAAACAAAAGACGATGGTGTTACATGAGAAAACAGAGCAAACTGTGCTTGAAACCAAATATGTACCTCCCCACAAGCTGTTTTAAAGAAATCTTCCATTTCCGTTCGAGTGACCTGCATTTTGTTAAAAGATGATAAAAGTTTAATTAGTACTTGATGCAGCAGCAAAAATTATAGCAGAGGATTTGACAAAAATGAACATGTATAATAAGTTACCATCTTGTCAATGTTAGTACAATAAACAGTCCTTCCACACTTCTCTCGCTCTTCCTCAGACTAGAATGAAGAAAACAATGTTTGGAGTTGAGAGATTGAATCAGAGTTATCTATATAGTCAAGCTTAGGATTGGTTTAGAAATGGTTATATTATATCAACATACTCTTGGAAGGAAATACGGGTTAACAGGCGCGATAGCTGTTTTCGAGATAAGTACCCTAATAGCATGAGAACCGAACATAGTACCCGATTTTCGTAAAGCAGACCTAGCTCCCTCTGAGAACATTACTTCACTGATTAATAATGAAAACAAGAACATTTCAACTCATCATAAGGAAATTGGCAGTACCTGAATTAGTAAACTCAATGAAGGCGAAACGGAGAATAGACTTATGGTCACCACATATACGGCAATCAACAACCTTTAAACCCAAAAATTGGCACACACACACAGAAAAAAGTTATAAGAATTGAGTGAACACCAAGAAAGAAACTGGTTACAGAGATCATTAAGTAAGTACCTGGCCACAAGAAGAAAAGAGACTTGCAAGCTGCTCCTCAGTAACCTACAAGAAGATAAAGAGAGCTTTTGTTATGTATGTCAGGGTTCCTCATGAGAAAATGCTTTCTTGAGACAATAGTTCTCTGTTTTATACTTGTTGATCGATGTCTGAAACATATACAGTTCTCTTGATTACATCTTCATTCTGACCACAGTTTGTTCTTCTGTTCGTCCATCCTCTCCCTTGGCTAAAGTTCATTCTCTGTGTTTATTGACAAGACTTAGAGACCAAGCGTTAAGAAGAAATTACAATTGTCAAACAAACAAGTAAAGAAACAATCAACATGCGCACATAGCTAGGTTCAAAGCTTCCAGTCACTACTCATTAACCGAGACATCGTAAATGAGAAATAACTAACATGCAAAAAGAGTCATAACAATTTTGATTGAACATTTCATGAAGCATAACGAATCCAACACAAAGAAAATATAAGTACCCTTGTAGTGAAATGGACATTTTCCTCAATAGAAATAACTTGCATTGGAAAATTGTTAGCAAACCATAATCTATTTCTTAAGAACTCAGAGTGGTATAGAGCAATTAACGAAGGAACAAATTCCTTAGCCAATGGATTCAAATGACTCTTGTGATTCACTTCACTGGATCTTTGGATCGATTCGTTTGCGAGATTTGGAGTTTCAACAGAGGTACTGGACTTAAGTTTCTGATCATCAGGACATGGTGATTTTGTGTCTTCTAATGAAGCAGTGTTGTTGTTTGAATTCTGATCAGAAGAGTCCATTGTCACACCAGCATTTTCAACAACAGACATGATCAAAACCAAAAGATGAATCTTCGGATGGTAACAAGATAAATCAGAAACAACTCATGAACTAAAATTGAAGATTTAAGGAACATGATTATACTTTTTATAGCTAAACAATACTTTTCTAGTCAAGATTTTTATTTCACTTTGACATTAGTCATTAGTCAATAGTCAAGAAAATAAGCATGAAATTAATACAATAAATTATTATTATTTATACTTTATAGATTTCTTTGTATCAATACACTTTCTTCATTTTTCTTTCCTACATTTAAAGTGATTTTATTAATAGGATTCTGATATTATTTCTCTATCTTATTAATTTATTATATTTACTTTTCATATTTTGTTTTGGCAACATATTTTACGTTTTTTCCTCTTTCTTTTTCTTTTTTGATAAATTTCTGCATATCTATTTTTCTAAATAATTTTGTTATTTTTAGACATTGATTTTTTCTAGATTATTTATTTGTTCTTTATCGAGTTAAAACATCTATTGTACTAGAAATAAATTTAATATAAAAAAAAGAAAGAAAAAAAAAATTAGTCAGAACCGATTCGGTTAAGTGACACTCAGCCAAAGGCCAGATATCCTCAAAACGGCGGCGTTTAACATTTCGCCAGTAAGGGCAGAAATCAAGATTCCGTGCAAAAAGCTCCGGTGGTTCTTCACCCACCGCCGAATGTTCTTCCGGCGTACCGGACAGCCATCTGGACCGACTCTATTTCGAGATCTGCTTCGTCCTGTGAGAGTATAAGTCTAAAAGCTACTTCTGGTATTACCATCACTCTCTCTCTCTCTCTCTCTCTCTCTGTATCCTCTTCGTATTTGAATCGTATTGACTAGATTCTTCTTCATTACTTGCATCGTTCTCTCTTTCATGGTTTCGAACTAGTTCGACCTTTGTTATCCAATTTCATAGGTTTTGTGTTTCAATTTTGATTTTTGGAATTGAAATATTTCTCGGAACTGTTCTTTGTGCGATTTGTTCTGTGTACCAGGATTTGCTTTAGACATATATTATAGTATCTCCTCTGTAATTGTTCAATCTTTCAATCTTGTTCGTGTTACATTCTCTTGTTTATGAGAGGAATGAAACTCTTACCATTTTGAGGTAATTAGTCATCTCTTTTGTTTCTTGTTTTCAACAGCAAAGGTGAATTTGGAAAACCAACAATGGGAATCATCGAAAACGGAACAATCTCGGGTAATTTGCCGAGCAAGGAGGCGTTTGTGGTGCACTATCCTGGCTACCCTTCATCTATTTCCCGAGCTCTGGACACTCTTGGGGGAATCCAAGGGATCACTGCTGTAAGATTTCTCATTTGCCTAACACATTTTTGTTTACCAATTTGTTTATTTTCCCTATTGTGATGCTGAAATCGTGCGTTTAACTCGACTTCTTTCGCTTTGGTCTATTCCAAGATTTTAGCAAGATTGGTCACGGAAGTGGTGTTTTAGTTGTACATTTCAGTAATGTTCTACAAGAAGTTAGTATCAAATTTGTATACAAGTGCTTTAGGATTTAATCACTTTGATTTTTCTTTAGGCAAGAGAATCAACGTCAAACAAGCTTGAGCTGCATTTCCGCCCTGAAGACCCTTATGCACATCCTGCCTGGGGTGAACAACGTCCTTGTAATGGGTTTCTATTAAAAATTTCTAAGGAGGATGTTAAGAAAGATTCTCTTCCTGAAAGTGAACCTGTTCTTGCGACTAGCGATGCATGCTTACCAGAAGCTTCCCCAGCTCTTTCTGCTGATATTGTAGCTCGTGTATCTGAGTCGTATTGCTTCGATGGTAAGAACCTAATTCACCAATTTCTGGGGTCTTGTGCATATAAGCTTCTCTTATATAGTTATAATTGTCCTATATTGAGTTTTCTTTTACTCTTATTCCTGTGGGTAATGTGAAGGCATGGCTGACTACCAGCATGTGATTCCTATTCACGCGGGTATTGCACAACAAAAGAAACGAAAATGGATGGAGGTGAAGTCGCTTGCAGGTGATTTGTCTCTATTTATTTGGTAGCAAATCTTCTGGTGTGGTAACATAAATCCTCTCTGATATAATGCAGGAAACAATGATCTAATGGGCATGGCTGATGAAGATGTAATGATGTTATTGCCACAGTTCTTTGCACCGAAAGATAGGCCAGACAATTTGGTGTAAGATTACAAATTTTTTCCAAGCGAAGTTATGTTTTCATCTGAATCTTAGTTAGGAACATCCGATAATTATTTCATAGGATGTCTAATCCGAAAAGATTTAGTAATAGGCTAACGATGAAGGAGAACTTAGTTGATTAAAGTGTTTTAAGTTCTATTATTAGTTCCACTTACATTGTTTGTTCTCAGGCTGAGACTTCCAGTAACATCACCAAAAAAGAAAGAGGAGGAACCAACTCAGACTCTTTATGAGGTAAGAGAAGAAATGAAACCATTTTGACATTTCTGGATAAATTATCTTGCCACAGTTCTTTGCACCCAAAGATACCATAAATTATTTTGTCTTATGCAACTAATAGACTGGTTGCAGATTCTTAATTACTATAATGGTAATTTTTGAGACTTTGTTGATGGATTCTTAGCCAGGCCTGATTTTGGATTTTGGGTGCTTTTAGTATTTTACATTATAGCTTTTAGTTTGGAATTTTTTTTTTCTAAAGCCTGCCATTGCAGAGTCAAATAATCTGAAGCCTTTAAAAGCTCGCAGTTTCACCCATTCAAAACAGCAGGGCATGGCTATTCTGTTTATTTTGATTGTTGAAGATTCTATGATAGTTAACTTGTGGTTGCTAGTTCTCCATTTGCTCATTGATTTGCTGATGATGCAGATGGATATTGGTCCAGTATTTGCAATTGATTTCGGTGTTAAAGATATCCTTTTCGCCGTTTTACTTATCTTCAAAATCTTATTGTTGCTAAGTACGAAACCATGTTTTTTTTATGATATTTTTTGCCATTTTTGATATCTTTGATCGGTCCTTAGCATTCATACAGATCCCAAAGATATTAAACTGGGAAGACGTAATTGTTCCCAGCTCCGACCAATGGAAATGGCAGACGGCAGTGTCTGCATTGTTTGAAGAGCGACCTGTGTGGACCAGGGATTCCATAGTCCAGCGACTACTTGATAAAGGTCTTAAATGCACACATCATATGCTAAACAGGTGAACAGATTTCATGTGTTTCTTATGTGTATTAGTTTTCTTAGTACTGCAATAACCAACATTTTAGATTATTCTCTGCAGGTTTCTTCTTAGGGCTGCATATTATTTCTCGGGTGGTCCATTTCTTAGGTTCTGGATTAGAAGAGGCTATGATCCACGAAAAGATCCTGAATCTCGTGTGTGAGTTCTATATCTATAAAATTCATTCATAATTAAAATGTTTGGTGTGTGACTTAGTAACGTAATTCTATCTCTACAAATTCATCCAGTTTACATATGTATTTCAAAGCGCTTCGCCTCTATCTCTTTGTGTATATATTTTTTCAGATTCCAGAGGATGGAATTCAGGGTTCCACCTGAATTGCGGGGTTACTGTGATGCCAATGCAACTAATAAGTAAGCTTTTCCTATTTCCTTGTAAACTCAAATATTGACTACTCAAGATTGTCAATTTGCTAATATGTGTCGGCCGAGAAATACCCGAAAACATCATAACATTTCTTTGCAAGTATTTATCCATGGTGTACTGTAGGAGAATATTATATTTTTAAAAAGAATAGGAAGTGACTCCATATTCTCTAGAATCAACAGTTCACATTTGTGTTGAAGAACTTGTAGTTGTAGGGTTATTTTATTCAGAGTTTGTGTAGTAATATATCTGGTCTTTACAGTTCTCAGCCATTTTTCGAGAGTATCAATCTAAATATTCTCTTTTAACAATTCTAAGGGAACTTATCATGAACTTAGCATATGATATATGGAGAAATTGCAACAGGATGTTTGGACTCATTGTTGGTGAAAAGGTTCAGTTATAAGCTGATTTTTCTTTCCTGTTTATTTGTGTCAGGTCAAAGCCAAGCTGGGATGACATCTGTGCGTTTAAAGTATTTCCTTTCAAATGCCAAACATTTCTACAGTTATTTGAACTTCACGACGAGTACATTCAACGAGAGATAAGAAAGCCTCCTAAGCAGACTACTTGTAATGTGAGTTCTCAGCTAAGCTTTCGTCCATGAACGTAGATACCAATAAATTTGGTCTCTGTCGCACTGTGTTAAAAATGACGGGTAGATATGAGATGTTTCTCCATTCTGAAAAAGTTACAGATTGAACCTTTATATGCACTTGCAAAATTTCCACTAGCAAAACCCGCCTCACCAATCATACACAAAGTTATGTAACAGTATCGTTGACCGGCCCTGGGAGATTATTTTATATGAGGTCTTGGTTATCTGATTTGTCTTTTGTTGCCAGTATAAAACAGGATGGTTCTCAGAAGCGCTGCTTGATAATTTGAGACTCCGTGTAGCTGTGAGGTTTGTATCTGTCTTTCCGGAGCCAGGTTTCGAAGATGTATTTAAATCCATTCAAGAAGAGTTTGAGAGGTCAGAAAAGACACGAATTCAGAAAGATGCACTGAAACCATTTCATCGAAATCATCAGGAAATAACTAAAGGTAAGATCAACAAAGATATTGCAGTTTTTATCTCTACGTGTTTTAGGCAGTCAAGTTGGTGATCGTTGACATGCATTGAGCGAAGTTCTTCTGTTTAAATGGCCTCAAAACTGTGTTAAAGCACAGTGAAGTTGACTGATATAAATTTGTTGGAAACAGAGTTTGTAAGTATATATTAGGGGGATCAATCACATATACCAAAATCAAAATGAGGCAGGCATGATCATACGACATATCTTGTGCTATTTTTATCACCGTGCATCATTAAAAACATTCTCTGTAAACCAAAAAAAGTGGATTTACAGGTTTTGATGTTATACATACTCTGCAGATATGAAAAAGCATAAAGAAATAAATCAAGAGAAAGATGGTGATGTAAATACGGATGAAGATGCTGATGACATTGATGATGAATACGAGGAACTTGATGTGGTAACCATGCTTACGATATTTTTCGTATTTCCTTCACTCATTAGTTATTATTCAAAAACCATTTCATCGTTTCTCTGTTAGTCTGTTACTCTAATGCATTCTTTTGCAGGCTGCAAATGATGATGAGATATCAATTAGTTCTCATGGCTGTATCCTTCAAAGCATAACTTTCATAACATATGCACTCGTTTTATAATTAGAGCTTCATCTGGTTTGCTTTTTAAATTTTTTTTCTTAAACAATGATAAGATGGTGACATGGAGAACAACTCCAAAACCTATCTACAAGGTTTGTTCGATAGGTTTCCAAGCAGCGGCGCTGGTGATGAAAGCGATGGAGAGTATCCGATTTACGACACTTTGGATGATGATGATGACGACGACGAAGACGACGATGAGTGAAGAACTTTGCATATAATGTGTATTTGCATTGTAATTACAAACCTAGGTGTGTGTAGCTAAGTGTAAAGAGATAGCAACGTAAGGGTGGAGAATTGTAATTTTAAAACGTAAGATCCATTGTGCAATTAATGAGAATCTAGAAGAAAAAAAATTAACGGGTCGTAAAGTTAAAATATAAAAAGATAAGATTCATTTGTGCGAATCTAGTAATATTAAAGATTAGATATGCGAATAAACGTCACAAATCTCATCCTCTTAATAAAAACTGTTATTATTATTTATACCCTCTCTGAATCTTGAGTACGAGGACGAGCCACGATTCGAGTTTGAGTTGAGTTCGTTAGGGGCATTTTGGTCAATTGATATGTTCGTTGGCCCATCTCCGCCGCACAAACCACTCGTTAACCGCCGCAGCAACAACCACCGTCCTCGTAACGCGACCGTCACCTCCGCCTTACCTGATCTGTTTCTCGCGGCGGTTTCTCTCCTCTTCCTCTGGTCATCTCCTAAACCTTTGCTATCTCTTCCTCCTAACAGATTCTCTTTCCCTCTAAATCCTCGCCGTCGGTCGACCGCTATGTCTCGCCGATCTCCTCCTCCTCCGTCGCAACGCTTCGCGAATCCTCAATCTCTCTCCGATTGGCTCGAATCGAGGTTACCGTCTGACTCATTCGCCGCTTGGGGAGTCAAACCTGGAACCAAAAACGTTCATAACCTCTGGCTTGAGCTATCCGACGGCGAAACTTCTCTCGCCGATTCGACTCCTCCGTTACGAACCGTCAACGTCGTCACCGTTAGAGTAATCGGAAAAACCGGACGGATTCTAGTGGAGTCTCATCAGGAGTTATCCGATGGGAGTATCCGAGAGAGGTTTCGTCCTTTATCGGAGAAGATGAAGCCTGAAGAATCTCCCGATGAAGCTGTAATTCGCGCCGTAAAAGAAGAGCTCGGATCTTTCTTCAATGGCGACGACGTTGGACAGAGGACTAGGATTCTTCCCGGAAGTTACAGCAGAAGAGTGGAGGAGAGGAACTCGTTGTCGTATCCTGGATTACCGGCGCGTTACGCTCTACACTCGGTGGACGCGACGGTGGAGGGATTACCGGAGGAAGATTTCACTACGGAGGAGAAGGAGTACGGCGGTGGAGACTCGACGGAAGATTCGGTGGAGACACGCGCCGCTGGGAAAGCTGTAACGGTGAAGCGGCATTACTGGAAATGGGTTAGTCCTGATTCGATTCGATCTTAAAAGAACTCTATACATCTTTCACTGTTTTATCAATCTAGAATTGAAGAATCAAGAGCTTATGTAGAGATATATATACACATAAATACAGATTTATATATTCATAGAATCTTCTTCTTCTTCTTCGTTTGGCTTTGTTTGTGCAAATGGCTATGTGGTTCTCAGTTGTTTTTTTCACAAGTTTTGATATCACTGTAACATCTTTGCTTCATTGATAATATAACGTTTGATACATGATCACTAAATTGGAGTTTCATTCATGGATACACATTGGAGGGAAATTGTAAATTAGACATTAAGAGTTGTTGTGTTGTGTTCGTCTGATTTTAGATAGCTTATCTGTGACTCCATTGTCTTCCCATCTTGTATGAATCACTTAAGACCCTGTGAACTTGGTTATCCGATGATCATCATCCCATGAGGTTACTCATTTGGTCTTCTTTAATTTCATGATTTTGTGCTAGGATTTGTTTAGTAGGGTTTGTCTATCTTATCAACTCTTCTTGCAAGTTACACAAATACAATCCAAAGGTATGTAATTTACATATCTAAGTAGAGATCCTAACTAAACTCAACAACAAGCTCGAAAGCTGTATGTACACATGAAAGTGTCACCAAATCTAACACTCACTACGTACGTGGAATTAGTATACAAAGACAACACCTGAATCGGAGAAAACAAAATTCCCCTAAGTTGATACAAAATTGAACTGTATCATTAATATATCAATTTGTTGGATCACTGAGGAGACTGTGTGGATTGGACTTGACGAACAAATTGCCCTTTGATTCGTGGTCGTTGCTCTGCCAATTTTTTCCGGCTCTCATATCGGACCTGTAAGGTAGTTCAAAAGTCTGTTAGTATCATTCTTCTTATCAAAGCCGTTATGAGTCATATCTGTGTAATGAAACATCAAAGTTAGTTTTACCTTTTTCTCGAAACATCTATCCTTTCGCTTCATCCGGAATTTGGTTAAAGCGGCTTCCCGTTGAAGAGATTGCTGTAGTTTCCCGACTGACGATGAATATCCGTCTTCGTTCTTCTTCTCAATAAGCTGATCAATGTGATTGCCTATTGCACTATGTTCGGTTGCAGAAGAGACGTGTCTTCTCTCCTCTAAGTCCATGGAACCATCCCGCTCTTGCAAACCCTCGGGTTTACCGTTGAATGGGTGAAACATGGAACTGTATTCATGCGGGCTAACGGAACTAGGGCTTGGTGAGAGTGAAGCAGGAGCCATTGCAGATGCATAAGCTGTGTTAGGACCCCTGAACTGTTTATTATTGATGGGCATTGGTGTCGGGTAAGAGCTCTGGCCAGGCCAAGAATTCATTTGATTGCTAAACGGTGGACCCGGTGAATCATCTCCAGTGTAAAAGCCGGCATCGTTTCTTCTTGGAGCATTTGGAAGCGGTTCAGATGAATTGTATTGGTTGATTAGCACAGTACTATCATCGTGACTTGCCGCAACATTCTTTCTTTGATCAGGAACCACCGGAGAGGCTGAACATTGTGTCTGCAATGGCCTATGCACGTATCTGCAACAAGAACATAGCAATTAGCACACACAATCAGTAGAAATAACAAGCTCCTATTGAAAGATTGACAGAAAGAGGGAATCAGAAACTAGACTACTAACCGTGAGAAAGCCGAGGCACTAGAAGGATGAAGAGAGGGTCGGTCTCCAGAAGATTGGTTCTCAGAAACGTTAGGTCGTCTCAGAGAGAGATCAAGCTCTATCCGAGATTCGTATTGGGCCACACTTTCTTCTTTGTTACGTTGTCCAGTTCTTCTAAACGATGCTCCCATGAAGTCAATGGCTTCTTTCGATGCGTCTGTAGAGTTGACATAAACATGAAGGTGAATTAACATTCTGATGGAACTTTTGAAGAGTCAGATGTCTTGCTAGCTCACAAAATATAAGAAAGCTCGCTTACTCTGCATCTCATTCGCTAGAACCCGTGTCTCCCTAAACTGAGACTTTGCGCACTCCATCTGTAATGAGTCTCTGGCGTTGACCTCCACGTCTGCGCTCTCGCCTTCCATCTCAGGTCTTGTACACGAGCTCTACAAGCACAAAGATTAACTAATAGTTTAGAAACAAACACCAAGGAACATAATCAAATTCACATATGGAGAATCCAACCATTGAACAGCAAACTAACCTGGGCATCACCACCATTCCCGACTACAGGATGCTCATCTCGCTTTCCGTTTGAATTGTTTGCAGACGCACCCTCGGCTTTCTGTTGTCCAACACTCTCATCCATTGGAAAGCTATCAGGGGCGAGTGACTGTGAAGATGATCAAAACAAAACAAAAAACAAAGAAAACAAATCTGAGAACTCAATTATCTTTTCCAGACAACGAAATTTCCCAGAACTTATATAAGAACGGGTTTAAGTTGTAAGATGGCTCAGGACACATAAGCTTTAAAAAAAAAAAAAAGAAGATGGATATGAAACATACAGTTTGTCTTCTCCAAACATGTTGCCAGAGATTTCTCAGCTCATTCCTCCTCAACGGCTTAACAAGATAATCCGCCGCACCTCTCAACATACACTTATACACAGTATTCACCGAATCCTGTGTCGACATCACTGAAAACAACAATACAAGAAACAACACAATAAGCTCGAAAATCATCTCAAAACAATGAAAACAAAACAAAAAAAAAAAGACGAAACAGGAGCTGCAAAATGTAACCGTACTTATAACAGGAATGTTCTTGCAAATATCATGCTCCATGATAAGTGTAAGAAGAGCATATCCAGATATTGAAGGCAGATCAACTTCTGTTAATATCAAATCAACACTCTCAGGCTTCCCTTTTAACATCTCCCAAGCCTTTAAGCCATCAGGTACAGCAGCAACTGAGATAATACACAAACAAACAAAAAACCATATTAAATTAAACCTCTCGAGCTTTGTTGTAGAAACCAAGATTGTACAAAAAGACTCAAAAACACTGAAGAACATCTATGTTTCTTGGTTGTGTCCGAAACTAAACCAAAAACATCAGATTTCAAAACCGACACAAAAAAATCGTTGACTTTCTAAATTTAACTCCGAGATTGTAACATTTCCAAAGCATAAAAATTACAAGTTTCACACCATTAGCAGCTCAAATCGAATTCCAAATCCTCATTCACTAATCTCTCAGGGCAAAGAAACCAGAAACTGACCTCTGTAACTACATTTCCTGAGAAGAGCAGAAATAATCTGTCTAGTAGAATCATCAGCTTCAACGAGCAAAACTCTCAACGCGATTTTAGGAAGAAACCTCTCCCACTTAACCAAACCATCACCGCCTACGGCGTCTCTCTTCCTCATCTTCCGCCGCGATAACTTTCCTCCGCCGGCTTCAGCTGCTGCTTTCTCCACCGTCACTTCAACTACTTCCTCGCTGCTACTCATCACCACCAGAGAAAACAACTTCGCTTATTTAAAAAAAAACCTAAATCGTTCCGTCGATTGAAGAAGCTAGCTCTCTCAAGGGATGAGAGAAGAAACAGTTACAAAACAAATCAAAAATATTTTGTGAGTGGGAGAGAGAGAGATAAAGAGAGGAACAAATTAAAATTTTTTTTAAAAAAAAATTATATTTGTGGAGAAAATGAAAATATCTAGAAAAAATCTAGCGAATCTTTCAACGGTTGGGATTTAAATCGGGTGGTGAACCGACCATGATCTGACGGTGAAGGGATTTGGGAAAAAATATCTAGTAGCGTTGGCTGACGTGGCCACGTCTGCCACATCAGCAAAAATACGCCAAACAACTTTTTTCCAAGTTAATAAATTGGTCGTGGTCTGTGGTGGCTATTAGCCTTTGGTTTTGGTCCGTGGTTCATATTTAAAGTTCTGAATTTTTTAAGTTTTGATTATTATTGATGCCAAATTTATTTTATCGTGTATCGAATTGATGTGTATGTTTATGACATGTATTCGTAATGTTGAAGAAAATGTAAATTGAATTGCTTGTTTTTTCTTCAGCTTAAATGCTTAATTACAAATGAAAATTATTTTGTTTTATTTTTATTCACTTATTAAGCATTCAACTTTTGTGAATAAAGATGTCTATAAAAAATCTTACTCGTGACTTTTAGGATAAAATCAAAAATTCAACTGCAAAAATAAATATCTAATGCAAGTGGAGAAAAAGTATCTATATTTATCCCAAAAACAAAAAGAAAAGTAAATCTTTTGTTATTTGGTACATAGTTTTGTAATTTGATTATTTGATATAATAATGTTATTATTTTCTATTAAATATAATAATAAGGATATTTTATATATTTTTATGTCTTCAAGGGCACATAGTTTTGCAATTTGTTATTTTCTTTTCCTTTACACAAGGGCACATGGGTTTAAATTTGAAAACAAGATTTTTTTCTTTAATATCTAACGAAATAATACCAATATTTATTATTTCTTTTTAAACCAAAGTTTTGCTTAAAGATCAAACAAAACCGATTTATTCGACAATATTACCAAATTTATCAGCATTTTGGGCTTTTTTTTTTTCCGTTGATTGATGTTTGTTTCTTGCGTAATGGATTAAATCAAAAGAAAGAACAAACACACGAGTCAAAGGGTCGTAGGGGACAAACGTGAAGAGTTTTTAAAAAGATTTTATTTAATTTTCCGCGGCTAGATATTTTTATTTTAGACTTGTGTGGGATAAGGCTTTCTTGAGAGACACAACACAACACAACACAAAGAGACGACACTTGTTTAAAACCTCGTGGTCGTTGGTGGATAGGAATAAGACACGTGTTTGGTTATAATTAAGTTAGATGCTGTTAATAGTTAGATGCTGTCCGGAAGACTCAAATAAATATCTTCTTTTCCTCTGTCCTCCTCACGCGCCCGCGAGTGTGACAGATAACATCTACACGCCCTCTCGTTCAGTCATTCCACTTATATTAAGCTTTTCTCTTCATCCTTTTTTTTTTTGACTTAAACCAAAATTTATTAGTAGAAAAGGACAATTAGTGTAATGAGACTAATGACAATAGATTAACAAATCAAGAATATAACAAAGGGCCCAAAGAGCCATGAGTGATTCTATTTTCAAGTTATTGTCATCACTCATCATGTTTTGGCCGGTGTGGATCATATTGACCAAAGATTAAACAAATGTTTACTTAGTTTTATTTTTTATAAACAAACTAAGGTATGAGATTCGAACTCACAAGTCACAACAATCGCATTCTTTATCAAACATACTATGAAAACACAGCTTTTTTACAAATTTATTAGTCAGTTATATATAAATAAAACTCTTGTGAATTCTTGAGTTCAAGTTCAAGCTTTGGTTGATTAATCGTAAAGATAATATGTGGGGTTAACTTAAATTAATAAATTATATATACATATGATATCTTTAGACAGAACTTTAAACTACTTTTAACTCGAACCTATGAGATTCAGACAGGCATATAAACCACAACACAATTGACTAGTAATATTTATAAGTTGTTCGATTTGGTTGGATGATGATACTCAACGAGACAGTGTTGACATGTGTAGTGGAGAGAGCTAATGACTTTTTGGGATTTAAGGAATAAAAATCTAAAGATATTTTGGCCTAACACTGAACGAGAACATGCGCTATCTTTTTTCGCATACAGAGAGATATTTGTTTTTGTCTGCAATGATATTTTCATCCTCTCCTTTTTTTGTGTGGCCAACTTTGATATTTTGATTTCTTTTTTGTTCTTTACAGTCTGTGTGTGTATGATATTTTCTTTCGTTTTTAGGCCACTTGAGATATTTCTCATGTTATCATATGGCTTATGACTTGTCCATTTTTATGCCAAAAAAAAAAGGTTAAGTTAGTTGGTATTAATGGGCTTCAAAACATTTACAAGATTACAATGTGTTTTTTGAAATTTCTGATTTTATTTTTTCTTTACTTAGAAAACAACTTAAACAAGTATTACAAATATATATGCATTAGTTTTGAATCTATCTTTTTGAATACGTTATGTATAACGAAATAGCCGGAAATCAATATATACAAGACCTTGTCAAGAACATATAGATCTTGAACATCGACATGAACTTTTTCGAAACTCGAATATCTTCGTACTTAAGCAGTTTTAAGAACACCATTATCCCTCAATATTGTATTAAACACACAATTACGGTCGTCTTAGGAAAGCTCTGCACCTTTCCGAAACACATGCACAAATGGATTCCGTTGACCAGGTTGTATGGTTCCAAGAGATCAAGCTCTTCTTTCGAACGTGTAAATTAAGTCTTTTTGTCATATGTTAGTTATATTTATCTCACTTGTGAATCTACTTGTATCTCACTTGTTTAGGCCACTTCTCCCTTTGGCTAGTTAGAAGGACTCTTTGTCAGTTGCATTTATCGAGTGGGAGAAAATTGCAAACAAAACTAACCAATAATAGCCACATCTAACTCATCTAAAAAAACCAGGCATTGATCTCATATAGATTTGAGAGAGAGATATTGTTCTAGACCAGGAGAGATGTCTATAGAACGTGTAAGATCCTCCTTGTGAAGATTTTTGGTCATCGTGAAGATTTTTGTCCATATAATATGCACTTAAAACACTCATTGACAAGATATTAGAATAGCTAAGACCATCCATGATGATGATATAAGGTTTTAGACTAACCAAACTGCATTACTCAAAAAATATATATATATCAAGCTTTTTTGTTTCTTATTCTGAAAACATGTAATTGTTATCTTTTTCTCTAATGTATTCTACAATTGATATGATCAAAGGAAGTGAACCTAACTTCACTGATATAATCCAAACTTGTTCATTTGAAGTTTTGTCATTCGTTCGTGGACAACCATTACTTAGAAGCAAGTGATATTTTTGTCATTTGAGACATTGAATTGAATACAAATGCAAGATTTATTCATTCTTATGTCACAATATATATATATATATATATATATATATATATTAGAAATTTAGCTGTAAATTGAATGAATGTAAAAATTTATAAATTTTGTAATCCACATTAAATAAATCTAATATAAATATTAGTATTGTGACATAAAAATGAATAAATCTTGCATTTGTATATATATATATAATATTACAATCATATTAATCTAGTGTATATTCAAAATTTCTAAAATTTGTTATTATATCACAAATCAAGTGATATTTTATAGATATTTTCAAAAACATATGTCAAAGACATTTTCGGTTTTGTGCTTTACATGTATGGTACTTTGGTTAATTCAATAACTAGAACAGAGTTCCAATTATGTAAAATTGAAGAAGGCCGAAGTGAAAGGTTCCAATGGATTAACTGCATGAGGAATTAGGAAGATTATTAAGGTAGCTCCATTGCGTTTTTGATTTTTCATCGTCTTATTTCTTGTGTCAAAAGTATAGATTAGATTTTATAATGAAATATATGTTTCTTAAAAACTGTCACTAGTTTCAACTATCTTATATCCGTTTCACTTTAAATAATGTTTTAGCCAAAAAAATATATTTCATTATAAGTGATATTTTTAACTTTTTATGCAAAAATCAAATATATTTAATATTTTATAATCAATAATATTTTACATCATATTTTCTCTTATTAGTTGAATTCACTTTAGTTAATGATGTTTTTGTAGAAAATAAGTACACTATATGTTTTCTTAATTTGTGTGTAAAAACCCTTAAACATCATATTAAAAAATTGCAGGAATTATATTATTCTCGCTTTGTTTTTTTATAAGATATTTTAGAAGCTTTTATTTGTCTTATATTATTTGATTTTTTCAACGCTTTAAACAAAATTTATAGCCATTTAACATGAGTGATTTATAACTTTTCGAATTCTGTACACTATTTGTTTTTATTAGTTGAATTAATTTTTATTATTTATTAAATTATACTTTAGAAAAACAAACTAAACCATCTTGTAAAAAGAAACCCAGGTCTGGTTTACGTTACTAAATAGTAAATGCTACATTTAACTCGTTTTGCTAAATAAAACTACAGTATCATAATGTTTATTAGCTTAACAAAGTTTGACTTAAATTAGTTTAGTTCTACAAATCTAAAAATAGAAGGACATAATTTGTATATACGAAAAAATAAGAGGTTCACTTCGTAAATTAATAAAGTCTGCTTGTTTTGCTTAAGTCATCATTCTTATCCATTTTTTTAACCTTATCCAAATATTTCCTACTTCTTCACTACTTCAGTCTTCAGTCTTCGACTTGACCAAAGAAAACAAAAGGATCTGTGAATCTCTCTCTCAACTCTCAAAATGGCGACACTCTTAGGTTTCTCTCAGACGAAGTTCCACCACTGCGCCGTCTCGATCGCTACGCCGACTTGCTCATCTTCTTCCACGGTGGTCTCAATGGTTGGCTCGAGCCGGGCTGATTCGAAAAAGCTCCGGTCAGATTTCCTCGGCCATATTGGTTACGATGATCGGAGACAAGTAAGACCCAGTTCCTGTAAAAGCTCATCAGCTGTGAAAATGTCGTGGGATGGTCCTCTCGCTTCCGTCAAGTTGATCATCCAAGGCAAAAACCTCGAGGTTTGGATTCGATTCTGAATAAAAATTTGAACTTTTTGTGAATTTTGATATGAGTTTTGATTCTTGAGAATTGGTTAGTAAAAAAGTTTTGAACTTTGGTGAAATGTTTGGTGTTAGGTAGTGATTCATAGTGACTCTTGAGACTCTTAGTCAAAAGAATTAATGTGTTCAACATTTTGATTTTGATAGTTGAAGTTTTGTTGACTTCAGTCATTTGGTTAACTGTGAGATTGTTGTGACAGTTATCAGAGCCAATCAAGCAGCATGTTGAGGAGAAAGTAGGAAAATCTGTTCAGAAACACAGTCATCTCGTCAGAGAAGTTGATGTAAGACTCTCTGTTCGTGGAGGAGAGTTTGGTAAAGGACCTAGGATCCGTAGATGTGAGGTAAAGCATGCCTTTCTTATCTATCTGTTGAGTCTTGATCTCTTTATATTGAAACCCTTTATCTCGTGTCCAAATCCTGCTCAGTATATGATAATGAAGCTAACATGTAGTTGTTATGGTACTTAAGGTGACACTGTTTACAAAGAAGCATGGTGTAGTGCGTGCTGAGGAAGATGCTGAGACGGTATACGCATGTATCGACTTGGTATCAACGATAATACAGAGGAAGCTGAGGAAGATCAAGGAGAAGGACTCTGATCATGGAAGGCATATGAAAGGTTTCAACAGATTGAAGGTAAGAGAACCAGTGATTGAGCCGGTTGTGGAGGATGCTGAGGACAGTACTGATTCAAGCGTAGGAGAAGAAGACGATGATTTGATCAAGGAGGTTGGTCCGGAGTCCAGACTTACCTTATTATTGGTGTTTGCTGTTCTTATGATGATGTTTTTTTCCTTCTTGTGGTTTTCTACAGATTGTCCGTACCAAGACTTTCGAGATGCCACCATTAACTGTCTCTGAGGCAGTTGAGCAGCTGGAATTAGTCGCTCATGACTTCTATGGTTTCCAAAATGAAGAAACTGGTATGCATGCGACATACCTTTGTTTCTTCCATAAATGCTTGATTGTTTAAACCGCAAAGGGACAAAATGAGCAGATGAAGATCAACAGGAATACTTACATTTCGATATTGTTTGTTGGCAGGTGAGATCAACATAGTGTACAAGAGAAAAGAAGGAGGGTACGGTCTGATTATCCCAAAGAAAGACGGTAAGGCCGAGAAGGTTGAGCCGCTACCAACAGAGCAATTGAATGAACACTCTTTCGCTGAGTAGTCTGCCTCTGCACACAACGATACCGATCAGCTCTTTTCTCCTGTGTAGGAGTTAGGGTTCTTGAGAAACAATGAAACAAAGATTGTAGAAGTCAGTGTACATACAAAAAACGGCCAACCACTCTTTGTATACTTTTGCGGTAAAAAGAAATTGAATCTGAGTTGATCTTAAGTTCTCTTTAAATCAGATACAAGCAATACATTTTTCATAAACAAGAATGTTACATAATAATCATACAACAGTTATCATCATATACATAAATCCCAAACTTGGTTTGGTTTACAAGCTCTGTTAGGCCAAGGACTGATAACCTCGAGCATCTACTTCACTATTCTTCTTGCTTGTATGTATACCGAAAGAACCTTCCTTCCTAGGCTTAGAGGGCAATCTGGATAAGAGAAGAAGAGATACCATTAATACACAATACGAGCCATAGATTAAAGTGAGATAGAAACACAGCAACATGAACTTGCCTTCTGCTGACATTACTGCTCTCTGGTTCATCATATATCTCTTCGTCGTGATAGCGTGGATTCTGCAACGAAGATGAGGCATGACTTGTTATTAGCAGCTCAGTACAATGCACAAGCAACAAATATCGGGTTTAGCTAGTTGGCTTCTGAATCTATCTAAACACTGCAGAGACCTAATCCAATACAGTATCAACGCCATATGTAATATGCAATACTCACATTGTCTGGAACTGATGTTGAACTCTTCATCTTCTTGATTTTCTTAGCAATCTCACCATCATCAGCATCATCACATTTCCTCTTTTTCTTCATCTTCTTCTTCATCATCATCTTCTTCGTCTTGGAAACAATCTTTGATTTACCTTTCTTGTCCCTCACTTTCCACACATTTCTCCTCCTGAACACAAGTTTCTCAGATTTCCAAACCTTAAAGCTCGTATCAATCACCGTTACTTCACTCCTCGAGAAACCAACTAAATCCTTCTCTCCTTTCTCTTCTTCCTCATCCACTCCCTCCTCACCTTCCTCCGCCACAACGCTTCTTCTCCTTTCCCTAATCTCCGGCGCCGGAGGTTTCTTGTTGTACGAACTACGCGACGACGAAGTAGCGAATTCACGAACACTAGGGACGCAATTCGCGTCGCTGATCTTCGTATTTACCAACGGAGCAACGTCTTGTGGAGTCTCTAAAGAGCAATGCCTAGGGTTTGATTGTTTCCTCGGTAGCTTCTTCTTCCCTGGAATCGTGGAGGATTTAGATGCGCCGCCGCCGCCGTCGAAATTGAATAGCTCGGAGAGAACATCGCTCATCACTCCGTACCATTCTCCTGGATTTGGCTCTTCCAATGGGCTTTCAGCTTGCTCTGGATCTGAAGGAATTGGGGCAGATGGAGGTGAATCGGAGGCGGAATCTCCGGTGATTTCGGTGTGGTGGTTGCGGCGGAGGAAGTCGTCGAGAGTAAGTGGATTACCGGAAGCGTCGTCATATTCGGTGGTGGTTAGTCCTCTGTTCAAACGGAGGCGGTTGAGCCAAGATGAACCGACGGGCTTGTCGTCGATGATGGAGCTGAGCATCGGAGACGACGAAGATGCAAATCTTGGCTCGTCTTTTTTTTTTTTCTTGTCTCTGCTGTGAATTCAAAACAGTGCGCCGTTTGGATTACAGGAAAACTACAATTGCAAATCTGGAGTCTAACTACGTGTCGTCTTCTTATTATCCTTTCGATATTTTTCTAAATCTTAAGTCCAGATTTTACCAAATCTGACTTCAGTTTTTTTCTAATAAATTATACATACTTATTTTTCTAAAATAAAAGACTTCATAAGCTATTTTTATATTTTACTTATTTTATTAAATTGAAAATATAAGTATCCATATTTTAAAGTTAATATTGTAAAATCATTTGGATTAATTCTCTCCTTAACTTTTTTTTTTTATATATAAAGGTTGACAATATTGATAACATTTAGAAGAGCTCAATGTGTAGAGATTTTACAATATTTTGGGTCAAATATGCAAAGAAAGGCAATTCAAACTCCATTGGAATTCATTTCATATCTGTGTGACTGTCAAAGAAGTCTCCATTGGAATTCATTTCAAAGCTTTGTGTTATACATGAAAAGTTCATTCAAACTCCATTATAACTCATTTTAAGTGAGACATCCGAAGTTGGAACCTATGATACATCTTAAGCAATACTTTTTGATTCCGACAAAACAAAGACAAAAACTATAGGTTCGTTTAAATACCAACTACGGGCGTAACTGCTGTCTGCTGAAAAGTAGAAAAGCCGCTTTATCTATCCTTAAAGTGTCCAACAGAGTAAGACAAAGGTGCATCGCACTAAGCTCCAATTACCGAATCGAAACACCAGAAACCGCAAATATAATAATCTGGTTGGGTTTTTATACACAAACAGAGATGATATCATAATAGTAGAGCATTCGGCTCATCAAATGAATTCAGTTTTTAGTTATAATCAGAATAGATACAGAGGCATTGCAGAGCAAGAAGCTGAGAGTGGGCATTCACCAAACCTACTATCTTACGAACCTGACGATTATACAGGTCTATTGCTAAATCACTTCACATCTGCACCTGACACATCAAGTAAAACGGATAGTAATTATAAGGAAATATAGGTTGTGTAGAGATATGCAATCTAAGAATGAGTCACAAAACCAGCATTTTATTGGTTGTAGTTTCCGATATCGTATAGACTATACGTACATACAGCAGAGTTATCCTTAACAATTCTCAGACCTTTGGTAAACTATACCCACCTTTGTATTTGTTACGTAAATGGTGATTTCTGTAAAATACTAAAGACTTATGGTTGGAGCATCAAACCTACAACTCAAAGGATGTACCAATATATGTATGACTAACCTATGAGCAATTACTTACAGCGAGACCTGTGGCTAACAAGACCTCTTGGACACCATAATTTTATATCTTAAACTGTGATTAACCTAAAACCCGATTTGTGTCAGATTAGCGTTGCAATCAAGAATCCCTATAACCAAATTTAGCTACAAAGGCTATCTATATGTGGCAAATGCAGGCACGACCTAAACCAATATTCATATATTTTGACAGTTATGTAGCGAAACAGAAACTCGAACCTCAAACTCTAAGCAGCTGCATTTTGTTAGCGAAAGCAATGCCAATCCAATCAGGCTGCGAAGAAGACCACTGCAACTGGTTAATCTCCGAACCAGCCGAATAAACCGACATTGGATCGATACCATTAGGTCCAGCTACAGTCGGAAGCTCCCAAATAAGAGCCTGCGTATCATCACCACCAGAGCAAATGTGCTTACAGCTCTGTGGCGCCCAAGCTATAGCATTAACACTAGCCTGATGCCGCTCAAGCTCCGCAACAGGCATAGTTGGAGAACGAATATCCAGTATCACAACCTTATTAGAATCCATCAAAATCGTAGCCATGTACCTAAGATCTTGCTTGTTCCAAGCGAGTCTTAACAGAGGCGTGTCAGGCTGAGGACTCTCATAGATGATCGTGGAATGCTCCTTATCGCGTAAATCAAAGATCCTAACGGATCCATCAGCAGAGACCGAAGCGAAAACCCTAGCTTCTCCCCAAGCAATGTCATGAACCTCTTTATCATGAGCTATGAGCTGAGTCTCCACAACACACTTCTCAATATCCCAAATCGTACAAGTCGTATCAATACTACAAGTTCCAAGCCTCTTCGGCTCAACATCGTTCCAATCAAAAGAGGTCAACGGCGCACAGAACTCACTCGTTTTGCTGTTATTGAGAACCGAGATAGGCTCAACGGTTGAAGAATCTTCGTTAACCTCCCAAAGACGGAGGAAATCTCCGGAAGAAGCGAGTAGATCTCCGGCGGAAGGACGACGGAGAGAAGCAGGACTGAACATCAGCTTCGTAGGAGGATAAGGATGCTCGAAGGAGAGATTCGGGAGAGGCTTCACGGTCATGGAATCGGAATCGAAAGAGAGGATGTCGATGCGGTTGTTGTAATCTTCGAGGAAGCTCCCGACGGCGATTCTGTGACCGGAGGAAGTGTTGGCGGCGGAGAGAGATGAGAAAGCCATGGCGTAGAGTGGATAAGGTGAATCGTAGGTTACGGCGGTTTCCGATCTGGATAAGGAATCTGGAGCTGAGTTATCCATGGCAAAATGTGTGATCTGATTCGATTCGATTCGGTGATGGTGTCTTCTTCCTCTTGACGACGATAGTGAGAGAAAGTTTCACGGTCAGTGTCAGTCGGAGAAAAAATCAATGGAGACGGCGTGGATAACACTCTGGCTAAGTTAGTATCTTTGATGAATGTTAGATAATGGGCTTTTTATACGTGTATTTAGGCTTTTTCTTTAGACAGTGGGCCTTTCTAACGCCTATAGAGCTATCGGACTGCCTAAATATTGGATGGAATCTGTAGTATAAACAAAATTAATATACAGAACAAATTTCTGTATTTAATAAAATTATTTTTCTCATAAAAATATTTAATATATAAATTTTGACCAAATGTTTTTATATCTTGATATATTAATTTCAAATTCATGTAATGCATATGTTATATTCTAGTTATTTATAAGGATATTTGATCTGACGGATCTACGACTAATGGTTATGCATGTACGACATCCCCTATGATCATACATCATTCATGTTCTATATACTAAAAGAAAACCTCTCTTAGCACATTTTTTGTAAAGTGATATGATATGTGTCGAAATAGACCTGGGCAAAATACCCGAACCCGAAAATCTGATCTGAAAAACCTGATCTGAACCCGAACTCAAAACCTAAAAATATTCGAACGGGTTTTATACGTCTAAACCCGAAAATCCAAATCCGAATCCGAACTGAAACTCGAACGGATATCCGAATACACCCATAATATAAATATATAATAATCTAATGTCAAAATATCTAGTTTTTGTATATTTTGATTGTTTTAAAGTTATAAACTCTTTTTTAAATAAATTTAAGTCAAAAATTATATAAGGTTTTGAAAATTTTTAGTAGTTTGGTCATATTTGGATACTCAAATTTTGAATTTTGAGAATTAAGGGTAATTCGAACCCGAACCCAAAATACCCGATCCGAACCCGAAATCTAGAAATATCCGAACGGGTTCTATATCTCTAAACCCGAAAACTCAAAAATCCGAAATAGCCGAACGGGTATCCGAACGTCCAGATCTATGTCGAAATGAAGTTCTCCTGTGTACATTTTTTTTTCTTTTTTTTTAAAGGTTATCATGTGTAATTATTAATAGTTATCTTTTTTTTTCTCTCTTAAAACAATGACATGTGCAAGTGTACACAACGAAAATTACAGGCAAAGAGCCAAAGACAATATCCCGAGAGACAGTAAGATATATCCTAATTGATTCAACCCCGAAACCCACGTTTACTCCAAAGTATTATTATTTATCTAAAATAACAAAAATAATAAGGGAAAAATGTCATTAAATACATGAACCGAGTCATTTCTGTCAATTAAACCATCAACTTCCAAACAGACAATTTAAATCATACATAAACATTGACTTACCGTTTAAAACATGATACAAAGATGATCAAGCCAAAAACAACATGTCGTAAGTCCGATAACGGAACAATTAAAAGGTGTTAGTTAGGCGTTAATCTTTGTATCATCTCGGACTGGTTTAATACCATCTCCGAGAAGATACAAAGATTAACGCCTAACAAACACCTGTTAATTACTCCGTTATCAGAGTTACGACATGTTGTTTTTGGCTTGGTCAACTTCTTTTCATGTTTTAAACAGTAAGTCAATGTCTATGTATGATTTAAATGGCCTGGCTGGAAGTTGATGGTTTAATTGACCGAAATAATTCAATTCATGTATTTAATGACATTTTTCCCAAAATAATAATATTAGTCATGAGACATGAGTTAACCTTGGTTGGATTTATTTTCAGAAAGATATAAAGATGTCAACGACAGAGTCTTATCGATGATTTTACAGTCGAAAATGAAAGTTTTGTTTACTTTTGTTTTTGGATTTTTAGAGGAACTGTTCGAAAATAAGCTAATATTACGTATTTTGTTTAAGTGGGCCTGTATTATTTTTTAAAGCTTATTTATTTTTATTTTTATTTTTCAAATTTATTTCCTTATTTTTTTATTATTTTTAATTTTTTGATTTTTTTTGTTCTAAATAAAATGTCTAACCATGTTTTGCAATAAAACTTTTTCTTTTCCTATTAAACAACCAACTTAGAAAACTATATCGTGGTTATCTACAACTAAAATTTTAGTAAAATGTCAAGTATATAATTACATTAATATATAGCTTAGTCATTCGTGTGAGTTGTCCTCGTTATCCTGTAAATGACAGAGATTTTCAACTAAATCATTGGCATCCCTATCTTTGATCTTTTTTTTTTATATAGTTTAATGTTAACTAATACTATATGAAAATTTTAGATAATCGAGGATCGAATGAATCAAACCCACGTTATATAATATAAGGCTATACCAAACATATAATTTATTAAAATAGATACGATAAATAATTAAGCATCACATGAGTAGAAAAAAAAAAAAAAAAAAAAAAAAAAAAAAAAAAAAAAAAAAAAGAAGTTTAAACACATGAATCACGTACGTAGCATAGAATATTGATATTCATGCATCTTGATTATCGGCGATTTGATTATGGACGGTGCTCGAGCGACTCCTATAAAGGCTATAAATCGAAGCCAATCTGCTAGAAATCAGAAGTGTGGAACACGGCACACACGGGAATCATAACTCATCAGTGTACTTATCAAGATTGACTCAAGTCAATTGCCATATACGATTGTGTCCGATCATTTGGATAGAATTTGGACAAGTGTTCTGCGTTATCTCAACCTCATGTTTTGGTACCAAAGCTACAAAATTATCTTTTATCCACGAGAGTATTTATACAGAAAATAACTATATATTCATTACTCAACGAACGTATATATTATTCAGATGTATATAATGAATACGTTTATACTCTATTTGTTGAAAATCCAATAAACAACTCAAGATACATTCCTATTTTATACTTCTATTATTATATGGTTTATAGGGTCACTATATATCGATTGATATTGGGGGTTCGTTAATTGTCACTTGTCATAATATTATTTGTAAACAAAATTTGAAGAGGTCAAAAAGAGATTAATCAAACCTGCTTTAAAAAAAAAAAAAAAATACAAGAAACTTTTGTAGTTAAGTAATTTTATATTTTTTTAAGAAAATATTAATCGATGTTTTCATCGTGTCTTAAATCTTAATACTGCAGCGTTTGCAATTGTTTTTTTTTCTTTTTCAATATTACAAAAAAAATGTACTATTTTACACTCTTCAGAGAAGTAATAAGTACGTGCTTACCATTTAAGTACGTATTATGACGCTGGGATGGCTTTTTTTATTTGACGTCATAATGCCTTCGACAGCAATCATTCATGACGTCACTACTATGACGTTGGGAATGACTTGTTTTTTTTTTTAGTATCTTTTAGGGATCTTTTACTTATAGTGGTCGTCAGATAAACTAAACAAAAATTATGTAAAAATTAAATAAAAAAAACATAAGAAAATATACAGATAAAAAACTAACAAAAAAGTGGGATGACATTAAAAAAAATATGTGAACAAAACACTACCAATGCTATCTAAATTTTTTATAACAACAAAATTTTGACACTTAATAAATAATTATTATTGTTACTTTCACGTTCTGCATTAATCTCTAATCCTTTTGTTCATATTTGATTTTTGGTCGATCACAATTGTGTCATTTTGCTTTTTGTTCATATTTGATTTTTGGTCGGTCACATTTTTTCCATATAAAGGTGACTAGAATTTCATTTGCGATTTTCACTTCTTCTCTTTTTGACATTTTCTCATTATTACTTTGACATTCATTTCATGCTTCATTTTTTCGTTAGTTTTAAACATAAAAGATGCATTGCATCAATTGGTGAGGATGTTCAACGACTAAGGACACCTTTGAATTTGAAAATTGAAGTTCTTTCACGGAATTATGTTTAGAGCAATTTTGTTACAATGCCTCTAAAATGATTTTTTTCTTCCAAAGTATTATTACTAACTTTTTCTTAAGATAGGTCATAAAAAATATTTTCTCAAACATACTACAAAACCAAAACTAAAGTTTAGAACTTCAAAACTAAATCCTAAACACGAAAAACAATCCATAAATTCAACATACAAAACCTAAGTCCAACATAATACAACATTTATAGAACTTTTGAGAAACATCCTTTTGGTGTACCTTTTATCTATCTATTTTAAAAAATACTCTTGTTTTTTTTTTATCAGCT
The DNA here is from genome assembly GCA_036452645.1 of Capsella bursa-pastoris. NCBI lineage: Eukaryota > Viridiplantae > Streptophyta > Magnoliopsida > Brassicales > Brassicaceae > Capsella > Capsella bursa-pastoris. Next base: position 8,037,062 of record CP144196.1, read on the forward strand.
AAAAAATACTCTTGTTTAAATATGAAAAATTATAAAGTTTTATAAATTTTATATGATACTTTTAGATAATAACTAATACTGAGAGATTCGATCCAAATAATTTATAATTTTAAAATGTTTTAACTTTTTTTTAAAAGGTTACAAGGTTCCTAAAAAGTTTTTAAAAAATATTATAATGTATCTATACGGTATTTATGGAATATATATAAAAGTTTACACATTTATAAAAGTAATTTGATTACACAAATATTTGGACAAATTTTAACCTTTTTAGTGGTTTTTTGTATAAATTTTGAAGAATAATATTTTTGAAAAGTGATATTTGAAAATGGATGTTTTTAAAATTCTTCCTACTATTTATGAAACAAAAATATAACTTTAAATTATATTTTTTTATGAAATGGATGTATTATTCCTATTAAAGGGCATTAGCTCCGTAAGAAAGAAGAGTCTTGTCTTATCAAAAGAAAAATGAAAAGTAATTCACTATTCTAACATTCAAGTTTTTCTGATCACAAATCTTAAGATTACAAAAGTTGTCCTTTTACGAAAAAAATCCACAAACACCACTCTCCATACATTATATGCGGTGGATTAAGAATTATTAATCAGCCGAGTAATATACATACAAAATTTATTGAGTAGGACCCGAGTACACTGCATTGTTTATATATTCTGATGATATGTTCGAAGATGCACATCGCATACATTACTTAAAGTCAAGCCTTTCACTTTATCTTTTATAACCCTTTTTGCTTCTTTCATCAATCCTCTCTTACATCAGATGGCCGCAAAGCTGATATCCACCGGTCTCCGTCACACTACTTTGCCGGGAAATTATGTCCGGCCAATCTCCGACCGTCCACGTCTCACCGAAGTATCTCAACTGGAAGATTTCCCTCTCATCGATCTCTCTTCCTCAGATCGTTCTCTTCTCGTCCAGCAAACCCACCAAGCTTGTGCCCGTTTTGGTTTTTTTCAGGTACCCTACCACTTATAAGCTTTTTGTATAGCAATTCAAGAAAACTCAAAAATATCAAGAAACGTTTTTGTTTTCTTGTCATTTATGTTTGATTATTATCATTTGCAACTTACATACAAAAACTTTATTATTTTTCTTTTCACGGCTAATATGTTCATAATATAGGTTATCAATCACGGAGTTAGCAAACAAGTAATAAATGATATGGTGAGTGTTGCGCATGAGTTCTTTAGTATGTCTATGGAAGAGAAGATGAAGCTGTACTCAGACGATCCAACGAGGACAACAAGATTATCAACGAGCTTCAATGTGAAGAAAGAAGAAGTCAACAATTGGAGAGACTATCTTAGACTCCATTGTTATCCTATCCACAAGTATGTCCATGAGTGGCCATCAAAACCTCCTTCATTCAAGTAAGCACTTTAAAACTTACTTCTATTTATATATTTTTTTGGATAAATTCATTTTCTTTTTTGCACCATAAAATTCTTATTGCATTATCTTCCTAAAATATTGACTTCAAGTCTATAGGCGATATTAAAAAGAGTTGCATGTACTTAAATAGGTAAAATGGTCTATCAGGGTTTATGGTATATTGTAGTATTTCATGTTTCTGTTTAGTGGTAAATTTTAATGTGTCAGAATTGCCAAAAATAGGCATATTATTAGCTATTTTCAGACTATCTTTATCTGAATAGATTCTATCGTGACTCCCTTTTTATATAATTATATTATACCATACATTATTAGTGAACCAAAATGCTTCGGAAGCATCTAGGCTACATATAAAAAGAGACAAAAGAATATGAGGTGAGGTTTATACCTTTAAACATTTTCTATGCGCGATGATTCCTCCAAAAAACAGAACAAAACAAAACTAGAGAAAAAGTTGCCTTCTCTTGAGATGTATTTGCAGCATGCATGGAAAATTTAATAGGTACAAAAAAACTAAAATAGAAGAGAAAACTGTTACGAAATAATGCAAAGATATAACGGTATTAAATATTATATGCAAACTATAAATAAAAATTTTAGGTATACTTTTATAATCGGTAAATTAATATTAGTTTTTAATAATATTAGTAATGTTTTATCGTCAGAATTAATATTATTTTCTATCTAACAGTTAGAGTAGTATACGAATTTGAATCCAAACACGTTATCAGTACACATGATTAGACTATTTTTCGTGACTTTTTAATGACAAGAGAATAGCATATTCATATGAATATATTCAAATCAAAACAGCAAGTGTAATCTTAAAATACACTGAAGAAGTCGATTCAGATTTAATTACAAGAAAATTCGCTTTATATGAGTCAACTATATCTGTTTTTTTCTAAAAACCGACTCTCTATTAAAAAGAAAAAACAATGTGGTTAGAGATATTTTAACTACGTGGTCCCATTTGGTTTATGTATTTTCTGATTTGGTTCGCCATGTGATCACATGGCTGCCAAGATTTATTAAAATCTTTACATGCATACATAAAACACGAATATACCTATGCATATACATATGTACTTGTCGTTGTTGGTCGGCCTTATTAGGAATGAGCTAGAGAAGTGTTCACAAACTTTTCATCAAACCCGTGTGTCGTGTAAATTACTTCAACCGACTTTGTTCGGTAGACCATAGAAGCTGATTATGAACAGCAACGTGTGTGTGTGTGTGCGGTACGTTGTACATTTGCTTTTGAAATATAAGTTTTGATCGATAAAGATGCATGTGTTAGTGGAAAACGACAAGTAGAGATGTTGAAGCATAACCACACGATCAAAAAATTCCAAAAACCCTCTTAAACTGAGTCATTCCGACAAATCTACATCGATCTGACCTTGTTACAAAAGTTAACAAGTCAACACCGGCTAAGACCCGGCATCAAAAGTGCATTGTAATATTTTAATTCAAGGGTTAGTTAATTAGCTATAGGACAATTAAACATACATTAGGACAATACTAATGTTGTGACAACAATTTATTATAAATGATTTTTGTGTCTATGTATGTATTACATATATAGACATCTAAATATCTTTTCTTTTGTCTTTTCGTTGTTGCATAGCCCATAATGTTCTCAAGTAGTGTATAGTATTATGTATTATAGATTTATTAAACCTATAAGTTTTCGATTTGGTAAACATCCATATAAAATAAATAATAGTATACGTTTTAGAGTGTTAAATCGAGTTTTCTATAGTATTTTATAAACGTGGACATGGTTAAAAGTACCACGACGCGTCAAAAACTATAAAATTATATAAGTGAAATGGTTAAATTATTATATAAATATATGTGTGGTTGTCTTGTGACTTATGTGCAAGAGGCGTCACTGTTAAACGCGTTGGCGTCAGCGTCGTGATATCATGGCAATCTTCTTTTAAATCGGTTTTGTTTTTTCATTTTTTCATTGACTTGGTCTTCGATGTAATCGATGCTCTTTTACTTTTCGTAATTTCTTTGGCCACAATTCTTCGGGTTTGTCCGAACTTCGAAGCTGACAACGTGAGTTACGTGTTCCACTATTCATTTAATAGTTTGCATGCAGATCTGTCCAGATATAAGAGGACCCTTACTTAAATAATACAAAAGATACAATATTATAACTTATAAGACGGAGTCGCAACGCGAACGAATAAGGAAGTAAATTATTTATCATTATTTATAAATTAGAATTTTAATAATATATTTTACTTTTTACGTAGAAACAAACTTGGTAAGTATATCGATTTATTCTTTGGTCTATATATATAAATAGAGCAAACTAAACCGCTTACAAATTCATAATATCATACAGTTTTAGAAGTCTTAACTAGTCACTCTCTTAGAACGGTCTTAAAAAACGGTATTAGACTAAAAAACCATTTGGTTGCTATATATATAATTACTGACAATATTAAATAGATTTGGGTAACTAATAAGTGTGTATTGTTGTTGTTGTAGGGAAGTGGTGAGTAAATACAGTAGAGAAGTAAGAGAAGTGGGATTTAACATAGAGGAATTGATATCAGAGAGCTTAGGTTTAGAAAAAGATTACTTGAAGAAAGTGCTTGGTGAACAAGGTCAACACATGGCTGTTAACTATTATCCTCCATGTCCTGAGCCTGAGCTCACTTATGGTTTACCTGCTCACACTGACCCAAACGCACTCACCATTCTTCTACAAGATCTTAATCGACGGTCAATGGTTCGCTGTTAACCCACATCCTAATGCTTTTGTCATCAACATTGGTGACCAACTACAGGTACTTATTAAACTTTTATAGAGTTTAAACCAAAATAAAAAAAAAATCAGAATAGCACTCATTAAGACAGGAGTGGTAGGATAGTGTTTCTATTGTGCCCATAATTTTAAAACTTTAGAATGGATGGTTTGTGCCCATAAGAATATATGGGGTTTGACCTTAAACATCAAAGAAATTACCAATCATTACGCAATAGTTTCTCCACTCAATTACCCCACTAATTTATAACAATTATAGAGAATTAGATATAGGGATAGTTTACAAAAAGTATCACCAAAAAAAGATGGATTAAGGAGGAAGAGTGTTTAAAACTTTTCGATTATTTATTTTAGTTATTTCAATTATTTGAGGGTATTTCTCTTATAATCATCATATATACCTAAAACCCTTTTAAAATAATAAAAACGTTTTAAAATCTTATAACGTGAATTTTATTTTATCAAATGAATAAGTGAATTGACACGATGCTTTTTTTTTTGTAATTAATGTTTATCAAGAATTAAAAATCTTAAAACTAAAAATATGTGTTTTCAGGCATTGAGTAACGGAGTATACAAAAGTGTTTGGCATCGAGCTGTGACAAACACTGAAAACCCAAGACTGTCCGTGGCGTCGTTTCTATGCCCAGCTGACTGTGCTGTCATGAGCCCGGCCAAACCCTTGTGGGAAGCCGAGGACAGCGAAACGAAGCCAATCTACAGAGACTTCACTTACGCAGAGTATTACAAGAAGTTTTGGAGTAGGAATTTGGACCAAGAACATTGCCTCGAGAACTTTCGGACCGACGTCTAAGCTACTACTTTACATATATGTCTCTCGCCTTTGTGTTTGTCTTGTAGGCATACTCATGTTCGATTGTACACTACGATACCCTTTTTTAAAAATAGTCCTACCGATATTTTGCTTAAGATGATAATAATAATAACGAAAGGAAATGTTTCGTTGTTCGATGGCAATACATATATTACTAAATCTAGCCATGGAAATAGTACCAGAACCGAAAATTCCAAACTGTACCAAAAACCGAAATTAAGAGATGATAACTGATTGGAATAAATTATAATTTCCAATTGGTTATTGGTTTATTCGGTTTAGTTTGTTTTAACCAATTGGTTACTCGTATTTAACCGAATTTCCTGCATTACTTGAAATAACTCATGTTACCCTACCTGATATACCCAAAATTATCCGAAATTAACTGAATTACCATATTTATCCAAATTAATCTGAATTAATCGAGCTAATCGACCCTGATTTTACCAAACTAACCAAAAATCTAAAATATCCAGTTAATTTTGGTAACCCAAAAAAATAACTGAAAACCCGATAGCCGAAGCAAGCCGAACCGTAATGTAATTCAGTTATTTTTAGTAACTCTTTTCAAATTCTGAACTACTCGAATATCCGAATTATCCGACTCGACCCGTATTAGCAGGCTTATCGGCTGACCCGTATTCGGAGACCTATCGGTTACAAAACATCATATTTATCTCCCTATTAATAACTAGAAGGTACAAAACATAACAAAAATGTACTTAAATTATAATATAATGCCATTACAAAATTTTATTATATATACAACTTAGTTTTATTTTTATTATAACGAGTTACCGATTTAGCATATCTATTAATTACTAAAAATATCAAATACTAATATCTGTAATTTAATTAAATTAATAAATCGACATATGTATCATGTTGACAAAAAAATCGATATATCATATTATTTGGCATATCACACAAATTTGAGTGTTCTTTATTAATTAACTCCCACGGTAAAATCATGGGTTATTTAATATAATTATTTTTGAGAAATTCCCTAAGATAGCATGATTTAAGTTTTTCTTCCAAAAATACCACTATTTGTTTATTTTTCCAAAAATACCATAAAAGTTTTATTTTTCCAAAAATACCATAAACATAAAAATTTGAATTTTGAAGATGTAGAATTACTTTTTTTTATGTTTGGGTTGACTATTTACATTTAGGGTATAGTTTTTAGGGGTAGGGTTTAGTGTTTAGGATTTAGAAATTAGTTTTGAATGTTAAAATTTTAAGTTTTAGTTTTGTGGTATTTTTTGGAAAAAATTGTATTTTAGTGGTATTTTTGGAAAATAAACTTCATAATGGTATTTTTGGAAAAATACCTATTTTAGTGGTATTTAAGAAAATTTTCTTTTGTTTTTTATTATTTGATTATATATTTGAATAAAAAACGATATATTTGTTTGATTATTTGTGATTTTATTTATAGTTTATAGATTATCTTGTGATTTTATATATTTAATTTGTTTGATTATTTGTTTAATTATTTTTGTTATTTTCAGTGTTTTTTTTTCATTTTTAAACTTTTTCTAGTGATATTTCAATGTAAATTAAAGTTATTTTTGTTTGTGTACTTTTAAATTCAGTTAATGTGTTCGTTAAATACTTAAAGCAACAAAACATTAGTAAAGAAGCAATTAAAGAAACACGCAACGAAAGCAAAGAAAGTTGCGAGAGGACAAATTAAGGTTGTAAACAAACAATGAAAGAAGCTATAAAACATGTAAATAAGTTACGCATGTAAGGAAACATTGAAGGAAGTAAGGAACCAAAGAAGTTAAGTAATGAATGAACAGATTGCGTAAGCAAATATCAAAGAAACACATAAAGCATCAAGGAAATAAGTCCAGATATATATATGGTGTGAAAAAGTAATGAAGTATTGAAACAAAGAATCAAATAAGCAAAGAAGAAAGCAAACAAACAAGTTATGCCAAGATCAAAGAAACAAACTAGAAAGGGAGGAAAGCAAGCAGATAATGCAAATAAACAAGAAGTAAAGAAGCAAGCAAATGAGCAATGAACTTAAGCCAATATGCATGAACATATGATGTATGTAAGCACACATGCATGAATCATGAATGCATGAATGTGTGTATGTATGAATGTATGAATGTATGAATGTATGCATGTATGAATTTATGAACGAATGCATGTATGAATGTATGCATGTATGAATGTATGCATGTATGAATTTATGAATGTATGCATGTATGAATGAATGTATGCACGTATGCATGTATGCATGTATGAATGTATGAATGTATGTATGAATGTATGAATGAATGTATGAATGTATGTATGAATGAATGTATGAATGTATGCACACATGAATGGGAGATTCAAGATATCAATCGAGAAAACACTATCGAAGGAAACCAAGGAACAATATTGATAAAGTAGTGGATCCATACCTGCTCACTCACTCGAGAGTTTTCACTTGTTTCAAAAATACGTTCATAGAGTCCATTGGCTAATATCTGCAACTGCATATAAACAAAAGAGACAATAGCGTCAAGCTATAAGAAACAGTTGAAATACTAAACAGAAAAATCGATTATGAACAAACTTGAGAGAATGATTGAACTTATGAAATTAGAATTTGAGTCCAGAAATCGAAATCAAGGCTGTTTTTTTCTTTTTAATTAGACGTCTGATTTGTTTCCTGGCGAGCGTACTGATCGGTTTCCTTATATGGTTCTTGACTTCTTTCTGAAACTACATATGTTTTGTTTTCATAACTTACAAATGGAAGATGATTAGTCTAACAAGAGGACCAATCAATATCAACATTACGATAATTGGAGAAACGATTCATTCTAAAGGCTTCTTAAGATAAAGAAGATTACGACTTACAAGTGGTATGCAGAGATTTAGGCAGTTCATGGCCAGCTTACTGATATGGTTCTTGACTTCCTTATAGGTTTCTTTCATTCACGGATGATTAGACGTCTTTCCAAATGAAACTCTGTTTATCACGATTAAGTCAAGTTGCTCATCATGTGATAAATTCACTTCAATATCTATAGTTCATATTATCCTTAGATCTGTTATGTCAACAAATTGGATAGCTAGATCTAAACATATAATGCCAAAACGTGTATATATATGATAATAACCAACCTCAAAGTGGATACCCTAGATTTTAACTCACAGAACGCCTCGCTATGGCCATGCAACTCCACATCCATCTATCATCTAACGTTGTCCTCATATTCATCCAAAATATCATAAGATATTTTTGTATCATTCCACGGGATAAACCTGGAATACAGAAACCAAGAACAATATGTCAATTGAGTTGAATTCTTACTCTTGAATGCTGAATTCTAGTTTTGCCATAGCCAGCTTCATATTTTTTCTCTTTACGTTCCTTAATCTGAGAATCAAGAGAAGATGTATGACATAACACGGATACTGAAATCTAGACCACTTTTAAAATTATTAGCAAATCTCTCAGATGTTTTATCAAGAGTTTCATATTTCTCATGCATCACAGAGTACAGACTTGACAACCTCCGGGCCACATGGTTGCTGAGCATCTCCCGAAGAAGTCTTACCTGTATTATTACCAACATGAATTTTTTAAAAGAGGACAAGAACCCGCATAAGCAAAACACAAACTCAAATGTCACTCACACATGTAGACACATTGCTTATATATATCAAGCACGTTGTGAGAGAAATTGTGAAAATGTGAAATTTAAAATTTAGACACCAAAAATGTGTTTATAGGCATATTGTGTTTATACAAAAACATATTAGAAGCATACCATGGATTTGGACATGTTTTCCGTTCTTTCTGGCCGTTACAATAAACCTTTGACCATACTCTTTAAGTTCCCGTGTAGTCTTACTACAAGTGATTTAGCCAGCAACACTTATAACAAACCTTGATATGCCTGTTTTTCAAAATAGATTGATTGTAACTTGTAAGTGTAAGGGAAACGGGCTCACCAAATCTCCTTGATAAAAAAATGAGACAAATAGCTAACTCGCAGCAACTAACAGTTGTAGAAGAAATTAATGGAGGAAGGAAATTGTAAAGCACTCCGCTATGAATAGAGAAACTCACATGTCAAACAAGCTACGCCCTTAACAGCAACACTAATCATCTGAGAACATTTCCAGCTAAGAAACCAACCATCTATGACGGTTATAACAGAGGTTAACAATCAATCTTGATGCAAAAAGAGAAAAACAAAGATCCTGAACACAAAAGTAATACAAAGACTAATAAAATTAGATTAAAAATACCATATTGATGTCAGTCCCGATGTAATTTCTCACTCTCTACCATTTTTTCATCTGTGTATTTTCACAATCATAATTTGAAGCAAACAATTTTAAGATGCTCTAAAGCAAGTATAACTTTGGGTAAAAACGAGGAAACAATGTCTTTTTGTTTGGAAAAAAAAAGAACCATCAACATGTTACAGTTACTTGTTAGGATTAGATTAAACATACCATATTGAAGTAAGTCCCGATTTAATATTCTCACTCTCCATAAGCCATCAACATCGAGGAGGACTGTTTTCCTAAACATAAGCCAATGGAATTTGGTTAGTAGTTTCTCATACTGATCCGTCTGACATATAGAACGTTTTTCGTTTATGAGGATTCACATGACCACTTAGAGCATATAATCTTCTACTGCAAAAGAAGAAAAGAGAAATTTACTTCAAAGTAAGCAAAATTGAATGATTAAGCTGAAATTAGAGCATTACACTTGGAAGAAGAAATCAACTTATGAAACGTAAGATAGTTATGTCTCTAAAGTCCATTGCAAAAGACCTGAAATAAGCATAATGAATTCTGAGAAATACATGACAATATATGCTTGTGATTTGTGAACAGAACAAAAACTTACTATTTAAGTAGAAAACCATCAAAACGAAGACCCCAATATGTTTTATCGAATTACCACAAATCTGTTTCTTGCTTTGCAACGGAGTGAAGAGCTTTAATCTGCAAGTTCCAAAACGGTATACAATTAAGATAGTGTACAGTAAGTGAAAATGTATACATAGATTAACAAACACCATGAAGAAATTGTGAGATCAAATAAATGACAACTTACAAGGGCGATTTCATGGCTAGCTTATGGTCTAGACTTTAGATCTGGTTGCAAGTCAACGCCTAGTACCAAAACCCTGAACAATTAAAACGAACCAATAAATATTTTGGTTACAAACAAGATCACCTTGTATAACTCTTGGTACATATACATGTAAAATCTCTAGAGTCAGCTAATGGAAAAGGAAAATAAAGAGAGAAGAATGATCATAGAACTTCATTCTTTCTTTTTGGTAATATTCACTGAGGCTGGTATCAACAAACGGTCTATGTGGTACCGACATTAATGCCGATGAAGACTTTTCCTTGATAGACGCTCAAGAGTCTCCATCTGTAATGATTTGAGCAGCAACATAGCACTATATAACGCAACATACATATTTGATTAGAAGATAAACTGCGACAGTTTCTGAGAGCAAATAAGCAAGCAAGTTAAGGATTAAAAATAAGGAAAAAGATAGGAGTAGCTAAGGAAGAAACACATTATGTAAGAAATTAAGCACACAAGCGAGGAAGCAAGTTAAGCATGTTAACAAGGGAGCAAACAAACAAGGAAGCAAGAAAATACTAAACAAATAATCAAGGAAGGCAGCAAGCACACAAGGAAGTGAAAAAAAACCCAATGAAACAATGACTAAGCATAAGAAGGAAGGAAGCAAGCAAGAGCCAATTAAGCAAGGAAACAAGAAAAAGGGAATAAGCAAGCATAAAATCAGAGTATTAGACAAAGAATGGAAGAAACATGGAAGCAATAAATGTGTCAAGCGAGGAAGCAAGTTAAGCATGTTAACAAAGGAGCAAACAAACAAGGAAGCAAGAAAATACTAAACAAATAATCAAGGAAGGCAGCAAGCACACAAGGAAGTGAAAAAAAACCCAATGAAACAATGACTAAGCATAAGAAGGAAGGAAGCAAGCAAGAGCCAATTAAGCAAGGAAACAAGAAAAAGGGAATAAGTAAGCATAAAATCAGAGTATTAGACAAAGAATGGAAGAAACATGGAAGCAATAAATGTGTCAAGCGAGGAAGCAAGTTAAGCATGTTAACAAAGGAGCAAAAAAACAAGGAAGCAAGAAAATACTAAACAAATAATCAAGGAAGGCAGCGAGCACACAAGGAAGTGAAAAAAACCCAATGAAACAATGACTAAGCATAAGAAGGAAGGAAGCAAACAAGAGCCAATTAAGCAAGGAAACAAGAAAAAGGGAATAAGTAAGCATAAAATCAGAGTATTAGACAAAGAATGGAAGATACATAGAAGCAATAAATGTGTCTAGTGTATGTATGCATGCATGTATGTATGTATGTATGTATGTATGTATGAATGAATGTATGAATGAATGTATGAACGAATGTATGAATGAATGTATGAATGAATGTATGTATATATGCATGTATGTATGAATGAATGAATGCATGTATGTATGTACAAATGTTTGTATGTATGTATGCATTTATGGATGTGTGTATGCATCAATGCATACAGAGTTCTCCGGTTTTGAGGTTTACATGTCCTGCACTTATGAAACAAAACAAAAGTAATGTGGACAGATCATATATATGTATATGCTATCAATCATGGTCATGTGTCGAAAACATACCTTAACTCATAAACCAGAAATGAAACTTTGAGACTGTCAGAGAACATGACTTGATTGCTTCAATGCCATCACTAAGTTTTGGAAAATCCAAAAGTGCCTTGTAAACTATTCATCACCATTTGGATAAATATAAGCAAGTTCGATACAACTACAATATAACAAAATCTGGAAGTTTGAATGAAATCGACTAACCTGAAAACTTACGAGGGATAGTAAAACGTCTGCTCTCCATTGCATTTAATAGAAGTCCACTTGGCTGAAAGAGAAAGAAAGAAAAAAACAGTTTATGTTCAAAAGATTGATCCATTACAGAAGTTGTCAAGCTAATATGCAAAGAGAAGCCAAGTGAAGGCTAATTATTAATGTCTACAGAGGAGTTCACAACTTGGAAGATGAAAACTCCATATCCGTATACCACTAATATTATATAATCACCACTAATTCTTTGGTTTTATTCGTAGGAAAACTCACCAGTCCGACGTTCTTCATCGAGAAATGCATATTGCATAGTTCTAGAAGATCCAAACTCCATTAAACTCTACGCTTCCTACATAGTTCCAGAAGACACAAACAAATCATGAAAAGTAGACAAATAATCCTAGAAATCACCCGATCGTTAACATTCAAATTCGGATTTATTATGTTTACGATCGGTACAAGAACTTTTGGTAACAGATCAAGAAATGATCAACCCATTCGAAACGGTGGAGGAAAAAAGAAAACCCAATCAATCCGATTAAAAAATTCCAACAAACCGCCGCTTCCTCGTTGACGGTGATGCTCTGGCCAATTAAATCTTCCGTTCATCTCTTCGATAACATCCCTCATCGGATTTAGCATCTTTCCAGTCTCGCGATCTGTCAAAACCAAATCAAATCAAAATCACAAAGGCTATCGAATACTGAATTGAAAAAGAAGAGAAAAAACAGAAATGACAAAATCGATTTTGCTTCCGGGGTTAGAAAAGAAATAACAGTAATCGAATCAAGAAACAGAGAAACACAAATCGGAAATGAAGGATCAGAATCATCAAATTTGACTCGAATTGAATCTGGGATCCAAATGTTTGATCGATCTAAAGTAACTGACCTTAGAAATCGACGAGAAATGAGAGAACGCTCTTTACAAAATCGTAATCGTCGGGAATTAAGGGCATCGACACTCATCTTCTACAGATATTTTTTGAAAGGGAGAATTCAATTTAGGGTTTCAAAACATAGAGAGAGAGAGAGAGAGAGAGAGAGAGAGAGAGAGAGAGAGACTTGTGAAATGCTCTTCTTCTTCGAACGGGTCGATTTTGATTTCGTTTTAATAAGAAAGTTTCAAATTTGAAAAAGAAGAAAGAACCACCCATTTCGTTATTTTAATAAAAACAAAAAAAAACAATTCCAGCTTTGTACACGTCATAATTATGTGTGCAATTGTGTTTATGAAAAAAGAACCGTTACAATTCACGACTTAAAATTTTGGTTTATGATCCGTTAACAACTTTTGATTGGTCCTGTTAGTTCTAAATTCTAAAACAAATGAAGTTGGGTGTTTGTCCATTTAGAGCCAGAGTTATTTAGGAAACTATAGGTGGGGTTTAAAAATTTAAGGATGGTACTTTTTGTTCACCTTTCTCTCATTCATAATCTTTTAATTAACCAATTAATACATAACAATATGTCTAGTCATATTATATTAAAAAAAAAAACAGAAAATAAATAAATCCTAACCACTCAAACTCAAACTGAATTTTTTTATTATTATTTATAGAATCTAAACTCTAATATTCTTTTATAAACTCAAACCAACATATAATTTTAATTTAACCTCTTTAATATAAATCCAAATCGATATTAATGTTTAATAAAAATCTGTAAATTTTGTTTCGTCAATTTATTTTATAAATCTAAATCGACATTAATTTTCTTAATAAAAAAAATATAAATTTTGGTTTCTTATTTTTTTTTTTAATTTTACTTTAAGTTTTAAATATAATATAACATACTATTGTGTTACTTTTTGATTGGCTATCTAAAAGAAGATGAATAAGGATGGTTCATCGTTAAGTTAAAAGTATTTTTCAATCTTGTACTGTGTTTACTGTGGCCTATTTCATAATACAGGCTATGCATATCATTAATGCATATAATTGTTTGTTTGTTGATTAATGATATTACCGAATTTATATGTGCCGCCAGCCTATCAGAATTGATCGATTGACCAGCCTATTTGACAACCTTGCATGGAAAGTGGGAGACTTGTGCCCCTTAATCATATATTCATATGATATATCGTTTATATAATATTGGCTAACTTTAAGATATCATTTGCGTTACTTAATGCAAAATTAACATGATTTTTTTACAAAAAAAATGCATATTAGCATCGATTATACTATTAGTGTAACTATCTATTATAATTGATACACAATATTTATATCACTATTTTCAAAATCATTTTACATAAATGATGCAAAACTAATTTATATCAACAGTCAATATATAATATAAACTATGTAAATTATTATTTTTTAATACTATATATTATAAACATTTCTTTTTAAAAATATAAATTATACATTAAATATATTAATGTTAGTTTTTTTATACTGAAGTCATTATTTTCAGTTAATTAATATAACTAACATAACAAGAAAGTGGCGTCAGCCCATATATCACAACTGATAACAATATTGACATAATTCTTCTTTGATCTATTTGACGACCGTGTATGGAAATTGGGATCCATGATTATTTAATACTGACTATTTGTCCCAAAAAAAAAAGATTATTTAATACTGACTAATTACTTTCTTCTGTTCGACGACCATGCATGTGCATTAGCGTTAATCTATGCCACAAGTTTTGGCTAAATTCAGTTAACTAAAGACAAAAAAAGATATAGATAAAATGCAACGAATTGCTCAATTTTCTGCGTGACAATTTTCTTTTACGTGATATTAAATGCATATAGCCATTCCAAAAATGATATCTTAAATGTATATATTTATTTTCAGTCTACCTAACAAGTTTACGGCTTTTCTATGAATTAGCTTTAGATTAAACATCAAGAATACTTGTACCAAGAAGAAAAAAGACAAACTTTCAGGTTTTCTAGTTTAAGCGACCAAGAGCTTTCGAAACACATAAACAATATTGTTAAATAACATTTATTTTAAATATACTTGTTTCGTGTTTTGTTTCAGACTTAACGCGATATGCTGTAATTGGTCTTATCTTATAAAAGTGTAAAAACAAGACGGGAATAACAGTTTGAATCATTCTGGTCTAAACCACAATTAATAAAACAAAAGTCATTAAAAGGCAACCCGGTTCAGTCAAAATATGATTTGTTTAATAGTTATACTATAAAACTATTGTTAAGATTCCCATAGTTAACAAAATTTGGTACGCGTGTGTCCTAACTATATAAAGAGGAGATCTATGCATTAGCATTTCTCACAATCTTCTCTAATTATCATCTCACTCTCAAACAAAAGTACAAACTAAAATTTTGTGTTAGCTAATTTAACAACGTACAAGAAAATGGTTATTAAGCTAACTGCACTCGTAATGATCACACTATGTGTAGCATCATGGGATGCTGCAGAGGGAATTAGATCTTTTAGATCTCCTTCGAGTACTCCTCTAAGTCGTTATAGCTTTCCTCCTCATTTCGATTTTGGCGTTGCTACTTCTGCTTATCAGGTTCGTGTGTTATATGTACTGATCATGTTGTTTATTCTAACATAGAGTTGCACAAGTGTACTCATGTTGTTAATTATAGCATAGGGTTACACAAGTGTACTCATATTTTGATGTATATGCCATGCAGTATGAAGGTGCAGTAGAAGAAGGAGGGAGGACTCAAAGCATATGGGACAAGTTCACACATGAATTCCCAGAAAGGACGAACATGGACAATGGAGATATTGCTGTAGACTTTTATCATCGTTATAAGGTTTGTGGATGCAATAACTTATACATTTGGTTACGTTAGTATGTATTTCAGTGGAACAAAACTTTCTCAATGCAAAAACTTATACTAATTATGTAATTATTGGACAAAATGAGCAGGACGACATCAAGCTAGTAAAGGAAATGAATATGGATAGTTTCAGATTTTCTCTGTCTTGGTCAAGAATATTACCAAGTAAGTGCAAATTTATTCTTTTCTACTTTTATAGAATGAAGTAATATTTTTAGAAACTGTAACATAATAGATTTTTTTTTTTTTTTTTTTTTGCAATATTCTTTCTTAACCTTTTCGAATATCAAATTTTCAGGTGGAAAGCTAAGTGATGGGGTGAATAAAGAGGGAGTTCAATTCTACAAGAATCTAATCGATGAACTAATCGAAAACGGTTAGAACCACATGTTATAAATTATGAACTATTTTATTAATTTTGATATCCAAAACCTATAGGTTTGTGTTTTGAGTTTTTTTCTCATCAGACCTAACATACATGCAGGTATAAAACCTTTTATAACAATCTATCATTGGGATATCCCTCAAGCACTTGATGATGAGTATGGTAGCTTTTTAAGTCCTCGAATCATGTAAGTCAAAAGCTTAGATACATACATAACGTTACATATGGTATAAGTATAAAAAATTGGTCGTTGACATATTTTGTTGTTGTGTGACATTATACAGAGATGATTTTAGAAACTACGCCAGAATTTGTTTCGAGGAGTTCGGAGACAAGGTCAATATGTGGACAACGTTCAACGAGCCATATGTTTATAGCGTTGCGGGTTATGACGCAGGCAATAAGGCAATGGGTCGATGTTCAAAATGGGTAAACAGTTTGTGTGTAGCTGGTGATTCAGGCTCGGAGCCTTATTTAGTATCTCACCACCTTCTTCTTGCTCACGCTGCTGCCGTTGAAGAGTTCAGGAAATGTGACAAGGTACATAAGATCTGTGGCAATATTTTTCAAAAATACAGATACTTTAAATTACATATTTATTCATTAACTATATATACTTTTGAAACAGATTTCACAAGATGCTAAGATAGGCATAGTGTTGTCTCCATATTGGTTCGAGCCATATGACATTGATTCCAATGCTGATAAAGAAGCAGTTGAACGAGCTCTTGCTTTCAATACCGGGTGGTAAGTTTTCATCTATTTAACTCATTTCATGTTATCAATTCACTATATATTTCTAATCTTGACTATCTTACAACTATATATATATATAGGCATCTCAGCCCTTTAGTGTTTGGAGACTATCCAGAGTCGATTAAGACAAATGCTGGAACTAGATTACCTTCTTTCACCAAAGAGCAATCTATGATGCTTAAAAATTCATTTGATTTCATCGGAGTAAATTACTACACAGCTCGGTTTGTCGCCCATGATCTTCACGTCGATCTTTCAAGGCCTCGGTTCACGACCGATCAACACCTTCAATACAAAAGTATGTTCTCATAAAACAGATTTATTTGGCTCTCTAGTTTTCTTGTTAAGTAAGATGCTAATAAACTGATAACTAATGCCCTTACATTTATCACCTTTTTTTATTTTATAGTGACAAATCGTAGCGGCGACAACATCTCATCAGAATCGGTACGAACTTTAAATCACATAAATGATTCTTTCAAGTTTATAAACTTTATTTTAAACTTTATTCTAACCATCTTTTCTTCAACTTTCCTTCAATTTCAGGATGAAAGCAAAGTTCTCTGGTCATATCCGGAAGGCTTACGAAAGATTCTTAATTATATTAAAAATAAATACAATAATCCACCTATTTACATTACTGAAAATGGTAAGAACACATTAAAACACACAAGCTTCAGTTCATCCTTTCTTTTTGTTTGGTAAAAGTTATAATTTGAAAATGTATATATAGGTTTCGATGACTACGACAATGGAATAGTGACACGTGAAGAGATACTAGAAGACACAAAGAGAATAGAGTACCACCAAAAACATCTTCAAGAACTCCAAAAAGCGATCATGTAAGAAACGTTTACTTTGAATAAAAACTGATACCATATTTATGATTTGATTAATAAAGTCCTGGAATAATAAAAGATTTAACGTAACGTATACAAATATGCAGTGAGGATGGGTGTGACGTGAGAGGCTATTTCACATGGTCGTTGTTGGATAATTTCGAATGGGAACATGGATATGCAGTTAGGTTCGGTCTTTACTACGTTGACTATGCAGATGGTCTTAAACGGTATGCTAAAAATTCAGCCAAATGGTTCAAACATTTTCTTCAGAGATCAGAGAAACCAATGCCGTTGGATCTGTTTGAGAGTGTCAAGAACTGGTGGTCTGCATTACAGATGACCTAAGCTCGTTTGGTTGGCAAAAAAACTATTCAATTGTAAAAATTAAGTAACTGATTCTTTATTGATAAATTTATTGTTATAAGAATATACATGTTAATATTCCGATATTCTTTTTTTTTTTGTGTCAAACGTTAATATTGAGATATTCCATATGTACTATATTTTTGTATTGTTAAGTTTCCATTTTAAAGGTTCTTTTGATCTAATTCTTGTGTCGTCTTATATAGTTTGTTCTTTTCATGAATATATAAAAGACCATTTATTCCTTTTAATTCTATATGGTTCGAGAGTCATAATAACTCATAGGTAAGGCATATTATGATATTATTTTCATTAAATAAATATGATGTTATTTTATTTGTTTTGGTAGCAACTTATGCCGTTTTTATAAAATAAGATTAGGAGTGTTACATATATATAAGCGTTAATGGTACAGAATCATGTCCATAAACACATCGATAAAGTGTAAAAGTATAGTATAAAAAATAAAATCATACACAGCATATCACGATGTTGTGTGTACAGTGGAGCTTTAACAACCGTCTCCATCGTCGTCAACTATGGAGAACTGTGTGAGGGACGAAAAAACCATATATTTTTAGAAAAAGGCAACCATAAACACCATAATTGATTTAATGTACTATGAAAACATTGTTTTAGTAGTTTTGTTGGATCCAGTATTTTTTATTACGAAAAAATACACAACCAACCTTTTTCTTGTTTTGGGAAAAACATATGAACTGGTTTGATATGTGTACCGATTGATTTTTCGTACCATTTATATTAGTATAATGTTTTTAGACCTTTTTAATTTGTCCTTTATATATAATACATGGAAGATCTAACTGTTTGTCGAAGGAGACCCTCGAGTCGGACAGCCGCCTCTGTCGTGTGGTCAACTATGAAGAATCTATTTGAGACCACGTCTTCTCAATAATGAAACACATTGAATGTACTATGAAGAATCTATTTGTGTTTTTTAAGTCTTTCATAACTTATTGAATGTACTATGAAAAGAAAAGTATTTTGATATTGCTGGAGCAAATACTTTTTTTTTTTTGGTAAAAAGGAGCAAATACTTTTAATAAGAAAAATACACAATTACCATTATTCATTATGTTTCTCCTTTTTTTCTCCCGAGTTGAAAGACTTTTGTACGTTCTCAATTTTCCTCTCGTCCCATATTAAAATTAGATAATTTACATAAGTTTCTTATAAAAAAATTCCAATTATATTTAGTTTAAATTTTGTTAATTTACATAAATTACATATTCTTTCTAAGGAAATATGATTATATGTCAAAAAACAAAAAAAAAATGAAAAAGATGATTATAGGTCAGTGTTTGTGAGTGATGCACATGATTTTTGTATATTATGTTATACACATCAAAAATAAATAAAATTATGAATAATCATATATCTTATATACACCTTATCATGTTATTCCAATATCTACATCTATAGTATAGTTTTAGGTTTGGTATATGTATATATAATATCATATAATTATATATAAACTAAATTATTTCTCTATTGATTTTATATTCTGAAACCACTTCCTTAAAAAAATTATCATTTTTATTTTATTTTTCCTAAAATGTACTTTAGTCTTATAATCTCCCTATTTTAAACCCGTCAACAAGGATATTTCTATATAATAATAAAAAACAACGCACACAGTTTTCAGAATATTCATAAAAACCTAATCATCTAATGTTCGATTTTGGACTGTATTTTATAATGGTGATAACTAATAACTAATGATCAAACAATTTTATAAATCAAAATATTAATTCTTAAAATATATTTGGATCAGAACCCTTAGATTCCCTCCCGACAACATAAGAACTAGCATGTTCATTAATGTGATGTATCAACTTGTGTTTTGTCGTCACAAAGAAAACTGAGTAGAACATGTTCTAAGTACAACCTGTGCTAAGTACAAACCAAAGAAGGATAACAGAGACAAAACTCTACCAATCATATCACAAGCAGAGAAGAGACAGTGTCTCGCTAAGAAGAACAAATATAGTACACAAGAGAAACAAAAGCTAGCGACTCTCAGAAATCACAAAATATAAGAAAATATACTTTAAGGCTCTCATACCTCGTCAAATCTTTATTCATTTATCCATGAAAAGAACAAACTACATGTACAAGAATGATGTCAAAAGAATCTTTAGGAAGACCGTAAAATATATATACTAACTATATAGTTGGTATGTAGCTCAATATTAGCATAATTTTATCTCACAAGTTTACCAAGAACTAGATAAAATAACCAGTTACATTTCATCAGTTAATTTTCACTTCCTACGAATGAAATTAAATCATCTCTAATGCAGACCACCATCTCTTGACACTCTTAAACAGATCCAACGTTATTGTCTTCTCTGATCTTTGAAGAAAATGTTCGAACCATTTGGCTGAATTTTTAGCATATCGTTTAAGACCATCTGTATAATCAACGTAGTAAAGACCGAACCTAACTGCATATCCATGTTCCCATTCGAAATTATCCAACAACGACCATGTGAAATAGCCTCTCACGTCACACCCATCCTCACTGCATATTTGTATATACGCTTACGTTAAATATTTTATTATTCCATGATATTATTAATCAATTCTATGGTAATGAGTTTTATATTCAAAGATAGTGAAGATTTCTTACGTTATTGCTTTCTGGAGTTCTTGGAGATGTTTTTGGTGGTAGTTTATTCTCTTTGTATCTTCTAATATCTCTTCACGTGTAACTTCTCCATTGTCGTAGTCATCGAAACCTATACATTTTCATGAGGTTAATTACTGATATTAAACAAAGAGAATAGATATGGAGATTATTGATGATTAGTAAGACACAATCGAAATGTTCAAGACTATGTTTTTTACGTTCTTACCGTTTTCAGTTATATAAATAGTTGGATTGTTGTATGTATTTTTGATATGATTAAGAATCTTCCGTAGCCCTTCAGGGTATGACCAGAGAATTTTGGTCCCATCCTGAAATTTAAAGAAAAAAGAAAAATAATGGTTAAGCCTTTAACATATATTGTAAATTTGAAGAAACCATTTTGCATGATACTAAAGTTCGTACCGATTCTGATGAGATGTAGTCGCCGCTACGATTTGTAACTGATAAAAAAAAGAGAGATAAATGTAATTTTATTAGTATTTTGTTGGTAAGAAAAATAGAAAGCCACGCAAATTTGTTATTGGTTCTTTACATTTGTATTGGAGATGTTGGTCGGTCATGAAGCGAGGCCGTGAAATATGACTGTGAAGATCGTGAGCGACAAACCGAGCTGTGTAGTAATTTAACCATCATAGATTGCTCTTTGGTGAAAGATGGCAATCTATTTCCAGCATTTGTCTTTATCGTCTTTGGATAGTCTCCGAAAACTAGAGGGCTGAGATGCCTAGACAAAAATGTAAGATAACCAAGATTAGACAATCATATATATCTTTATTGTTAGATAATGAATTTATAACACCTAATGAGCTAAACAGATGACAACTTACCAACCAATATTGAAAGCAAGAGCTCTTTCAACAGCTTCTTTGTCAGCATTAGAATCAATGTCATATGGCTCGAACCAATAAGGAGACAAAACTATGCCTATCTTGGCATCTTTTGAAATCTGTTTCACAAATACAATCGATTAAAATGTCACCTCTTTGCATTTAAATCATTTTTCTTACAATAAAATATATGATTCCATCAACTCATTTTTGAGTTGGAAGTTTGAATGTTTTAGTACCTTGTCACATTTTCTGAACTCTTCAACAGCACCAGCGTGAGCAAGAAGAAGGTGGTGAGATACTAAATAAGGTTCCGTGCCCGAATCACCAGCTACACACAAACTGTTTACCCATTTGGAACATCGACCCATTGCCTTATTGCCAGAATCATAACCCGCAACACTGTAAACATATGGCTCGTTGAACGTTGTCCACATACTAACCTTGTCCCCAAACTCTTGGAAACAAAATCTGGCATAGTTTCTAAAATCATCTCTGTATGAAACAACAACGAAAATGTTAGAGAACAGCTTCTTAGATGTATATACACATGGTACAAATATCATGGATGTGTACATGGTATATACATCATGGATGAATCTAAGTTTTTTAACTTACATGATTCGAGGACTTAAAAAGCTACCATACTCATCATCAAGTGCTTGAGGAATATCCCAATGATAAATTGTTACAAAAGGTTTGATACCTGCATGTATATAATATAGAGTGTGATGAAAAAAATCCCAAACACAAAACTTATAAAAACTATTTCACATAAACTTAAATGAAATAGTTGATCTGCAAACTAATTTAGTTAAGCATATGATACTGACCGTTTTCGATAAGTTCATCAATAAGATTCTTGTAAAATTGAACCCCTTCTTTATTGACCCCATCACTTAGCTTTCCACCTAAAAATTACACATTCGAAAAAGGTTACAAAAAAAGTTAATACAAGTCACTTCTACAAAGGTAGGACATCTAAGAATATTATAGTCCGTTCTAAAGAAGTAGAACTAAAATAGATAATTATACTTACTTGGTAATATTCTTGACCAAGACAGGGAAAATCTGAAACTATCCATATTCATTTCCTTTACTAGCTTGATGTCTTCCTGCTCATTTCGTCCATTTACATTTTTAACAAATATAAGTTGTTGCACTAAGAAAAAGAAAAATCCTTCAAGCTTGATTATTTTTATATCGCATATATAATTATAACATGCACAAACCTTATAACGATGATAAAAGTCAACAGCAATATCTCCATTGTCCATGTTCGTCCTTTCTGGGAATTCATGTGTGAACTTGTCCCATATGCTCTGAGTCCTCCCTCCTTCTTCTACTGCGCCTTCATACTATGCATGGCATATCCATATAACTCAATCATTAGTACATTTATATATATCAAAAAGAAGAAAAAAAAACATGAGTACATTAATACACACGAACCTGATAAGCAGAAGTAGCAACGCCAAAATCGAAATTAGGAGGAAAGCTATAACGATTTAGAGGAGGAGTACTCGTAGGAAACCTTAAAAATCTTCCCTCTGCGGCATCCCATGATGCTACTAATAGTGTGGTTACTACTAGTGAAATTAGCTTAATTGCCATTTTCTTGTACGTTAATTAGTTTGTTTTTTTTTGTAATTTAGTTTGTTTATCGTCTTTGAGAGTGATGATATTTAGAGAGATTGTGAGAAATGTTAATGTGATGAATCTCCTCTTATATAGAGAGAGGTAGCTAGCTAGGGCTCACACATACCGCATATATGGAATAAGAAAAGATTTATTTAATTAAATTATTAAATAATGAAAAGTTTGACTAAACCGGTTGCCTTATTATGACTAAACGAACTACGAGTGGAACATGACTTATTACAAAAAGAGGAAAATGTAACATATCGTGTTAAGTAGGGAAACTCAGAACAAAATATTCTGAAATATTTTATTTAACATATACTTACTGCCAATGTGGTGTGTTTCGAAAGCTCTCAGTCTCAGTCGCCCATATTAGTAAACGTGTATCATATTTTAATTTGTCAACAATACAATATTCTTGAAGTTAGTGGACCAGTTAAAAAGTTAAAGAAAAAGACAAAGATGAGAAGCTAATGTCATGTAATATTAGACACCTGTTAAGAGATCAAACTAATGAATCATATACAGGGTTAGGTTTCAAAGTCACTGGTCAAAACAGTCAATATAAAAATAAATAAAACATGTGATGAAATGTTATTTGTTTTATATTTACCAATAACAGAAGATTTCATCTATAATAAAGTAAATTTTTATGAGGGTTAATTAAGTTAGTGCATGGTTAAATCCATGTAAACAAAACAACAACATAGGAATATATATAAAGGAGAACATGAGTTTAATTTTCAAAAGTACTGGCAAAAAAGTTCGCATAAACATAAGTTTATTTGATAAATTGGATGATAGCATTAAAATTTAAATTATGATATATAGGGAAATTTTATATACTTCAGAGTGTTTCAATCATATTGATAAAATTTTCTAAACTTTTGTAATGTAATTTTAGTTTCTGATTGCTGGTAAATTAAGAATATATTTTCAGTTTATATTATTTTTCATTTAATTTTCTTACCATTGTACTTTTAAGTGTTTTCGAAGGACTAGGAGACTTGATCCGAATCCAGGTAACGGTCATGTTGCTAATACAAGGTCCGTCAAATATGATACAATGGTTAGTCAATACAAAGTAATCAACTAATCATATTTGATTAGAGGATAATTGTGGCCGCACTAGTCTCCCACCTTCCATGCAATGTCGTCAATTAGAATTAGTCAATATCAGTTGTGATGGCCTGACGACTGTGGCACAGTCTAATACTACTCGACTGGAAATATTTTATTTAATTAACAATAATATTTACATCTTGCGTCGTCAAACATACTTTTATGAATTGGCCGGTGAAAAGATAAATTTGCCCAAGGAAAAAATAAAAAAGACTGTCGTGAAGAACGTTACGAGAATATATTAGCGGCAAATCTAATTTAGTCGTAAACAAATCCTAATATTTGTAAAAGATAGGTAAATTTTGATAGGTTCAGTTCAGTGTATTTACTATTTCCGCCTGTACTTTAAGAATGGTTTAATTATATTTAAACATAATAATAATAATAAGTGACTTTTAATGGTCTAAGAAACTTTTACAATATTTTAGATTATCTTATTTTTTATTTATTATCTTGGTGTTATATGCATCAGTTAACACGTTTTCTATTCACAGTAATTACCATATAAACCCAATAAAGAAAGTTTTATATTTTTTAAATATGATTAAAACACACATAAATTTGCTTATATAAAAATAGAAGGTGATTAGGTGAATGATCCTGGAACTATTCCACGACTACCCTATTCTCTTAAAATTTGTTTGCCCGAAAATTATAATTTATGTACTCTGATGGTCCTACTATAGAAAGCACCAAAAAATATAAAAATGAAACTCTCGGTCAGCAAAAATGGACGATCTGGACAAAGAAAAGAAGTAACAAGGAAATTGTCTAGTAGTTTCTTAAAAGACTAAAAAAGTTCAAATACATATATCTTCCCTTTCACAAAATATATATATATATATATATATATTTCTGAAATTTTATATCTATTAAATAAAGAGTATCCTTTTATATTTTTAATGTAACTTTTAAAATAATTTCCTAATTTATTCTGAATTCAAAACTAGTATATACTTTAAAATATTAATTGAAGTCATTAATCCCTTACTAAATAGAAATATACATATATAGTATAATGTCTTTTTTCTTTAATTTTGTGTTACAATCTTTAAGTTCCAAGGATAAGAGAGGACTGGTGGTATTAGAATTTAAAAGGACGATGCCTGAATCATCCTGAAAGAAACCGATCTCTCCTGATGGTCTTCACCAAGGCCGGTCCTAGATCTTTGTAGGCCTAACGTATTTTCAAAATGTGGCCTTCATATATATACTTTTTTATAGAACCAATATGATCCAAATTTTTGTCCCAAAATGTATGTTGAAACTATATTATAACGCGATGTGCTTGTATGTTTAAAGATAATTTTATACATCAACTGCTAACATTTTATAAAATTTCCAGTGAAATTTGTTGGATACTAATAAGTGGAGATTTCTTCCAAGTTTTTTTTCGTAACAAAACCTATGTAAAAAAAATTATGTGGCCTTGATAATTTACTTAATTTAATGTGGCCTAAAGCTTATGCTTTGCTTGCCTTACCATAGGGTCGGGCCTGGTCTTCACTGCGAAGCTTTCCATCATAAAGGAATATCTACAATAGTTTTTCAAACTATTGTAAATAATTTTTTTTTTCTTGATTAATAAATTTAAAATTTCAAAAACTTTATATATTATTCATGAAAAGAAGAAATTATATATAAGATAATACAAGAATTAGGTCAAAAGAACCTTTAGAATGGAAAAATTAACAATACAAAAATATAGTATATGGTATATCTCAATATTTAACATGTATATTCTTATCACAATGAATTTATCAATAAAGAATCATTTACTTAATTTTCACAATTGAATAGTTTTTTGCCAACCAAACGAGCTTAGGTCATCTGTAATGCAGACCACCAATTCTTGACACTCTTAAACAGATCCAACGACATTGGCTTCTTCTCTGATCTTTGAAGAAAATGTTTGAACCATTTGGCTGAATTTTTAGCATACCGTTTAAGACCATCTGCATAGTCAACGTAGTAAAGACCGAACCTAACTGCATATCCATGTTCCCATTCGAAATTATCCAACAACGACCATGTGAAATAGCCTCTCACGTCACACCCATCCTCACTGCATATTTGTATACGTTACGTAAAATCTTTTATTATTCCATGACTTCATTAATCAGTCATAAATATGGTAATCAGTTTTTATTCAAAGTAAACGTTTCTTACATGATCGCTTTTTGGAGTTCTTGAAGATGTTTTTGGTGGTACTCTATTCTCTTTGTGTCTTCTAGTATCTCTTCACGTGTCACTATTCCATTGTCGTAGTCATCGAAACCTATATATACATTTTCATGTTATAACTTTTACCAAACAAAAAGAAAGGATGAACTGAAGATTGTGTGTTTTAATGTGTTCTTACCATTTTCAGTTATGTAAATAGGTGGATTATTGTATTTATTTTGAATATAATTAAGAATCTTTCGTAAGCCTTCCGGATATGACCAGAGAACTTTGCTTTCATCCTGAAAATGGAAGAAAAGATGGTTAGAATAAAGTTTAAAATAAGGTTTATAAACTTGAAAGAATCATTTATGTGATATAAAGTTCGTACCGATTCGGATGAGATGTTGTCGCCGCTACGATTTGTCACTATAAAATAAAAAAGGTGATAAATGTAAGGGCATTAGTTCTCAGTTTATTAGCATCTTACCTAACAAGAAAACTAGAGAGCCAAATAAATCTGTTTTATGAGATCATACTTTTGTATTGAAGGTGTTGATCGGTCGTGAACCGAGGCCTTGAAAGATCGACGTGAAGATCATGGGCGACAAACCGAGCTGTGTAGTAATTTACTCCGATAAAATCAAATGAATTTTTAACCATCAGAGATTGCTCTTTAGTGAAAGATGGCAATCTATTTCCAGCATTTGTCTTAATGGACTCTGGATAGTCTCCGAACACTAAAGGGCTGAGATGCCTATATATATAATTGTAAGATAATCAAGATTAGAAATATATAGTGAATTGATAACATAAAATGAGTTAAATAGATGACAACTTACCACCCGGTATTGAAAGCAAGAGCTCGTTCAACAGCTTCTTTATCAGCATTGGAATCAATGTCATATGGCTCGAACCAATATGGAGACAACACTATGCCTATTTTAGCATCTTGTGAAATCTGTTTCACAAATACAGTTAGTAAATAAAAATGAAACTTAAAGTATCTATATTTTAGATAACATTGCTTTATATTGTGTACCTTGTCACATTTCCTGAACTCTTCAACGGCAGCAGCGTGAGCAAGAAGAAGGTGGTGAGACACTAAATAAGGCTCCGAGCCTGAATCACCAGCTACACACAAACTGTTTACCCACTTTGAACATCGACCCATTGCCTTATTGCCTGCGTCATAACCCGCAACGCTATAAACATATGGCTCGTTGAACGTTGTCCACATATTGACTTTGTCTCCAAACTCCTCGAAACAAAATCTGGCGTAGTTTCTAAAATCATCTCTGTATAAAGCCACACAACAACAAAAATATGTCAACGACCAATTTTTTATACTTATACCATATGTAACGTTATGTATGTATCTAAGCTTTTGACTTACATGATTCGAGGACTTAAAAAGCTACCATACTCATCATCAAGTGCTTGAGGAATATCCCAATGATAGATTGTTATAAAAGGTTTTATACCTGCATGCATGTATGTTTGGTCTGATGAGAAAAACTCTAAACACAAAGCTATTCATTTTTAAATCCAAATCAAAATACTGTACGTAGTTATAAATTTATAGCTTATGATTCTAACCATTCTCTATAAGTTCATTGATTAGATTCTTGTAGAATTGAACCCCTTCTTTATTCACCCCATCACTTAGCTTTCCACCTGAACATTTATTATATTCGAAAAGGTTAATAAATAATATTTCAGAAAAAAAAAATCTATTATGTTACAGTTTCTAAAAATATTACTTCATTCAATAAAAGTAGAAATGAATAAATTTGCACTTACTTGGTAATATTCTTGACCAAGACAGGGAAAATCTGAAACTATCCATATTCATTTCCTTTATTAGCTTGATGTCGTCCTGCATGTTTTGTTCAAATTACATAATTAATATAAGTTGTGACCAAGATGATATTTCAAGTTGCAAAACTGACCAAAGGTATAAAAATGTAAAAAGGGCATAAACAAACCTTATAACGATGATAAAAGTCTACAGCGATATCTCCATTGTCCATGTTCGTCCTTTCTGGGAATTCATGTGTGAACTTGTCCCATATGCTCTGAGTCCTCCCTCCTTCTTCTATTGCACCTTCATACTGCATTGCATATATATACATCAAAACATGAGTACACTTGTACAACTCTATTTTACAACTAACAACATGAGTACATTAATACAAACGAACCTGATAAGCAGAAGTAGCAACGCCAAAATCGAAATGAGGAGGAAAGCTATAACGACTTAGAGGAGTACTCGTAGGAGATCTAAAATATCTAATTCCCTCTGCAGCTTCCCATGATGCTACACTTAGTGTGATCATCACTAGTGCAATTAGCTTAATTGCCATTTTGTTGTACGTTGTTAAATTAGCCAACACAAGTTTTTAGTTTTGTACTTTTGTTTGAGAGTGTGATGATATGTAGAGAGGATTGTGAGAAATGCTAATGCATACATCTCCTCTTATATAGATAGGAGACACGCGTACCAAATTTTCTTAACTATGGAATCTTAAGAATATTTTTATAGTTTAAGTATTAAACAAATCATATTTTGACTGAACCGGGTTGCCTTTTAATGACTTTTGTTTTATTAATTGTGTGACTCAACAAATTTTAGACCAGAATGATTCAAACTGTTATTCCCGTCTTGTATTTTACACTTTTATAAGATAAGACCAATTACAGCATATCGCGTTAAGACAAAATTAATCAAGACTAGCCAATATTGTTATGTGTTTCGAAACTCTAGGTCGCTCAAACTAGAAAACATGTAAGAGATCCATAAACAAAACTGTATTCTTGAAGTTATAACATAAAGATAATTCATAGAAATGACCTAAACTGAAGAAAAAAAATACAGTACATTGAAGATATCATTTTTCGAATGGCTGTAATTATTTAAGATGACGTAAAAGAAAATTGTTACGCAAAAAATCCAGCAATTCTTAATTAACTGAATTTAGCCAAAACTTGTGCCATTTATTAACGATAATGCACATGCATGGTCGTCGGATAGAAGAAAGTAATTAGTCAGTATTAAATAATCATGGATCCCAAATTCAATACACGGTCGTCAAATAGACCAAAGAAGAAAGTCAATATTTTTTTATCAGTTGTGATTTATGTGGGCTGACGGCATTTTTTTTCTATGTCAGTTATATTGATTAACTGAAAAATATTTATTTAGGTAAACTTTTATATTGAATGTATTGTTTATATTATCAAAAAGAAAGGTGTAAACCATATTGCACTAAAATATCCGTTTTACATCGCTTATTTGATATACTGTATTTACATCCATCATTTATGTAAATGATTTTGAAATAGGAAATATTGTGTATCGGTTGCAATAAATTATGATAAATGTTAATATGCATTTTATTGCAAAAATAAGGGCTATTCTCTAAAATACCATCATTTTTGTTTTTAGGACAAAAATACCACTAAACTAAAACTAAATTTTAAATTTTAAAACTCTAAATTCTAAACATTAAACCCTACCCCTAAATACTATACCCTAAATTACAAATAATCACCCCAAACCAAAGATTTAAAATTACATACCATTGAACAATAATTTGATATTAGTAGTATTTTTTGGAAAAAAACCAAAATAATTGTATTTTGAGGAATTCTTCAAAAAATAATGTTAAATTTGCATCAAGTAATACAAATGACATTAAGTTAGCCAATATTAAATAAGTGAGATATATCATATACAATGATTAAGGTCAACAAGTCTCCTACTTTCCATGCAAGGTTGTCATTAAGATAGTCAAATATATTATGATCAATTCTGATAGGCTGACGGCACATATAAATTCGTTAATATCATTAATCTATCGACTGAATAAAAATAATTCTCTAAATCAACAAACGAACAATGATTTTATAGCCTATTTCATGAAATAGGCCTATACGGGCCTCCTGGATCTTGAAAAATGCTTGTGGACTAAACAGGCCCGTGAGGGTAAACATCCTTTGGAAAGATGAAAAGTCCCAGTTATAAGAGCATCATTATAGGGGATATCTTATAAGCTAAGATACCCCCAATTTTTCAGTTATGTATATAGTGGACGGACATAGAAACCCACATGAGACTGACATGCAGGAAAAGCAAACTAGAGTGTGTACGAGTACGAGTGAAGAAAAAGGAAGAGATGAAAACTACATTGATAAGAAAAGCTAATTCGCAAGATACGCAGCCAAGGAATAAGAGGGGAAATAAAGAGCGTTTACGCGAAAACGCTGAGAAAGAGAAAAACCATTTTAAGTCAGCACACGCAAAAGGATTGCTTGGCTAAGGTAGCAAAGTAACTAAAAAGGGTTCATTTTTTGTTTGGAATCTAGAGTGTTAGATTCGTTTTTTTCGGAGTATTGCCATCGAAAAGGAGGAATCGATAGACTATAGAGAACCATTGTTGAAGAAAGGTACATCAAATAGGAATCATATAACTCTATTCATCTTCTAAATCTAGGTGAATGCTCAAGTGATGCAAAAGTTTGGGATGAACACAATGATGGCATGGGTGTGTAGTGATGGAAGTCTGGTTAAATACGAACTACAAGAAAGCTTGATACAGTTTCTATATATATAAACAAAAAGAACATATGTTCTTTTCTACAAGTAGCATATAGTACACATCACTATTAACATATATACTCATCCCAAAAACTTTATCAAAAAGATAAAAATAAAGAATTAGCTACTTCTCAAAAAAAACCGCAATTAATCTCCAAATGAGCTTAGATCATCTGTAACGCAGACCACCAATTCTTGACTCTCTCAAACACAACCATCGACAATGGCTTCTCGGATCTCTGAAGATATTGTTTGAACCATTTGGCTGAGTTCTTAGCAACTCTTTTTAGACCATCTGAATAGTCAACATAGTACAACCCGTATCTCGTTGCATATCCATGTTCCCATTCAAAATTGTCCATCAACGACCATGTGAAATAGCCTCTCACGTCACACCCATCCTCACTGTATTCATAAGATTTAATTAATTTATTATCCCAAGAATTATATTAGTAAATCAAGTTTTATTCAGGAGATCAAGGACAAAATCTCTTACGTGATCGCTTTCTGGAGTTGTTGAAGATGTGTTTTGTGGTAATTTATTCTGTTTGTATCTTCTAGTATCTCTTCACGTGTAACTATTCCATCTTCATAGTCATCAAAACCTATACATTCCACACGTTGTTACTCTTTATTATACAAAAATAACACATGAATAAATGATTAATAATTAATAAAAATGATGTTCAAGATTTTTTTCTAACGTTTTCTTACCGTTTTCAGTAATGTAAATAGTTGGATTGTTGAATTTGTTTTTCATATAGTTAAGAATCTTTCGTAAGCCTTGCGGATATGACCAGAGAAGTTTCGAGCTATCCTGAAATTAAAAGAAAAAATGTTAAATTTACATGTTTAATATACAAATTAAAAATAAAGTTGTGCGATATTAATTAATTAAGGGTCGTACCGATTCTGATGAGATGTAATCGCCGGTACGATTTGTCACTGATGGAAAAAAAAAAAGTGATAAAATGTAAAGTCATTAGCTGTAGGTTGATGAATATTTCAATCTTTTTATAAGTGATCAAATATTTTTATGGGTACTTACATTTGTATTGGAGGTGTTGGTCAGTTTTGAACCGAGGACGTGAAAGATCGACGTGAAGATCATGAGCGACGAACCGTGTTGTATAATAATTTATTCCGATAAAATCAAATGAATTTTTCACCATCATAGATTGTTCTTTGGTGAAAGAAGGTAATCTATCTCCAGCTATTGTCTTCATTGTTTTGGGATAGTCTCCAAAAACTAAAGGGCTGAGATGCCTAGACATAATTATAAGATAAACAAGATTAGAAAAACAATTAGAAAATCATTTGTTTTGTTTGGACTTGGGTTACATAGATGACAACATACCAATCAGTATTGAAAGCAAGAGCTCGCTCAACAGCTTCTTTATCAGCATTAGAATCAATATCATATGGCTCGAACCAATAAGGAGACAAAACTATGCCTATCTTAGCATCTTTGGAAATCTGTTTCACAAATATAATAAATCAAAATGTTAAATTTTTTAATTCCGGTCAAACTCGTTTTGATATAATCATAGGAAGACATAATCATATTTTAATTACCTTGTCACAATTCCTGAACTCTTGAACGGCAGCAGCGTGAGCAAGAAGAAGATGGTGAGATACTAAGTAAGGCTCTGTGCCTGAATCACCAGCTACACACAAACTGTTTACCCACTTTGAACATCGACCGATTGCTTTATTGCCCGCGTCATAACCCGCAACGCTATAAACATATGGCTCATTGAACGTTGTCCACAAATGGACCTTGTCTCCAAATTCTTGGAAACAAAATCTGGCATAGTTTCTAAAATCATCTCTGGAAAAAAAAAAGTTATGTAAGAGCAATATTCTAAAGTTATACATGGTAAATATATCATGTGTGAATTTTAACTTACATGATTCGAGGACTTAAAAAGCTACCATACTCATCATCAAGAGCTTGAGGGATATCCCAATGATAGATTGTTATAAAAGGTTTTATACCTGCGTGTATGTTTAAGAATATAGTGCGATGAGAAACATTTGAAACACAAAACTTAGCTATTCACTTTAAATCAAAGAGTAGATGTGTAAATTATTAAGATTCTGACCATTCATGATAAGTTCATCAATAAGGTTCTTGTAGAATTGTACCCCTTCTTGATTTACTCCACCACTTAGCTTTCCACCTGAAAATTAAAATCTGGAAACGGTAAAGAAAAAAACTTTTTTTTCGAAAAATGTTATAAAAAAAAAAAAACAGTTGTACGTGTGATAGATTCCAAAATGATAGTAGTAAAATCTAAAATAATTTTACTTACTTGGTAATATTCTTGACCAGGATAGAGAA
This sequence comes from Capsella bursa-pastoris, assembly GCA_036452645.1. NCBI lineage: Eukaryota > Viridiplantae > Streptophyta > Magnoliopsida > Brassicales > Brassicaceae > Capsella > Capsella bursa-pastoris. Next base: position 8,070,484 of record CP144196.1, read on the forward strand.
AATCTGAAAATATCCATATTAATTTCCTTGATAAGTTTGATGTCTTCCTGTTCATTTTACCATTTAAAATTAATATAAGCTGTTACAAGAAGAAATTTTTGTTTAAAATAATTATTAACTTATTTAAAGCATAATTATGAAGATACTGTCTGCCCCACCTATTTTTTTAAGATGATTTTTGCAATTGAATCACGTTTTAATATGACCAAAAAAAAATACTAAAAAAGCATAGTCACCTATGAAGCAAATATAAATATAATAAAAGTCATGCATGCACGAACCTTGTAACGATGATAGAAGTCTACAGCAACATCTCCATTGTCCATGCTTGTCCTTTCTAAAATATATAACAATTTTACGTATATAAAGAAATTAGAAACGTAAGTTGGAAAATTTAACTTCTTCATATATATACAAATAAAAATAATAGTGAACCTGGGTATGCATGTGTAAATTTATCCCATATGCTTGGAGTCCTCCCTCCTTCTTTTACTGCACCTTCATACTGTTTATCATAACACCGAAACATGAGTACACTTGTACGTTAAAATAAACACAACATGATCAGTACATTACAACACAAACCTGATAAGCAGAAGAAGCAACACCAAAATCGAAATGAGGAGGAAAGCTATAACGATTTAGAGGAGGAGTACTCGTGGGAAATCTAAAAGATCTTCCCTCTGCAGCATCCCATGATGCTACTACACATAGTGTGATTACTACTAGTGCAATTAGGTTACTTGCCATTTTCTTGAACGTTAATAAGTTTAAGAAAAGAAAAAAAAGGTTTTAGACTTTTGAGGATATGTAAGTAAGAGTCTTTAGAGAGCTCTGAGAAGTGTTAAATGAATCAACTTCGTCTTATATAGACAGAGAGGTCGTTAGCTATGGCACACGCGTCCTTTAGTTTTTGTTAATCATTATAATAATCATAGTCTTGACTGAACCGGTTGGCTTTTGATAACTTTGTGATTAATTTAATTGGATGATTAAAAATCGTGACTCTCGTGAGTCGTCGTGACTAAACAAACTTAATTAGACTGAAATGATTCAAACTTTGATATTCGCATCTTGTTTTGTGCGCTTTAGTATATGATTGATTATTATAAACTTATATACCAACTACAACATATCGCGTTAAGTCCGTAATTAAACTCAATAACAAGTACGTTCTGAAAAAATATATAATTACTCAACGGACACAACATCAACCAAAGCTGAAGAATATCTTATTTTTTTAAGACTCACTAATGTGGTCTGTTAGGAAAGGTCTTGGTCGCTCGAATAAAACGTGTACAAGATCTGTCAGCATAACAAAAATAAGAATAAAAGAAGTGATGATATATTAGCTAATTAAGCATATAGAATCCCAGAAGATCGTCTTTTTGTCTTTTTATAATTATGTTCCCATTGTTATAAGTCAAGCTGTACATTTTGATTTTTTTTTAAAAATAATTATTAAAATGAATGTTGAGTCTTTTTATTAAAACTAACCAAAAAAAAAATCGATTATAAATGTTTCATATGGAAGACTGTGGTAACTTATCGTGACATTTTGGTTGATATATATTTGTTTGTTTTTCTTCTAACCAAATACTTTTTTCTTAGAAAAACAATTTCAAATAATAAATGTCTCCAAGAATTGCAACTCTTTATCAATAATTTTTAATAAAATTATTTAAACACACATTTAACTCAAAGATGATTCATATTACCATATAGACCTAAACTGAATTATAGGTCGTTTACAACAACAAAATATACACGAAAGAAATTTACAGCACTTCTTTGGGACATTGGGGAGGGTCATTGTGATTCTTGAAATTGACAGAAACTCTAATATAACTGTTGAAAATGGAAGTTCGAAGTAGGAATGATACATCGATCTTTCCGGTTTAAGAGTTGGTTACTGATTAGTCAGTTCAAAGATGTTATTAATAGTATAATGAAATGTGTATAAGGGCAATAGTCAATAAGTATGCAAAGTCTCTGATGCTGCCTCCTCCTTCAGGGAATCGTATGACGTTTTCTCGCGATCAAAACGCAAGATATGTGTGATGGGACAACAACTCTAGGATGACACATATAGTGTAAAGAGAAGATGATGAAGGATAATTGTTTAAATCGTGTGTCTCACAATAATTAAATCACATGGACAAATTTGAAAACTTTTGTTTTTCTTCTTCCTTTTGTTTTCTTCTCGTATGGCTTATTAAGAAACCGAATAGTTTTCGAATTTTCAATAATAAGCACAAAATCGAGTCGCAATTTAATATAAACATATTTAAAGGAGTATTATTTTAGTATATAGTATTTTAAAAGTTAATAGTAACGATACAAAGTTTTTACTAATAAAATATTAAACATTATCACATAACAAAATTACTTATTCCATCAATAAATGTGTCTTCCTCAAAAACATTTATTTAATAATTAAAACGAAAAATAAGTTTAATAAAGCTTTGTAAGAGTAGTGACCCTTTTATTTAAAAAATCGAAAGAGAAAAGAATTAAGCAAATCCGCCAAAATCTACACGTACTATTTTACAGTCATTATTTACGCTAATGATTCAAATATAAACGCTGGTCAAATAGAGAAAAACAATAGTCAACATATAAAAAGTAACTATCAACTAAAACAAAAGAAGGAATTAGTGATTCATGCTCATGCTCATTATTAAAATTATCATATTTGTGACTAGGATGTTCGCTGGCTAAACTCGCATTTTCCATGCGTTGAATTGAATATAATAATTAGTGAAATATTATATTCAGTCGTTGACAGGTTCCGACACATGCATCTTATTTTGGTAATATGAATTGACTGAAAATTTTAGTTTAATATATATATTGAATATTATCATTTATATTTTTAATTAGGAAAAATTAGTAGGTATTGGTGTAATATACTTTCCTATTAGAGAAAATATATAAAAATTTTCTGAATATAAAAAAATATATTTTTATCTGTCAATATTTTTCTTGAGTCAAAGTTTCGATCAATATACATATATGCATGTACAGTATATTCTTTGCCGCGTCTCTCCTTCTGGTCTTATTTTACTTCTGTTGCTTTATTTATTTATGTATTCATAAAATATGTATACAACAATGTCTGTTTATTTAAATGAACAGAGGAAGAAGAGAAAAACAAAAGATGAACAAATATTTCTGTATATCAGAATGAATCAGTAACACGGTTTTTTACAAGCTAATAGAGAATCGCAAGACATAAATACAAAGATACGTGTAATCAATTAGCAGAAGAGTTAATGACATGATTGAAATCCATGAACGTGTGGTATATAATGATGTATGATATCCCAATATATTTATATATATACTACTAAAAAAAAGAAATGAGATCTTTTAACTTCACACTGTATATTGATCACATATATTTAGTTTCTCACAAATCAAGAAAAGAATCACATTATAGTACAATAATTAATGTATTTTTTGTTGTTTGTGAATAACATGCATCATGTGGATTTTAGATACGAATGGTGATATGCTGACATCATCACAAGCCACACAAAATGGCTTCTTACGAAAAAATTAAGAAAAGAAAGAAACATATGGAAATGTAATCGTAATACATTATGCATTTGGGCCTCCTTTTAATTTAATCACCTCATCGAAGTCCCAAGAAGGCAAGACGCAACACTACGTTATCTATCTTGTTTCCTTTGCTGGGTTAATTATACATTTATAAACAAGATTGTTTATATGACCACCTATGGCAAAACACAGTTGTATATATTATCTACAAGAGAACTCCATAATTACGACCACGAAAATGCTTTTTCTTTGTTGTTGTTGTTGTTGTTGAACTGAAAATGACAACTTAAATGATTAATACAACAGCCAAAGTCATTACGTAGCCAGCTTAACGTTGCGGCTAACTTTGATTTAACCGGAGAATAACTAACTCTACGTGACGAAAAAAACCCACTACTATATATGTATGTAACGTAATCTATATATCATTCTGGAGATTTCTATGGAAAATATTGTAAAAAAATATTGTAAAATTTCACTAGAAATTTAGTTGTGAGTTTGATCGTTGAATTGGTCATTATGATTAAATACACCATTTCCTTTTCTTAGAAATGTTCAATTACGCTTGTTTATATCAACCCAAACAAATCCCGAACACTAACAAGATGAACCAAAGGAATTAAAAGAGGACAAAACTATTATCATTCATATCTATAAATAAAGTTAATATCTTCAGTTGAACCATACAACAAACTTATCCCTATCCTAGGAAAATTCAACTAGATAGTTTTCCAACAAATGTATAAAGAGGGTAATTTTTTTTTCGTCATTCTTGTTACGATGAGTAAACTGTAAACACTCCCATAAGCCATCATTTTCTGTGAATAAAAAACATTATTGGATCAATGTGTTGTCATGATTAGCCCAAAGAAAGAGTGTAGTACATATAATACCTCAAATTTTCAAAAGTATTCTTGATGCAAAATATTTATCAAGATATCTTTATCAAATACATTACTGATAGATCTAAAAATAAATAACTAAACCCAAATATTTGAAAAAAGAGAAATGCATGAATTCAAATCTTGGAAAAAGTTTTGAAAAAACAAAAAAAAAAAACTAGAAATGGAAAGTGGACGTTTACCTTTTTTTCAGGTGATCGAGAGGCGTAAATAAATAGCAATTAAGTTTTCACTCTGAACGATTATACAAAAACTATTAAGAGGGATATATATGTTATACTACCATCTATGTTTTGACCTTTTACTACAATTATAAAGATGAATTTTCTTGATTTACCGGAAGAATGCATCGCCGTTATGATATCATTCACCAGCCCCTACGACGCCTGCCGTATCTCAACTGTCTCTAAATTACTTCGCACCGCCGCGGATTCTAACACAGCTTGGGAGAGGTTTCTTCCCTCAGATGCTCCTATGTATATCGATCATTCTTTATCTACGTTTTCAAACAAGCAACTCTTCTTTCGTTTATGTGAATCTCCTCTTCTCATCGACGATGGAAGAACGGTAAATTTTCACATTATAACATGTTCTTTTTGTTTGTCATCAATATGCATTACTCGGGTTTGAACTCGGATTTGGACTCAACGTAGATATGGCTATGCTACCATGTTTTCTTTTTATGTATGGATTCTAGAGTTTTGTTTGAGAAGAATGTTATATGGATGATGCATGCAATATATTGTTTGAACAAAATATTTAAAGTTTTGTTTAAAATTTTGTATGTAGAGCTTTTGGATGGAGAAAAAAAGGGGGAAGAAATGTTGGATGTTATCTGCAAGGAAACTAGAAATTACTTGGGTTGATAGTCCTGAATTTTGGATATGGATTTCGACTCCGGACTCGAGGTTAGTTTGTTTCGTCTCCATTGTTTGCTTCTTGTAATCCAAAGATTTAGTGTTGATATCGATTAGTTTTGTATAACAGGTTCGAGGAAGTGGCAGGACTTCTAGCAGTGTGTTGGCTTGAAATCCGAGGCAAGATAAGCACATCCTTTCTTTCTGAAGACACCGTTTATGGAGCTTACCTTGTTTTCAAAGAACAAGAAATGAGAGCCTTTGGATTTAAGTCTCTGCCTTTGGAGGTAAGCTTTCGATCCACGAGAACCGACGTTTATAGCGAAAGAAGAGTGTTTCTTGAGTCAGGAATGCAAGAGGCTAGAGAAGATGGGTGGTTAGAGATTGAACTCGGTGAATATTATGTTGGTTTTGATGAAGAGGAGCTCGAAATGAGCATCTTGGAGACAAGAGATGGCGGTTGGAAAGGCGGAATTATCGTTCAAGGGATCGAGATTAGGCCAAAACAAGTGTTGTGATTCAGTAACAACTTTTCCAAGTGAATTATAGTTTGTGTTGTGTAATATAAGAATAGTAAGTGTATGCAATGTATATAGGACGCATACATTAATTCGTCTTCTCAAATCACTGTAATAATTAATCGTTGCATAGTCATATATGTATGATGCAACAATTTTTCAAAAGAATTATATGTTACACATCCTCTTAAGCTCCTCTAAACATTTTGTTAGATAATAGGAAAAACGAAGTCCAAATATAAACAGTGATTCACATACCGCAAAGATAGAAGTCTACTTGTAACCATTGGAGTCAAAATATTTAAGGTAGAACATCACATTAGGTAAAGGTAAAATCCCATCTCTTTTGGGTTGAGTGTCGATGGTTTGTTAGCTTGTCTTCCCATCTAATGATGGTCTTCAACAAACGGTCCATAACATCCTTCAACACATTAACTAGATTTATCTTGTCTTGGGATAAATTGATCATATACGTTACAAGATTTTTATCACTAAGAAAAAAAGAGTTATGGATTAGTTAATAGCCAACAAATCCATTCGCCATTGTATCTTCTTTGGTTGAATTGTGTTTATCCCTTTTCAAATTCGTTTGATTCGTAGCTGAAGTGTTATCATTTTTCTAAGAATGGTCAAGCAAACATGTTGAAGTAATCCAATTATATACTGTTTTCGGATTAAACTGTAAATGATGAAATATGTTCATTACTGCATCCCAAGAAACGTGAAGGAAAAGTAAGATTAAATGATCCCATAAATTTGTATGTACGATCAAGAAACAAGTCACATCAATTGCGTAAACCTCATATTTTTGTACGAGGTGTCATACCAATCGAACACACAATTATTTTCTAAAACCAAAAAAGAAATTCATAGTTAGTGAAATGATCGTCCATCTATTTATAACTGACAATAAATACAAATTTAGCAAAGATGAGGTCAATGACAATTTGAGTGACAAGTAAGACGAAAGTGCTTTTCAATCTCCTTTCAATCACACTTCTTGTTTTCTTTTTTTTTGGATAATATGGAAGTCCTCTATAGATTATTATTTTTTGAAGTTGCATTTATGAAAAAAACAATTCTCTAAAATAGACTACCAATTATGGTTTTACAAAAAAAAAAGATTTACAACAACTATAATTGGCATTATAAGTAGAAGAATATAGTGTTGGAGGATCAAATCAAGCAGAAATGTTTTACATAAACATGATGTCGATATGTTATTCGTGATGAATTCAAAAAGGTTTGAAATTAATAAGCCCATCATGAGCAAGCTTCTGATCACCACATGATGAATACACATGCTCGAAGGTAAAATAACCAATATGGCTTAGTACACTGCTTTTCAAGAGTGTTAACATTTGTCAGTTCGTAACACAAAGCCATTCCATTGTTTCTACGTCTGAATCATTTCTTCTTAAATGAACATGTGATTCGGTCCCGTTCCCATCATGTCGGTCTCCTTTTTCACAAAATACAAAACCCCAATTCTTTATTCTTTAATAAAACGATATACCAAATAATAAAAATATGATCTCTTTTAAAAAAAATAAAAAATGGGGCATCTTTTAGACTTAATAAGTGACACTTTTACGATCAACAAGATCCAAGACACACACAATTATAGTTGTTAATCTCTCAATATCCAAAAAAAAAAACAAAATCCTTTGGAGTTTGCGTGACGACTATTACTGAACCTCGTACACACTTTTTTTCTTTTAATTTACCTTTTTATATAAGATGCTTGAAAAATTTTCAATATCGAACAAAAGTTAAAAACATCCAGTTTTTTCTTTTTTTTTTAAACGTCATGACATTTATTATTGTATAGATTGTATACTTATCCACAATGTTATTGCGTTATCTGTCATCAATGATATATGAATCTTTAAACTCTCCTTTCTATTGTTTTACATTCTTTACCGTTTCAAATTTCTTATGATTATTTAGTAGCAAAAAGACTCAATAAAACCAACTCCGATCCCAAAATAAATAGAAAATTCCAATTTAATAACACAAGCATCATCCGTAATTTACAGTGAAGACGAAGAAACTTCGAAAAATCTCTTAAGTCTATTCCAAAAAATAAAAATGAAAATAAATCAGAAATTCAAGAGAAAAGCGGCGTAGTTTGGCGCTCGTGTGGATGAGTTATCGTTACGAGGCAAGGGAGAGTCAGCTCTGGTGGTGGGAGCTCTGACGCTACGGCGGCGACTTGTCGGTGGTAGAGGGAGGAGTGTGGCGGTGATGCGAGTGAGCGCCGCCGTGTATTCTTCAAGCAACTCAGCGGCTATAGCAACTGTTATCATGACGTACGTTTTGATGATGATGATTTTGCTTTGACGTGTATCAAGACAATTTTTTTTTTTTATGATCTTTTTTGTAATTTGCTTGCAAGACAGGACAATGTGGTTACCTTTTCAGATATGGTGTCTTATTTATAGATAAGAGTCTTGGCTTTGAAGCTAGTGGCCATAACTTTTTGGTAGTTTCTGGTCATAAATTATTTTAGCCGTCAGATCTACCGACTTAACTGATTTTAGTATTATTATTATTCTTGGGAGTTCTTCTTTTTTATCATACAAATTTTATTTTATTTTAGATTTCAGCATTGAGATTTTCTAAATATTTTGGTAGGAAATTTCCTATAATTCATCATAAAATAAAGTATATGAGCCAAAACATAGTAAAGTTTATACACATTGTAAACAAACTTGACCGTATAAGAGTTAACAGTGTTTTTGTTGGGTTAAAAAAAAAAAAAAAAAAGATGAAGCATCGTTAGAATGTAGTTGATCTTGATTATGAGATGATTAATCTTAAATAACTGTTAATTTTTATTTATTAAACTGTTAACTGTTATGACTATTTTAGTGAGATATATTATATACTGAATTGTAAAACTAAATAGAGATGGTGGGCTGGGATGTAACAAGTGATATTTTAATAAAACTGATTTTGTTGAATCTACGACGATGTTCATTAAATATGTGATAGAAATGGTGGGATATGGGCAAGATCGTTCGAAGTATGAATTATGGTGATTTTATTAGAGCTAGCTGAGTGGGCAAGAAGTAGCTAGGGGAGACTAACGCCAGAAGAGTCTGAATGTGATGCCATGATTTGGACAATGCAATCAATGTAGACTTGCACAGTTACATTAACCCAATCTAGTAGAAAATGTTTGATCAAAGCTTCTAAAAAAAGAAGATAGATGTTGCCTAATGAGGTTTAATCTAAAACTCCTTAACTAATCTTACCAAAAAAAATAAAAGCTTTGATGTACGCTAAACCATTCGGGGTAGAACATCAAAACATCACATAGGGATATAACTATCTCCATGTGGTGTTATGATGGGATTTTGAATTATTAGAGAGATGATCCAATTAAATAAACAAATCTAATTTATAAAAATAATCAGTAGTGAACATGTATGGTTTGGTCCTTCACGTACATTTGGTAAGACGTTTGCATGAGAATAAAATCAATGTTTGCAGACTTGCAGTTGAATGCGATGTAGTGGAAGCGCTAGGAGACTGACTAGTAGTATAATTAGTTTTGTAGTCTAATAGCGCATCTGATTTTGTTACAATAAAAATGACTACAAATAAATCTTAAGTGAAAATTTAAGTAAAAACCAAGTGGTTTTATATTGGTTTTTATTTGAGAAAATGAGTTGTCATGTTAGTTCAGGTAAAAGATCAATGCGAAATGCAAAATGCAAAATGGTAGTCATTTTTTTTGGACAAAAATTTGTATTTAAATTTTTTAAGGTTGGAATGGTACGGGTTTTGGTCTCGAATCTCTTAGTTATAATAAGTAGAAAAAAAATTAAATTAAAAATATTGTAACTTAATCATCTAATATTATATCGTACTGGTAAGCAGTTAATTGGAATAGTCTATTCAAATAAATATTTGCCAATAATTAGTCCAACGACATGTATGATTGTAGAATGTAGACCCTAGGGAAATAAAGACATCCTGCATGATATGTGTTATAAGGAAAAAAACTAATGCTCATGATGTTGGTTAATTTGTTCTATAGGAAGATAACAAATATATATGTTCTTTGTTTTAATTATTTTTATTTTACTTATTTTGGTAAAAGTAAAAACGTGTAGCATTCATGTTCAGGCTATTCCTGAATTTTTCAAGTTTGCAAAATCTATCCAAAAGGCTTGTTATTATATACCTAAGTCCCGACACTGAGTAGTTGGGAGACCATGAACGTAGCATATATGCTAAAAAAATTTTGATATCTTTGTATAACAATTGATATTCTTCAAGTGTGTTGGTGGATAGATAAGGGCCTTGGCTTTATGAAAAAACCTCTTGCTCGATCCCAGTTTCATCAAATTATAGCCATACAACATTTTGGCAAAGTTTGGCCAACAACATGTGGTCACCTTTGATAAATAGTGATTTATAATAATAATGATTTGATATCATGTAAAGATAGTGTGTCTTTATCGGAAAATAAAAAATAAATAACAAGATATAAATTGTTAAAAGCTCAGTCCATTTTCATCACTTGTTATTTTAAAGAGCATGAATTTCTTAATAAATCAAAAACTACCACAACTAATGTAATAATCTCAAGTCTGTAGACTTTTATGTTATAACAAGAATACATGGAAGGTTTAGGGAATTATCACACATACAGCTGTAACACATTTAATATGTTCCTGCAAAATAATTACATATTCATAATACATCTCCCATTTCTTTGTTTTCATCCCCCCAAATGAAATAAAAATAAGGGATTAACATACATATGGAGCGAAGAAACTTAAATATATGTAGATGTTACGATAAAAGAAATTAAACTTTACATATTTATATGTACATCATCAACTATTATATGACTTGAAAATAGATAATATAGATAGAAAAATGTAAATTATATTGAAAGAAATTAATGTGTGGATTACGGGAATAATATTCTATTTATTTGTAAAACCACAACACGTTGAAAATTGAAACATACAATACGAAGATAGCTAAGAGGAATCTTGTCACTCTAGTAAAAAAAAAGTTCTCTTTTCTTCTGTGCATTACGGTTTCTATAGATTATGGAGTTGTCAATATATATTGGACTAGCTCAACTCTCTTGTGGGCTTGTGATCCAATCAAAGGTCTAGCTCATCAAATCTATACCTCACTCGATAAGTTGACTTATCCATACAACCAAACAAGTCTTTTTGCAAATACATATTTGTTTCGAAACCAAATATTCATTCATTTAAACGAGTCTTTAACCTTTCCCACTTTTTATTTAAATCTTTATTCGTAAAGAGAACAAAAAAAAACATGAGAGGTCGAGAAGAATTAGACAAGGTAGGCTGGAAAAGCTGCCACGTCCAAAAATGGAGATTGACGTAGCAAAAGTGAAAAAGGAAGAAGCACACCATGTGCAGACCCACGTAGATCTCCCATTCCCCACTTGAATCTCATATCTCTTTTATTTCCTAATTACTAAAAATAAAAAGTTTCCTCAAGAATATATACAAAAAAAAATTCGTAACGCACTCATCATAACATATTCTTAACATGAATTTGAATAGATAGATTCCGTATCGATCGTTGTTACAGTTGCTGGTCACGTATATACCAAAGTGTAACGTATCAAGCAACAAATAAAGATACCAAACACACATTATAAAAAATATATATAGTTTTACACATTCTTTGCCTATTTTTTTCTTTTTTCATTTTCTTACGTAATTAATGATGATCCTAATTATATATATTTTTTCAGTAAGACCAAATTAATTAAGTAATGCAACAAGCATTAGGGTTCTCGTCGCTAAAAAGCTGCGGCGGAGGAACCCTTTCGATGATGTATGAAGGCTGATAGTAATACATCATCCTCTTCATCCCTTCCTCTTCCGCCATCGCCGCCATTTCGTAGTCTCTCCCGTCGTCCATAGCCGCGGCTTCTTCTCCGCCGCCACCTTCGGCCTCTCCCTCCTTGTCTTCTTGCTTCTTGTCTCCGGTTTCTGGCGGTTTCTCATCGCCTTCCCCGCCCTCCTCCTCCTTCTTCTCTTCCTCGGCGGGCGGGTTTTCAGGTTCCGGGTCAGGTTGGGGTACGATTCGGGCTTGTTTTTTGGTTCGACGGTAGACGTAATCTACAAGCTTCTCCGCGTCCATTGTTCCGGTCACTATTACTTTTCCGGTGGTGTGCTCCGTCACAGTTGTTTGGACCCCTAAAAAAACAATATTAGTCAGTTATTCAAATAGAACCATGTTTTTATTTTATTTTGTCAACAACGATTTGCATAATAACCATATTCTTTAATTTGTATTTAGCGACAATACTAACACATTTTTTAACGTTCAAACTCACTATTATAATAATCTTACGTACAAAATTTTGAATGACTTAATTAACTTTTACGGAAAGTTTCTAATATTAACCAATTCTTTTGAACAAAAGCGATTTAAAATCTTAACCAAAACCAAAACGCATCTTAAAAACCAAACCTCATGACTCCTGTCATCAACAAATTTTAGTTTAAAACATGCACGTGATGCCAACGAGATATATAGTGACTCTTCTTTTTGACATGATATATAATGAATTTAAAGTGACACCTATGCAAAATGATATATTATTTTTACATGGGTGTGATAGTGGGGAAAAATAATCTTAAGCTTAAAATACCATTTATCATTTCTCAACATAACCGAAATATTTTTTGGATTTTACCTATACTTAAAAATATTATACTTTGGTACTTAAATTATACTTAAAATATTATACTCTGGATTTTACCTATACTTAAATTTCACACTAAAAAGGAATATTTTGGTCTTGATCAGTATATAGATTGAAAAAAAAATTATAAATATGTACCTCTCATTTTGAGAATCTTCTTCTTGAGCTGGTCAGCACAAGCTTGACAGTGCATGTTGACGTTAAGCTCAACGGTGGTGATACCGCCAGAGACCTGAGAGGTTATGATCGGTGGCAAAGGCTCTCCCTCGGCCGCCGGAAGCGGAGAGAGGACTTTGGCCATTCTTTTAGTCTTCTTCTTGATTTTGTTGCACACTGCTTGCGGATCCAACACTCCCTTTATCGTCACTTGGTTCTCATTCATGTCCATCACCACTTCTTCCACACCTACACATTTTTACAGTTAAAAGTTTAATAATAATTATTTATTTTGCTTATGGATCTTTATAAAAGAATATTTAGGTAGTTAGGATTTTACGAATGAATCTATTGGTTTTTATTATTTAAAAAAAGATTTTTATTTTCTTTTAATATATAGTACATTTTTATCTTTTTTATATATTTATATATGTACCTCTGATTTTTAGAATAGATCTTTCAATCTTCTTAGCACATCCTACACAATGCAAGTCGACGTAGAGTATGAATGGTGGAGGCGGTGGTGGTGGTTGTGGCTCCTCCTCCTCCGCTGGTTTCTCCTCCTCAGCTGCCTCTTTCTTCTCCTCCGCCACATCTTTCTTTTTCTCCCCTTCTTCCGCCGTGGCCGGCCCTGGGACGGCCTCTGGAGCAGACGCTGCCTCCTTTGCTTCCTAATAATGAAAACATCAACTATAAAGTTAATGACACATATGTATATAATTTTGTTGCAAATAAAGAATACTGAAGAGCTTTGAAGCTTACTGGTTTTAATTCTTCACCCATATTTTAAGAATCTGTGGTTATATATACGACGTTTATAAATGGGACGAGGAAGAGAGCTCGATATGTTGTAAGGAGGAATGAGTAGAGAAAGCGAGTATTTATATGAAACAATATAATATTAAAAAAGACGAAGGAGGAATATAGAATTATTGATGCATGAATAATTAAAGTTTTTAGTATAAGGTAGGAACTAAACAGAACATAAAGCATAAGAGGTTGATTCCATAGCACATGGCAGAAACTAATCATCCAACATATATAGACACACCCCTTCACCCTTGTACCTTATATATATATATATAGATTTATTCTCACCACTAATTATGTTTTGCAATTATTTTACAAACAAATTTTTCGATTTTATTTATTTATTTATGTACTGTTTGCAAAATACCATATTTTGAAGAAGGCCGGGGACAAGAATGGTCCGAGGTCGGTAGGTTTTGTTATAGGCATAGAATGTGGATGGTCTTGATCATGTACCTTGAATGATTTTGTAATGTCATCGTTGAATTATAGTTCGTTTGTTAATTTCTGTATGGATTGGTGAACCTTGATGAATTCAACATTATAATTTAGTTTCCGGATGTTGTTGTTCGTTTTTGTCGTGTCAGTTTCTTCAGTTAGCCATCTGAAATCAAATTTTAATTTAAGTTATAACGAACGAGCCACATATGTATTAATTATATTCTAATTCACAACAATGGATTCTTTGTAACTTCTATTATTTTTTCATGGGAGAAAACGTATATTCTTGATAACGAGGAAACTATATATAAATAAAACGAAAGGGACCATGAAATAATAATCTTTGGCATCGAAAAGGACAATACTTTGCATCATTCTCACCGACTTTATTGATTTACATTCATTTTTTTTTATTTTCTATAGTAATTTTCTTCCAATTTTTCCTATTCGTACGTATGTCTAATATAAACCAATGTTAGTTCGAGAAAAAGATGATTAGATGACGTGTGACAATATCTACCATACATTTTGTTGTCAGCTAATTTTTTTATCTATCAAGAAAATAATTAGTATTGGTTACATTACAAATTAAAGTTGAAAGCATAATTAAGGTTTGACACATTAAAAATGAATGTATTTATATATATATATATTCCTATCATTTTTAATTTGGTGATACACCTCCATCTTTCTATTTACCCGGTACCCTATTATTTCTTAGTGTAATCACATAATTTTTCAGAGTAGTTCAGAAATTGTATAATTGAGTTCTCGTTCGCCCAAGTAAATTCTTGTGGTTCATAGTGGTTAGAAAAGACAAATCAAACTATACTAGTATACATTGTATGGAAACTATTACGTAGTTTTTCTTCGTTGGTTAAAGCGAATTCGGTTGATTTGAATATAATCTCCTTTTAAAAGAAGCATCAAAATCCTTTTAACCACAAGTTTCGGTTATTTGTCTTCTCAATACTAAGAACTATCTAATCAGTTAGAAGAGTCACTATAAAATGTGTTCGATATTTCATAAAAATAGTAAAGTAGCATTTCCATTTCTTAAAAAGCAATTTTTGGGGATGGATGCAACGTGGAGTGCCCAATAAAATGAAAAACAAATTGTGGACTCAAACTTTTGTGAGTACCTTTGGCATGGTGTAAATCACGTGGGATGCTTTAAGATTAAAATTTGGACAAATGATATTCTTGTTTGGCACAACTCTTGTAGACCAATAGCTGTTTTTTCACTCGATCATGCGACTATACTGTGTTAGTTTACGTAATTATATTGAAGTTAATCAATAAATCACGGGCACGTAGATCATCATAGCCATTTGGTTGATATCACTATCAATGTGCCCTATTAGTTATATAGACTTTCAGACATAGTGACATATACTGATTTAGACATATATATATATATATATTATTTTGAAAAGAGTGATTAGAATTATACATATATAATAAACAAGCTATACAATTAGATGGAAACATAAGTATAAAGTATAATTCAAAGTGACCCTTTTATAGGCATTTGCGGCTAACCACTAAGACAAACTTAGCTACAAGAAAATGATAGATGAAAGAAGTGCAGAGAATTCACTCAGATTCTCATTGTATATATAATCCATGTTTGGTACTAAATGTATTTTTCCAGTTATTCAAAATGAGTTAAAGTTCGAAGTGTAAGTTTTAATTAGAGACAACATTCCAATGATATAATAGGTTTATAATAACCTAACTTTTACTATGTCTTTATTTATTTTTTGGAATTGGAACCCCTTAATAGTGCAACAGTTGAAAATTTTCTTAAAAATCTTTATGAAGTAATCTATTAAAATAGATCTATAGAAAAGAAAAAAAAAAGGTAAACAGTTTGGGTACATGTGCCCAAACACCTGGAGCTGAGTCAGCTTATACAACATGCTCCATGCATACATATATGTGCGTGTCTATGTATGCATCTCATCTTCCTATCCAAATTTGATTTATTGGTGAGTTTGGCAAGAATTTATAGGAATCTTTAGTATTTGTTCATTCTTTGCTTATAAACTTTGAAAATATATCAGAATGTTTTGAAATAATCTTCTACAAATATACTCAAATGGTTTTCCACGTACGTACGTAGATGATAGATGTCTACGTCGAAAAATACTTTGATGTTGTTCTACGGCACTTAGATTAGAGCAAACCGATTTCGAATGACTCAACTCAATATCTAATTTAGTTATTTGTATAAATTGGTTCATCTATATATTATGTGCAAATTATTTTTTTTTAAAAAAAAATTGTGCCCAACTTTTGATAAATTTGCTAATATTACCTCACAAAATTTTTGTACCTTTTGTTTATTTATTTATTTTTGGTTATCAAGTAATTAAGTTTGGTTTAAACTGCGAATTCGGACATAATGTTTTGGTACACGAACTTTGAAGTCGTGAATAATTTTGACATAGTTCGAATCCGATCGTTTTCATTTTTTGAGTCTAAAGTCTGAACTAAACAATGAAACTATCATTTTAGTTGAAAGGACATAGCAAAACTCTCATTGTTGACTCATGACTGGTTTCTTTATCTCAAAATTCATAATCCGAAAAAAGTAAAAGTATGACGAATCAAAAATTAAGACAAGAATCTAGAGTTTTATTTGATTCGTTTAATTTTAAGAATTTCTTTTTTGTATATATTGATATATATGAAACAAATGTAAAAGTTGTATTTTCATCTAACTTTTTTGTAGTTACATTGTAAATCTTAGTTATCAACTATTGTAAACTATTTTAATCCATAGAACTATAATGGATTTGAACAAATTTAAGTTATAAAAAAAACTATAGATATTGTATATATATATATATACTCTATATAGCTCTAAATATTGAATATGTTATAGGTATTGACATCCATAGAACCTGACAGTATTGAACTCAAATGTTAGTTTTATTTTACAAATAAGGAGCATCATCTTTTTTAACGGTAAACATGAGATTTTTTCAAAAACATTTAGCAATAAGCATGAGAAACAAAAAAGATGATACACATTATCGATGTAGAGCAACCATATCATTATACCTAGACCAAGATCCAGATTACGATAATTATTAGGAGGTTTAGGAATAGTACTATTAATAAAACTCAACATATATCTTATATTGAGCATCATCTGTATAGTTCTGTGTGATACATGAAAATCATAATGTCAAACGATCGAAGACGAGAAATAAGTTGGCGTGATTTATCCATATCCTAAAATCATCCCATCAACTACAACAATCAAACAAAAAAAAACATGATACTAAAGACGAGAACTAAGTTGACATGATTCAATCCAAATCTTAAAATCAGTTCGATAAACAAAAGAATCAAACGAGAAATTAATAAAATCGAGAACCAATGGGTGGATTAGGAACTCATATTTTTGAAAAGTAATGCTCAGATGAAGTAATTGTGAATGAAAACAATGTGTGAAAAAACCCATCACTCATGTTCTGAATAACAAAATAAATTGTATTCTTGATCATTACTAAAAAGGTAGGTACAAGTAAATCTATACACATATAAACCATAACAAACTCTAACTAACTATACTTTATACACTCCACACTCTGCATTATTAATAGAAAGAATGTAGCTAATAGTAGTTTTTAGCGACAAAATGACTTAATTTAAATTGATCAATTTTGATCGTGCGTTAACAGTTGAACTAACTTACGTCTTGGTCAAGTATGATTTAGGCATCGAGATGTTCATACATGTTATTTGAAATTTGTGATCCTTCATGTTGTCATAACTCTAGCACGGTATTTTTGTTCGTAAATGAAAACAAAATTGTAAATTGTCTCTCTTACATCTAAACATACCAACTGCAAATTGTCGTACATGTTAACTAACTACTATACCCTCCTAAGTACTAATCTGGCCATGGTTAGGCTTTGAACCAACAACAACAGATGCAGAACCTAGCCAAGACCCTATTATACACAAACCCGCCTTCTCAACCCGTAAAGCACTTTCTTTATTCTTCATCATACAAATGGTCGAACAAACATCGGATTTATGCGATTACACTGCAAACCGACATCACAAAGACAAGCGCTACCACACCAGCTCTGACAAGCCCTTTGTATGAATATCCCATAGCTGCAATCTTCTTGGCAATGAAACTGGTCTTGCTCTTTGATTTGGTGACATTTCCACATCCTTTTGTTATAGTCTCCCTTGTAGTGTCCTTCACCTGAATCTATTTTAAAGCATAACAAATAGAGTTAGGAATTGTTGTAACGCATATGAAGGGTTCCCATTTAAAACATTTAGTTGTTACTTCTTCTCACCTCTTTCTTGATACATTGGACTTGTGTGCTGTCAGCTTCTGGCTTATGAACCTGAAGACGCAACCTTCTTGAAGCCTCACCCTGCATTACAAACTTCTCAGCACAACCAGGGGCTTGTGCCCGTCGTGTCCTAATCTTAATTCCTGTTTCAGATACATCACTGATCTTGTTGCATGTGCTGAGAATATTATGTGGCTCGTGTGGGATCTGTTCTGGCGTTTGTTGCACTAACTCGTTTCTCTCTGGAAGCTCATAAGGAACGTCAATAAAAGACTCCAAGAACTTGTTCATCTGTTCATTGGCCTCGTTTGTACCATACTGAGTCTGAATGTTATCCCCATTGTGGTGTTTGAACACTTCGCTTGACCCAGATTGAAAACCACTGAAAGAGGATACAAACTCTGATTGAACCTGAGAGTGCAACGGAGAGAACAACTTTTGATCCATTGAATCAAACTCCATATATGAGAGCCAATCGATATCTTCAAGCTGTTAAGCAAAATAAAGTTTGTAAGTTTTACAAATACTGTTTCCTGTAATGAAAAAGATTGTATTTTGTTCATCCTTACTCCAGTAGTTGTAGCCTCAGCTGCAGAGTTTTCACTACGACATTCACTAGAGACAAGAAGTGACGATTCCGCGACATCAGAAGGCTTTGTGTCTTCGGTTTTAGGGAAAACAAGAGATACCTCAGACATCTCAACCTCAGATTTCATCTCATCCACAACAGTTGGAGACGAGACCGCTGGTTCAACTTCACATGACTTTGAATCTTCTGGTACATCTCCGTTCACAATATCTTGCTTCTTAAACAACTTGCAAATAACAAATGGATTCTGCAAACAAAAACAACCCAAGAACCAAAATCAGAAACTCGGAACACACAAGTAAAAACAGAGCATTTACTCAAAAGTTGGTTTTACCTGGCCAGACTTAGTTCCATCAAGATCTTTCTCGGTTGCGCGATACTCATGCATAATCCAACAGGTTCGTGTACCCTTAGGAGCACGACCTGTATAAAACACTAGAGTCCTCTTAACACCTATAATCTTAGTCTTCCCTGATTTGATCTTACGGTCTTTTCCCGTCGCCTTCCAGTAACCAGCCACAGTAGCTCGATTCATCCTACTTCCACTCGGATACTTCCGATCCAATGGACAGAAGAAGAGCCACTCTGAATCTGTTGTCTTCACCACAGAGAAATCTGCAAACACAACAGCACAAAACCAAAGAAAAATATAAATCTTTACTCAATTTCACTGATTCCACTACCTGAAGGCTAAGCAAGTAAACTTATTTCCAAAATTAAACCTCAACAACAGAGCTAAAGACCATCAAGATCGATTTGGATAATACTTTGGAGAGAGGATAAAGAAGTGAGAATATACCAGGCAAATCCCAAGGCTCCCATTTGCAGATATCAACCTCACGGATGACTCTGACATCGTTATCGTGACCGTTGATCTTGAGCCGGAGATAGTACCGTACTAACTCTTCATCCGTCGGACTAAATCTGAACCCCACAGGTAGTGAAGCAAGAGACAATACATCTATATCTTCTTTCATACGTTTTTAAACTTCGAGAAGACAAAGAAAATTAGCAAAAAAAATTCGAGTTCAGGTAAAAAAAGAAAGAAAAAAAAGGATCAGAGTTGAGATTCAAAAGGTATCGAGAAAAAAAAAAACCAGATTCCAGAATTTTTGATCAGATAAGGGAAAAAAAAAAGAACCCTAGAATTTGTTAAAGTGACGATGAAGGAAGGAGGTGTGTGACACGATTTGGCTAGAGACAAGAGAGTTATCAAAGAAACAGTGTTGTGTCTACTACTACAGGCGCACCCCTGCTTCCCAGAAACATCAAAACCCACGTTCCTTACGCAAAGAGAAAAAAATATTAATACCGTTTTTGCCCCTGAAACAGAGGAGGTAAAAGTAGTGATGTTAGCATGTGGAAGTAGGGTTAAATAAGTAAAGTGAGATTACGTGAAAGAGAAAGATGTCAGTTGATGAATTGTACACTCACACGTGGATGAGGTAAAGGAACTTGTATGGAAGTTTCTTTCTTTTTGGGGTTAAACCTGAACTGCTAGTAGTTTAGTAATAAAACAAACATAAACACTGTATTTTAATAATTACTACTATCAATTGCCAAATATACACAAGTGGCCAGCCCATTTTACTAACAGAGCTTGTTATTTAAGCCCAACAAGAGTTATATACAACCAAAATGATTTTCAATACAGAGACCAAAAAGTCTACTATTCCTTAATCCTTATACTGTCCACCCAGATGACAAAAAAAAAATAAAAAAAAATATACTGTCCACCCAAAGTTAAAATTGATTGGAGACTCGATGAGAGCAGCAGTCCCAAGGAATCAGACATGTACCAAGTTCGATGATGTTGTGCAAGAGAACAAATATTTGAGAAACTAGAAAGGTAAAAAAAAAACTACAAAATAAAAAGAAAAAAAAAACTTCTTTTGCAGAATCATGACATGATATATTGACATGAGCAGATCCAACTATGGTTTTTTTTTCTTTGAACAACATTTTCTTAATTTTGGGTCAAATATTGCCGGCTTCTTAAACTTTGTTATGACTTCCACAATTGAGAACTTGCATAAACTTCTATTGGTTCCTCTTCCTAATTGCTTACAAACACGCACGACCACGTTATTAGTGTTTGCGAGTTACAAACGTCAGTTTTTCTTATTTCAAATAAAAAGGCTTTTAAGGAGATCTCAAACTAGTACTATCACGAGTTGATGATATCACAATTTCATTTAACCGATGTGACTATGTCAGTGGATTATAATATATAACCAGACGTTATGCAAGTCCAACTGAAATTTAAAAATATTTCTTTAGTTTGTAACTGATATAGTTTTTTCTTAAGGAAGAAGGTTGTAAATAAAACATAGTATGGTCCATTTTCATGTGACTCATATGCGAATATAACAATTTTTATTCATTTAGCGACAGAGTGACTCTTTTGACGACACAGGTTCAACAACCATTGAACCTGAATCAATACAACTTTCAAGATTTTGTATGTTCTTCCATTAAACTAAACTCTCTGAATCCCTAACCATTGTCACTTATAAAACTACTAAACATTCTGAGCTAAGCTTCTAACCTCTGGCTCCTCCCCATCCGCGACTCCAACCGTACATTTCATCGAGTCAAACGTTAAATCAAGGAAGTACAACGAACAAACAAGAACGCAACAAGTTATGAACATTGGGATGGGACCAAAGATCCATAAGAACAAAGGCGATGAGAAGTAGAACGCTCTTAGTCCTAGCGACCAGAAGTAGCTACCACGATTAACCGTTGCAGCCACATAGTCTTGGTTTATCATGAGACCACCATTACCACGACCACCTGAAGAAACAGCCATGAGCTGTTTAAATGGGACATTGATGAGGATGCTTGCATGGCTGTAATAACGAATTGACTGGACGTTGAGGAGAAACGCGACTAGGAAACACACGAGGATCGCGAAGAACTTGAGTGAAAAGGCTAGGGCGCTTTTGTCACCAGACACTAACCAAACCGAACGCTCTACTGTACCGCTGGTCATTAGTACCGCGATTAGCGAACACAACATTATTGCGGTTGATGCCAATAGTGTTGACGCCATTATATTATTCCTTAGCGTTTGAACCGCTAAAACGCCGTTTTTGGATGAATCCTATTTTCATTAGTTGTATATGTAAATTTATTAGTACAAAAAAAAATCTGAAGATCCAATCAAACAAAGGATAAAAATGGTGGAGGAAACAATGTAATTTATTAACATTAAAAAAAAAAAATCCTAATATTACAAAGCATCTTTTTAGTGTCATTAGCTTTTCACACTTGAGGGCTCATTTATTTAGGAAATTTCTAGAATCTGACAATTACGTAAACAACTTTAAGTATAATTATGTTCACATATACTCTGAGAAAAGAAAAGATCTGAGAAACAAAAGGAAAAATATTTAGATACTTTTTCAATTTCACTTGTCAATTTGTTAAGTGCATGCATGATGAATATACTTATATACTCATATATCAAAGAAACCATATACTAATATTCTCAACCTCACATCCTCCAACTCATAAGGAACTTAAACCATTGAGAGGTTTATCTTTCCCTGAAAAATCTATGCGCATGCATACACTTATCTGTAAGAATTATCACATCTTATTCGATTTATATATTCATCTTTATCATTATGTAAAAATCAACACAATATATGCAATATGTATCATAACCACATACACATCAACACGTGATATGCACGATTTTCTACTTTGTTATCTCCAACAACCCTCAAAATATAACCAATGAGCTAAGTCTATGGAGAGATCTAGATGTATATGTGAAATAAGTTACAAAAGCAAAGAAGAAAAAGATGGAACCTCCATCATGGCTTGGACCCGAAGGCGGCGATTAAAGGCGTTGAGGCCAACGACGGTCGAAGAGGGACGGTTGATGATACGGTGGAGAAGCCATAGATGATAGAACAACATCAAACCAAGCCCTAAAGGCACAAGTGTGTAATCTAAATACTCACGCTTCATCTTCTTTGTTTAGATCGAGATTTTAATCGATCACAAGAAAGTATAAGAATTTTGAAGGAGAAGATTTTGATGAGAGAATCAAAGTGGAGTACGGGTCTAACGTGGAGCCTTCACGTATCTAATGCTCTCTTTAATTTGTTTTAGAGCTTCCCGGATTCTCAGCCGTTTCTTCTCACTCTCTCTAGACCTCTATTTATAGATTTGAGACTTTACATATAAAACGTGTTAATGTAATTAATTAATTTACTTGTATATATATATATATTTTACATAGAAATCTCCACTTTTAAAAGGCGAGCCCTAGCTGTTAAGTTTGGACCAGCCGTTGCCATTTGGCAAATTTTATTTTTTATCACAAATACCAAACATCTAATATACATTTAAAGTACAATTGGAAAATAAAATACACGTTATAGTTTAGCAAAAAAAAATTTAAAAAGTTAAGCAAAAAAATACACGTTATATATCGAGCATCGATTAACTGAAATAATATTGGAAATTTTAGTTGAAATTGTGAAACGACATTTACTATTGGATACAAAATTTACAACTATATTAAACAAAAAGTTCAGTTTCCAATTCACGGGAATTCCGATGCATGCACTGATAATTTATAAAGACTACATAATTTAGACAGTTGCGATATATTAATAAAAAAAAACGACAGATCATAGAATAATTTATTTTTACAAATCAAAGAAGAAAATTCGAAATTTACTAGCTAGTAGTAATATGATCACACTTTCTACCTAATTTAATATATATTTTATTATCTTTACTTATATAAACCTTATAGAACCTCTAAAATAGAGAAGAGACGTATTTTGAATTTTTGCTGTAAAGAAAAAAAAAAGATGTAGTTTTAAAAAGACCATAGTATTTTTTTATATATTCTTGTTGTTTCAAATGATCTCAAAATATTTTAAGAAAATTTTAGAAACTTTATTAATTATTAGTAATTGACTAATTTCGTAAACCATTGTAGGAAATTCTATAAAACAGAGTTTCTTTATTTGATAGTTCATCTTAATTAGTGGAAACAAGGTATTAATAATCTGAATTTTATAAAGTTACTCTATATTATTTAAAAAAATTAAAAGATTTATGCTGACCATTTGTAGTCAAAACTCAAAAGGATCATTAGTGAATTAGCCAAAAAAAAAGGCATGCGAAAGATGCTATGTAATTTTGTTTGTCAAACAACATACACTCCAAATATTTTTCTTTCAACAACTCACACCTCAAAAGCATGCGAACAGTTTTCTATAACTATTGAACTATTGCATAGCAAATATACCGATAGTATTATACTTTTATTATGACATAATTATGAAATAGTAATTAAAATTTGAACTTACAAACTTCATTGCAAAATGTGAAATTAAAATAACACTATAATCTAACTTAAAATACGAGAATGAGGTAAAAAATTATTTTGAATTATAAACCATTGATAAAATTCATAATTAAAATTCGATTCTGATAATAATATTAAACTTTTAGAATATATTTTAAAATAGTTAATTTCGGACCAGTAAAAAAGAAATGTTGCTTTTAATTGAAAAAGACCAAAAAAGGGAAAATTTGAGGAAAGTGGAAACCTTTTGAGACCACCTACGGCCCACTAGAGGCCCACTAACTATCTGTGACGTCCAACTTTTTATTTATTTCACAGCTGATTCGGCATCGGTATATTCCTCGAGTGTTCCCCACCACCACCACAGCGATGTTTCTATTTCTCTTATTTTTTAATTAACAATTCAATTTACAAAAATTCCAAAAAAAAACAAAAATATTGTGGGATCAAAAAATTTCCACGGCATAGAGAAAATGTAAGATTGCTTAATGCATCATCTCACGTAATAGTGAACACTTCCAAGTT
The DNA here is from genome assembly GCA_036452645.1 of Capsella bursa-pastoris. Classification (NCBI taxonomy): domain Eukaryota; kingdom Viridiplantae; phylum Streptophyta; class Magnoliopsida; order Brassicales; family Brassicaceae; genus Capsella; species Capsella bursa-pastoris. The sequence continues at coordinate 8,095,233 of CP144196.1, forward strand.
CCAAATTCTAAATTCCAATGGAAATGAGAAAACTAAGTTATTTGCAAATACTTTGTCACAAATAGTCTTGAAAAATTGTTTGTGATAGCTAAAATCACATAATACAGTTTTTTTTGTTTTTTTTTTCTTACTTTGAAGACAAATTTCTTTTAAAAGAATACAATTAAATTAGGTTATCTACTATGTGGTGCCACTTGCTAGAAGTAGAGCAGTTTACTTTATGTGTCACTCATTTGCATGTTCAACAAATACTACAACCCAAGTCTTCAAGATAAGAAGATCAGTCCTATGGGAGTGGTCTGTGTGTGAGACATGTTACCGTTACCATTACTAAAAGACTTTCGTTGACTTGTAATGAAAGACTCACATTAAAACCAGTCTTCTTGTTGTGTTATTTTCAAGTATTATAAAATTATTGGATCTGTCTCGAAGTAAGCATCCGTACTTGATTCACGTGGGTGTTTTTATCTTCGACTAGATCTTCGTCTAGGTTAACACTTGGTTATTATAAACATGATACATCAGTATTGTCTGCCTAAGCTCACTTATTTGAATTTTGAAGTGTTTAATAATATCATCCACTAAACATACTTAACCACTAGAAGAAATTTTAGATGAACAAAATTTCGATAACCATAAATGTTCCACCTGAAATGACGACTGACGAGTATCGTCGCCGTATAGTTCATTTATCGATTTTTTAAAACGGATTTAAAGCATGCCATCATTTTGACTTACCAAATAGAGTGATTTAATAAATTTCGCATTTGGGAAAATTTAATCTATGCTCTAAACCACCACTACTTGATTACAATTTTTTTATGTAATTCAGATAATTCTAAAGGTTTTCTAAACCCAAAAATTAATTTTAGGGTCCTGAAAAGCCATGTCAAATTATTCGAATCCCGGTGGTTAATGCTACTCGAACTTAGGTGGTAAAAATTATCTCCTTTTACCTCTAGATTAAGATTACTTAGTTTTTTTTTTTTAATAAATAATAAATCATTTGTTTTAAAAAATTTCAACATTCTAGTTTGTATGTAACTTTTTCAATTATTTCTTATACATTTCTCACTTGAAAATTTAAGTTTTCTAAAATTTTGTCACTCTATTGTTGCTTTTGTTTTCTGTTTTACACCAGTTGACAAAATTTTGGTCGGTGTAACTGTTACTTCGGTGAAAAAGTCTTTTAAAGCTATAAAATTTGCAAATGGGCTTTTTAACTAAGCCCAAATCAAGTCAACGTCCAAAAAAGTCAAAACTTTATGGTTAGTTGGAAAAAAGAGGATGTGAAGGAGCAAAGAAGACGGATGAAGTTAGGTTGGCCAAAGTCATCGCACTCTCTCCATTACCGTTTCTCCTTTTATCTCGTTTTTTCCACGAAAATTAATTAAATAATGATTGTTGGTAAATTTAATGTTGCTAATCCCATTTAATAATAACTAACACAAACTCAATAATAACCATATTTACCAAGGAAATTTAAAATCTTAAATCTTCAAATATCACATTAAGAGAACTTTTTTAAAATTTTAAATAGGTGAAATTTGGGTGGGGTATTTTGTAATTTTTTGCCGCGTGGATTTAAAAATATAACCATTGGATAAATGACACGTGATTATTTTATTTATTATCATTCTCTTTTCGCAATAAACGACAAAACAAAAATAGACGAATTAATTAAGTACACTAACACCGTTAGTTAACGGAGTTAGATCATATTATCCGTTAGAAGACAGTGTTAGTTTTCTAATCTATAAATATCTTCATCTTCTTCCTCCCTCACTTTGTTCTTCTTCCTTCATCTTAGCTTTCATTTCTCTCTCTCTCTCTCGAAGAGTCAAAATTAGGGTTTCGTTGCAGTATCTTCTCTCTATCCAGGTATCTCTCTTTCTCCTTTCTCTTCCTTTTGTGTGTATTTGCTTTTGAAACTTGTAATTACATGGAGAATCTTCTTCATTCCACAGTCGGATCTGGTAGCTACTTGTTGCAGCTTAACAATTACGTTTACCTATATGTTTGTAGAGATTGGCTATAATGGAGTCTGTAGCTTAACACATCTGGAGTCTAATTGTGTTTAATTCAAATTTTGCTTAAAGTAGATTCCGAGATTAATTTCTCTTGCAGACGAAATTTTCAATGTGATATTGAAAGAGGTTGTGAAGTAGAGGAATTGATTAGCTTTAATTGTGGAGTGATCTCAGATTTTCAAATTTTTGCTTACCATTTGTGTGATGATATTGATGGTTTCTTCGGCTTTTTGTTGGGTTCTGCAGAGTGATAAAGGTTGTGTGTGGAGCTTTTTTCAGAAATCACAGAGACTTGCTTTTGAAAGATGGAGGTATTTGGAAAATCTCCCATGGTTACATCTGCCAATGTTATTTACTTGTCTGCAATTCTGGGTCGCGATTGCGATGGACCCATCCAGTGTCACAAATGTGATTGGAAATGTGAGAATGAAATTGTTTGTGGGAATATGTACCGCTGCAAACTAACTGGGCTGACTCATGTCTGCGACAAGAACTGTAACCAGCGGATTCTCTATGATAATCATAGCTCTTTGTGCCGTGCCAGCGGCCGGATTTTCCCTCTCTCATCGGTTGAGGAGCAGGCTGTGAAAGGAGTCCGGAGGAAGCTTGATGCTGAGAGTCATCCTTCTGAGAGCTGTTCGTTTAAGCGTCGTCGTCGTGATGCCCAGTTCAGTGCTTCTCCCTTCGAGAGGTCTTTCTCTGCTGTGAGCCCCATCTGCACCCCAGCTGGAGACGGGATGGATTTGAGTTAGATCCATGCTGATCTCCTCAATATTCCAGAGACTGAGAGGCTCTTTATCTTAAGTAGAATATAACTTCCCTTTCCCTTTCTTCTGAACAACTATGGATAAGAGACATTGTGCTTATTGCTCCAGCAGGGGGATCTAGGCATCCTCCCTGCTTTAAAGAGAGCTTTATCTTAGTATTGTGAACTTTATGTAGTACTTATGTAGGAGAGACTTTATAATTCTAATGCTTTATTCTGGACCTTATTACTGTTGCATTTAGGTGTAATAGAATAGCAAACTTGCTTATTCTTCTTGGTGATGTTTGGTATCTATTCTGGTGCTTCTTTGGTCTTTCCTTGTGATTGGATACAACATTTAGGCAGGTTTTTATTCAGCTATGTATCTTGTTTTGGTTACCATCGACTTTTAGCGCCCTATCATTACGCACCATGGGTGATTCTGTAAGTGTGCTGCTGCAGGGTTATACACTCTGAAGATACAGGATATTTTCTGGTTTTGTTATCCTGCAGGAACATCCTTTCTGATCGGAACCTAATTCTAACAAATTTCGTGTTCTATCCAACTTTCCTTTCCTTGATTGATGAGTATTTGGGGTTCTGAAGATGTTTTCTGTTTGTGCAGGTTTCAAATGTTGCAATTACGGAGTGTTTCATTGTGTTTCTTTTGTGTACACTGAGTTGACTGTTTGATTTATTTTTATTTTTTTAATCAAAGAATAAATCGAGTCTAACAGATGGAAGTTTAAACCTTACTTTGCAGGTCCTCTTGTGTTTGTGCTCAGCAGGAAACAACACATTTGGTTTAATTCATTGGCTGCATAAGCGGATACTCAATTGTGAGAGGAAGGACGCCCGTGGAATAGATATGAGCTACCCAACGAGCATGTGGTCAGCCAACTGTGTTCAAAAGTATCAGCTACACATGGTATTTATGTGACATGATATTTACGGAATTGTTACCCTTCGTTTTCTGTTTAATCTTGAGCTCACAACTTCATGTTTGTTATCTTCTGCCATGTAAATTAGTCGTGATAACCATAGACTCTTGTATTTGAGGTTCTGATATTTTTGTAATATCTCTGACCAGGTACACTATCTTTGAAATGCTAAAGTGTCTGTTGAAGATATTATATCTGGCCTGGATGGAATCTGAGCTCTTATTTTTGCTCTCACCTAAATCGGAGTCTTGGTAAGTCATAGCGTACTTACAACCTCCTCGTTTCCTAGCTATTTGTTGTAGTCCTAAGCTACCTTAAAAATAATCTTAAAAATAAGAAAAAAAAACCATGTAGTCTTCATTTAGAATATTATTTCTAAGTTTGCAGCAACTTGAGGGCTTTGTAAAACATCTTTAATTGTTTGCCTCAAATTGTTTGTTTCAACGTGGATTTAATGCAATAGTTTAGCTGACACAAAATGTAAATGTCTAGGTAATCATATAGTATCCTGGGATCATGGAAGATTCTCTTCTGAAGAAGAAGCAAAGTATCAGATTTTGACTCAGCCGCTACGATAAGATAAATGGTACGGGAATACTTCTCCCTAATAGCTAATGATAGTAACAATCACTATTTTATTGTACTTTTGTTGATTCTTTCCACCACTATTCATTATTGAATTCGTTTTTTCTTTAAAGTACTTTTACGATGATATTTGGTTACTTATTACATAACTTTTATCAACTCAATTGTCAAGGAATTTGGATCTGAATTAAGCTTTTTACTTTAATTTGGTTTGAAAAGAAATTAGTGTGGATTCTCTTACATGATACATCGTTTCATTAGTTTTCTATTATAATATAATAAACGGATCAAAACTGGTCGGGGAAGTAAGGCAAAGAATTTTCTTGTCGGAGAGGCCAGTGTTCTAAGAGTAATGCTAAACCCTAACTTATTGTCTTGCGGGTTGAAGCTCTCTAAAGCAACTTCACCGCTTCAACATCCCTCTACATTTTATTTGTTATAAACCCTGCTCCATGAACCTCCCAGCCAAATTCATAATTCTAAAAACTTAAATGTAATGGGAAAACCACCAATGGTTCTCATTGCTGTTCTTTTTTATGTTTCTCTACTGTTTTCTGTTTCTTATGCATCCACTTTTGTCATCACAAATAACTGCCCCTTTACTATATGGCCCGGAACTCTTGCAGGCTCTGGCACCCAGGCACTACCCACGACAGGTTTCAGGCTTGATGTGGGACAGTCTGTGAGGATTCCATCGGCTCTAGGCTGGTCAGGTCGGATATGGGGTAGGACCGGTTGCAACTTTGATGCTAATGGCATGGGAAAATGTATGACGGGAGACTGCGGCGGTAAGCTGGAGTGTGCCGGTAATGGTGCTGCTCCGCCGACATCACTATTTGAGATCACACTTGGTCACGGTTCTGATGACAAAGATTTCTACGATATCAGTCTTGTTGATGGGTATAATCTTCCCATAGTTGCTCTCCCAACAGGTGGTGGCCTAGTTGGAGCTTGTAATGCTACAGGATGTGTTGCTGATGTCAACATTAGCTGTCCAAAGGAGCTTCAAGTGATGGGAGAGGAAGAGGCACAGAGAGGAGGAGTTGTTGCATGCAAGAGCGCTTGTGAGGCCTTTGGGTTGGACCAGTACTGTTGCAGCGGTCAGTTTGCTAACCCGACCACATGCCGACCATCACCATACTCTTCCATCTTCAAGAGAGCCTGTCCCAGAGCTTATAGCTATGCCTTTGATGATGGAACTAGTACTTTCACTTGTAAGGCTTCTGAATATGCCATTATCTTCTGTCCTGGTAGGTATGAAATCATATGCCTTTTTCACTTTTCAGTTTGTTACAATGCTCTCTGCAACTTTTCAAAGAAAAGTATTTGCAGATTCTAATTGATTATTATCCCCATCCAGGGTAAAAAGACCGGACAGCCAAAGCTCAGATCCTCCCAGCCCGCCTCAGAATCAGTTCGGGCAACCTGTGGTTCTTCCACCTCCGAATCAGTACGGTCAACCTATGGCTCCACCAACATATGGTCAACCAATGGCTCCACCCACGTATGGTCAACCAATGGCTCCTCCCACCCAGAATCAATACAATCAGCCTGTGGCTCCACCAACTCAAAATCAGTACGGTCCACCTATGGCTCCTCTCACTCAGAACCCACCTGGACCAAACGAGGAATCAATGACTCCCCCACCTCAAAATCAAAATAGGAATGGGCAGTTCATGCCTCCCTCTGGGAACCAAGTTCCAAACGAACAGTATATGAATCCCCCAATTCAGGATCAGAGTCAAAGAGACACTCAATCCTCATCCGATATTCTTCGACCTTACCCTGTCTTGTTGCTTCTTGGTTTCAGTCTTACTGCTTTGAGGCAATCAGGCACGACATGAATCGTCAATATTTTTCATTTTTAATGCGATGTGGTGATACATAACCTCATAGATCCTGAGCGTCATTATCAAAGTCTCCACAAAAAATTCTGAGCTTCATTATTCAAATAGTTTGCCTTGAAATGTCTGTACTGGCTTCAAAACTCGTACATGTAAAACTACTCTATTTGACGTATATAATGTTGTCCCACCTGAATAAATGAAATGTCAAGTTTAAAAAAAAAGTGGGAGAAATCAAAATCATAACTCATTTCTTGGCTTTTGGCTTCTTAGGAGCAGAACTTTTAGCCTTTTTTGCTGGTGTCTGCTTCTCTTTAGATGGTCTTCCTCTCTTTTTGCCTAAAACCTGCAAAGATTCCACATGAAACAATTATTCTTTCACTGAGGGATTTTATATCAATTTCTTAGGGGGAAATTCTGAGTTTTGTTATCATACAGTTTCGTCTTTTGCTTTGGCTTTGGTTTTGGCTTTTGTGTTGGTTTCTTCCTCTGCGCCACCACTTTGATCAGTTGGCTTTGAAGCATTCTTGGTGTTTTTGTTATTTTCATCATCTGATTCGAATGAAAATCCCTCCAGAGTGCCTAAATGGGTCAGAAAAAATTAGCCGGATAAACAATCATCTTCGTAAAATCAGTTTACTAAATCGAGAATTGTGCTACAAGAAGACAAGATAGCAATAAATAATGTCTTTACACACTAAACAGAGACAGAGAAATCAAGCTGACCTTCGACCATTGTTTCTGCCTCGTACACATTAGATTGTGGTGTCAGCTGTATGAAGTCATTCATAATAGATTCAATCTGACAAGAAAGCATATAATGCAAAAATTAGGGTATCCTTATGATTTATGTTTTAGTTTCTCAACCAACTCCTAAAATTTAACTTAGCAAAATTTTAGGGTGCACACAGAGTCGAGATCTAAGAAAAAAACTTAAGATGGTTGAAACAAGGAAGCACGATAGAAATTACCAACCTTTGCCTCTGTCTGACTTACGTTAACCTGAAATACAAGATCGTTGGTGTGAATAATTGTATACCAAAAAGTGAGTGTCCTTATAATACAAAAAGGTAAAAGAAAACAAAAAACGTACTACACAAAATGTTCTAGATGGAATGATTGTTGATTTATATATAGTTCCTGAAACATGAAATGAAAAAGTGTTAGTAAAGAGACTCCAGTCATGAACTAATTCTGTTACCTGTTCCTTGTAACCGAATTTGCTCTGTTACATTCAATAGGCATCGCTAATTCTGCTACATAATTTGCTAATAAAAAGAGAGAGAGAGAGAGAGTGAAGCCAGTTAATATATATTTGAGGGAACGTGCCTTTTAAGTCCATGTACATGTCCCCAGTGGTGTCTGAAACAACCACGCGTCCAACAGCCCCCATGTCTCCACTTAAATCTATCGAGTCACCTTCACATTCAACGAGTACCTGTAAATATAGTTCATTGTTTTTTATCAGCTTTATCAAAAAATAAATTCTAAAAGTTGATGTAGTTTTGGCATTTCCAAAACAAGAAGTGTCACAGCTTCCATAACAATGATATATAAACATAGAGTGTAAAACCATGTGCAAAGAAACACACTTGTATTTACCTTTGTACGATTCACCTTCTCAGAAAGTACCAATGGTAATCTTGAACTTGAGCCCTGGAATTTGTAAATCTGGTCATAAGGAAGAAACAGAGAAGAAATAACAATAATGGTCCTAGCACAAGGTCCTTACAGAAGGCTTGATATTCTTATCCGTTATTACTTCCTCGGCTATTATGGCATCTGTATCTGTATCTTTATCTGCATGAGCGAAGGACCGTTACATTGCTTTAGACGAATCCTGAACTCACAAAACTTTGTTACAAGTCCTACCTTCAGTTTTCAAAATTTCTTGTGAACTATTTTCAATCTTAGGTGTCTTGCAACTACTTTTTGGCTTTTTTTTTTGGAGATTTTTCCTTTGAAGCCTTCTTAAGTACAGGTTCTCCCTCTTCAGCTTCATGAACAAGATCCACATCCTTTTCAATTGGCACAGTCACTTCCTGCTTGGTCGGACCACTGGAGGATGGTTCAGAATCAGATGAGACAAGCATCACAGAATCATTGTCTCCCTGCTAAAGAGAATAAGAAGCAGTCTTATCACAAGTTCTCAACACCATACCAACTTAAGAATTAGCACTTCTACACCCCTTTGATACTATATTTCGTTAATTGAAAAGATCCATGCAAACAACAAACCCTCACTAAGACAAGTAGAGTGAGGACAAGATAACCTACTAAGTTCCATCATCGTTCATAGAATTGGAAAACCTGCTCTAAGGAAAGTTTAAAACAATCTTGACAATACAATTCATTTATCAAACAGGGACATCCTAACAAGAAAATCTCAAATCAGAATAACTACCCACTAAAGCAAACAGAAGCAATAAAAGTTTCTTACTTGAGCATCCTTATGCATGCTAGAGAGTTTTTCACCGTTAACTTTGTTTCCATTCTGCTTCCCTGCAAATCACTCTCCAGTCAAAAGCATCCTTTTCATAGCTCAACAGATAAACAATACTCCCTATAAAATAGATATACATGCTCTCTCTCTCTCTCAAGAAAGAAGACCTATAATGTGTTGTATCTAATCTCAATAGCAAAAAGAAAACACAGTTTTGGTGCATCATTGTCCATACCTTCAAGGTTAAGACTAACATCTGCTTTCTTCTTTCTAGAAAACACCTGCTCGATACTCACTTGCTTCGTCACAACCTTAGTTTTGGATTTCTTCCTAGACGAAGACTCCACGGATTCTTTCTCAAGAATCACAATGTCATCACAGTCATCAGGCACCAGGAGAGACGAAATGGATTCAGATTCCCTATAAGGACTATCATCTGGAGATGATTTAGATAGTGATGACAGTGACAACAATGAAGTAGTTGTAGGTGCCTGCGTAACAAAAGCATCCAATTTTTCAATTGTGATATACTGTAAAAAATACCAAAACAAATTATTCAAATTAGGAACCAGATTGAATCTGAAACCTCGTAAGAGCGAAGCCAATCGGGAGATCCCTCTCTGGAGCTGCTGCTCATAATTTCAACTTCAAAACAACAATCCAAGCTTCTTCCCAACTTCAATCTCCACTCAATTGGAACAAAATCAGCTCCTAGATACAGGCAACAATTTGCAAATCAAAAACCCTAAAAGAGACCTTAAAAGCCATAGATTCGATGAAATCTCCCATGAAATCGAAGCTCACCTGACGAAGAAGAAGAAGGAGACAAAATTGAGTGATCAACGGATCCAATGACGTTGAACTCCCGCGACGAGATCTAAAAAAGGAATCTGAATTGACTGAGAGAAGAAGCAAAGGTTTCGCCGGCGGCGAGATTGAAGTTTGTGTGAAAGACGCGGGAAGAAGATTAGGCACAAAAACTGCTTGTTAGCGTTTCCAAAGTGCTTTGTTCGCAATGGTACAAGACTATTGCCTAAAGCCCAATAAGCCTAAAGATTGATGTAATAGGTCCAATAAACTAATCTAAAAGCATATTATGGGCTTATAATAAGGCCCAATAAGATATCGTAGAAACTAGAAACACGGAAACGGCAAAAGGAGGGAGATAAGGAGGAGGAGGAAGAAAGAAGAAAAGTGTGACAAAAGAAAGAAAACAAAAAAACAAAAATGGGGAAAGACGGAGGAGACAAGGTGCGAGAAACAATGGCGGTGATGAGCTTAATGAAGGATCAACAGAATCCAATTCAACAGTTCCAAATCAAATTCAAGGAGATTGAGACTGGTTTCAAATCATGGTTGTCAAAACAGAAGTTACCAGTGGAAGCCGCCGTAGTCACCGCCATGGGAGGTGTTCAGGGAGCTTTTATCGGTGGTTTAATGGGTACTCTTTCCCCTGAAATGCCTCAAGCTGGTGTTGACCCTCAAGCTATGGCTTCGTTAAAGCAAACTCAGGTTTTCTAAACCTCCATTAAACCCTAATTTTGGTTTATGCCATTTTCAACCATTTAAGGTTGTGAACTTTTGTTGTAGGCTCTTGTTGGTGGACCTTTGGTTCAAGCTCGGAACTTTGCTGCTATAACTGGTGTTAATGCTGGTATAGCTTGTGTTATGAAAAGGATTAGAGGCAAGGAGGATTTAGAATCTGCGTAAGTTTTCATTTTGGTGTTTTTAGAATTTTGAGATGAATCTAAACCTGTATGGAGCTGTAGCTATCACTAAAGTTTGTATTGTGTGTGTGTGTTTGTAAGTTGTTGTTTCTTGATTATATTATTTCCATCAGTGATCTAGGACTGAATGAATCTTAGAATTCAATTTTGGACCTCATGTTAGAGACAATTAGTGTCTGCAACTAGTGTTTATGTTTTCAACTTAGTTACAGGTCCTAATCAGTCTCTATCACAGGATTGATTCCATGACTGGGGAAAAAATATGACTTTGCTTGTTTTTTTCATTTTTTGATCGGTTTATTGCTTCACAGTACAATCTCATATCGAATCAGTTTGTTATGATTCATTATGTTGTTGTAAGTGATTCACTGTTTCTGTGTTGGGTGTTTATATTTGAAACAACATTAACTCAAATCTTTGATGTGTGATGATGATTCACAGTGGCTTATTTGTTTGTTAAAACTCGGGTGGAAAGAGTGATGACTTTGAATTGTGCAGTGTGGTCGCAGCATTCGGATCAGGGGTTGCATATTCTTTGGTGAGTGCAGGATTACAAGGTCAACCTATGAATGCAATCACCACTGCCGCTGGTTTCGCTCTGTTCCAAGGAGTATTCTTTAAGGTTAGTGATCTTTTATTTATAGGAGATTATGGTCTTCTTGAAAGTAGATATGCATGTCATTAATCATCAGTTTATATTCTCTTCTTTTCGTTCTTGTTCAGTTGGGTCAAAGGTTCTCTAAACCAAGCGTTGAAGATCCATTTTACACCCGGGGCAGATCTATGTTATTGAAACTTGGTCTTGAGAAGTATGAGAAAAACTTCAAGAAGGGTTTATTAGCAGACCCAACTCTGCCATTGCTCACTGATAGGTATTACACTGTTTTAAGCTTCTGAGATTTCGTTTATGTATCAACTTAAAAAAAAGCAAAACTGTCTTATATTGGAATCATCTTATGCCCCTCAAAACTCTGTTTGTGTGTCTAGTGCGCTAAAAGACGCGAGCATCCCGCCTGGACCAAGGCTACTGATACTCGATCACATCCAAAGGTTCGAATACAACTTCGAATACAACTTCCCTCTCTATTTTCAGTGACATGAATATGTGAAATCAATGAAAGTGACATCGAATGTGGTGATTATACAGGGACCCTGAGCTGAAGGGCAAACGGGGTCGTGGTTGTGACTAGAGAGCCTCTGCTTGTCTTCGGCAGTATCTTTATCTTTGTAAGATGATGTTATAAGGATCTCAAGCACTATTATTATTAATCATTATTGGCTGATGTTGTTAGCTATATGTTTGATTCGATTACACGAACTTATCATGTTAGATTTCTTATAACGAAAAACCACTCGATAATCATAAAACTGATGATATAAAGCATCAAATATATTCTTCAAATGATATGCCTGAACTGTATTACTCTTGAAACTTAGGCATTACTATATAGTGGAACCTCTTCACCTTCAATGTGGATGCGAAAGAAGCATATCCCTATATGAAAGATGCAAATCCTTACATCCAAGCAACTCCACTTATTTACCTTCATTATGGATTACGAAAGTTGCAAGTCCCTATAAGATCTTGCTCATGTTGAATCTCTTGCTACTTAAATTATAGTGTTGGTATAATGAAACGTCATTGTAAGTCTTTTTCACATTTCCTTGTGCTTAATGACTATGTTAATTAAGTAACATATTTTCACTAAAGTAATCAGCCAAAAAATCATGTAATAAACAATATGAAATGTCATTGTCGTCGGTGGCTCATGAGATATTTTGTCATTGTGCTCTAAAGAAAAATTGTAATGTGCTTGGCTATTGCATATGCTTTCCCTTATATTCATGACATTTTCTTTATAAAGTTGGTTCAGGCAAGTTAGCATATACATATAATAATGTTTTCAAGAAAAAAATAATATGAATTAGATAAACAACCACAAGTAGTTTCTCATAATATTTTGAGTTGTTGAAACCATGACCATCCTAAGTTTTCGTAAAAATACTAATTGTTAAATTCCTAAAGTTTTCGTAAAAATAATAATTGTTAAATTTTCCTAATAATGATCTCTTTCATCATTAAAATCTTTCGGATTGTAATTTTGTTTTCTATAATAATTATGTTAGGTATCACATCGACATCTAAAACTATTGATATAATAAACACATAGTCATGAAAATGACTCGCAATGAAGGCCATGTAGATGTGAGGTCATATGTCATACATACATATATGGGACTTGTTCATTTGCCTACGAATTAGCATATATATATATCCTCTCTTTTAGGTTTTGCTTTCAATATTTTTTCTTTTCTAGTAAAGATCACATTTAGTTTCACAAATCCCATAGGTCGCCAAATCTTTTTGAATAAAGACACATTGTTTTTATTCAAGATTAGTTAAAAACTTCGAGACTCACTGTCAAAGCTCGATCCCTCTTCTTTTTTTAGTAATTATCTTTTTAGCAAACTACAGTTGTGATAGTTATATTATATTTTTCTTACGATTGGGTATTAGAGAAAAAAAAAGCACAAAATGAAGAAGAAAAGCAAATACTTTTAAAAAATCTTAAAAGAAATTTAGAGGTCTTTAATTTTGTTTATTTGAATATTTTCAAATAAAAGGTAATTCTAGCATCTTTTGCTTTACCTATAAAACAATTTTTCAATCCATCACTTTTTTCAGACAACAAAGATTTGTTTTTTCAGATTTAACATTGAATATGATCGGTATAGACAAATCGATATGTGTTTGATCAACTATATTGATTTTCCAAGGAAAATTCGAGTTTACAATAACAAAAAAGAAAAAAAGAAAAAACTATACAAAATGGTATTGATATGAACCAAGTTGGAAGATACATCATGCATCCACAATCCAACAATTCTAAGAACCTGTCCATTACACAAACATATCTATCTGTCTAGGGTGAGGCGGAGTCTGAGTCAGAAGAAGAGAGACGAGAGAGCTCGTTCATGAGCAAGATGATGCGAGAGTGGTAATCACGAGCCTGCTCTAAAGATTCAGCTTCAAGCTCGGCTAGCTGAGAGCAAAGATGCTCCTCGGCCTCCTCTGCCACCTGCGTCCGCCTCCAAAGCTGCAACATCTCTTTCTTCATCTCCTCCACTTCTTTTTCCATCTCTACGTTCTTTCTTCGCAGCTCCTCCACCTCGGAAGCTGCACCAACCTTCACATTGTTTCCTCCTTTCCCCATTTTTATGCTTTTGATGATTTCTTTGTTTTTTGTTGTTGTTGTTCTTCTTCTTGTTTTGGTATGTTGAGTGTTCCTTATATAGACTTCTTTACGACCGTGGCTTTTTGGTGGGTACATGTATTGGTATCTCTTGTTTTTCGTTCTTATTTATGGTTAAGTTATTTCTTTCCTCTAGAACATTTTCTTTTTAATTGTTAATTATAGCTTTAGGGTAAATGGGTAATGAATCTTATTCTATTTCTTATTTTCATATGTGCTTACTGACTATGTTAATCAAAAGAAACTTTAACACAAGAATAATTAATACTCTAAAGATCCTACCAACAAGAAAAAAAAAAGAAAAATTAATACTCTAAGATAATTTAATAAATTATATGAAATGTCATTGATCGAGTGGGTCGTGAGTGGTCATTGTGTTTTCATCATTAAAAAACAAAGAAAGTAAAACTTGTAGTGTTTTGGATTTAACGATGATTTAACTTCTCCATGTGTCTTCATGACGTTCTCTATTTTCTTTTAAGAGTTTACAATTAAAAAGTAAAAATTACAGCTATGAATTTAAGAGAGAAAGGGACAAGATTAAACATAACTTTGGTTATACATTATATATACACAAGAGATTAAACATTCAAAAACTTTACTTGTATGAATTAAGAACCTAATTTGTTTACATATAAATCTATTTCGAAAACGTTAGGTATCACATCGACATTTAGCCCAATCGATATAAATGCATATTCATGAAAATAACTCCCAAGGCATGTGATGTGATCCGCCAAATATCATATAGTTTGGGGATCTTTGAGTTTAGATATTTCCAACGAATCAGGTAACTATCACATTAGCTAGCTCCACCATCCCTTTGGTCGCCGAATCTTTTGAATAAAGACACATTTTTCTCCGACATAAGAAAAGAAAGAACAAAAAAATTTCAACCTTCATGCCATGAGCTCATTAAAAGAAAAAAAAAACTGTTACAAAATAAATAAATTGCATATATTAAATTTATATTTTAATCGAAATAATATTTATATTTAAAAGTATAACAATATGTCATGTCAACAATGAAATATAAAATCAAACCGAAATGTAGTTTTTTTAAATAAAAATTCTATAGAATTTGTTTCCTTCATTTTTTTTTCTCTTTTTTAAATAAAAAATGACATGATCGACATATTGATTAATTACGAGGAAATGAACAAAAGTTGCTGTATTTTTCTTTGAACAAACACCAATTTTTTTCTTTTTCAATTTAACTATACTCTAAACAAAATTAGAGTTTTGCAAACCCAAAAAATTGAATATCTTTTGCTTTGTTTTCAAAGACTTTTTCTCATATGTCACCTTTTTCCAACAATTTCAGTTTCAAAAGACTAGTTTCCATTTCAACCCCCTTAATCACATTATAATATTTTCTTTTAATTTGTGTGATTTTTACATAGAACTTCCGAAAAGATCAACATAAATCTACATATCGGAAGATACATCCAACAACATAAATCTAAAGTCTAAACAAGTAAACAGAAACCTATCTCTATCTATTCCTACGGAGAGGCTGACTCGGAAGAAGAGAGACGAGTAAGCTCGTTCACGAGAAAGATGATACGAGAGTGGTAGTCACGAGCCTGGTCTAAAGATTCAGCTTCAAGCTCAGCTAGCTGAGAGCAGAGACGCTCCTCAGCCTCTTCCGCCACCTGAGTCCGTCGCCACAGTTGCAACATCTCTTTCCTCATCTCCTCCACCGCCTTTTCCATCTCTCCGTTCTTCCTCCGTAGCTCCTCCACCTCTGAAGCCGACACCGTCACATAGTTTCCTCCTTTCCCCATTTTAAGGTTTTTCTTGAAAAGACTTTTTTTTTTCTTTCTTTGTGTCTTTTTGAGTTTTGTTTTGTTTTGCTTTTGTGTTCTGTTTTTGGTTCTTGAAACGTTCTTTATTAATAGACTGAGGTTTGGTTTGGTATACATATGTCTAGGTTCAATGTATCTTATATTTTCTTGTTCTCCTTTTTAAAAAAATTTCTGGTGGGATTTTTTTCCTTCCTCTAGAACATTTTTTTTTTTGAAAATTTATATTCCGATATTGACGTTGGACCAATTACAGTTGTTTTATTGGATAGTGACAATATGTATTTAGAGAAGAGATTTAAAAAAGAAGTTTACAAATCTCATATATATATATAAATTTATTGATTGATTGAGTTATAATTATAGTTATTTCAAGATACATATGGCAAAAATTGTAGTAAAATGAATGTTTAAATTAATTTTCTTTTGTTTGAAAATAGAGTATTTATAATTATACACTGAGTATTTAAATAAATGACAATAGATTTTTTTGGCTAATGAAGATAATGGATTATAACTTATTTTGGATGATTACATGATTACTAGTGATGAATTTTTCATAACATGTTATTTATGTATGTATGTTGGTTTTATCCATATGATTTATCCACTATTTACCTACAATTTATTGTTAGGATTAAGATGTGCATTCATATACGACAACAATGCATGTTTGTATCCACCAACTCTTTATTGCATAACATAATTACATAACCATCCTTGCATTGGATTACATTATAACATAATATATCCACTAAATAAGTACATAACCATATTATTTTTTTCACTATTCATTGTGGGTCATCATCAATTCAGCGTTTAGAATTCCATATATATGTTTTTCAAGTTTTAAAGATTTGCGTATTGGTCAACTATTTGAGAAACAACAAATCAAAAGATTATTAATATGAATTTTCAGTAAAATAATAATACGTAACTTGTCGAGGTATAAATGTAAAATTAGAAGAATACGTAAGGAAAACTTTTATTTTAAAGTTCTGATTATATAGTTTCAATTCCATATCCATAAAAACTAATGTAAACACTTCTTGCGTTTTGCTATTGTATTTAGGTTGTTTGTTCCATATAGAATATGGAGAAAGCATTTTTTTCCACTAACATTTCTCTTAATTGGTCAAAAGGAATGTGGAAATCATTTTCTCAACTTTATCTTTTCCACTAATATATTCGGCCAAGAATAGCCATTAACTTCGAGCACAAAGCCCTTGTCGACGTAACCCACATTCCCACTTCGTTCTCTGAATTGGACATTAAGTTATATATCTCCCAAAGTCAAGGGCTGTCACGATTTATACAACTACTCTTGTATAGTTAAGATCGTTACGGCTTCGATGTTTCATATTCTTACAAGATTGCTTATTATGAGCTATTTCTTTTTTGGTGTATGTATATGGGTAAGTGCATATTTTTGGTCTTCTTTTTTGTGAATCATGTTTGGACAACACACCAACCTCAAAAAATAGGGTGATTCAAGTATATGTATATTAAGATTCAAAAAAAAAATTCTGAAAAAATTCATAGTGTTAAATTTACCGATTAATACGATTATAATATTATATTGAGAAACATAATTTCTCAAGATTTGAGAACTTAATTATTTATCTGTACCAAATAGTATATTAATATATCTATTCACTTTTTTTGTTTTATTCGTTTATAATACTATTTATTACATATAACTCATATATAAGTATGGAATATACAAAATTATGAAAAGACAAATATAAATGGACATCGCAAACTAATACAAAAAAAAAGAAGTTATGACATAATTAAAATACTCCAAGAAAAAGTAAACAATGACTTCATACGTCTACGTTGTATATACGTCGTTTCACTAGCTAGTCTCTTCTCTGAATTCTTAACAAGAAAAAGAGTTTATATGCATCTAAAAATACTTAAAACCCATTAGTAGTCTATTAATTTAGAGGTCCAAAGTCTTATCCAACATGCACATTTCGATTTATTATCCTCTCAAAGTTCGGATTATGACATTATAGCTTGAAAAACTCTTAAATCTAAACAAAATTACTAACAATTTTTATCTAATTTAATTACTAAGTGAGTATCACTGGCTCATAGAACCATAGTTATAGCTTCAATTATGTTATTATTGTTTAATATATAAATCTATCAATTTTTCATCCAAATAAATTACAAATTTACACAATAAATTAGGAATAACATTTTTTGTACTAATTAAAATTTGGTGCTATAGCCAAAAAAATTAAATTACTTTTGTACTAAATTAGTGATATCGATTTCTCTACAAAATAAATGATATTCGTGTGTATCCGATCCAAAACCAAATAGTCAATCAAGAATCATTTTATTCTTTTTGCACTAGTATAGATCCGTTTGTTTATCCAACTAGAGTCCAACGGGTGAAACCAAAATACGTTAATTCTCATGATTAAATGTACATAATTATCCTTTTGAGTTTTTTTCTTCAAATTAAAATATACCTATGGCATTCTATGTAATATTTTAGTACTTTACACTTACTAAGGATACATTTTCTAGAATGCTTAATTGATATTATAGATATTAAACTACTTATTTAAATGTATATTAAGGATACATTTTCTAGAATGCTTAATTGATATTATAGATATTAAACTACTTATTTAAATGTATATCTTAATAGCATGATACATCATATTTTAATAACATTGTATATATTATAACACGTGGAACAAATTTGTTTGATGTTTGGTATTGGTTATGAACAGATGGTATGGTATCTTACTTAATCACTCTTTTTAGTTTTGAAATCGTTTTTCTAAACATTTAGTAGTTTTTTTTTTTGTTTGAGCAAAAAACATTTAGTAGATAAATTTCAGCTTTAAAATTAAAAATCAAATGGAATATGAGTTACTTCGTAGTATGTCAAATCAGTCCCCCATTTGTAATCGATTGCAGACAAATTAAGTAACCATTTTAATTTAAACACAAAGGTGACAAGATAGTCACAATTCCCAGACTACAAACTTAAATTGATGGCAAATGTCAAACTACTTTGACTACTTTGCTACTAGTCTCCTATTTGACATCTCTATATATATAAACGAGTAATGGTGAGTGCTAACAAGTGCTAAATACAACCGTTTTGCGAGTCATTTGACACGATAATCTACGACTTAATTCACGACCACAGTTTGGTCACGAGGGTACAACGTTAAAACTTGTTGTAAATTAGTCCGACTGTACAACGTTGCATACTGGTCTCGTGTTGGTCTTAAATTTTGGATCCTAGTATAATGCTTCTAGTTAGTTGCTGATCTAGGACTACTGAAAATAGTCATATGTAGCCAATGACAATAAGCGTCAACAAATTTGTGACAATTCTTCATCGTCTAAGAAACCATAGTAAAAAGTATTTAACAACTGATTTTTGACAATTTCATGGGTCACAAAAGCATGTTTTTTTGTAGCTCCCAAAATACACATTTAACGATTTCAATTCGTTTTTTCTTCATACTATTCTTAAAAGTTTTACTTCGTTTAGCCTTGCGTAAGCATGAACTTCGAACAAAAGAAATTTTGTTAAGAAAAGTTTTTCTAAATGGCTTGCCCAACAACTTTGTAACGATTATCCTAATTAATATATAAAAGAAATTTGACAGAAAAAGCATAAAATATTCTGTTTTAAATCTTCGAAAGACCAAGAAAGCTATCCTCTCTCTAGATCTCTCTAATTAACTAAAACAATTATAAGACAATCGCACATAAGTATATTATATATCTATGATATAATTTAGTCACATTAAACAAATTTCACTTACAAAGCTCGGAAATTCCAATTAAGTGGAGAAGAGTACGTAGTTGGGAGGAAGTGGAAACCCTAGGCATAGATTCTAACTCTTTCATCATCTTCTCTCTATCTTTGTCCTTGCAGGTTGATTTCATAGAAAAATGAGCTCTCTTTAAACACTTAGAGTTGGCAAATATATATTTTATGGTTTCTTTCTCCTTGGATCGTCCTACATATCCTGTCCACTCGAAGATTTCGAGATGGTTTGAGCAACAACTGGGAACGGAACTCGGTTCGTTCCATGACAGTGAGAAATCCTCTTCAAGTTGAATCAATGTCTGTGAACCAACACCAAAAGGACCGATCAATAAGTAAACACTTGCTTTTTATTAGTCCATATATCAAAACACAGAGATGAAAGAAACTAACTATGAACCTGGTCGATGAAAAGAGCTTTAAGATTAGGGGAATTTTGTAGCAATCCCATTAGTAATTCCAGCCAGTCTAAGTCAATTAAAAGTGTTAGAGCACACTTCACTAGCTTGGGGAAGTTGATAGTGTTACACCATGTAGCCTACAATGAAGGCAAGAACGTACGTACACATAGATAAGCGTTAGTTTATTGTAATCGTAATTAACAAATAAGAAAAAGAGTGAGGTTGAAACAACGCTATACACACCGTTGCACCACTCAAATCTAGTTCGAGATACATGACTGAGGAAAGAGATCTCATAAACTTGTCATCAGGGTAACTATCAAAGTCGATACTTGCTTTATCAAAACAAGGTTTGTTCTCAATCGAGCAAGAATCTCCCGAAAAATCACGGTAGAAAAATTCTCTTAAAGCCGGAGAATCTATAACCAAAGATCCCCATATTCCTTCATTGTGCACTACTCCAGGATAAAGATTATAATATAACAACCTTTCCAGAGATGGGACTTTTATATTGACATTTCTCACGTTGTCATGGGGATGTCTATCCACAGACACACTTTTGAGAATAGGACAGTTCGACCAAAGTCTAGAAAGAGAATCTTCATCTTTATACACCACAGCGAAAAGAACAATTCTTTTGAGGGATGGGAGGCTAACCCGAGAAGGAACATCCACAGTAATCTTGTTGAAAAGATGTAGTTTAACAAGCGTATCGCATGTGTAAAGGCTCTTAGACAAACTGGCAGGTTCCAAGGACGTCCATGTGACTTTCAACTGTAGCTCGCAAACCCTACGATCAACAGCATTTGCAATCCACTTTCCTACATCAACATGACATCTAGAAGGACCGATCAGTTCTATCACTAATATTAATAAAGGTCCCTTGTGGAGTTGTAACGACTTGTCGATAAACCGCCATAAACATCGTTGTTGATGTTCACTTTTGTGAAATAAACGACCAAGTAAACGACCAAATAAACTGTGATCAGTATCATCGTCATTGATGTTTGTGTACCCAAGTCTTGGCACCAGCGTCCAAACATGCTGCCATCGTTTTGACAAAATCATAGTGGCCATTACATCCTTCGTGTAGAGACGCAATAATATATGCACGAGCAAATCGTCCGGTAACGCACTGATCTTGTCTTCACCTTTAATTATCTGATGACGACGACGACGACGTTTGGCTGTTTTCTTTATAAATCGTAGCGATGTTTGTTGTATTAGTATGGATATCGCATAGGACGCAACAGATATTGAGCTGATAACTAACAAAAGTCGTCCCAACATCTTTTTCTACGTGAGAAACTACACTAATGTTTTCTCCTTTTATCTCGTTTACATTATTTATACTAGCTAGTAGCTAGGGTAAGGGTTTAAGGTTTAGAGAGATATTATCTCTAACTTTTTTTAGAACATTAAACATTATCTCGGTTCAATCTTTTAGTGTTTTTAAACATTAAATAAATAATAAAGAATTAAGTATAGTTTAATTAAAAAAATTAAGAATTAATTGAAGGAAAATTCTTAAAAATAGCACCAAATAATTTTTTTACTAGCACATTAGGGTAAGGGTTTGTATTTATACTAGCGCATTAGGGTAAGGGTTTAAAGGTTTAGAGTTGTATGTCTAACTTTTTTTCAATATTTTTGTAAGATTGTTTTCTTAATTAATCTCGTTTCAATTCCTTATTTATTTATTAACATATTTTTTTGTCAACAACATAAAATAAATAATAGAAAATTAAGAATAATTAAGTCAAGAATTAACTTAATAATTGTGGAAAAATAATAATAAGGAATTAATTTCCAAAAGAGAATTAACTACTGATAAATTAATTCACCCGCACGCATTCCCATATCAAACGCGTGCGTTTTAATCAACGTCAGAAGGATCGCCGGCGAGAAAACAAAACAGAGGAGGAACCAAAAGAAGAAGGGATTTTTTTGGTCCGTGAATAGAAAAAGATGTCGGCTTTGTGTCCTGTCTGCAATCTTACGCTTCCCCTCTCCTTAATCCAAAGGTAATACAAACAAACCCTAATTTCTTCTCTCTTTCTATATGCTCTCTTTAGTTGGCATCTATCGAGGTCTTGATGTATTTGTCTGGTTTATGGCGGAGGATTTGACTCAGTCATGTGAATTCCCACTTCGAAGACAATGCAACCAATCCACAAATCGAAAACGATCACTACTTGGCTGTGCAACTTGCCTCTTCTTCTTCTGATCATCCTTCGTCATCATCTGTAATGCTTTCTTAGAACCCTTCTGCGTTAGGTTACGTTAAGAAAGACCCAATTGATAAAGTTGTTTCCTTTCTGCAGAGCTTGGATGATTCATTAGGTTTGCACAACAATGTTGCCTCCTTGGTTCATGCTCAGACCAAGAGTCAATTCTATAGTGTAGGTCATGGTGGTTTGATTAGTTTGCTGAGAAACTGTTTGGAATCTGAACTTAGATCAAAGTCGAAACCTTTAGAGAGTAGTACTAGTTTACTATCAGGCTTTGTTGATCATTTTCAATCCTCAAAAGAGGATAAAGGTTGGGGATGTGGATGGAAGAACATTCAGATGCAATGCTCTCATTTGATTTCTCATAGAGAAGAAGCTAAAAGAGTTCTCTTTGGTGGCTCTGACTTTGTTCCTGATATTCCTTCGCTCCAGCGTTGGCTCGAGTTGGCCTGGAACAAGGGTTTTGATGCCTCTGGAGCTCTCCATTTTAGAACTCAAATCTACGGTTCAAAGAGATGGATTGGAACTACTGAATGTGCTGCGTTGTTACGCTCTTTCGGGTTAAGAGCCAGGATTGTTGATTTTGCTCCCGAGAAATCGAAATCGATGTACCTTTCTGTTCCTGGTTCTGCTATTGCTCCCAAGGTAAAGTCATCTGGTCCTATGGACAAATATGTGGTTAAAAAAGGCGGAAGTGGGACGGGAAAATCAGTTGACTCTCATGGTTCTAATTCTTCTAGGATCACCAAAGGAGCGGTTTTGATGAATTGGGTTTGGAATTACTTCTCAGATAATAGGTTAAATGTTTCCTCTGGTGTTCATATGACAAACAAAGGGTAGGTTGTTCTGTTTCAGTTCTTGATCTCGGAAATGTCTTTTATAACTTAAAAACATAATACATTAAGGTTCATGAGTTGATGTTATCGTGTGTACTGCAGGCCATTGTATTTTCAACATGAAGGACACTCAAGGACAATTGTTGGGATTCAGAGACGGTTGCAAGGAACTACATTTACTCCTCAGTACAATCTCTTGGTATTGGACTCAGCTGATGTGAGTATACTGTTTTGTCATTGGAAACGCAGTGATGTTATGTGTATGGCTAAATGTGATTACTGATGGTGAGACTTGAATGTGGATGCAGTTTACTAAAGCTATAGAGAAAGCACTTATAGAGAAGAAAGGATGGGAAGGATATCTTAAAAGAGGAGCTCACACATTGAAGTGTCCTGAGTATCAGGTCTCAGCGTTGAACTCTGATATCCACCATTTTTTTTACTGTTTGGCATAAATTTTAGTGATTTTGTCTCACTGTGATTGGGAAATATTACTATAATATACATACAGATGTTGTACGTTAATACTGGAATTGCTGATGGAGAGGAGTTGGAGAAGCTCAAGACCATTGATAGCCACTTTGTTGAATTCTAATGGTTCGTGGAGTTTCTTAGATTAATTGCATCGTATACTTCTGTATCATATGCAACTTTTTGTAATGTGCTGAGGAAAAGCTCATATAACATTGTCAATTTATATATTTTGCAGTTTAATTCTCCAAGATTTTGTTTATCTATAAGAATAAAACTATTATGCTCGTTCAATATTTTGCACAGAATAAATATGACCGGACGAAATAAAATCTCATTATACGTACAAAGGTTACTTGAACACCATATTATATACCAACTCTTAAGTATTGTGAAAACTGAAAAGCACTACTAACATGGAAAGATGTGGCTATTTATTAGAAACATTGAGAAAGGTATTATAAAGGTGAAAATACATTTGGCAATTTGAGATTTAACCAGAGAAGCATCATCACCACACCTAAAAAAAATAGAAATATCTTTTCCTGAAAGCACTTAAAATTTGAGAGATTTGAGTCATGAAGAATAAAAGGCTATATAGCTTTTCCAATTCCCCCAGTTTGGTGATCCTTTTTCCTCTGGCAACAAAACTTTTCATGTGTGCCTCAAATGAACAACATAACCTCACTGTTGCTCTTTCATGGACTCTGAATATTGTGACATTTAAGAGGTTTTATTGGTTATTTAAGAGGCAGATGCAGCCACCTTCTTCCTCACAATCCTTTTTCGTCGAGCCTTTGGAGGATCTGAAACTGAGTCTTCTTGTTTCTTCCCAAGTAGCCCTGATATAATTGCATTCTTTGAGATAAACCATCTTGAAGATGGCTTTGCTGCTTCCTCTGAGGGTCGGTTGTATGCTTTTGCCAGCAGATCATCAGATTGCGCCAGTGGGTCTGCCTCCACACCTAGCCACACCTGTCTTGACTTTTCCCCTAATTGAACGTTCATAATCCTGTACCACATCCATTCATATTCATCAACGCTCTGATCCAAGTCCTAAGACAGAGTTTTCCAATACAAAATCCAAACTTCTGACATGTCCTGTTTATGTATGTTATGTACATATGTGGGAGAGGAGAGTGGGTGAAATAGAGGAATACCTCAAGGCAGTGCTGAAGAAGAGTGCTACTCCTATGACATCAAAGTGGCTGCTCACTGATCTCTCAAATCCACATAACAGCTGATATCTCAAGTTTGCATATATTCCAAGAAATGCACCATAACCAAGAGCATTTGTGCTGATAGATGGTACCGTCACAGATACTCTGTCAGAACAAAGGTACAATAAGTAATAAGTCAAGCATGAGCTGGTAAGAAAATAGAGACGTGGCAGAGTGAAAGTGAGATTTGTATTCCAAGGATAGTAACAGAAGATATGTGATGACCTGTTATTCTTCTTTCCCGCCAGAAAGTTTGACAACGAACCCTGGAGAGTTCCTGTTGCAAGTCCAAGAATGGACAACTCTGCGGCCTTGTAGAAAAGAGAATGGAATCTCTTTTGCAAGTCGAACTCTCTAAGAGGATAGCTCATTTCAAACAAATTATTTGGTAGCTTTTGTAGTGTATTTTGCAGGTCAAACCGGAATGTGTTTCCATAGGAACGACATGGAGCAAGCAACCAAACAGCAGCTGCATTGCATGCTGATACAGTAAGAACATTTATAAGTGCAAGATCCCATTCCTCTTTTATCCTGCAATTTATAGAGAATACAATTTAGGACAAGAAACCAGAAGCTACAAAACCTGAAAAGTTTGGGTACGTGGAAAGGAAAATACCTATTCTTCCGATTCTTCACCTCCCACCAAACTGAGCATCCAACCGTGGCAGCTTGCTCCAAAAGAAGTTTATAGAGAAATGCAGGATCCGCCAACATCCTACACAAGACAGTCACTTAGTCAAGACTGCATATAGTATGACAGTTTTGAAACTTATAACTTAGATACAATGAAGTGCACATGTACAGACGGATCAAGAAGAATTTCAAAAACGTACCTGCCAACAAAGGCCCTCGACAATCCCTGAGGAAGAGCACGGGAGATCATTCTAGTTGTTGTAGGACGGGCATTTATGGCAAGGAATTTCACCATTTGTGCTGAGCTGACCAAACCCTGCATACAAGTTCAAGTAAGTCAGCATCCCAAAATCACCATTTCATGATAACATAAATCTTTAAGGATATTACCATTTCATATGCTTGACGGAGACCGGCAGGCAAATCCATCATTGTTTTTTGCCATTCGTTCAAAACAGCATCAACAAATTTTCTATCAAAAAGCTGGACCAGAACAGAAATTTCATTACAGCGATACACTATGACAATAAAATATATGAAAATAACAACAAAACACAAGCGTATACCTCTGCAAGGAACATCCTACGCCTAAAAAGTCCATCATCATCTCCCTCATCACCATCATCAAATTCATCAAAGTAATCATCATCATCACCATTATCGTCACCTCCATCACCACCACCGTTATTGATACTCTTTCCAATGTTTCCACCACCTCCTCCAGTTGCAATCTGTAATGAAGTATGATATAGAAATTTACAAAGCTACTCTTTTCTGATCGGCTGAAAATAGATTCACTGCAAACAGTTATCTTTCCAAGGAACTAAGATTTTTCTTCATACTAAATAAATGATTAACTTGTCAGGATTAAAATCAAGCACTGTCTGATCCAGAATCAGTTACTTTTACATCGAACATAGAAGCAGGACCAAAATCTAGTTCACAATCACTAGTAAAGACTGAGTCGAGTGACACTCATAGTTCCTAACAAGTTTTGAACCTCTAAGAAAATGATTAAATCGCCACTCTCACTACCACCAATTTGATGAACCATCCAAAAATTAAGAACAGAGAGGATAACACAAGCAACGTCATGCTCATTTAGCAAAACCATAGATAAAAGGCAAATTATTTAGAGAGAATTTCACCAAACTAATCTAAATTCTTGCAATTCACCAAATTAACTATTAACCAGAAAGAAACGAGAGGAAGAGAGAGGAGACCTCAGGGCTGGTCTCAGATATCTTCTGGGTCATATCAAGCTTCCCCTTTTCCAAAGTTACAGCTCCTACCGAACCAAACTTCCCTTTCATCACAGGACACATCTGAGTACTTGCAGAGAAAGAAGCAGAGGAAGATGGGCCTAACTCAACTCCCGAAGGCAATTGTAAGCAGCGCTCGAGACCCGAAACTGAATCATCGACAATAAAGGAGGAGGACGCCCTAACGAAGCCACGACGGAGCTTACAAGGCAGAGTGGCTAGTGGACGAGGGATAGGTAAACAGGGTTTGAGAGGAGATAAGGGTTTGGGAGCGACGGCGCTCTGAAACACCATATGCGACATAGCTTTCCAGGATAAAAACCCAACCTTTAATTCTGTTAAAGATTCAAACTTTTTCTGGTGAATTCTTGAAGAAAAGGCGCAGAGCCTTTTGCTTCTCTCTTAGGGCTGAGAGAGAGAGAGAGAAAAAGAGAGGAAGACAGAGATGAGAAAGAAGAGAGGATTTATCGCCAATCAGACGATTACAGAAGCAACAACCCAATCTCTCGCTTTTCTCCTTTTGCACCAACTCAAGCTTAATACTTCTCTATGATACAGAGGCTTTCAAGTCGGTTTTGTTATACACATGACAACGAGGTCTCACAAGTCGGTCGTGAAGAGCCAAATCTAAAACATTTGTTGTAGCATCTACGAATACGTCCAATTCGAAGTTCCATGGTTCGGTTGTTGTCATGTGGCATATGGAAAATTAGATCCATTCCTATCGATTTGGTGAAAACAAACATTTTGATACTAATAAATTCTCCTGTAACTGTTTTACACGCTTCACAGATAACCTCAGAGAGGTTTGTTTGATAATAATAATACAAAACATTTAATAATGTCAATAAATGATATTTATAAAAAAAAAAACAAAAATGACACAATACAAAAAAGAAAAAGAAGAAAAAAAAGAACTAAACACATCAAACTCAATTGAATAATCATGAAGGCATCCTCCGCTTCCTCTAGTCAATTTTGGTCACAAAGCTTTGATTATGAATACACTCTGCTGTCTTCGTTTAGGGATCTTCTGTGCAAACTTTGGTTTAGCCATTCAAGAAATCAAAGTCTATTGGCTGACTTCTTATTGGAGGATAATTAGTTACTGCTCGCCTCTCAGTTGCTGCATTCTCTATTGGTTTTGCTGTTGTTGAGGCAGTTTCAGGCGGTGTTGTTGTAGTAGTTTCAGGTGGTGTTGTTGTAACAGATTCAGGGGGTGGCGTTGTTTGGCTGGTATCTTCTGTGGGTGCAGCTGTTTCTATGGTTGGAGTTGAAGATGGATCGCTTTTTTCTTCTAAAGAAGTTTCCTCCTTTTCTACGGGAGAAGGCTCAGACACTGTCTCTGTCACTGGTTCATCCACAGGTGCTGGTGACTCAG
Organism: Capsella bursa-pastoris; assembly: GCA_036452645.1. Lineage (NCBI taxonomy): Eukaryota > Viridiplantae > Streptophyta > Magnoliopsida > Brassicales > Brassicaceae > Capsella > Capsella bursa-pastoris. The sequence continues at coordinate 8,122,853 of CP144196.1, forward strand.
CAATAACTGCAGTTTCAGATTCCGCTGAATCAGCAACGCCTTCAGTTTCAGGTGCGGGTGACTCAGCAACTGCAGCAGTTTCAGGCGCTGATTCGGTCTGTGCTGGCTCAGAAGATGGAGGAGCTTCAATAGCCAATGGCTTAGCCGGTTCTTCGATCGCCAATGGCTTAGTTGGCTCTTGTTGTGAAGTCTTCTGTGTGAGTAAAGGTTTTTTGGGAGCAGAAATGGAAGCGAAGATTGAAGACATTCCGGGAGGTAAAATCTCGATTGGAGGTTTTTTGGATGCATCAGATAAACTCGTGAGCTTTGGATCTTCGAGTGAAGCCAGAAACGCACTTGCTGCATCGGTTTTAGAAGATGGAGCTTGCTCAACTTCCTTCTGCAGCGTTTTATTCCAAGCCTGGACCAAGTTCTTTAGAGTAGGACGACCATGTGCCTGTGTGAATAAATTACAGTCGTGAAGTCAACAACAAGACAAAGTTTATTTATAAACTAAAAAGGTAAATAAAATGAAATCTTACATGGGCATGAAGCACGGCTTCTGCGAGCATTCCCGTGTCTTGCCACGCCTTCTCCATGAGAGCATTATCTCCCAAAACTGCAGCAGAGAATGCTGATTCTCTCCCGAGGCCTATGGAGATCAGATTGTTTATCAGACCCTGAAACAATGTTAAAATAGTCTTTCGATTAGGGGCTTGCAGATTAAAAAAAAATATGCCATAAACCAATTCCAAAACTGAAAGAAAGAGAAGTTGCAGACATACACTTAGGCGTGTCAATTCTCCATGGTTTGCCAGGCGTAATGCAAGGCCTCGCAACTCATGACCCTGTAAAGCGCCTTTGACCGAACCTGCAGTTGCCAGTCTTTTTAGAGCTTCGCGAGCAATGTCGGCGTGCCCAGTGGCATCTGCAGCATCTATAAGGTCAAGAAACTCCTTTGCAAATTTCACAATTCCCTCCACAGCTTCGACAACATCTTCCTTTTTAGTAGCTGTCAAAGAGAGAATGTCACTCAGATCAAGGCCTACACCATCCTGTCCAATGTCCTTGCTGTTACTCATTGTAAGAAGACAATGAAGAGCCCTCTTAAGATCATTGCTCTGCATTGCTAGATCAAACTCCAGCCTGAGAAAACATAAAGCTAAGTCAAACTCCGAACCTAAGGCAATGTGAAAATAATCATTGATGGCATTTTGGTATGAGTTGACAGCTAAGATGATGGATTTAATACATACGTGGAACACCTAATTCTGTCTACTGTCCAGAATAAACAATTCAGAGACTAGAGGTAACTCTGTGCATCGTAAGAACCAAATTATCGCGGCACCAAAAAAGTACATGCTTAATTACCTCTTAGATATTCCAGGCAAATGAAGAGCTTCTGTCGCGTATCCCATCCCCAGCATAAATTGTGCCAGATCGTCATGGTGCTCTCTCCCAAGCCTACTTGCCCTGTGCAACAAAAATGTTAATTTAGCATTCCAGCTACTTTCCTACACACGTTAACACAAGATTATGAGAAACATATCCATACCATTTAACAGCACTAACAGCATCCCCATAAGCAGCAAGGCAGCGACAGCGGATACCAGGATGATTCAGTGATATGGCATGTGCACACATGTACCTACCATCAAAATGGGGGTGCCAGACAAAGGTGTAAAATTTATATAATATTCAAGTGACTAGAATGACGATATGGGAAGATATAGTATTCAAAATATTAAATGTGGAAGCATGGTAAAATCTGGGAAGCCTTTAATTGCAAAAGGTCAGAGATGTCAATGAGCCTACCTAGAGTGTACTAAGAATGAAAAGGAAAATTCATAATCTAACTGAGTATATAAAGGCTCCAACGAATATAAACAATTCACCAATTCACAGTCTGCATCCAACAAGGAATGTTTTAACAAGAGACAGTCTGTCTGCAGGTAAGAACAGAAGACTCTTTGTACCTGTCAATGAGCCAAAGAACTCCATCTCGTACACCAGCTACAACAAGAGGCCCCACTGGTCGTTTTTGCTCCACTGGGAAACGAGTAACAGCCACTGAGACTCCCCCACCACCTACAGCTACCTCACTGGTCCTCCTTTCATCCACAATGTCATCGCCATCACCTCTAGATTGTCTTGGCACTGATAAGAATGGAGGAACAGATGCGGCATTTTGGAAAGAAGCTAAACGCACCACCTACAATTAAAAAGTATACTCATGAGGAAGACTTATTACTTTGACAAGGATTGACATAGAAGCAGTACAAGAAAACAAGCTTAGACCTGAAAATAAAAATAAAGCTTCTTATAATTACATATATCCCATGCAAAAAGCAAGAAATATCCACCTGCAGCATGGGGGGCCTTAAAGATATCCTTTCTTGCTTTGCAGCCTGGGAACCTTCTACTGTGATTAAGGCTAACTCTCCATGTTCTGCAACTGCTCTAGCCTGGGCTTCCTTAAGTTTCATTTCTTCCTTCATCTTCCTAGTCTCTAAATCAATTTCAGAAACTCCCGCGTCCACAAAAACACATCTGGAAATCCAGGCATGGAAGAAGTATTAGTTACTCCCCAAATAGTTTGTGTTAGAAAGTAACAGAATCAGGTAGCCATGTCCTTAATGAAGTCAGAATCAAATAAATTATTTTTCAAAAGGTAATAATCTATGCACTGTTGATTTTATGCACCATCTGGATCATCAATAACTGTTGATACACATTAGTCGCAAGTCACTTCTTAAATTCGATTTTTAGGTTGTCTTATCCAAGTGGAAGCAGGAATCAAGGTAATTGACATAAAACAGAGAAAAAATTCTCTATCATATATAGAGCTACAATCTTACTCAATTGTGGTTGGTGTAGCCACAAATAGCTGCCTGCGATGCCAAACAGCTCCAGTAGCATGTGCAATGGCAACATCACCAAGATATCTATACTGAGGGCGCAAGGACGATATGACCATGTAGTGTTGATAAGCAAATGCACAATACTCAACTGTTTGGTCCCATGCTGTCCATTCTGGTTGAGGTAGCATACCACCTACTGGCTCAAAATTTTCCCAACTACAAATTGAAACTTCCACTTAGATTAATAAGTAACTGAATTACTTTTACCACGACAAAGTAACACAAAGTACAGCATCCAAAATGTAACTATGGGGATCGGTATAGATTACAGGTGAATACTGCTTATCATTCCAGCAAACAATAGTAACTATTTTACCAGACATCTCAGAGATTCTGATTATGTCAATATAACTGAGAATAACAAAAAATTTTAACAGAAATGACCCTTGGATTCTGGAAAAAAAAAACCGAGACCCTAATCACCTGTAGAGCTGGTAATTCAGAGGTGCAGACTCGGCAGACTTCTGCGACGAAAACCCATCATCATAGCTTGAAAAGGAAGAAACATTGCTGTTTCCAAATCCCGAGAGCGGCATCGACTGAATGGTTGAAATAGCTGTTGCAGCAACAGGACTAATCCTTCGGGACGTGCGATAGCCTATACCAAGTAGAGCACCACCATGTAGACCAATGACCTGCAAGGACAATTTTTGAAGCATAAGTTTGTTGCTTAACTTAGAAGTCAAGCAGTGACATTCTGCCTTTGATAAGTTTTCAAAACTAAGAAAAAATATACCACCACTTGAAGTCAGGTCGATTTCCCTATGCGTACGATTCTAATGTTCAGCAACTACTCGATTCCATTTGGTTGAACGTAAATTTACTAAACTACTGGATTCTATGTTTGAATTTGTATATTTTCAAAATCTTCAATGCAAACTAAAGCACAGAAATTCTTAGAAGCATAATTAAAGTTTAATTAACGGATGCGTTTTAGTACGTGATGAGGGTCTGATGTAAATGAAAAAAAATAAATTGAATATCGAAGATGGCTAGGAAACCATAAAAAAAAAAGATTACACAATGCAACTTGACGTAAAAGACGCATACCGGTTCAGAGCGACCTCCTACAGATCTCATTAGAATGTTTGAGGTACCATCATCCAAGAGAATACGAACTTGGACAGTAGCTGATGAAGCTGCACTAGCAGCAGCAGCCGCTTGAGCTGCGGCTGCAGCAGCTTCTTTAGCCTTTCTCGATGAACCACTCTTTGGGATTATAGGCATCCTTTGAGGTAACACAGACTCTAGTATCGCGAACCTATCTCGACATTTATCCCAAGCCAATAATCTTGCACTTCCAGAGTCAACAATGGACCAGTCACTAACCTTGTAGATAGAGAAGTACAGAATATCTGGCCATACAACAGCCACATACCTATAACCAGAGAATAAAGTTAGTTGGCTTAAACCCAACAACATTCAACACGTACATGAAATATAACTAGCTTAGTTGCTACGAAATTTATTATTCATATGGTATAATTCGCTGAGAAACTTACTTCCCTGAACTGCTTACAGAAAGAACTGAGTATGAGTCATGTGGAACAGATGCCACAATCTGCTTTTTGGTCTGCTTTACATTCAACTGTTCACCTGGGTCTCCCTTAGATAACCCTGGTTCGGACAAGGCACTGTTATTGGCAAGGGATGGGTTGGCTAAGTTGGATAACTGAAAGTTCAAGAGCTTTAGTTCTCGTCCAAGGATATATATAGCTGAATTCTCCCGACTTCCAGATAGTGCTGGTAGAGGAGCTGCAGACGGAATGGCACGAGGATCAAATTCACTAACTATAATACCAACATTGGTACCAGTTGCGACGAGATGTGGCTGTAGAGGATGTGCAACCATACAATAGACCTGAAAAGATAAAATTAATAAGTAACTATACGGCCAATGTATAGAAGCCACTAAAGCGAAAGAAGCAATGCTATTATAATAAAGCAAAAGGAACCTGCAAGCTTTGAAAATCTACTGGCAATTCAAGTAGAAATATACCCAGAATATCATCTGGTTTTATGATCATTCAAGTGTTCTCTTTTCTCTATTGCATATTTCATTTGATACATTCAGTGTTTAAAACAGCTATCAGTCTAAAGTCTGCTTTTATAAATGGTAAGGTTTAAGTATACATGGAATTGTTCTGCAAGAAGTAACAACTTCTATCACAGACTGCATATGTCCTTGTCTTGTTCCTAGTCTAGTTGTGTCAGAATATCTTTGCATTGCCAAGTGTAAGTCTATACAGATCACCAACTTAGTATTTTGACCCAGTTAATGTTTTGTGGGGCAGATATAATGGATATGCAGCTCTTAAAAGCTTAGGATAGAAATTATCATGCTCATCCCAGTAATAGAAAAAATAATTATCAACTACTAACGTAGAATGCAACTAGCAGGCAGAAAGAAACAACATGATACATGGAAGATTGAGCTAATTACCCTAAGTTTTCTGTGGGTTGCTAGTACATGAGGCGGAACCAAAGAAGAAAGTTCACATAATGGCCTTGTCAGAGCTGAATAAGTTGGATGCTCAATAGACCTAAAAAATTACAAACAGTTAGACTCCTCTAATATACATAAAGATATTTACCATAGACGTTACCAAATCTTTTAACCAAAAATACCAGATGTGTGAATCTTTAACACAAGTCAAGATATCGAGGTTTGGTGCTCTAGGGTGACACCAAGATGCAACACTGTGACAAGCTAGTTTTGGGACAGGTTTAATTCTACGCAGCTCCTGTAGAGAAAAAGTAGACATGCATGTTTAAAAAACAGATCGGCAAAATATGCAAAATCCATACATGAGATACAACATTACCTTAAATGTCATTGTGTCCCATATGGCCAATGTCTTGTCAGCACCAATTGTTATCAATTGTGGAGCACTCCCACTTACTCTTGACAGCTCGACAGCCACCACTCCACCATCATGTGCCTATAATCAGAGCAAAAACATCAGCAGAGGTTGAGCAAAATCTTTTGCAAAAGCCATATCTGGAAGGACATAAACAGTCCAGAGAAGTGGAACTTATAGACTCAACTAAGAAAAAACAATAGCGTTTCTAGGAAACCAAAATAACAATAAGAGTATGTTATACTCCCATGAACATTACACAGCCTATTACAAAAGGATGTACGAAAAAATCTAAATGCTAGTTATCCAACATTCAGAAAAGGCACAGAAATCAACTCAGAAGGTTCATTGAAACTAAGAACAATGGTGCCTTTTACTCAGGTGTGACCTAATCTGGCCAATCTAGCCAGGCTTAAGACTTAGACAGCCACAGTAATATTATCTCTTGAACTTTGCATTGAAGAGTAGGTATGAAAAGTATACCTTTAAGCTAAGCTTGGGCACAAGCTCCCTTGAGTCAGTGCCATTATCGGCATTCCACAGTACAAGTAAGCCATCACTACCACCTGAAACAAGGAGTGCCTGCAATTGCAATTAGATACAGAATGGCTGGTATCATGTATTGCACATGTATGTCGGAGAGAAAATACTTGATAAGCGCTCATTAAAATGTCAAATTATAATATAAAGGAAAAGAAGGCTGGTATTAGTAGAAAATTGGCTAACAACATAACTTAATCATGATATGTAACGAGTAGAGTATTAACAAGCAATTTGGAAAAGAGACGCCAATGTCCAAATTCATCCCGCTCTTAATGCTACGCTATCCATAAGAGTTACTCAAACTTATTATGAAGAAAACAAACTTCTATTGAGTAGTTAAAGATCTAAGAAACTAAGGCTAGATTTTGGAATTATAATCCATAGAGTAAGGCATGTTGCAGTCTGAACTCCCCGCTTAATAGAATGTGATAATTTGATCATAGAAAGACAAACTAATGTATGTAAGAAACTTCCAAGACGATATGCCCACTCCGTTTACTTTTAATATCTTAGTCAACATTAGCAGGTAACGTATGTTTTCCCAAAATATATGACATTGCATGACACTTCCATCTGTCATATAACTCAGAAAACTATTCAGAGCAATAAAGAAGGGGAATTTGAGAGAAGTTGTAGTTACTTCGCCAGATGATGCCATGAAATTCATCAAGCAATAAATTGATCCTTTATGGCCACCAGTATACCTACGTGCAAGCTGCAAGGAAGTAAACATTCAGGGAAATTAACAAGATTGATAACAGCAGGATAACGAAACAAACATCCAAGTTTTGGATAAACAAAAACCTTCCATGTTATCATTGATAAAACCCTAATGATACCATCAGTTGAACCAAATGCAACTAAAGGGCCATCACCACCAGATGATCTGGAAAGAAACTCCATGCTGCAAAGAAAAGAAAGAGCAGAAATAAACGGAGAAGTAAAAAGACTGTCTGAACATTGACTGGAACAATAGACAACAAGGTGCTATGGTTTCCATTATACTTACAAGCACACACACACCAACTTATGCACCGTCTACATTTGACTAAATCTTTTTTTTCAACGTACTAACTAATGAAGGTTTTTTCAGGATTCAAGCGACTCGACGCCGACAGTAATAGTACATCTTTCCAGTGGTTCCAAGAATCAAGCGAACTTAGAAAAAAACGGAATGAACTTACCAGACAAGTGACTTGTTGTCAAGCTCTTGCTTTGGCACATCACGACCACGCATCGTCACCATATCCAAGAAAATGGCTTTATTCTCACAACATATAACCAGAAAATGCCGGCCTTTAGTCGTTGGAGCAGGAGAAATGAAAGCAGATGTGAGATGATTGGCAGCTGAGGGAGATTCAGCAGCTGCGGAGCGATTGCGCCACAGTTGCCAATAACGCACATCATCATCATAGAACTTCACTTGCTTGACACTTGTAGGAGCAGAAATTGAGCGGATAAGTCAATTTTTCCTCATATCGAAATGGGCAAATTGAATAGCTGTGAGAAATATCTATTTACCTTCCTCCTCGAATAGCTTCAGTGGGCTTGCCTTTATAGTCTAAGCAAAACATGAATCTCAGTCAGGATACAGAGGAACTCCATTTTACCAGAATATAATACAAGATTGACAGGAACAAAGTTGATAATGGCTCACCGGATTCTCCCTCGGCAAGCTTCTCTAACTTAGCACCAACTAAACGGCGCTCGTCAACTCCACCAGCTTTAATTTCATAAATTACCTAGAAAAAAACAGTCATACAAGTTGATAGATCCACGATTCGGAATCAGAAGCGAAACCAGAATCTCCAAAAAAGCTAACCTGACGATGCTCCCAATTCCAAACGGAGACGTTATCCGAATCATCCGATGTAACAAGCCATGGATGCGTGGGATGTACTTGTATCTTCACAATCTTATTATTTGTCTGCCGAAATGCTCTCGCGCGCAACATTTCGATCTCTCTCTCACAGTCCTCGAAGATCAATGAAACAACTCAAAAATCTGAGCACAATTGCATCCGCAAAGACGATTCGGATCCGGATCCAGCTATATAATCAGATCCAGATCAATTAGATCCACCGCGAAAATGTCCCGATCTACCACCACTACTACAATCGCCGAACAAAAAACTCCGGTACTGAATCGCGTAAAGCGCCAACTGCGAAGGCCACTCTGATTAACAAAAAAAAAGGCCCAATAACCTTTTCTTTAGCCCATTCCTTTGTCGCAAATATATATTCCATTTACGGAAACTAATTGTGGATCAGTGAGGATAAAAGTGAAAATTTATTTACAAAATGACTAGTTTTTACAGTAAATCTGTAATTAGATTTCGATTTATAATTTTTTTTTAACGCTACTTTTATAGTTCTTAGTCTTTGACAAGTAAAACCCATATAATATCGTTTCGTTCTTACTTGTAACATAGTATAACGTTATAATAATTATAGTTCTCTTATTCTCTATATGAAATGCCAGACACGTACGTGAACATCAAAATTATAAGCACTATTAAAGTAATAAGTATATAAGCTAATCAACAACGATAGGTGATAAAACAAAACAACATAAATCATATGTCAAAACAAGAGATCGAACGTCTTTTAGTGAAATTCCAAAAAGAAGAAAACTTACCGTATATATATACGATAATATGGCCGTATACTTGACCATATTAGACCAACCGTATTTATTAAACGCATAGCATAAAAACAGTACAACCATTATATATAATACATAAATTTTAAAATAACTCAAGGTGAGAACAAAGATTGAATATATAACTATATTTTAATTAAAAGTAAATAAAATGTTTTAGTTATTTAATTTGAGACATCAAATTACAAATATTGAAGCGCATAAAATTTATGGAAGCGCCACATATACGAGATTATAAATTTTGACTGTACAGAGAGCTTTTGATTTTGATTATAAATTTTCAAAACTAGATTTGTAAAGAAACATCATTTATTAAAAAGCAGATAAACATTACATGATCTCAAAAGAATGGACCTTATTATACACAGAAACACAACAAAAATTTAAAATGCTTACACAAAATGCAATCCAAAATGAAGAGAAAAATAAAACGAAAGAGTAGATAAGTCTTTTATTAAAGATAAAAAAAAACACTTCGACACACTCAGTCACCAGTCTCGTAAGTTTCCTCCTTTAAGTTCTTCCGTTTGCCGCATCCATCACCCATTCGCAGTTCAAACGTAAACTCCAAGGGAATCAATAGCATCACCAGAGCGTCCATGGAACCCAAGAAGCGTTCCTCGAAAACGAATTCCGTTCCGAGTGGCTTTCCAGATGAATTAGTCTGACCGAATATTGGCGAAGTTCTTCCTTTAGAGGTTTTGAAGAATAGCGATACGACCAGTACTGCGTTATAATACCCAACATGACCGTAGCTTCCGCCAACGGATGTGATACATTCATTTGGATAATCAACTACAAACTGGTTTTCATTCGCCGTTAGAAACAAATTAACAATGTATTTATATATCGACCAAATAAAAACAAACTCACGATGTTTTTCTATTTACCTCGTTCTCTTCCCTGCGAGTCGTACCGTGTTCGCGGGTTTCAACTTTCCCATCCTTTTCGTACTTGATCTTGATATAAGACACACAGTCATGCTCTTGTCCAACAACTATCTTCTTGACACCTTCGAAAACACCATCGTCGAATTCGTCTCCATTGTTACCACCCACTGCTTCCTTCTTTTGGGGTGCGGGAACTGGCCAAAAATATGCTCCAATGGCATCAATAGTCTGACCAAAGCGCCCGTGGAACCCAAGAAGCATTCCTCCATTTTTACCCTCGAGCATGAATTCATTTCCTGGTGAACTTTTCTCGCCGAATATTGGAGAAGTTCTTCCATAAGAAGTTTTGAAGAATAGAGATTTGATCAACACTGCTTTATAGTCATCACTATGACCGTAGCTTCCACCAACGGATGTGATACATTCTTTTGGATAATCCACAACAAACTGGATTTCATTTTACGTTGGAAACAAAACAACGTATAAACTTTTAAAAGAGGGTGGATCTAAGATAAGAACCGATCAAAGAAAATACAAAGTCATGATGTTTCTATTACCTCATTTAGTTCCCCGCGAATCGTCCCGTGCTCAGAGGATTTAACTTCTCCCCTCTTTTCGTACTCGATCTTGATATAAGATACACAATCATTGTCTTTTCCAACAATCATATTCTTGACACCATCGAAAATGCCGACTTTGTAATCAACTCCCTTGTCACCACCCACTGCTTCAGTCTTTTCAAGTACGGGTGCGGGAACTGGCCAAAAATATGCACCAATGGCATCAATAGCATGACCAGAGCGCCCGTGTAACCCAAGAAACTTTCCTCCATTTTTACCCTCGAGCATGAATTCTTTATCCCCCATTGAACGTTTCTCGTTGACTATTGGAAAAATAGCTCCATCAGAAAATTTGATGATTAGCGATTTAATCACCACTGCCGTATAGTCCTCACTATAACCGTAGCTTCCACTAATGGCTGTGATACATTCTTTTGGATAATCCAAATAAATCTGTCATAATTGCCATTAGAAACAAACAATTAATGTATAAACTTTGAAAGGGTTGATCTAAGATAAGAACCGACTAAAGAAAACACAAAAACCATGATGTTTATATTACATTGTATATGTTCCCGCGCTTCGTCCCGTTCTCTTTGGTTACAGACTTCCCATCCTTAACGTATTCAATCTTGATATAAGTCAGACAATCAGAGCCTCTTCCGACATGAATTGACTTGAGATAATCGAAAACACCATCGTCGAATACATCTCCCTTGTCACCACCCACTCTTTCAATCTTTTCTAGTGCAAGTGCGGGCACTGGAAAAAATACGCACCAATGGCGTTAATAGCATCACCAGAGCGCCGTGGAAACCAATAAGTTTTCCTCCATTTTTACCCTCGAGCATGAACTCTGTCCCCGAATATAAAGTTTTGCCGCAAGATATTTCAACACTTCTTCCAGAAGAAGTTTTGAAGACTAGCACTTGAATCACCACTGTGTCAAAGTTGTTACTGTATCCGTAGGTTCCACCAACTGATGTGATACATTCGTATGGATATTCCACAACAAACTGGGTTTCATTTTCCGTTTGGTAACAAACAATGTATAAACTTTTAAAGGGTGGATCTAAGATATAAAAACCGACCAAAGAAATTAAAACACAAAGCCATGATGTTTATACTACCTCTTCTAGTTCCCCGCCCATCTTCCCGTAGTCATGGGTAACAGATGCTCCGTCTTTTTCGTATTCGATCTTTATGTAACACAGACAATCATATTCTTTTCCGACAGTTACTTTCTTGACACCATCGAAAACACCATCGTCGAATACAACTCCCTTGTCACCTCCCACTGCTTCCATCTTCTCAGACGACATTGCTTCGATCTCTTAACTTCAATGCAAAAAACTGAAACATTCAAATTCCTATATATATCAGAAACACACTAAGAAAGAAGGAACAACAAGCATACTTAATGATTAATTTATTGGTAAAGAAAACAACGGAAGAAGAAACACAAACTCTATTATTATAGCGTACTTCTCCTAATTATTACCTATGTGACAAGTGACAACGTATGTATATAGCAAAACTATAAATAGAATAAGAAAGCAAGGATGAATCATATCGAATTATCATAATGTGAATAATAGAAAAGCTCACGTTGTATTACCCTTAGATTGGAAAAGAGCTGTGGGATGTGGAGTAATGCTACTACGTATGTGTATATATAGAAGATTTGAAGTTAGATACTGTGTGTGTGAGTGTGGACTGTGGACGGTACACGTACGTGAAGTCGAAAAGAAATTAAATTTGTAATAATGAAGATTTGGTGTTAGGTAGACCTAGAAGTTTTGGCAAGTGGCTGTGTGTTTTGTGGACGTGAAGACGAAGAAAGTTTTTGTAAAGAATTAATCATTACCTTGTAAACAGTCATTGCCAGAGCACAAGATAAATTTTGACATAATGTTTTTTTTTTTTTTTTTTTAAGCTTTGGAATAGTTTTCATGTCCTAAACTTTAGCGTTAAGCGAGACTATCCTTATTGGTAAGCTCTTAGCTGAATTTTAGATAATTATATGAACACAATTAAATTTCAAATGTTGAATTGTTAAAGAATGTCTTTTAATTAAGAGCCAAAAATTGGTAAGAGCTAATGGTTCTAACTGTGATAGTGTATAACCATCCATTATTATAGTATTTTAATGATTCTAACGAGATGGAGAAACAAAGAAAACCAAAACTAAAACTAAATTGGTTGGACCATATTTAAGTTTGCTGTCTTTAATTGAGTTGATTTTTCTCGCCGTTCTTAATTGTCTTGTTCTGGATATTGCTCTGTTCGAGCTAATGGGTTCACACGGGTTGAGCTGATGAGATTCAAACACAACAAAGAGACATAGCACGGTCAAAATATATCCAAACCACATACAGAAGTAGGACAAAACCACATACTGAGAAGTCGAAAAAAACCTAAACCACACACACGCAATCAAATTTAAAGGCGTGTTGTGATTGTGGACGTGAATTCGAAGATAATTAGTTATATATGAAATAATTCACGTCGAAGCTATTCAGAAAGAAAAAAAAAAACTGTATGATTTTCTTATAATTTTTTATTCTAACGTCTAAGATTGGTCTTGGTGGAGTACTAAAATTATAAGAGCATCCATTTTTTTTGTCTCTTAACTAAATGACATTCCTTAATTAACAATATTAAGCATTTGACATTTAATTTAATTCATATAATTCTAACGAGATGGAGAAACAAAGAAAAACAAAACTAAAACTAAATTGGTTGGACCATATGTTAGTTTGCTGTCTTTAATTGAGTTGAGTTTTCTCGCCGTCCTTATATGTCTGGTTCTGGATATTGCTTTGTGAGAGCTAATAGGTTCACACGGGTTGTGCTGATGAGATTTAGTTTGCCATTATATCCATCCCGTAGATATTGGCCGTGGCATGGTCAGAATTGTATTGGTGGCAATATCCTCGCCAGCTGGAGATGGCTGCTCTGGCTAGTCGATTTGATATATATCCGTACATTATCAATATATGTACACGATGGTTTAATTTGTTGTCTTGTACTTGGATTAAAATATTCCACACGTGAAATTCATTATAATATCCTACACGCACAATTCTCACCGTCCTTATTTGTCTTGTGATCTTGATACATATGTTATCCACTTGTGTGCAAATATAGCAACATGCATGCATGCACCACTAGAAGGCAAAAGGAAGAAACCACGTCACAATTCTCACCGTCCTTATTTGTCTTACTTTATCCTAACGATACTAATCATAATATAATGTGTTTCTCATCTTTTGTGTACAAAAATGGAAGAAGACATGATTTGCTTAAATTAGTAGGGAATGTATATGATTAATGAGGTCATCCTATAATTAATTTACCCAAAACAAAAACATTTTAATAAATCCAAACGCAAACAAGATATTGCTTCTTCGATAATATTGATAAGTTGTAAAATGCGTGAAAGAGGACACTCACATGTGGATAAATGGACGTCTACGTATAACCCATGGTATCGGCGTTCATCTATAAAAGCAAGATCATTATCAGTTAAACTTAAAATTTTTGATTAAATTATTGATTTCACACGTGAAATTCAGTAAAGTGTATAACATCCCTTCGACACCCTTAATTCTCACCGTCCTTATTTGTCTTCTTCTGGATTATTAGCTGTACGGTTCTCTCGGGGAACTTCGAAGGTCAAGGTTTTATTTAATTATTGTGGTTATCGTATTAATCTTAGGTTTCAATTGATTACTTAAGTAGTGGCTTAACAAGAAAATTCCTATGAATAATTTTTTTTTAAACCCACCCACACCCCCCCCCCCCACCCAATCCACGGTTTTATACGTTTACGAAGGACAATAAAGAGAAGTAATGTAGATGATTGAAGAGGCCTGTTCTGTAACGAGCAACACAACATAATGACGAATGAGCTTACTTGATATTTTTGGCATTTAACTATAAATTGTTAATTTGTAAGCTACTAAGTTTTTATAAATTTGGAAAAGAACACACTTGATGTAACAATGGTTTTTTAATGAATAAATTATCATGCAATATGGATCATTTTAATTCATCACCAAAAAAAAAAAAAATCCATAATAATGAACAAAGAACAAAAACGATATTGGAAATAATTAGACATCATTTATTAAAACCAGAGAATCACATGATCCCATAGCATGGACCTTATTTTACACAGAAACACAACGAAAGCTGATATGCTTACTCAAGACATGGAGCGACACGTGATCCAAAAAGATGGACCTTATTGAAAAGAGAAATAAAACTAACGAGTAAGTCTTTTATTGGTGATAATAGATAGATAGACACGACATGGACTTAGATCTGATGAACCCAAATCTTGTAACCTTCTTCCTCTGTTACCGCATACTTCACCCGGAACCAGTTCCAAAGTAAACTCCAATGGCATCAATAGCCTGACCAGAGCGTCCGTGGAATCCAAGAAGCTTTCCTCCATTTTTACCCTCAAACATGAATTCTTCTCCAACTGGATTTCCAGGTGAACCAAATATTGGCGAGATTCTTCCAGTAGAGGTTTTGAAGATTAGCGATTTGATCAGCACATCGTTATAGAGGTTAACAAGACCGTAGCTTCCACCAACCGATGTGATACTTTCAGTCGGATAATCCACAGCAAACTGGATTTCATTTTCCATTAGTAACAAACAATTTATAACCTTTGAAAGGCTTGATAAGAAATGACTAAAGCAAAACAAAGTCAAGATATTTTTATTATTACCTCATTGAGTTCCCCGCGAATCGTCCCATGTTCACGGGATTCAACTTTTCTCTCCTTTTCGTATTCGATCTTGATATAAGAAATACAGCCAAGATCTTTTCCAACAATTATTTTCCTCACACCCTCGAAAACACCATCATCGAATGCAACTCCCATGTTCCCACCCACTGCCTCAATCTTTTGGGGTGCGGGAACTGACCAAAAATATGCACCAATGGAATCAATAGCCTGACCAGAGCGCCCGTGGAACCCAACAAGCTTTCCTCCATTTTTACCCTCGAGCAAAAATTCTTTTCCAGGCGAGTTCGGCTCGCCGAAAGTTGGAGAAGTTCTTCCATAAGAAGTTTTGAAGAATAGCGTTTTGATTAGAACTGCCTTATAGATAGGAACGTCACCGTAGCTTCCACCAACAGATATGATAGATTCACTCGGATAGTCAACAGCAAACTGGATATGATTTTCCATAAGAAACAACAACAACAAAATTATAGCATTGAAAGTGTTGGTAATAACTGACCAAAGAATAACAAACTCATGTTATATATATATTACCTCTTTCACTTCTCCACGAATCGTCCCATGTTCACGGGTTTCAACTTTTCCATTCTTTTCGTATTCGATCTTGATATAAGAGACACAATTAAGGTCTTTTCCGACAGTTAATTTCTTGACACCGTCAAAAACGCCATCGTCAAAAAGAACTCCCATGTCACCACCTACTGCATCAATCTTTTCTGGGGTGGGTGCGGGAGATGGCGAAAAATATGCACCAAGGGCATCAATAGCCTGGCCGGAACGCCCGTGGAACCCAAGAAGCTGTCCTCCATTAATCCCCTCAAGCATGAATTCTTTCCCAGCCGGACTTGTCGCATCACCGAAAGTTGGAGAAGTTCTCCCGTAAGAAGTTTTGAAGAATATGGATTTGATAAGAACATCGTTATAGAAATTAACATGACCGTAGCTTCCACCAATGGATGTGATACATTCACTTGGGAAATCCAGCAGAAACTATGAAAAGGAATAAAACAAGTTATAGTGAAGCCTTTGTAGATTTGATTGAAGAATTACAAAGTCACGGTACCTCATTGAGTTCCCCGCGAATCGTCCCGTGTTCACGGGTTTCAAACTTTCCGTCCTTCTCGTACTCGATCTTGATGTAAGACACACACCCAAGGTCCTTTCCGACAGTTACTTTCTTCACCCCGTCGAAAACACCATCACTGAATGCAACTCCGCTGCTACCACCAACTGGTCCCATCTTCTCAGACGACATTGCTTCGATCTCTTAACTTGAACGCTTAAAAACCTGAAAAATGAATATATCTTTTATATCATTAATTAGTGAGAAAATAAGTTGACATATCTTTTATATCCTCCATCTCCACTTCTACTACGTACGATGAGACGATAATAATAAAATATATATATATATATATATATCTTCCATGCATGTAGTGTATATGTATACTTGAAAATTACATGAACATATTTGTATAGGTGATAACGTATATAACATGAATAAGTTGAAACAAAAACTAATTCTGCATGGCAAAACTTAGGACGAAATCAAAATATGTGAATAAGTTGTAACAACAACTAATTAATATATGGGTACGTGCATGGAAAACTAAAGACGAAATCACAATATGTGAAAAGAAAGTGTTGACAAAAAGTGTGAATAGAGAGAGCTAGAATCGAGAAAACGAAAACTAAAGGCAAATCTTGAGAAAAGAGAGAGAGCGAGAGAGAGCGAGAGAGAGAGAAGCCTCACGTTTGTGTTGTGTTTTGTTAGTTTCCCTTAGATTATGATTTGGAGAAGAGCTATGGGATATGTAGTAATGCTACTTCCTATTTATTGACACTCTTTTTCACTTTTTACGGTTTTCATTTTTTACAATTTTTAACCCTCTTGCTAAGTTACCCACCAAGACCAAAACCTCGAAGATTCCTATGTCGGTGTGTGTGACAGAACATAAAATAAAGATACAACTCAAAACCTAGATCAGATCTGAATTTTTTTAATTTCTTCCTAAAGTCTCCTACTATTTTTCTTTGTTCTCTTCTAAATTTTAACATATTTGAATCGTATTTAAAACGTGCTAATTAAAATCTCTACTATTTTAAAATAGTTGCCCATTAATTGATGATCATCTTAATCAATTAAACATAATTGATCAAGTTTATTATAAGACACATGCAGCTCACCATGTTTGTTAATTGTGCATTTTGACATATATATATATATATATATATATATACATATACATACTCTATGCATGTGTTAACGATTAATATACTTTTTTAGGCGACTCCGTTTTCCTAATTTTCTTTTGTGATACAAGCATTTCCATTGGACATTGCTTAATTTGCTTTAAGAAACCGAGAGTCTTGTTCTTTTGATTTTAAAACCGCACTCTTTATATAGCTTTAAGCAAGATATAGTATATAATCCTTTATATATCTATCTGGTTAGTTAAATTCTTGGTTCCAGTACTTAAGAGGCCTGACAAGTAATATATAAGGTTTGAAGCCATTAAGTATATTTTTATCTGTTTTGGTTAAAGATCGTCGAGCCGTTTCGTTAAAAATTCAGTTTTCAATTCATACTAGTTAGCTAGACGGGCATGATTTAAAAATTTTAAATCACCAACCTCTCGGAAACCTACAATATATATATAAATATATAGAGATCTCTATACTTAATTTTAATGGGACAACTAAAACTAAATTGGTTGGACCATATGTACGATGACTCAACAGTTCGACCATATATTTAGGTCAGTTTGGTGTCTTTACTTGATTAAATATTCCACACGTGAAAATCATTATAACATCCATATTTTACGATAGACACTATTCTCACCGTCCATATTTGTCTTATTCTGGATGTTGGTTTGTGCGATCGAGCAGGTTCACGGGTTGAGCTGAGATTTGGATTTCCCTGCCATGCATTGCCATGTTTTCCATGCATTGCCGTGTCCACAAAGATCTCTTAACTTATTTCAAGATTCCAAATTTTTTTTCAAGAATCCTTTCTTCAATATCACTTCAAGAAATCCCAAAAAAAAAAGTAAAAAACAGGTTGTAATTAGTTTAGTACGTACATATGTTCACAATCCATATATGTAAAAGAAAATGACTACCTAAGCAAAACTCACTTAATTTAACAACAAAGTTAAACTTCATGCGATTCCGAAAAGGGTTTTGAGAATCTCAATGAATTTTTTACTTTCAATTTATTTTATCTTTTTTTTTGCTGAAAGAGTTTGTCGTCTTTACTTGATTAAATACTCCACTCGTGGGATTCATTGTTACACCCCTCGAGACACTATCAATTCCCACACATTAGCTGATCATCTTAGTAATTTAAACATAATTGATCAAGCTTATAATAAGACACAGCTCTCACCATGTATGTTAATTGTGTATTTTGACTTTGGACATCATTGGTTACTTATGTAACTTTATATTTTTGTCTCTAAAGTTTTTAGTTGTAAATTTTTTTGTTGTACCCATAGATTTTAGTGCTATAGTATTTTTTGGTGTAGATATTAATTTTTTTGAAAAGCTTAAACTTATTACCTTTAGAAATGAATGCTTTCTACAACCAAAAATACGGAATAAAAAAATATTTTAGCTGTAAAAAAAAAAAAGAAAATCCAAAGCATTTAAAGTTTCATTGGATCCTTTTTATGTCTCTAGAAGATTTTATGCAATGTAAAAATTATTTACCTGAGTTAATGCACTGATATGATTGAGTTTCTTTGTGGTGTTATGGCCTTGTTCGGGAAATAATCGTAGCGACTGACGATCAATAAACAACCCTCATCTCTCCTTCATTTCTTCCTCCTTTCTTCTTCACTTTCAGTCGTGCAACTTTTTTGTGATGATTCTAGAGTTGCCGAAATCAGTGGCGACACAAAACTCATCATTAATTTTCCACTTCCGACTGTAATTTGTTAAAAAGTCATGGACGAGCTTTTACAAAGCTTTATGGAGAAGAAGATATATATCTAATCCAATAAATCAATTTCTAATTATTATTTTAATTTACATTTTTATCCTTTTAGATTATAAATAATTATAATATATATTTCATTTTCAAAATAGTCGCACATATGAGTCGCACGACTCCCTAAAGAACAGGGCCTATAAATACGCGGTTGTAATTGCAAATTTTAATATTAAACCTCATATTTAGTTATACTAATCTTGTTATATGAGAAAATCATTTCAAGAGTCTCGTCAATCATGTTTGTGTATTGTTGCTATGAGTGAAGTATTTTTATTTTTAACTGTCCAAGCTGTTTTGTAAGGACGGATGTACTAATGAGGGCTTTTGTAGGCAAATGAAGCAGCTAGACATTAGAATATGTTTTGCAGGTTTGTTGGTGATTTAGAGAAATGTGATGGAGTCTAGTGCTTATAAATTGCGTCAAAGCACTTATTTAAGGAAAATAGCCAAAATGAATTTTGACTATTCTCTAACAAATGTTTTCATACTCAAAGTTTAATACCAATTCCTCCATAAACTAGGTTACTTTATCGCATCCATACACGAAACTTTGTCGCGTACCTATAACTACATAAACTTATATTAAATTTGAATTGCATACACGTACAAAACAAATCTGACATACACGTACAAAACAAATCTGACGTAAACCCACAAATCTCCAACAGGAACTAACATATGAAGTGTCCACAAGTCTTGAAGAACTGCCTAAGTGGATGGAATCCCATGTCAACCACAAGATAACATTATAGAGGCTGCTGTAAGCAGCTCAATCTGAAACGATATGAAAAGACTTACATTGTACGAGATAGTTTGTTTCTCGTTTTTTTTCTTACACCAAGAGATGGAACCCAACTTTTATAGTATAAATAATTATCGTCAAAACAGTATCTGACCACATACAATCTAAAACTAGTTTCACAAAAGCCCTCATTAGTACACTGCCTAAGAAAAGTAAAGAATTTTGAATCCTGTAATCTCTATACACAACTCTCTGGGTTCAACTAATGTTACTTCGACTTAAAACAAATCGACTGTGCCAGCTGCGGCTTTTCCCAGTTTCAATAGTCGATAGCAACACAGTTAATAAGTCCTCTGCTTCTTCCTCCGATGGAAGCTCTACATTGGTCTGTAGAAGCGGCTGAGCTGAAGGATTGTTCCATCGTTTTCTTGGCGGACTGCTCTTCTTTTGCAGGTCCTGTCTCCACTTCGATACACCATCTGAATTGCTTCCTATGATGCGAACAACTCCGCCGCTGCAATCTGTATGTATTACACTCTCCAATCCGATTTCTCTTTCGATAATCCATACCAAATCAATTGGAACTCCGAGAAATCCCGGTTTTCTAAAATCTATCAAGCTGGGGCTGCTTAGAACCAATACCAATCTCCCTGTGATTACAACGAACGCTCCTTCTTGCTTCAGAGCTTTGCACTTCACCAGCTTCTCTCCCTTGAACTTCAGGGAATCTCCAACCTCCATAAGTACTGCTGTCCCAACTGCTTCTTCCCATGAGTAAGGCCTGAGAGGTTGTTCTCTGCTCAGTGGCCTGGGAAGGCGAAGCCTATGTCTTTGGGATCTTATGTTATGAATCCTGCTTCGGTTTCTGATACTTTGTGCGGTTTTCCCGGTTACCTCAAGGATACTAGCCGTTGGTCTGGCCACAAGTCTAGTAATCCCCATGGCCATTCCTGAACCATATAGAGGCACCCAGTTAACACATGCATAAAATTACAAAGCCAGAACCAAATGAAAGCGTGTACGCTAACATGAAATGTCTTGAATATCAATAAATTACTTGACTGATGGTTCTCGCCTAATTACCTGAGATAACGCCTGGAAGACCATGTTTCTCAGCTCCTCGTATTGGTGATTGAAGAAGACCAGTAAGACCCTGTAAGCAAAGTATAAACTGACAATGATGACAAGAAATTTTCATCTTATCTATAAGCATTCAAAGACAATTGCAAGAAACAGTGCAATATTCACTTAATTCTTCTTGCAAGTTTAACTTCAAAGACATGGCGAGATATCTGACATAAGTTACTTTCAAGACTAAGTGAACAACAAATCTATATATAAGACATACTTCCAATTAATATACCTCAAACACTTCACCTATAACTCCTTTGCTACGTGATCCTTCACCCAATTGCTGCTTCTCCATCCTTGCAACATCATTGTCATTGAATGTAAATGCAACAATACCCTGCAACAAATTGGGAATTTTGTGAATATTTTCTTGAAGGTGGCATCTGCACCATATATTTTTAAGCAAACAAAGGCATCGTACCTTGTGTGCAGCTTTACTAAATTGGGTGGCAGCATCACTTAAAGCATAAACAGTGCTACTCAAGAGACTAGTGGTTCCATGAGCCATTCCTTGAATAATTCCTGCAGGGCTCTGTTAAAAGTAATCCGGTTTAGCATATACGCATAAAGTAAGTAAACCAGACACATTAGAAGAAAGACATTAAGCAACAAGAAAAGGTTTTAATCATAACCTTTGAGATACTCCTGCCGGGAGCTGACAGAAAATCTTTAATTCCAAATGCAACATTCCTCGCAAATCCCATGGGATTTCCAATAACACCAGCAGAGCCGAACACCTGTGTGTTATAATCAAGGGAAACTGGTATAGTAGTTTGCAGAAATACGTCCAGCAGGTAAATAGGAATCTATTAGAGTAGGATGATACTCTAGTGAATAGTATGACTGCTATAGGAAATGAAAACAGTAAGTGAAAATGACTTTTTCTCAGTTCTTACCTTGTAAATCTCATGAAGTATTTGACGGGTATAGTGCCCAACTAGGATTTCCTGAAATGATTCCCAACTAGTAATCTGATGAGCAATTGTCAATTGCTTGAGATGTATTCGAGCACCCTCCACATCGGCAAGAGCCATAAGACCTCTCTGAGATCAAATCATAATTATTCAGTTAACCATGATATATACAACATCCGTCAATATAGAATTAAGACGATGAAAGATGCAATAATGATCAAAATTCTGTCGTAATCCTTACAACCAGGTTCAAGAAGAGAAGAAATTACAAAGTAACGATGAGATTTAAGATAAAAACTCTCTTCATTTTTCAAGAAATGAAGAACACGAAAAATAGCACTTGAGTATAATAACCAAAGCAAAACCAAAAACGGTTTGCTTTGATTCCCAAATTACTCCAAAAGTTATAATAAAATATGGCAATTTTAAACAAAGTAAATAAGGCACAAAACTGTCAAAATGGGTATTTGGCCAAGGAAAGGAAGGAAGACAAACCTAAACCTTGCGTCACAAATCACTTATGCCTTGAATTAAACTAATAAAATATAATGCAATATACCTAAGGAATGTTGCAAGGAAAGTGAAGGTACATACATGGATAAGGGACTCTCCTGAAGTAAGAGTGCCATTCCTAAGCATCCAGGGAGCACTGCAGAAGCTGTCAATATTGTGACACAAGAAGGACCCATGTGAATCTACATGTAGATACGTTACCAAAAATATATTTATCCTGAGAGGACAAGTTCTAGGTCACCTTAATGTAAACTGAATAGGGGCCAAGTCGAATGTTTCAACATAAATTTTCCTGTGTCTTCGAGCCAACAAGTGAATATGCTGCCAAGGAGCTCCTATTGGAACCACTACAGGTAGAGCTACAATTCTCCTCTGGATTTTGTTAAATACAGGAATGTTTCTTGCATGTGGAGTATCTTCCAAACCTATATCCTTCAAACCAGTGTCATAAATCAGAGGACGTAGCGTGGGATCTGAGAGCGGCAAGAGTCTAGCATGAGAATTAGGAAGCACTGCTTTTACGAACTCCAACAAGTATAATAATGTTTGTAGCTCGAGTTCAAGTACAAATTCACAAATCCTGCATTTGAATAAAGAATACTGAGAAGTTGGGGAAAATGAATATAATAATAACACAATGCTGTGTGGATAATAAGGAGAATGTTGACCATTAACTATACCTGATATTTATGTATTCAAAAGAAACTAATGAAACATCTTTCTTCTGCCACTTTGATAGTCCAACGTAGACTACAGCATCACGAATGTTACCCTTATCCTGCGGGACAGTTTCACTTAAAAGTATTGTTTTATTATTCTTAATGGCCCAATCAGGAGGAATGCCTCTGTGGTCATGATTGAATGACAATATGACAGGATATGAAGAATTGTGAAGTGGATTGTCTATCTGTACTGAAGAGATCTGAAAGGAAAGCTTCTGCTGATCGACACTCTGACTTAAATCTAACACAACATTTGACGCACAAGCATAAACCAATTCCTGTGAGGAAGATTAAAGTGTTATAAAGTTATTGGGATGTAATATAGACATACTTTATATTTTCAGGGGATGGTTACCTGTGGATGAGAATTAACCAAAGATATACCAACGCTTGGTAGGACAAGCAAGAGTTTTTCCGTGTAACGGATGATATTATCAGTTTGAAGCTTTTGCTTTCCCTTCTCATGGAATCTGGAGTCAAACGTTTCCTTTATATCTTTCATGGTGTGATAACCTGAATCTACAACACTGAAAACCTGGAAAGGGGAAAGATAAAAATGAACAAGTCGCATTAGCAACATAGAGAAAAGAACCTGTCCTCAGATAGTAAGCTAAGTTAAGTGGTATCGGAGAAATTATACCTTTGTAGCTCCTTCAGCACAGATAGATAGCAACAGTGTCCTTTCAGGTTTCTGAGGCAGGTGAATTAAAACAATTAAGCAGACAACTCACTTATACAGTGGCTACAGACAACTGCTAGGGATAAATCTCTTCCTCTAACCGCATCTTAGCATTTATTATGTGGAACTCAAAAGAGAGTATAAAAAGAAGGGGAAAGTGGATGAAATTGGTTGGTCTTGTCATGCTTTATTTTCATGCAATTAGTTAACATCTGTTTTTTCTTTTTTTGAGTCATTAGTTCAGTATATGTGTAACTTTCAGTCTCACCACTCGTTCATTTGCCTGATCCAGTTTTACTAGGTCTAGCAACAAAAAATATTTACTAAGCCAGGACAATGAGACTGACTTGAATTTCTCATACAGAAAAAGAGACAAAGCATGCATTCGTATCATCCAGAGCTGCATGCTACTGGATATTATATAGATCAATCCACTCCACCTTATCAGTCCCACAAAGTCTATGCTGATCGATTCCAGACTTAAATTGCAAAGGAAATTTTGGAGATACTCAACGTTAGGCTACAAAAGTCACCGATCTGACTATCTCAAAAAAAATATATATATATATCTTTCCCAATTTAGATTAATGAGACATTGGCTTTCCCAATTTAGACTAATGAGACATTGGCTGGTATATCTTCCGCTCATAACTAATGCTCAAGAAAGCATGCTGGTAAAAAATTCCAAAATAATGTATAGATGCATCTAGCATGCAGGAACCACTCAACAAAAGCCGTAATAACCAAAAATATATACATAACACAGTTGTTTCTGATAAATACCTCAGAGGTGGAGCGCAGGTGCACTGCAATAGGTTGTTTTGTTATCTCAAATGCATAGGAGCCTATAACACGATCTCCAGGCACCTACATTCCTCAATTAGAGCTAAAACCGTAAGAAAGGGAAAAGAAGAGAACAGCAGCAAAGAGATACATCAACAGAGATATAATGGGCTGATTTGTTATTAAGCAGAAAATATAATCACCATACCTCGATGGTCAAACGATGTGGATAACAGGGTTCATCCCAAGCATACGGGCAAGATGTGTAAGGATGAACAATGGTATCAAAAGTTTCACATTTTTGTTGGTAAACCCTCAGTCTCTATCACCCACAGAAAAGAAAAAATTAAAAAAACCATATTCAGTTCCTTGTAGGAGTGAGTCAGAGTTTTCAAAAACAAGATTTTCAGTAAGAGAACTGTTTTCGTCAAGGGATAATTCTGCCATTTAGCCATGGTACCCCTACCCTGGAAATCTTTTCTTTTTCATTGGGTCCCAAATTTATACGCTACAGTAAAGACACAGCTAGCATAGGTCACACAATGGATGCCAAGGAAAATTAAGTACAATTTAGTCTGATAGATATGGATTACTCAATTTAATGTTCTAAAAGCTATCAAGTGTTCAGACAATGCTACTAAAATTGTAGAGTTAACTAAAAGTCTTTACTGGATTTATAGAATCATCAATGATAACATAACTGACCTCATTCGAGAAATTATCAATCCTGTAAGGCATATAGCCCATGTCGTCATCTGATAATAGAATAAAGTTTGTCCCAACATTTCCATGAACACTCCCTACAATCTTTTCATCTCCGCTTGACATATTGGCATTCTGAACTTCCACCCGCACCATGTTAAATGCTTTATTAACATAGTTCCAAATCTTCAGTTGAGTATCACCTAACTGATCTGGCAAGAAGCTGCCTGACCACTGCCATCCAGGCTCATTTAAACGGATAGAAACTAGCAACTCCCTGTTTATATGGAATAGTAAGTGGCATACTAGTATAAATTTTTTAATTGTAACTTTCTCAGTAAGAAGGTAAGATAAATGTAACAACAGTGGTGGTTCGAAATAAGAAGTGAATTTTTTAAACAGGATCAATCAAAGGAACAAGGGAAATAAGTTTCATTTTCAGACAAGTTAACGGCGTAGAAGGCCCTAAACAAAGTAGAAAACTGTAGGAAATCAACAGTAATGAACGAACCTTGTAGTATCTGTCCATTGAAGCTGAGAATGCTGTCCAACAGCAAGATGAGAAACTAAATTAGTTCCCTTCTGCTTGTAACACAGGTTATGGCTGCATGAATTACAGATGATATATCTGCAGCATCGGAATTTGTTAAGTGGATACATAGGGATAATGGTTAGCGAACATAGAGCATTTGGTGAAACAATCTATCACCTAGGTTGGAATGTAATTGCTTGCGTTCTCCCTGCTAATGCACCACCAAGAATAGAATATGTAACAGATATTAAAGATGATTCACCAGGAGATGGTTGTGGGACAACTACATTTGTTGAACCACTGGGTGGAACAAGAGGAAATGGAGCAGACCACAGAGGGTATGGGCTACTTGAATTATCTAACCCTGGCAGGTCCCTTTTGACTCGGATCATGGTGTCATTGGCCCTGGAAATAGGGCAAGGTGAATAAATGCATGCCTTTACTTTGCCAGACTCATTACCTTGGAAGCACACCTCTCTTAAACTTTTTGAAGAAAGACTCCTCTTGCGAGTAATTGCTGAGTCTTTTGGATGTGACACAAACGGGACTTGCCCAGTTGATTGAGTAGCATGCTTATCCAAAAATCTCTCAGTGCTAGAAGCAGTAATGCTGCACTCCGATGAGGAAGGACTAGAAGGATTATCCGCCATTGGAATTTTATCTAGCAAATCTTTCTCAGAGGTCAAAATGCTAAGACCAACTTTTCGAGTTTGAACAAAATGCTGCTCAATAAGGTTGTAGCAGGATGGAATTATGCTGTAAGTCCCTTTAGGTTCGTTGGTGCAGTCAGAAACAATCAGAGGAGTTCCAGTGCAGTTATACAACAGAAATGGGACAAAGATGAATACTTCCCGAGCCCCACAAGTAACATCCATTGTTTTCTCACACGATACATGAACAGAACCTATAAGATAATCAATATTAAAATTTTCTCAACATGAATAGTCAATTTTATACATAAAAGATAAACCTTACCACCACTGAGGTGTGAATCAAAGGAAATGGTTTCAATCTGAGAGAACTTCCCTCCGCTAAACTTAGCCACTGTACTAAAACTTTCTGAGCGTGGAAACTTTAATGATGATGATCTATAGCCATCTAGTTTGAACTCAAGGACCAGGTCATGTGAAGGATCAATATGATGGAACGGCGTCTCCCCCTAAAATGATAAAAAAAATTCACATAGATAACACCATATCAACCATACTATAACATGATTCAACTCTATCTTCCAGAAAGAAATTGTATGGAAATATCTCTCAGACCTCATAAAGGGATGCAGTCTGAGTGATGCCACCACTTTCGATAGAAAGTGATATTGGTTCTGGAAGACAATTGCTCACAACAAATGGAGTGCTTAAAGTCACTTGATGAATAAATCGCTCTCTTGATTGGTCAAGATCGTGCAACTGCTGACCAAAATTTCCATCTGGCGAATCATTAAGATAAAATGATGCCGGCAAGCTAGTGCTCTGAACAGATATGCAACACCGAAATGGTTCATGGCTTGGGTGACATGGATAACAAGCAAAAGATCGGCGAAATCCTATTCTGCTATCTTGAGAAAGAACTTTGGCGATGCTATGAGCTTCACTCCACAAATAAGAATCTCCGAGGGGACGCCACCGTAGCCGGCCAGACTTAGCCAAGTGTAGAGGCAGTGGAAATTCTTGACCAGGAAAAATAGGATCTAGGATCTGATTTAGAATGACATAAAATGGTGTTTAGATCAACCAGGTAAGGAAACTAGAAAAGCAAAGAAACAAAGCTTATTTTTCTTAAGAAGCACAGATACAGTGTCTGGTATGGACAGAATCATAGAACAAACTAGCATATTAGAATTCAATAACCTTTGGGGAGATACCAAACGGAATATCAAAGCGAAGTTCCAATGGCATGGATGTTGAGTTCAAAATTATAACCTGAAAAGGAAAAGGTTAAACGTCGACTCAACATTTATAAGAATTAACACATATACATTGTAAGGGCATCATACATACAGTTGAGTATACTCGTATTAACTTGCTCTGCTGCTGCAGTGAAACCTCGTACACAACAGGAACAATAAAACTGCTTCCAGAACCAGATTTACTTGCTTTCTCAACATTATCACTGGAGTTTGACGTTTTGGAAAAGTCAACCTCAAAATAGGAAAGGCCAATTCGATCCATTGAATGAAGAGGAGAAGCCAAAGATGTTCCATCAAGTTGAATCTTCATATAATGATGTGTGGCATCACCAGGTTCGCTGCTGAAACAACCAAATTGACTTCGGCGTCTATCAGGAATAAATAGTGTGTCATTATTATCGACATAGATGGGAACAGAGGAACCAGGTTGCACAAAGTCCTGAGCCACTGGAGCTGACATATTTAGTATGCTTGAATCATGTCCTTGGAAAACTTGGTACCCCAAAGGAAGAGATGTTAAATTTTGAAGTACATATGGGGAATATCGTTCTGTCTTGGTACTTTTGGCGCAGTAAACTGACAATCCCTTATCATCAGGAATGGCATCTGTGTCCATCAATTCCAAAGTGTTCAACATCTCAACTATCCTGAAAATACACTTCAACAGGGAAAGGACAAAAATGAACATACATGGGACTGAGGGTTTACAGATAGTGAGTTAGAAAGCATTTTTGGATGATGATTGATAAGGAGTGAGCCAAACCAAGCCCAAAAAGTCCATTGGGTAGAACTTACCACAAAAGTTAGTTTTAGGGTTTGGTGCCCTGAGGATTCTTAAAGTTTTGACAAAGTTCCCTCCCATCAAATGTGGGCTTATTTGAATACCCAGAGTCTTATCAATCATACAACTAGACAGAAAGTTGGAAGCTACTCATCTTATCTAAGGACTAGCGATAAATTTGATTATAGGATTTCGCACCACATCCACAATTGAGGGTCGGGGTAATAAACAAGCTGAGTGAAACTAACCAGTCCTGCCAGTATAAATAAAACTACAGAAGATTTTAAGAGGGAAGAAATTATATATCATCTTACCTCAAAAAGAGATTCAGTTAAATTCACATTGAGCTGATTTGATGATGCAACAATTACTTCAGTGAGCCCAGCATTGTTCAGCAAAGAATTTGCCTCAAATTTTCGGGATAATTTGAGATCAAAATTCCAGGGCTCAATAAAAGGCTCCCACAAGACCTTCAACACATATCCACTGGTGGTTATCAGCATACTACCAAAACAAAGAAAAAATGACAGCAGGATTATGTTTCTGTGTCGTACCTTGTGCATATTATTATAATTCACTTCAAGATCACATGAGGTCAAACTCTCCATATTCTTTCCGGTTAGATTAGCTTGCAAGAGAAAGTTTCTCATACAAATCTCAAGAAGCAGACCACTACATCCCCACTGCATGAGAATCAAGAGACAAGAGAAGTCATTAGCAAAGTAGCTCCAGAATCTCAAGCTGACATGTGGCATATACAGTGCAAAAGCTAAGGATAGGTAACGAGCTCACAGACAATCATGGACCAAAACATGTACTAGACAGCAGAATGTAGACCAATTGGTAACGGTATTCCTTTTCTACCTTCGTTATATATTTAAAGCAACTACAAACAACACACTCATCAAATTAAGCTTGTCAGTGAAGAAAAATTAAACTCGCCATCTCAAGCACTAATTACAAAGAAGTGCCATAAGCACAAGCATACCTTTCCATCTGATATTAGAAGAGACACATCTCTTATCTGGACTTTTATACTCATGTTTCCTTGCAAATTTCGTGAAGATGGTGTCTCAGGTGAATCAAACGTAATTCCATGCCAGAAAGATAATACCTGATGAGATGCATGCATCTCCACATTGTCAGATTGTATCCCTACGTCTATGTTCATGATATTGTTCTGATCCACATGAATATTAGTTTCTACAAGTAATTGTGACGCCCCAAATAGAGAGCAAGACCTGACAATATTAACCCCAGATAGTGCAAGAATCCCATTGAGCTTTTCAATCTTATAGCTCAGTTTGATGTCTCTCCCGAGAATAGAGAGTTTGCCACTCCTACTATTTGCTGTAACCGTAACATATTTACAGTATTTTCCTTTAAAATATTTTGAGTGCTCTTCCTCAGATGTCTCATGAATATCAGTTGCCATGAACCCTAGAAATTCTGTGTGGCTTGTGCAAAGAGGAAAATGGATTGTCACACCAATAATCTCTGATCTTGCGGTAAATGCCATAATACTAGAGTTCTCTGATACCCCGGTTTGCAGAACACTCAAAGCCCGATCAGTATTGTCACAAATATTCCTTACCACTTCAATAGGTTCATCCATATCCAAGTCTGAACCTTTTGACAAAAAAGGGTCTTGACTACAGTCTTCCAGTTGCTGGGAATAAGATTTGAGAAGTTCAATAACTTCTATCCAATCAAAAGAGTGTAACCAGATGTCCAGGGATGGAAGAGAAAAACAGACACTGTATTCATTTTCAGCCTGTTCCGTAAATCTAACTTTCAGTGCAGAAGGATCCCCGTATGTATTGATGCATCTAGCTAACATGACTGAGCTCAGCAATGAATATAGCCCAATTTTGAAAAATTGAACATCCAAGCTCATAGGGAAATTATTTTTAAGTTCTCCAGAGCAAACAAATTTCATATCAGCTTGGAGCACTGGTTCGGATAGCAGCGTTCCAGGATCTATCCTCAACCGATGCAGTTTTGTCGTCAAAAGATTGACAAAGAATCTGAATTGTATTAAGCTTGTGGAAGATTCAAGGGGTGCAACTGACAGATCTTGCTTTAGATGCATCTTCGTATGAAGGAACTGAGGAACATCAGATACGAAAAGTTTTGATTCCGCAGCAACTAAAGAAAGCTGATCAACCACATCAAGAAATGCCTTAAACCCATCCAAAGCATCTGAATCTGCAAAGAAAAAGAAAAACGATAATACATGTAAGCATCACTTGAAATAAATAAAGAGATGAGCTCTAAGGAGCAGAAGTTAATATGAAGGGTAACACCACCTACCATCCACAACAATTTCACAAACTTCAACCCTTGACATAACACATGCCAAATCACTTAACGGATTGAGATCACAAGGTAATCTAATCCAAGCATCAGCGATAATG
Organism: Capsella bursa-pastoris; assembly: GCA_036452645.1. Classification (NCBI taxonomy): domain Eukaryota; kingdom Viridiplantae; phylum Streptophyta; class Magnoliopsida; order Brassicales; family Brassicaceae; genus Capsella; species Capsella bursa-pastoris. Next base: position 8,153,852 of record CP144196.1, read on the forward strand.
TTAGCAACCAGTGTGATACTCCTGCAAACGGAGTCCTTGTATGTTGATATGCCCTTTTCAGAAAGCAGCAATGATAGAGATAAGTCCCGCCCAAATATGTTTAAACAGTCGGCTCGCCCTACCACTAAATTAAGTGGAAGAGCACATTCCTGAGGTATGTGCTGCACCACATTGCTCAAATCACACTCTAGAATAAAGCTAATATATAACTGCCGAATGTCAGCTTTCAGTTGCCGGCAGTCATCATTCTCCACAGGGAGAATTAAACAGGAGTCCAGTATCTCAATTTTATAAGTAATGGCAAACTCAGAATGAACCTTGGTCAACTCAGTACCTTGTGGTAACGACTGCAGGCCAGACTTCAAAGTCCAATCAGGAAGTGAGAAGTATCCAATTATAATGGCAAGATATTCCGGCAGCATAATGCAGCATGTGTGTTGTATACCTATGCTCACTTCAAGTTCAGAAATAGAAGGCTCCAAATCCCTCTTCCTTACGCGTAGGTTCAAGATCGGTGGGACATCTGTTAATGAATGTTTCCAAAGAAACCCGCCAGAATAGTTGGTGAACAAAGATGACTCCAGCATCAAGTCTTCAGCAGAGGCAACCAAATCAACATGATCGTCTAAAATGGTAAACAAGTATCTGGATACCGGTAGTATAATAGTTCCAAAAACACTTGAAGAATCATGAAAATGCACATTGGTGTTGAAGACATGCACATCAACTGTAAAGTGATTGGTCTGACCAAGACCCCTGGAGGACGCAAGCTCATTCAGAGGACAATCATGTTTCGGTTGACAAGTACAGCTATTACATTCGCAGTTTAAACCTATTTCATCCCCATCATTTCTATTCCTTACAATAAATAACTTTCTCCAGTCAGAAGTCGGATAACAAAGAGAACTTTCTAGACTACCAAGAGAACCCGAATTATTAATGGTTACAAATGGATATTTGTCCAGAGGAATGCAGCCACAAGATCTACTTTCAATGAAGTTTGAGAACCCAAACCTCTCAAAATCAAACTGAGGACCTTCTGTTGGAGCACTGGTATCTGTAGCAAGGCTAGTTGTATCGGTGGACAAGATCTCATAGGAGGCTATCTTATCGACAAAATTTGTTAGCAAACCAAATATGTATGGGTAGCAATGGAGTTCAGCGCCCCTCCAATAGATAGTATATTTGTGAAAAACAATTTTTTTACTTTGAGAAACCTTGCAATTTAAGCTGATAGCAGTTCCGCTATCAATAATGTTGGTTTGATCGCTTCTATAAGCATCCATCCCATGTCCATGGGAAGCAGAGGATTTGAGTAGATTCCCTGATGAACATAAAAGATGACTGTCAGCTGCATCTTTAGAGGAGCAAGCTAACATTTCCAATTTTTTGGCACAGACTGACCACTCTTCAAATTTGGTACGTGAATACCTGAAAATGACAGTTGTACAAGGAAACTTGTTAGAAACCCCCCAGTGATACAATATTTAACAAATTGAGAACCGAGAGTAAAATAATTGAATGGGCGTTTTTTGGCATCAGGAGATTAGTTATAGACAGTTACGTAAGACCGAATACGTGTTATAAAAAGCATGTGAACATTTTAACTGCTTGGAAAGACAAGCAGACATCAATGTGGTAGATAGAAATATACAACAACAAAAACGCTGCATTCATGCTTGTTGAATAACTGAAAGTTAACTTTCCACTGATACCGTAAAAAGACACAAAATGAGCTCTTTTTACCATTGCAACAATTACCTACCAGAGATCCAGCTGCTGTATAGAAAGGACAAGCACTGTGCTATTTTCTCCTTCATTTTCAAGATTAACGTGCAACCTGAAAAGTGCCAAGTTGGTTTTTGTGGTGAAGCGAAAGATGGGAGCAGGGGGAGGTGGGGCATTTCGAACTCCATGATCCTGAATATCAAGATATTCAATCACAGACATGACTCCTTTAAATATTGACGGAGAGAAATGGACATTGAACATAGGCAGAGTAGCTTCAACCTGAAAATAATTGGAATGGCAAAAAATTCAATTCCAATGTGTGGTGGATGCCTATATTAAAAGTACAAGCATTGGTACCAAGGAACAGGAGAGCTATTCATTCGTTCAGCTAAACTAGACACAGCTACTTCGGAACCTGAGATTAAATTTTAATACCTCCAACTGCTTCAAAATTGACTCCTCCGGAATTATACAAGACGCAAACTTGATAATTAAAGATGATTTCTCCACAAGTGGAAGTTCTTGGAAAGGATGAATCTTCATGAGCTTCATCTGCAAGATGCAGATGTAAGAACATATATAATCGCTTAAACAACTTCAATCCAAAAAGAAAACATACAAACATATTTTACCTCAATATCAGAGATATTGATATCAAAATGGTCATAGAGATCATTGACTTGGAAAGCGTCTAAGGCTGCAACGGAACTTTGTAAACCATCCACCACATCAGACTGCATTTTTGGACTTGGGCTAAGAGAATCTGTGCTACTGGATGTGATAGAAAGAGATTCCAATACCAAAACCTGTACAAGGGAATGTATAGGAAGATAAGACAAATACTGAGAAAGATAAAAATAACTGATAGGAAATACAGACAACCAACTCTAGATATAAGTAAAATACCAGATCATAGCTTTCTGATTCACCCAATCGTCCAGGGAAACTTAAGGTAAGATCTTTTACGTCCAGATCCCACTTAACTTTATTTCGGTTAGATAAGAGATATCTACGAAACAAACCACGACACAGATAAGCATCACAATTAATTAGCTTATAAATCTGTCTAACATTACGATAATGGAAACACTTACTCAGCTTTCGCTGCCAATCGTGTTTCACTTTCTAGGCCATTGAGTGATGATAAAACCTGAGCCACAAAAGAGAATTGTTATATGTTTAGAGAAATCTAATTCCCAGCAATGGATAGCATTATCGGATAGACAAACATTAGACACCAAGAAGTATAAGAAAAGAAAATAGACATTTTCATATTCCAGTATTTTACTCGAGATCTACAAGAATCTAAAAATGTTAGCAGTGTAGTGAAATAAGTCCTCACCCTTTCGTGTTGGAGTTTGAAGTATCTTGAAGCCGAGAAAAAATTACTGACAGCTAGAAAGAAGTCTACATCATAAGCAGCTTTAAGTGGTTGAAGGGTGACCTACAGAAACAAGATGCAAAAATCTATAACAAAGTCAATCCTAATATTTAGCTACAAACAAAAGACCAAGACTCCTGAGAGGAACAACCATTGGGTTGGTCCAAAAAATGCTGATGCAAGATGCAGTTAGTTCACCTTTAATGACAATTCAACATCATGATCCTTAGACAACTCCAACCGTGCTCCACATGAAGGTTTCATTTCTTGTGTATCACTCTGAGAACAGACCTGCATGAAACATTTAAATCATTATTTCCTGAAAACAAATGGAGACGCGCTAAAATTGATTTTTATAACAGAGACTATTGAGGATAAGTTACAACTAGATGGTTCAATCAACTTATTAAACAAGATTAGTCTGATAATGTTTATGATTTCAGATATATATTAACAATATGGCATAGGCGTAACAGCATATTGGGACACAAACCCCTTTCATGGTTAGAATTTCTTTCCCATTGTGAGGATAGACCAGCCTTCCAGAATTAACAGATACAATCATGGCTGTAGAATTTTTCCAAGACTTGCATTCAACAATCACCCCCAAAATGTCCAACTCCGTAATAACTTGAAAAGAACTCCTGAGGAATTAATAAGGCGATAAAGAATGAAAAGATAAACTAGTTAGGGCAGAAGCCATGGTGAAGTAACTGAGAAATTTTTACTTACCCCCTTATATGTTGCAAAGTAGCAGAAATTTTGTGTACGTTGAGTCGAACGGAGCATGTACAGATCTTACCAGTAGCACTTGTATTTTTAGAAGACAAAGAAAGAGGGTGAAACTTTGTTGCCTTGTGTATATCCTGCAGTGGATGAACAGTTATTAGGATGTTTCGGCAAATTTTCAAACTGCACTTCTATGAAATGGTACTTAAAATACCTTGACAACTTCATCAGAAACAACACCAGAAAACTGACTAGAATCCTCTGTGCCTCCAGCACCAAGCATTCCCCGTGACAACCAGTTCAGCCATCCACGCGACTTATTTGATATAGGATCATCACTCTGTTCCTTTTCAGATGCACTCTGTTCTTTAACAGAGCCAGTGGCACCAGTTGCTCCCGTGTTCACTATCACATCTGAACAAGCTTCCTGAATAATAAGATCCAAGGTAAAAGGACAGATAAAAGAATTGCCCTTGCTAGGACATCAACTTATGGTAGATATCTGAACAGCATTTGGTATCTCAGCCAAAAGTAAAATGCTACATTAGCAACCTAATTTTCCATACCTGCATATCACCTTCCGCTACAGACCTATAACTTAAGATATCATCAATATCAGACTTCTTCTCCACTTCTTCCAAACCCAAAAGGATAGTCTCATCGATTGACTGTAGCAAGAGGCATAAAGTACAGCCATATTAGTAGAGGAGCAACTTGGTTTGAAAATGTTACAGAAGAAACAGGCAAATTACTGCAACTCATCTTCAAGTTATACAGGTTACGCGTTAGTTGAACAAATATGTCCAGCGTAAAGCATCTTAGCAACATATAATGGAGAATAAGGCAAGACAACAAAAAGTTTAGGGAAGAGAACAAATGTATTTCTTTCAATCAGCTATTTTAGAACAATTACATTGTTAAGATGATAAGCTCGTATAGAGTATTTTCTTGATATTAGAAGAAAAGAAATGTTTCTTCAATTTCTTTCTTTGAAATGTATGATGAGGCTTAGACCAAATCGTCTGCAATTTTTACCTCTGGTTCCAACATTCCAACAAGTTTAAAGGTTCCCTACACTGCTACAGCTACCTATGCAATAAACTGGAATAACCCATTTGTAAGCAAACACGTGTCAAGATATAAGATTTTCAAAAAATGGCAGGACTTATTATATATATGTTTCTAAACCACCTTCTCTTTATCACTACGCATTCTTGGAGCACAACCAGATGATGAATCACATATAATAGTGAAATGTGAAATGTGCTGCTAAAAGTCACCCTACCACTACCCTTTTATACACATGTTGCAGTTATTAGAGGACAAAACACATCGAAATGAAAAACCACCTCAAGAGATGCTCCCTAACAGATAATGAGGCTTTCTATGTCTACACAATCCAATAGGCTGGGTTAGGCAAATTCATGCAGTCAAACAAATAGGAGGATGAAGCAACATAATGAACAAATTCTGACACTTCTAATCAGATAAGGAGGAACATAAAATCCTTGCCTGTTCTCTGCGAAGAAAATCTAGCTTTATCTTGTAAAAGTTGATATATCTCCTGCGCATTCTCCTGTATTTTTTCCCGAAACAAAAAAGTAAGCACCGCTTGAATATATTCTGGGAGTATTTGTCTACTTATGCCATGAAAGCGCAAGTAGTATGCGTGAAAGTAAAGTATGCAGAAATTTTAAGAGAATCAAAACTGAAACAGCTATGTAATTATGTCAGAAATAAAAATAAAAGAAATGATATCAGAAAAGTAAACTTACATTCTCTGTTCAAGAAATCTCCATGAAATTTTCCACAGTTTCTTCCGTACATCAGATAAAACTGATTTTTGGGCATAGTGCCACCAAAGTTTCTGCCATCCTGGTGGTTTTCTCAACAAGGAAGTGGAGCAAGGACGATAACGCCCATACCTAAACCATTTTATATATTCTTAAAATCAGTAGTTCTTTGAAATTTTCTGTAGTGTCAAATAATGTAGCTAAATCTCAGGGGGAAAAAAGGTTTGAATGGAGGAAAAATTATTACTACTATAATGAAAGGCTTACCTCTCACGCAATTGGCTGGTTTGCAAGTAATCTAACAGAATAAGAATCTGCCTCAACTGAAATTCATTCAGAGTCATGACCTGAAATATTAAGTGGAAGCTAGACTGAGTCATGAAATGGAAAATAATTGTAGCTCTGAACCTAGTTTAGCAATTTCTGAGAACTAACCACATCAGTCAACTCACAGCTGATAGAATACTGAGGTAGATCGTCAAAAATCTCTCCAGATCGATTGACCTATGCAAAGAAGTGTATCAGGAAAAATGGAGAATGCCTATTTACAGACAGCACAAAAATACACCCAAACAATAGCTGAGGTATACACCAATGTGCTTTCTGTACATATAGTGTACTACTGATCAGATAGCTGTAACAATCTTTCACCAAATACAATGTCCTTATGGATCTGATGGTGCCAAGTAAAGGGATTCGCAAAAATTGCAATGCAACATTATTTCTTGTAACACTGATTGATAAAATGTCACCAAAATTTGGTCGGCCATCCGGGTAAAATAAGAAATTAAATAAGTATATCAGATATAAGATACTAATGTGTAATTCTCATTTTTAACATTACCCTAAAGCTAGAGCAAGTATGCAGTGCCTTGAAGCAGCAATAAAGACTAGATGATATGAAAGATGTTAAACAACAGCAAACCAATGATGCTGTTTTAGATCCATTACCAATAGCGTAGCGCAAACACGGACTGGCTTCAGTAAATAACCAAATCGATTACTTTGCAATCTCGATTGGCACCAGTTATCAAACACTCTTTTTTCATTAACACTTGGAAAGTCCATGTTTCCCTCATACATGTCGCAATATATTTCCAAACCTTCAATCTCCACAAGTTTATTTACTTGCCCCCCTCTCACCCTACCAACTGATGGCCTGGTATTCAACAAAGACATCATGTCAAAAGATTTGAGGTCCACATATATCCACCAGAGATCTCGTCTTAGCAACAATAATTTTGCTTATGGAAGAAATAGGTATTAACGAAATTTTCCAGTAAGAAGAGGCGAAGTTGGGAGAAAGTTAGAGTGGGGTATACTCTTCTCTGTCTCACACTGGAATTTAAAACACATCAGCTTACCATAGAGTGAAGCATAGCTACAAGGAATCAAATACGAAAGTAGAGTAGAATACATGTTTTAAGTGACAGAGAAGAAACAAGGCAACTGGGCAATGGGGTATGCTCTCTGTTGTCTAATGAACTAATTCAAAACACATATCCCTACCATAAATTTAAGCATAGCTAGGAATCAAACACAACGTGGAATACATTTTTCAATCCAGAGAAGGTGCATAAAGAGATTACCCAACTGAGTTTTGATTAGTAACTGTCAAGCTTGAAAAGCGCAATCCTAATACAACTTGAACCTGCGACAGCAGTTTAGAGTAAAACATATGAAAGTGGGAAAGTAGGCAACACCAAATGATTATTCATATTGTACTCTAGCGAAGCGTAAGAAAGACAGATAGTAATTTAACATCACCATGCTCAAATACTTAAAATCATCTAGATTCATATCCTTCATGAAAAATATGCTCTTACAAACAAACAATTACTACAGTAAGATTATCAATATATAAGTTTCCACAATTGCAATGGGGCAATAACAAAATACAAGCCTATATTCTAGAAAACTAATTAAACAAAACAAGCAGGAAACTTACTGATTCAGGTTGTGCATCGGAGTATAAGATGTGAAAGTTTCTGATGGACACTTGAATGCTATCAAGAATCTACGCCAATAAAGACGGAAAGTTAACATAGTAGAAGAAAACAAGGTCAATATTGATAACCTCATCCACAACCACAACCAAGGAGATATACATCCTCAGAAATTATAATACAGCATCAGACCAAACGTAATATGAAAAAATTATAAGATGCTAAAAGGTAATAAAAGGAGGCCTTTGGAACGTAATTTCACCTTGGCAGCAATGTACGACACAAAAGGATTCCCTGCTGGACTGTCTGGAAATATTAAAAAAAAAAAAAAATTGAAGGGGCTGAACAAATGTTGTGTAGGAACAATCTTAAAAGCTAAACTATGTAGGACAGGAAGTATTTTGCTCACCAAAGACGCGCCTAGACAACTTTGCCAGTTCTGCAGCAGCAAGCTTAGCTTTCTTACCAGCAAACTCTCTTCTCTCAACCACATCTGAACTCCACTGCAATGACCATGCAATACATATATATATATTTAGAGGTAAACACTTGTCCTGTATATAAAGAAAAGGGCTGCTAGACAAGGAATCCACCTCCTGATCATTCCGTTGTGATGCACATACGAAGACATCTTCAAGCATAATAATAATAGGATCCCTACCAAGCTTCTTCCATGGAATTTTAATGCTCAATTTCCCAACACGGCCTATGTACACAGTAAACGATTTGATCCAGAGAAAACGAAGTAAAAACAAACAAAAAAATCATTACTTTAATCCACTACTGTATAATCACCTTGCTTGAGAGCAATTGGAAGCTGCAAATACTCAAACGCCTCAAGAATCAGTTCCACGTTCTCCAATAAGACTTCCTCTGCATTTAGCGATCATCCAATACAGTGAGATTGTGGTGTTCGTTGAAACGGAAACTAGAAAAAAAGATAGAACGAGTGAAAATTACCATTCCAGACTGTGATCTTGAGCTGGTCTTTCTGAATGTCTTTGATGTAGCGACCTAAGTACCCTAACAAAAGCTTTTGCACAAGTCCTTCAAACATCTTTCAATCGCTATTTCATTATCGAATAATTTCGAAACGAATTTTGATTTCTCCGCCGGGAGATGAAGAGAAAGAGACGGTGGTCGGAGAAGTGTTAAAGGAGTCGCTCCGGAAATCGTAGGGTTTTTGTCTCTTCCGTCGAAACAGAGACTTGTCTTCTCCAATTCCCAAATTAACGAATTCTTTATTTCGGTTTCGTCCTCTTCGTACCGAACTAGACCAGACCGAATCTGACTTAAATGGTTTAATCATTTCCTTACAATAACCGGCTAATATGTTGATTTCGTTAATTTTTCAAGTTTTTTGTCAAGTTTTTGGCTCGAACTGAAGAGATAAGAAGTATCTTGATTTACAATAGCATTATAGCAGTAAAAAAAACTTGGGCAGCCATATATAATACAAAGACCATTGGTGAGAGTACATGTTATTAGAGACAAATGGAAATAACGTGTAGTACTATCAAAAGAATGCACAAGTAATAGAAATAAGAAAGTATGCATTGATCAACCATTCACTTGACATAGAAGAGATGCTCATCCAAATAAATTCAGTTGCTGGCCGAAACTTCACACACCTCTTCTCTAAGCACTCTCACAGCTTCTGTGACTCCATCCTGAAGTTATTATTTTTGGATTAGTTGCCAAAATTACTCAAACTACAAAAGAGAAGACTACGCTACATAGAACAGAAATCGAAAAGAAAAACTCAATGGGAGGAAAGGATTCTTTGATTTTGAGACATGAATCAGTAGGAGAAATTAATTTGATCGTAACTAATTACCTCAAGAGATAACACTTCCGCAATTTCCATGGCACGAGTCCTAGTTTTTTCAGACAGTGCATTGTATATGGCATTTGCTACCGCTTGTGCAGCTTCCGTGATGTTCTCATCATCTGTTTCCTCCAGAAGCAGCTGGTTTCTTTTTAATGGTTGAGGAGCAACCCCAAGCCAAGACATTTTTTCTGCCCAATAGAACTGATCCAGCATAAACGGGCATATGATCTGTAGAAAGACATATACAGATATTATGTGGTCACTTTTTGGCATTACAACTTCAGACTGATTCAAAGAACTACCAATATTAGTCTGTCAACCAAGGCAGTACAAGATACAGCTTTATGAACGTTAATCATTTTTTATAACCAGGCAATGCACAAGACTTTGTATGGCCGAGTACCAGTAACGAGTACAGCAGAGTAACCAAAGAGATGATTGAACGACCATCAAATGTTCTTCTGATATATCAAAGGTAAAGTTATCAACTGCACTACTTACAGTACAGCTAATTTTCCAACTGATCCTTGTAGGTAAATAATTAGTTTTACCATTTATATGAAAGATCTAAAGTCACATTCAACCACGTCCAAAGATTATGTATGATTGTGGAGCAAAAACAAACCTGCGGGAGACCAGCCTGTAATGCCGCGGCAACAGAACCACTGATTACCACAGTGCACATAATTCATATAAAAAGACAACAACAAAAAATCAGTTCATGTCCATTTCTCTGTCCATATTCACCAGGAAAGGGCATCCAGCTGGTATTTTCACCTGCCACCATGATGAATTGCAGCAGCACATCTTTGAAACAGCCAATTGTATGGCACCATACTAATTCAGGAAGACAAAGATATAAGAAGGTTTACCCACAGGTTAATTTAGGTTTTGCCATGTCCAAATATCAAGATCTTTTATTTTTTAGGTAGATAATCGCCAATTGAATTAAATATTGGTATAAATTTGTGCTCACCCAGAGAAGCAGAATAGCTTGCCATCGAATATAGAGATTCCCGCATGTAATGATTGTTTCTCACTTGAATCTGATCTATTAGCAATAGTCCAAATTGCTGCGTCCAAGGGTCCATATCCCCCTGTGAAAATAATAAATCCGTTACCTGTAATCTCGATAACAGATTGAAGAACTCGAAGAAAGGCTAGGGGATCCCTCACGAAACCCATGCTGCAAAAGCAAAAAGAACAATCACTGCCGTACACCACACCAACTTAGCATGGGTTAAATATCTGACAAATGAGTCTCAGTGTTCTTCTGACACAAAAAAGTATTGAAAACATAAAAGCATAGAAGTCAGAAATGATTCAGAGGGATCAACTTTAATTTAGACCTTCCAATAGAACTCAACCCTACAAAGATAGGTCGAGCTGGCTCAAAAGACGATATAAAAGTATACAACTCAGTGTGGTTTGAGCATGTTTGGGAGTCGTCTGTACCCAGGCGCCCTGCAGAAGGATTGTCTCCACACTTGTTGCATGAAAACTGCCATTCGTTGGGCAGAAACCAAAAACCACAAACTCGAATGCTCAACGGCCAGTAATCTGTCATAGAACAAAATGATTGCAGTGAATCCAGAGAAATAAGCTTTTCCAAGTCAATGACGATTGCTTTGAGAGTTTATACTGTGATTTTAGGGCAGAATAACAACTAGATGTCAAACAAGAGTCTATTATGGATCTGTTACACTCAATTAGATTAAACCTGTCTTTCAGATGGAAAATAGCCATCCTTTTATATCTGGGTCTGTCTAACCTATTTCTTCCTGAATATAAAATTACCATCCCAGCTTTTCTCAAGAATTCGTAAATAGTAAGACTATAGCTGCAGAACGTACCCAAAAAAAAACAAGAATAGAAACTACTACCCCCATAACTTTATTATTACGGAGATGCTGGCAATACGCAGAAATTTTTCGTTAAAAACAGCAAACATCCTACATACCAGGACATTCGACGATTTCTTTGCTGAAACCATACCTGTCACAAGGAAAATAAGTAACAGGTCACGGACAGGCTTAAGCAATCTTATTTAGTTTGATTCAAATCGGTAATATTATAACTAAATTACTAATAGTTTTCGACGTTCAAAACATTTAACTAGAGATCCAGTGTTGCATCTATAAAGTGAGAAAAGTACATTAAATAGGCCAAGTAAGCAGAAAATACTTAGTATATGAAGATAAAACCGGGATGGCAAAATATTTTGCACAATGATCAGATTTTACCACCAAGAGAATTCACAACTCACAAGACCAAGGGCGATTGCGGCCGGCTATGCCATATTGGAAGGTCTGTTACTGGATCCTACACCAATGAGTAAATTGGGTGACAGTTCACAATATAATTTTTCACAATCAAATGTATCCTTCTAGGTATCTATGTTTGAAAAACACCTACTGCAAAAGGATAACAACTTAGGTTGAGTTTCTCGTATCGCCATGATCCCCATTCTTCAGTAAAAAGAGGCCACATCCAATGAGTTACATCACTCCAGCTAACCTGGAAATGCATCTAAATTAGTAAATTTCAGGAGGAAAAAAACACCAATGACATGTTTTTACCACAATCATATGGATTACCTTGCCAATAGGGGCTTCTTTCAAGTACTTGTACAAATCCGGGAGTTCCTTTCTAAACTGTCTTTCAAAGCCTGATGGTGAACTGTACAAAAGAAGAATTGCAAGTGATCATCTTCCATTTCCAGGATGTCACACTCATACTTCCAAGCTACAAAGAAATACCTATACGGAACAACGTAAGGAGCAGCCACCACACAACGGATCTGGAAAAGTTCTGCTAGGCTCCATCCTTCCTAAATGTACAATCAGAACAACCACAGTTAGTCTTTCTTATCACATGACTGTAACCATCATTCATTGTCACTGATAGAGATAAAGCAGACACAATCAATCCTCTAACAAAGGAGAGTATTAAGCAGATGTACCAAAGCAAAGAAATTTATGACAACGAAGTCACCCTCCATGCAAGGACCCTTTCCGAAAATGCTTCCGAATGCAGAAAGACACTCTTGTCTGTGTTCCCTTTTTATCCTTTCTTTCTCCTCCAAAAATATTGTCCTCAGGGAGTCTGATTGAAAGCAGAAATGATGAATGGTCAAAGCCAAGAAATAAGAAAACCAGAATTGACGAAGAAATTAACATTAAAAGTATTGACCTTTGTCGTTTTGAGTACCCTGCGCTTCGCTAGACAGAGCAGGAGGAGAAGTGACAGGAAAAAATGAAACTTTGGCTTTGATCAGGTGAGAGCTTAGGTTCTGCAACAAAGCAACCTCTTTCAACTTTGATTCTAGAGTTTCTGCAATTCGAGAACTTTAAGAGAAGTAAAAGAAGAAAAGAACCAACCTCATGAGCCGAATGTGACATCAAAACCACAGAGTATTGTTGCTGATTACGAGCGAAAGCTACGGCAATGGCCTGCAAAAAAAGGAAACACCTTTTTGGTTTCGTTTACTAAGAGAAACCCAAAATCCGAATCGGGAGAGAGATTACAGCGAGAGGGTAGACATCTCCTTTGGTACCGAAAGCCATGAAAAGAGCTATGGCTTTCCTGCTCATTGACTCCTCTTCCTCCATGGTAATGCTCATGCTCCGATGAAGTGTTAACTTTTCACAGCAGCTATCGAGTCTAATACACATCGATCACCAAGGAAACGCGTTTCCAAATCGCGTTATTAAAACATTAGGCGACTCACACCATTACTTAAAAGCGTTTCAATGGTTCGAACAAAACAGAGTCACCTCAGTAAGAAACTAAATCGTGGGTCCAAATTGGTGACTTAGGCCATGTTCGATTCATAATCGTTATAAAAAGCGGTGAGAGTTATCTAGCCTGATAGATAATGGTAAGAAATAGCGGCGCAAAAATGATATCATTGTTTTGATAACATAGAACATTTTCAATTTCTTTGAAACAGTATGATAGAAGCACTGCAATCAAATGATATCATTGTCGAGCCTATTTAGAGCTTTGCGTCTTGAAAACCATTCTCTTTCCTGTTTCTAGACACACTTGTTTCAGTTGTTTGATTCATCATAGAGGCAAAGCGGAACCAATGTTACAATAGTGAATTGCTTTCTAATGTATCAAACCATCACTTCACAACAAAGCCAAAGTAAAACTAAGTCTCATAGCTCTATGAAAAAACAGATTCTTTCTTCATCTTTCTTAGTTCTGTACACAGTGTTTTCAAAGGCATTACTTTGGCATGTGAAGAACACAACGCAGACACTTTCCATCTCTCATGAGATCAAAAGCTTCATTAATATCATCAAAAGCCAGGTTATGCGTGACCAATTCATCGATCATGATTTCCTGCACCGCGGAAGAAAGAAAACATAAACAAACTGTTCTTCGACTGAAACTAAGATTGCTAATAATAGCTGCACTTATATACCTTGTTCATATACTTCTCAATGAGTGAAGGAATGTCAGATTTAGGCTTCCAACCACCAAAAAGAGTGCCTTTTAAAGATTTCCCAGAAAGGAAAAGTCCGTAATGAGCTGAAACTTCAGGCTTCACTTTCGGTACACCTAGAGTCACGGTCATGCCCCATCCCTGAGATAACCACATTGAAAAGAATTTAAAGGTATTCGTCGTATACAAGATAGTGAGCCAAATTGAAACAAGGTGAGAGAAAATAGAAGAGAAATGTTACATCCGAGCACGATTGTAAAGCAGTTGTAGCTATTCCCGTATCACCAACACATTCAAATGAGAAATCCGCACCTCCTTCGGTCATTCGTTTGATTACCTAAATTCCCAATACTTTGGTTCAAATTTTTACACCAATATGGGAACAAATTTTTATCTAAATCATGGGCTTTAGTTTTGCTATTCAGAGCACAATCTAAAGATACTGGAATTACCTGAGATATAGGTTCAGAGTAATCATTTGAATTGATGAAATCCGTGACACCAAACGTCTTTGCTGCAAAAAATAAGACACGTTCAAAACCAATCCAGAAACGGTAAGTTGTAATATATCTTAAAGCTATGATATACCTTGTTCTGCCTTAGCAGGATTTATATCAACCCCAATTATTTGGGCTGCTCCTCTTAGTTTGGCACCTTGAGCAATCTGCTCAAAAGAGATTAAATCCCATATCAAACTCCACTAACACAGAAGCATCAAAATTTCTGTTGTCTCGATACTCACCGAAAGACCAACAGTTCCAAGACCAAATATCACAACACTGGAACCTTTTTGCACATCAGCCACATTCCATGCTGCACCAAGACCTATTATTGCACCCTAGAGTCTCAGTACTGACTATGTATAACTGTTTGAATTTTATCATTTTAGAATATTATTTTTATCTACCTGCAGCTACTCCACAGCTCAGAAGACAAATTTTGTGTAGAGGTGCCACAGGATCAACTTTGACAGCACAACCAGAGTGAACCACAGTGTACTCGCTGAAACTTGAAACCGCACAGTAATGGTAAACAGGCTTTCCTTTGATGGAGAAGCGTGACTTCTGATCACTATGCATCAAACCTTTCCTCTCCATTCCAAGAACCTGACACATGTTACTTTTCCCAGAGATACAATGCCGACATGACCCGCATTCACCAGTGAATACAGCGAGCACATGATCTCCTTTCTCAAACTCACTTACGCCTTCACCTATGCTCTCCACTATACTGCAGAAACATCCATGGACACAATACTAGTATTCAAACCAATTAACTATTTCTTAACTCAATTCACAAATAACTAGTCGACAAGCAAAGTCTCCAAAAATGCCCCCAACGCATTCTCCCCACTCTCCTTTAAACCTTCACCTCTCAACTAACTGAGGCAAGGTCTGATCCTGAGCTGGCAAATCTAGTTATACTAATCTTATGCTAATTGCTAAAAACTGGAACAATGTTGCTAAATCACATTAAGAACGACAATAGAACACTCAATACCACATCACACATTATGTATTCGAAACTTTTAAGGTTGTTCCTATGCTTGCATTATATGACAAATAAGGTTGTAGACAGAAGTAACTTACCCTGCAGCTTCATGGCCAAATATTCGTGGCAAAAGAGACTGTACCAAAAACAAATGTAGACTTCATCAGAGACTCTTACCAAGTTACAAGCCAAATTCAAAACAAGGTTTATCGTAAAAAAGAGGAAATGTAAACCTGAGATTCCCAAGCAGAGAGATCACTACGACAGAGAGATGTACAAACAACTTTAATTCTGATCTCAAGAGGTTGAGGTGGACTCACTTCAACTTCCTCCATAACCAATGGCTCACCAGCACGCCATGCCACAGCCGCTGCAGAATCTTTCAATCAAAAAAACTAATCTTTCATAAACAAGGACAAAAAAACAAAAACCCATTTTTTATTTACCTTTACAGGTTATGACTTGAGGTAGTTCGAAGGAGGAGGAAGAAGACGACATTGTTATCCCAAATTTTCTTGCTTCAAGCACAAAATGAACTAAACCCTGAAGAAGAAGAAGAGGAAGAAGAAACAGAGCTTCTTGATTCACCTAACACCGAATTCACCAACCACCATTGAGCTAAGTGATCCAACGAAATTAAAAATGCTGACTTTACAGCTTTTAGAGGTCCCACGTTTGATGCAAGTGATTCTCGCTACCAACCCTTTTCGTTTTCGTCAACTAATCCGAAATTTCATATTAAATTCGAAACACAGTGTCGAATCGAGTAATGTTCGAATCTCAGAAGCAGATTTAGTGGTCTTGGTTTCTTCAGCGCTCGACATTTCTAGTGGAGTTTGTCACACGACTCGCACCATAATTACAAGAATAAGCAAATCTGCAAAATCTCTTGTTGATAAACAACAAACAAGAAAGGACTTGAAGACTGCTGCTATGGGGAGCGATAGAGTGGGCTTATAATGGGCTCGATTGGGCTTATCGTACTCAATAATGTTCAATGACAATTATCGTAAAAGAGTGACGAATAGTATTTTCAAATATAATTTAAAACTTTTCCTAAATATTGTAAAAAGATTAATGGTTAGATCTTGCAAGCCACAAATTTTATGATCTTCTAGGCTCCTAGCTACTTAAACAAAATTGTATCGTTATTCAAATTTCTCAAAAATAATCATCGATTTAAGTCATTGTCTCATCGCATTATCATTACATCAGACGTTAATGATATGATGAATTGTAAGGCATCTCACTTTTATTACGAAGAAAATAGAAACTGATCAACAGAAAAAAAATAGAGAAACATGCAGACATAGTCACGTGGATTATAAATAGTCACGTCTTGTTTTTGGTCCTATCTTGCCATCTTGGTTCATTGTACCTGGCCACCATAGTTGGATAGTAATAACTAATAACCAACAAAAAATGATTTTAAGAATTCACAAAATGGTCCAATATTAAGTAACATTAGATTTTACCAGTATAGCATTAATAAAAATAAAAAATAAAAAAAAAACTTGAAGAAGACAAATATAATTTTATAAATAAAATATTAAATAGTGAAACTTTATAAATCATGTTTCTCTTTTAATGGAGAAAAAGGGTTCAAAAAACAAATGCATTATATTTTAAGAAAATTGACCAAAAAACAAATGCATTATATGATTTTTTTCTTTTTTTGTTATTTCTTTTATCTTTGTGATGATACGACGGGGCCAATAAATAATGTGTCCATGTTCAGCTATATCTAAAAGAAAACTAAAGTAGTGATATTTTAACTTTTTCCAGTAGTTCACTAAATTTACAATTTCATTTTGTTAAATTTACATGGTTCAATCATTATATTGCTACTTGATTGATTATCTATTAAAGCCAAAAAAAAAAAGAAAGAAACAATTAGTACGAAGCTGTTTTTATTTATTGAGTTGTGATAGGATGGACATTATAAGCAGCTACATGGTTACAAAACTACAAAGACATGAAGATATATTTTGCTTAAGAAGAGTATACGTAGTAGAGTGGATTAGGGAGCTTGAAAGTCCTCCCTGGTGTGTCCTTAATCAAATCAGCCCATTGGTCTCCAATATTGCCAACGATGTTGTATCCACTCTTCACTAAGTTCTTCCTCACCTTTGACTTGTACTTCACTTCCCTCTCTTTCGATTCCTTTGGCCTGCAACCGCGTTTCCCATATATTAATTGATACTTAAATTATTGTATATGAATATATGAGATTAAGCTAGTATATACTTGATTCTTACTTGAAAAAAATATGCTTCCAGTAGGTGAAGCCAGCAGCTTTGAGATTCTTTATGGTAGCTTCCCTAGCCGGTTCCCATCTTTCAGTGACTATGATGGGTTCAATACCGAGTTCTATGAGGTTTTCGTATAGATGCAATGTCTCCGGGATCACAGTAGCTTCTCCAAGAAATACCCATTTCCAGTATGCTCCTATGGGTGAACAAGATAGTACTAATTATTGTGAAGTTGTTCCACTGTACTAGACAATTATGTAAGGAGTGATGACGACTTTTGTTTGCGGAAATAATTTCTTCGCAATTGGTAAACATTTCTTTTCTTTTTTGTTAAAAGGTCTTCTTAGAATATATCTATATTAACATTTTTAGAGCGGTACACCGCGGGACTATATTTTAAAAAATTATACATATCTAAATTTAATTTTTTTGAATAATATATTGATATTCATAAATTTTGGTTTGTTTGGTGTGCATAGAATTTTATGAATTATTTTACTGGTTTTTCTAAAGTTAGTATTCAAATTATATGATTTATTGTTTAGTATTCGGTAGATTTATATAATTCATATTTTTTATCAAGGTAAAATGGAAAATTTACAACTAATTACGTAATGTTTCATATTACATATTATTTTGTTAAATATATATTTTGTTTGTGTTAGATTAGATATGAAAACAAAAATAATTACAAATAAAGAAATATGTGGGAATTTCAAAAATAATTATTTTCATGATTTTGGTATTGCACATATATATATATATATGTAATTTATCTCTAATTTTTTTAACATCAATTTTTTATCTCTCTATAATCAATATAACCACGATTATGGGTTTTAAATAAAAATAATTACAATGAATTTATATAAAATATTTTTAGTTGGTAAATATTTTATTAAACGTGAGTAGTGAATAATATAATGATTCCAACTGATTTATAGGTTCCTCTAAACTTTATTTATTGTAAATATATTGTATAGATTTTAGAAGAATTAAAGTGGGAAATTGATTTTCAGATTAATTATGGAGTGATTTTAGGAATATTTGATTTCAAGAGAATAATGTTAGCATCAAAATTTTGTTTCAATTTATTTTTTAAAAACATTAAATTCCAATGGCATTCTTAAGGGGGGTTATTGGTTTATGCATTTGTAAATCCACCTAGAATTTGTAAATCATTATTATTTATAAAATCAAAATACATGGATTTTGAAATAACATGTTTTATCCTTGGATTTGAATCCTTCTATTTTACTCTATCAAATCCTTTCAAATTCATTTAAAACATACTGCGGATTTTAAAATCCAAAAACAAATCACTAAACGAATAACATAGGATTTTAACTAGTATTTATAAATCATACAACCAATAACACAGGATTTTGATAGTTATTTTTAAATCAATGATTGAATAACATAGGATTTTTGTTTGGATTTCCAAATCCATCAAAATCAATGATCCAATAACCCCCCTTAGTAAATAGTTTGGAACTTCAAGATTTATTTCAAATACTGCTCTAAAAATGTTAATATAGATTTCTTTTAAAAACAATATTTTCAAACAAATTAAATTAGAAATAGAATAATTCTTTACATAATCAAATAAATTAGAAACAAATTTTTATTGTGTATTAAAAATCTTTTAAATTTTATATTATTATATACAAAAACTATAAAAAAAAAATTATCTAGCGCTGTTTTGTGAGTTAAAATCTTAATAATTAACCCCTATTTATTGGTTAATTTAGGAATGTATTAACAGTTAGTTTTTGGTATTTTGTCAATCATTCTTTGTCATTTTATTAATAACTTTTATTCAAATATTGACTAAGCAAAACTAATAAGAAGAAGTTTTATTAGTAAATCATATCACGTATTACTAACCTACACACAATGCTAAAATAAATATATTATGTAACGACAGTCCATATAATGAAAATATTTACCTATGGTGGAGGGCGGGTTTGATCCTAGACTCTTTTAAATTTAACATAACTTAAAAACTATGGCCCATTTTACTATATATGACTATAAATGGAATATTTAAATAATAATATTTAATTATTTTCATAAAATTATATTTATTTAAAATGAACAGATTTGAATTGTTATTACTAAAATATTAAAAAATTAATAATTTATTTTTCCAAAATAGATTGATAATTTATTATACAATTTTTTAAAAACGTCAAAATAAAACATTTCAAATCAAACTGATTTAATAAATATTTGATATTATGCAATATAATTTACAGTATAATAAAAAAAGTTAAATTTAAAATAAATAAATATAAAAGTTTGCGCCGCGGTGTACTGCGGGTTAAAATCTAGTTAGATACAAGTTTGTTCCAAAAAAAAAAAAATGAATATATTAGATAGATAAGTTGCATTGAATCAAATAAAAGAACCTGCAGCGATTGAAATAATTAAAAAGGAACATGACCAAAAATGTAAATAAGTAATTGGAAAACATAACAATCGAAAAAAACACTGAAGTAAAAAAGTAATTTTTATACTTTTAAATGAGTTTATCTTTCATTTCAAATTCATAACTAGATATCAATGATTTTTCCTTGTAGCATGATATCTTTCATTTTCTCAAGTACATATTTATTTTGGCTACATTTAATTAGTTACATCAGTCACTTTATTTGCATTTTTATCATATTATTTATTTGTTCGCGTGTTGATAAGCAAATGTTAGTACGACAGCATGACACTTTGCAAATGTATAATTTACGAGATTATTGTTACATATGTTTGATTTTTTACTAGATTTTTAACGCGTCAGATCATTATTATATATATCAAAATTATGTTTTTTACATCTCAGAATATAAAGCTATATATAGCAATATTTTAATTCCAATATGTTTAACACTTTTATATAATTTATTATCTTCTGGTTCAAATTAATATTTTCATTGTTAAAAATTATATATCACCCTTGATTATAAAGGAAAAAAATATATTTATTTATTCAAGAGCTGTGATAGGATGGTGACATTTTATTTTACCAGTGGCAAGCGCCAAGCGGCTACAAAGATAAACGAAAAGACACATGGGTACGAAGTAGATGCATGGGGACAAAGACAAGTGCACATAGATGCTTAAGAAGGTACGTAGTAGAGTGGGTTAGGGAGCTTGAAAGTCCTCCCAGGTGTGTCCTCAACCAAATCAGCCCATTGATCTCCAATATTGCCAACAATGTTGTATCCTTTCTTCATTAAGCTATTCCTCACCTTTGACTTGTACACCACTTGCCTCAACTTCGAATTGTTTGGCCTGCGTTTCCATATATACTCCTCGGATCAATCACATATGTGATACACTTAATTAGTTACTCTAATTATTTAAGCTACTTGATTCTTACTTGAATATGAGATGCTTCCAGTTGCTCACTCCAGCAGCCTTGAGATTCTCGAGAGTGACGTTTGACCACAACCTCCATCGGTCACTGAGGATTATGGGTTCAATCCCAAGTTCTAAGATGTTTTGGTAAAGATGCAACGTCTCCGGGAGTCCCGGTGTTGATGCTCCGGTGCCTATCCACGTCCAGTAATCCCCCGCATTTACCTTCTCAGTCCTAAGAATCCAAAAACAAAAAAAAATGTAAGATATAAGATGAAATTACGTACCAACTAGATATGGATAAAAAAAAAAAAGATTTAAGTCATTCAAACTATTTAATGATGTGAAATTAGTTAAATACAATAAAACCTAAACGTGCCTTATCATATATTGACATATCTTTTCATTTTTTTTAAAAAAATGGAGATGATATTTTGTTAATGCAATGGATGTGGTGTACGTGGAACTAATCTAATATGTATACCCGTATCCATATTGGGCGTAGTAGGGAATACTAGAGAGGAGGGTGTCGTCTAGGTCAAAGATCCAAACATTGACAGTGTCGTTCTTTAGGGCAAGTCCCTTGGCGTAGAAGTAAGCCTCTTTGCACACAGTTTTGGAGTCGTATTGGTACTGTTTGGAAGTGGTTAAGTAGTCTTTAACGTAGTCTTTGCAGTTGGCGGGTCTCTGATGTTAGAGGTCTCCACACCAAGGTGCCAGCTTCTGCAGTTGGGGTAGCTGATGGAAAGCTGCTCTTTCTCTAAGATCTCGGCTTCGTTCGCCAAGATGTTGTCCGACTTGAGGAGCTCGATGAGCCCTGGAACGGTTGCTGAAGACTGGACGTGGGAGACCGTAGCGGCCAAGAGCAAGAGAAGTGAAAGTGAGAGGATCTTCATGTTTTTGGTTTGTATGGTTTAGTGTTTGGTTTGTGATGTGTTATTTTGTGATACGAAGGGACGTATTTATAATGAGGTAGGGCTAGTTTACGGTAAGGTTAATTATGAAGACGGATGGGGCAATCAGGAAATGATAAGTGAAGGTGTATGGCATTGGTTGGTGCAACAAATGCTTCTGGCCCCTTTATGTTTATCGTCGACGAGATTTTTCACATACACCACTCGTTTTTAGAGCACGTTGTGAGTGTGCAAAAATATAATTTGACGTTTTGTTGCTTTAATAATAATTTTTCTTATGATAGTAAAGTTGGAATCAGAGTGTCTTACTACACAGTTACACTTAATTAAAACACTAGTTATTAGAGAAGTGGTTCCACGTACGTTACTAGAAAACTGTATATGAATTCGACGGTTTGAGTATAATTAAGTTACGTTGTGTCTTGTAGGAATAGTTTATAGAAAAGACATAAGTTACGTTGTAGCAAAAGCAATTATGGAGCTGCTCTTACATTATTCTTTTTTTCTTTTTCTTTTTGTCAACACATCATTACATATTATAAATCTCTTTTGACAGGAACCGAGCTCTTACATTATTCTGTTACAGTAAAAGAAGCTTGTCGTGGAGCTTCAAACGTGGTACTAAAATCATTTGGTAAAATTATGTATCACCAATCAATTACACAGTATTAGTTTCATTTTCAATGAGAGAAGAGAGATATATGGTCATGAGCTGAATTATAATAAGAGATAAACAAGTTGATAAGATAAGAATAAGAGGTCAGACATTGCATGTTAGAATAAATAATACAAAAATTCGTAAATTAAATGAAAATACCTATACTGGTATACATTTGAATAGTAACAGTTTTGTTGGACCCGACATTAGGAACAATATCTTTTTCATCGAGATTTTCTACAGAAAATTGTATCATGGTGATAGCTATGGTTGATGATGCTTCCGTTGGTTAAACAATAGTATGATTTTTCTCTTATGGTAATTTTTTTTAAAAAAGTGGCTTTTCTCTTATGTTTTTTTTTCTTATAAAAAAATTGATCATGATAAAGTTCTTATGCCCAATTTATTAATTCAGTAAGCACAGCCCAGATCCAAACCATAAATTTAACATGGTTTTATTATATTTTAAAAATGGATAATCAAAATGGACAAATCGAACCTATGCAATTTGAAAACCAACTGAACTATATTTTAAAATTTTGTAATATGGTTTTCAATGGAATATATTTGTTCTAAACCTTAACCAAAGAAAAGTTAATCTAAAATAATATATATATATTGCATTCTTATCCCAGGGCTGTCCTTAGCCAAATCAGCCCATTGGTCTCCAATATTCCCCATGATAGTGTGGCCATTTCTCTCCAGCTTCTTCCTCTCCTTTGACTTAAAGTTCGATATCTTCTTGTTCGAGCCTGTGATGGCCGACGTTGCTACATATACATATATCCATTGACTCAGTCACATATACACGATAAGTCTATACTTAATATAACAGTATATATATGATTCAAGCTTGAAAAAGACATGCCTCCAAGTAGGGGAAGCCAGCAGGTTTGAGATTCTTTAGAGTGACTTCTTCCAAATCTTGGAATCTCTCAGTGAGTAAGACGGGGCTAATCCCGAGTTCAAGGATGTTTTGGTAGAGATGCAAGGTCTCTGGGAGCACTGGAGCTTCTCCGACCTCTAACCACTTCCTGAACGTCTCCGCGTCATGCTTCTCTGTTCTAAGAAACCAAACGAACAAAATGAATCTCTCTAGTATATGTTGACATACTAGAGAGAAGTTCATTATTAAAAACAGTCTATATATATGCTGGTTAGGTAAAAGTAAAACTAATATATAATAGTAAAATGTATATACCCTTATCCATATATTTGGCGTAAAAGGGAACATTAGAGAGGAGGGTGTTGTCTAAGTCAAAGATCCAAACATTGTACTGTAGGTGTCGTTCTTTAAGGCAAGTCCTTTGGCATAGAAGTAAGCTTCTTTGCACACCGTTTTGGAGCAAGTTTTGACCGCTAATTAGGTTTTCAATGTTGCTTGCTTGTGACGTTTTAAATCAACGGACTTCTATCTATTTAGAGAAAACTCATGATTGTAAAATGATGACTTAAGTATAACTTGTGTTCGGATGACATATATCAATATTAAAGAAAACACTATACAGTAAAACCTCTATAAATTAATAATGTTGGGACCACAAAATTTTATTAATTTATAGTGATATTAATTTATCTATAAATTAATAATTATTATTTTATAGTGTAAATTAATAATTATTAATTTATAGTGGTATTTTAACTCTCAAAGTTTTTTGAAATGATGAATTAGGACAATTTTACAACATAAAATTAGTCTATTAGATTAAATTTTATATTTTATAATTGAATTCTATATTTATATTAAAAATAACAATGAATCAAAAATATTATAAATAAATTCACTTCTATACAAAGTACATACATAAATTCAAATTTATGATTAATACTTCAATTGTCATCCTATAAAAAAAAAAAATATATGATGCATATTTATAAACAGAAAACATTTAAAAAAATTTGGTTATATTATGATGTTATGAAATATATTATTAGATTATAGTTTAAAAAAAAACATAATATAGAGATGAGGTCTAGGAGAAATTCATTTTTAGAAAAAACTAAAAGCATATTTCAAAATAACTACTTATATCATATATATATATATATATGTGTATATATAGTGATTATTAATTTATGATATTATTGGGACCATATTTACATAGGGATTTCAAAAAAACTTATTATCTTATTATCTTATCGAATTTGGTTAATTTTTACACTGGCCTGACTTGGGACCAACAAAATTTATTAATTTATAGTGTTTATTAATTTATAGAGTATTAATTTATAAAGGTTTTACTGTCACTTTTTAGAACATTGGATAATATTTTTTTTTTTTTTTGAAGTTTTGATTATTATACACCATGCATTGAAAAACAAATTTCACAGCAACACCGAGTGTGGAACTCCGGTGTATGATGATACACTGAACATACATGTATTCATATTTCAGTACTTAGAGTAAAAAAAACTTTTGTGTAGACTATACTAATAATTTAGAAAATAAGTCCTACTAAATGAAAAAAAAAAAAAACACAAAAGCCTTGATATAAGAGCCAATGCCAATACCATAGGTAATACAAGGTGAAGATAATCAATCGATGGCGATGGTGATGTATACACACTGGTGACTACTTTTTTCTTCACGTGTTTATTTTCAGACCAAAATGATTTATAAAAAGTTGCCACGAATGGTAGTACTGATTTTGATTATGATTGACCACCAATAACAAAAAGAAAACGTTAACTACACGTCCATATCCGACTCTGACAAGTTAACGTTAATTTTTTTCCCGAAACCTAATACACAAAAAAAAAACTGGATCGACTGATTAAATTTACAAGCTTTCCACGTTGCAACTTGCAAGTTCATAGATTAGGATTTGGCTGCATGTTTCATAAATCATATGGATTAGTAGGAAATCAAGCCCATAGTTAGCCCACTAATAAGCTTTAAGGCTTTAATATTAATTTTAGACTAATAATGATTTTACTTTTGACCCAAGATTTCCTCTATAATTAAGAAGCCCTAATGTTTACAAATGCATTATAGTCGCCGTCACTGTCGTAATCAGAAGACAGCGAAGCCACTTAGGTTAGATTCAGGGTTTAATTTGTTTCGTTTTGGTTCTATATTTGTCTGAAGTAGTGTGTTGAGATCAATCTCATAGTCTTGTTTCCTGTAGTTAGTTGCGTATTTTTTTTTCTGACTGATTACAGGAGTAGTGATTCAGGCAGCCTCCTTGTCAAAGTTTAAAACAATGACATGTAAGAGGTGTTTAATTACTCCTACAATGAACTCTTGCTTCTGCTCTTTAGACTTGCTGAGATATTTTTATGTCTTTGAAGCTGGTCTAGTAGTCTTAAGCACATTCTTTCTCTAGATTTGTTAGAATTAATCATAAAATCTTCAATCATTCTGCTGCAATAACAGAGTGTTAATTATGTTGTTGTTTCACCCCAAAACTTTAAGACGTTTTTGGTACAGTATTCATGTTAAGGTGGATTTAGAAGGGATAATTCAATTAATAAATCTCTGCTAACCAACCATTAATATTATTGCGGAATTAATTTATCATTTTACAAGAATTTTAATTGATAAGAGTGAAAAAAAAAAAAATCTATTACAACTTCATATATGAACATGAATACATGATCATAAGAATCAATAGCTCTAGGCATCTCTGGTTAATATATCTAGTTTTTGTGTTTTTTGGCTATCTAAAATTCTGTCGAATAAAATTTTGGTTTGGTTTGGAACTCATTTCTTCTGGTTTGCTTATAGGGTTTGAAATTTGTTCCAATATTTTCTTTTCTATTTCGAACTTCGAAGAGAAGTGAGTTCCAATTTCCAAACCAAAATGTTTTCGTTGTAAATTCATGACTCAAAAGTATCCACAAGGGAGAAAAGATTGTCGATGCACTGTTTTGCAACAATTAACAATTCAATAGTAACTCTTATTTTATGTGTTTGCTTTGCTTTGCAGAGCCAGTTTCTTTCGTTCCAACGGTATCACTCAATGTACACACACATGAATTGTTTTATGCAAGACACATCACACATGCTATGAATACTATATACGTACCACACAACACAATTAATTTTTGACCGAACTCTAGTCCCATAATTTCTCATGCTAGCTAGACTTGGATAAAACTTGTTCTAAGAGAATTCGTCACCGGCCTCTCTAGCTATTATTAAATGAGTTGAACAGCTAGCGAACAATGTAGTCAATCTTTATAAGATGACACGAAGATGATTTGGTCGTCATGCCAAACGTGTAAATCAGAAATGACAAATGTTATTGGTAGTACTCTATCCGATTGAATAGTTTGAATACTGATGATAATCGAATAAAAGAGCTCATGGCGGAAACATTTTAAAATGTATAAAGCTTTCGTAAACTCATCATAAAGCATTGCAAAGTTTTTTTTGGTACATTAATTAATTGATATTTTGTTACTTTTACTTGTATATAAGTATACTGACGTATAACGTACATATATATATAGCGAAATCGTTTTCAAAAACTTAGGAATTTTTTAGATAGTTATAAATGTGTGAAAACGTGAAAAATTGGTATACTATATATTTATCACTAAGCGAATATTAAGTTGCGTAAGTAGTCAATAATTATATATACAGCTACACACACACACGATTCAAGTGACCCAAAAGAAAGATGTGTGCATATTGCATGTCGCCTTCCAAAGTTAATGGTGTTACCATAATAACACACATTGTTTCATATATCACACGTCTTATTCTGTTTCTTTAACTAATTATAGCTTACTAAACGAAGAAAAAGAGGTTTAGCTTACTAATTAGTGCACCCTCCCTAATTACTTTTGTTAGGTTCCAATATTTACTTGATAGGTTGATATCTATTGTAGTACTAATGAATTGTATTAACTAGCTAATCACTCTCATGAATTTAATATATATATATATGTATACTTCATGTAACGTAGTTCGTATAGAGGATAAATTTGTCATCATGGCAAGAATGAGGTGTGACAACAGTGGTCGAATCAATGGAAAGGAAGATGGATATGACACCATATATTACCATGTAAAAGGTTGGAATGATGAATGATATATCGTATTGCCTAAGATACAAGAACGTACATAAGATTTTTTATACGTACATTATAAGAAAATAAACAGATTTGCGTATTCTAAATGTGTAAGATATCACAACGAGTCAACAACATGTACACACTACACAACCTTTAATATTTTGAAAAAATATTTTTCCTTCTACATGACTTAATCAGTTTTGAATAGTGTCTTTTCCGATTTATCTGATAACCTATGTGTAGATATGATATTAATTATGATGATTAAGTTTCCATTTAAATTTTTTTAGGGGAAATAATCTACATTAATTAATTGATATGCATGGGACAAATCATTATATATTTAAAATTTTGTTAAATCAAGATTATTTTCCCATTATTTTTTCATCTATCTTTTCACATATATAATATATATGGAGACATAAAGAAACCATTAAAGTTGAAGAGGTTAGGAAGAATAAAGGTTAAAGAAAAAAAGAGTGAGAGGGAGAGCACAAATGGAGTGGAAGAGATGGTACTTGGACGTGATTCTTGTGCCTTTGGCTCTTGTGATGATGCTTTGTTACCACATCTACTTGTCCTTCATGGTTCGAACCCATCCCTTCTCCACCCTCCTCGGCATCAACTCTCGCGGTCGTCGGATCTGGATTTGTTCTATGATCAAGGTTTTATATACATCCATCTCCATTTTCACATACCAAAAAGATATAGTTTTATGAAAATGTTATGGTATAAATTAGGGATTATCATCGTATAGATTAGAGCTTTGGTATGAGGAAATAAGCCTCGGTTCTGGTCTGAAATCTTATGATAAAATTATGTAATAAGCTCTAAAAGTTGTGAAAATATATAAGATTTATTGTTGTTTTATTTGTTTAACTTTTCAGGAGAATCAGAAGATGAACATATTGGCGGTACAAACACTGCGTAACATAGTAATGGGTGCGACACTAATGGCTACAACATGCGTGCTCCTCTGCGCAGGTCTAGCCGCAGTGTTAAGCAGCACTTACAGCATCAAGAAGCCACTAAACGACGCCGTTTTTGGCGCTCGTGGAGATTTCGCGATAACCATCAAATACCTAACGATTCTCACGATTTTCATCTTCTCCTTCTTCTTCCACTCTCTCTCCATACGTTTCCTAAACCAAGTCGCCATTCTTGTTAACATACCTAATTTAGACCCTAACCCTTATCCCGGTTGCTTCTACCTCACGTCTGAGCATGTTAGTGAGATGTTCGAAAAGGGTATCTTTCTCAACACGGTAGGTAACAGGTTGTTCTACACAGGCTTTTCTTTGATGCTATGGATCTTTGGTCCCATCCTCGTGTTCGTGAGCGTTATGGTGATGGTTCTTGTTCTTTATAACCTCGATTTCGTGACAAGCAACAACAATAAAGAGAAGCAACGTGTTGTTGATTGCCGTCGAGCCAGCTCTGATCTTAATTCTGAATGATGATGATGATGATGCCACATGATTTTTTTCTTTGTTTAAGGATGATGCGTGAATTGTAGTAAAAGACGATGATGATGATGTTATATTATCCTCCGGATTGTTAATAAGTGCACTTGGAGAGTTTCGTTTCTCTTGTTGTGATATACGTTTCACAAACTTTTATTATATCCTTAATTACCAAATTCATGTAATACGTTTTGGAAATATATCACCTTTTGTAAACAGAAAGAAAGATTCTATATAAAATATTATAATATTGAAATTATTTTTCGTTTTTTGCTTTTTAAAGAACATTCATTTGGTCCCTTAAAACTAAAACGAAAGATACTTGTGTTATTTCTTTGTCATTTCATCTGAATTTGTTAAAAAGTTTTATTGGTCACGAGAAATCTTGTTTTCGTCTAGAATTTCAAATGAAAAACTTTGTCCTATAATATATAACAATTCTAGTTTTCAAAATGATATAAATGTTAATATAAAGTATAGTCCAATCACGTGGTAAAGTGGTCGCAAGAGTACCACCCGAATTAGAAATCATACTCTTATGATCAGAGTTTACAACCCTAACGTGAAAAATGTTGGAACTCATTTTGGAAAAGTTTTGCTCCCATTTCTTTGATGAAAATATCGTATTACAATATCGAGCCATGAATGTTTCGTTTATAACGTTTTGTACTCATATGTAAATACTCATATGTAAATATTGGAGTTAAATTATTTGAATGAAAAACAAAAATATCTTACGTTGGATGTTTGAGAACTACAAATTAGCTAGACAATATAATTTTTTTATTCATCAACGTGAAGCTTCAAAAAAAAAAATCGATCACTAGTAGTATATAATTATTTATAATGGATTAAAATGTTCAAAACCTTGGATACACTATATATGGTTTAGCCTATTCGTTCTGGCCCAATTTTTTTCTTCTAGTTATGCATGGCTCCATGTCCATCTTATGCGTAATCTAATGTATTTCATCAAACATAAACTAGGGTTCGTCAGTTTCAGATTCAATTGGTTTACTCAGTGAGCGTTGGGGTTATATACTTATTTAATTAGTTATCATTCCTTATGCATAGGGTTAACAAAATTTTGAATTCTAGCTTTTGTTATTATCTAATATAGACGTATAGTAGTCGGTCGATCGTAAACTTTTGTAGCCCACTAAGTTAGAATGTTCTAGTTAATGAAAAAAACATATGGATTCTATTTCGGATTTGAATAACTTTTTAATTTGTTAAAGATACATTTCATAGTTTGTTGCTTTTGATTGTTTTGTTGTGAAAATATTATAACTTTTTCAAAGGAAGTGCAGATCAAAAGAAAGCAAAAGTTGGTTTAGACCCAAAAGTTATATAAAACATTAGAGAAAATGAAAAAAAAAGTGGTGCTGGAGAAAAGAAACGTCTTTAGATCTGCTTTCCAAAAGCATATGACGATAAAGTAAGAGAAAACAAATGGAGAAGCATATTGTGTTGTTAGTGTGACCAGAAAAATTCATCTAACTTTTGGTTTGGTATTGAGAACTAAATTATTTTTACCTTTTTACTGCTAAATCATTTTTTCACATTTCGTGTTCTTCATATTGTATGTTATTTTTTTAAAATGGTTATGAGCACATATATCACACACATGTGAGTGATATATATATATATTTGAATAACGAAAAAGTTCTAGACCTAGACACGCCCATTCGTAAAATATATATAAACAAAATAGATTTTTTTTTTAGTATTGTAAAAATATTCGGTAATTCATATTTCTAAACAACATTACAAATTATACGCCTTTCACTAAGAGAAACCGGTCTCGAATCCGGATTTTGTAATTCATTTCCACTATTTAATTTTTATAGTTATATTATTCGACTATGCCACTAATATGTCATATATATAATTTTTGGTTAATTGTTAGATCTAATTTATACAGTATACTAATCTTAAGTTAGTCGTTTTTAAATTCATATACTAATCTAAAGTATGTAGTCTAATACTTGTTGTTTATCATTCCTTTCATATTTAAAGGCAATTTTGTAACTATTTTAAGATCCTTTTATGAATAAAATCAGTTTATATGCCTATAAAATTATAAAACACGTATAAGGTCCAATATATTGAAAGAGTCTCTTAACGTACCTTAGGTAGACTCCTCTAGTTAAAGGATTAAGGTTATCATTACCATATACTTAGCTTAACCTTCAATAAAACTATAAGACATATGTATGGCAAGGAAAAAATAATACGGAGCCTAATCTCTCTGTCTTTGCTTTTCTGTTCTCATTGTTATTCGTTGTCATTAAAGAAAAAAAGTTTGAAGTGAGGACGTTGCATTGACAAAGCAATTTCAATTTTGCTTAGCCATTAAGAAGCTTTTTACAACTTTTAGTAAAGAAGAGAGGCTTATATAAAGAAGATGTATGTCATAACTTACTCTTCCCCTCCCCTCTTTTCCCACCAATTTTTCTTCTTCTTGTGTGTTCCCATACCCAAAAAAAATGGATGGTCACACAGCCAAAGACATGGGTATGAAGAGAAGTGCTTCTGAGTTGGCTCTACAAGAGTATGTCACCAAGTTCTTGTCTTCTTCTGCTTTATCAAGACAAGAATCTATTCTTCTTGACACAATCCCTCTAGACCCTTCTTTCGATCTTATCAACCGGGTTAGTCTTTGGTTTCTTCCTTCTGTTGTCTCTCTTGTTCCTGTTGTTGTTGTTGTTGTTGTGTCTATACCAAGATCCAGAGTTTGTAGTAAAAGTCTTGATTTTTTTTTTCTTTGGTTGCAGGATTACACCAGTGAATTAAGAGATAGTCTTTTGTGGTCTGACTGCTTGATTCCGACTGGAAATTTTCGCGATGCACATTCCTCAATCTGCGGTATGTGCAGGTCTCTTTGATTTGAATTTATGTAATAAGTCTTGTTGTAGACACTTGTAGAGTTGTAGTTAATATTAATGTTCACTTGTATTGCTCTTATCTGCAAAGAGAATCTGTCAGCTGATAGTCCAGTGTCAGCCAATAAACCTGAGGCAAGAGGAGGAGCTAGGAGAACCACGAGTGGATCTTCTCATGATCACTCTGACGAAGAAGATGCAGAGACAGAAGCTGGACAATCTGAAATGACTAATGATCCTAATGATTTAAAACGTATTAGAAGGTGTGTTGGTTGTTGGATACTGTTAAAAAGTTAGATGTAAAACACTGAGAGAGAGAGAGAAAGACACATAGAAGGTGATCACCGTTTTTTACCCATTTTTGTGATGTGAACTCAGGATGTATTCAAACAGGGAATCAGCAAGGCGATCGAGGAGAAGGAAGCAAGAGTACCTGGTAGATCTTGAATCTCAGGTAAGGTTAACACATATAGCTGGTTTGATGATTTGATTCGTAATGTTTTGATGATGACCTTGTGATTTCTTCAAGGTTGATTCTTTGAAAGGCGAGAACTCGACACTGTACAAGCAGCTCATAGACGCAACACAACAGTTTCGTAGCGCTGGAACAAATAACAGAGTTCTCAAATCAGATGTTGAAACTCTGAGAGTCAAGGTATCATCAATCACATGCTCTCTCAATTTGTGAAAGTCAGAACTGGAAAATGCTAAGTTAAAAATAACTTACAGGTGAAACTAGCAGAAGATTTGGTAGCTAGAGGTTCCCTCACTAGCAGCTTGAATCAACTTCTACAAACTCATCTAAGTCCACCACCACACTCCATCAACAGCCTGCACTACACAGGAAATACCTCAACTGCAGTTAGAGTCCACAGTGACCAATCTTTGTTCCCTGGAATGACACTTTCTGGACAGACCTCAAGCCCTGGACTTGGTAATGTATCCAGTGAAGCTGTTAGCTGTGTCTCAGACATCTGGCCATGACTCTCTTTCTTCACAGCATGTAATGATCACTCAGCTAAATTCCTGTATGTGTTTCACTATAGAACTAGAAACATAATTAAAGCCGACGTGTTCGTTAATCACTCTAGTTTCGTTAACAAAATTCACAGTTCCAAGAACCCTCTTTTGCCCCCTTGACACATATTAAACTTGGAAGAATTACAAAATCAACAAATTCAGGTTTGTGTCATATATACTTTATTGCTCGAAATCCTGCAAATGGTATAGGACGATACATTATATTCTCACAAGGGAATTGCTCGATACAGTTCCTTGAGTATACAGACAGACAAACAAAAACATTGATGATTGCACTTTACTTTCCAGTAATGTCTATAGGCTATTTAAGGAGACCACTATGTATGTTGTAACGTGAGCAGGCAAAACTTATGTAGAAAACCAACCTTAGTTGATTAGAGGCGTACCCATCTCCGAATCTGGACCTATAGCATTTGAAAGGGAGAAGTCCTTAGGCAAGGGGATATTTAATTCTGAGCAAACCAACTTCATAATATTAGCAGTAACACCTCCCATAGACATCTTGTTTAGTGTTACTGCAATGGAAAATCTGTTTTTGATATCACAGAAGCCCGTTGATCCTCCCATCCCTGAATGTCCAAAGCCAACCAGAGACCCATCTTGTGAAATGACGCGCTTAAAACCAAGTCCAAACTTCCCATCAGGCACTACTAAGTCACTGTAATCTCCAGCACCCATGAAAGCATCATGGATCCTCGGGTTGTTATACATATTGTGAATATCATCTTGATGATCATCACTACTGATCTCAGTTTTACCAGCAGAACTGCTACTATCAACTAGCCTGGTTAAACTTTCTGTATTTGACTCTCTGCTGCTACTAGCACTCATAACGTGCTTTTCATCATAAAGCCTCCTCTCTTGATGATCTTTTTGTTTAAGCTTTTCTGTAGCTGTCATCTCTTTACCCTTTCTCTTTTTTGTTGAGTCTTTCAACGATGTGAATTTCGGAACATGGGTGTGGCTACCTAGTGGTGGCTGGGATAGAGAGGAATGTGGAGGTGGCACTAGGCCACCATCAGCTAGGGTTGCATAGTACCGTGCAAGTGCACGAGCAGAGCAATGTCCATTAGCCGCAGGGATTATGGCTCTGCGCACATTCAATGTATTAAATAAGACTGGTAAGTTGGTTGCCAGTTGTAAAATCTTGTCAGGCTGAAATGCGGAAGGAAGTTCAGGCTGACTGGCAAGGGATGAAAGTTTGCTCAGTTCATCGGTGTCCAACGTCAATGTGGCAAGCCTAGATTCAACACCTACAATAAGATGTTAGATAATTCTTAACAAAGCTTGGAGCCTAATTTACAAATGTCTGTTACTATTTACCTGGAGGGATTCCAATGTACAGTTCCCCATCAATCTTTAGGGGCTTAACAATGGACTCTTCAAGGATCTCCTGGAATTTCTTTCCAGAAGCATACTGTTCAAGATTGGTGAAAGCAAGATTGACATCAACATAGTAGAATTAAGAGAAAATTTATAACTTGACTTGCATAAGTTTTATGCTCAAACAGTGAATGATCTGCTTAGTTTACCTCAAGGATTCCACCACATAGCCACCCATACGTGAGATAGTGATAAAACTGCTGACTGCCAGGCTCTGTTTCAGGTGATGAATTAGCAATCCGTTTCAAACATTCATCCCAGTCACAAATAAGCAGAGGATTTTCTCCTACAGGGTCAAAGGCACTGTGCAGCCCAGATGTATGGTTAAGCACATGATGGACCTGAAACAAAAAAACGAGGTATTAAAATTGAAGGCAATATCTCACACTAGATTTCAAAATGGTTAAGTGACAGTGTAGCTCCCTTACCTTAATAGTATCTTTTCCATTTGATCCAAATCCTGGCCATATATTTGCCACAGTCTGGTCGAGCTGGAGTTTTCTGTATCAATAAATACTATCATTACTAAAGTATGACTAAGACCATGAGTCTGCAAACGAGATCATGGAATTAACAATGAGACCAATATGTAAGACTTGAAGCCGATTTGGAATGTCAGGGTGTCTGAAATGAAGACATGACAAAATTGAAAGCTTATAATGTTGTTACTCACCTTTTGTCGACAAGCCAATGTATCATTCCAGCAGTGACACCCTTTGTCACAGAGAAAACAGGAAATAAAGTATCTGGTTGAACTGGACGTGGGTCATATCTTCCAAGCACTCCAGCGGAAGTGTCAATAATGACTTTCCCATCTTTATATGCACATACCTAAACAAACATGGCTGAGTTAAACCAAAGGTAAAAAGAAAAGAAATCATCTTGCAAGCCAGCAGTAAAAGAGCGTAGCTCACCTGAATTCCAAGAATTTTCTGAATACTCCCAAGTTCAGTGAGCAGCTTCCTCAGTTTGGACTCTACATCGGAATGGATTGGCGAGTCATGTATCCAGTGAGCATCTACAGTTGGTCCTCGACTGATACTCCTACAAAATCACATTATCATTGTACGAGATATTTTACAAGGAAGTGATAAAATGAACAGCAAAATTCTAAGGGGCTTACCCCAACAGAACAGATTCGGCAAATGGTCTCATGATGTCCAGATAAACAATCCGAACATTCATAGTGGATGAAAGTCCTAAATAGTCGACAAAATAAATAAGTAAAAAATAACTAGCAAAGTAATATAATTGATCCAATCCTTTGACGTAATGAGGTAAAGTAGTATGATTCACACATCATACCTCTGAGTAGATTAATGACCCTTGCAAAAATAACAATATCACCAGGAAATGCATCTATCTGCATCAAATGTTTTCATTTAGATATTGTGGTCACTAAGGCATATACTTGAAAGATATTAATGCTTACTGGATTGAAGCGTTTAACTTCTTTCTGGCTGAGCTGCATCTTCTCCTGTATAACTTTCATATTTTGCACTCTTTGATCGTTTAGGGTTTTTAGCGTTTTCTATTAAGAGAGGAATCTATAAGGGCGGATCCACTAAAGTTATCCCAATAGAGAAAGCAAGCCTATGGAAGAAAGAAGTAATTTTACTTACCACAGCTTCGTTTGACGGAGTTGAAGATCGGAAAAAGAGACCTGCCACGCTCATTGCTTGATCTGGCAGGTCTAGCCGCAGCTTCAGTCCCATTTCTGCAAAGGCAGACAAAAGTGCCACTTGGTCTCCCTGTGAAATAAATTAATTAAAAATCCAACCTATGGCCTATAGTTCAACAAACAAATAATATTCACAGAACTGGAGTGCAGTTGGCTCACAGCTTTTTTCTTTCTTTTTTTTATCTTTTTTACAGTTTGTTCTTTTTTACAGTTTGTTCAATTGTTTAAATTTTAAATATTTAAACTCTGTTAACGAACAAACTCATCACTCTAACATCCTAAACAAAATGATCAACTAATGGGCTGGGTAAGACAAGTAGAAAAGAGAGATGTATTGCACAATCTTTTACAAACCTCTGCCGATGCTAGAAACATCTTGGCTAGGGCTTGTTTCAAGGAGTGTGAGATTTTCTTTGTAAGCCCGAAATCAAGTAATATAGGACGATGTGGTGGTTCTTTACTGACAAGAAAATTTCCTACAAAACAGAGTATAGACCCAATTCTATCAGATGAACACCATAAGTCTAAGCAATGGTGTTTACGAGAGAGAAGACAACTGGCGAACTCCAAAAACAATCATGAGGACTATACCTGGATGAGGGTCGCCATTGAAAAATCCATCTACATATATCTGATGGGCATATGCACGAGTGATCTCTTCAACGATCTTTTGTTTGTCCACACCAAAAGCATCTAGAGATTCCACATCATTCAAACGAATTCCATCCATGTACTCAAGTATGAGTACACTCTCAGAAGACTGTCATTTAGAGCAACAGAGGATGTCTAAGACATAAGTAGCGGGAAACGAAAAAGGAAGAAACACCTTTCAGCTAAATTCATTATAATGCTCAGTTTAAGTCTACACTGATTATCTGGGACAATCTGTGTTACACTTTAGCTACTTACCCTAGCTCATTTTATAGGCAAGACCCAATATAGACAACATGCAGCATCAGGGATACCATGATTTAATTATACAGAATTACCATCCGTAAAGATGACCAATACATCTATATACATAATTCTTTTAGTATTTGGATGTCTTTTGTGATTTTCACTAAGGGATTGATGTTTCCATCCTAAACTTATAAACTGTACATAACATTTCGTATATATGTGTGTATGCTTCAGAGTAGGACGAGAGCACAAAAGATAAGAACCTGAATTATATCTGGAATTAGGACATCAACCCGATTGTCACTTCTAACTTCATCATTTGTCTTCTTGCACCCGAGATTCCTGGATACGGCTCGAGTATTTTCTACATATTGAGAAACAAAACAAATATGGGGAAAACTCAGGAAATGCAAATTCAGAGTGACGTGTAAGCATGAACCTGAAAAATGCTTAATCTAGGAAAGGAATTCAAAGACACAGATGCATATTTTTACCATGTTATTATAATCATAGCCATGGTTTAAGATTAAAAGAACATGTGACTAGAGTGGTAAGAAATGCATAATCTAAACTCGAAATTTGCCAACACGTGACAGAGATGAATATTAATCCAGCAAGTCTAATTCAGAACCACAAGCACATCCCAAGAACTTAATTATAGAAAGCAATCACAAGCTTTGGTGCAATTATAGTTTTCTCATAGGATGAAATTTAAGACTGTTCATTATTTATGCAAGTGAAACATACCAGCTTCAATATTGAAGTCTAGTTCTCTTGGAGCTTCTTTGCACCATTCATCTATCATGGGGTTAAAATCGTACTGTGGTTCCGCCCACGCAATCCAGTCAACAATGGACTTTGCATTCTTTAAGTCCTATTAAGTAATTAAAAGAGCAGAGAAGTTAAAAGGAGTGTCAAACGTCATATAACAGCGATAGCTCCAACTGTTCATCTTGAAGGCTTCAAAACGAAACTAAGACCATACCTCCAAAATAATAGCTCTAATGCCATCATGCTGAACTTTAACAACCACATCCTGGCCATTAGCTAGAGTTGCACGATGAACCTGTGCTATCTACAAAACAGAGAGCTCACTATAAAACAAAGCATACAAGTTTCTAGCCATTCAGTAGCTTATAAGCAATTTGCTTTTATTTGCTAGAAGGTATGTGAACATTCCAGGCTCAAACAGGTCACAGAATCTTACCGACGCAGTAGCCAAAGGCTCATTAACAAAATCGGTGAACAGTACATTCATGGAATGCCCTAGTTCTCTTTCAATGGTTCGACAAACCTGAGAAAAAGAAGGTACATATAGAGCTTAGAGCTTAGTATATCAAACAAGGACACAGTATTATACAGAACGAGTAGTCACATATAAGAGAACGTCAAAATCATACTACATTGACATAATATCAAAAAAAAAACTTTTCTTTTTCTCTGTATATCCTCTAATGTTAACATTCAAGTAGAAACACAACCTCCTGCACCGGACGAGGAGGTAGCGAGTCCTGCAACTGCTTGAGAAGAGATATATACGCCTGAGGTAGAACATCAGCACGAGTAGAAAGATACTGGCCAAGTTTCACCCATAGTCCTTCCAATTCCACAATCAAATTCAAAACCCGCTTAGCATTACGTTCATGAGCTTTTTCCCATAAAGCAGGAACTTTGGACTTCTTAATCCACTTCTCCTTTTGCTGAACACCCTTCACTCACAAAATACCAAAAAAAAAAAAAATTGTAACTTTAACCAAAAACAAGCACTACAACACAAAACAGAATAAGATGAGATAGAAAAAAAAACAGATTCAAAAGCTTACCTTATAATCAAGGTAAATGAGTATAGCTGCTGAGAAGACTTTCATACGTCTTTTGTAAATGTTTCCCCAACCCATTGATGCAAATTTATGAAAGAGTCTCTTAAAATTTGCTGAGAGTCTAACGAAAAACGAAACGATACAATCCAACACTACTGACCACCACCGCTTATTCTACAAAAAAAAAAATCAGAGAATAAAGGAGAGATTTTTTCTCAGTTATCCTGAAATCAAGAGAACCCAGATCGTAAAATGAGAGATTGGAAAATTAGAATTCATAATTCAGAAAACAGAGAACCCAGATCGTAAAAATCTCATTTTTATGAAAGCAAAAAAAATAGTTTCACCTGGAATGAGCCAGAATTGATTCCACGAAATCGCGAATTCCGCATAAATAAATAAATAAAAAACTTAGAATTTGAAAATTCTACGTTTTGAATAATCTTTAGGAATAAAAAGCTCAAAGCTGTTAGGTGTGAGAGCTTAACGTAATATACTACTTCATCTACCAAAAAAGATATTGGAGAAGACAAAGGAAAGATCTACACGAAGAAGAAAAAACGCGTCATGCGTTTTGTGTAATGAAACGAAAAGTATAAAGAAAAAACAAAACCCCCGCGAAGCAATGAATCTATACCGCAGATTCTTGTGAGACCCACGTATCTCTTTTTCTCTGATTCTATTGGGCTTTTGGGCCTATAAACCCAAGCTTTTATGATCCTAAATGGGCCACGTCACCTATGCCTATCACGGTAGATGCGTTTAGTAACCAACCCACCTACTCTAAACCACACATGCTACATGGATTATGATTTTGGGGAGATTTGATTTTTGTACAAAAAAAATTAACAAAACAAAATCTCAATTAACTAACATGTAAAAGTTTATTTCAATTTCATGCAATGTGAAACACTGCTTAAAAAAATGATTAATTCACTTTATGTG
This sequence comes from Capsella bursa-pastoris, assembly GCA_036452645.1. Classification (NCBI taxonomy): domain Eukaryota; kingdom Viridiplantae; phylum Streptophyta; class Magnoliopsida; order Brassicales; family Brassicaceae; genus Capsella; species Capsella bursa-pastoris. The sequence goes on from CP144196.1 coordinate 8,193,525, forward strand.
ATGTTTTAAAATAATTAAATTCCAATATCTAGGTTGCATGGAAACTTTTTGCGAAACTCATGTTTCCGAAAAATAATTCACAAATAATACTATAGTACCTATATCATATAAAATGTAGTTACTAATTTAGAATGTTTAAGAGAGCACTAAACTATACAAAAGCTCTTGTTCCAAATAAATATGGTCTCATCGAATGCTCTCCTCTTTCTTCTTCTTCTTGTTCTCTTCATTGTACTAACTCATAACTCAAGCCTTGATGATAATGATCTCTCGAATGATCAACCAAATGGCTTCTTCTTACCTTTCGAATCCAATCTTTACGTTGGGATCACAATTGGAACCCCAACGCGAACGTTTAACCTTAAACTAGACTCTTCTACACATCTCACATGTCTAGACAATGATGATGACCACCAATGCTCACTCTCAGACAAATCTTCCAACACTTTCTCTACTATCTCCTGCAATAACACTTCTCTTTGTCCTCATGTCTCAACCAATAATTCAACTAACCATTTCAATGAAACAACGACGAAAACAACTTCTCTTTCTCTTCTCTGCACTCCTTCAGATTTTTGCCGTTACCAAGCCTCTCCATCTAGCTCCGGCTACCTTGTTTCCGACACACTTCAGTTAACTTCCTCAATCACCGACCAAGAAAACTCTCTCTCTATAGTTCGAGGGTTTGTCTTTGGCTGTGGGACTAGTAACAGTGCGTCGCCGGAGGAAGACGGAGGTGGCGTCGACGGGAGAGTGAGTCTAACAACTCATCGTTTCTCCCTCCTCTCTCAGCTTCGCCTTACAAGATTTTCACACTGTCTATGGCCTTCCACGTCCGGGTCACGTAACTACATCCGTCTCGGATCAGCCGCTGCGTACGGCGGCGATATGATGTTGGTTCCGATGTTAAACACGACGGGGACTGAAGCTTACTCGTATCACGTTGCTCTCTTCGGAATCAGTCTTGGCCAACAAAGGTATATAAATATATATCTTTTACTAATATTTTGATTTATGTTTCTGAATTAGTCCATTAAACGTAGCAAACATGGTTACATAATAACATTTTATATGATATAATACTAAACATGCTCTCTTCGGAATATGTTTTTTTACATTAAATTTTAATATTTATTCAGTCATTTCATTTCATTCAGTAATTTTTTTTCTTTGCTCAAATGTTAATTCATTATATTTGTTTCTCAAATGTTAATTTATTTTTTGTTTAATTAGAATGAGAAGCAATGAGAGTAGTGGAATAGCAATAGATATTGGGACGTACTATACAAGTCTAGAGCCATCACTCTATGAGGACGTGAAGGAAGAGCTAATGACGCAGATTGGACCAACGGTCGCATACGAAGTGAACGAACTAATGTGTTTCACAACCGAGGTTGGCTTAGAGATAGAGTCACTCCCCAAACTCACTCTCCATTTCCAAGGTTTCGATTACACAATTTCAAACAAAGGACTCTATCTCCGAGACACTCCATCTTCTCTATGCACGGCTTTGGTAAGATCGTCTATGAAAGATGAGGAAAGGATTAATGTGCTTGGAGCATCAGCTCTTGTTGATCATGCAGTTGGGTATGACACTTCAGAGAGGATGCTTGCCTTTCAACAAAGGGATTGTTTGGCCGATTTCGTAGATGGTACGTAGGTGAGTTTTAATTATATATTAGTCTTTTTATAACCTAAGGTTTTGTAGGCATGATCACTGCAAAGACAATGTTTGTGATTATTTTAATAAACACAACTTCCGACTTAGAGCATTTCACATGAATTGGCACAAAATTATAGCTAGCAGATTTTCATAAATTTCAAAAAAAAAATAAAAAAATTGTTGCTTCGGTTAAGGTGAATAAATTCGTTAGTGAATTAATTATTTTTATTTATTATTCATAATTTTAATTTTACAGTGGTGTAGCAGACTGCTTTTACATAAATATATGTTCGGTCCATGATGGATTCTTCTTCTTAAAAATGAAGTGGTTTAATCTTATAACGGTTTAGTCCACTTCATCCACAACAATTATTTGTATAACTAAATTTAAAACATATAAACATATTTACCAAAAACACTAAACATTTTAGGAATTTCGAATCGAATCTCAAAATGATCTTAGAAATAAGTGGTAACCGTAACTAACTTCGCAATATTGTTTTTTCACATTAGAAGAAAAGCTTATCAATTAGCTTATAGTAAGTAAATAACATTTCTAGAATGTATTGATCAGGGAAATGCATGCCATTAAGATAACAAATGCTACTAATGAAAAAAATATAAATCAAAACAACAAATCATTTCACCTACGAATGATGAAAAAGGTTGATTCAGAAACATCATCTTACATTTGAGGCCTAGATACTTACAAGTACCGACCAACATATATGCAAGGAGATAAGGGACGGTGCAATTGTTGGCGGCCGCCACACCTTTTTAATTAGCTTTCATTTCTCGTTTTCTTCATTTACTTAAAAATTAAGCTATATCAGTATGATCCATTTATGTCGTCTGTGATCGATCAATAGAAGGACAAAAAGATTTCTAATTAGTACTTTATTGTTACCTAGACATGTTTATATTTAGGTAGGATCGAATCTTATTAAATAACTTTGAAACTAATTTTGAGATCTAACTATAACTATTGTATTAATTATGATTATACATCGTGGACTTAGTTAACCAAATCGAATCCACTACTTAATATTCTTTGAGCAATAAGGAAGGTCACTAGACAGACTCATGCTTGAAGTCAAGTCCTACTTGTGACACTCTTAAGCCTTCTTACTGTTTACACAAATCTGTGAAAAAATCAAAAAGTATGTGTCGCATATTTCTATTTATGTTTCTTTTATAAAATATTCTCCTTTTCGTTGTTTTTTTCTTGATTCTTATTTAGCATCGAGGCCAATCACCACTAATGCAAATAATTCTTTGACTTCATCAATATATTTCTAAACAAGTGAAAACATATATTGGTTCTCAAAGTAGTGGACCAATGCGCGCACCACCTTATACTATATTCCTCGATCCCTTTCCATGCGGTTCCTTTCGGGAACATTAACATTAATTATATCGAATAATTATTTATGTTTTGATATAAATATGTTTACAAATTTCACATTTGAGATTATCAAATATACTAATGTACGGATGTAGCATTTATATGAAATTTGGATTAAAGAAAGACTTACAAAATATAGTTGATAATTGATGATATATTGAACACGGCATTTAAGTTGGTATTTTCTCTAAAATATGATGACTTCTCCGAACTAATGCTTAATATATACCGATCGTATATGTTTGACTGAGAGAATCAATTGATGTAAAGATTTAGAGAAGTGTACAAGATTTTATGAGTGGATGATGGAAAGGCCGTGCCGTGAGAAAGGCCGAGTCTTTTGACATTATAACATAATTGCCTTTATGTTGAGCACTAGAGCCACTTGATATAGGAATCTCCAGCTGATTTTCGAATATTATATATCACCAAATATGAAAATGTATATAATATTGGAACCGAGACGTTGTATAGTTTGTCTCTCTCTCTTATAAATACTCCCTCTCCTCCACTCCCTAAACCCACCACACACTCATATTGATGTACTTGCAAATCTTGATGGACATATGTGAGCCCAACGGAGTAGAATTGCATGAAGTGGAGTAGAGTATAATGCAGCCAAGGATGACTTGCCGGAACGTTGCTAATTATCATGCATACATGGTGATGAACATATTTCTGGCAAGTTGTCCTTCGGCTACATTTTACTCTCTTCTTCTCATGCAAACTCTCCTTGGGATATGCTACTTTTTCGTTCTTTCAAATCGACGATGTCAACAAGAGAACTGGTATTGATCAGAACTCCATCGACGACGGTACGATAGTATATACATATATATGTATACATATTTTTTTATTAAATGGTTAACATTATGTATACATGCACTGCATATTTATATGCATCAAGGTGAAGTATATTTTACTGATATTAGAACTATTAGAATGAATTCAATCCTCAAAACGGTTTCGATTGTTTTTGGGAGACAATTACAATAGGATGATTCTAACCTCTAAGAGAACGAGACGGCTTGCATAATTGAATTGACGGTCTAATATAAACATAACTTCCCACGGGTTACTACTTACTACACACTTACAGGAGCGGATGAAACATACAAAAAAAAAGTAGTCCCAAAACCGCAATGTCGTTTTTAGCATGATCTACCTATCAAGCACTCGCAGGTTGTTTTCTTAGTGATTATCTCAAATGTAATTTTTTACGTAACAATCAAGGAAAACATATAAAAGTGATGAAGAAGAAAAGAGAAAAAAAAGAAGCCGAAATTTGTGGAATATGTTGAAATGTGCGTTGTCGGTTTTGGGAATCTAAGGTACTGTGAGCCGACAAAAGTAGAGATGTAATAAAGAGATTTTGGTCAGGCAATCATAAATCCAAATCTTTGTGCATTTTAACAATGACACTATATATCATCATCATCATCACTTTCCTCTTTTAATATGTCTCAGCTTTTTGGTTACGTGCGTTATCATCATGTTCCTAGCTAGCTAAATCGTATCCTCTATCTTTTTTTGTTTGTTTCTTTATACCATCTGCGGAGAATGTGATAAAACCGGATAGGACAAGAACAAAACGTTGTGGGAAAGCAAAGCCACTCAGTTTTTATTGTTTTTATGCATGAATGAATTATGAATGGTATGAGCACAAAGTAACATCTATTTATTTCATTCACACTTATATTTTAGTTCGTAAGCTAATTAAGGAATTTAAAGTTAAGATTGCCTTAGCCACTTTTGGTTCCACAATTTTATTTATGTTAGGTACTTACATTGGAACCAATATCAAAAGGAAAATAAAAAAAATCATAGTTAACAAGAGAAAAAAAAATATGATGTCAACAAAAAGAAAAAAACATTTCCACATACAGTATACTGGAGATATATCGAACTATACATATATATATAATCTAAGTAATTAAAAAAATCTACATAATTAATTTACTTCTAAAAGAAAATTTAATTCATCTTGTACAACAAAGAAACCAATAAGCTAGCAAGATATTTTTTCCACTCCTATTATATCTTAAATTGAAGTACTAAGCTATAAATTAACTTCTAAAACTAATATGGTAATCTCTTAACCTGAAAGTATTAACTCTAGCTAGAAGTAAAACTTGTTATAAAAGTTAATAAAAGAGAAGAGAAGGAAATATGCATTTCACATATTGATATGTACGTAGTAGTGTATACTTTCGTCTCTACTCACTACTGATGTCTACTATGGGTTCACTTATACTGACTCATCCATATAGTAGTATAGTACGTAAGATACCACACTCTTCATTCATTTCGGTCGACAGCTTTTTGTTTGCGTGTGAACTGAGTTTCCACACCAAATTTTGACACTTGAGATTCAAGTTGATCGAGAGACTTAGCTAGGAATGTACAAAGAGATGCAATTGGCACTCAAATATTATCTTAGTACTGCTGTATTTGTCGGAAAAAATCATGGTCTCCATTAAGTAAGAATATTATATACTAGTATTTAATATTCATGATGATGATAGTGGTCGATATAAAATCCAAAGATTTGGATTAGGAAAGTGACAAATTGAGGAAAGATATGCGAACGAGAAGGTGGCGGTCATACCCAAAATAGATAAGGAGGCCACTAAAAAGATTCGAGCCTGTGAAGTGTGAACGATATGTACATGAACATGTGTAGTGTTAAGTCTATATGTACATAGTATAAACAATTCTTTAATATTATAAGAAAAGTTGTGAGCCTGTGAATGATGAATCCCCCATCTTGCGTTACCTTTTGTTTTTGCAACTTGACTACTTGTCATTATACACACTGACCACCCACATGAGTAAATCTGTAATATACAACACAATAATGTTAGGTCGGTCGTATAATGTACAAATATATTATCATATATCTAACATAACCTTTTATTCATAGATAATAGATGTTCTTGGACTTTTGGTTCGATTTCAACATCTCGGGTTTATTATGAGTTGATTTCATATTTTGTGAGTTATAAGTTTGTAAACTTTAAATTCTCGACTTCATATTTTCTGAGTCTATTCTTGTTTTTCTTTTGGGATATTAGAATTTTTACTACTTGCTTCATGTATTGGATGTTGCCTAGCCTAACACTTATTAGAAGTTTATATAGGCTAAAGCATTATTACTCATGGTTAACTCAAGATTTGGTGTTTTATATCAAGTTAAAAGTTTGATTTTAGACCAATTGCTAATAACTCAACTGGTAAGGATTTCTGGCAAAAGCTCAGAGGTCGCCGGTTCGAGTAGCGCATGGGACGAAACCATATAATATGCTTTGATTTCGAGCCTAAGGGGATGTATGTGATTCGGCTCAGAACCTCTTTGATTATTAAAAAAAAAAAATAGCTAATTTTCTAAAAAAATTGTCTAACTTCTTAACGATTCCGAAGTTGTAACATTATTTTCTCATTATCTAATTTTTTGGTTGTTAAATTAATTGAAAAAATTATAAAATTTACAACGTAAAGAAACCTCTTATATATTAAAAAATAATCAAAATTGTGTTTAATTTTTTTTATTTGTTTCAATGGTTGTATATGAATGGTTTTATGTCATGTAAACTCTTATGATTTAATATATACTATTTACGTGTTAAAAAAATATATTTTCTGATCATCCAAATTTTGGGTTGTTAAATTAATGAAAAAAATGAACGATGAAACTAAAGGCCGTGTTAAGATTGTTATGGGCTACGGCCCATTAAAAGCAAGAACCCTAATTTTCGAAATCTTCGTCAAACATGCCCAGAACCAAGAGCTTACCACAGATTCTGATGCCATTTTTTCGTAATCGCCAATCTGGATCAGGTATGATTCAATCTCCACAATCGCGAATTTCGTTTTCTCAGGGCTTATGTTGTGTTATCTCTAAGACCATTATCTATGTTTCAGCTTAAGATCATAAGCCATTTTGCGTATGACTCGTCTCTGTTCACCAAATCAAGGCATGTTTTTAAGAGTATAGACGAATGTATCTACTCTAATTCCACCGGAGAGCTTCGTTTCCCATTTTTGATGTTGTTGCATCGCTTATCTGATTAATCCATGGCTGTAAGTTTGCAGCTTTGTTTGGTACTCTGGTTGATTAATATCGAAAGTGTTGATTTTAATGCTCCAGCTCACTTCTTTTTGTGTTTTAAAATCCATTGCAGCTTTTCATTTCTTGTGGGGAAGTTTCATCTTCCCAGGTCACTGTACTTCGCTTACTCAACCAAAGCCTTGATTTTGTTAGTGACAATGTTGCTAGGATCTTTGCTCCTATTTTCACTAACTTGAGGTAGGTCTGATTTGATTCGTTTATTGGTTTCCATGACCATCTAAGGTTAATCCGTTTGCTGAATCTCTTCTTTATGGATTTTCAGGGACTTTGAAATGCGTCTTTCCTGTATTGAACGTCCTCAATCCAGTGCTGTCAATCATACTCACTCGTGCACTGAGAACTGGTTTTCTGATAAAAAAGATTATGACCAAAAAGGAGACCCGGAAGCTATTTTTAATGTATTGGATTCAATTTTGAAAAGCAGTTTGGATCGTCTAGCTTCTTTGAGGTTTATATTTTCACAAGTAACTTGTGGTTTTGTATCTCTAGCAGTTTATATATGTGAACTGTTTCTGATAGAGCCTTGCTTCTGTTGTAGGGAGAGTGTATGTCGGACTAAGAACTTTGATTATGATGATTCTTTATCTATTCACTCGTCTATAATGAGGGATCTCTGTTTACAAGGGAAGTTGGATGCTGCTCTCTGGCTACGGAGAAAAATGATAATGAGTGGATTTATTCCAGGTTTGTTCACGCACAATCATCTTATAAATGGGTTGTGTAAATTAGGTCATATCGAGAAGGCAGACGGGCTTGTTAGAGAGATGAGGGATATGGGTCCTTCTCCCAACTGTGTCTCTTATAACACCTTAATCAAGGGTCTTTGCAGTGTTAACAATGTAGATAAAGCTCTGTATCTCTTCAGTACTATGAATAAATATGGTATTCAGCCAAATAGAGTGACTTGCAACATAATTGTGCATGCACTTTGCCAGAAAGGTGTTATAGGAAACAACAACACAAAACTTCTTGAAGAGATCTTAGATCGTAGTCAGGCAAATGCACCCTTGGATGTAGTCACCTGTACCATTCTGATGGATAGTTGTTTTAGGAATGGAAATCTGGTTCATGCCCTTGAGGTTTGGAAGGAGATGTCACAGAAAAAAGTCCCTGCTGATTCAGTTGTGTACAATGTCATTATTCGTGGATTATGTTCGAGTGGAAACATGGTAGCTGCTTATGGGTTCATGTGTGACATGGTAAAGAGAGGAGTAAATCCTGATCTTTTCACTTACAACACTCTCATAAGCGCCTTGTGCAAAGAGGGAAAGTTTGATGAGGCATGTGATCTCCATGGTACCATGCTAAATGTTGGTGTTGCTCCTGATCAGATCTCATACAAAGTTATCATTCAAGGTCTATGTATAAAGGGAGATGTGGAAAGGGCGAACAATTTCCTTCTAAGCATGCTAACTAGTTCTCTGCTTCCAGAGGTTCTGCTATGGAATGTGGTTATTGATGGTTATGGAAGATGTGGGGATACTAGCAGTGCTTTATCTGTCCTAAATCTAATGCTTTCTTACGGTATTAAACCAAATATTTACACAAACAACGCTTTGATTCATGGGTATGTGAAAGGGAAAAGGTTCATTGATGCATGGCAGTTCAAAAATCAAATGCGATCTACCAAAGTCCACCCAGATACTACCACCTATAATCTGCTAGTAGGTGCTGCTTGTACATGGGGTCGCTTGCGGTTGGCATTTCAGTTGTATGATGAAATGCTGAAAAGGGGATGTCAACCTGATATCATTACTTATACTGAGCTGGTTAGAGGGCTCTGTTGGAAGGGTCGATTAAAGGAGGCCGAAAACCTTTTGTCGAGAATGCAAGAAACTGGTATAGCAATGGATCATGTTCCATTTTTAATACTAGTAAAGAAATATACCAGATTACAGCGACCAGAAGAGGCAAATATAGTTTACAAAAAGTGGTTAATGACGAGGAAGAGCAGTAATGCGTTGGTTTAATCAAGAAAGAGAGAAAGTTAATCCTTCTGGAAATGCTAAGTTGTCTCTCCGGTAGTTGTTTTACGGACATCTGAGCAAAGTTCAGTTTCTTTTGAAAACATCTGTCATGAGGAACAACAGAACCTGGTTCCAGATATCAATTGTGGTGGAGTCGCAAGAAGTCGCTTTGTTACATGCTGAGGAATTCTCAAATGGTATTTCTCTTTTCCTTTTATTTCTTAGGAAACATTGATATGCTTTCTTCGCATCTCTCAAAGTTGTAGTTACATGCAGGTTTTGATGGATGAACTGGGCGTCCAGCGCACACAGGGCTGTTTCTTCAAAAACTCCCAATATACTTTCATTGTTTGAAACATCCCTAAACATCCCTTCATTACAATTTACAATCAAAATGTGAATATGTCACTTGCAACCATGACTCTCGGGTCAGCTACGATTATGTTTATTGCATTACAACTTAAAATTTGGTAGTGTAGTTTGACACTCAGTTGCTGCTTCATTTGAAAGTCTCAGCCTGCTTCATTTGAAAGTTAGTGAATAAGATTAGTTCATGTACAACGAGACTAACACAAATCTCCGTTATGTTCTCTCATTGCACAATAACTTCTTAATTTCTGTAAACACTATCCCAAAATTTTAAAATTAAGAAAGAAGCCCTTGCTACAACAATAAAATTACAACCAAGAGAAGACTGAAATCAAGAAACATATGCAATGCGTCTAAAAACTGCTCTGAAAGTCTGTCCTCCATTTCTGGCAACTTTCTGTCCTTCCTCAGTAGCACTGCATAGAAGCTCCACGACAGGATCCGAATCAAGCTCTTCTTGTGTAAGTGATTCAAACATCGGATGTTTCTCTAGGCAAGCCTTCATCCACTCTCCAAGCTCTTCAACATCAGTGATTGTGTAAATAATCCCACCAGCTCTAAGAACATAAGCATACTCATCTAGCAAATGAGTGCTTATCACTCTCCTCCTGTGATTCTTCTCCTTGAAATGTGGATCAGGGAAGAGGAAAAACATCTTCGAAAGCTGTCCTTTCTCAAAGTAATTCGGAATGTACTTCATCGAGTTCGTCCTAACAACCGAGATGTTCTCATACTGTCCATCCGAGCTTGTTCTCCTTAAGGCTAAGATCCGTTCCTTAACATATTCTGTCACTTTGTCTCTCAACTCCATACCGATCATTAGCGTATCAGGGAAGAGCGTGGCCAGGGAAATCAGCAGGCCACCAAACCCACATCCAATATCCGCAAACTCAACCTTCTTGGAGATTTTGTTGTCAGCTTCCACGTATTTGGGGAAGTGAAGTGAAAAGTCGACATGAGCTGGAGAAGTCGGGATTGGGAAGTGAGAATCACTAAGCGGGTTACTATGAGCTCTTGCTCTGTAGAATCGCTTCCGAGGAAGCCCTGTAGATTTGCTGAAGGTGGTTTGTTTCGTCTCACTGTCCATTATCACTTAACCACACAAAAGATAATAACAACAGTGAGTGACATAACCAAAACATAGTCTTGTAGATAACAACAAATCCAAGTTTTTGTTCATCCCAGATCTGAACTAGCTTAAACATGGCAAAAATACGAACTTTCAATAAAATGAGACCGAATCTGCAAAACCCAGTAACATGCTTGAACCCTAAACCCTAATTTCCTTAAGTCTCTTTTCAATGAGAAGATCGAGAGCTAGCATTCTTAAGAGAAACCAAACATGGACTCATAGATATGTTAGACACTCTACTAACTCAACAAGTATACATAGTCATGAGTGGAGTACCTGATTCAATCTGCACTTGGAAATCAAAATCTCGAGCTCTTTGTTCTTCGCTCCTAAACCTTCCGAGAGAAGCAGAGAGAAGAAGACGACCTTACCTAAGAATAATTAGGGTTCCTGTCCTAAAAGGACTTAAACCCATTACTTCTTATTAATGGGCTTCACTCCAGCCCATTACAATCTATGACTGACCTCTTTCTGCAAAACCAAGAACCCAAGTCTTTTGGTTATTTGCTCAAGTACGGTAAATGGTATTATGTTTGTATATGTTTATGTTTAGAGTATGAATGTTTTTTTAGTTTGGACTGAGAAAATCACTGATTCATCACAAGAATCACATAAATAAGAATTAAGATACAAATTCGTGTAAAGAATAGTTGTTTCTTCTAAGGACCATTGTGTCTAGAACGTCTCCCACTATGACTTCCTCTGAAGCCACCACCAGATTTTGATCCTCCAGCCATTGGACCATTACCATGCTTCAATGGCACAACTGTGTCCATATACATCAATCTCCCTGGCCAATGTCTCTTGTCTTTCGGAAGCCGACGCAGTTGCTGCAGCCAAAAGGCAACGTATTCTCCTTCTGGATCGTAATTCTGTGCCTAAAGAAACAAAAAAAATAAACACATTTTTGTCAGTCTCTTCTCCATTACATTTTCTAATGGCTAGTGTTAAGAAAATTTACTCACTTGCTTCGGAATGCTGAAGTATCGGTCTTCTCGGGGATCATTTCCAACTCCTTCAATGAGCAAAAACCAAATAAGTTCCATTTCAGTCTCGTTCTTGATGTTGAATAAGAAATTACAAGTCAGAAATTGTAGCATGAGTAGTACCTGCTCCATAGGTCCAGTTTCCATAGTTTGAACACGGATCATAGTCTAATAGACATGTCTCAAACCATTCTGCACCCATGCGCCAATCCAATCCCATGTCCCGGACAAGAAATGAACAAACAATCTGTCGGCCTCGATTTGACATGAAACCTGTAGTGGATAACTCCTTCATGTTTGCATCTATAAGAGGATACCTAATGCCATTCATGAGCAGTCACTATAGGTTAAGTTCTTGGAGCCTCAAGCATCAGTTTTTTTTATTAATGCATGCTTCCAGAAATAGTTCATGATATGAGATATTTACCCGGTCTTGCCATCTCTCCAAGACTCAAATAGTCTCTTATCTTGGCTCCATTTCCCTTGCACATTTCTCGGGCCACCTACGAAGAAAATGTGCTATATGAAACTTCACTCTAATCACAAGGCATTGAGCTTTGGCTCGAAAACATTGTTACCTAGATGGAAGAGAGAGTTCCCACACTTAATTGAAAGAAACCTGAAGTAATCCCTCCATATTAATTCAAACAGCACCCTGGAAACATATATGAAATCAATTGGGAGCTTAAAACTGAAGACTAAGAGTCAAGTAAAATGCTACAGAGATCCCAAAATCATAAATAAAGACATACCAGTATGTTGAATTATTTGCTACTCTTTCCTTTTCATATCTTTGAACCTGAAAAATGAAAATTTTCAGTTGCCACATAAGTGAAAAACTGCTATATGTTTTTGGGACACTGTAAAAGCTTTAAAAGATCTGTCACCTCTTCGTATATAAAACGAGGAGAGATACAACCAAAGGCAAGCCATGGAGAAAATTTCGTCGAATAATCAGGTCCTAACATTCCATTCCTCGTCTCTTTGTATACTTTCAATAGATCCTAAATGAAAAAATGACACACAAAATCGTCTCTTTGTATACTTTCAACAGATCCTAAATGAAAAAATGACACACAAAATCATGTACACACACAAGACACGAAATAGTAGAAGCAGGAAGAGCTCATTATCTCCTCTTACCTTCTTCCAAAAGTACTCAAATACTCTGCCTAGTCCTGCACTTTCACCACCCACGAATCGCATTCCTCTGGTTACCTGTATCAACATACATACAAAGAAATGACTAATAAAGAATGCTTCTACTTACTATTCTCTCTCTTGTCACATCTTAAGAGTTTCTCAGAGATACTCACCTCTTGTGGCTCAATTCCAAGTTGCTCAAGACTTGGAACATCTCCCCAGTTATCAACAGAAGGTGTTGGCCCTAGAGAAAGTGGAACGCAAGTGGAGCTTCTGATACTACACTTGGCTTCCACTGACTGCAAGCGAGGTTTCAACCAGAAACAAACATTGATATCAAAACAAAAACTAAATATCCACTTCTTTATTTATGTTATGATAAGTATTCCATATATTCAAACTAAGTTTCTTTGCTGTAACCCAAAAGCTACCATAATTAATCATAATTACTAATGAATCAAGTAAATGCCTCTTCATCAGCAATTAACACCTCAAAATGTGAGAATTTGTGAGCAATTCACTATACTGTATTGCAAAATATGGTACAAAATATCCTAAACCATTCAGAATGTTCCAACACTCACTCCTATTGTATCAAAGAAACACATAAACCGAAACAAGAAACATACCTTACGGAACTGAGTATAGACATCAGGCAAATCCAAAACATCAAATGGAAGGTCATCTTTGTGATACATAGTACTTCCCCAAATAAGCTCAAGCTTAGTAGTACCATTCCCAACCCCTTTCAACCCTTGATTCACAAGTCTTTCAACATCTACCTCCTCACTACACGTTTCTTTATGAGCAAATACCTGAAAAACAGAACCTAAACAAAATCACATCTTCATGTTCCCTCTCAGAAAAGCTTCTTCAACACAAGTAATAAAAAGAACTTAACTGTATGAGCTCCAAAATCTTTAGCAAGAGAAGGAACAATATCTTCAGGTTTACCACTCCGAATAAGAAGATTCAATCCTCTCCTCATAAGATTCTTTCTCAAATCAACCAAACATTCCATAAGAAACCCACCTCTTAAAGCTGAAAACATTGCCAAAAACAACACAAAGATTGATCAAGATCACAAAAAAAGGATTGATTTTGAGAATCAGAAACATTACCTCCGGTCTTAGGGAAATCAAAGAAATGAGTAGTGTGAAAGAGACGAGGATCAAGACAGTAAACAGGCAAAAGGGTCTCAGAGGAAGACCAAGCTTTGTACAATGCGTCATTGTCAAGAACTCTAAGATCGTTTCTAAACCATATAATTGAGACTCCTTTGCCATTTCTCTTCATCGAAGAAGAAGAAGGAGGCAATGCGTATCTCTCAAACGTTTTTATGGCCACAGAGTCAATCTCATCCTCGTTGAGGGATGGAACACGGTGGATATGATCGTTCATTTTTGCGGCGGAGCAGAGGAACAGAGAAGACGAAGAAATGGGATGAAGGTGGTGGAGAGTGAATCTGCGAAGTGGGTTTGAGAGATGAGATGAGAACGAGAGCGAGGAAGCCGCCATTTACGGATGATGCTTTTGGTAACGTCATCTAGTTTTTGGTGTTGGTGTTTTGACGAGTTGAGAAGATGACACGTGGCGTTGGGTTTGGAAGTGTGACGTGGCTGATGTCTAGCCTTTTGTCTGGATCTGAATTTCATTAGCTCTGTCTGTTTTCGTCTTTACATTTGTTCCTTATATTATGTCTGAACGATGCTTACATAAATTACTCTAATAAAGCTGAATCATAGATTAAGGAACTTAATAAACTGGTAAGTAGGATATAAACCAGGACAACAACACAGATTTGGAGCTAGTTTTTTTCCATAAATATCTTAAATTTCCGACGAACCTGAGCAAAGAGAGAGACTGAGAGAAGAAGAGAGGGTAGAGAGAGACTGAGAAGAAGCGACTCTTGAGCTGTTCTTTGTCACTGAGAGACTTGTGGAAGCTCGAGATATTTTAGGGCTAGATTAAGGGTGTTTTTAAACGGGCCTTGAGCTGCAAAATCTGTCTCGGCTCGTTTTAAATTTGTTGGCCTTGTAACGCAAGTTTTGTTATTCTTTTCTGTAATTAATTTTTATCCAATTTATATCTCATTCTAAAATAGAGTCAATGATAGGATTAATCTATATATAGATAAATTTTTTCTCTACTATTTATGAAGTAAACTATATTGAAAATTAATTTTACTCTGTTTTAGAATTAATCGATTTTAAAGTAGGAAAATAAATAATACATCAAACATGTTCTCAACTCTCAAAAGAAGATGAACTTATGTTTTGTCCCAAATCTAAATATCACTATTATATACAACATGAACCTAGACAATTACAAAGCTTTTACTGCTTCATCCAATCAAAAAAGTTTAACAATTATATAATCTACAGAGAAGATATACATATATATTTGTAAATGTTCCCGAATCTCTCTATATAAATGTTTATTGAAATTCGACGCATTGAAGAGACAAATAATCTAGTGTAACTTAAAAAGATGTATTCGACCGATGACGCACAAGGTTTTATTATTGTGTACGTGCACTAATACAATTATCTATTGGCTATGGTAGAATCATATTTCTATGTTAGGGAAGTAAATGTTGTAATGTCTCGAATCTTTAACTATTATATTTAAGAATCAAATTAAGAGATAGAGATTCGCCTACCATTAGTGTATGCATGATTCTCTTACATGTGTGATTCGTCCACCATTAGGGTCATATAATTATATTGATTTGTCATTTAAAAGGTGAGAGTGAAGGATAACATTAATGTTAGTGTGCTTATAATTGCTAGAATCGTAAAGGATACTAAAGTAACCTAACCGTCGAATTTAAAGATTTCTTTATTAAAAAAAAGATTGTACGCATAAGAAGATGACATTATGGAATAACATTATAAATTGATGAATTGTTCGATAGTAATATCTAGATAAATATAGTTTACCTGGTTAAGATAAGAAACTAGAGATGATACGTTCGAATTTTCGATGTCATTAAACAAATGTTTAAACTAGTATAAGATATATGCGACATGCATGACCATGGATCGGGCCAAAGAATTATCAAAAGTTTTTAACAAAAATCAAATTTTGTTAATTATCAGAAAAGGAAATAATGTTTTATTCTATGTTTGCCTGTATATAGTTTTGTCTCATAAAACTACCTACCATAAGATCTCATTAAAGATTTCTATCATTAGTGCTTAAACTTTAAAGATTCCTAGAAACCAAAATCAGAATTAATCCAAACCAATAACATTGATGAAATAACTTAAGCAAATAACAAACGCTTTTTTTTTTTTTACCAAAAGGAGCTTAGTTGTTTTATATCATGATCAACAAGACACAATGACATCAGATTATCATTATGTGCAGTCTCAAATAACAGCTTACAAACATATATTCTGGGCACTTCAAATTAACACAAGATCAAAATTATTTATAGTTCAAATTTGTGTACTATTTATTTAAATTTATTCTTAAAATATAGTTCAAATTATTCTTGATAAATATGGTTTATTTTTGCTATCAATATGTTATAACTACGATAATTTTGGATATAAGAATAAGGTAAGAAAAATATTACAATTAACAAAACATAAGAAAAATATGAGCAAAACATAAGAAAACTATGAGCAAAAATAAAGAAAAGTAATATTTTGAAAGGTTAAAACCATTTTCACTGAAACTTAATTGTTGTTTGTTTTGAAAATGAAAAAGAAGGTGAAGATGGCTTGAATCGCGAGGAAGAGAAAAAAGAGAAGTAAAAACAGAAGATTGAGTATGAAAAAAATATAAAGCGTATCATTTCTTGTAGTAACAAATAATTTTTGGTAATCTAGTCGATGTCGGAAACATTTCTTTCGGTTCAATATGGAATGCGGAATATGTTTTGGGGAATTCAATTTAGAAGAAGATCCTATAACGAATATTGTTTAATGACTTTCATGCGCTAATTTTTTTAAACCAGATGAGATGTCCCATTAGAAAATCGTCTATCTGCAGAAGAAAATTGTAAATTATATAACAAGTTATAATAATTTTTATTTTTCAATTAATAAAATTTCAATAATAGAACAATTTATAATAATTGGTTATATTGAAAATTCTATTAAAAACTTGACTGTATCGTCTTCTATATCATATTCTGATAAAAAGGTCAAAATTGGTTTTCATTCACATGTTTAGTGTACCCGTTTCGTCTAATTTAATACTACAGTATGTTCAGGTTATTTCACCAATTTTTATTATTTCATCTTTTATATCTCATCAATGGACCCAAAAAAAATCATTGATTGCTATAATTTGAAAACAAATTCTATATGTCACGTCAAAAGGATACTTTTTGTCTTTGATGTGGTAGGCCATCATCTTACATACGGGCCGGCTATATAAAACAGTTCCACACACAACTCTTTCTTCTCAAAGAAAACACCAAAACCATTTCCATGTTCTTTCTTTCTCTCAAGAAAACAAAAACAAAAAACTAAGGAGAGGAAGAAGAAGAGTCATGTCAGGCGTGTGGGTGTTCAAGAACGGGGTTATAAGACTTGTGGAGAACCCTAACCAGTCAGGATCCGACACACAGAGCCGAAGGAAAGTTATGGTCTATTTACCGACCGGAGAAGTGGTCTCATCTTACTCGACGCTCGAGCAGATCCTCCAGAGTCTTGGATGGGAGAGGTACTTTGGCGATACAGATCTTCTCCAATTCCACAAACGGTCGTCCATTGATCTCATCTCTCTTCCTAGAGATTTCACCAAGTTCAACTCCGTTTACATGTACGATATCGTCGTCAAGAACCCTAATTACTTCCACGTCCGAGATTCCCATTAAATCTTCATTTTCTTTTGTGTTTTTGTGTGTGTGTGTTGTTTGGTTTGGTTTATGATTTAGAGAGTTTGTTGGGTTTTGTTTTTAGTTGCATGTGCATGTTTTATGTGTTGTGGACGTTGAAAGTTGTGTTACGTATGCAAGTTGAGAAATTAAGAAGGGACATGGATTAGGGAGAACTCAATCTCAAACATTAATTGTTGTCTTCCTAAGCATGTTTCGATTCCATGATGACTAGTTGTAATTGAGAAGTATTCTCTTTGGCTCAGTGAATCTCAAATGCTTTTCTATTCTAATTTAAAAGCCTAATTAATTTAGTGATAAATCTTTTTCTATTCATCTAGTTTTACACTTTTACTAAAGAACTGGTGACGTATTTGATATATATACACACTTGCATATGTCGTGAGTGTATCTCAAACTCAGAGCAAGTAGCCATGCAAAAAATTATCATAAAGGAAGTTGATTAATTTTAGATATCTCAAACAATACATATGGAATATTCTGGGGACCCCAAGGAAGTTATTTTGGTTAATGTGTGTTTTGATTCCATCATTCTTATGAAAAGTATTGGATCAGTGGCTGCAGTTCTTTAGTTTTGTCGGTGTTTGTACTTATGAGTTCTTAATTAACTTATCTCCAATGGGAATATATGGGATACTACTAATTAAACACCAAATATATAGTCTCACTTTTATACCCAAAAAAAAAAAAAAAATCTCGAGTAGGACACTTTCATATAAATATAGTGAGATTTCTAACAATTTCTAATCATGTATGCTAACATTTTCCTGTGATCTTTTAATTTTAATTGATATATGTAAAAAAGTTGATGAATTAAACTTTTCAAAATATTTAAATTAATAAACTAATCGATTTTGAAAAGAGAAATACATAACAGATTAAGAACATTCAGAACATAAGATTATAAAAAATAAAGAAATGATAAATATTTATTATATTTAATTTGAAATTATGTGTATAACGCTTGTTATCATTTGTTAAGATTTATTTGGCTCTCGTGCTAGAGTTTCGAAAGGGACATTACGTAGAAACTTTTGCAGGCAAATTGGTTGTGTCAGTCTCTCAGGCTATAGATCTACCAATTAGGGTTTTCCTTACACTTTTTGACCTTCTTGGTTCTAAATGATAATTCATTCGTCAAAGAAACTGAATGCTAATTACTTTTTTCCATTTTACTTGTTAAATAGTCTTCTCTAATCTACTTGTGTTACCAATCTAGTATTCGTAAGACATGTTGAATACTCTTAAGGTTAAATGTACAAGTCACAAGTTTTTATGCGTGTGAAGTGCATGTGAACCAACCTAGCATTGGGAATCTGGGATCGAAATATATGATACTAATGTAATTGCGGTTACTGATGTAGTGATGTAAAATATTGCAATATATACGTATCCCACTTCCCATATATATTACAATATGTATATGTTTGAGTCTTTGTATTGAAGGAGATTTTTGTCGAAAACATTGAAAAAGAAATATCATATATAGTAGGTCCATACATATCCCTACAGTCGTAACATCTAGATGATTATGCCGGCCGTATCGGTTTTAACCAAACTATACTTCCATATGATTTGCAATCCCATCGTCAAACTCATGATTGGACGAGCCTTTGTCAAAATTGTAAAATAAAAAAACATACACATAACGTAAGCAATATAGACCACAGTGAATCACGTGAACAAAGCATTGTCAGCTTCTTGATGAACCTATCATAGTTCGAAACGTGTATAAAGGGACATTGCTTTGAGAAACACATCCCACTCCCTAGGAGCATTGGCTCACGTGGCCTGAGCTTTGATATCCTCGACACACACAATAACTCCTTTTATATATGTGTGTACGAGTGTGCGCCGATGACAAGAGTATTCGTACGCGGGCAGTTGCAGATTTATTGGTGAGAGACATGGATTTGTGGAAGCTCCCTTGATATAATATTGTCGACGTGCCATATCGTAGTCCATGAGAAGATAGGGCTAGGGGGAGACTAGTACATAGGCTACTTTGAAAAACTAGTTTAGGAGACATCACATCTCCTTCTGCCTTATTACTGCATGTACTGATTGACGACGATTGGACTTGTCATTACTAAAACATTATTCATTTTAACTTCCCTTTTATTTATACATTTTAAACTACATACGACTATTTTTGTAAATACATACATTCGGGGTCTAAGTTTTATGTAATACTTAATTAGTAATATTGAGTGTGCATGATTCATAATTTTGGTTATATATATTATATACTCATATATATATATATGTCAATATGTGATATTTCTTTGTTTAACAAAATCGCATGTGTCACATGCATCCATAACGAACCATGAACTAGTCTACATTTTTACAATTAGTTACTACTTTCGTTATCATGAACTAGTTCTTATTAGAAAATTTTGAGTTTTGTTGGACTCAACATCATGTAGCTAGCTTTGATGCAAAAGCTGGTTACGAGATCATATGAACTAAATTTGTTGAACATGTGATGAAATAAGGAAGACTAATGATTATGCATGAGACAGACGCATCATCAAAAGCTGGTTAGAAATGTTTAGTTCTTCGTTGTCTGATGGTCATGGAGCATTGAAATATCTGATGTTTTCCCTTTAGCCTAGTTCCCTTCACAATAAGTCAATTGTAGTATCGTTCGTCTTGAACCTGAATGACGTATCCCATTTCCACCTCATATTTCAGAAGTTTAAGATCCACGAACAAGGCCTTTGGGCCTATGACAAATTTATTGAATATTTTGGTAGCATAGTTTTGTTAGAAAGCAAAGTTATCCAACAATGGCCAATTCTTTATTTCCTTAAAACACTTCTCTAGAGCCAATTTTTGGAAGGAAACTAAACTTCCTTTTTTGGAAGGTGAAATGGCCAAGTTTCATATTTCCTTAAAAAATGCAATATGAAACTAAACCAAATATTTTGGTTCGAAATTTGATTGAAATGTTTAAACTTTATACAGGTGAAATAGGAATTTAATTTGTCCACCTGATCTTATTTTCTATTTGTTCCCAATTGTGTGTAAGTAAAAAAGAAGAAGAGGAAAAAGACCTTTTATGTACAAATATAAGAGAGCAAGATTGTGGAAGTAGAGAGACGAAAACACTTTGGTGATGTCTCTGCAGCATTCCCATCATCATGAAAATGGCTGTGATTGAGATTCTGCTGAGGTTTTACAGATTGGACACCAATTCTTCATCCGGAGCCATTGCTGCGCGCAGCTCACGTGGTACTTATGTTGGCAAGGCAGAGTCCCTACTTCATCTCCATCAACATACTCTTCCTGCATATGATATGTAACACAAAACGGTCTTTTGAGCTTTCCTAAATGACCACTGAGAGTAAAAAAAACTCAGAGAAGAGGGAGTTAATACCTGGCAAATGCTGCATTTGACATCATCATCTTTATTCAGGCAAATTTCACCGGATTCATCTGTTGGGCGGTAAATGCTTGACTTAAGGCTTTTCAGTAGCGCTTCCTCGCTTAGAGCAGTGCTCACTGTACCCATTTTCTCCTCCAATGCTAATAGTTCCTGCATGAATTTTGAGAAGTTTAGATTTCATATCCCAAAAAAAAAAGCTAAAAACTTGAGCGTTGCCTCTGACTGTCGACTAAAATACACAATAGGTAAGGCTAACCTCATAGGACATGTTATCAATGTCAAGCCTCATATCTCTATGCTGATCGTGGAAGCTGCTCATACCACTTAAGAACAGATTGGTCTCTAAAACAGCCAATTGCTGCAAGGGAAATAAAGGAAGCAGAAGAAGTGTCAATATAAATCTCTCAACTCAGAAAAAAACTCTGCATTTCAAAGGTCCAAGATGATATAATCACCTCATATGTAAGCTCTTCGTCTTGTTCAATCCTTTCCAACGCCAACAAAACCTGCAACATTGAGTATTTACTTTATGTTACTAAGATGCTGGAACACCCCATCACACACAACAAAGGTTATGATGACTACCTCTGCAACTCCATTCATGTTATACCGTCTGAAATCATCACGGTTAATCAAAGAGCGAGAAAGGCCGGCTTCTGAGGGGCTACCAGGCATCATCAGGCTACGTAACCTGCTGTCACTACTGATTGGCCTACTGTAACTATTTAATGGACTACGTGAAACTTCTGCAGATCTAGAAGGATTGAGATCAGCTCGTGTTGCAGGCCGAGACACTTGTAGAGTTGCAACCGCTCCAGCACGTCCTGTTCTACCATAATAACCAGTTGATCTCCTAGCACTACTTGAAGCAACACTGCTGTCCCTAACACTTGGTAAATTCCTGTTCCTCCTAGATTCAGATATGGTGATGCCATTACCCTGAGGGGAACTTGAATTCCTTCCCCCAATCACTGATCCTTCTGTCTTCTTCCCTCTATTTGAAGAGCTGCTCTCTCCATCAGAGGTTTTCTTTCTAAATATGATACTTTTTCTTGTCGGATTGGAATATGATGGAACAACATCAGAAACAGGTTTACTACTCAAGTCTCCCAATCCATTCCTGTTCACACTAGCTCTCGCAATTTGGGCATTGTTACCCACACGAGCATCTCGGGTGACCAAATCAGGTCTCTGATAAATGCTTCTGCCAGTTCCTGTACTTGAGCTTCCTGCCTCTGTCACAACTTCTCCAGAGACACTATTTTCAGAATGAACACTAATCGCTGTTTCTTTGGTCTTTCCACGTGGAAGGGCACGCTCAGTCTTGGGCGAGTCTTCATTAACACTGCTACTCTCTGAAGAATCCATGTCCAAAAGAGAAGAGAGTTGTCTTCTACCAGTAACTTTAAGAGCCTTCTTGGTACCGACAAATCCAGCCATACTTCGTGATGAACTCCCAACGGTTTCCTTTCCATTTAAAGGAGATCGAAACGAAGACACAATAGATTTTGCTTTGTGATCAATCAAAGCTCCCTTAGTTGAACTAATCCTGGAACTACAACCAATCCGGCTGCAGATAGGGACAACACTCTTATCACCATCTTTCTTCTTCATATTCATATTCTCATGAAGAACAAGACCACTTGCTTTCCCTGACATAATCGGTCTAGATGTTCTCTTACCCTTAAATCCATCCATAAAGAAAACACACCCTTAAACACTGCAATAGAAACAAAGCTTTCAAATTCAGTTTAACTTAGAATTGCATCAGTTTAAAAGGGTCATCAAAGCTTAATCATAATCTATTTTTACACAATTCAAAACTCAATCTTTAGAAACTTCAGAACATAAAAAAGGAGAAAGAAGAAGAACATATAACCTGATGAACCATAACCATCATCAGGCTTCAAAAGATAAACTAAGTGTTTGTTGAAGAAACTTAAAGAGAAAACGAACCATCCAAGAAAACACAAAACAAACAACAACAAATAAAATCGATTTACACGGACTTTCCATTAACAAGACTAGTTTCTCCGTGATTCAAGCTTCTCCATGAATTAACAAAAGCCACACAAAAACTCTAAACCAAAGATATAAAATTTCATAAACTATCTTAAATCATATTAGATAGAACCACACGAACTAGTTCTCAAGCCACAGGACAAAAAAAACTAAATTGAAACTTTCATCGAAATTACGTAATTAAACAACGAATTGGAAAAAAAAAAAACTTTAAAATTGAATCAAAAGGCAAAATCATCAAACTTCGATTAACGAATCGAAAAAATAAAATGATTTATGGGTTTTTTTTTTGGTTCTCCTTTTTGTAATTACCGTAGCGAAACAACGAAACTAGAAGCCGGAGAGGGAAAAAAAAATGAAATTTCCGGCGATACCTTAACCCGGCGGCTATCTATCTCTTCACGGAAGAAACGTGGAGTGAGAGAGATGCGATGAAGAAGAAGAAGAAGAAGAAGAAATATTCTGAAATTAGTAATTATATAAATTTCGTGAGGGGGTTTTAATTTTAAAATCGGAGAAGAAAAAGAAGAAGTGGCGTAGCAAAGGCGAAACAGAAGCCGGAGTGATCTGAGACGTTGGTTTCGGGTTTTGTTGTGTGAAAGCCTGAGATGAACGGTTTAGATATACTACGGAGGGACTTGAGAGATTATATAAAACGGCGCCGTTTTGGATTAGGATCTCGTTAAACACGGAATGATATGTCTTTTTTATTTAATTTATATTAATTTCTATTTCTTTTTTTTGTTCTTACGTGAAAAAGTTAAAAAGGGAGTTTGAGGAAACATACGATTTTTAGCATATATACAATCGAATAACAGTTCTATTTTAAATGGAAAAAATTCAGAAAATTAAGAAAAAAAAATGTAGGACGAACAAATAAAATATAAACCGTATGTATGAAAAATAAAGAAATATAATTTTTTATTACATATAATTTTATTTAAATAATAAGAATTATCCCAAATAAAAAATGTGTGTTTACGAAATAAATTATGTGTATGAAAAATACGAAGAAGAAAGATGATAAGAAGAGTGTAATATGAACAAATGTTTCTTTTTTTCCTTTTGGATAAAATTATAAAAACGTCATTTTCAACCATAAAAATTGACAAATTATATATTAATGTTGAGTCCACACTAATATAAAACTTAAATATATATTAAAGGAAATTAAGACGACGTGAAGAGAAGAAACTAATTGTAAAGATCCCACATCCATGATATAATAACATGAAGACATCAAAGTCATTGGTTTATTCATATAAAATGAATCTTTCTTTATAAAGAAAAAATCATCGGCTCTGTTCATTGGAAGATGAAAGATGAGGAGAGGGTTAAATCGAAGATGGACCCAAGTCAAAGCCAAAATCAGAACGTAAAGAGCCCACCATTGTTCTGAAAACACACAGTAGCTTAAGGTGAGGGAAGAGCGTGAGGACGACGCAGCATCACACGACCAGACGTGTAGAGGCCTTACGTATTATTATTATACTTAATCTGCCAAAACAAAAAAATGTCAACTTGAAGAAGAAACACAAAGTTTTTGGAATCATCCTAAAGCTGCTTTTCTACGTCATACGTCTCTTTCTATATCTGTATGTGTTGTTGTTGTTGCATCATTTGTAATTTGCATTACATATATATCTTATAATAATATTTGGATATGTTATTATAATTCTCTTGTTCTCTCGTAGTCTCGTACCTAACAAGAAGCATGCAAGCAAGCAACATATATATACGTTAATCATACAAAAATTTGATTAATATATAAAAATGTTGGTAGGGTTAACAGATAAAGCTATGGTTCCGTTCGATCGCTACAAAACATTATAGTTGATTTTGTAAAGATACGTAGGAACAATTCTATGGGTCATGTTTTTATACAAAATTAATATAATTTGAACATGCATGTGAAGAAATGTTTCCCACGAACTCTTATCAATCTAGTTATTATCTAATATTCATATTCGACTGTTTTCTTGTGGATAAATAAAATCATATTCGTATGTTACTTTGAATACACTTTTAGCTATTTTGTATTTATTGAAAATCATATAATGGAAGAGAACTTTTTTCTTGAATTTTTATGAAATCATATATACTACTAGTCAAATGTATTAATAATTACTTTTTGGGGTAAACTTATGATACGAAAGTATACACAACAACTAGTGTTTGTTAACTTCGCAAGCATAAATTATTTCTTTTATCAACTATTAATTTGGTAAATATTAATTAAGCGAAAATATTGCTTACTTAATGATGTGACCAAACAATTAAAAATAACAATAATTCATTAGACCATCTTCACTAGAATACCACGTATAAGGTGTTCAAAATTAAAGTTTAGAGAGAAGAAAAAGATTTGAAAAGAAAAAAAATTGGAAAAAAATATATAGACATATGGCGTTGCTTAATGGTTTCTTCCGTCGTTTTTTTATATACTAGATTTTTTGCAATATTTTTGCATTCAATTTTGGCCTACGAAAATACAGAGCAACCTAATTAGTACCACTAGTAGAGCT
This sequence comes from Capsella bursa-pastoris, assembly GCA_036452645.1. Lineage (NCBI taxonomy): Eukaryota > Viridiplantae > Streptophyta > Magnoliopsida > Brassicales > Brassicaceae > Capsella > Capsella bursa-pastoris. Next base: position 8,219,112 of record CP144196.1, read on the forward strand.
GTTTTTAGAAAATATGTAATGTATGATAAGATCAAATTCACTCCCAATGACTGAACAAGTTTGTATACGTTCCTAAAAATTGCATGAGCTTCACTAATCCATCGATGAAACAAATCAAACACTTGAGAAAATCATCACTACAAATTTACGAGTTTATGCAACATATAGCTAGCCCCGTGGAAGCATGAAGGATCGAATCAACTACATCTCTGTTGTGTTATCGGATCCCTCTCACTCAGTATTATGCCTACCAATCAGTGTCATGCGTCATGCCAATGTCTCCACCATAGTGACATTAACACATCATATATACCACTATAAAACATTGAGCTTTTTTCACACATAGTTAGTTTAATTACTTTACAGCGGTTATCACATAACCTCAAATTCCAACAATCTTTTACAAGAATGTTATGATTGGTGATTGGACGAGAACTATAAATTCTTATGTATTTTGACGTAGTACTTGTACGGTTGTACCCATCAATGTGCAAGTTTTTAGCTGAGTTGGGTTTTTAACTTTTATCACCGAAAATAGTTGGTCTTAGCGATTATGTTCAATTTAATTAGGCCCATAACGTCATTGCACATTAGTTTCCATATCATGTGTATTTCAGTAAATTTTAGTTGAAAGAGCATAAGAACAAGGGATGAAGTGGTACGTGGCAACAGTAGCCAGACACACTTGGTCTCTTTCGTGTCTAAATAAGACGAACCTCATCACACCACAAATTAAACCTTTCGACGACAAGGAAAACTATTATAGTAACTACAACTTTTATTTGTATTTGTCTTTATATATATATATATATATATATATATATATATATTTAGACGAAGATTAATCGATAAGTAGTTAAAGCTATTAAGTCAATCGCAACAAGAAAAAAGACTTTGAACGAAGTCATCAATTGGTCAAATGTGATTACCATAGCTATTTCTCACGGTAAAATATTAGGAGTAATAGAAATTGTTACGTACGATCATATTCCAAAAACTAATAATTTCTCTACTAATTAAGGATGTTGTTTTCTTTTAGTTTTTTTCATCAATTAAACCCAAAAAGATGAATCACCTATACATTATAATTTTCTTTAATTAGTATGATTGAAAAGGTACATACATGTCGACGAGAAAGCAAAAAAAATGATAGTGAATGAGCAAGGATGATGAGTGGATGGCATGTTGAAAGTATTGGTGGAGCCGTTCCAACAATGAGATCCATTTAGAGTTGAGCAAGCCCATTTCTCTTTAATTCCTTACATATATAATTTGTTTTAAATTAGTTTAATACCACCTATATTTGGTGATTTAGCTTAACCCGTAAGTCGCAATTACGTGATGTATGTTTTATTTTATAATTGCTAATGACGTGGGGACAATTATCTTATTACTACATTGAAACGGTCCAAAACCAAAACGAGAGACAAAACACAAAACAAAACATAGTTGTTGTTCTTTGTATAAATAGAAACGGCTCAAACTAAAGTCAACGGTTTCTCCTTAACGACCGGAATCGTTTTTTTTTTATAATGTTTAATTTAGTTTTTTCGATTTTAGTAAATTAGTTAAGGAGATTGATGGCCTCCACCACCATTCACCACCACCCATGAATTTGCGAGATTTAAGCTCCGTTTTTACAAACACATAAGTAGTAATCGTTATCTCGTTTTATAGAAAACCCTAATTTTTTCTTCCCAAAGAGATTTGTTTCCTTGACATACACGTTTCTCTTTCTTGTTCTTTCGCCTCTTTGATTTCTTGAGGGTAATGGCAACGACGTCAAGCACGACGAAAGCAAAAGCGGATAACGCAAACCTAACGAGAACGAGATCTCTCGGGAGAAAGCCAAAGCCTGCACCTTCGTCGACGGTGTCATCAGAAGATGGGTCGTCTGATCAGAAACCGGAGAAGCCTGTACCAAACTATTTAAAACCAACGATCAGCTCGAGACCTGATCCAGTCAAGTTCTTGAAGAAGAACAACAATAGTCTTGATGATAACCAGAAGCTTCTCCGTAGAAGATCATTTGATCGGCCTCCTTCTTCTTTGACTTCTCCTAATTCTAGTACTTCTGCTTCTCCACGTATCCAAAAATCCCTCAACGTATCTCCTTCTCGCTCGCGAGATAGACCAGCTGTTCCTAGAGAGAAGCCTGTCACAGCTCTACGCTCTTCGTCTTTCCATGGAAGCAGAAACGTTCCAAGAGGAGGCAGTACTGCGAAATCTCCTCTTCCGGCCTCAAAGAAGAGCGGTTTGAGCAGTAGTAGCAGTTCTTCCAAGAGCAAAAAGGAAGTAAAGAAATCATCTGATAAAGAGATTACCTTGGATTCTGCTTCTTTGTCATCTGCTCAGGAGGAGGATCATCAAGAGGAGATTCTCAAGGTTGAGAGTGATGATCATGTACAAGTTGTTGAAGATATAGAAGAACCAAAAGATGAAAAAGAAAACAAAGAAGTGCAAGTAGAGGTCGTTCAAGCCGATGAATCCAATGAAGAGAAGAACGAAAGCAGTGGACCAACAACTCCTGTTGGAGAAGATTGCTCTGCTGTTATCAAAGAGCTAGAAGAAAAAATGATCAATGATGATAAAACCGAAGTCGAAGAGAACATAGAGGAAACGAAAGAACAAGACAACAAGGTTGAAAACAGGGAAGAAGATGAGAAAGAGACTGCAGAGAAGAAGATTGATGAGATTGAGACTCCGGAGAAGGTTGATATTGACATGAAAGAAGCTGAAGATGTCGTCGAAGAGACTACAAAAGAAATTGAAGTGAAAGAAGAAGAGAAGGAAGAAGAGGTTAAAGAAGAGGCCAAAAAAGAAGAAAAAGTGAAAGAAGAAGAAGAGAAGGAGAAGGTGAAAGAAGAAGAGAAGAAGAGGGAAGTAGTGAAAGGGAAGAAGGAGTCTCCATCAGCTTACAACGATGTAATAGCAAGCAAGATGCAAGAGAACCCAAGGAAGAACAAAGTTTTGGCTCTTGCTGGAGCTTTTCAAACCGTCATCGACTATGAAACTGCTGCATCTAAGTGATTTATATATATCACAACAACAACAACAACAACAACGACAACAAAACAGTGTCATGTTTAGCTTTTTTTCTCCATGTTAATTATTCTTCTTTCTGTACTAATTATCATTTTTCCATTAATTGTTATAGTTTTGTAATTTTCTCTCTCGTGAATTGTATGCTTTTTCGAGTGAACAAAGTCACCTAATCATATGTTTGAGTGGATTGGATCTATGTGTATATATGCTATGACTTGAAGACTTAACTCCAAGAGATTATTTACTATATGCTTGTAGAATATTTGATTGATAATTCAAGTGTATTACTTTTATTGTAACTACTCATACAAATGATATTATAAAAACTATACAAAATAAATTTTAGAAGCTTTTGCTGTGATACAGAATAATCCCACGTGGAGGAGAGGTCATCATATAGTTGCCGAGTGGGCTCATAATTATAGTAATACTACTTCACAATCTAAATTTGTCTCCAAGTTGAAGTCACTTGAAAATTATACAAGTAAACCAAAAAAAAATCATATTATATTGTTAATAAATTTTTATTTCATGTACTAAATTGTTGTGATTTCTAGATATTTGCCAAAAACATTTACCAATTAAAGCTATTTATTTTGTTGTATTTTACCAAAATCGTTTTATGACATAATAATGAGATAGAAGGATACAACAACAAGTGTTTGGTTCCTTATCAATGTAAAAAAGTTTAGTTCCACGCTCGCTCGCACATGAGAGTTGCAATCAACTTTGACATTTTCATTGTAACAAAGCAAAAACACAAATGGCACGACACAAAAAAATTTAGTGAAATTGAATAACACGTGTTCGTTAGAAAGACAAGTTATCAAAAATGAGCAATCGCTGTTGTGACAAAAAAAAAATAAAAAAGAAGAAGAGGCTGGGCTACACGTCTTGTTTCCTCAACAACAAAATTGTTGTGTTTTGTTTTATACTTTCTTTAGTTATGGAAACATGATTTGGTAACATTTTTCATGGACCTAGCTAGAGAGCAACTCTTTCTCATAGGTAAAAAAAATAAAAACATAACAAATTCAGATATATGGCAGTCTAAAAAATATTTCAAATTTATCTATTTTATCTTAAATATTTTAGATTTACAATTTTTTATATATATAATAATATAATTTTAGATATTATGTTAAGGGACTTTTGGTTATAATTTTTTTTAAAGTCTAGTATTAAGTTATGAAGTATGTATTTCAGTAAAAGAAAAATTATAAAAACATTGGAAAACATTTTTATAAAAACACAGATTTTCAAAGAGTCAATTTTGGCATATCCACAAAATTTGAATGAAAATAATAAACCCATACGATTTGAGTGAAAAAATGAAAAAAAAAAAAATCCCTACTAATATCTAAAATTTTACTTGCCAAGCTTTTCTACTACTGATTTAGTATAAATGCGATACTCTAAAAATAGCATAAATGACATGATATATCTACATACTTCAAAGCTATTTTTATTTTTTCTAATTTTCAAATTATAATTACGTCGTCATAAATATGTATAGATATCAAATTTTTTCTCTCGGTAACTCCGTATTTTATTTATTTATTAGACCAACATTTAAATCCGGCCGTATATCGAAAATTGCATCATTTAACAAAAGTAGTTGTGACCAACTTCATTTTGGCTAATGTCATCCAAATTAGCCATCATCTACCAAATTAATACTTATGCTTAAACTTTCCACATTATTATATAATATTATTTTTCATTTTTCTCCCCACATCTAAAATCAATTAATTTACCTGCCACTATATTTAAACTTGGGATATAATTGCTCCCTCCACATATAAAGCTCACTTTTCTAGAAACTATCAAAAACAATATTGACTTGACCTTTCACTTAAATAAAAAAATAAAATAAAACAGAGAGAATCCGATAATGAGAAGATAGAAAAAGGACAACAAACAGATAAGCTAAAAGAACGGAACAAAAAACACTTAAAAATTAATTAATTAAAAACTAATTTTCTTATGAATTAAACGAAAAACAAAAACATTAATTCGTTCGACGAAAATATTAAAATTATATTTTTTAGAACGAACAAAAAAAAAAAGTTATGAACAATAGAAAAAAAAAATTCCCACATTGCAATAATAATAATAATAATTATTGATCATCATCTTCTTCCTCAATCAGATCTGAAAGTGCAAAACAACTCCGAGACTGGTAAGCTCTGTTCTTGAATGATCCTTTCCTAGCAACAACCTTCTTCACTCTACTACCTCCTTCTCCTTCATCATCATCACTCGATGATTTATTCTCATCAAACCCAGATTTCAGATCTTCATCCTCTTCTTCATCATCATCATCATCATCCTCATCTTCGTTTACTGGTAACAGAGGCATAGATTTAGGGGTTTGCCAAGAATAAAACGATCTTCTTGCTAATTTATTACAGATCTGTAATCTTCTTCTTTTATTCAATGGATTCTCTTGTTTAGCTACTTCTTTAACACTACTACTCCCGATCTCTCCTAAATTCCCAAATGATTTTGATTTCCCTTTGTAATGATTCGATAACCCTCTCCTACAAGCAACACAAAACACAAACACAAATCAAGAACCCTAAAAAAAAAAAGAAACGATTTTTAAGAAGAAAAAAAAAACAGAGTAGTGAATGAAAGTTTTGTACTTTGTGGGAAGAGAATCTTCAAGAGAGCTCATTGAAGCTAACCCACGAAGCCCTAGCTCCTTAGACGACGAAACGTCATCGTTCTCGCTTTCTTCGTCTTCCTCGCTATCACCAGGTGTTCCGATCGATGAACTATCCGATGAGTAATCCGCCGTTTGTCCTGACCAGATTCCACTTCCGGGACGGCTTAGACGACCAGATTCTTCAACACCTTCTTCGTTAGATGTCTCGAAAGAGGATGAAGAAGACGAAGCTTTCTCCCTCGCCGCCGTCTGTAGATCGGTTCCGTATTGAGAGACTTCGATGGAGAACGTTGGTTTAGCCATCAACTCCATACAAAAAAAAAACCCGTACTTTTTTCTCTTTTCAGATCACAAAATAATCAGACAGATTTGGTCGGAATATAAACAGGTTTTTTTTTACTTTCTGAGGTTTCTGTCTCATCAACAGAAAAAAAAAAAATCACAGACTTCAGAGAATAGTAGAAATCGCCATAGCAGAGAAGAGGAAGAGAGAGAGAGAGAAGGGATAAGGTTTTTTATTTTGGTTTCTTTAAAAATTAAATTAAATTTCTGAAGGAAGAGGAAGAAGACGATAAGGACGATAATTGGATAAAATATATATCTATATCCTCTTTGGCTTTTGGGAGATTGATTTAATAAAAATAAATGTGTATATGTGTTTGTATGTATGAGTATGCGTGATTATGGTAATTAAACAACTGTAAAAAATTAAGGCTTCTTCTAGTTTTTGCTTCTCACTTCTATATAGTTTAAGGTTTTATTTGACAAGATTAAAAATAGTAACAATTTGTAAGAAAAAGGAAAGAAGTATCTTTTAGAGTATAGTAATAAATATTAGATTTACGAATAGATTTAACTTTAGCCACTTTGACAAAGTCAAAGCTTAAAACTACTACATGTGGTGTAAAAGTAAAGTAAATAAGATAGATATATGTAGGATTCAAGATTATTTATTTATTTAATTATAAATATTAGGATTATTTTATTATACTCTTTTAAAAATATATATGATTTGGATTTACGTATTATTTGGTAATGTCAATCCTATTCTCTTAATATATATTTAGATAATTTTTTTATAAAAAATTATTTGGTCATCTTATTAAAAAGTTTTAAGATGTGATTAACAAATGTAAAATTGACCCAGGGAAAAAATGATGAAACAGTCAAATTTGTAAATCCATATTTTTAATTCAATGTATTGATTTATTATATGAAGATTTGATTGCCTTTGATTTGAAAGTAATGTTACGGTTTTGTTAATAGTGGATTTCAAATTAATTATCGGGGAAATTTCAAAAACTTTCTTTTTTAAATACTATTTTTTTAAAAATATATCTTATTTTCAAATTACATTAAAAAGCTAGAAATTTGAAAATTTCCAACAATGTGTGTAAAACTTATATAAATATACACAAGTTCGAATTTGATAGTGACTAGTATTATTAGGAGAGTTTAGTGTTAAAAAACATGGGTGGACAATCTGGTTTGAAATGCAATATTGTTTTCTATTGGTATGGTTTAGATATTTTTTTTTGTTCAGTCTCAATTTGGTTTTAATTAAAATAACTTAATACATTAAAAATAAAAATAAATATATAATTAATGTATTAATTTAAAATTAAATTAATGTATTAATTTAAAATTAAATTAATGTAAATAAATTTCTAATAAATTTCTAGTCTATTCGGTTACTATATGATAAAACTTTATTTTTTGCTTTCGATTATAGTTTTCAGAAAATTTTCAATTATTAAATCAAGCGTTTTATACATAGTTTTGGTTTATATTGGTTTTGGTTAGGTTTAAGATATTTAATATGCATAACTCAACTCAATTCATAGAGTGGGTGAGTGGGTCACAACTCAACAAAGATAGAAAAGAAAAGAATATTCCTTTATGAATATATGGATCTTAATAAGATGGCAAACAAATCATTTAAATTTCATTATACTGTATATAGTACATAAAATCATATCAAATCCCATGGGAGCTAGATACTGTGTTAAAATTTCATTTTGTTGCCATAACGTTTTATTTGATATTTATAAAAATAGCTTGCAACTTTCTTAATTACCTCAAAAGTCCAGATAATATATACATTAATTCTTGCTTACATCAAAAGTTATAGAATCTTTATTTTTTTTTTGTATATAAATGTCAAAATCTATACTTAACAATGACCCTACAAAAAAATTAGACCTAGTTATGGTATAATTGCAATATGAAGCATTACTAGTTTCGTGCCATCCTTGAATATTCCTTTGTTTGTGAACAAGAAAAACAAAGAACGAAAAAAAATTAGTTGTCAAAGGTTTTTTTTTGGTGATTAAGGTTTTTAATTATATGTCAAAGTTAATACAAAATAACTAGTTTTTAACAAAATAAAAATAAAAATTCTTACTGTAAGTTGTAAATTCCATAAATATTTGCACAATATCGTTTTCAATTAAATTCTCTTCATGAATTTTCTATATTTTTAATTTTTGAAAATTCAGAGTTAAGAAATGATTAACGAATAGAGCAAATAGAAAAGATAATTAAAAGGTAACCTCGAACAGAAAAATAAAAACGTGGTTAAAGTATTAGTTAAAACTTAAAAGTGATCATAACTAAAACAAAAAGGTCAAAGCAGGGTGGCCAATGAAACGAGATTGAAGCCTGAAGAAATAGAATCTAATTCTGTTTCTTACCTAATTAAATCTTAAACATTTTCTCTTCTTGGGTGGCAGAGAATCACACACCTCTCCCTCTCTTATTATCGTTTCCTTTTCAATTTCATTTCTTTAAAAAAAAAAAAAAATTAATGTGAACTTTTTAGTTCTAGGAATTAAATGTTATTTATAAAAAAAATTTGGTTATGAACGTGAGAAAAAAGAAAGAAGAAGGTGTATTGGTTAGGTTGGCTAAACTTTATAGAAAAGTTAATTATCATGCCTCCACTCACAATCTCATGTTATAAACAAATCATTCAGAAACAAGTTTCTTGGCATCTTCCATATATTATTATCTGTTATAAATAATTACGAAACAATATATTGAGATTTGATTGAAAGGTCAAAATCTACGAAATGACGAGATTAAACTATAGATTAAAGCCTAATAACATCCCAGTCAATAAAGTTTCACACAATTCGCAAAAGTTCTTTTAGTAATACTAAAAGTCAAACTGAGTTTTTAACCTGAGACAAGATCTTCAGTAAAATCGGTTACTCTGTCTCCCACCATATACCGATCATTGTATTCAACTCGGTGAATATAAACGAAGAGATCACGCGTGAGCTTGGCTACGAACACTAGGATGATGATGGCTAATAGCACCGGCCATATGAGCCTCTGCACGGCTAAGTTGACTGCACCAGAAAATCCAACGCATGGGAATAAAGAGTAGGCCACCAAGTAAGGAAAGACGAGAGTGGCTATAAGAGTGAACATGAGGGAATAAAAGACATCTAGAAGCAGCCACGTAGAGGGAAGCGAGTTGGTTCGGGCATTTCTGACTCTCTCGAGCTTTTCCTGCCAAGCAACTGTTGCGAAACAGGTGATACGCGTGAACATGGTCTGTGAGAAAGAAAGAGAGAGAGTAAGATGACTTGTTTCCCAAGAAAGCAAGTTTTTTTTAGTTTTTTTAGAAAGACACTCAAGATGAGTTTCTTACCAGATAGGTCCAGATGTTAAGGGCGGCTAATCCAGTCAACCATTCTTGGAAAAATGAATAAACCGGTGGTGATTCGTTTAGCGGCACTTGTAATGGGATGATGATCATAAGGTGGATAAGGCGACCGAGCATCGCCGGTATGCTAGAGATCTGTTTATTGGATTTTGCAAAGTTATTCAAACATTTCGGCAGCAAAAGAGAAAACTTTCAGACACTTTTTCACTTAAGTTGGAGGAAGAGGACCTGAATTTTTGAGTTTGCTTACCCAGATGTAGAACAGTATAGCATTCCGTAGCAACAACAGACCAAGGTTGAGAAGTAAATCAGTTCTTCCAATCATGATATGATAAAATATGAAGCAAGTTCCCATGTAGGTTGCTCGCAGGATAGAACATCCAATCCAGAAACCATAAAGATCTACAATGATAAAAAAATTGTTATCAAGCTTTCTTTGCACTGAACCCATAAGAATAAGAGTTATGAAGCAAGATGATGAAAGTTACAAACCGTCGTATTTGAGTCCAAAAGGTATGATGAAAGAGATAGAGTGGAAGAACACCCTTCCTATCAGAAGTGGCAAAACCATGGAGATGGTGCTAATGAGAAACATGCTCAAAGTAGCTAGAGCCAACATAAGTCCGATCTTTAGTATAAACCTGCAACTTCGACTTATCACAATTGCAACTTTTATACATGAATTAAGTTTTTAATTCAAAACTCAAGATATCTCTTACCTATCGTTGCCAATATCCTCTTCAAAAGTGGTAACACTATGAGATCCATATAAACTGACTACTGAGCCCTCAGCCATGGAACGCACTAGAAACCATTCACCAAGGTCGTTCTGCAATGGTACTCTCACATTCTGATCTGCATGGTTTTCAAGCAAGAAATCGTTCAGCTTAAGCCAAGAACTGACAGTGACAACCCACTTGCGAACTATGGGTTCTACAGCCGGTTTAATAAGCTCGGCTAACCACTCGAAGGGTCCCAGTCTCACTAAGAACACATAAGCAGCCATTGAGCCAAACATAATCCTTTCGTCACAGATCCTGCATTATATTCAAGCGTTCTGTTTATTACATTAGAAAAATATTAAACAGCATGAAACTACAAATGATACAAGGTAAGACAGAGGAGCTTACCAGAATTGGAGTGGGAAAAATGAGGGGCTGATAAGACAGCTGGTCATTATTGGTAAGTGAACTACAGTCACCATCATTGACCCGTGGAAAGTCAACGCAAATAGAAATTGGCCAATGTGTAGTTTAGTAATCTTGTAGTTGGGATCAGTAACATCTAAGAGAAACCAAAAGAGTCGTTTCTTAAAGATCTGTCAAAAAGAAAATATGCAGTAAGTCCAATGAAAATAGGGTAGTCTTGTGCTGATAAAACAAAATAGTTGTATACCTTCTGGATAAGCTCCATGGAATTGAAAGCCAATAGCAACCAGATTTGTCCGAACGACCAATGCAAAATCATGAGTATGGGATACTTTGAAAGCATCTCAAGTCTCTGGGAAATTGGAGTTCTGAATACAGGGAGGATGCAAAAATCTAACCAGCAGCCAATAACTAAAGGCAAAACACCAATTTTCAAACACAAGATGAAACCATCCTTAACCACAGATAGATTTTTCCATACTTTTACTGAAAGTATCCACATCAAGAATGGGGGTGCCAATGCTACGACGAGGAACCCAAATGATAATTTTCTGGCAATGGCTTGAATGGAGTCTCCACTCAGAGTAACAAAACGACTTACAAGATAAGCAAAGGAAAGTGAGAGCATAGCCATATATCCAACAATGACAGGTTCTTGCCCAAGTGAGTATCCTGAAAGAAGCTGCATAGCTATCTCCATACGTTGGAAAAGAAGCAGAAGCGCAAAGACAAGTTTCCCCATGAAAAATGGAAGAAGAACGCAGAAGAATGAGACATAAAAGCTGATAGCAAGAGCCTGGAGAGATTAAAGAAGGAAAAACAAATATTGTTAACATTTCAAAATCCGGATAACAAATATAGAAATCTGTAGGATTCACAAGCGAGAGTTGAGACTTACAGCAAATGCATTGTCATCAAGAAAGAACAGAACATTCCTGACTGCTCCAAATTCACGAAGCTGTGCGTTTCCAAGACGAAATGCCACTTCACCAGGTTCAATCAGGACGACGTGGAAGATCCGAATCTTTATGAGGTGATCATGCCACCAATCACACAGAGTAATCAGTACAAAACCAACTCGAGCGGCAACACCATGTCCTAGGTTATTCACTCCTTGACGTCGCCCAACGAGATGTTCAAAAACAAACCTTGTAATCACCATAATTGTGATAGTGTAAGCAATCAAACAGTTGTAGACACAGCCAGCCAAAAGAGAAGCAAACATATAAGAAACCCCAAAAAGTCTCTGGCTTTCAATCGCATTTTCCCGGCCACTAGGATGCAAATAATAGCAATAGGCGTTGAATAGCATCACTAAAACCCAACCAACGACTCGTAATGCTCTAAGCAACAGTCCTCTCATAAGCTCATTCCATGGAAGCCTCTTTGGTGCGTTCACCGAGTAAACAGGGACAATGGAGTAGCTACGCCCACACACCTGCATCAGACGAAGACGTATACAGAAAGGTAGAGTCACCACGAACACGAATCTACTAAAATCGAAATCAACATTAAAACCCTAATTCGTCTCAAAAGGTAACGATATCGAACACCTAAAAGCAGAGAGAAATATAGAAAAACCTCGCAGTGTTTGTGTCCACGGCGATTGAGCCAGAGGAGGAGACATTGCTGATGAACATACTTGATAGAGCCTCTACACGCACACGGATACCTCAAGGGGTTGTCTGGTAACTCCGGCAATCGACAAATCTGGCACAAATCAAATGCAAACTCCTTTTGGTACCACAAGGTCTCCAAGTCTTATGTTTGTAGATGCTTCTCTTCCCACGATTGGTGCTGGTGGGTATAGTCTCATTGTTTCTTGTATTACCATTGTTACCTAGTGTGTATTTATGTGTACAAGAAAATGTTGTTACATATCTTATACATAGTATATTATGTCACAACTTATTCTTAGTGTATTTAATTAAGAGATTATTACCGTTTTAAGGTTGTGAATAGATTCTGCGTCGGGGATGCCATTCTTGCAAGAACTCAAGATTTCATCACGAATTCGAATCTGCCAACTAGGATTGAGAGCGAGGAGCATAAGGCACCAAGACACAGAAACCGCAGTTGAGTCATGTCCAGCGAAGTAGATGCTTTTGCAATTGTCCACAACAAAACGTCTATAGGCTGACTTGTCCCACAAGTTACCATCGCAGCTACGCATAGCTCCCTCGAGTATCAACTGCATTAGATCCTTCTTGTGAGGTTCCTCACATTGATCAGTTTCCCTCTCCTTCACGGTTTCCCATATCGAAGATTCCAGTTCCATCTCAAGCGCATCAATGTTCACATCACCTTGCTTCTTCTTACTCCCAAACACCATATCACTTGACACCATACACTCGATTACATTATGTAAACAAATAGTTTTGAATGGACTGAGTAAAAAGATAGTGAGACTTACGTGAAGCCATTGAATCTGAAGAGGACGCTCTGTTTAGTAATGGCCGTTAAAAGATCTCTAATCATAGAGAATATTGCTTTGCCTTTTGAAAAAGAGCTCCCAAAGCAAGCTCTAGCGATAACATCAGCCGAGACATCTTTAAGGTCTTCGTCCACTCTTATGTCACACCCTAGTTCACCTCCTCTTTTCACCATATCTTCCCATTTGTTCAACATTGGCATGGCAGATTCCACCATCAAACCAACTATTCCCTTCACATTTCCATTGAACCAAAATGATTACCAATCCGGCTATCAGGTGCTACAAAAAGAGATAAGACTAGGACCTTGATTTTGTCATGAGTAAACTCATGGGCAATGATACGACGTTGATGAGCCCAATGAGGCCCATTAGAGGTGATGATGCCATTGCCAAGAATGGGGTTAAGGCGTTTGGTGATGTGAGTGATTCTTCCAAGGTTAAGTGTGTTGGTTTGGCTAAGCTCCTTCACCATTTCCGGATGGTTTATGTAAAGGTGTTGCTTTAATCCAGTTGAGTATGTGTAGACTCTCCCTTCATTAGCATTTTTGTATTAAGAAAAAAATTATTGAGTAATAAACCAAATAAACCAATATTAAACCAAGCACACCCAATCACAATCATCATTCACAATCTTTTTTTTAATGTATGAAATTAAATAAGGTAAATATCTACGTGGAAGATATTTCTCTAACTTATTTTTATATGTTGCCTTAATATTGCAAAGTTTATTTTGGATCTATTTGTTGTCTTTTATGGGATATATCTATCTGGTAATGGATTATTTTCATGAAACGTTAAATAAAATAAATAAACGTACACAAAGCTGTCTTTTTGTATATGTAATTGAAACGTTCAATGTCTAGAAGAACCTTACTACTAAAGAAAATTTTAAATCGAAACATGTGAGGAATAGATTTGTTTAATAACTTTATACTGTATTTTCTTTCTTCAATCGTTAAATTATTTGCATGTGACAATGTTACAAAAAAAAAATGTTTCAATTACCTTTCAGTAAACAAAGTTACGAGAGATTCGAGAAAAATAGACAAACCGTATTGTTTTCGCCAGTGAGCGAAATGAGGAAAGAGAGAAGAAGAGTAGTCATGAGAAATGATGTTATCGCCGGAACAGTGTTTAGCCTCCGACTGGATCCGTTGCATCTCCGAGACATTGCCGTTAAATAACGACGGTGGAGGACCATCCACGCCTTGCGTCTTTAAACTCCTCCGCATCCTCCACAGCTCCACCACGGCTTTGCCATACACATGGTAACATACGCTTACGATTCCGACAATAACTATACACCAAATTGCATCATTTGTCGTATGATGAACATCCACCAAACTCATCTCCATTTTAACCTTTTTCACTTTTGATTATATTTGCTTTAATCTTCTCTTCTTGACTCATAGATATATATAGTCAAACAGATTCCTTTTTTGAATACATAAGTCCAAATTGTTATTTTATTGAATTAAATTATTACAGACAAGCAAAAAAAAAAAATTATTACAGACAAAATGAAATAGTAAAATTTCAGATATTTATTATTTTGTCAAAACATTAAAAATAATACACAGTGTGCAATTTCGAGACGCCCGGTCCAAAGCTCGAAAAGCCCAAATACTTTCAGCTGTTGAATGTTATTGGGCCTAAATTTGAACACTTAACACGACCCAAACAAAGCTATATAATATTATTTCAAACATTCGTCAACCAATAAGAATTATAGCAAATCCATATTTGTTCACTCGAAACACATTTAAAATTTATATAAAAATATGTAAAAACACTATTACTATAGACTATAGTGTAATAAGATATTACAAAGGAGTAAAAAAAAAAACTAAAATCATAAGCTATAAGGTATTAATTATTGTCTTAGAACTCTAATGACAACACCATGTTGAGGCTCTACAAGCATTCTGAACACTGGAGAGTGTTGATATGTGGGAGAGAGAGTGAAACTAAACCTTGACACAATAAGTGACACAAGAACCTTGAGCTCCATCATACCAAAGTTTTTACCTAAACACAACCTTGTCCCTAAGCCAAACGGGACAAAGGACTGAGGGTGTTTGCATGCTTTAGAGACTCCTTCGCTAAATCTCTCTGGCTTGAACTCATTCGCGTCAGCTCCCCATATCTCAGGGTCTCTATGCAACGTAGGGATCAATGTCCAGATGCACACTCCCTTTGGCACCACGAGGCTTCCGAGTTTTGTATCTGCAAGGGCTTCTCTTGACACGAATGCTGCTGGTGGGTATAGCCTTAACGTTTCTTGGATCACCATTGTCACCTATATGTGCAAGTGATGTTAACTGGTCAGACTTGGAGGTCAAGAAACTTGTCGTGAGAGGCGAGATTGTAAATTACCGTTTTTAGGTTGGAAAGAGAGTCTGCGTCAGGAATACCATTCTTGCAGAAACGAAAGACTTCATCGCGGATTCGAGTTTGCCAAGAAGGGTTGAGAGCGAGGAGCATAAGACACCAAGAGACAGCAACTGCGCTGGTCTCATGGCCGGCAAAGTAGATGCTCTTGCAGTTGTCCACCACGAAATTTTTGTAAGATTGTGTCTTGTCCTCCAAGCTACCGTCACAACTACTCATAGCCCCTTCTAGTATCAACTGCATTAGATCCTTCTTGTTATCTCCCACACATTCTCTTTCTCTCTCTTTAACGGTTTCCCATATCAAAGACTCAACATGCTTCTCCAACTCTTCAATCTTCCCGTTCCCATGCTTCTTAGTCCCGAACAAAACATCACTTGCAAAACATAATATTCATCAACATGACATTTAACTACAATATATACATATAGAGAGAAATGGTTTTTGAATACACTTACGTGAAGCCATTGAGGCTGAAGAGGATGTTATTGTGAGTGATGGCCTTTTGAAGACATCTAAGCTTAGAGAAGATCTCTTTGCCTTTGGAGAAAGAGCTCCCAAAGCAAGCTCTAGAGATAACGTCGGCAGAGACAGCTCTTAGGTCTTCGTCCACTCTCACGTCACATGCAGTTTCATCTTCTCCTCTTTTCACTTGCTCTTCCCATTTGCTGAGCATTGGCATCGCCGACTCCACCACCAATCCCACCATCCCCTTGACTTTGTCGAGGAAAAACTCGGGGGCAATGATACGTCGTTGATGGGCCCAATGAGGCCCATTAGAGGTGATGACACCACGACCAAGTATGGATTTAAGGCGTTTCGTGACGTAAGAGACTTTGCCAAGGTTTAGAGTGTTGGCTTGGTTAAGTTCTTTCACCAACTCTGGGTGGTTCATGTACAAGTGTTGCTTCACCCCCGTCGAGTACGTGTACACCCTCCCTAACACATCATTTTTTCAATTCCAATATATTACTCATAGAAATAAATGCTCCAAAACCAAATTAGGAAGCGGTGATGATGAGAATAAAAATTTAGTTCCTCTTAATCAAATCATAACTCATGATTTAACATTGATACCAACAACAGAAAAAAAGAACACAAATGATGATATACTATTACTAATCCACGAGTGCTAGCGAAGCGACAACTACTTTGGTATTAAAAAAAAAAAATCAAAATCTAAAACATATTTTACGATTATTACTAGAAAAAGGAGAATCAAAATGAATCATTGAGAACGAATCATATAATAGAACTGCTAACTTTTTTCTAGTAGACCCGATCGTACAAAACCTTACTGGCTTTAATCATAAACAAATCGAAAAGACAGCGTTTGATATTTGTTATTTTATAATTCTGCGGGGTTAGTTGTCATGTCAAGCCATGCATACGTTACATATACGTAATACACACATATATTATATCAGGCCTTGATTAGCTGTCAATGAGTCAATCACTATGCACTGATGATAGCACATATGATTCACGTATGCATGTATGTAACATGGTGGTCCTTTCAAGATTCAGTCACTATCTATTTACAAGATCTACAAGATTTTTTGAAGAGATATATGAGTTTGTTTTATCTTCTATCATCCGTCCCAAAAACCGACCAAATTAAACCGGACTAATCCAATAATCATGTATATGTAGATTTTGGAGTTACTAAAAATTGTTGAAACTATGAGACTAGAGCGAGAGAGCATACCGTATTGTTTTCGCCAATGGTCGAGATAAGGAAAGAGAGAAGAAGTGTAGTCACGGGCAATGATATTATCGCCAGAGTAGTGTTTAGAGTTACTCATCGTTTGTGATTGGATCTTTTGCATCTCCGGCACGTTTCCACCAAAAAGCGACGGCGGAGGACCTTTCACTCCTTGCATCGTCAGCTTCCTCCGCACCCTCCATTGCTCCGCCATCACTTTGCCGTACACCCTAATCCCTAAACCTAACACTCCAATAACTAGTATCCACCAAATTGTCTTGGCAATCTCTACCATCAAACTCTCCATTTTTTTTAATGTTTTAGCTAGCTTCTGAACTCACTCACGACTTTGTTTATCTCTTGCTTCTTCTTTGGCTATATATATAGCCGACCATTTCCTTTTGAGGTTTTAAAAATGATATAATATAATGTATTTATTATGTATATGTAATAAAGGTGGGGAAGTACTTTGCTTTTGATGAATAATTGTAATATTTACATAAGATTGTAGCCCATGTGTCTATCTATACATATAATTTTGCTTATCGGTCCATACACTAAGATACATACGCATAGAGTTGGAATGAAGTAGAGAGAGTACTTTGCTTTTTGAGGTAAATGTTCAAATAATTAAATGGTGCGTTATATATTATATGAGGTACTGGTACTACATATATACACAGTATTATACAGTAACGTACGTAGCAAAAAAATAAAATAAAAACATGAAAAATATGTATTCTTATTTCTATCTCTCGGTCCCTCTTATTGTGTGTCTGTTCTAATTAATGCGAGAAGGGTACAATTGTTTTTTGCTGACAAAAAAAAGAAAATTGGGATAATAAAATTATATGCATACGTACATGATAATGCTTCTTTAATTGCAATTTGAAGTATATTATTTGGGGTCTTATATGAATAATTATGTAAAAATTGTATATAACGTGCTGAGGTGCGACTAGATACAGATTACACTTAATTGAAGATATCAGCTAGGGACACAGTCCAGCGTCACGTATTTGGAACTTTATGTCAATATCGCAAAGTACAATAAAACTCAAAATTTATGACCAAACTCTTGGGTCATCATGAACGTGATCGTAATTAATTGCAAATTTTTTTTTTTTTGAAAATTAATTAATTGCAGTTTGTTTCCCCAAAAGAATCGTTTGGTTCAATTATATGAGGTCATGTGCGTTTCAAATACACAATAGTCCCGGCAAAGTAAAATAAAATAAAGTTCTATAGGTCTAACTTAGAGATAGATTTCTCTCAAAACATGAAATTATCTAGAATCATGTTTTATATAACCAGCATGTTTTTATACATATTAGAAATTCTAATAAATAATCTCCACTACTATATATATTCATTACACATTAAAAAAAAGATTAGAAATTTCCTTTTATAGTGAGATCTAAATATCTATCTTACCTAGAGTTTGCATATACATATATGGTTTAGTTCAATAATATTTCCATGTTTAATATATGATTTAGTCCTTTAACTATTTAGGAAGTTAATGAATTAGTTAAACTATAAAATGTTAAATGTCATCTATATATATATATATATATATATCTTTTTTTCTTTTTGTTGCACGCCAACGAACGAGAGTATAATTCCATCTAAACTTGTGTCCTCTTTAACTCAAATTATTGGGATCGCTCAGATGATAATAGATATTTTCTCTAAAATCTGCAAGTTCTCGTAATATTAGTAATTGTCAAATGTTTGTTATTGGGTCATATACCATCAATTTTGGTCGTGAATTATGTCATTTACTTCTCGTCGATTTTGGGAAACTATCTCTAATATCTAAAAGGTATTCTCTACTGATGTTGTATATCTTGATCTTATCCATTTATATGGTGAATATTTTCTTATATATAAGCTTTATCGATTTATATTTATGGAAATATCCACTTTTATACAACCATGAAAACAATGACTTAGGTTGTTTATAAGCGGACAAAAATTATTTGATTTGTTAGAAAAACTGTTAAATTATCTCGAAATTACTCCCTTTTATATTTTTTGGCGTAGTTAGTTTTTCCATGCAACTAGTGTAACTCTTTTGTTAGTTTCCATCTAAACTTGACCAAAATTTTGTCATTGCGCTAGTTAATTTTGATGTAATTACAGTCTTGGAAAATCGAAAATGTGACATCGATAACATATGTCGACAATGCGGATGGCATCATTTAAAACAAATTATCCCTTCCACCGTTTAATATGATCGCGACAAATTAGATCACAATACCTATTTTAGACTAGTATAAAATGTAAAATCTATTTTTGAATTTTCTAGACAATTTGGTAATTCAATTCTAAATAGGCTCACATTCTTTCTTAAATATCCATAGTAAACAAATAGTTCTTCTTTTATTTGTTGTTTAGGTACCAACTTAACTTCTTATCATTCATGGATAAAAAATGAAAATATAAGGACTAATTTATGCTACACTAGTGTCTGTTGAAATTTATTTCTCTTTAATGTAGCAGAATTTTAAGAGATAACAATTTTAGATTTGTTAATATTGAGAATACCCAAAAACTAAGATTTGTGAATACTCTCTACATTTTTTTAGCAAAAACATTCTAATAAAAGAGAGAAATCTCTCATTACAACCTTATATATAGTAGATTAATCAAAATCCTAAGAAACCCTAAAATACTTAAAAAACTAATAAAATTAAATTAAAACAATATGTGGAAGCTATCCAAATATCTGGCTACATCACTCTTAGTCTTTCATATACATATTGTATATTTGTATATTAACTAATTAGCATTTCCATACGAAAAAATATAAAGATAAGACGACAAATAGTTTCTTTGCCGATGGAAAAAATCCTATATGAGCAATAACGACCATAGGGTTTTCTACCAATTAGAATTCACCTGATATAATTATTAAAGTATGTATATGACAAGTTCTTAGATGCATCACTAAGAAATATTTGACGAATTACAATAATTCGTAATTATATGCTGAAAAAATTGTAATAAAACTAGTGGTTTTCGTTCATAACACGAAGCATATTTAATGAACATATAAAGTTAAGAAAAAAACGAAGTACAAGGGACAAAAGTGAACTCAAGTTTCCTTCAATGAACATTGAAAAGATCAGTTCGAAATCTTTGATCTCTAGTATGATGTTGACGATCCACACCCCAATTTTTATATTTATCCGAAAAAAGAAAAGAAATAAAGTTTTGTTTTTTTGGGGGAACAAAACTAGGCATATAATATGATAAACGTTAAATAACTAAATAACATATAACATAACACAAATAAATAAAAAGTAATAGTTCCTTCCATGTAGCTTAATATTTAGCAATATGTTACCTTTATGATAAAACCATTATAAAACGTATTCAGATAAGAAAACATACATAAGCATATTAATAGCGAGAGATTAATGACGACGGACAAACAAATAATATACGAAAAAAATACTGAAATTTGTCGCTATATTATAGTTCTTAACTGCAAAACTTAGTGAAAAATGTAGGACTATTGTATATATTTGTCGCTATAGCAACAAACTTATGACGGTGAAAATTTGTCGTTTTAAATATATTTTTTTTCTATAATTGAAAAAAGCTAATATGAATGTTGAAAAAGCTAATATGAATGTTGAAAGTAAATAAAGCATTAAAAAAAAATTGTAATGAAATGGTGTTGCTACTATGAAACTATGAAAAGTATATATGGTTACTGTTCAGTTCAGCGTTAATGCATAATACGAACAAATTTGTTGCCTAACTGCAACCATGTAGCCCAACAATATTGTCCATTACACAGCTAATGGATATTTCCAGTTTTTGTTGGACCTGTTTATTGGCCCAAACAATTTATGACTTTAAAGTGATGATGCAGTGACAGGTCTATATCTAGTCCCATTGAGCTGAATGTTTTTTTTTTCTAGCTAGTGACCTCTCTCATGCTCTTTCTTACACACGAAATAAGGTCTCGTCGGTCATAGTTTTGAATCAGCTCATCAATATCTTAAAGATGAGAAATTTCTCTTCAGAAATATGAATCTAGTGGCAGTTGGCAAGCAAACACCAAAGTTTGTGATAAGCATCGCTTAAAACTCAAGATTATGCTTGTGGATGCTAATAGGATCAGCATAATGGTGTTACCGTCAATGATGCATGAAGCAATTGAGTCATCTCATTGATACTACTACGTACTAATGAAGTTGAATTCATGTGTGCGTTTCAACGCTCTCATTACAAGTTAGTACTCATGGTAAGGGAAAAATTTCAAGGACGTTACCTTTCTTCCTCTAGTGTCTTCACTATGCAAAATGAAGCATGCTGGTTATGGATGGTCTGAAAGCTACAAGAATGATTCGTTGTTATCAAGAAAGTGAGACTTGGGAGGCTGCAATAGAAGTAAGAGCAGACCAAAACACACCATCTTCTTCAGACACATCGCAGAATAGACAAGTCTGTTTATGTTCTAAAAACCGGCTGCCGTTAGATCACAATTATAGGGGTATCTTACACCATCATTTACCTTAAAAAAGTATCTTATTATTAATTTATTTTAAAACATTCATAAAAATATGATCAATAAAAATGGTTTAACCATCTAACCCTCAACGTTATCACTTTTTATATATTATCTATACGCAAATACAGTGGCGGAGCCAGCCTTGACATTTATAGGGGTTATTTTGATTTTTTTTTGGGTAAATGGGTCATTTTGATTCTAAAACCTAAAATATCCATTTCAAAAAAAAAATTTGTGGGGGTCAATAAGCACATTTTAAACCCTTTCAACTAAATTTCCTTCTAAAACTACAGGTAAAATAACAATTTTTAAAAATCTATAAGGGTCAATTGACCCTCATGGTCACTCTATAGCTCCGCCCCTGCGCAAATATGTATATCCATAAGTATAGACTACTAAACCGAGGAGACATGTTCACTAATTATATTAACCATAACAAAGAATCAAAATCAATATTATAAAATATATAAAATAAAGAAGGCTAAGCCTAGATATGATTCTTAGATGTCTCACAAAGTCATATATAAACAGATCGATACATCAATATAGACAGGAAATATATTCGTATCTACGTTTGATTCACAACAAGATCTCGAATAATGTTATGACTTTATTGTTGTATGAATAAATAAATTTATTCTCTGGCTTCACAGTAAATCTATAAGCCTCTCCCACGTACATGGAAGCGAATCTTCAAGCACAAATCAGTATCAGTACCCATCTCTCTATCCATCTAGCTTGCGTACATCAATCACTTTCGCCATTCACATGTTACAACTATCATTGTATTTGTATCATATGTGCATTTAAGTTCAATATATATGTGATATATGTTTATGCTTCACGTGATGGAGTCGTGATGAACAAGAGATGACCCTTTGGCTTAACCAACAGTTAAGTAGTTTACTAATCAGTGAAAGGAGAGAGTAAAACTTCATATGCTTTTGTGATGGTGGAAATAAGAATATATGTTCACAAGAGTATACAGTGTACCCTTTAATTTTATTCATATGATCTAAGTGGTTTATTTGCACATGATTGATCCAATTTTAGAAGAATCTATGTGTTCTTTCTTTCTTCATTAATAATTAATATTTCTTGCTTTCTAATTAGCTTATCTAAATTACACAGATTTGGGGGAATCATCTTTATACTATGAACAAAACAAATTTTGCAGACATTTAATCGTGGGAATATGTTTTTTTGTCAACCCATTTTTAATTATTCCATAATTGGGTGAAACAACTCTTTTATAAACCCAACAATTTATAACCTTTTCTATAAATGAATAAAAATATCTAAGAAGTTTGAGATGATCGTGGTTTCTTGTATTGTATCATACATACAGAAGTATAAAAGTGAAATAGGGTTTTATTTATTTAACCAATCGCTTAAACTAAACTACAAACAAATTTTGGAATTTGGAAAATCAAAATTACTATGATTCAGTTAACTGTTAAGTAGCATTAGTCACAGTGACTAGCATTAACTAACCTCTAAATACATTAGGATACAATATAGTCAAATTCAATTCCTAGCTTTTTCTTTGTCAGAAAATTAATAAAATCTCTGTTAGAATAAAAATCTAAAATATTTAAAAAAATTCTTGTAGAATGGGAAAAAAAAAGATTCTATATTTTTTTTTTATATAGAAGGTGTATTTTATAGTATGCATAATGCATTGATGCACGTACGTACGTTATACATTTTACGTATATATGCCAATAATGTGCATATAGTTTTTTTTATTTTTTATTTTTGTTAAAAATGTGCATATAGTTCATATATAGATATGCATGAATATGGTTAAATGGGTCCAAAGGTTTCGAAAGTGTATGTTTGCTTTACTTGCCTAATAATTAATATCAAAGGGAGAAATAAAGATTCGCAAGTTGACAATCCACAATTACAAATTCTCTTTCAAGTTGTCATGTCTCCTCCAACTCCATCAAAATATTCCCATAATCTCATTCTCTTGTATTGTCGAACAAACTCATATATATACTGTGCTTCGAAACATACATATTTGTACTTAGCTTCAAACTTAAACTCAAGTACTTAACTTAACTTGATCTAAGCTAAACAACTTGTCGTGATCTACAATTTTAAATGATTTTTTTAACAACATGCAGGTTCGAATTGAAGCGACGATGCATCAATAACACTACTAGTACGTAGAGTACAAATACCATTAGAATATATATTATGATCAAACTTAATGGATGAGATTTGATAAATTAACAAATGCTTACTAAGCCTGCAGGTTAGACCATCTCCAGTGTCATGAATAGTATTATTAATTTGTCATTTTGATTGTACTAGAAAATGAATGTGTGTGTGTATCTAGATTCTAGTTATTAGTTATCTTTTGGTGAACTCTAGTTATTAGTTATTAATTCAGCATAAAAAGCTTAGTAGAGTTAAAAAAAATGGCCGACATATATAATCGATATTTGAACTCATCATATCGGATATATGTACGTTGTAGATGAAACGGGTTTGGTGACAAATAAAATTCGAAAGTTAAGAAAATGTTTTAAAAGTTCTGTACAGAAAAAATAAATAAAAAGGAAAAAAAGTTAAAAAGTAAAATTCTCAGTTTCGGATATTTCAACGCATAATCGATAATGAAAAATTACTTAAAAGTTAAAACCAAGACTACTTAAAGATATGTGTAATTAAAAAAAAAACATAATCCAAGAATAATATCGAATCCATGTTCATCTTTTGTTCCCACTCTATTGTTATAATAATTTCATGTCTATATATTCATCCTGTCCGGTTTATTTATATCATATAAATTATCCATTTAAAGATAAATAGTACATGATATCTAGTCTAATAATATAAAATATATGTAAACACTAAATCTAAATATATTAAGAGACTTGACTTGACCAACGATTAAACAAAACGAAATATTCCCATCCAACTATGGAAACATAAAAATAAAATCTGTGGAATATTAAAAAGTAAAACCCAAATATATATACTTTTACTGTTAGGGGGTCAAATCATTATTATCCAAATAGAACATTTTTAAAAGACAAATATACCCCTGACTTGGCGTAATAACAATATGGCCATGTGAAATTCATGGGCCCGAATAAAACACACAAGCTTGGCCCGCTTTATATTCCATAATCCAAAATAATATAATAATTATGTTTTCTTTTTGTCTCTCCCCAAAATATGATTGATATCAATAAAATTACAAGTTTATAAACCAAAAAAGAAAGGCCATAGTTTTAAGTATTTTTGTTGCAGTGTGAAAATCTGAAAATGTGAGATTTAGTGTTGGGAATTAAGAGTTATCTTATCTACGAATCTCTCATGATTTGTTTTTTTTTTTTAATTCGGGTTAAGATATGATTATCATAAAACTAAATTTTATTGAAACTCATTCTCATTTCACTATTATTTAATTTATTTTGAACTGATGATTTAACATGAATGAAATTGCAAAAGATTAAGAAACTTCATCGACGATCCCGTTCAAAAATATCAATCGACTCATAGTAAACCGTCTATTGTCTTTTAAGGAACATAGAACAGGTAAAAAAGACTTGCATATGGACTATCACTTTGCTTGGCTCTAGACATATATTCTTGGATTTATTTCATGTTTTGATTCATTATACAGTCTTTAGACCACAGTTTTTTTGGTTAAATATATTTTTACATTCATTCAAAACAATTTAAATTATGCTTTGAAATCTAGCACTGTGATATCTTATATTTGTAAATCATGTTTAATATAATTTCAAATTTAGTGTTATTCAAGAATATAATTTCTGATACTTCATTAAAACGTACTGTTATTTAAAACCAAAAGATTTTAATCAGAATCAAAATTCAAAACGTATTGCATGAAAATTTTAAAATCCACACAAATGAATTTAAAAATAATCTAAAATTTTATAAAACTTAAGATACTTAACTTTAACTCCATGATGGAATAACACTTAACATATAACTTTTACCACACAAAAGATAAAATCAAAATACAATGACATAAATCACAATAGAACTGGTTAACCATTTTTTTTGGTTTAAAAACTCAAGATGTATATGTAAAAAGTCCAGAAAAACATTAATAAATATCTTCGAACCTGGTGCATGATCAAAGCAAATGTAACGTATCATGGAGATTCCGTGACCCACTTACCTTCATATTGGTTTTCTAATAATTTTAAACTTAAAAAAAAAAAAAATTGACATTTGTGAAATATTTACATTTCTCTCTCTATCTTTACTCTGCCACTACTATAAATAATCTGTAAACCACTCCAAGCTTCACAACTTAAACAACAAACAAAAAAGTTTACAGTAGCTACACAAAAGTTTCACGTTTCTTCTTCTTCTTCTTCTTTACCCTTCAACAATTTCAAGAAGATTAAAGAAAAAAAAACACAATGAGGCAGTTTCCAAACATAAGAGGAAACATAGAAGCAAAGATGTCGTCGACGTCGACAATGGTGGCTTCTCAAACACGTCCTCCGTGGCGTACACCAGTTCCTTACCTATTCGGTGGTTTAGCAGCCATGCTCGGACTCATAGCCTTTGCTCTCTTGTTACTCGCTTGCTCTTACTGGAAAGTTTCTCGTGAAAGAGACGATGAGGAGAAACAAGCCGAGTCCGGTGAGAATGTGGTGGCTAAGGTTTTCGAAGAGAAGATTCTTGTGATCATGGCTGGACAAAACAACCCCACTTTCTTGGCTACTCCGGTCGTTGCCAAGATTTGCCCGGACTGCGTAACTACTATGAAGAAAGAAGGGCATAATGGGGAATCTAAAGAAACAGAAGAAGACCATTGAGCTCTCTTCTCAAGACAAGACTCAAGAAGAGTGTTCTTTTTTACTTTAATCCTCTGTTTTTGTCGGTTCTGTTTGTTTGTTTGGGGGATTTAGTTTTTCCTCTGTTTTTATCGAACTTGAAAATGTAAAAATCTTTGCTAGAGAGTAGTGAATGTGAACAAAGAAGTTGGCATATTTTGGGTTTCTTTCTCTATATTTGTTTGTATATGAAATAATATATGCTAGTATAAGCTAAAATTTCAAGTAACCATTTGTTGAAAGGGTATATGCAGCTGATCTGATGTAGCCAAATTCTAGTTTATTTGCAAAAAAAAAAAAAAACAAAGAAGTTTAACCACATTTTTCGAGTGGCTACCACTCTAAGTTAAAGGAGCATGTTTTTAGTTGAGTGAGCCATCTATTGAAGATACTTTAAGTGGAAATTAAATACTTGATTATTTCTTATTGTACCTAAAAATTAATAAAAATGAGAGCTGTATTAACACAAAAGAAAGAGAACAAAATATTTCGTGATGGTAAAACAGTGAAAATAGTGATGTGGGTTTGAAGTGTATTTTGAAAAATATTGCATATAAATTTACAAGTGTTTGATATATTAAAAAAATGTTATTTTCTCCAACAACATATTATTTTTATATGATACAACATATAGAACAACACCTACACAATTAACATATGCGTTTTTATTATTGTGTCAATTTTGGTTTTCTAAATAAGCTTTCAATATTTGGATACAAATCAAATTTAATTATAGTTTAATCATTTGTCAGAAATTTAATATGAATACTCACTCCTTTTTAATAGGGTTTGTTTCTCTAAATTAATGCAGTGTTTTAAATTTTTGCTATTTAAAAACTGATATTGCAAGTGATCTAGTAGTAGTTGTAAGAATAGTACAAGAGCAAGTACGATACTGTTGTCAATTCATCGTTTTGCTCGTAACTGATATTAATTGATGGTTTGATGACTCGACACTTTCCCATGGTTTTTGCCGCCGGCATGGTTTTTTTTTTTTTATCGGTAAAAAGCACTTTGAGAAAGACGAAGATGACGCCATACTATGGACATGTGTCAGTACGTAGACGGTTGTTGTTTTTTTTAGGTTACTTTGGAACAGTTGTAATATAATGACTTTGGTCTGTTTGATGCAATCACCTGACGCTGACGCGGCGATGCGATGCTGCTGCAACCATCTTATTTATTGCATAACGCTTATTATTATAAAAATCAAATATTTTTTGTTTTCACACTAATCAGCACTGAGACAGAGAGCTTCCACATTTTCCATGATATTTGTTATTTTCCAATCTTTGTGAATTTTAACAACTTGATACATATAAATAAATAAATTGAAAAAAAAAACATAAAAAACATGCATGTAGTTAGGTTCAACAGGTAACATGCGAATGAAATGTGTTTCTCCCAAAACTTTGTTTATTTATTTGTAGTTTTCTATACTTTTTTTTTTAATGGTAATTATGTAAACAAAACATGTATACTTTTAAATCGAGAATGGATGTCAACATTTTATTTTGCTCTTTCGTTTTTTCTCATCAACTCTTTTTTTTTTTAGTAGAAGGAAGAAAGCGGTATAACATAAAATCCTCTGATCTATGGTCTAAGGGGATGTACGAATTTACACATTTCTCTATCATTTAAAAAAAGAATGGTTCTATGGAAGCAATGAGTTTTGTTGATTATGGTTTTGTGACTTTTACCGGATTGAGAAATAATGTTACTGGGCTAAAGAAATAGGCAAATTAGCGAACTAACAAAATATGCAAAAGATACAAATCACCACTGTTACAGAAAAAGGGCTCCATAGAACCCAATCATTTATAGTCGCTATCTCACAAAAGATAAAACTAAAACCCATGGTCCATTGTCAGGCCCATTAAGCCCACTAACGACCGACCTACCCACCGGCCATTTACTTTAGCCACCACAGTGATCATCTCCCATTTAAGTCTTTGCTTCTCGTGGGTGGTGGTCCTAACACTCATCTACCCATAATAACACTTCTTTTTTTTTTTTTTGGTAAATTGATAATAACACTTCTTTACAACTATATTCAACTTCTTTTTCTTCTTCTCAAATCTCACTTTTGTATTTTGTACATAACAACAACAACCTTTTCTATAAACCCTTAGACAAATTCGCTACGCATTATTCGCAAAAAAACAAAAAAAAAACACCTGTTGCCAAATGTCTAGTATCCAGAATCATCAACACAAGTGTGTAAAAAACATAGTAATAGTCATTTTAATGCAATTAGTCAGAACTATAGTGCCAAGTAATATACATATTTTTCACTCCGTTGTTTGGCTAAGATTACACCACGTGTCAAATTCTAATTCGATCTAGATGGATACCCCTGGATAGACTCGTAGACACGCTCATGTGAAGCCATTGTAACACCAACCACAAAAGTCAGAGAGAGAGAGAGACACTGAAACTTATTTTACAGAGAGAGAAGTTTAAAGAGAGAGAGAGAAGAGAGAGAGAGAAGAGAAGAGAGAGAGAAATGGCGTCTAAGCTCTGTGATTCGTGCAAATCGGCGACGGCGGCTTTATACTGTCGACCAGACGCAGCGTTTCTATGCCTAAGCTGCGATTCCAAAGTCCACGCGGCGAACAAACTCGCGTCCCGTCACGCGCGCGTCTGGATGTGCGAGGTTTGTGAGCAAGCACCGGCTCACGTCACGTGCAAAGCTGACGCTGCCGCGCTTTGCGTCACGTGCGACCGTGACATACACTCTGCTAATCCGTTAGCTCGTCGCCACGAGCGCGTTCCCGTCACGCCGTTTTACGATTCCGTTTCCAGTGACGGTTCCGTTAAACACACCGCCGTTAATTTCCTTGACGACTGTTACTTCTCCGATCTTGCTGGTAACGGGAGCCGCGAGGAGGAGGAGGAAGAAGCTGCTTCGTGGCTGTTGCTTCCGAATCCGAAGACTAGTGCTGCGACTGCTACGACGACGGCGGTGGTTGCTGGTTCCGCGGCTGAGGAGGTTCCGGGAGATAGTCCGGAGATGAACACGGGTCAGCAGTACTTGTTCTCGGATCCGGATCCGTATCTGGATCTGGACTACGGGAATGTTGATCCGAAAGTGGAATCGTTGGAGCAGAATAGCTCCGGCACCGATGGTGTTGTTCCGGTTGAGAATCGGACTGTTAGGGTTCCGACGGTGAATGAGAATTGCTATGAGTTGGATTTTACCGGAGGATCTAAAGGCTTTGCTTATGGTGGTGGTTACAATTGCATCAGTCACAGCGTAAGCTTCTTCTTAAACTAAAAATGTCATTAATCATAATTATATTCTGATTAGTTTAATTGTTTTGTAACCAAATTAAAAAAAATGTTAAATGTTTAGGGCTATTACGACTTTTAATGACTTAAATTATTAATTTATTTGGGAGCTAATGATTGGGTGACTAAAATTTAGGGTTATAATTAATCTGTAATTAGATGAAATACTATTATAATCCTAAGTTTAAGTATCTCTAATTATAATAATCATATAACTTTTGTCGATATTGTTAATTTAATCGGAACATGCATAGGTGTTTAGTCTTAAAGAGTTGTTTATGTTTTTACTGCAGGTCTCATCATCGTCGTTGGAAGTGGGAGTGGTGCCAGATGGTGGCTCAGTAGCTGATGTATCATATCCTTACGGTGGTCCGGCAACCAGTGGAGCTGATCCGGGGAGCCAGAAGGCTGTACCGCTGACGTCGGCCGAGAGAGAGGCGAGGGTAATGAGGTACAGAGAGAAGAGGAAGAACAGGAAGTTTGAGAAGACGATAAGGTATGCTTCGAGGAAAGCTTATGCGGAAATGAGACCGAGGATCAAGGGGCGGTTTGCGAAGCGGACGGATACGAGCGAGAGCAACGATGCGGTTGGCCATGGCGGAATCTTTAGTGGGTTCGGACTTGTACCTACGTTTTAGGTATTGAGTGAAGGAGAGAACGTGAGAGAGAGAGGTAGACTCTAAAAATGGTTACTTTTGGTGTTTTGTTTTTAGTGTAATAAGGTTTTTTAACGAACGTTTTATTTAAAACGAGATGTTTGTTTTTGGTTGATGAGTTTGTTGTGGGAGCGAGGATGGAGAATTGAGTGGGTGGTGTTTATATGTAACTTTGTTTTTGTATATATCATGTGATTTTGAATATGTTTTTGTGTATTATAATTACAAAATACTAACCATTTAGAACCAACAAAGTTAAAATATACAGGTTTTAGTACATGGCAAATAGAAGAATTACATTATTGAAGTTAAAGGCCTCAAGAAAAAGATGGCAAAGAAAGGAAAACTTACATCAATGACAAATCAGTCGAGGCAAAATCTTAAAGACACTAAGATAGTTCAAAGTAAATGAAGACAGAGTGCAATTATATATCCAAAAGATCATTCTGAAGTTAGTGTGAGTTTTAGTAAGAGATAGAGGGGATGCTACTTGCCTTGTTTGAGGAGGAGTCCCTATAAACTTCGATCGGCTTTTGATTCTTTTCATTGGTTGATCCGCTCTGTTCTAAGGTGTGTTGCTGTGACAGGTTTCTTTGCAGTGTTAAGGTTCAAGTTATTATCTAATGTGATCTTCCCTTGGTTAGGTAGTTTGACTGAGCTCTTGGCCTCTGTGTCACTACGAATTGCGATTGGCATTTGGTTTTTTTCTCCGGCTAAACCACTTTGTTCAGAAGAAACATTGCGTTCTCCTGCTGTTAACGCGGTTGGCTTTAGGTTTGAGTTGTCGTTGCTTCTAGTTGCGATTGGCTTTTGGTTCAGGCTCTTATTGCTACTAGCTGCAATTGGCTTTTGGTTTGCGCTTTCATCGCTTCTAGCTGCAGTTGGCTTTTGGTTCAGGCTGTCATTGCTACTAGCTGCAATCGGCTTTTGCTTTGAACTTTCATCGCTTCTAGCTGCAATCGACTTTTGGTTAGAGCTTTCGTCACTTCTAGCTGCAATCGGCTTTTGGTTCGAGCTTTCATCGCTTCTAGCTGCAATCGGCTTTTGGTTCGAGCTTTCG
The DNA here is from genome assembly GCA_036452645.1 of Capsella bursa-pastoris. NCBI lineage: Eukaryota > Viridiplantae > Streptophyta > Magnoliopsida > Brassicales > Brassicaceae > Capsella > Capsella bursa-pastoris. The sequence goes on from CP144196.1 coordinate 8,250,549, forward strand.
TCACTTCTAGCTGCAATAGGTTTTTGGTTCAAGCTTTCATCACTTCTAGCTGCAATTGACTTTTGGTTCAGGCTTTCGTTGCTACTAGCTGCAATTGGCTTTTGGTTTGAGCTTTCATTGCTACTAGCTGCAATCAGCTTTTGGTTCGAGCTATCATCATTTCTAGCTGCAATCGGCTTTTGGTTTGAGCTTTCATTGCTACTAGCTGCAATCAGCTTTTGGTTCGAGCTATCATCATTTCTAGCTGCAATCGGCTTTTGGTTTGAGCTTTCATCGGTTCTTGCTGCAATTGGCTTTTGTTTCTTACTTTCACTGTCAGCTTTGCGGTTCAAATCCTTGTGTATTACGATATGGTCTTGATTGGTTGCTTTGGCTGCGTTCTTGTGGTCTGAGACATTTCTAACAGCGGTTTCTCTTTGATTTGTTTCCTCAGATGAGCTGGAACCATTCTTGTTAGCAGTCTTGCTCTCCAAGAAACGTACAACAACACATGTGATATTGTCTGCACTTCCTCTCTTTATTGCTTCCCCCACAAGTTTCTTGGAAGACTCTTCAGGATCTTCAACTTCTTTCACCACTGCAACTGCTTCCTACAACACCATAGACATCTCTCAATCATTGAGTCTGATATAAAACTTGTTGAAACAATAATTGGGAATGTATACTAGATTACTAGGTTCTCAAACTCACAAACCTCATTGGAGAAAACATCCCATAATCCATCACTGGCAAGGATCAGAAACTCAAGTGAATCATCAATCTTCTCTTCCTAGAGTTAAGACATGAACCTTAATCAAACACAAGTAGATGTACTGGTCGATAGAGTTCATATGCAAGTGAAGTTTTGTTCTCTATACCTGAATTTCTGGATCAGCAACAACATACTGTTTCAGAAGTCTATCACCAAAAGCGCGAGAAACCGCAAGAACTCCTCCAACTCTCCAAGTCCCTATTCATGAAGATATATTAGAACGACTGACTATGTGCAAAAATTTGGAAAATAACTCAACAGTTTCTTGTTACCTGCCCACATTACAAAGCCACCAGCATTCTCAATCCGTTCACGCTCATCACTTTGGTCAGGTTTATGGTCTCTTGACACAGCAAAAGCTACAAGATCGCTCGTACATGGAACATTTCGTTCAAAACAACATTCACATGATAAGATATCAAAGAGAGGTACAAATTAATCATTCATACCATTTCCACCTCGACATATAACAGCTCTGGAATCACCAACGTTTGCAACAAGTAAACGATCACCAACGAGAATAGCTGTGGAGGCAGTTGAACCAGCATCTCTAGTATGACTATTTTCAGACTTGAGAAGTTCAGAATCTGTATGAGTATAAGCATCAGCTGTCCAAAACAAAAACAAAGCAAATACAATGTTAATATAGAGTATACGGATCAAACAATACTAAGTCTCGTCATCAAAAGAACTTGGAAGTAAACCTATTGCAGATTTGGTATCAGAGATGAACTTAGGATGCGTAATAAGATTGCTGAATAGATGACGCTTAACATACTCTGCTGCTCTGGCTCCACCATGGCCTATCACAAACAGTAAGAAAGATTAATATATACTTTACTCTTTTCGTATAGGTAAACCTAATCTTTAGGTCATCAAGACATATATGAATATAGGCAAGCGATGAGTTATTGTTGAGAGAGGGGACAAGAAATACCATCAAAGACTCCAAACAGACCAACGATTTCGCCATCAATACCGTCGATCCTCGTCTCAAAAAAGTCTTCCATAGATGATCTCTTCCCAGCTGAGCTTGCATATCCATAGCTGAATTTTCCATTCTGACTGCAATTAAAAATATCATGAACATTGTGACTATAAGTTCTTGCATGTCAAGTAAAAGGTTGCAAATGTAATATAAAAAAATGCATCTCTGTACCAAAAACAGAGTTCTGCATGACTTTTACATCAAGTAACCTCAATCCAAACAAAATCAAATCATGTAGCTACTAGAAGAGATAAGGTTTGAACTGGAAACACAAAAGAACGAAAGAAAACTTAACCTGAGACCGCCTCCGCTTGCTGGAGCTTCAACAACCCGCATTTGATTCGTATACGATTTCGCCAAGTCCATATATCCCATTTTTATTTGCAGAAAAATCTCAAAACTTCAGAACACCAGAGTTTCAGAAAACATACAGACTTTTGAAAGAAATTAAGGAGAAATGTGAAAGGAAACCTAGTTGAAGAGAAGAATAAGGGGAAAGAAGATTGAGAGAGAGATCTCATTGATGGAGGAAGAGAAATAGCGTAAGAAACCAAAAAAGTAAACAGAAAGCAGTGAGCGGTGTTACGTGTTCCGGAAGCAATGGTGCTTAGCATTTTCAGGGGTCAAATGTTTTTGCTAATTATAGAAAGCTTTTATGGACTTTCAGAAGTCAATAACCTCGGACCAATGATGATGACACATCTCAATAATTAACATTTTAAACGTTTTGTGTCTTCAATTTTTTTTTAATAGGATTTCAAGTTTTAAGTTTTATTCCACTGGAACTAAGTTTGATTAGGGTTTTTTTTTTTCCTTCATCAAATTCGGTCGACAAGAAAATATCATTCTCTAATTCCCATTTCCTTTTCTTTATTGCTTTTTTGTTGTATTTAACTATATGTGACAGTCTAATTAAAATATTGAACACTACATAGTAAAAAGTAACTTGGAGAACATACATAGTATTAGTATGTGGTGCTTACTGTGTTTTGCTCATTAAGTGAAGATTGGAAGAGAGCAAAGTTGATTCATAGTGACAACATATATATTAAGCCGGAGATGGAAAGACAATAAGAGGATTTTTGCGTGAAACATCGATCCCTGTCGTTTCCGCTAGATCATATTCATCTCCTGAAACTCGGACATCCATCTTCCAGTTGAACCGGTTCACAAGATTGGCTAATGTCACCTCGACCAAAGCCAAAGCAAATCCAATACCAGGACACATCCTTCTCCCATATCCAAATGGAACTAGTTCCAAACTTGTTCCACGAAAATCCAAAGATGAATCTAAGTGTCTCTCTGGTCTAAACTCTTCTGCATCCATCCCCCATGTCATAGTGTCTCTTTGAATAGCCCAAGCATTGATTATTACCTGTGTGCCAGCAGCTATGTCACACCCTCTTAATTTGACATCTTCAACTAGTAGTCTAGGAACTAGTAATGGGAAAGGAGGATGCAACCGAAGCACCTCCTTAATCACCATTTTTAAGTACTTCATATCTTTAACATCTTCTTCTGATATATACAGATTAGGCGGCTTCTTCGCATTAGCGCGAATCTCTTCTTGGAGTTTCTTCATGCATTCTTGATGTCTTATAAGCTCTGTCATTATCCATTCTAGTAGTGCGTAAGTTGTCACCGTTCCTCCTAAAAACATATCCTAAAGGAATGAAAAAGTTCATTGGTTCACAAACCAAATAAATTAAGCTACTCCTATTGTAATATATGTGATGTTATTACTTACCAAGATTATGAACTTTATGTCGCTTCGTCGGACTTCTAATCCATTTGTGTCCTGTCTTTCCAAGGATAGCATTATATCGACTAAATCATGTGTTGGTTTATCGCCATGGTCTACATGTTCTTGCACCACTTTGTCCATAAGACCCGCAAATTTTTCACTCACTTGCTTCACTTTATCATCAAGACCACGGATTTTATCGGTCCAGGCCAAACATGGAATGTATTCACCAACTGGGAATCCACCTGCAAGATCCAAGATTGTCCTCAGTTGATTCTTGAAATCGCTCATGCTTTCCTCTTTGCTATGTTTTCTTCCCAAGGAAGCTCTACTTGTCACATCGCTTGTCAGTGCAATTAGAAGTTCGCTTAGGTTTAGCGGTGAAGAGCTAGCACTCGCTTTCTCAACCGTCTCCATCATTTCACTTATCTCTTCTTCTCTTACGTTTTCAAAAGATTGTACCTTTTTTTACTGAGTAGATGGATGACGCATGCACTCTTTCCTCACAAAAACAGATTTTAATATTTTCATCAGTTAGTCTAATAATATATGTTTACTCTTAATATTCATATATAAACTTTGCAAAAAAGCACCTTAATATGCCTCCAGTATTCTCCGTAAGGGGAAAAAACCATGTCTCGTCCACCGTTGAAGAATATTTCGATCACTTTTAACTGCGGGCGGTTCGCCACCTTTAAATCGTGTGTTTTCAAGAGGTCATGAGCTACTTCAGAGGAGGAAACTACGATTACAGGGACACGGCCGAAGTGAAGGAGCATGAGTGGACCGTACCGGAAGCTGAGGGAACGAAGAGAACGGTGAGGGTGGAGGCTTAGCTGGTGGAGGTTACCGATGATCGGAAGTCGCCATGGAGATGGTGGTAGGTTGATTTTGGTAGCCGTTTGTTTGAGTAGTAGTCGTTTTAGGAGAAGAAGAGCTAAGATGGTTGTTAGCCAGATAGAGATGATTATCATTTCCATTTCTTGCTTTGAAACTTAAATCCAAATCTCTCTTACTCGTTAATATATACTTAGTATGTGCATGACAATGAAAAAACAAACTTTTTAACTACCGTACCAGGTGTTTGTTCAGCCATGCATGCGCAAGAGTGACAAGGTATATAGTGGATGGTCATTACTCACTACAAATAGGCACATATCGTTAAAAAGTGTAATATACATACATCGCATCCTCAATATGACACCTAATGGACACTTGCCTTTAACTCTCTCATGGACACTTGCCTTTAGTCATATGGGAAAATCATATCGGTTTGGTTTCTTGCGTCCTACCACTTTATCTGATGACAACCAAGACATTACGTAAACAAGCAAACAATATAAGTACCAAGTGTAGAGAAGTGACTTACTAACACATTACCATCTTCATTTCCCATAATTGTGGCGGTTAAATACTTAGCCGATAACATCTAATCACATACTTGTCGAGACTTGCTTTTGTGTATATTATAAAAGTGCATTTGTAAATATTTATAAACGCAAGGCCTTTGGGAAGATCGAAAACTCCTGATGAGTATGATCATATAATTATTCGCTGCTCTTGTAATGGAGCAATTTAGAGAAAAGGATCCAACAAGTGTGAGGCACTTTGTGGCCGAAATGTGTAGACAATGCAGAAACAATATCTAAAGCATAACTATGAACCTCAGACTTCCGTGACATACGGAGAAGCATTGCTGTCCACATTCCAGGTGCAAGCTTCACCGCCTCACTCAGACACCTGAATCCATTGCTCACTCTTTTCGTTGTCCCTTCTCCCTGCGGTTTTGACTGAACAGTTTTTCAAAAGATTCCATTGGGAATAAAGAAAAGAAATGGGAAGGTTATTTGATTATTACTGACCCCGAGATTGACGTTCTTGTTGACATCAAAAGCCTCTTCTTCCAGGAAAATATCAACCACTCTGATTATGTCCTGAAGAAGGAAGACCCGAACTCTCTGCCCTTTCTCTGATAATATGAACAAGAGCAGATCTTCTGTGGCGGAAACAACTGAATGCATGTCGAATGATTTTAGTTGTGATGATTTCTTCAACGTTTTATCTTCTGGAGAGTCTCCTGAAGTTGCAGAAGCCTGTTCGGATATTGCTGCCATCTGGAAAGAGAGTTTGTCAGCCACATTCTTCAGATTACTCGTATAATGATCTGCCGAGAAGTTTTATATGAGGGGTTACCAGGCGTTCAAGCCGATTCCACCTTATTGATCCGTCATTACAAATGACAAGTTCCCTTAGTATTTTCCTCATATCTGGGCTTGGATCTGCTAATAGCCTCCCGATAACAAATGGATATGCGCTCTCAATCACTTTAAACTCTGGATCAAGAATCTTAGCTGTGCCTTCTAGTGAACCAAGGGATCTTATGACAAGAGCATAATCTGGAGGCAGCGAAAAGTTGAACTCATACATAACATCATATAATTGTTCCATTACCCCCTGTACAGCAAAAAGCAATGATTATGGTAGATGTCACCCCAATAAAGGCTTTGTCACACTCGTATCTTTTAGTGAATGTGTCTGTCGCGATTAATGTAACTTTCATCACAGCATGAAGATACCTGGAAATCTTGTGATATTCTGGTAGTCGAACCAAATGAAGCACGCAAAGCATTTGAAACCGCTTGTATATCGACCCCTTCAGGCAAAAATCCCAAGGACAGGAAATCATTTGCCAAACCTAGAGAATCGCGGTTGACAAAATGCACCAGCTGTAATTGCAATAGAATTAATCAAAATCTACAAAAGTCATGCAAAACACAATCTCAGATGGAAAAGTTATTCTTTCGCCATCTGAAACTGAAAGATGCTTCATGTAGTTTATTTTTTTAAGCAAAGTCAAAAATAAGCTAAAAATACCGCAAGCAGATAAAAAACATAGAAAAGGAAAGGATAGATAAAAGTAGAGCTTACAATTTGAATAAGTCCCACACGGTAATGGCGTGGGATATTCCCCATCATCCCAAAGTCAAAATAGACAAGAGACCCATCTTTTGTAGCAACAAGATTTCCTGGATGCGGATCCGCGTGAAAGAATCCAACCTCAAGAAGCTGCTTTAACGAACAGGATAAGCCCTGCGAACCAAATATATTCAAGTTTCTCAATGGAACATTTACAGGCACCTAGCCATACTAAGTCCGCACATATCTTCAGAATTACAAAGTTCTATCTCCAGATTCATCTATCACTTTGTCAGTTATTTTTTTACCTGATCGATCAAGTCCCTTCTATCAAGGGAGGCCCTTCTAAGTTTAATTTCATCTGTTAGTTTTATGCCATCAATCCACTCCATAGTGAGCACTGCTGTGCGCGTAAAATTCCAGTAAATTTTAGGGACTTTGATGTTCTCTGCTCTGTGATTCCTGGACTTATTCCTAGGTCCAGCTTCATCATTAATCTGCTCATTCCCTGTAAATGTTCAAAGTATTGTATTTGATAATCTTATATCACGAAGAGTGTGTACAATTTGACTCAAGAGAACCTACCTGAGTCAAAACTGTACAGAGAAGCAAACTGTTCTGCGTTTTTCGCCTCTCGAATGTAATCTATTTCATCAAACATATGCCTGACCTATTTATCCAAGAGAGACATGAACATGGTAGTATAACCGAGGTAGGCTGAAAAATAGTTCAAACAAAACCTGAAAAACAGTTCAAACATTCATATAAATGACTCACCATCTCATTCACCGCTACCAAAAGATCCTTACGGGCTTTTGCGAATCGTTTCAGTTGGCCCCCGATCATTTTGAATAAGAGGGCATCCCGTGTTAGAATGAGTGACATTCCAGGTCTCTGAACCTTAACAGCTACCAACTGTCCAGAATGCAGATGAGCTGCAATACTTAAGGGAAAAGATGAAACATTTAGCTTCTAGTAACTCTAAATCGAGAAAAATGGAAAGGAGAATGTCGGTAGAGACTAAAAGGATAAGAAAATAGCCGACCACAGTTAAAAGGTGTCTAACCTTTGTATACCTGACCCAGGGATGCAGCAGCAACGGGCTTAAGACTAATATCTGCAAAAAGTTTTGACACTGGAGCACCCAGTTGCTCTTCAATACATCGCATGGCAACAGTAGTTGGAAATGGAGGAATTTGGTCCTATAATTTTTATAGAATATAAACACATTATGAAATTATTCCAGCACAGCCGTATGTCTAATTTGAAACAAAGATAGATTTCCCACCTGCAATTTGGAAAGTTCCTGACAATATATAGATGGTAATATGTCTGGTCTCGTGCTCAGTGCTTGTCCAAGCTGCAAGTCAAATGATGTATTATTTAACAAGAATTAAAAAAAAAAAAGACTATGATTAGTATATTTAGAAGAGTATTGGATTAGCGCATAAGTAACATGCCTTGATGTAGAAAGGCCCCAAGCTGATAAGAGTCTCACGGAACTGCATCCAAATTGTGAGAAAGTACTATCAAATAAAATATTGGCCTAGCCATGTATACAAACAGTAATTTTCATGTTAACTAATTAAATAAGTACTGGCAAACAGCAAATTCTCATAGATCACGAACTTACAGACCTTGACAGCCCGTTTCCTCATATCCTGAACAAAGAGCTGCCAAAAGGCAAGCTTCACCACATGGTATGAAATGATTGCAGCTCTATACAATGCCAAAAAGGGGCCAAAACGATACACTGCAGAAAAACTTTTTGAGCTATATGCACCAAGAGCTTGTCCAAATTCGGTTTCAAGTGATTCTCTCCGCAGCTTGGCATACTCTGCCGTAGGTATTCCACCATGTACGCTGGTAAAGCCTGTTGAATACCTGTGAATCCATTGCCAAACAGAATATGATTAGCCCAGTAAAACAACCTAAAATCCTCGATAGGTTGTGTATCGGCATGATCGAGAACTCACGTTCTATGTTGCAGGCAGAATGGTGAAACCCATGTACTCGTCTTTCTTGAGAACCCATTATCATTCCCTTTCGATATGTTCTCCCCAAGCTTGAAGTCACTAGTTGTGTCATTACCTAACGCTGCAACTATAATAAAGAAAATCTCGTCAACATAGAATTCAATTTCCAAAACGAAAAATGCAAAAACTCAGCAGCATTATATAAGCCTAATATACGTCTTCTACACCCTTAAGCTGATCTAGCAAAAATAACACTGAAAACTCCACTGAAGCTACGCGTATACAACCATGTGTGTTAAAAAGCAAAGAGTAATCAGCACTAGTAACGTTTCTAAATGCCAAAAACGCAGAAATTTCACGTTCTCATGAGAATCACAATTCCAGTAAAATCAAGTGGATCCTCGAATCAGAAATCCAGAATTTAAACACGAAAATCATCCACAGCCGCAATTACTACCAAATCAATCAAAATTTCCATAAAATGCAAGACCTATAAAGTAAAGAAAAGCGTACTTCTCCGGATGAGCGAGACACGGCGATGATGGCGGAGAGCAACAACGACATTCCTCATCGGCTAACAACACGAACGAGACGACGATCTATTCAGTCGAACAGCATGCGAAAATCCCATAGTCCGTTTGATTCACACCACTCAGTAGCTTTAATGCACTGAAACTGTTCGATAAAATGCGTAAACGAGATCGTCCGTCCGAAGAAGAAGAAGAAAGTTTTATGAGAGTGTCTCTCTCTCCACGGAAGTAAAAAACAGAGCCAAGACACCGAGAGAATAACTCGCCACGTCCATGACACGTGCCCAATTCCGAAGCAGTCGGCGTTACTGTTGTTACTAGGCTGGTTCAGGCCCATATAACTTAAGCCCATAAATCCAACGTAACCGGTTTATCTAAAGATAACATTACTCCTGCACCCAAACAGAACTTTTAAATTTTTCAAATCGGAAAAGGGATAAATCGACGACGACTGTTTTTTTCTCTCTCACACGATTCTTTAACCTTAGACTAGTCGTCGTCTCCGGCGAAGTATAGAGCAAATAATAAAACCGATCCGTTTGAGAAATGGAGAATTCAGTAGATCTCGTACCGGCGATAGTTGTGTTTCTCGCCGCAGTTCACGTCCTCGCCTTGGTATCTTTCACTTTGTTCTTCTTTCCTTATGCTCTCTCTCTGTTACGAATTTGGTTTCGTTGATTCAGATTTTTGCTATTTGTTTTTGTAGGTTTACTGGATTTATAGATTGGCATCAGATCGTCCACCTCAGAGAAAAAAATCTCAGTGAATCATCATCGATCGGTGTGTGTTTTCGTTTTTTTCTCCGATCTAGTATTGTTAAAATTTTTGATGAAGTATTTGGAATTTTTGAACATGTGTAAGGATCTTTGATTAGTTCATTTTTTTTTTTTTCACTTTTGTACTCTGTTTGATTCTGCATACAGGGATCATTGTTTCCATTAGCCATCATCAACACTTAGAGATGTATTATTCAAAAAAAAAAAAAAAAACACTTAGAGATGTAATCAAAGTTACAAAAACCAAATCTTATTGCTAGGCTAATGAGAGTGATGTGTTGTTCTTTGTTCTTGGCCTTGTTCACTCACTTTCTTGATTGATTTGATTTGGTTACTGCAACTTATAGCTGAAGTCACCATTGGATTGATTTGATTATTGGTTGGTTTCGTAGTCTATTACTACATTTGTGTCTATGTTTCAGTGTGACCAAAGTGAGGAGAAGCAATTGTAGTAGATATGGTTTATAACTGATGTTGAGTAAGTCGACCTAAAGAACGAATTCGTGTGGTTTTTTTTTTTTACAGTGGACTTATTATAGTCAAAGGTCAATTCTAGTTTACAGTGTAAACTTTGGTCAAGTTAGTCTCTCAGTAAACGAAAACCTTAGTGAGCTTTTAATATCTCAAACCAACTCTTTTGCAATGTCTCTAGACGAAGGGTATAGTATGTTTAATTTTGTTGACCATATAGATCCAAAAACGTGGTGAGACCAACCTGTGAATGTGTGCTGGTTTGGTTGCCACGATAACTAACAAACAACTACTGTACATTTCTCAAAAATTGATGATGGTCCAATGACACCGTAGTAGATCGCATTTAAGGTACGAGTCAGTAATATAATAAATTTGTTGTCAGAATAGTGTGAGCAAACCAACATATTTTTATCTCCTCTTTACATATTCTACTTCCAAAGTTCTAGCCACAACCACAGAGAGAGAGAGAGAGAGAGAGAGAGAGAGAGAGAGAGAGAGAGAGAGAGAGAGCGAGAGAGAGAGAGCACACGTGATCACAAGCCATGAACCAAACCAAAACCTCCACCGACGATGAAAACAACAAACCGTTGGCCTCCACCGTACCGGAATGGACAAGGGAAACAATCAACGGTGGCTCGTTCCGTCACGTTGACCTCAACACAGGAACCAACGGCTGGGCATCACCACCAGGTAACGTCTTCCCTCTCCGTTCACGAAACTACTTCACCACAAAACAAAAGTCTCCCGGAGGAGACTACCTCCTCTCTCCCGCCGGAGTGGACTGGCTCAAATCCACCAAAAAACTCGACCATGTCCTCTCTCGTCCTGACAACCGTATAGCTCACGCAAACAAAACCTCCAAATCTCCTAGCTTCGTCTTCGCTGTAAATATCCAGATCCCAACCAGAGAACACTACTACTACAGCTTTGTCCAGTACTTCGCAACGCAAGAACCAATATGTTCAGACTCCACCCTCCACAAACTAATCAACGGAGACGACCAGACGTTTAAACGTGAGGAGAGGTTCAAGATTGTTAGCAACGTTGTGAAAGGTCCATGGGTTGCTAAAGCAGCTGCTGGGAAGTTTGGTGCGTTCGTTGCTGGCAAAACTGTGAAGTGTAGTTATCATAGAGGAGCTAACTATTTAGAGATCGATATTGACATAAGTAGCTCAGCGATCTTGACAGCGCTTGTTAGGTTTATGTTAGGGTTTCTTACGAGTTTGACGGTTGATATTGGTTTTGTCGTGGAGGCTCATACGGAGGATGAGCTGCCAGAAAGATTGATCGGTGGTGTTAGGATTTGTCATATGGAGTTATCTTCTGCGTTCTTGGTCGATGACGAGAAGAACAAAGATGATATGAAACAACGGCGGAGAATGATGGGTGCGGCGGAATAAGAGATTACGTACGGCGAGGATGTGATTTGAGATTTGGAAACGAAGTCAACTGTTTATTATTAATAAAATTTAATCTGAGTTGTATAAAGATACTAGTTTAATTATTCTTGTGTTCCACGATGAGATCATATGAGAATAAGGATTTGAGATTCTTCTTTTGTGTTTGACTTTGATTTTATTGAACTGAAAAGCTAAGCTATTTCTTGAACATGAAAGTAACAACAGCTGATCCGAAACGAAAGCTAGAAATAGAATCACAGTTGCTTCTTCCATTTCCATTCTTGTTGGAGTAACTTGGAAATGCCCATTTGTCAAATTTCATTTGCTTGATATAACGCAAACCCTCTTCTTCAGCGAGAGTCTTTATATCCCACTTGTTAAATGGATGCATTGTGTTACGAATTATATGAAACTCTCCTACATCTTCATCTTTCATCATCTCTTTTGCACTCTTCATAAATCCTCCAACTACACCATTGTGTTTACTGTGATTTTTACATACAAATGTTGAATCACAGAAATTTATATGAAAACATTACTTTCGATATGATGAGATATAAGCTCTCACTCTGATTTCTGAACAACACAAACCTTACCCTGCATGAGGACAATAAAAGAGGATACAATCGTATCGAGCTAGACGATTGTCTGAAGTGATGGAGTGTACGTTAACACCACGGACCACGGTGCATCCAAGTCTCTCCAACTCATCCACGTTATCTTTTCCATTGTTGTAATTACGTCCTAGGTTCTCTACCATATACCACATAAACATTAATTAATCACCAAAATTGATCAAGCTATCGTTGAGTAATTCTTTGTGGTGATCAAGAAATATTATATCAGATGGTAACAATAACAAAATGTTTTACTACGTACTACGTACCTCGGATATCAAGGGATGTTGCAGTGAAGTTGGTGGCAGGAGTACCAAAGGCTTTGGCTAAAGACAAAGAAAATGAAAAATCTCCTTCTCCGACCACAAGTATTTGCTTATTGCTAAACCTTAACTCTTTAGATTCCTGAGTGTCCATTTCAACAACATCTACATGTCTTTTGAGCTTACGCACACCATGTCCTTTATATACACATTGATGCATGACTGATGAGTTGTCAAACTAAGAGCATTTTAGTGTTAAATGTTCGGTTTTGTATGTCTCTTCGAATTCTGTGATCATTTATGTTTTTGGAAGGAAGACCATTTGTATTCTATAAAGAAGACTCAAAAAAACTTCTTCTTTGTTCAAAAATTCTTTTTATTACGAGTTTGTTTAACTTTAGTTTTGGTTTAGGATCATGCATGAATTTTATACTTGCGAAGAAGTGACTTTCTCGTTTTACAATCTTTTTCAAGCAATTGAAAACCTTTTTATTAGTAAAAATGCATAATACTACATATGACAATTTTTCTAGTTCTTTTTTTTTTGATAGGGTTTTTAATGATAATTACCACAAAGATTATCCAAAAGTTTAATATCATCATAATCATTTTTCAAATATTATTTCATATGATAAAGTATAATAATGAGTAACGGTCATAGTTGGTGGCAAGCTTTTTTTGTAAAAGGTGATAACATCCCAAAGATGTTGGGATGATATTTGTTTTGTTATAAAGAAATTAAAATGGACTTTTTCGTATATATAAAAAATCAGTTAAAAAGTAGGGGTGAGTGGTGACAAGATCTATTTTGATCTTTGTTGAATTATTAACAAACATTACAAATGTTTCGAATCATTCTCCATAACGAACCTAAATAGTTTAATAGTTCAGTAATACTTGTTGAATCGGAGGATTATTGTTGCATTTCTTGAATGTGACTCGGACAAAGTTTGGTAACCTCTAGCTTGCGGTTTTGGTTAGGAATGTGATGAGACTTTTGCCGCTCTGTTCACTGTTACTTGTGCCGGAAGGAAACCCGCTCCAGAGTGAAGGAGCAGAGAATTTGGAATTGACACCGCATGAGACAATGGGCAAAGACGAAACAGAAGTAACTGAGCATTTGGAGTCGGTGTCTCTTCTTTCGTCGGTTGATAAGAGCTAGCAACAGTATTGTCTTATTAGTTATTTTTTAGTGTCACACAATTCTTTTTCTAGCTATAGTGATGATTGAAATTAAAAACCTTCCTAGTAAAAAAATCATATTTAAAAAAATATAACACAGATGACAATTTTTTTTTTTGTAATAGGATGTTTAATGATAATATCATAACACAGATGACAATTATTTATTTTTTTATTTTATTTATTTATTTTTGTAATAGGATGTTTAATGATAATTTCATCCACAAGTTAGAAAATATCATAATATCAGTTTCAAATAAAAATATAAGAATTAGTAGTAGTAGGTGGCAAAGCTTATTTGTCTATTTATTCTATTATATTAACAAAGGTCGACAACATCCCAAAGATGGTGGGATGATGATTACATTATATATAGTATTTGTTTTGTTGTAAAGAAATGAAAATGGACTTTTTTTGGGTGTATATATCAAAATCAGTCGAGAAGTAGTAGTGCCGTAGTGGTGACAAGATCTATTTCGATCCAACTGTATCCGGACACGTTCATAAAGAGGAGATATACTTAGGTTTTATAATACTTTTTTCCCGAAATGCTGAAATAGAAAAAAGTAATACAATGTATATATTATAAATTTCCAATATTGACTAAAATATAATTTTAATTACAGATCTACAAATTCTTACATAGGAGTTAGGACTTTAACAATAATTGATAAATAAAATACTTGTGTAGGAAAAAGAAAAGTCAAAAGTATTAATGAAGTTTTTGGTTTGTTAATGGTAACTTTTATGCAAAACCAAGCTTTAGTTAATTTAAAGTAATTTCATCTTCTCTTTCTTGAATTATTAACTAACCTTATTTTTGTTTTTCTTCTTTTGAATAGAAAAAGACTTTATAAAAATTTAATTAAAAAGTTTCAATTTTTCAGGTAAAATTACCAAATAGAAAAAGCTGTGTGTGTGTGTTTTCAGGAAAGAAAATAAATAGACAAAGAATGTTCTTAGCAAAGAGACAAACAAAAGAGATGTGTGTGTTTTGGTCAAACGTATTAAGCAGCAAAAGCTTGGCCTTTCCCTTTTCGTCTCTTCTCTCTGATCTGAGTATTATCCTTTCATTTCTTTAATCTTCCTTCTTCTTCTTTACTTCAATGGGCATTTATTTGTTCATACCAAAACAGGTCAACGAAACTTCATGTCTGCCTATTTCGTTCTTGTTTTTTTGAGCTTTGATTCAAGATTCATCATTTTAAATTCCCAAATCTTTGCTTTTTGACTTGCCTTACACCAAAAGATTCATCCTTTTGGTCTTAGCTCAATCCAGTCCAAGAAATATCCACACTTCAGACAACTCTGTTCCTCGGATCTGTTTTTGAAATACCAAACCCATATCAAAAGTTTCGACATTTGAGCTCTAAACGGAGTCAAATCTTGAATCTTTCTCTTCTTAACAGTTATGGTAGTGGAAGAGCAAAACCTTGAAAACGGCGGATCCGTACATGTGGTCAAAGGAGAAAGCCATTTCCGTAATGTGGTGTGTGGTCCTGTGCGGTGGTTAAAGATGTTGGCCTCAGAGCTTCATTGGAGCTTTGTGTTTGGTGTGGTTTCACTGTACGGAATAAACCAAGGTCTTGGTGGCTCATTGGGTCGTGTAGCTACAGAGTATTATATGAAAGATGTTCAAAAGGTTCAGCCTTCTGAATCTCAAGCTCTCACTGCAATCACTAAGATTCCATGGATCATTAAGCCTCTTTGGGGGATTCTCACTGATGTTCTTCCCATCTTTGGTTTCCATAGACGTCCTTACTTCATCTTAGCTGGTAAATGTCACTTGAAATCAGATCAAATTTCTCTGGAGTTGTCTCTTTGATTATACAAATTTATATGTTTTGTAATGTGTTTTTGCAGGGGTGCTTGGAGTGGTTTCTTTGTTGTTCATATCACTTCATAGCAATCTACATCTTTACTTGGCATTGTTGTGGATGACAATATCAAGTGCTGCAATGGCCATAGCAGATGTGACCATTGATGCTTGCACTGCTTACAACAGTATCAAACACCCTTCTCTTGCATCGGATATGCAGAGTTTATGCAGTTTAAGCTCCTCTATTGGAGCACTTCTTGGTTTCTTTATGAGTGGTATCTTAGTTCATCTTGTTGGCTCGAAGGTTAGCGAATTGTCTTGACTACTGTGATCTTTGTTATTCAAGATTCCTCACTAATGCTGTGTTTGGCTGATTTTTCAACATTAGGGAGTGTTTGGCTTGCTGACATTGCCATTTGCGTTAGTATCCGTAGTCGGGATCGTGTTCAATGAGCCCCATGTTCCTGGTTTCTCTTACAAACAGGTAAATTTCTATTCTATCTGCGCTAGTTTGGTTCCTACCAATATGTGATTGTTGACTCTTGCTGCATCATTTTCAGGTAAACCAGAAATTCACGGATGCAGGGAAAGCGATGTGGAGGACAATGAAGTGCTCAGATGTGTGGCGTCCGAGTTTGTATATGTACATTTCCCTTACTTTTGGTTTGAACATTCATGAAGGTCTTTTCTATTGGTTCACGGATTCAAAGGATGGTCCTTTGTTTGCTCAGGTAAGATTCTTAACACAAGCCGTTTCTATTTTCAAGATCCACCCGGAAATGCATAATATGTCCGGAAATGCATAATATGTTGAAAGCTTTTCTGGTTTGTTTCAGGAAACTGTTGGTTTCATTCTCTCAATTGGTTCAATCGGGTCGATTCTAGCAGCAATGTTGTATCAGCTAGTCTTAAAGGATCATCCGTTCCGTAGCCTATGTTTGTGGACTCAACTTCTCTTTGCTTTGTCTGGAATGCTTGACCTCATTCTTGTGCTACGTCTCAACTTGAAATTTGGTTTACCGGATTATCTCTTCATAGTGGTGGACGAGATAGTTTCTCAGATGATTGGTCGCCTGAAATGGATGCCGCTACTTGTTCTCACTTCAAAGCTTTGTCCTCACGGAATTGAAGGGACCTTCTTTGCATTGCTAATGTCAATTGACAATGCAGGCCTCATGACCTCATCTTGGCTCGGTGGAATATTGTTGCACGTCCTTAAGGTGACTCGGACTGAGTTTGGCAACCTCTGGCTTTCGGTTTTGGTCAGGAATGTAATGAGACTTTTGCCGCTCTGTTTTCTATTTCTTGTGCCTAAGGGAGATCAGAACACGTTCAAGCTACCGGATGAGATAATGGGCGAGGATTCAGAAGAAGAGGAAGACGAAAAAGAAGGAACTCGGAATTTGGAGTTGGCATCTCTTGTTCAGTCTGTTGATAGAAGATAGCTTATATAGTGTTCTCTGTGCTCTCGTGTTATAGTGTTTGAAGGAAATGCTTCAGTTTTTCAGCAGCTTCAACAAATTTTACTGGTGGATAGTGAAATGGCATTACATTTTTCTCTGAATAGATAAGAAGTTCATGTTGTTTTGGGTGTAGAAGAAATTATCATTAGTGAAATTAGGGGACTAATCTACTTATATATCTAAGAAAAACATATGAATCCTGCAGAAGAAACAATGAACGAGGAATCTTTCAGAAATTGGAATACACAATTACAAGCTGTGTATGGGGAACAAGTTCTACATATCTTCTTGGATTTAGAAACACAAACAGGTTAAAATCTTTCCATAGGAAGATAATTTCCAGTCATGCAAAAGAACAAACCATGAGGTGAGAACAAACATAATGATCATCTCGTGCCTCGTCTGCGCCAGTCCCTGTCTCTCTCTTTGCTTCTATCATGATCATCTCGATCGTGGCTTGAACTCTTTTCACGTCGGTCCCGATCCCTATTCAAATCTTGTTGCCTATCTCTGTCTCTGTGTCTCTCTCTATCCCTATCCCTGTCTCTATCCAAGTCATGATCTCTCTCCCTCTCCCTGGTTAATGATTTCCGCGGCGGACTGTGACTCTTGTTTTCCCCACGTTGCCGCTTTTTAGAAGATTCTCGAGAATCTTCTCGCCTCTCCTTCCGCTCTATTACTGATTTCTCTGCAGTTCAGATCAAAGATTGAATTCATAAGGGTCAACTGGATCAACATGAACATGGCCATGTCCTGGACTATACCAGATGCTGCCAGTTCCCGTGATGAGAGCATTTCCAGAAAAGAGGAAGCAATTGAAAAACAAAGCTAATCAAAATCAAAGCTAAATCAAGAAACATGGCACGCGAAAGTCAAAATCAACAAAAGTTCAAGAGAGCACATGCAACTCAGAGTTCTAAATAAAAACATTAGAGAAGACTATCACTTATACAAAAGGAAACGATTTGTCCTTAGTTGTTAGCTATCATTGTCAAACTTCTGGAGTCCAGAAGTTGTTATTAAGAATACATTCACTGGAACGAGTAATTCAAATTTCCAGTTTTTTCGAATCAGCAAACACAAAAACAAAAACAAAGGAAAAACATTTGTAAATGACGGAACAGGTTTTTGGAAATAACTTGGCATTAATACTTGCCCTAAATCTAAGTTGGAAACACCAAACTCAAACATTGATAGTGTTTGAGACGCACTCATGCATGTGAAATGCCTCAGTTACACATGAGTATGAGAAACTGAGCTAAAGAATTTGCAGAAAGTAAGCCAAGTTTCGCCCATTGTTGCATCAAATGGACATGGAGCAAATTAACAACCTTCCCCAAAACAACAGAAGAGTATATGTAATTTGAAGTAAGAACTTACGATTTCTGTTGCCCTCGTTAGATCCTGACAAGCCATAATCAACTTCAAGCCTCTTTCTGTTGATTTCTACTTTTTTCTCTATCTCCTCGGAGTTTTTCATCCCTTGTTCCTCCAGAGTTTCACGATACTCTATCAAAGCAACTTCTATGCGTCTACGCTTTTGTCTGCAGTAACAGAAAAACAGAGAAAGGGAGAAGTGTACTGAGTTTCAAATTATACAATTGAATAGTAACTTCTAGGGAATCGTAAGTTTTCATTTTTCTTGTAAACATTACAGCATTGGTGCAAGCCATGTATGAGACTATGGCATAAGTTATCCACCTTACGGTGATTTCCTCTTTCCTGGAACTATTTCGAGTTATTTTTGATGTTTTAATGCTCCAGCACCAACATGAGCAATAATGCAATTGGTGTTTTTTTGCCTGCTTACGTCACTTTCCTTATATATTTTTAAAAGTGATGCTTTGATCATACCTTTGTTCCTCATCCATTCCATTGTCAGGTTGGACACGGACACAATCATTACCCTTGAGATCCTCGTCATCAGCCTTGAAAGTTATCCCACCAGCATTGTCACTTCCTGAAGAGGAGCTTCTCTTTTGTTCATCATCAGCTTCGTCATCGTCTCTCGCCCATTTTGAAGCTGGCAATATGAGTTCATTCTTCTCTTTTCCCATAAAGGCTTTCAGCTCAGGCTGTGGGATTGGTATTTTCGTGGCCAGATTCACAGGCTCTTTCATTTCAACTTCTGCATAGCTGCTGTTGATATGCTCCTTCTCAGTCTTAACTTCTTCCCAAGTTGAATGGTCTTGTGGATGCTTTGAAATTACATCCACTGCTTCATAGCCACGTTGTTTATCTGTGTCTTCAAGGCTTAGTAGCCTGGTAACCATCATCACTCTACCTCCTACAAGAGACAGTCCGTTGTGCCGGCAACGTCTCTCAAGCTCCGCAATTGGTAAATTCATTAGCTCTTGTCTTGCAGCTCCTTTGCCTATTGCCAGTGCAGCATCTGGATTGATCTTACCAATAGCACTCATATTGTCAACGTAACTTTTGTTCTCTATGTCAGGTGAATCACCACAGATAGAATGAAATGAGGTAACACCCGAGACTCCTGATCGGAGAAATGTGGAGCGTAGTCCATATATGTATGCGTCTGAAAAGAGAAACCAATCTGCCCATACTTGCAGTACTTTGAGAACACGTTCCTGCAAAAAAAGTCCGAAAGAATTTAGAACAGTACAGTTACAGGGAAAGAAAACCATCAAATATCATTTTTCTTTCTGACAGTACTTTTAGAGCTTCAGCCGTGATTCTTCCAGTTATGCTTCGATACAGATCATTGAAGCTTTCCATTATGTCGGGTAGAGTTGCTTCGAATTTAGTCCGGTATGCAGATGCGTTTTTAACACGTGCACTGCTATTATGAAGAATATCAGACACAAGCATGAGTCTAGCAACTTTATTTGGAATTGGGGTCTCTTTTAGGGTCAGGGACTCCGTCAAAAATTCAACGACCTGTGGAATAAGAACAAATATGTGAGCAGGAAAAGGCATTTGAATATCTATTTTAAAAACAAGTAAATCATTTTCAGTGTTCATTGTAATATCTAGAAGAAAAAAAAAACACCTGAACATACAATTAATAGGAAACGTAGATTTTGGTCCAATAACAGGTTATCTTTCTAAATATGTTTTAGGCGTAGTATGCATTTTTTTACTACTGCATACAAATTAACCAATACTCAGAAAATTTTATAACAATATTGAAACATATGTTAAAGCTTCTGAATAATATGTATGAAGTATAGGATCTTCTGTAAAAATAAATGTATCGAATCTAACTAACATATAATACCTCTCCAGCCGCATCTGCATTATCTAAAGCAAAACCCATAGCTTCTTTTATTTGACTCCTTTCTAAAGTAAGAGCACGCAACACTTTCTCGAACTCATCCCTCTGAGGATCGGTCAGAGTCCTCTCAGCTTCTGCCCGCTGTAAATATTTACCAGTGTGAGGTATCCCGCACACCCAAGGAAAACCTTAGGGAACAGAAAAAAAGGAAATAAGTAAGATTACCCTGCTTCTACCAGCTGCATATGTGCTGGCCGACTCTTTTTCATGCTCCTGGGTCCTAGTTACAGGCAGTGGTGGCGGTATCCATCTGCAGTAAGAGTAAATAGAAAGTGTTAACAGATCTCATATGCAAAGGTGAACGAAACCGAACACCCGGATCAGTTTCAACGTTGGCAAGGTTCACTACCTTCCACTACCAGTTATCATGATATACGGCTCTGTTCTCCACCTTTGAAGTGTATCACCCTAAGCAACGCAAAAATAATCATCAGCTCCTAACAATGTAAAGCTTGAGGAGAAACTAAGATATACATAGTTACAAAGCAATCAAAGTGTACCTGAGCAAAGGAATAGAGTCTCCAGACGTAGTAAGTATGCTCCTTTGAGCCAAGCTCGAACAAAAACTTAAACATTGGATTACCACGGCCCCTCTCCATGATAGCTTGTTCAAAAGCGCATTCACCATCCAGAACATAGAGAGCCATCGTATCAATCACATGTCTGAGGTGCTCGTCCTCAGGAGTAACAACAGTGATATCAGGAACATTAGGAGTAAGAACCTGTTCAACGCAAGAGAAGTTCATTTAGAATATGATTACTAAACAGAGGTAGCTGATAAGAGTGTCATCATCTACAGGGGCCACATGAGTAATTTAGTCGAACTAGATCATTACAAACAAGAGAAGCATTAAGTCCTGAGAAGTTTGAAGTATTTGGGGACTGGTTTGGGGCCATTGGGTGGTTTGGGGAAGTAGAGGATGCACTAGAAATAGAATTTATCCCAAGTTTGGTTTTTAGTTCTGCTTATGTCTTAGATTACATCAAGAAGTAACGACAATCAATCCTGGAACTTAACAGTAACATTTCTAAACTATATAGTAATATCATATACAACATATAAAAAACCAATTCAAGCCATGCTTAACCAAGTTTACATACCAGCTCAGAGTTTTGATTCGGAACAGAAGTTATTGGTGGACCCGTTTGACCAGAAAAAACTAAGTTGCAGCCCTGCGAATGAAAATATATGAACTTTTAGATTTACACTAAACAGATATAAAACTGGCAGTCAATAATTTCTGTACAAAAAATGGCAAGGTAATACCAATAAATTCAGAGATCAGGCCCATTCCTAGATTAGTGAATAGAATAAAAGAAGAAATGTATCAGGGATAGCAGCACATTATGCATCACAAACCTCCTTACTCCGAATAGCCATATGTCCAGGTGGTGGAGCGGGTAGTGCTTGTGACGGTAGAGATACTGCTTTACCCCATCCAATTTTAAGTTCATACTCATACACGATGATCCCTGTTAAATTGGGAAATTTCCTTCATATCTTTCTTTAACAATGTCACATGCAATCAGGTTGTATAGCTAGTACAAAACCAGTCGACCATAGATAGATAGACTAGTAAATAATGCCAGAAGGGTCATTAGTTTCCAACATTGATCAACCACCGATCAAAAAAGAAAAGAAAAAGGTACCAAAAGAAAGCAGAAATAGTGAAGATAGAAGAGACAAAAGAAACAAAAGACAAGGTTCCAAAGTAAGGCAGTACTAATGACTAAAACTAAACGCCAAAGCAATGCCGTGTAATGAATATTGATACATATTTCTTTGACACTGACACAGACTTTGCGCATATGAAACCAATCAAATTGTGGAACTAAAGTACTCAAGCTAACATACTTATAAAGTATAAGGCCTAACAAATATCACACATTACGTAGCCAATGATTTTTAGCCCAGACTACAATAGATAGTTTTAGAGAGAAGTGAGGCTAGCTAACCTTGCATTTCATCTTTTGCAGCTTGTCCATCAGCCCTATTCATGAAGGAAACAAAGCCACAGTTTCTCTGTCGCCTCTTCTCCTCATCTGTTCTTGGCCACATAATCTTCACACTAGCTATGGGCCCAAATCTTCCAAAAGTGCGCAGAAGGAAATTCTCATCGACCTACGTGAGCATAAAGATTATACCTTATGAATACAAAGAAAACATTGGCGAGAGAAACAAAACATGGATCCAAGTGAAAAAAGAAATACCTTTGGGGAAAGATTCCCAACATACAGATTCGTAGTTTGTGGGTCACCATCATCAAACGATCCTGGCCTTCCACTGGGATCAAAATCATCAGGTAGCTCATCAAAGCGGCTAGATGGCTGAAGATAGAATAAGTTTAGTACAGAAAGAAGGGCATAACTCTCTAAAAGACAGTGCAGAGTTAAAATCTGAGAGCAGAACACAGATAAAAAAAGAGTGCAAGAGTACGATGAACTAACCGAGTTATCTCCCTGACGGTCACGATCCTGATTTCTTCTTTCTCTCATTTCTTGTTCGCGTTTCAACTCCTCCATAAAATGATCTATATTTCGAGTCTTTCCCTTTTCTCTTTCCTTAGGCCTCTCTTCTTCCCTCTAGAAAGATGAAATAAATGAACTTACAACTTAACCATCACTGCTTCAAATGAACAACCCAATTACAGTGACAAAGGCCATGCTACTGACCTTCTTCTCCGGTTCTTTACCCTTGGATGCCAGTGGTGGTGGAAGGAAAGAGGGAACATACCTGCATAGATTACGTGAAAGATAATCTTCTATACACAAGAATACACGCAAGGACTTCAACTTATCAAGCAATACCTAAGAACATCATTCCTAAGACCCAAACCTTTTACCAATAAAGCATGAAGACCTCGGCTAACAACAGATACATGATTAATTTTATTCTACTCAACCTTATAATAACCAAATCAAAAGTGCATACTCATCAACGCAAATCACGAGTGGTCAAACTCTTTATGATAGCAACCGAATATCGATCAATCAAAAGCAATCAGTTTTACCTACTCCCCTTCTTTGTAATCGAACCCCCATCTTTGGACTTTTCACCTGCCATCCGCGAACGCATAGAAAAAAAGGTCCATACTCTTATTAATGTGTTCCCAATATAATCAAAGCATCGCTCTAACCATTTGACACCATCAAAAAAAAGTACACACAAAGAGAGAGGCAAGGTAACAACATCTAATTAAAAGCCGTAGCCTTTTCAAAGACTAACCTTCAGAATCAACCTTAGGCTTGTCTCCTGGATTAATAGTCCCACCTCGAACAAAAGTCTTAGTAGTTGCACTATCCCCTTGAAACGATTCCACGAATTCTTGATACAAACGAGCCGTTTCATCCTCAGCTTTCTGCGATTAAGATCCAAAAACATCTCCCATGAACAAATTCTCAAATTTGATTGAAGTTTTCAATTCATGAAAATACAAACCTTCTTCCGAGCTTCTTCTTCTTCTCTATGTTTCTGGAATGGCGTTTTCTTTCGGTTGATTGAGAATGAACTCATTTCTCCAGCATCCAACTTCTCGTCGGGTTACTTGTAGCCGCGAGCTAAAACCCTTTAGCCCGCTCGTTGAGGATGATACTGGGAAGCTTATCAGCGGATTGAGAAAGATCAAAGTAGAAAGATACAGTAACTATGAATTTCTGATTCGGATTCAGAACTAGGGTTTGGAGGTAATCGAGAAGGGTGACGAATTGATCAAAAGAAGCTAGGGATTGAAGAGAACTCAAGACGAGCTAAAAAAAATTACGATTGAGAATTTATTTTTATTTTTATTTTTTTAAACTAGATAATATTGTATGCTTACCGAAAAATACCAATATTTTCAGTACTCTTTTATTTACTTATGGAATTTCAAAAAAAAAAAATGTCTTTCTTACAAAATTAATATTTTTAAATTATATTCTCAGTCTCATTGCAAATTTATCTCGAATTTGATGGTTAAATCTTTATATTGTAGACTAAAAGATTTTATTGGTTTATTGATTTTCTTTTTCTTGGGTCGTAAACATTTTTTTTGGCTTTTCAACCAGAAATGACAACCAAATATATTTTTTTGGATGCACATAAAAAAATTTACAATCCTATGAAACAAGAAAGCATGGTAATGACCAAAACCATGGTGAAAGACTCAGATTAGATCGTTTTTACCGTATTCTTTATGCAATGCATATTAATCGTACATAAAATAACAATCATGTGAATTAAGAGGGCATCGTAATGACCAAAACTATGGTAAAAAACTCAGAGTATATTATTTTTACCGTATTCTTTATGCAATGCATATTGATCCTCCAGCTTTCTGGTCTTTCAAATATTTTGTGATTGGCATCTAGAGAACGTGTGAAGCCATGAAGAAATTCATATAATATTTAGAAAATTTTATTGATATTGAAATTAGACATCTAAATTTGAAAAACATAGTTTACCCACACATTTGAATCATTATATTTTCACCTTCAGGTCCATTTAAAACCTAATGAGGATTTTGAAATCAAACAACAAATAATTAAACAAACAAGATGAAGATTGTAATTATATTTAGAGAATCAATGAATGAATAAAGATGATGACTTTTTTTTTGTCATTAATAAAGATGATGACTTAAGGATCGAATAACATATAAATTTGTTTTGAATTTTTAAATAAGTTTAAAATTCATGAGCCAATACCAGTCCACCCCCCCCCTCCCCATCTTGAAATCAGATTGCTTGAGCATGACATGTATTTTTGTGAAGAAAATGTCATTTTGAAATCCTTTTGCATAGAATTCTAAAATTTGATTAGTTTTTCAAACAAATAAAAATGTGATACTTCTATGAGAGAGAGAGAGAGAATATATTTACCAAAAATAAAGATATTAAAATTTGGTAATATAACAACTTTTGGTGGCTGATTCTTCTCTTGAATTTTATTTATTTATTTAATTATTAATATTTAGTTTAGTTTTTTTGAATGAGAGAAATAAATAGAGACGTAGTCTTTTACATACTTTTATATAGAGAGAGTCTGTTGGTTAAAGAGTGATATGCTAAGTTTATCAACATTCGACCATTTTTACGTAAATTAGTTTTTAAAAGTTACCACAAATTCTGTACAAGTTTTCCGAATAACCTATATTAAGTATTAGTTTGATAATTTGATATTTGGTGTATGACTTAAGTATTGATCTTACCCCTTTTCGATGTAAGTCGTATTCATGCTGAAAAATAGCAAATGTTGCTTCAACCGGATGTCTTTTGAGAATTTCAAACACTTAGTCCATTTAACGAATATTTTTGTAAGCTTTGATATAAACCAAAGTGTGTAGATTACAGTAAGGCTCATGCTTATTTACCGAACATCCCGTGAATGGTCTATCCACTTTTTTTGAATATAACATTCATCATAACATATTCCATGTCTGCTTCGCAAGATAGACTTTAACAATAATAGTTTGTTTTTCCCCTTGTCAATATATATGCCAATTGTTCGTAGCATTCCGTTCGAGTTTTATTCATTCTGGTATTTTCTATATTTTGACAAAAAAAACATGGAATACAATTTTAAAAAGAGAAATATGAAGGGTAAAACATATATTTGGTTGCTATGATTTACAAATGATATAAGTTTCACCTTATTTGAACTGTTTTAACTAATTTTTTATGAGAATATATCAAACAATAACAATACAGAAAATTAATTGATTATTGTAAATCTTCAATCAAACAACTAAAAGTCTTTTAATATAGACATTGTAAATATAAAAACCAATAACACTTCAAAATAAAATAAAATTTAGTAAAAGTTAGAAACCCTTTTAAAACCTTATAAATACTTCAAAATCTTAAATTACAAGACGTTTTACCACCATAACGTACCCAAAATGGACAAAACAAAGTAATTACATTCCAACATATTTCGTCATGGATGTTTTCTACTCTTCCTCTGTATCCACAACAATTTTAAAATGAATAAGCTTTGCACTCTTTTCTTTGAACAACCAATCAACTAAACAAGGATCCCGAAAACAAAAACAAAAACAAAAAACATACATGTGGACTGTGTTGTGGAGCTCAATGGTGTTTGATTAATCTACAAAACCATTTGGTTCTTTTCCTTGATGACTCCTTTAGTCACCACGATTAAACCTGGAAGCAGCTTTTAAAGTTTAAGACGGAACAGATTCCGCCAGTTCTTGTAATTTTTTCAGACCAACGGTGGCTACGAGTTCCATCGAGACAAAAACTTCGTAAGATTTTGCCTCTTCTTCTCCTTCTTCTTCATCTTTGAGACCGCATGTGAGTTTAAGTTTCTCTGCCTCGGATTCTGCTTCTTGCGCTTCCTCGAGAAGAAGATTAGCTTCTTCGAGGTCGCTCAGTTCCAGAGCAGCTGAACTCTCTGCTTTTGCAGTTCCACTGTCCATCCGTAACCTCTGGAATCTGCTGATCGCCAATTCTTTTTCTTTTGACAGAATCAACACCTCTATCTCTTGTAGCCTCTTGATGGTTTCTTCAATCTCATGTTCTGCTTTTTCGAGCTCAGCGTTAGCTTTTTCTGATTCGATCTGTATCTTATCCTTTTCTAGATTTAAGGACTTGGCTTCTGCAGCTATTCTCCCAGCTTCTTTGAAATTTCTTGTTGATGCAGCCACTTTCTTCTCTGCTTCAAGCTCCGGCATCCTTTTCTCTATGAACATAATTTTATCCATGAAAGATGTAATATTCTGTTGGATGATCGACTTTTTAGAAGATCGCTCCTTTAGTGACTCTCGTGTACTAGAAACCTCCTCTTGTAGCTTCTGAACTTCCTCAGAAAGCTTCTCTTCGATATTTACAAGCTTTGCTCTCTCTTCTCTAGTTTTAGACACATACGACATCAGACCTTTTCGCAATTCAATAACTTTCTCATATTCACTTGCTTCATCTGCTGAAACACGGACAAGATCATGGAGTTCAGCTCCTCTATCCTTCTCAGTTGCCATGAACTCGTCCACATCTTTCTTTTTCCTTGTTAAATCTTCAGTTTCCTTATCAATCTGGGTGAGCCCCGCTTGCACATTGTTTAACATGTTATCTAAGCTTGTTTGCAATTCCTTGTAGCCAGTCACCACATTATTAATCTTTTCCTCAACTGCCTCTATTTGCAAATTGTTCTCATCAATCTCCTTCTCCTTTGCCTTCACCAAAGCAAGCAGCTCCTCAAGTTCATCTGACAATTGTTCTTTCTTCTTACGCAGCATCTCCTTCTCTTTCATATCTTCTTCCACAGATCCCTCAAGAGTACCATTCAACGACAACCGAACGTTATCAACTACAACAGATTCTATATCCAACTCGACTTTTCTAACCTCCACATCTTCAGAACATGAATGCCATTTCTCCATTTCATCTGAACAAAAAGCTTCTGCCTTCTCCAGGATCGATCCAGCATCATTCTCAGCATCCGTGCAAAACATGCGAAGCAGAGAGGCAGATTCTTCTTCAGCTGCAATCTGAGAAAGAAGAACCTCCTCCATTTTCAACTCAATAGTGTCACAATCAGATTCCGCTTGGCGGAGCAATGACAACAGAGCTAGCCTATCTCTTTCCTTAGCCGCGAGGCTTTCGCTAATCCTCTCAGCCGCTTCGAAATCCTCCGTCTCGATCGCTTCTTCAAGCTGCTTCTCAAGCTCTTCGTGCTTAGTAGAAGCTAATCTGAGATTCTCAGATGCTTGCCTTCTCTTCCTAATCGCGTTCTTGCGTGCAGAAGTAACCGAAGCAGCCAAGTCACGAGCACGGTTTAGCTTCGCTTCGATCTGAGCCTTGACTAATTCTAGCCTTGAGCCACCATTACTAACAACAACAGCAACATCAGGAATAGAGTCCAAAGATTGATTACCGGAATCAAACACTTGCGCGACGGAATCCGATACTTGGCTGACGGAATCAGATTGTTGACTAACGGAATCCGATTGTTGACTGACGGAATCATCTTCGCCATCGTCGTGATTGTTGGTCTCGTGCCTACCGTATCCTATTCTTAATCCAGCTGCTCTCTTCTTCCTCCGTGAGGACCGTGACACCTGACGTCCATAACTCTTCGCCGGAGATTGCTGAGTAGTAGTAACTGCCTCGATCGGCTCAGGTTGGTGTTGGACCGGAGTCACAATCGTTAAGTCTGAAAACAAATTCTCGTCCAAAGCCTCCGTCACATCTGGCTGAGGAGCCGTCGCCTCCGCCGCCTTGGTTTCATGATCTTCGGATTGAGGCGGTGGTGAAATTGAAGATGAGCTTACCTTGTTGTCACCGGCGAACTGAGACGCCGGCGTAAAAAGTTCCATCCCTTCGAACAGAGAGTCCATATCATTGTCGCCACCATCCATCGCCGATCTGATCATCGCCGGATCTGATCTACTTTGCCTTTTTCATAAAAATTAATTCACCAGTTTAGTGGGCCATAAATGTTTACTTTATTGGGCCTATTAACGGCCCGTATTTAATGAAAAGCTTTTATAATGCTGACGTCACTCTTTCCGAATACGTTAGCGCCTATTCATCTTTCAACACTTGTCGGCGACTCAGAGAATCAAATCGGAAACCTAACGCTTTAGTATTAGCCTCTTGAGTTCTACACCGAGCTTGTTCCTCCAATCAATCAGAGTATTCAATTTTTCAAATTTTCAATTTCTCGATTTCGATTGAAGATGGAAGGAGGTGGAGGAAGTAGCGGCGATGCGGCGGCGGGAGCTGGAGTTGTTCCGGTATCAGCGATTGAAGCTGTGACCCAAACACTTGCGTACCTCAATGAACTGAAACCGCAGCTTGAGCAGATGCTTACTTTAGCTGAGCCAGAGGTTCTTGCTGCAATGCAGCCGTTGCAGCGAGCTAAGACTATGTACTTGCTAGCTGAAGCAACCACTACTCTTTACGAACGTAACTCTCTTTCCTCTTCTTCTTCTTCTTGTAAATCTGTTTCCATTGAAGTTTTTTTTGTTATCGATAATGTTGAAATTGTTTGTGGTTTTTTTGGTTTTGCAGTGAGGTTGAGGTGTACGGGCGCTGATCCTGATGATCATCGTGTGAAATCTGAAATTGTATGTGTAATTCTGTGTCTTGTGTATATTGTAGTTCTCTTATTTATCTTGTTAGCTTGATTAAATGGTGTTTGTAGCTCTTTTATTCTTGGAAATGCAATAAAAAAGGTATCTTTTGCTGTTTTATTGATGGTAGTGTTGGTTGTGTAGGAGCGGATCAACGTGTACAGAGAGAAGTTTCAGAAGTGTTTGGATCAAAGTAAAGGTAAAGATTGATTTTCTGGTGCCTGGAATGATTTGTAGAGAGAGATCAAATCTTGTTAGTTCTGACAAGTATTTGGGTTTATAGTCTCTGAATGTTGGATGGAGAAGACAAGTAATTTGGGTATTATAAAACCATTCGTTTCAATTTGTATTGGTGATTGTATTGCCTTATGGGTTAAACAAGTTTTATGACTTTCTCTTTTTTGCTGGAAAAATGCTGCATCCAGTGTTGTTAGGGATAATATCTCAGCAACCTTTGAAAATTATGCTCAGTTTAGAACTATTCTGATAGGTGTTAGCAGTTTCTCATGCGGTAAATGAAATCATGTGGGTGTTGAATGACATATTCTCTCTTAAGAGAACTTGTGGTTCTGATCCTTTTTTTTTGTTAGGAATATGATTCTGCCTTCTTCAGTTTTCTTTTGTTTCAATCTATGCTTAGTGTTGATTTTTATCTTTTCGTAGATATGATGATTTTGGTTGAAATACTCTTTTTATTGCATGTACCCATCTTAAATGCAGGGAAGTAATAGTTCAACTTTGTTTACTAAAATGGTGGTTCTATTGGAAGGCTTATCATAATGTCTCGCGCCTAATGCCTTGTTCTGGATTTATCTTTTCATAACCTTAGTATTGCACCCACCTTTCATCTTAAATTTAAGGGAGATTCAGGAGCTAGTTTCTCTGTTTTCGCTTTTCCGTTTAAGACTTTTTTGATTA
This sequence comes from Capsella bursa-pastoris, assembly GCA_036452645.1. NCBI lineage: Eukaryota > Viridiplantae > Streptophyta > Magnoliopsida > Brassicales > Brassicaceae > Capsella > Capsella bursa-pastoris. The sequence goes on from CP144196.1 coordinate 8,280,735, forward strand.
AACGGAGTCATATTTCATTCTGTTTTTGTCAGGATGTACTTCCATTTATAAAACTTGTTTGATTTGAATTCATTAGTGGCTAATTGTCGTGTTTGATGTTTCGCGAACACGTCAATCTTTTTGTCAAATATCATTTTATTCCAGTCTACTATCTGAAACTTGGGGATATGAGTCTCTTCTTTTCGTTTATCGAACGAACTTGTATATATCCATTTAGAAGGTGTTTACTAGATTGGTAACGCTTGTGCGCGTGGGCCTTTCATACAAGAATCGTTTTGTCGATCTGCTATTGAATACTAATGGGCCGAGTAGTTCTACTTAGCTACTCGAATGTCTTTTGATGATGCGCATCGTTTCATTTTTTAATTGTCTAGTTGATGTTAGGTTGTTTATCTGATTAAGAAATTTTGTATTCATTTCGATTTCCTCTAATTCAATGTCTTATCCACCAAATGATATCTTATCTGTTTCTCTTTTTATTGTAGCACCATTGCGCCCGGCTACTGTCTTAAACCGTCAGGCAGCAACCCGTTTCATCGAACACTCTCTGCCTGATCTTACAACGAGTAAGCTCTATGCAGTTTTTGTCTCTACCTTTCTCTTTTCCTTTAAATTCGTGATTTCATGCATCTCTAACACTCATTACTAAATGAATCTAGCCCAAAAGCAAAACATTAGAGACCTCAGTAAAGGAGACAAATCAAGGATCAGGAATTCAGAAACAACTGCAAGAAAGAGGAAATACCAATCAAATGAGAAATCTGTTCAGTCAGCCGCGAAGGAATTTCTTGAAAAGGCAGCTAGTGAGATTATCGGTAACAATGAAAATGGTTTGAAGGGCCCTTTAATGGCGGCAGCTGATGGTTCAGATGATGTTGAATTTGGTACAGCCTGACTTACTACCAATATATCATGGTAATGTTCTTTTCTGCTTATCTTTGATACCTGAAAGCAAATCTCTAGAATTGTCAACTATGTGGTCGTCCAAGAGAAAAAAAAAACCTTCTCGTAATAAACAATAAACTCTAATAGACATTTATGACTGTTTGTGTCCATGTCTTTTGAAAACTCTCTTCTCTTTATGAGGTTATACATATGGATTTATTGTTTCTCCTGATGGTGTGATTTTAATATCTTTGAAAGTCATAAAGGATGGGTCAATGAGGAAGTAGTGTGCATTTTTTGTAATTTCCTAGGCTACAATGTAGCCATAATTCTTCAATTTTTGTCTTGTCATTGCATCCGTTACTTATTTGCGGAATGTCTTAGTTCTCCTTGTAACATTGCATCCGTTACTGGTAAAATAACAAATCCTCAGTCCCTTGACTCTGTCTCTTCTTCATCGTTTGCAGCTGCTGCTACATTTTCCGGATAGTAGTTGTGGCATTCGTCAGCATCGCCGTTGCAGAGAAGTTGGTTTTTGCAACTCATCTTTGATAGCGTTTTTAATATCCCAGTTAGTGTTGTGGTGTTGGGTGTATGATGTTGTACATTGCATATGTGTTAGCAACTGCAATCGGAAAGCTCATAAAGTTGGCAAATTTATATTCGGTAATAACATTAATGTCTAAAAGGCAAAAAGAATTCAACAAATCTCGTGGAAAAAAAGAATCAAAGTCCCAAAATCAGAGCAAAACAATCCCTAACCCAACAAATCCCAAAACCCCAACTCGACTGGCCAAAGAAGAAGCAGAACCGGTGGCAGGAGCTATAGCCGGAGCACCTGATAAAGCTGGTGAAGGTGCAGGAGAAGGAGCAGAGCCAGTGAAGAAACCACCAGTGTGTCCACCACGAGAGGACATAACAACAATGTGAAGCTTCTCACCTTCAACACAGTTGCTTTTGGAGCCGCTGATGAAGTAAAAAGGACCAGATCTCTCTAGCTTCACCTTAGTGTCTCCATTGCTGTAATTAGCAGCTGGGTTTGTGGTGTTGCAGGTAACGTATGCTTCTTTTGTCACTTGCAGAACAGAGTCCTTTTCCCCATCGTACTTCCACACTGTTCACATACAAACAGTTAGATTAGAGGAAAGGGTTGATTTTTATCTGAATTTGTGTGAAAAAGATAAAGACTTACCAAGAGAATCGCCAACGTGAAATCGTAAACTCTCAGCCCATTTGTTTAAGGACTCAGAAGGCGAAGAAGGGATTTTCCAGGCGCTGGTTTTGCCTCCGACCAGAATCTCTTTGCAACAGGCGAGATTAGTCAACAAGAAGAAGACAGAGAAGAACAGAAAAAGAGTTCTGTGAGCCATTAGGATTTAAGTTACGTGTGAGAGCTCAAGAGAGAGAGATGGAGAGATAAGAGTGAAAGAGAGATATTTTGTAGCTTATTTGGGCTCTGTTGTGATTGATTGGGTCTGTAATATATATAAAGAGAGGAAGAAACTAGCCGTTGGAAGTTAAATTGTGTCTACAGCTACAGTACTGCTCTCTGTTGCTCCCAACGCTTATTTTAAACGGTCGAGTCACCGTACGAGGACATGTACATATAAAGTAAAACCAATTTTTTAATAACGGTCGGAGACAGAATTATAAATACGAGTGCAGTGAGTGGACCAATAATTATATCTCTTTGACTTTGTGTCTGCGATTAGACCAGCTCAAGAGTCTCTAAAATGCTAAAACTAAAGATTTTAAAGGAGAGTATAAATAGAATTGAAAGAATCACATATTGCCAATCAAGAAAAGATAATCCGAAGTGTCATTTGGGAAAAATCAAACAGAATACACTCTAAGAAACAGAATATAAAAACCTTTCTTTCGTTACTGTAACCAAAACCAGAGCGAAACAAGAAGACTCCTATTGAGCAAAAAAAAAAAACAAAGATTTTGGAACTTGTGAAAATCATACGCTATATTACCTTCTTCTTTCTTTCTTTCTGTCTCTTGAATGTTTTCTTGAATCAGTCGATCTTAACCGAGGAATAGATGACCCTTGTGAACCAGAGACAAGCGTAGAAACCGATTGTTCCGGTCAGCACAAAAAACGCGTAAGAGGCGATGAGCATGTATCCAAAGTAGAGCATCGCTGAGACGAGCTTAGTGATCTGGAGCTTTGTGAAGAAATAGAAGGCTGCGTAGAGGAAGAGATAGACCGCAGAAGAACCTGAGGTGAGGTATGATCTCCACCACCAGAGATAGTCTTCACTGCAAAGCTGGAAGTAGCAGAGAACGATGGTTATCTCTGCACAGGTGACCATAAGGATCACAAATACGAGGAAGAGGAAACCGAAGATGTAGTAGAACTGGTTGAGCCAGATGGATGTGAGGATGAAGAAGAGCTCGATGAAGACCGCACCGAATGGTAAGATTCCTCCGATAAGGATTGAGAAAATTGGGTTCATGTACCAAGCTTGTTCTGGGATTTGACGTGGGATTTTGTTGGTTTTCACGGGGTCATCGAGCGGTGGCTTCTTGAATCCGATGTAAGCGCCAACAAAGACAAGAGGGACTGAGATTCCAAACCAGAGGAAGATAAGAGCAAACATCGTCCCGAAAGGAACAGCTCCAGATGATTTTTGTCCCCAGATAAGAGCGTTTAGGACAAAGAAGATGGCTGAGACAACTGCAGGGAACAAGAAGGCAGTTCTGAAGGCAATTCTCTTCCATTCTGTTCCTTTGAACATTTTGTAGAGACGTGAAGAGGCGTAACCGGCAAAGAGGCCCATGAAGACCCAGAGGAGAAGCATGGCTGTCATAAGACCTCCCCGGTTGGAAGGTGATAGAAATCCGAGCATGGCAAAGATCATAGTGACAAGTACCATGCCTAAACACTGGACACCTGTACCAACATAGACACAGAGAAGATCTGAATTGGTTGGAGGCCTGAAAACATCACCATGAACGAGTTTCCACCCGGTCTCTTCTTGAGCTTCTTCTTGTGTCTCAAGCTCGTTGTACCGCGAAATGTCACGGTAAAGGGTCCTCAGCATAATCATTGCTACCATACCAGAAAGGAAAAGGACGATCATCAGAGAGTTGACAATAGAAAACCAGTGAATTTGGTTATCGCTCATCAGAAGATAAGCATCCCATCTAGACGCCCACTTCACTTCACTTTCCTGAAGAGGCAGCAGGGCAAAAATCAAAACAGTGAGAACAGGAACAAAATAGTATCTCACCAAGAAAAAACTGTGAGAACATGAACACGATAGTTATAAACTGTTCTTTGAATAAGATCTTGCCTGGAAATCAACATCATATGTGAAGATAATTTCCTTCTTACTGTCGACTTCTTGAGGTGTAGCTGAGCTAACAACCAGGCGTTTTGTGTGAGGATCACAGGTAGTCAAACGGGTCTTCTCACTCCATTGTCCCTCGTATTCATGCTTGACACTGCAAATCAAGGGAAAAGAGAATTTGTACTGAAAAATAGGGGACATCCCAAGAGTCTAATTTGTTAACAAGAACTGCACCTGAATGGTTTGACCTCAAATCCCACAATCCTTGCAGCATCGGTTTGCATATCTCTGTGATACCGGACAGTGAATGCCAAGTGATTGTGCATAAAGTACTTTTGCTCTTTGCTCTGTATAACGAAAGGACTGCTTAGAAAAATCATGATATCAGCAATGCAAATAGTAAATAATCTAAACTTACTTACCCCCTCATACTGGCCTTTAAGACCAACATGATATCCTAGCTGATACACAACAGAGGGAGAACCCTGACCTTGATCAACTCTTTCAATTGGAACCACTAGAGGAAGGTTATCGAGGATCCTAACACACACATACACAAGCACAACATGAGAAAAGTAACAGAGGAAGATTGCATGCAATTCACTATTCATTAAAAATGCCAATTTAAGTCTCATATTCTAAATCCTACATGTTGACCCGATACTCATCATCAATCTTCTCTTTGAATGCTTTGGCAGTCTTGGCATCAAGTGTAACACGGCAGAGAACATTGCACATTTGTGCTTCACGCATTTTAAACTGCATTATTCCAGTTCCGCAAGAGTTAGGGGGTAAAGCAAAGGGAAAGACATAAATAATAACTTAAGTATCAACTGCCATCATATTCAATCAAAACAGAGACAAACCGAATAAGGAGCATTTTCGATCCGGTCACCACGTAGCACTTCTCCAAGATTCTCAGTACTGTCCACAATCTTCTTAGGACGGCAGAAAGGAAGAGAGTAATACGAGTATGGAAGCTGAGTCTTTATGGAAGTCAATTTGTTCACTTTCACCTTCAACTCATCTCCCTGCATAGACCCAAAACAAAAGATCAAAACTTCAAAATCACCCATCAATTCAGCTTGGATCTTCAACTATAAGACACAAGCCACCAAATCTCTATGATACTAATCAAACAAAGCATGCAAAATTTCACACAGAAATTTAACTCTGAGAAGCTAATCAAAACTAAATGTCCATTGGAATGCGACATTGGTACAGATCAAGAGATCGTAATGAGAATACGAAAATTCCCAATCCTAAAGTGTCGGTGGCACTACGATTCGCTAAACTAAATCGTGAAACCAAAGTTCACAAAAAACAGTTCCGAAGAGATCCAAATCAGATCCCAATCAATTCATCTACGTTTTACCTTTTCGAAATCCTGAGGAGCAACACCAGGAAGGTAAAAGGAGTGAGCAGCATGGATAAAGAGAAGAAGAATCACAGATCCAAGGATTTGTAATCTCCTGGAACTTCTATAAAACTCCATAGCCATGGGAGTTTCCACAGATCTGGAGCTTAAAAAAGCTTTTTAACAGTTTTGTGTGTGTTTGTGCGAAGAAGAGAGTCTCAGAGAGAAGAAGAAGCAAATTGAATTGATTAGAGAAGAGAAGAGAGATCCTTGTTTCTCTCTCCGTTATTGCTTCGTTTCTCTGACATCACTCTTCTCCATTTATATTTCGCCACGTGTCTAACCCCGTCGAGAAAATGTAAATGGGCCTCATTTCTTAAGCCCATTAAGGATTTTTTTTTGAACTAAAAGCCCATTAAGGATTTGAAAAGCATTTTTCATACTTTATTTGGAAAATTTTAAATTAAAAACGAAAAATATGATTATTTAATATTTGTCAGAGAAATACATAATTTTTATTGGCACCAAAATGTAAAAACCAATTTATAGTTTATAAAAAGTTCACTAACTGTTAGCGCAATCGTAAACATTACAAATGATCAAAAGAAACGCAGATTATTATAGTCATGGACTCATAGTTATGACAATAATAAAACTTCTATGCAAAATTGTAATTGTAACAATATCTACTATTGTTTTAACGTCGTTGAAAATTGTAACTACAATAAGTAGAAAATTGGAAAATCAGAATAACTCGTGCAATGTTTATCAATTATGAAATGATTTGTGTTATTTTTATAGCGAAAACAATTTTCTGAATTTTCTAACAAATATTAAATATGTCCCATTTGCTCTGAGAATATTTTTGTATTCTAATTCGTAAAAGTCAAATTTATTATTTTGTTCACATTGAAGTAAAATATATTTATTACGTAAACGTTACGCAAACCAGAAGATGTTAGTTTTGACCTAATTATAACTAATGTAAGTAAATTAATTAATTAAAAACGTTACTATAACGTTTACATCACTAAATATATAAAAAAGAAATGGAAATTAAGAAAAGCCAAGAAATACAAAAATGGAGATGATTAAGGTAGTACTGATCTTAATCACCATTTTGATATCATCAGCTAATCCTAACTTAGCCACAAAGAGTGATGATGATGAAACGTGGATCATCGATCCCAGCACTGATTTAAACATGGTGTTTGCAGAATCGCCGACTTCAAGAGAATACAACGAAGATGTGCTTAACAAAGAGTCATCAGAGCACTTTGATTATCTCTTGAGCTGCAGCGAGAAGAGGGGACGAGAGTGTAACGAGGAAGTGATGGAAGAGATTCTTCAGAACAGGAACGTTTCGGACCGTTGTTGTGAGAAGATAGTGAGTGTTGGGAAAGATTGTCACGTCGGGATTGCGAATGTGATGTTCAAGAATTATCATGTGAGACGTTTTGCTTCAAGAAGTGTTTTCAAGGCTAGCAAAGTCTGGAATAGGTGTTATGCTCAAAGTGATGCTGCTCATACGCCATATTCTGGTTAAAAGAAAACTTTTAAAAATCAAGATTGATATAGTAATAATTGATATTATGGTGATTAATCTGATACATATATATTCGTTCATGTCATTTTTTTTTCTTCTACCAAGCAAAGCAAAAAGGAGATTTGCATTCGATTTCGGTCAATTTAAAATTTGATATATAAGTCTGTTACTCTGTTTTGAAGGTTGTTTTTTTAAATAAAATTTTCATTTTACATATCAAGATTTATGAAAATTTCATCTATATGAGATATATATGTATAGTTTACAGAGAACATAATGGATTCGCATAATGACCATCTCTTGAGTCTTGACCTCGGAGAACGATGAAGTGGAGTGCACTTGTATATTCATTAGTAGATTTCACATAGAAAAGTAGAAAGCTTTTTGAATTTGAATGATAAATGTTTTGTGTATAGACTATTGTCTCATTCAGACTTAAATTTTACCAAATCAAGAACTATATATGATCTTGCTTCTAGAAGATCAAACGTGAAGAATGTGAAAGCTACTAAGCAAATGGTGAGGCTCAAGAATTGTTCATATATGCCAAGTTTTGGATTTCTGATGAATCGCTATATGTGTATTATATCGGTTCTTGTTGAGACTTGAGAACATATATATACTCTACAATAGCCGGATGCAACCATCATTTTGGTCGAAGCTGCTGCTTCCTACTAATAATGCAACTTTATTTATGATTTGTAAAGAGTTATGTAATAGTAACACACATGTACGACTTATGATATGGTTTAAACAACTAAAATCAATACGACAACTATAACAAACAAAAGAAGATCGCACAAAAAGTGAAGATGGCAATAGCAACGGTCATCGTGTTAGCACGACCATTCTCGTTCATGTCCTGCTTGATTATACAATACACAACTCCCATCAAGAACACCATAATGAACAAGAATGAGAAAAATGTTAAACCATCGCTATCATTGTTGAGCTTTTGATATTTGGTTTTCTTGGATGATGATGATGAACCAGCGAACAAAAAGCGCGGTATGGTCCAAAGCAGAAACTGAAGCAGTCTTATAAGAAACCGAAATAGACCTATAAGCACCTCTGCCAACATGTTGTAGTATTTGCTTTGTTTGTTTAAAAGAATATGAGATTTTTTTTATGATTTCTTGTTATGTTTTTATAGTGTAATAGTGATTATGAAAAATAGGAAAGCAATCATCATGGTTTAGATATCTTAACATTTTTATAAAAGTTAATTGTGATATGGTTTTATAGTTGATTTGTACTATGAATTCCCAAAAGAGAAAGACAATTTTTTTTTTTCACATAAGAGAAAGACAATTAATCTCCAGTATTTAGTTATATAAAATTTTGACAAGTTTTAAGTAGCTGATAATTATAGCATCTGGATTGGTGAGATATCCAGATATATTGAAATTTAATTTTGCAATATAATAATTATATATCTATATATATTAATTCTTAATAATATTAAAGAGCTTTATTCATTTTTTTTGGTAAGATAAAGAGCTTTATTCATATGTATAACTAAATATTATTTTTAGTTATAAAAGAGAAAGACAATATTAAGATTTCCTAATATTGTATCATTGACAATGATTCATTGTGTTAGATGGATAAAAATATGATATAACATGTATCCTCCAGATAACACGAAGATGAATCACAAAAATTACGCAGAGGGTCAGAGTTCACTTAAGAGCCGTTAATCATGTGTTTGCAAGATTAACATAGAAACATTGAGAGGAAATAACGTAGGAGGGTCTCACTTAGGTATCAATTGATTTCGTTGCAATCATGAATAGTTCAAATATATGTGATTACAAGACATTATTTGTGGACACCTTATCTGTATTAAGCTATATACAAAGTCCAGTAGTATGATCCATACTAGTCTATCAGATTGAAATGAATCTTTTTTTCTTATCAAAGTCCATTAAATCCATAACTCCAAATAGCTCCGTTAGATATGATTATTTTTTGTAGAAGATTTCGTAAGGCTTTTGATGAACATAGGGAAACATTTGAATGTTTTGGACGACTTTAAGAAGTTCTCTATGCAGGCCTCTTCTCCGTTCCTCATATTCTCCAATATAAAAAGAAGTAATAAAAACGATATAGAGCAATGGACATACAACCATTTTTATTGGATTTACATTTACACGACCAATAATCGAAGCCTGTCTAAAAGATATATATATTTCCCTTGTAAATTGTTTCTTACATTTTGACGCAGTTAGACACAATGATGAAGGGGGGATCGATGACTACGGTAGAAGAAATTCTTGAAAAGGAGCATTTGTGTAGGAATTTGGTTGGAGTAGGGTCGTTTCGAGTTGGACGTGATCATGGGACCTATATGATCAGATGTGTAAGCAGTTAGGTTGTGCCAAAAGTGAACCCCTCACTGATTGACCTATGATCTTTATTAGTAGAGATGGTGGCATAATGTGAAAGACAAACTTAGTAATCACAAATTGATGGACGTCTACTTTGGTACATTTTCAAACCAGCTCACGAACAACATGATTGGAATCGTATCGGATGATACTTGCACACTTACCAAATCCGTATGACCTTATTCTTTGAACTTGAATTCAATTTTCTCTAGATGTGGTTGTCATCTTTATATATTTTTTTAGTCTATAGGATTTTATTAGACATAGAGTTGATATTTGTGGGTTTTATTTTAGTGTACGAGTAAAATATCTATGTTAGGCTAAAAATAACCTTATTATTTGGAATCTTGGATAGAGTTTGGTGGCCCAGTGATAATGTTGGTGCAGATTCCATCCATTTCAAGCTTGGTTTACATTCTATGCATTCAATAATGCATGATGATTCATAGGACCTACACACCATTATCTTCCCCTTTTGTTTTTATCTTAAACTTTTATATCTTTTGAGTCATATATACTTTAATGGTATGAAGATTAGATTGTGATTACTTGTAAATTTTATCATTTGCAAGTAACCAAGAGTTCTAATAGTTATGCAAGTTAGAATAGACAAATCCGTCAACTATTTAATCCATTTAACAAACCGTCGCAAACAAATCATATAATTAGTTAACGATAATTATCTTTTACTTTTTTTATCCGTACGTACTAGTATAAATATAATTTGTGAATGGTAAATAAAAACGACTTTAAGCGATGTTTCACAATGAATCTATCTTCCTGTGGTTAAACTAATTATCTTTCATTGTCGTGTTTTAGTCCTCGGTAATTACAATTTAATTGTTTTGACTTTAGGAAACGAGAGAAGGTGGGTCGTTTCGGACACTCTACGACACAAACACGTGCCCTGTGCTTTGTCAAACACTGTCCTGTCCAATTATATGTTACGAGTTTTGTCCGTTACTTTTTCTCTCTATCACGCAAGTAACGTTACCTTGCCCACTTGTCATTCAGGTATATGTCACTAATCTCTGTATCTAAACTCACAAATGTTTATCTTCTAATCAAAGTTATTAGTATAATTTACTTTCTAACGTTGCCATATAATAGTTTATCATACTGTAAAAAATGTTTTTAAGTAGTTCTTGTTATTAAACCTCAACTTCTATATATATACAAGATTTTACAAAAACTTCCCTTGAATGTTAACAAACTGATTAACAAAAAAAGTAAAACAGTTTTACATTTACTAAACATTACATTCGCTTAACTAGAATTATCATCACTAACATAATTAACATTACTACCATTCTTATTAATAACACTATTATTATGATTATCACCGTGCCACGACCACACAATCTCCTCCAACGCCGGCCTTACTTGTTCTTCATACAACCTATTATACTCCAAAGTATCTCCCGCCGATTTGCATAGCTCGACGACGGCTACCTCCGGCGCAACCTCGAAAACCTCGGCCGTCACCGCGATCTGTCCTTTCCTCCCTTCAGTTTTCCCCAACATATTCACTTTAAAATCCTTAGTCCTCTTCACCTTCATGTTCATATCTTTACCTATCCCTTCAAGCTTCGTTATTATCTCCGACGCTGACCAACGTGACGTAAACATAGAACTCAGCTTCCTCTTACTCTCGAACAAACTCGACAGATCAAACCCTGATGACATCGATGAGATGAACTCAAACGCGTTAAAGAACTTTGGCGATGTTGTTGTTAAAGTTGTTGTGTCTTCTTCTATGTTTTGGTTCTCGACCTCGTCGATCTTGAAAGCTACCGGAGAGTTGAAGTTTTTACGAAACCACGGCGTACGCATAATCGCCGGGATCGAGATCCGTTTATTAGGGTCAACGACTAAAAGCTTAGAGACCAACCTCCTAGCTTCCGGCGGAAACCACGGCGGAAACTCAAACTCCGACTTGAATATTTTCCGGTACATGTTCATAAGATTCTCATCTTGAAACGGCAAGAACCCGGCGAGAAGAACATACAAGATAACGCCGCAGGACCATATATCAGCTTTAGCTCCGTCGTAACCTTTCTTCCTCAAAACCTCCGGTGCAACATACGCCGGAGTACCACACTGAGTATGAAGCAACCCATCTTGCAAACTCTGTTCCGGCAAAGCAGAGAGACCGAAGTCAGAAACCTTAAGATCACCGTTCTCGTCGACCAAGAGGTTCTCAGGTTTCAGATCTCGGTGAGACACGCCTCTACTATGACAAAAATCAACGGCTGAGATTAACTGTTGGAAGTACTTACGAGCTGAGTCTTCTTTAAGCTTCCCTTTAACGACTTTGGAGAAAAGCTCACCGCCTCTAACGAACTCCATGATGAAGAAGATCTTTGTCTTCGTAGCCATCACTTCTTTTAACTCGACTATGTTAGGATGACGAACTAGTTTCATAATTGAGATCTCTCTTTTGATTTGTTCCATCATACCTTGACGTTTAAGCACTTGGTCTTTGTTGATGATTTTGATTGCAACGCTTTCTCCTGTGACTATCTCTTTCCCGTAGTAGACTTTTGCGAATGTTCCTTTGCCTAGTAACCTTCCCATCTCGTATTTCGCGAACAGAACACGACGTTGTTCTTGTTCTTCCTCCATTTTAGGGGTCTGATTGGTAACGACTGTATAAGAGAGAAGTGGTTTTTCAGGAGAGGGTAGAGTTGTTGTTGGTACATGAGTTTAAGTTTGGGTTCCATGAACATATACAGAAGTAGAAAGATTCCATTTTTGGCATACTACTCTCCCACAAGTAGGAGTATGGAGAGAAATGAGAGAGAGAGGGTTTGTGGTGGTGAATGATGAAAGCTTGAAGGTGATCTTTGTTTGTTATTATAAGAAATGAAGCATAGGGACTTGAGGCGGTTTGAGAAGAAAGGTCCCCTTGTAAAATTATTCTGTGGGGTAAATTGAGAGATGCTTACACGAAAGATCCTTTCTTAATCAATCTGCTGCGGTTTTGAGAAGCAAGTTTCTTTTTTTTCTTTTTTTCTTTTTATGGGTGTGAATGTGATATTTCATTTCTCTCTATTTATAAATGTATTAAAAAAATTAAAAATAAGAATATGTTATTATGAATTAATGTTACTATTTACGTTACACTTTTAAGGTTTAAGTTCAATCTTGCGCTGATTTGTGAATCACTTTTTGGTTAGATCAGCAAAAGTTTAGTTTTTGCAGTTTAGTTAAAAAAAGTTTGTCTTTCTTCATTGGACAATCCAAAGCTTGTAACACTGTAGTAGCAACTCAAGTCATGTCCGTGGATGTATCCACTGTTGTATCTTAATGTACTGATGTTGTGATATATTAATAAATAAGACTTTGAGAAAAAAAAAAAGTTACACTTGAAAGGCTGATAGGCTGAAATGCAGTTTAATTATATATTAAATTAATGAGTATTATATATATATATATATATATATATATATATAAATACAAAAGTTTATTAATGTGAGTTTTGTCTTTTTGTCAACCACACAAAGGATTTTGTTTTGTAGTTTTGAATTGTTTTATGAGAATGTAAATGATAATTGTAACGTCTCCTTTAGGAGTTGTCATCTTTTGATTTCACCCTATCATGAAGGCAAGGTTACATGGTTGGGCAAATGATGCAATCCTCTAGAGCCTACTTTAGTTTTGGATTGATGATTAATTAAAAAAGCTAAAATATCATAATCAGAAACAGTTGTACAAGTATATGATAAGATAAAAATAAAATAAAAATACGAAAAGTTGGGTCGTCCAAAGTTTTCTTTTAAATACATATTATTTTTGCTATCTCTTGTCCCAATATGGTAGAGATGATTATCATGAATTTTACCACACGATGCATATATGCATTATGATTTGCTTATTTGTTTCGATATCTATCGATAAATGTGTTGGAAAATCAGATTTTTTAGAGTTCTCTGGATGATTAGTTTTGTTAATATGGATGAACGATTTTTCCAATAAAGTATATGAATTTGTTTAATTGTTACAAACCTAACAATAATAAGTCCAAAAGTTTTGGTGGAAGAGATTAGTATTATTGACTGAAAAAAAAAATCGAATATATAAAACACAATGATGATGACGCATTGGTAGCATTTTGTTTTGTATCCATTAGTTGGAGAAGATATTTTTCAGGCGAATGACTAAAATATTTCATTGGCTCCAACCTTTTATTATAAAAAAATATCTATTATAAACAATTGATGATTATAGTACATGCATCTATATAATAAAAGGGTCACCACCTAAAATTATTTTTGTTATACTTCCTTTGTATATACAACAAATGTTATTTTGGTACTTTCATATAAGTTAAAATTTATATATATATATATTTATATTTATAATTGAATTTTAATATTCATATATGATTGAGATTAAGTTATATATTTTATAGTACAAAATTTTATATTAAATCTTTAAAATAATATTTACTATAAAATAAAATAAATAAAATGATACTTATTTTAAAATATAGAGAATATGTGCTTTAAGTAAACGACAAGATATATAACAGGTTAATTCAATTTTATCGGGTTGATTTACAGTGTTTACAAATTATTGGTAAATCTGTAAACAAATAAAAATTTAGCAGTTAATAATTTCAGTATTAATAAAAAAATTTAAGATGATATATATATATATATATATATATATGAGAGCAATATACAAATTCTAAAGCCTGTATGTTTTACAATATTCTTAAGTTCATATACTTTTTGATTCCACATAAAAATAATTATATACTTAATTATTCGTTCGTATCTCTATCGGATTTCATGACATAATCTATAAATTTATTTGTAACAATAAATCCAAAAAAATTTTGGTGAAAGAGATTAGTATTGTTGACTGAAAAGTTTGGAGTAAAACAAATGATGATGAGTACGCAATGGTAACATTCGTTTGTTGTACGTAGCTTTAGTTTGAGAAGATATTTTTAATTAAAATTTGTATTTGGCTCCAGCAATTTTTTTAAACAAATCTTGTTACATTATTAATGACTTATATGCATTAATAATATTTTTTTCTTTTATGTCGACTGCAAAGGACACGATGCCCAAGTCAATTTTGGTTATGTTGTTTTGGATTTTTTGAGGCTCAAGAGTTTATCTGCAAATGATGTTGATTGCATTGGTTTATTAACATTTATTAGCACTTATTGACAACAAAATTGCATTGTTTATTAAAGTTTACTTGCAAGTAGTGACAAAATATTTGGAAAAAATTGAGAAAACAATAACATATAAAAGGTTTAATAAAATAAATTCAAAAAAGAAAAGAAAAAAACCATAACATGTTATTCATATAAAAAAATTTATAATTTTTGGTTTTAGAGATTAGCTATTTTTGTTTTTGTAGCTTTTCATTAAGGTATCATATGATAAATCTGATGTCTACATCTCTAAAAACAATGATAAAAAGGCTGTAGATTTGGTGGGCTTTTAATAAATTTCAAAGATAACTTTTATGATTTAGATTTGGTGGGCTTTTAATGATGATTATAAAAGGCTGTTAAGGAGATAGATTGTACCAAAATTAAATTACATACATCTTCCCTTAGTGATGGAGAAGACAACACTAACCAAGAAACCTCAAGAATCTTTTCATCACCAAAACTGTCCCATAACTATAACTACAAGTCTTATAGTAAAAGACTAACTTCTGTGTTAGTAAGAAGAGATCCAACTTCTTTTTTTCTCAATACTAAATGCAGTAAGAATAATAGAAAGATTAAAACTCCTAAATGTAGTAATGATATACCAAATATATAAAAATTATGAAAATGATAAATCTTTGTGTTTTTTTTTTTTTTACTTTTACTCTTCAAGCATATCAAAAACCTTTTCAATGTTAGACTTGTTTTGTATAAGCTCATCATAATATGGTTTTATAGTTTCTTAATTTACTATGTAAAGATTTTTTTTAATTCTACTTCAAAGGGAAAAAAGCCGAAAAATACGCCATCTATTTTTTATTTGGACGTTTAATATCCCGTCTTTTTTTGGTTGGAATAAAAATATCTCGTTTATTTAACTTTGTCTTAACAAATATTCGTTTACATACTGTTAATTAAGGATCTTTGACCATGATCAATCTTCTCTACCGATTTGATTGGAAGCTTCCCAAAGAAACAGAGGTACAAGATGTTGATCTTGAAGAATCTTATGGACTTGTCTGTCCTAAGAAGGTTCCTCTTGAGGTTGTCCCCGTTCTTACCCAATGGACTTAGTTCTATATTTTCATAGTCAAAATGTAATGCTTTGGAAGATCTTCATATATGAAAAAATAGAGATTGAATGCATATAGTCATATATATATATATGACTATAAATGTATCTGTTAATCGAAAATTTAAAGCAATCACATTTTATTTCAGAAACCTAGTAAACATGACCTTATATCTTGAAAATTTTGGCATTATTCGTTTGTGTGGACACAAATATTACTCTTGAATCTTGATCAAATAAACTTATCTTGAAAGACATCCATGCCACCACCACATCCTTGTGATTGATTTTTGTTCAAAAAGACTCCGAAAATAAATCTGTCTTTGGTGAGTTCACGTACAAACTATTTTATTTATAGAAGAGACAATTATAAATACAAGTTTTTAACATTATATAAGTAAAAATCACTATCCGAGAACAGATTCGTTTGCACCTTTGGATGCGAATAAAACTATCATTGTAATATTTTCCCTCTATCCATCTCTTTGGCACGAGGCTTAAGAGTACGTGAAGGTAATATCGATCTCCGCCTCTCTATCTATGATGTTTCAATATTGTAAAAGAAACTCTTAAAATTTTCCAATACTTATAACTACATATATGTTTTCTTAACTTGTTCGAATTAATGTTGCATATACCTAGTTACGATAGAGTGATGATGCTTAGGTAGTTTAAGTTTATGGGGTTGTATATTTTTCATCTATTGGGGTGATTGATTAGGATTTAGGAAACTTTAAGACAAGAGTTTTTTTTTTTTTTTTGGTCCTCGTTGTTAATTGTCTTTAAACCCAAGAGTTTTCTACAGAACATTCTCAACGCTGGTATAGACTCTTCAGCACAAACTACAACATGGGTAATGACACATTTGACTGCAAACCCAAGAGTTTTAAAGAAAGCACAAGCCGAGGTGAGAGAAGTGATTAAAAACAAAGACGATATCGTAGAAGAAGATATAGAAAGACTCGAGTATCTAAAAATGGTGATTAAAGAAACGTTTAGGCTAACGCCACTTCTAATACCAAGAGAGGCTTCAAAAGATTTAAAGATTGGAGGCTATGACATTCCAAAGAAAACATGGATCCATGTCAACATATGGGCTATTCATAGGAATCCAAACGTTTGGAAAGATCCAGAAGCTTTCATCCCGGAGAGGTTTATGGATTGCCAAGTTGACTATAAAGGTTTAAACTTTGAGTTGTTGCCGTTTGGTAGCGGTAGGAGAATGTGTCCTGGTATAGGAATGGGTATGGCTTTGGTACATTTGACTCTTATCAATCTTCTTTACCGATTTGATTGGAAGCTTCCTGATGGAATGGAAGCAAAAGAGGTTGATCTTGAAGAATCATATGGACTTGTTTGTCCTAAGAAAGTTCCACTTGAGCTTATCCCTGTCCTTACTCAATGGACTTAACTTTATATTACATAGTCAAAATGTAAATCTTTGGAGAGTATCTTATTGTACACAATATATCATTATAATGTTGATCTTATAAGGTTTGAACTATATATGGGCCAAAATTAGGCCCAGATTTGGAAAAGGCCCAAAATAAACTTAAAACGCTTCGCCGTATATATCAGACCACGTGAGAGAGAGTGAAAGAGAGAGAGAGAGACAAAGAGCAAGTTGAATCGAGCGAGAGAGAGAGGGAGAAGAATGGATCCAGAGCAAATCAACGAGTTCGTCGTGGGTTACTTGAAGAAGAAAGGCTTCAGTGGTGCTGCTAAAGACCTTGAAGACTATCATCACCAGAACAATGGTAGCAGTTTGAGTTCTATCGATTATCATAACGATCCTGAGCTCACCAAGCTTATTCGCTCCTTTTCCCAGTAATCTCTCTCTCTCTCTCTCTCTCTCTCTCTCTCTCTCTCTATCACACTCTCTACTTCGCCAAGCTCATTCGTTAATGTTTTAGTGAGAATTGCGTTTTGAATTTGGTTTTTGTGAATTTTGAGCAAAATTATGTCAGCCGAAACTTTTCTGAGCATTGAGCTATAGATATAATAATTTTTCTGGGTGAGGATGTTTTGAATCTTTGTATCAATTCGTTTGTCAAATTTAAGATTTTGAATACATCTCAGGGAGCTTTCTGATTCTATTTGGGAATAAATTAGGGTTTTTGTAGTGTTGTGTTTATGCATTTGTTTCTTTATGCTGTATATATGGATGTTAAGGGTTATGGAATTGGTTCTGTAGAGGAAAGGGTTATTGAAATGTGGTTTTTTGGTTTTCTAGACAAGAGGATGATCCAACTCGGTACCGTGAGTCTTACAGCAAACTAAGGTCATGGGCATATAACTCACTGGATCTATATAAGGTGTGATTTTTTTCTTTCTCCCTTAGCCGTTTTGCGTAGACACATTTTGTGTGGAGCTTAATCGAACTGACAAGCTGCTTCGATTTTGAATTTTTGTAGCATGAATTGCTCCGAGTTATGTATCCTGTGTTTATTCATTGTTACATGGATCTGGTGGGGAAAGGGCACACTCAAGAGGGTACTTTTCGAAATAGCAATTACATATTCTGAGTATTTTTTTTAGCTTAGGTATAAGATTTCTGTAACCAGTGGACTTATGCCATTATGGGCAATAATTTTCTTGTATCCAGCTAGAGCCTTCTTTAACAGCTTTCGGAAAGATCATGAAATGGTTCACTTACGGGATCTTCAGAAGCTGGAAGGCGTTCTTTCTCCATCTCATCTAGAGGTTTAAGCTCGTATTATGTAGAGAATGAATTAGATTTTTTTTTTGGTTTATCAACTTTCTTTATGGCCTCTGTTATTATCAGGAGATGGAGTTTGCTCGTTCTCTTAGAAAAAGCAAGGTCAACATCAAAATTTGTCAGGTAGACTTAGTGAAAAATGCTAGTAGCTGTAACAGGCATATACTTCGATGTTTTTGGTCTGATGAACTGAATTCCGTGACCTGCAGACGTCTAATATGCTTCCTGAATGTTGCAGTATTCATATGATCTGTTACTTCAGTATCTACATAGGACAGAATCAACTTTAATGCTGGGTATTATTAATGAGCACATCAATTTCCAAGGTAAATGTGTTTCTTTCTCATATATATGCAATAGCATATAGCATATATTTGAGTAGAAGATTGAAACTACTGGTTGGTCATGGGTAATTTGCTGCAGTCTACTCGGGACAGCCTACTTCCTCATCCGATGACATAGAGGCTGTCACCATTGTCGGGAGTTTTCAGGACACAGCTAATCACATCAATCAGAAAGAAATACAGTGGGGAGTACGTATTTTGCCTAAAGCTTCTTCTCTCCTTTTTCCTGGAGTTGAAACATGTTGATGCGTCATTCCTGGGAAGATGACATATTTGTATATTCTAGCTAAATAGGCTTCTTTTTAATAGTTGCTTGAAGACTCGCTAGAAGACCGCCTTGAGAAGACTGGGGGTCTACTGTCTGATTCTGAGAAGGGACAGGGAGAAAGTAAAGACGGGGATGCGGATGATAGTAAGGTGATACACAACTTTAAATTAGATCAGTAATTTTTGAACTGGATAGCCCATATTTACTCGTCCATTGATACTATGTTCAGAAAAGACCCACTGAAATTGGAAAGCAAGGCTCTTCCACAAAAAAGTTAAAGAAAGACAAAGCGGGAAATGCAACAGCAAAAGTTGCACGTCTGGAGACCAGCACGGTGCCACCAGCGCCACGTGTAAAGCCAGAACTTGCCTTGCCAGTAATGTACTTTCGAATCCCTTACCCATTTTTTGTGTTAGGATGTGATGAAAAAGGAACTAACATGTGATAAATGTTGGTGATGCATGATTGATTAGGAGAAATGAATATAGTAGCTCTCAAAGACGCAACCAACTTTAACATAAGTTAATTTCGTTCCATCTCCTTTTATTTCTCTGTCAGGTCTACAGATGTAGAGCAATCCATCCTTGAAGACCTAAGAAACCGTGTGCAGTTGAGTAGTGTCGCAATGCCATCTGTCAGCTTTTATACATTTATTAATACTCATAATGGGTAATGTCCACTTCTCCTCCTAATTTGTGCTATTTATTTGCAACTTGTTACTCACTCTTTTGTTGTCCCTCAGGTTAAATTGTGCATCTATATCTCATGATGGATCTCTGGTGGCTGGTGGATTCTCAGATTCATCAATAAAGGTGTGTAATTCTTGGATGGTTGGGATATGTTTCCATTTCTTGTTTTCTTCCTCTCTTATTGATGCCTAACTGAAAATTATGGTCTTCAGGTCTGGGACATGGCTAAGATAGGACAATCTGGCAGTGGTATGCTTTTACTTTGAAGCAATAATTTTTATAGTAGCATTCATTGTGGGAAACATATTATTGACATCTACAGTTAAGAATGATATTAAGTTGGTTTTGCATGATTGTCGTTTGTGTTTCCACCAGAAGTAGTAGACACTAAGTTGCCTGGTTCCAGGTGCTTTGCAGGGTGAAAATGATACAAATGACCCAATCGTAGGGCCAACTGGCAGACGAAATTATACATTATTACTGGGTCACTCAGGGCCTGTTTACTCGGCCACTTTCAGCCCTCCAGGAGATTTTGTTTTATCTTCTTCAGCAGATACGACAAGTATGTATATGTCCATCATTCTACGTAACGATATACTCTCTTTAGTTTGGTGTTTTCATAGTTACCAATCACGTTTTCATATGTGCAGTACGACTCTGGAGCACAAAATTAAATGCCAATCTTGTGTGCTACAAGGGTCATAATTACCCTGTATGGGATGTACAGGTATAACTGTTAATTTTTAACACTTTTTTCTTACATAAAGTGCAATGTATGGTGGACGGATTTGTATATATACTTGTTTTATCGTGCAGTTTAGTCCTTTCGGGCATTACTTTGCAAGCTGTTCTCATGATCGTACTGCACGGATTTGGTCAATGGACCAAATACAACCTCTCCGGATAATGGCAGGGCATCTATCTGATGTCGATGTGAGTGTCTCCCTCATCTTATTTTTTGGTTTTAATTGGCAAAGGTGAAATCAAAGGGACCACTTGAGTTGTTAGTTCATGCATGGAGAAAATTAGAAATGTTTTGGTATGCAATTGAAGTCACTAATTTACCGTTTCACAATTTAAAATGCTTTAGCTAACACATTGCATTCTTTATTGACTTAGAATAATATACACTTTGATTTTTTATTGTGACATTAGCAGTCATAATTTACAATTCGTCCAGTTTATATTTGATCCAAAGACTGGTAGCCAATCCACCTGAAGTCATAAGCTTATGATAAATTACTTAACTATAAGGATTGACATTAATACAGATGAGTGACTTCAGTTTCTCTTTGGATATCTATTGACATGACTTTCGTTGTACTTATCATATAAATTTGGTTTCAGTGTGTACAGTGGCATCCCAATTGTAACTACATTGCAACCGGCTCTAGTGATAAGATGGTTAGACTTTGGGACGTGCAAACAGGGGAATGTGTCCGGATATTCATTGGGCACAGGAGTATGGTGTTATCATTGGCAATGTCTCCAGATGGGAGATATATGGCTTCCGGTGACGAAGATGGCACCATTATGATGTGGGACCTCTCAACAGCTCGCTGCATCACACCTCTCATGGGACATAATTCATGTGTCTGGAGTCTCTGTTACAGGTGAGAGATTGAGACAATAAGCAAGTAGTATTCTTTGATTGTTCAATTTTTGTTGAGCATGTGAAAAACAAAGAAAACGTAATATGATCAAAACGTATTTGTTTTTGTTGGTGGCTTATAATCACTGGGTTTGTTCAGGGTTATGAATAAGAGTGGTCTGTGTGACTTTTCTATTTCAATTGGTTCAACTTACTACTGGAATGGTAGATTTTTCCATCTCCACACACTCTTATGTTAACTTTTATTGAGGAGTTCTTTTCATGGGTTGGGGAAAGTTGTAGACGCCTAACATCTGTTGGGTCGTTACTAGAATGGCTGGCTTTGGTTAGTTAAGTCTGCTTGCTTGGAATAGTGAAACCGCAAACTCCACTTCTGATAACCCAAGAACTACTAGAATTTATGACTAACCTGTTTTTCTGTTTCAGCGGTGAGGGCTCTCTTCTGGCCTCTGGATCCGCAGACTGCACAGTGAAACTATGGGACGTCACCTCAAGTACCAAATCAACAAAGGCCGAGGAAAAGTGAGTTTGCTCGTTCCAAAGTTGTATTATTGCTCTCTTTGATTAGTAGATTGTTTTGTTAAAATTGATTTATCATTTGTCGCTGCTCAGGAATGGGAACTCGAACAGATTGCGTTCACTCCGGACTTTCCCCACCAAGTCCACACCAGTTCACGCTCTCCGAGTAAGTTATGCTTTCCTTACTAGAATTAGTTCCACCATTCTCGAAATACCATGATCCTATTCTCATTGCTGGATTCTCTGCCTATCACGATGTGCTTGTTATATCACATCCGGATAATTAGTGACAAAATATTGATTAGAACCAAAATTTCAGGGTGTATGCAAAAAAAAAAAAAGTTGATCCATGATAGAGAACCTTACAGCTAACCCCTAGGATTGCAAAGCTCGTTGATCAAGCCTACACTATATAACTCGGGTTTTACATTGGTGCAGTTTTCTCGGAGAAATTTGTTGTTTGCTGCAGGAGCGCTCTCTAAACCCGCAAGCTGATCAAAACAATGGTACCAGATATTGCTGCTTTAACATTCTTTACAAGCTGTTGTAGATCAGAAGAAATCAGGTGTAGAATAGTTATTTCCAAAGATTACTTGTTTGTGGCTTCCGTTTCTCATTTCTAAATCCCAAATATGTTGAGATTTCTTCAAGTGAACTACTCCTCCTGCTTATGTATGCCTTATGTGTCCAATCCAAGAATCACTTATCTTCCACTTGGAGAGCTTACTGCTATGTAGGATTAGCCCACAATGTCCCTTTTTTACTGCCATCACATTGTTCTTCTCTCTGTCAATTGCACTACCATTTAAACATCAATCTTTCTATCTTTTAAAGCAATCAAACATAGCAAAATGTGTATTTCGATTCATGATTTTGCTAGTCATTTGGAAATGTAAGTTGATGGGCTTGTTTGCTTTGCCACAACCTCATTTGAGATGCCTACGCATGCCGTCATGCTATAGCAGTCATTACTGTTGGGAGTGCACCGTCAGAATATACTTAACTCGTTTTCATGCAAAGACGTTTACATTTGATATTTTTACCATATTCATATAAGCATCCATAGATGTTTTCTTCTTTTCTTTTAATCTTAGCATGCAACATAAGTTATGAAAGTTATTTTTATTAATTTATTACACACTAATATAGTAACATAAGTTAGTACATGAATAATAAGATATGAAATGAAAATGTATGGTTTTGAATGACATTTGCTTCAAAAAATCGGATGAGACATGAAATCTAACAAAAGTAGATTTGGTTGTTTTCGTGATTAGACAATTGTCTACATTTGGAATTATATGTGTGAGTGTGTTTCTTGTTATCTTATATCATTACGTTACTTTTTCAAAAACAAATTTTTTTTCTTAACATGATGCATATTTAACCCATTTTGATTACCATATATATATATATATATATTTATATTAGTGTGCATAAAGAGTCAAATACTCTTTTTTTGGGTCTTGCAACTCATTACAAAGTACATATTTTATTTTTGAAAAAAATACAATAACAATTTTGGACCCAATGTGTTAAAAAAAACACAAGAATTAGTTGAGATAAAATAAAAATTAAAAAAATTCAGACTCAAAACTACATTATTATGTTGTTATTCACAAGTTCACAACCTTCATATGTAGAAAACCAACAAAAAAATAAAACTATATATCAATGAAGATGACACACTCATTATCACGCTACATCACATCAAAATCAATTCATAATCTCTCATTCAGAAAAATCGATTCGTCATAAGCAAATTCCAAAGATTTTTATATTTTGGTGATAAAAGTCCAAAGAGGTTACTAGTTTTACTACTATATCTACTACATACAAGAGATAATTATGAATAGCTACAAGTCACTATCTGTTTAAAGTAAGATACAATGTTCTGTATCTTTTGACCATGATTGATGTAAACTATATCATATATATAATATTACGTGGAAAATTAGTATACTCATAAAGCTTACCATAATCCATGATAATTAGTAAACTTTGACAATTCACAGTTTCACATTGTTCATTGATTTAACATTTTATGATTATGTATTTTATATATATAAAAATTCATGCATACCTTATACCTTTTTGTATTTACCGTATTTAAAAAAAAAATTCCATGAATGAAATTGTAAAAGATATCCATGTTCGAATCACTCAATATTAAAATAAAACTACGGAATTATTGATATTTTCACAAAATATTTTGAATAGAATTTAAAGGCCATCATACAATAACAATTAATGGAATTGCTAAGAATTTAAGAATCCATAAAATAATAATAATTGAATCCTAAATTTTTAAAATTTTTTTTTTACTAATTTCCCCATTTCGGTGTCGGCCATATGTAACGTTATTGGACCTACCAACTTGGTCGCAAATCCCATACGGCAAATATACAAAAGATTAAAAACCATTTAGATCTTTCTGTTTCAATTACATGCTAAAGTAAAATTAAACTTAGCTAGATAAAGTTGGAAATGTTAAAGTGGTTTAGATTGTTAGGAATTTTTATATGTTGAAGATGTTGAGAAAGAAACAACACCTTTAAACTCGACGTGGCTTCCCAAAAGAAAAGTTTCAATTGGTTGAAGAAAGCGACTATTTTTTCATGCAACCTAGTTGTATATGTTATGATGAAATTGAAGTGGGGAACCAAAATTTATATTGTCAAATCCACAAAAACTCTTTAGATGATAAAGAAGATGAGCGTGTAACTTTCAAAATTCTCTTTTCCTTTAAGATCAACACAAAATTAAGATGGTTTAATCTCTCATAAAGATTAAACTATTTTTTAAATAAGTCATAAACATGTTCAACTATTTCTCATTAAGATACAAAATAAATTTTGATAAAGTATAACGAAGGGTTTATTTGCACAAAACCCTTTTCCAAACTGTTATCTCCAAAATCGTGAGGGCATGCGCATGCAAATAAGTATTTTAAGGTTGAACTCTTTTCAGAAATTAACGGTTTGGATTCTAAACATAAGCAATTAGGGCTAGGCACAAAGAATGTATTCTATAATTTGTGATTATAATTGTCAAGTAACTCATTATTCGATCGGTTTCATCTCCTTCGGATGTTCGAATATTTTGTAAACTATAATATGTAAGACTACCAAAGTAATTTTCATCAAAAATTATAGATGCTTGACCTAAAACTCTAATATTAATATACTTTAATTTTCATTATGTATTTGAACAGAAATAAAAGTACCTTTTTATCATGTATTTGATTGCTTTTTATAACTCTCATCCTCCTATCATTGCATATGTAAGTGTGTTAAGAGAGTAGTTAATTTAAGTGGTTTACAAATTACAACTTGTTAAATGATTGTAGATATTTTCCTAGATGATTTTTTTTATAAGACCCACTAATTAATTATTAGATCCACTAATTGTTTTTCTTGGTCAAAGAAGGAAAACAATATACTGTAATTGTATATATGAGGCAAAATCAACAAGTAAAAATTAGCGACAATAAAGCTATGGGAAAGTTATTAAGATCATTGTTCTAAGTAATTCGAACCAAGTAGTTTGGTTTGTAGTACTCATAGATCATCGATCTAATTGAATTACAAAAATTCTAATAACCGGTTATATAAACTATGTAATTAGTCTTAGCTTTGCTCTAGTCTCAATAGAGGACAAAAGAAGAAACAGATGAAGGAGAGACCCACACGAGAAGCCAAAGGAGACAGAAATGGTCACTTACCTCGTGGGAGTTACAAAAAGTTGACATAATAAACTGACCTGAAATTTTTTTTTGGATGCATGGTCCATTAAAAACAGTACTCTTCCTTTTCAATTTATTGTCATCTTTCTCTCATGTCATCTCATCAGATGTACTAGCTAGCTCTCTAACTATTTTGAGAAACTGCTTCGTTTTCAATTGTCGTTTGTATCCTTCTTAACTCATAGCTTTATTTCTCTTCATAAATGAAATGGGTTCTACTATATAAATAGAGTGGAAACTGTACAAAACTCAATTATTAAGATTAGCTATAGGTGTTACCAATTCAATATATATGTTCAACAACAACAACAAAAAGCATTCATCAATCACATGAATACATCCATGATATGATCATCTTATATAATTTTGTTATAGTAATTAATTATAAGGTAAAAAGTAACCGATCTTGATTAAATACCCTATAAATGTATGGAATGGGTTATTGAAGGAAGAAGCAGCCTAACTGGGAAAGGATTCTATATACATATATTGAGATAGAGAGGTATATAAATTTAGATGCATGGTAGAGTTCCAATCAACAAGCTTTAAAGTGTTTTGTGAGAAGGGTGTGACAGCAAATTAAACCTACCTATCGCTCTCATCATAGTACTTTTGGTCCACTTATTACAAAAACCTAAGGAAATGTTCTAAAGTGTAGGGTCTTTGTTTTCTTTGTCTATTCCTTTCTAATACCATCTACTTCTGCTCCCATTCACTGATATAAGACCTCTTCCATAGCCTATATTAATAATAGAAAGAGATTGAGAGAAACCAATATATCATCATCATCACCTGAAAATATAATCTGTTCCCTTTTTGGCTCTCATGGACGCGTCGGTAGTTTCCTCATCCACACCTTTCCCATATCAAGATTCTCTAAAGCAGAGCCTAGAACAGAGCAACAAAGAAGAAGAAAGAGACGTTCTTGATGATTCTTGCCAAGAACAGCTCAATTATAATCAAGAACTCAATCTCATCGACTGCATAGACGACACGACGAGTATTATTAAGGGATCATCTACTACATCAACAGAACAAAAGCTTTTCTCATGCAACTACTGTCAAAGAACTTTCTATAGCTCACAAGCACTTGGTGGTCACCAAAACGCACACAAGAGAGAGAGGACGTTGGCGAAGAGAGGACAACGTCTAGCAGCATCAGCTTCAGCTTTTGGACATCCTTATGGTTTCTCTCCACTTCCTTTCCATGGACAATACAACAACAGGTCATTAGGGATCCAAGCTCATTCTATGAGCCATAAGCTAAGTTCATATAACGGGTTTGGTGGTCACTATGGTCAGGTCAACTGGTCAAGACTTCCATTTGATCAACAACCAGCCATAGGTAAATTGCCTTCAATGGAGACTTTTCACCATCATCATCACCATCATCAAATGATGATGATGGCTCCTTCAGTAATTTCAATGTCCAATAACATCGGTAGATCATCAAGCAACATAGGAGAGATTCTTGAAGGGTCACCGGCTCTTGAACAATGGCGCGGAGAAGGAGGACTCTTAAGCACTAATCATGAAGATCAGCAACATAAGCTTGACTTGTCCCTCAAGCTTTGAGTTACCTTTTCTTGATTCTTGAAATTTTAGTGTCTCCAACTTTTGTTCATGTGTGTCTAGTAAAGGTATCTAATGTACATATTTTTCCACATATTGTATCTACTTTAGTCTGAGATTTGTAGACTTCACATAAATGGATTTCAGGTTAGACACCCAACAACCGTATAAAGTATAGAGTAAATGAAAGAAAAAACAAAGAAGAAGAAAAAGAAGATATTGAGATCTATGGGAAGATTTGGTTTCATGGTCACAAGAAAAAGGAATTAATATTATAATGTCAAAGTTGGGTTACCTAAAAGTTAGAACAATCATTCCATTTATTTTAAAAGTTGCTAACAAGACATTTAAACAGAACAAAACAGATATAAATTGAATAAGAAGACAGTTTGCTGAGTAGGATGATTGTGACACTAAAAGCAAAGAGTACTATAAGAATATTGAAACACTATATATGTATATGATGAATACATCACAATGCATAATGTGACAGTAACAAGATAGCATGTAATGTTAAATAAAGCATCCAATGGTTCTTACTCTTTGTTTAGGCCTCAGATTGGTGGATCACTACTAGACAACGAATGGCATTACTAGAAAGGAGTCACGTTATTCAGCATTTAATAAAACATTAAAAGAAGAAAACAAAACTTGTCACACATGTTGCTTTCATAACCAAAGACTTCACGTGTTTTATCCAAAGACGGTCGAAAATAATTTCTTGTGGTCTTAATGTTCACCAAACAACTGAGAACTCCTTTAGAACTAATCGACAAAACCAATCGAATCAAGAACAGGCTGAGACCTTAAGTTGAAACCGAAGTAAACTATGAGTCTATGAACCTAAATGTTCTATGAGAGTTACAAGAAAGTTGTATACAGAATCATTACCATGCATCGAGCTTAACCTCAGCACTTACCTACAATGAAACATATAAGTTTGTTTTAATAAACTCTATAGCTAACACTTGAGAACAGACACACATGTACATCTCTTAAGGAACATACCACGAAGCTGAGTGTCGTAGAACTAGCATTATATACCTGGACCGGTTTAAGTTTGACCTCAACTCAACTAATTAAGGCTCTGTCGACATATCTCTTTTTTTCTTTGCACCAGTAAACATTAGATGTAAGAAAGTACGCTTATTTGTATCCACACAGATTAAAAAATCGTCAGAGTGAATGAAAAAGTCACACAGTTCCATGAATAAATCCAAGAAGAACAAAGTTAGACAATCACACATGGTCCAACGGTGCCATGCAGAACGAACCTGACGAGCTCGTCGATTCATTTTTATCGTCTTGTATACAAAACTTTGGCTCCAAAACTTTTCCAACATACTCAGTTACACTTTCCAACATAAATAAGTTGTGACACTCATATTTGCCTGATCAATTTCTTTAATATAATATTAACCCTATATTAAAGGAAACAAAACTCTTATTTATTCCGTTATGTTCTTGTATTCGTTGATATATATATATATATATATGTAATCTATCTTAACATTTTTACAGTGTTTTCACGCCCGGACCGGACCCGCCGGTCCGACCGGTTAACCCGCGACCCGGACATTTCTCCGGTTTGGGTTTAGTGCTAAAATCCAGCAATCTCAAAACCGCAAAAACCCAAGAAAACCCGCTATTAACCCGCGACCCGGTTGGTTCAACCAGTTCACCGGGTCTCGGGTCAAAAAATTAAATTATGATTTTGAAATAATAAGTAAAATCTAAGATTTTAATTATTTTAGAACTCCTTTTAACCTTCTCAATCAACACACAACACATCATTTTTTCGTAGTTGATCATAATTTTTCTATACATTTTATTTTTTCTCTTTTATTTTGAAAATTCATGGTTATCTGATGTTAAATATATATTGCTAATTGTTCATGTTTTGATTTGTGATGTCTTATTAGTGTGTTTTTTTTTTAATACTTTTTCTAGATTTGAAATTTTTAGTCAATTTATTATTATTGTTATTAGACATCACCGGGTCTTGGGTCAAAAGATTAAATTATAATTTTGAAAATAATAAGTAAAATCTAAGATTTTAATTATTTTAGAACTTCTTTTAACCTTCTCAATCAACACACAACACATCATTTTTTCGTAGTTGATCATAATTTTTCTATACATTTTTTTTTTATTATTTTGAAAATTCATGGTTATCTGATGTTAAATATATATTGCTAATTGTTCATGTTTTGATTTGTGATGTCTTATTAGTGTGTTTTTTTTAATACTTTTTCTAGATTTGAAATTTTTAGTCAATTTATTATTATTGTTATTAGACTTTATATTTTGTTAAATATGCTATGATCTTTAAATGTTCACAAAAGTCTATAATATATAAATTAATTTTAATTAATTAATCCATGGTCGAACCCGGTCAACCCGGTGACCCAGAAGCTAGTCCGGTTCACCATCCGGGTCGAGTTTAAAAACATTGCATTTTTATAACTGATGGGTTAATTTAGGAAAGTCAGGATTAGGTATTTGATCGGTTGGATAATTCGTCTTGAAGCGGACATGATTAGCAAAATGAGTTTCTTTTGTTGGGCCACAAGGCCTACAGATGAAAATGACTAAGCTGAAAATGACATTCTCCGACAGTTTGAAGGTCTAGTGAGAGCCAAAGGATTCACTAGATTCTAAAATGTATAGGAGCGACTAAACTTTAAATTGTTGCTTAGAGGATTTTGTGTGTGTTGCCCATAAAATAACCGTATTGCAGTTTAATCGTGATAGGTCCCAGTCTAGAGCTTATAAGAACACTAGATTTTAAACATTTTTCTTCGTATATTTCATCATAAGATGTTATCAGTACATGTTAAGTGTCAGCTATATAGATCCTAAAATATAAGAGATATACAACATAATTTACCCAAACCACTAAGAATAATAAGATCACTTATTATATTCTCATCTTTTTTAACTTTACTTAATCGACACCAGTTTACTTCAGTTATGTTCTCATCAAATTGTTCTTTATAATTAGTGATAACTGTTGTACACTCTATCTTCTAACCAAATGTTCAATTCAAGAAGGCCATATCATGTATACAAAGACCACTTTATGTGTATGCTGGCGGTGACAAAGATGAGTTGGCCCTAAAAGAACTCATCTAGTTATGGCCGACTTGTGTATGATACGATCACTTGTTTTCACATATAGAGCTATCTTAATCTACATAATGTGTCTAACTGCTGAAAGGAATAAAAGAGTTGTAATCATACACGTTATCTACTTTGTAAATATGTTGTTTGGTAAGTGCTATATTGGCATGTAACTCGACTGGCGATTAATATCAGGATCTTTCTATATGGATTTGTTGGAAACTTTGGAAAAGCCAAGAGAAGAGTTTCATTTTCATCAGGTCCACCGAACAAACAACGTTATCGAAAAAGATAAAGGAAGATACAAATACAAAGTGATCGGCCCATAACGTCGTTGCTTTTGATTTAATGTATTCTTCGACTAATTGACATCATGACCGAAGAAAAAATAATT
This sequence comes from Capsella bursa-pastoris, assembly GCA_036452645.1. Lineage (NCBI taxonomy): Eukaryota > Viridiplantae > Streptophyta > Magnoliopsida > Brassicales > Brassicaceae > Capsella > Capsella bursa-pastoris. Next base: position 8,311,445 of record CP144196.1, read on the forward strand.
TGTATTGCTGACTATAAAACAGAACAAAATTTTCATTTATGAGTCTCTGACTAGTGACTACTAGTGCCAATCATAACCGATAAAAGATATGTATATATTTATCAAATTATGATAAACATGGTCGTTGAAAAAAAATAGTCACTAGGAATATAATACTAGTAACTTATATTATCATCATTAGAAGTCGTATAAATAATAAATAATAATCTACACAACTTGTTTGGTCTACGAAGTCGTTCTACAAATGGCCAAGGCTATTTAATTGTCGAAGTCACAAATTTGTAGACATAGTTTTGTTGACCTTTTAAAAGCCTCCTTTTTAGAAATTTTATATATTGAGTAACAAATGAACAAACCAAAAATCTGATTTAATGTTAAAATCACATTTCTGATATTGATATAAATTATCTTTAAAACTCAGTGGGGAAAAAAATAAAATAATAACTTAAGAATGATCAAAGATTGTTTAATTTATCCTACCAAAAAAAAAATCGATTGTTTAATTTATTTATAGTATGGAATGAAAAATAAATCTTTAAAAACGGCTAAAACATTTGTGAAGAGTCCATTATTGTATCTTATGTTATGTTTTAACTCACTGCCAACTCATAATATGTTTTTGTCCATTAATTTACATGAATTATTAGCGTTTTCTTTTATATATTAATGAAAGTATAAAGTATTGCACAATGATCATTAAGCTTTCAACTAATTAAGTACCATTAATCACATAAAAACAAAAGAATCATGTTCTATAATTATCAAGTAAGTCAACGTAACTTAATTTGTTTTTTTTTTTTGGGTCAAAAGATAATTAAAAACGTAATTATGTTGCCAACTTCACGCCCTAACAAAAGCTTAGTCATCGTTTTGCTTAGAACTTACACAAAGACACAACTCCTGAGACATGGCTCGTGGCTTTGTCGATTTCTATTTATTTTAATTCTATTTTACAATTCTACCCTCATCTTCCTCATTTAATTACACAATCTACCACCCACTAGTATGATACCCTCTCAACTAGTAGTCCTCGTTGGCGTCGTTGGAGGTAAGAAAAATCTAATTTACAAGTTTTGGGGCAAAAACGTAAGAAAGTATAAATTATAAGGACTACAAAACAATTTATGCACTAAAACAAAAGGAGCAAAGGATGACACAAAGCAGGAAAAGAAAAGAAAAGAATGTAGCTTTTAAGAAAGAAGGAAACATCATCAGAAGCTTCTCTCTTTCAGATTGACAGAGTTACAGAGAGAATTATAGATTCGAAGCTCTTCTTTGGTCGGTTTTTAAAGAAAAAGATGTTGTGTAGAATGGTGGTGGTGACCGGTCGGAAGAAGAAACCTGGTTCTGTTCCGGTTTATCTGAATGTATACGATCTTACACCTATCAATGGCTATGCTTATTGGTTAGGACTTGGGATCTATCACTCTGGTGTTGAAGGTAAATTACTCAATGGGTTTTGGTTAAAGATTAAAACTTTTCAATTGGGTTTTGTAAATTTCATATCTTTGAGAAGATAAAATTTTGGTTTCAAGATTTGATTTTGTTAAAGTAAGAGACTTTATAAGTTTGGTTTTTGTTTGTTTGTAGTCTTGTAGATATTGAAATAGACCCGGTTTACATTTTTTTCGATAGATTCCAAAACTGGAAACTTTTTTTTTTAACCCAATTTGGATCAGCTTCTATGTGTGACTATGACTACCAAGCTTATATGAATTTTTATTATACATGTCTGTCCAAAAATGAATGATCGTTTTAATATTGAAATCTAGTTGTATTGTGTTTTGTTTGGGTCCTAATATATAGATGAAACAGAGTTGTTGGATTGATGATGTATTGTTTGGTTATAGTTCATGGGGTTGAATACGGTTTTGGAGCTCATGAGCATTCAACTACGGGGATCTTCGAGGTGGAACCTAAGCAATGTCCGGGTTTTACATTCAGGAAGTCTATTTTAATTGGAAGAACTGATTTGGATCCTGATAAAGTTCGTGCCTTTATGGAGAAACTTGCTGAAGATTATAGTGGAAACACTTACCATTTGATTACAAAGAACTGTAATCACTTTTGTAATGACGTTTGTGTTCAGTTGACTCGAAGATCGATACCTAATTGGGTTAACCGTCTTGCTCGCTTTGGTAAGAAGTTACAAAAAACAGAACACTGACTTTTACTCTGTTTTGTGTATAAGATAATAAGTTTAGGTTTGTTTGTTTTGCTTTTAGGTTTGTTTTGTAACTGTGTTTTGCCGGCTGAGCTGAACGAGACAAAGGTGAGGCAGGTGAGATCGAAGGAAGAGAAGATTCCTGAAGTGGAAAAGAAGAAACTTCGGAGCAGGTCAAGTAGATTCCCACCTGGCCCTTCGCTTTCTTCTTCGCCGGGTTCTTTAAACCGGAGCAGAAGAGGGGAAAGGAGAAGACAATGTCTTCCTCCTTCGCCAACTGTGAGTGCTTAGCTCTAGTGTTAGTAAAACTTTATATTTTAACTTCTTTTCTGTTATTTGATTCGGTAGTAATGGTCCAAAGAAGTTGTGTTTACGCTACGAGATATCAGATTGAACAAACATTTTCTTGATATGGTAATGTTATAAGATCTCCACATTATTTTTATCATATGCTAATGGTATAAGAACTTCACATTACTTATTTTGAACTACGAAATTAAAAAGTGAAATGACTTCAACTCCATTGGGTAAGGACAGGGATAAGCTCAAGTGGAACTTTCTTAGGACAAACAAGTCCATAAGATTCTTCAAGATCGACATCTTCTACCTCCATCCCTTCCGGAAGCTTCCAATCGAAACGGTAAAGAAGATTGATAAGAGTCAAATGTACCAAAGCCATACCCATTCCTATACCAGGGCACATTCTCCTTCCGCTACCAAAGGGTAACAGCTCAAAGTCTAGACCTTTATAGTCAATTTGGCTATCCATAAACCTCTCCGGGATGAAAGCTTCTGGATCTTTCCAAACGTTTGGATTCCTATGAATAGCCCATATGTTAACATAGATCCATGTCTTCTTTGGAATGTCATAACCTCCAATATTTAGATCCTTTGAAGCCTCTCTTGGAATTAGTAGTGGTACAAGTGGGTTTATCCTTAATGTTTCTTTGATCACCATTTTTAGATACTCGAGCCGTTCTATATCTTCTTCTACAATATCGTCTTTGTTTTTGATCACTTCTCTGACCTCAGCTTGTGCTTTCTTTAGAACTCTTGGGTTTGTAATCAAATGTGTCATCACCCATGCCACAGTGTGGCCAGAAGTGTCTACTCCAGCAATTAGAAGGTTCTGTATAATTAAAGACACAATATTTATTTAAATTATATGCAACAAGTGAAGAAAAACATTTGTTGAGAGAGAGGTTCACATTACTTACCAACATAATCCCTTTGGTGTGGTTTCGAGTAAGTTGAAATTCTCCAAGTCCAGTCTCTCCTCTTTCCATCTTGAGGAGTAACTCAATGATATCATCTTTAATATTAGGATTTTCTAAGTGACGCTCTATAGATTGATCAAAAAATGAATCCATTGCCTTAAAGACCTTCTCACATTTGCTGTGTAACCCTGTTATCCTATCGATGAGTTTACCGACAACTGGAAAGTTATCGGCTGCTGCAAAGCTCCCTAGCACCTCCATTGTTCCTTGAACGACTTCCTCATAAGCATTCTCAAGTTTGCTTCCTTGAAGAGTTATCCCAAATCCAACTTTACAAATCACACTCCCAGAGAGTTTCACTAACTTCTTGTTCAAGTTAACCACTTCCTCAAAAGAAGCAGATTGTTTGATGGAATTGACAAGAGAGGAAACTTCTTCTTGTCTTACATGCTGAAATGATTTTACCCTTTTCGCGGTGTAGAGTTCAACCACCGTCATCTTTCGTACCTCCCTCCAATACTTTGTATAAAAAGAAAAGGCGAGATCTTTTAAATCGTATGTGACTCTTGCAGCATTAGTCATATAAGGTCTCGAGCAACATTCTACGTCGAACGTTTTTAAGACATCCTTCACTGTCTCTGGAGTTGACGCCAGAACAGCAGACACATTTCCAAACTTCAAGGATATAAGAGGTCCATGTTTTTGAGATAATTTGAACATCGAACGTTGAGGTCTCGATCCCAATTGGTGCAAGTTACCAATTATAGGAAGTCTTGGTGGTCCTGGAGGTAGATTCTCCTTAGTCTTTCTCGTGTTCTTTGCAATTAGTACAGATGCAAAGAATACGAATGCAAGAACGATATACCACAAACTCATCATTTTGCTTCCTACACAAAAAGGGATAGAGAAGCCAATATTTTTCTAGTTAGCTAAATATACCACAAACTCTCATACTCTCTATATAAAAAGAGAGTCGTGCTTACATATCAAACCCATATTGATTCCATATATAAAAAACATTTCTACTTTTTTTCCCCAAACACTTTATACTCGTACTAAAATTTATACAATCTTTTTCATATAAGTAGACATGTGCCAATTCATCACAATTTTTACTTTTTCTTATAACCACATTTAAATGATTTTTTTTTCTTACACTTTCGATCTAACTATGAATTTCTCATCGATCTTTTAGGCTGGAACAATGGTTTTTCTTTATATATAATCAAATACAATTTACTAAAATTACAAATTAATTGATCAGATATCTTTATTATAAATTAAACTATTTATAAAATTCAATAGAATAAATTCGCATGTTCTAGCTACCTAGTAATATTTTTTGATTTTGGAGTATTCAATCGGATAATTAAGAAAAAGGCAAATCTAAAACAATGAGGAGTCATATAAACACTCTGTAAAACCAAGACTTTCCTAAAGAATGGCTATAGATAAGATTTATCATACTAAAATAATTTTTTAAAAGTTATATAGTTATAAGAACAGAATCAGAAACTACCTTAAACTTAAACTTTGTTGCGGAAGAGGTAGGCGGGGCGAGGGAGATGGGGAGATAGAGAGAGGAAGCAGAAGAAGAAGAAGAAGAAGAAGAAGAAGAAGAAGAAGAAGAAGAAGAGAAGTGTATTATATTAAGCTTTGGCTTGTGAGAACTGAGAAGAGATGTGGCGGCTACGTGGAATGCTTTGAGATAGATTAAGGCCACTCAATTCCTTTGTTTGATTCTTGTGCTGATATAGATGTGTCCACTTGTTATAATTTTCCTAGGAAACGATTTGTAACTCTGTGACGTCAGTTTTCTAATAGGTTACTTAGGTTAGTGCTACGAAATCGTTGAAAATACTTTGAACCGGATACGTTGAACCCACACTGCTCTTTCATTTGTATATATCTTCTTGGTGACTATGAACGGTAAGATATGACTAATATATGAATATTAATGGTGGTCTCTTATACTAAAATTTTGTTAAGAAAAGTCTCTTTATACATATCTTAATATATGAATATTAATGGTGGTCTCTTATACTAAAATTTTGTTAAGAAAAGTCTCTTTATATATAAAGAGACTTTTCTTAACAAAATTTTAGTATAAGAGACCACCATTAAACATGGTCTAAGGGGAAAATATGTATGATATATCTTTCTAATCAATATACCATTACCATATCATAAATAATGTGGGTATATGACCAATGAAGATGTTACAAGATCAGATTGAACAAACATGTTCTTGATATGGTAAATGTAAGATTCTCCACATTATTTATGATATGGTAATGGTACAAGAACCTATATGGTAGTGGTATAACAACATCACATTATTTATCATATGGTAATGGTATAAGAACTTCACATTACTTATTTTGAACTATATATGAAATTAAAAAGTGAAATGACTTCAACTCCATTGGGTAAGGACAGGGATGAGCTCAAGTGGAACCTTCTTAGGACAAACAAGCCCATAAGATTCTTCAAGATCCACATCTTCTACCTCCATCCCTTCTGGAAGCTTCCAATCGAAACGGTATAGAAGATTGATAAGAGTCAAATGTACCAAAGCCATACTCATTACTACACCAGGGCACACTCTCCTTCCGCTACCAAATGGCAACAACTCAAAGTCTAGACCTTTATAATCAATTTGGCAATCCATAAATCTCTCCGGGATGAAAGCTTCTGGATCTTTCCAAACGTTTGGATTCCTATGAATAGCCCATACGTTGACATAGATCCATGTTTTCTTTGGAATGTCATAACCTCCAATCTTTAAATCTTTTGAAGCCTCTCTTGGAATTAGTAGTGGCACAATTGGATTTATCCTAAACGTTTCTTTAATCACCATTTTCAGATACTCCAATCTTTCTATATCTTCTTCTACAATATCGTCTTTGTTCTTGATCACTTCTCTCACCTCAGCTTGCACTTTCTTCAAAACTCTTGGGTTTTTAATCAAATGTGTCATCACCCATGTCAAAGTTTGGCCAGAAGTGTCTATTCCAGCAATAAGAATGTTCTGTAATAATCAAGGCAACAAAACTCTAATATATATGCAACCAAGTTATATAAATTAAGAGAGGTTCACACTACTTACCACCAGAATTCCTTTGGTGTGGTCTCGAGTAAGTTGAAATTCTCCAAGTCCAGTCTCTCCCCTTTCCATCTTGAGGAGCAACTCAATGATATCATCTTTAATATTAGGATTTTCTAGGTGATGCTCTATAGATTGATCAAAAAATGAATCCAATGCCTTGAAAACCTTCTCACATTTGCTATGTAACCCTGTTACCCTATCGATGAGTTTACCAACAACTGGAAAGTGATCCGCAGCTGCAAAGCTCCCCACCACCTCCAAGGTTTTTTGAACGACTTCCTCATATGCATCCTCGAGTTTGCTTCCTTTGAGAGTTATCCCAAATCCAACTTTACAAATCACACTCCCAGTGAGTTTCACAAACTTGCGGTTCAAGTTAACTGCTTTCTCCAGTGAAGCAGATTGTTTCATGAATTGGACAAAAGAGGCAACTTCTTCTTGTCTTATACGTTGAAATGATTTTACCCTTTTCGCGGTGTAGAGTTCAACGACCGTCATCTTCCGTACTTCCTTCCAATACTTGGTATAGTAAGAAAAGGCGAGATCTTTTAAACCGTATGTGATTCTTGCAGCATAAGTCATATAAGGCCGCGAACAACATTCTACGTCAAACGTTTTCAAGACTTCCTTCACCGTCTCTGGAGTTGACGCCACAACAGCAGACACATTTCCAAACTTCAAGGAAATTAGAGGTCCATATTGTTCAGACAATTTGAACATCGAACGTTGAGGTCTTGATCCTAATTGGTGCAAGTTACCAATTATAGGAAGTCTTGGTGGTCCTGGAGGTAGATTCTTCTTTGTCTTTCTTGCGTTCTTCGCAATAATGAGTATAGATGCAAAGAACACGAATGCAACAATGATATACCACAAACTCATCATTTTGCTTCCTACACAATAAGGGTATATTCAAAGTAAATAGGTAGCTAAAATTTTGGTAATTAAACTTAAGAGAAATATAAATAGCATGCATGCATGTCAAGTGGACGATTAACCCCAAAAAAAGAAAGCTTAATAAGTGGATTGAAAATATAGAACCTCGCTAACTATAAAACCACCCTAAACTGTAAACTAATATTGCAACAAAAAAAGAAGAAAGGGTCCTTATATATTTTCCGAAACCCTAGTTTTTAGTTTCACATGTATAACATTTTGATTTTAGAATATTCAGTCGATTAATTAAGAAAGAAAGGGCAAAATATACAAAATGAAAAAACAATGAAGATTCATCATCATTCATCACAATACTGTAAGCCAAGACAAGAGTACTTTCCTAAACTGAATGACTAGAGATAACAATTATCAGATAATATGATCAGAAACATGTAAAGAGACATAGAGACATCGCAAAAATTACCTTAAGCTTCAAGTTACGGAGAGGGAGAGATAGAAGACGAAGAAGTGAATTAGTAACTATGATATCTAGTGACAACTGAGAAGAGAGACGTATAGGAGATGAATATATACCGATGAAAAATTCCTCAAAATATGTTTTGAACTTAATTTCACAACCAAAATATTTTCTGAACTTAATTTTACAACCACAATTTTTCTGAAGCTAAATCTGAGACAATTTAGAAGTCCACACATATATTTTTCTTGGGGCAAAAGTCCAAAAGTTTTTTTTTTTGCTCGGGGCAAAAGTCCACACAAATATTTTTCTCGAGGCAAAGGTCCATTCAGTTCTCGTTAGAATTTTCTACGAAAAGATTTGTAATCAGTAACATCATTTTTTGTACGTCTGTTTTGTAATGCTACGACGAAATAGTTGAAAATTGTTAAAAGAGTTTTTTCTACGACAAGATTGTAAACCAGTAACATCACTTATGTACGTGTTGAGTTTTGTGGTAATAGGTACAAACTAGATGTTGAACATTGTTGGAATGTTCAACGGAAAGGTTTGTAAACCAGTAACATCATATCACTTTTGTACGTCTGTTTTTGGTAATAGGATAATGCTACGAAATAGCTAAAATTAAATGCCAACAGGACTACAGGAGACGTAAGAGCACCTCTACCGGAAAAATATTGAAGAATGCTCTATCAAATTAAATTAGTAGAAAAAAAATTGAAAAGAGAGTAGTTTTTGGAAACCTTGCTAAACCTTTAACCAAAAAAAAAAAAAAAAAAAAAAAAAAAAAAAACTTGCTAAACCAAATATAGACAGACGTCACAATAATACAAATGAAGGTGAGAAAAAAAAATTATAAGTAAAATAGTAATTTTTTTTTTGAGCATCATTCATCTTTTCGAACCGATAGAGGTGGTCTAAGACATTTCATATCCGAAGAAAATCTGCATTACTCAGTAGATGAAATAGAGCTGATATAGTCCTAAAGTATACAATGGGAAGTATATGGCGTTGTCTGTTTGGCAGTAGAAGAAACATGTGATTGCGACTGTGACTGAAAGTTGTTTGTTTTCTAATCGATATATATATATATAAAGTTGTCGGGTTACTAGTTACTGTATTAACTGAATCTATATGTTGTGATTTTGAAAATTGTCACTTATCTATCAAATAGCTGACTAAAACTCTAAATAGGTATTCAAATAGTTTTACTTGCCCACACAGTCGTGGTCCACTGGTAAGGGAGAATTGGGGAAAGGTTGAAACGAACTAACCCAGGTTCGATCCATCCTGGAAACAAAAATCATTGTTGTGTGGGAAGTATGTCAATTGGGCAAGGTCCAGTTGGTTTACCTGGTAGTCAGAAATGCATGCGGCCTGACTACCCCTTGACATTAGTTGGAAAGCATTCCAAACTCGGGATAGATAGTGTAGTGATCCTTCGGGGAGTAGTCAACTCTAAAGCATTTCGGTGCGTTTATACCGGGGCTGACTGAATCAGCCGATAGGGTTTATCAAAAAAAAAGTTTTACTTAGTATCGCAAAGTCATCTAGACATCTCTGTATTGTCCATTGTAAAGTGAAAGTCTAAAACTATTATAAAGCTTAACATTTTTATATAATTTTACTATATGTACAACTATTATTTTATAATGGGCCGGGGTTAGTTTGGTGTTTGCAATATGGGTTTGTCCAATACTAGAGTATACTTTTGAAGAAAAAGAAATAACATGGAACTTTAAACACGTCGTCGGGTGCATGGACGGACAAAACTTAGTTTCGATTGAGATGACGGATTAACGTTTTTAATGTGATTATAAACATAAAGAATGATGACTTTGCGACACAATAATAAAAATTTACAAGATGATACCATTGTTACGTTAGCCATCGACGAGAGTATTAATTAAAAATGTAATGATAACGCTATGCATGGATAGAGCTAGGTTAGGTTCATAATGATGATCGGAGAAGAAGCTGAGGAGGTCAAATAAATCGTGAATCTAACAAACTTTTATTATTTCAGTAAAGTATACAAAGCTTAAAATGATATGATTATATCAATTTAGACTGATCTAGAAATTTTGAGTCATTGTTGTGTATAAATAAATTTATAAAATTTTGACAACAAAACGCTTTTATATATATATATAAGATAAACTATATATGTACTATATTGATATTCATCATCATCCTCTTTTAAAATTACATTATCTTTAAATTTAAACGATTAGAAACTAATTAGATCGCCAAAAATGTGGTCAATGTAGTTCAGATTGATGCCCATTCTTACATTTATGTATGTGGACAAACATTCGAGTTAACGGATGGTAGGCAGCACTGAAGAACTAATTGTCATATTCCCATTTATTATATGAACGTAAAATTGTCCCCATTGCATATTTGTTTTGTTCGATATAGATAAGAAAGATGTAATGCACATGTGAGATTTAATATATGAATATACATTCAAATTATGATAGAAAACAGTTCAGGTACGTGGAGTCTGAACAATTGTTTACTAAATCATAAAATAAAATTTACAAAATTCATTAAAATTGTATGAGCAATGAAAATCTCAAATATCAATAAGATATATATATACAACAGATTTATCATTTATGTGTGTTTTAATACAATAAAGTAGACAATTATGAGAAATGCTTTTAGTCAAGATATTAACAATCCACCTCTATGATATTTTTTACATGAATTCGACTATTCCACGTAGTAATTGACTATTGTTTATATCTTGTCGATTTAAAGATGTAAAAAGGAATTCGACTTTACTAAATCGTGTTATTCCATGTTAATAAAAATGATTTATTTATATCGTGCCGATATAAAGATGTCAAAAAAAATTACTATTACGATAACGTGAAATCATTTATATTATTTTTAATTTAAGAGATTCATATATTGATGGTAATTTACAAAAAAAAAATATTTTCACATCTCTGTATTAAAGTGTTTTCAATAGATAAACCATGAAGTAGAATTGTTTTTGGTAACATTAACTTTCCTCTGATTTTAACATTTATTTATTTTGGAAATAACTACATATTTAGAATAGACTCATGGTCAAAGGCACCTTGAGAAGCATCGCATGAGCTAGAAATAAGTATCATAAACAAATGAAAAGAATACACCAACTCGAAAACAAAGGAGTATGTAATTGTATGTTAGTGAAAAAGGAGTTTCACCATATAAGTCCATGTTTGGTCGTCTTTAAAACCAATACCTTCACATGAGATTTCTACATTGCTCAACACCATCATTCTCTTCTCCATTATTGCCTTTGACCACTTTCCTTCTTTGTTTTTATATTTTTAATTTTCGACGTGTATCAATGTGTGTCTAGTTATATATCTAATATAAATATGCGGCTATCTCACTCACAAGATTCATCGGGGTAAACTAGTTAGTTGTCAAGAACTTTGATTTATAGATCTTTTGTGAGTGTTGTTGTACTTCATGTTTATACCTATCACCAAAATAAAACTAGTTTACTTATGAAGACAAGTTTAAATTCATGGTCAATCGTTCATACTTGTAAGAATTGTGGAGATGGAAACAGATCACTGATATGTTCCTTCTATTACGTACTAATGTTAAATCAATTTAAATTCGTGATGGAAAACTTTTTGTGATTAAAAATTCTTCTCCAAAGTTTTAATATTTAAAATAATTTTAAATTAATCAAGTGGTAAGTGGTAGTAGTTTCCAATTGTTGAGAAGTAGTTTTAGGCTAGAGATTATTTTTTTTTGTAAAAATGAAATAAGCTAACCTCTTATATTTGATCGAAATGGTATCATGTTGTAAACTCATTTTAAAATCTGGTGAGTAGTCTACCCAACTTCATCCTAAGATAATTAGTCATGTGGTAATTGAAAGCATTGATCATCTTATGATTATTTAAAAAAAAATCATTTTTAAATGATTTAACGAGAAAAAAAAAAAAGAAACCGATTTTTAAATTTGAAAAATTTGTTCGATTTTTTTTTTAAATATAATTCTTAGAATAAAGATTTACACTTAATAAAAGGAAAAAGGCAAGCATGTAAGTTGTACTTTACTTTTTTCTTATGAAACTTTGATTTTAAAATGTTAGTTTATTTTTGGTTGGATAAGAAATAAAAACTTAATCGTTAAACATACTACATTAAAAAACAATTGCAAACGAAAAAATGAGATGATTAACAAAGATCAACAAGAAGATTAACTAATTGAGTAGTCAAAACAAACACTAAGAAATTGAATCATGAAAAACAAAGCATGGAGTCATAGAGATTTACATAGGGACTAGGGAATAAAGTAGAAATAAGAACTAGAAGCAATCAATGGAATCATTTAAGAATATTTTTTAAACATGTGTCACCAAATTACGATTAATCATATTTGTTCGATACTCAAAATTTATTAACTCTCATTTGCAAATTGCAAATTGCAAATCAAGTAATTGACAACCGCGCCACTAATCTTAAATCTTAAGTGTATTATTAATCTCACAAATCACTGAAATATTATTTCTCACTAGATTAAACGAAATAATCATAATAACTTTGTTGGAACAATATTGTCACAAACATTTTATGTCAATTTTGTCGCAACTGGAGATTGTGAACTACCAACTTCACTTCACAAACGTCTAGGACCTGAGGCTTGTTGATCTAGATTCCATGAGATTCCATGAAAAGGTACATTGGTATAGGGCTAAGAGGTTGGCAACTGATTGGTTCGGTAGAATCATGGGTGTTAATTCACCACGAGCCAAAAAGATCAATCAATCCTCACCACATCTTCAGTGGCACAAGGTTTGGTATTTTTTTCAGAAACTACACAAAATTGGATATTGGTAATGAAGTCGGTTTAGTTTAATTTTGACTTTAAATCACACTATTGGGTTTAATTGAACATAAACCGCATAAACCTAAACGTAAAGTGGCTGTGGATTGATTTCAAACTTAAAGTTTTGTAGTTCCTTAAAGAGGTTCAAACTATATGTTTGGAGAGGTACAATGAAAATAGATCACCCCCCATAACACATTAACTAATCATGTTCTAATAGTAAAGATACATAAAGATGAAGAGCACCAAACTATTTAATTTTCTCCATCATCAAAACCTAGTAGGCCTATTACATCTCATCATAACCATAACACCTAGTTAAAGATCTTCTACATGTACTACAAAATAATAATTATAATTAATTGCATACAATAAAAGATTTGGTTAAGAAATTTTCCATCGTCATACTTATATATATGTTTGTACTTGATAACTTAAGTTTATAAACCAAAAAATGTGGATGGCATTTTATACATAAATCAATATATCGAGATAAATCAGGTGCACTCATTCATCTTCGTTGATGTACTAGCCAAGTGGGTGACCGAATGTAAAACTTGAAGTGTGTTTGTAATTGCTCTGCTAGAATGTGATCGAGCATGGTGATCAACTAAGATATATGCAAAGTTTTTAGAGAATTACGCTATATATTGTGTTCCATCTCAATCCGACTGAGTGAAGTCACAAAACACGGTTATGCAATTATTTTGTACAAAATATAGCAGTCATGTTATAAGATGCATTTAAATCTCATTGTATACTTGAAAACCCCCATATAAAGTAAAAAAATAGATTAAAACAGTTTTTATATTTGATTAGGACCGTCTCAAACTATTTGTAGGATTAATTTTCCATAAATTGTATTGAAAGATATATTTAACATGATAAATGTTTTTATTTATTAAAACCATTTTATATTTATATTTTTTAATAAATTACTTTTTGATAAATCAGATTTTTGTTCGACCATTTCACTTATACATGTCAAAAGACAATATATCACAAGATCATCGTTGTTCACCAAACATGTTATATATATATATATATTCAATGCACATCTTATATCAAATATTTTAAGTAAGATTAATGCACATCTTACACAAATGGCTAAAGATGTTTTATGAAGAGAATATGCAGTAAATAGCCATGAATTCAAAATGAATTAAGAAAATAGCCATGGTGTCAGAGGGCTTTCTCTCTCTTCAGTTACAATTACTATTATATCCATCGTATATATTACATGTTATTTTTCAAAATCACGTAAAACACTTATATATGATTCAATGCTTCTCTATCTCTCTCTTATATCTATATTCTTTTTATTTTCCACCCAAAACACGAAATCTCTCTCCTCTGCTTTTCTCTCACTTTCTTTCTCCCCTCGTTCTCTCTCTCTCTTGCTCCCTTTCATTTTCTCTCTTTCCCTCTCTCTTTCTCACATGTTCAGTCATATTGGAATCTCTGTTATTTTCTTTTGTAACATGCTACTTCTTTGAATTACACATGATGTTAGAATATTTCTCTTTTTTTTATACGATACTTTCTCAAATAACACACTATGTTTTTATATAACACGATACTTTCTCAAATAACACGCTTTGTTTTTATATAACACCATACTTTCTCAAATAACACGCTATGTTCTTATATAACACGCTATTTAGTTTAATTTTCACAAATAACAATGCTATTTTTACAAATACCATGTTATTTGTGAATATATAACATGTTAAGTATAAATGTTACATGTTATTTTTCAAAATTTCGCGAAAACAAATCTCATTTGCTTTTCGGCCACCGAGTCTTTATTTTCTTCTATCTCACTCTAAAACAAAACAAGGATGATTATGTCTTTTTACCTTATCTAAAACGTGGGGTCATAGCTATTTCCCCATTAAAAAAAGTTGTATGGCTAGTTTCTTAATTCTTTTTGAGTCAAAGGCTAGTTACTAATATTACCCTTTTATGAATAACCTCAAGACCAAAAAAAAAGTACGTAGATGTCGTTAACAAGAGAGAAATATGAAAAGTAAATACCAATGCATAACAAAAAAAAAATGGAACAACCTACATTTTCTCATGTGAATCTGAATTGCTACTTTTTTACTTATTCATTCTTTATTTGGTGAGTGCAGTGAAATTTATATTGGGACAATAGAAAAGGACCTTCCTTAAAGGAAAAATAAATCTCACCTTTGCTGCTTCAAATTGCTTTATTAAGAAAAAACAGAATAATGAGAATAAAACTACACTTTTTTATAATTCCATCTTCTTTATCTATATATTGTTTACTTTTTTAGAAAGTTTGTGGGGGAACCAAAAATCAATTTCCAAACAGGTACGTAGAATAATCATTATAAGGTTTCCATTCGATTCGATAAAGACCTCGATCCAAAAATTAATATCACGTTGCGATTCTTATTCTTTATCAATCATATTGTTTTGACAATCTTTGTCCCATATAACATTTTCTTAATAGATCTCATCTCAGAGATAATATATATTGTTTTGAGTAAAATTAGATTGGAACATGATCTCTAATATATATTGTCAATTTCCAGTGTGTTGTCACAAGAAAAATTATCATATATAAATATATATATATATATAGACATTATTATATATATATATATAAGATAGACATAATTTTAGAATGATTTGATTTATAGTTTCGACAAGTAAATCACGTATAGCATGCAAATACAAATAATTAAAGGGACAAAAAAATCTCCGAAACCATATATTTCCTAATATCAAATCACATTAGCGTGCGGCAATTTAGATGCATTGCATGTGAACGAACTGGTCATATTGCAACCGAGCTAATTAACCATATGATATAATGAACTTTTCAATTTAGTTCTTTTTGTTTTTTGTTTTTGGCTTGTTGCTAACAAAACAACTAATAACGCGTATATTCATAATTCATGCAAGAACAATGATCAACCGATCGGAATGGAGCAGCTATCGTCACATATATATATACCGTATGGTTCCTATGAATACCAAAAATCGAACCGAAATCCAAAATTTTGTTCGGTTTGATTCGGTTCTTCGAGTATGCTTACCATATGTGTGGTGTTATGTGGAGATTCTTTTACGATGTATCTTAATAATAGCTTACATAATGGAGTTTTTGTACTCAAACTGGATCGGACCAAGATTGGTATGAAATTGCAAGTGTCTGACAGGGTTTTACAAACGGACACTTCACACTTGCAAAGCTAAGTGCAAACGCATTTGTTCAAATTTGCAACTATTTGGCATATCCTATATTTTATTGTGGCTAACAAAGAATATTTTGATTTCTTTTTTTTCTAGTTTAGTATAAGTGCTGGCAAACACAAATCACTCAAATTTAAAAGTTGGATTTGTATGTATGGTCGTCTCAAGCCACAGCTAGGGACACTCTTTTTCTACTTGGCAGCAATCCCAAATTATTTTAAAAAAAAGATTTGTAAAAGGAAAGAAAATAAAGACCCACCGTTGAAAAATGAAAACATGCATGGAACAAAAACACTAAAAAGCTAAATCAAAATTTTCAAACACCTTCCAAACTACTACTACTACTACTCTCTCTCTCTCTTTTAGATATCTTTCTTCTCATTGTTCTATCTTTTCACTACACTATATCCCCACTTATTCACACATGTGTCAATTGTTAAGTTCTTGTTTTACAAGAAGAGAAACAAGAAAATGATAAACAAATTTTTATATCATAAGAAAATATACTATACATTACATAATAATAATAGCATATGATCGATTGCTCTTATAGAAACTAGAATCACAGTGTTTCAAAAGAGGCCAATTCAGATCAAAATGTCTTTGGGGGAAATTAGCCTTTTTCTTCTCTGTCTCACTACTACTCAACGACGCCGTTTTTGCTGAAAATAAAAATAAAAAGAATACGCTAAAACGACAGGGCCGTTTCTTAAAGCGTCTGAGTTGGTAAAACAGAACAAAGCTCAATGGAACCGTAGTGAAGCAGCTCTTCAATCATTTGCTCGATATGATCATCCTCCAAGGGACTAAAGTTCTGTTCCATATTCATGTTTCCATCTTCCCACTTGATCTCCGTCGTCTCTGCTTTTACTCCTCCTCCTCCTCCTCCTCTGTTAAACTGGTTCCCATTGGCCATCACGCCATTGATGTTGTCACCGTCAGTTTCCGTGGTTCGTAATCTTGAGTTATGAGTTTGTGTTTGCGTTTGCGTTTGTTTGGTCATCTGAAGAGAAGCCATGTAGCATTTGTGGAGTTTGGCTGTGAGAGTAGCTGAGAGAAGCTTGGAAGAGGAAGTAGGAACTGCATTAGGGTTGTATGGGAAATTGGTACGTGCCCTCGGACCACACATTAGCCTCGCAGCCTCGTCGTAGGCTCGTGCCGCATCTTCCGCAGTCTCAAATGTTCCCAACCAGATTCTTGTTTTCCTAAAACCGAAAAAAACAAAACATAATCAGGTTTCGGTCCAGAACTTCTTAGTTAATTATAAAAACGAGGATGTTTTGGTAATTTCTTAAAAAGAGGGAAGGAGAAGAGTTCTTACAAGAGAGGGTGACGAATCTCGGAGACCCAAGAACCCCAATGCCTTTGTCTAACACCTCGGAAACGTTGTTGTGGTCGTGCCATGTTTAGTTTTGCTTGTGGATGAGAATGGAGTGTATTGGTTTGTTCAGGTGAGTTTTTGAGTGTTTTGTGTTTTGTGGAAATGTTAAGAAAGGAGAAGAAGAGAATGATGATGAGAGTGAAGGAGCGTTATTGGAAGAGTGAAGGGTGGCTATAAGTACTGTTGGCTTTAGCTTCATAAAGAGAGAGATAGAGAAATGTTTTTTTTTTATGTGTGTGTAAAATTTTCTTGTGGCAATTAACTGGCAATCAATTTGGTCCTAATTTGGACCCACGGCGTTACCAATACGATACGACCCAAAACAAAAAATCTCTCATGGATTTTGTTTTTATAAGAAAGAGCCTGAGAGAGCTCTATAATAATTCTTAAATTTACTTTATTTGTTGTATTCGAAGTTGCTGCGACATGGGCAAATGGATTATCTAATACTATCAGATATGGTATTTAATTATATTGAAAGCTTTAGAAAACTACATGCTAAACTGTCGGAATAATATATTTAAACCTATATAGTTTTGGTAAGTCTTATCGTAACTTAATCTACAAACTCAAATTTATGACAGCATATTTTTATCACAGATTTGTGTGGTAAAATTACATATATTTAGTTATTTACTGTTAATTTTAGTTACTTTTTGTTTCGTCCAAAGTTACGTATATTATAGTTGAGCACAAAATACATTATAATTTCTATAAATTAATATTCTATAAATTAAAACTTCGATAAAATTATATATTATTTCTGTTCTAAAATAGTTTTTCGGTTCAATTTATATATCGATGATATAGTATCATAGTTTTGATATTACGAATTTTATAGAATTTTTACTGAAGTTATACATATTATAGAGTGAATTTAGCTATGAAATTATTAACAATCCTTCATATTATATGTATACGCATCAATGTATATATGTTTTTCCAATTGTGAACAAGTTGGATCCAAAAAGAGATTTTGGCTGCGGTGAAACTTCAAACCCACTGTATCTATTTTCACATGGGTTTGATCATCACAACATGTCTCTATATCATAGATACTGCCAAATTTTTCTAGATTTTTCCCCCCAACTAATTAATAATAATAACAATAATAATTGGAAAAAAAATAATAAATAGTCCTTTTGATAACTAGTGTGACTCTTTCATCACCATTCTTCTCCCATGTGAGCCTTCGATAATGACTCAATCAAACCATCTTCAAAAACTATCATCTATTTTTATTTTATTTTAATAATTGAAACAAACCTTAATGTATTCTCTCATCATACCCATGATTTCTTGAGTGTACAGTTTACCTACGAGTCTGTGACTATTAAAAAAACACTATACATTATTTGTCATTTAGAACTTATAGGTTTATACTTTATACTAACCAAAAATAATGACTAGTGTATTGCTAAAACTCCTTATTCAAACAATATACACTTTTAGAGTAGATAATAATTGAAATAAGAGGTAATATAGAAGAATATGTTGGGGCAAAAGAGTGTGCAGGTAGAATGGATACATCAAGATTGACAAGTGCCAAATATTATTTCGTTCAGTCGAGTGACAAATTGATGAAAGAATCTCACACCGCAATTATGACAACAAGAAAAGAAAACAAAACAAAAAAAACACTAAGAGAAGGTCATTAACTTTTTATCAAATTATTGGTCATTTTAACCCTACTTATAATCATTTTTAACCCTAATAGTTAACAAGTTTATGCTTTTTTCGTCGTTACATATTTACATCCATGTCTAATAAAGAAGTAAACCTAATTTAGTGCATTGATATAGTGATGGTCTTTTCCTTTGATTCAAATAATGTTATAAGTCGAAATAATATATAGTAGTTAATTAAGTTAGTTTTTGATTAATAAAGTGATATAATTGTCTTGGTTGATCAAATAATGAAGCAAAGCATGTGGGAGTGATGAGAAGCTCAAACAAAGAGTGTTTTTTTTTTTTTGTATAAGTTACATTGCTAAATTTGTCTATTTGTTACTGTTTTGGCACGTGTGAGTATTGTAAACTATTCATTCTTCCAACTAGTAACCATACTTCTGAAAGAGAAAGAGTAAGACTATATCCAACTAAGGTTCATTAACATAGATTCTAGGTACGTATAACAACATTCATACTAAGTATTATGCATGCTAGTTTTAATACGTGAGATTTTACACCCGCAACATATATATCTCAATCTTGCAAACTATTATAAATATGAATTAACAACTAAAATCATTAGCTACTATTTTGTAGATTGTTTGTCTTTATAGCATAGAGAGGGTCATCATAGGTTTGGTGAATCATAGTATTATTAACTTATCTTGATTGCGTTTTTTGTCGAACATTATATACAATTATGATCTTTTAACCTAAATAAACATATTACAAATTAGTGTTTTGCGACTACATACAAAGTTTATGGGAAAAATGAGACAACGTATTATGAATAAATTAAGGTAACGACCCTACGGCGTAAACGCGTGACAAGGGACCCATAACGACATACACAAACATGGGTGATGAAATGGTTTTGATTGTGATTCATGTCTTTTTCTTACATTATAATTATATAAATACCAAAATCTATAATTTTATTCGTAATAATAAGATTTAGCTATTAGCTATATACATCATGATTTTAATCTATAGCTAAAATGTGAAAATTAATAAGGTGACGTCCATATCAAAGACCGCCACTCTCTCGTCCCATTCCACAAATCAGTCACATGCAAATATGTAGAGGGTCCATTGAATCCACAACAAAAGGTCACAACAAAACTATTATTCTATAGAACTCATGTATAGTTTTAATCATATTATTATATATATAGAAAAACTTAGTCATTCATACATATGATATAATATATGATAATGGATTGGAAGTTAATTCAACATGGATTTTTGGAAGGTTTCAGAGACGTTGTTCCTCAGCTTGCATACACACATGCAATATCTTTTTGGTGTTATCTATGTAATTTTTATGTTCTTGGTACAAGAGAATCTAATCTATGTTGACAATATTTTCTCTATTTATAATTTTTGAGAAAAGAAAAACTGAAAGAAACAAAATATTATATCGAGTTTGTTTGCCTTTTTGTATATTTATGTCGGAAGATCAAAAATTTTCACCAACATAGAATCAATGGTTTGAATGTCCATAATTGTTGTTGGCATTAAAGCCACTTATAATACCACAAAATGTAATTGCTCGCTCATATTGAAGCTTTCGATGAAATCAGATTGAGTATGACTTTAAAGATCAAGATTTATGCATTACGATGACTAATGTAAGATATTAAAAATATAATGGTAAGAGCTAGAGATCCTCTTTATGGATCGTGTAATTTAAGCTTAAGTTATCAAATTCATCTACTAATACTCTTTGCAGTTCAAAATTTCAAAAATTTGTGATGAATATACGAATTTGTTCAAATTTTTGTTTTTCGATAATTAATTTAATTAGTCTTTTATTCATTATTCAGCTATATAGCAAAAAATTACCACTCATGTTTTATTATTATTCAATTGTTTTATGGTTTCGTTTTGATATTTTATTTAGCTTAAAAATATTTTCGTTATATTGATTGCCATTCCAACAATTTCATTGTATTGCTATATCTTGTGTTGTGCTAAAGTATCATATAACATATTTAAACCTATGGTTTTTGCTATTGTATTTTAATGTTCATTCATTTTATCGGTTACCAAACAAAACATTATATTTGTTTCCTATAACTCTCACATGCATAATCGACTAAATATAGAATGTAATACACAACAATAACACTATATAGTACAAATGATTTGATCTTAGAAACTCTGATCAATGTGGATTATGTATATAACCTAGGAGGACTCAAAAAAGAATATAGAAGAAGTGATCAAGTTGGAGATAAAGAACGCGGTTTTGGTTCTTTTTGGAGCTAAGTAAAATGTTACGTTTGACTACCAAAAAAAAAGAACAGAGAAATTGCGACTTTTTGTCATTCTCCCATTCACCGCACTCCATGGGATCTTTGTTCCCTCCCCTTATCTCTTAATCCGTTTTGATGAAGTTCTTTTGTTCTTATAGACATAAATACAAATTGCTTCTAGCTATACTATATCTTTAGCCACACATTAAAAAGGTTCTTTTTATTATGTTAAAAAAAAAAAAAAAGCAACTCTTAGTTTTGGCAAAATAAAAATATTGTAACTGATATCATCATCTCAACTATCATCTTTTTATACTTTTTATTGTTTATTAGAATATGTTTTGTTAGAAAATTGTTTTTCTATTTTTCTTTCAGCTTCAATCTAAGAGTATTGTGTAATTTAACATTTTCTTTTTCGTATTCTGTTATGTAACTTATCGACAGTATATGTATGTGTATGATTAAACAAAACTATAAATTTGAGGAAATTGGAAAATAAGAAAAAAGTATATTGTGTGTGGCAAATATGCTAAACCCATCTCTCGACTCGTTTCCATGTGCCTTTTGTTCATCAATGCAATTTTTTTTTCTGCTGAACAAAGAACATCAATTATAAGTTTCTTTGGCTCAGTCTGAAACTATATATGTGAATCTCATATGCATATCAATTCCCTCTGATTTTCATGATTCCTTCATTTTATTGTTTGTAATCATTTTGAGCAAGGAATAATAGTTAGTATACTTTTTTTTATCTTTTTATATTAATTTAATTTATTTATAAAAATGGTCGGAAATTTGTAGGAACTTTTTATACAAAATTCTGACAAATATTTCCGACAAATTTTTGACGATATTTTTTTCGTCAGTAAATTCCGACGAATATTAGTTTCCGACCAAAGAATACCGACAAATTTTGTTTTGTCAAAAATTCGTGGAATATGCTATTTCCGACTAATATCGTCGTCGAAAATTGGTATGTTTTCTTGTAGTGTATAAAGCAGTCTTACATTGGCATGTGTATGTGTGTGTGGCAATACAAGGAATAGTATACAACGAATGAATGGAAGATAACTTGGATTCACTAGGCCATGTGAATGATGTGAACTTTGGGACAAGGTTGTTGAATCTCCCAATGGTTGAATATGGAAGAAGAAACTTTGACTTTATTGTTCGGTAATGTTGTTTTTTCAGTTTTCACGTTACGATTTTTTTCTCTTGTCACTCTCATGAGTCTCTCAGTCCCATAGCAGCATAGCAGCACCGGCACATGTACGTCCATATCTAACACAGACACTATCTATATATCTGTTTCAGGAAATAAAATGTTTATAACTTTCAGTTTATGTTTATAACTTGTGCTACTTTTTATTATTTGGACAGAAGTATTCTATTTAAAATGTTAGTTTATGGTTATTTGGTTTAGATATTACAACCGGACCCAATCGGGACATATTCTAGTAATGCTACGGTATCATCCAATAATTAATTTGAAGAAAATCAACTTAACATTCAAAATTTAGTTAAAATATATTTATGCAAAAAGAAAAATCTAAAAAATAAAGCTTAAATATATTGATTTATATATGCAAATTATTCATGAATAATTTCTATTTATTTGATTAGTATAAAATATTAATCCAAAAGAAAATATGAAAAAGTTTATAACGGACCAACTAAAAGAGACAGAACCAACTTATCAAAACTAGAAAAAACATTGGAGAAAGCAGATCTGTTAAAGGAATTAGTGGTCTTTAAAGTTGGGTCTGGTCGACGATGAAATCAATGTCTTAAATGGGCCAAGCCCACTAATTGTTATACGCAGTCCAAACTCAGTTCTCTTCGGTGCTCGCTCCTATGCGTTTGCACTCCTCGCTCATTGCCTTGAAGTGATTTATCCACAACCAGTGATATTTTTTCAATAAGTAGAACTTTGATACTTTTTGCTGGTAATTTTAGAAGGGATAAATGAAATATCTAATTTGGGTCTGGAGATGTTAATAATACACAGTTAAAAAAATAGTTTTTTTTTGTGTTTTCTTAAAATGTGATAAGAAAATAGTAAATGGGCTACAATTTTCTTTTGGGGTTTTAGGAAAACTAAAATCTCACGGGCCTAACTAAAATCTGTTTATGGCATTCAACATTGCCTTTCTTATTCACATGTAATTCGATTTAATGAACGATGAATGAATGCATAATGTTAACTTGCAGTGACCCTGCCGATAAGCATGTCGCACCGCAATTCAAAACCTATGTGCTATGAGCTGTTTCTTCATATATTCCATTGGAAATGTTACTCTAAACCGTCAAAAATTATAACTTTGGAATGACACCTAGAAGCTGATCCACCACATCTTCCACTGTCGGATAAGAAAAGAGCCATCACCGATCGTCCCACCACCATTGCTGAATATCAAAGCAAAAGAATTAGATTTTGGATTTGGTTTTCGTCCACCGGATAAGACAAGGAGAGAGAGAATTATATTAATCTACGAGAAAGACAAACTCAAACTTAACGTGATATCATGTAATTAGGATTCTTAGCAAGATGAATTTCTTATAGGACTTATATATCGAAAACTTATTAGTGTGTACTTTTAAGAATTGTCTCAAAACAATTTTCCATCTTCAATCTTATGAAATATCATATCTAATAATGTTTGCTCTTGATGACAAGTTTAAGTTCTTTCCTTTTATCTTTTAGTTTGCATTTGGAGAAATCATTTCATGAGTAATCTAATCTCTTAGTTTAAATCAAGGTTTAATAGGCTCATTTGAGTTAAATCATCTTGCTTTCGATGAGCTCACAAGAACGTAGCAACTCACTTTATATTTCAAGTAATTATCTTATGTTATCTCATGTAATTTGTTTTTGTATCCAAACTAAAGTAAACTAGTCAAAATTCGAATAAGACATAAATATTGATTGCTTCTCTCCTACTTAATTCTCCAACTCCCACATCTTCACACGTACTAATTATTTTATATACAAAAATAAAATTAAAAAAACAGAGATAAAGAATAAAAACAAAGGAACTTTAATAAAAATATCATCATTTCTTCTCCTTCCTTGTTCCTTTCTCTCTCTCTCTTTCTCTCTTTCTCTCAAAGTTAGTATCTCAGTACACCTTTACGCTTTGTTTCTTTCTTCATCTTCTTCTTCTTCATCTTCTTGGTATTTTGATTCAGAAGAATGGTTTCATCAGATGATTGGACGAAGTGCGCTATGAGAGATGGACAAGTGGTGGCAGAGCTTTTGGTAACGCTCAAAGAAGCCAAAGTAATCAAGAACCCGACAGTAACAGCTCTCCGGTGGGGAATCAGACAGCCACGGTCGTCTCAGTCTCCAAGAAAAGAAGCTGAATCTAGATGTAGTCCAAGTACACCACTATCTTGGAGTGGTGGTTGTGGTGGTTCTTCTTCTTCTCCTTCTTGTTATGTCGATGGTTACGAAGCTACTAGTCGTCGTATCAGCTCCGTTGGATCTAGATCTAAGGTTCCTTTCTCATTCTTGATTATGTTCTGATTTAACTGATCTGTTTTGAACTCATCAGAAAAATTTCTTCTTCTTCTTTAGTTATATGTTTGTTTCAACCTAGTTCTTGAATCTTGATTTATATATAACTTGGGAAACAAGATTTTTAGTTATACAAACATACCAAAGATTATAGATTTGAACCATTTTATTTTGGTTATATTTTTTCAATGTTACTACTTCTCCATCTGATAGAGAGATTCCAGACGTCCTTTATTATTTTGTTTTTGTGCTTTCAAGAAGCTCATTGACCAAAAGCATCGTGTACTTATGAGTTAAAACAGCATGATACGTTGCCGTTTTGGTGTTTTTTTCTTCTTGGATATTTAAAACTTGTTTTTACTGCTTTATAGTTATGTTTTGCAATAATAAAAAAAGTCACGATGTGGATCTGGTTTGATGGGCCTACGGCTACTTGATTAATTTATGGGTTATCTCTTCTATGTCACAGTAGTAGTAGACCCCATAGTTTCTTTTTGGCCTTTTACTATGTTGCTGTGTCTATAACCAAAGATCCAAGAAGTTGTTTTCCAAATGATGTTTTGGTATGTAATGTACGTATAACATTTGAAATAAGCAGAGGAACACACATCTGTTTTGCTTGGTGGTGGTTTGATATGATTGGGATTAGTTGTGTTGAATGCTAATGGAGAGTTTAAGGATTCATTAGTTGTGTCTTGTGTGAAGTGTTTAAAGAGAGTTAGGTTTATCAACCTCATAGACGCGTTGTTTAATAGTTATAGACTCACATATGACATATTGGGACCGTTTGTTTTCTCAACATTCAATTCATGTGGGGGCTTTCGAGTTATTTCAGCTTATGTTTCTTGTGACTCAACTTTATTATTCACCTTTCATTCATTGAACCGTTCTTGTTCTTTATCTCTATTCTCTAGGTTCTTGTAACGACCGCAGACTTAGATTTTGATGTCAAGAGGTTTCAGAAGAAAAAGGTATCCAATTCTTGAAGTACAAGAATCATTTCCTCTTTTGTAATTAACATTTTCTTGAGTGATCACAAAGCAATTCTTGGTTTCTTGATGATATGCGACTCTTTCAGCATTATAATATTCTTTCCTTTTCTGTAAACAGGACATGGCATTGCTTAGATCACCATTTAGCGAGAGCAAGAACTTCAAGAGAATGAAGGTGAACCAAAATTTTCTTACTTCACTCTCTCTCTCTTTTTCTCTATTTCTTGTTGTTTATACTAAAGAACAACAAAAACCCTTTTTTGTAATTCAGAATATGGTAGAGAACGAGAATCATCGCAAGGCGGATGGCAATTTTTTGCTACCAGATTTGAATATAATGCCATGTGAGGAAAGTAGTGACCATTGTTCATCTTTGGGTGTGGAAACAACACTATATGGTATAAGGATTATAAGGTGAAAGGGTAACTCAACTTTAACCATGAGAAAGTGGTTTGAGAGACAGTGACCCTCTAGTTTGATCAGAGTATAGTAAGCTGATCTTGATCATCTTTTGGCTCAAAAGGGTTTGAGCCTGCGCAGGAGCTCGAAACAAATGAAAAGATGTTCTACCTATAAAATACCTCAAGGAATGAAGTTTCCATTACATTGTGGAGGTGGTTTTTTTTATAAAGATCATCATCAATGTGTAAGTTAAAGACAGACCTAAGAGATCAAACTAGATCTATTCTTATTCTTGTAGCAGCAACAAGAATATATTTATTTTTTCTGTTGTTTGTCTAAGGAGATATATACATATCACTTGTGACATTGTCTTCATGACCTCAAAAGTTCTCAGTTTTAAACTGTTCGACTGACGGAGTGATTTGAGTCACAAATGATATATATACAGTAAACTCTATAAATTAATACTCTAGTCTCGAATTGGGTCAGTGTAAAAAAAATTAACAAAATTTGAAAAGATAGTAAGATAATTTTTTTTTTGAAATTCCTATGTAAATTAATATCATAATCATATAAATTTACATATATATATATATATATATATATAATTTCTTTTAGCACTCATCTCTATAAAACAACTGTTATATTGTAGTTTCAAACTATAAGGCTATAAAATATTCTGTAACATGTCATAAAATTAAATACAATTTTCTTTAAGTTTTTATTTCCAAATATGCATAATTTTAATTTTGATAGTTTTTAGCCTATTAAAATACGAATATGAAGATTATTATTAAAAATTTGAATATATGTATGTCATGTGTATAAAGGGATTTATCTATATTATTTGTAATTTAATATCAGTAATTGTTTTCTAAAAATTAAAATTTCAATTCCAAAACCAAAAAAATTATAACATCCAAAAAGTCTAAATGTCTAATCTAATTTTTATAAAATTGGCTTAATTCATAATATTTTTAAGAATTTTAAAAAATAAAAATTAAAAATGAATCTATAAATCATTAATAATTATACTATAAAATAATAAATATGAATTTATCTTATAAATAAAATAATTTTTCATGATCCCAACATTATTAATTTATAAAAGTTTTACTGTACATAGGAGATATATACGTACATATACATATAACATATTCACAAATACATAAAACAAAACCCTTTGTGGCTTTATCTTCATGACCTCAAATAACACAATTAGACCTAACGAAAAACTTTATAAACCTAACTAAACCAACTTTACTAAACACAACACAGCATCAACAACTGCAGCTGGCGAAGGTTCTCCGCTCCGATTCAAAGATGTCGAATCTTCCAAGTGATATAGAGGAAGAGGTGCTCTCTAGGCTTCCGGTGACATCTTTAGGAAAACTGCGATTGACCTGCAAAAAGTGGAACACTTTAACGAAAGATGAGAGTTTTTTAAAGAAACAGAGGAAGAAGGGAACTGAGATGTTGATGATGCTTGGACATAAAGTTTCCTTGATGAGCTTTGATCTCCTAAACTCATTATCTATAGAGCGTATAGGTAATCTCAATGCAAATGGAGTTGACATATCTGAAGTCATTCACTGCGAGGGTTTATTCTTATGCATCACTACCAAAGACAAGGACGACTCATCTAGTCTTTTTGTTTTAAACCCTCTTTTGGGACAAACAAGGTGGATCGATCCACCTATCAATTCTTGCCAAATATGCGAGAAGTATGCTTTTGGATACGATAAGGAAGATAAGATGCATAAAATCTTGAGATTCGTGAATGAGTACTACTCGAATGGCAACCGAGTTTGTGAGTTTGGGGTGTACAGTTTACACAACTCCAGTTCTTGGAAAGTGGTTGATGATTTCGCTCCGGACTGGAGTATTTCGTATAACCACAGTGGCTTGTCTTTAAAGGGCAACACTTACTGGTATGCTCAAGAAACGAACAGACCAGGACGGATACCACTAAATAACCCTGATTTCTTACTCTCTTTTGATTTCACAACTGAAAGATTTGGACCGCGTTTGCCTCTGCCATTCCATGCTTCTTTTGTAGATATTGTGACTCTTTCTAGTGTTAGAGAAGAGCAGCTTGTGGTGCTATTTCAGAATTTCTATGCATCCTTCATCAAGATATGGATAACTAATAAGATTGAGCCCAATGCAGTGTCGTGGGACAACTTGTTCTTAGCTGTTGACCTGGAACGTGTAGGCATTTGTCTTCAGGTTTCTAGTTTCGCTGGGAGTTTCTTCGTTGACGAGGAGAAGAAGGTCGCGGTTGTTCTTTATAAAGAAAGAGATTATTTTGGCTCCCTAACGAGCAACATTGTGTATGTCATTGGAAACAAGAGATGCTTCAAAGTGAATCTTGGAGAATCTTTGGACAAAGGGTATCGCCCATTTGTGTGCTCTTATGTTCCAAGCTCAGTGCCAATCCGAAACACAGCCTAAACATTTTTATCTGTATTTGTGCCAAAAACTCTATTAATGCTCCCAACATCACATTGTTAAACCCCTACCGAGAGGAATGGCATGATATTTTCTACTATTACATTTGTTATTTTAGGAGGGTGCACTGAACTAATGATTTTGGAATATTTAAGGATTTTAAGGATATTTTCTGTTGATTTATTGGATTTTCTATAATTACAAAAGTGAAATTCTAGGTGATTTGGTAAGATTTGTTGTTGAACTTTAGATGATTCCAAGGTGTTATGAATGATTCATGAGGAGTTCTCTAAACTCAAGCTCTTCTATTCAGTTAGGAAAAATCGTTGCCATAGCATTGAAAACTTTCAACAGAGAAGAGGACTTGTAGCTTTGATGCAACTCCACCATTAATATTTATTTATCATTTTGATGATTTTTTTTCTTCTAATTTTTGAGAATCCAAGTAAATAATTCATCCCCTTTTAGTTACATATTTTAAAGTTGATTTTAGTATCTTATAATTTTCTTAAAATAAACCTTAATTTTAACTGATAATCATTGTAACAAATATTATCATATAGTATACAAAAATATTAAATGGATTTTAATAGCATATTAATTAAAAATACTTTAAATGTAATTTTATTAATGCTAATCTCTATGCATACTTAAGGATTTGATATAATTAAATTTGTTAAAAAATTATATATATGTAAATCAACAAATTTTCATATTACATTTGTTAATGTATTTTTTATATAAATAATGGCAAATTAATGTATGGTTTAATTATTTTAACCAAAATTAAATAAATAACAAAGGTAGTACGTGTCAAGTTTTGGAGAGCTCTCTTATTCATACCAAAACAAAAGGTTCTGTTTTCTGTCGGAAATCAATAAATATTGAGCTTCCCATATTACAATTTTTACAATTTTTAATTTTTATCACAACTATTCACCAGCAGCGACCATGGAAGAAGGTTCACAAGCGTCTCCCTCACGTAACCTAGATGTCGCCGTAAGCTCCAAACAATTCATCCCTTATGATCTCATCTTAGCGATACTCTCTAGACTTCCTGCGGAACCTCTCATCCGATTCCAAGCCGTGTCAAAGCTGTGGTTCTCAATCATCCGCAGTAAAGACTTCGCCGACTCGTTTCTGATTAGGTCAAAGACTCGACCTCGTTTCCTTTTAACCTTCAAACACTTCGACTCACGTAAACGTTTCATCTTCTCAGCTCCTGAACACCAAAGAAACGACAAATCCACCACAGTTGTGGCCAGACACGACATGACGATCTCTGATCTTGTCTACTACATCAAATCTCGTCCCGTGAACGGTTTCGTGTGCTGCACGCATGACTCTTCTATCGCTGTTTGCAATCCAACCACTAGACAGGTAGTGAAATTGCCGGATGTTGAATCCAGGGGAAGACAAGTGTTCGCACGTCTAGGGTACGATCCAGTGGAAGATCAATACAAAGTGTTGTGTGTAATGATGTTCAAGCGTGACACGGCTAAACGTATGAAAAAAGGTTACCAACAGGAGCATTACGTTTTCACATTGCAATCTCAACAAGAGTGGAGAAAGATTGAAATCACACAAGGTATTAGATATTTCACGGTCTGTGGAGGGCTATGCATAGATGGTGTTGTATACTATGGAGATGAAAGCTCAAAAAAAAATAGTTAGATTCGATGTTAGATCTGAGAAGCTAGACTTAATCCAACCACCCGAGAAAACATATCACGAGTTCGTTTCCACTCTTGTAAACTACAATGGAAAATTAGGCGGTGTAGAGTATAATACATACAAGAATGTGATGGTGTTGTGGGTTTTAGAAGATGTTGAGAAACAAGAATGGTCGTCGAAAGTGCGGTGTGATCTACCTTATGACTGGGATGATATAGTTGAGGATTACGTTTGTCCTAAGGGAGAGACTCATACCGGTGAGGTTCTCATGGTTGATTCAAGGTTGATATCATCTGAGCCGTTTAGCGTTTTATATTACGATCTTTATAGCGAGAGCATACGAAGAGTGGAGGTGGAAGGCATCGCGGATGATGAGTTTAGACGTGTTCATGGGATTGGTAAGCGAACTCGTGAGATTTTGAGTTTTCCTGGTTATGTTGAGAATATTTTTGTACTTGTGACTATGAGTGATGAGTTATCATTGTTTCTTTAGGTTTTTGTTTTCCATACAATTCAATATCTATGACTTTGTTTGTGTTTACGTTTACAACCCGAAGGCTCATGCTTGTCTAGCTTCTAGTCAATTAGAGAATGTAATAGTTGTTAAATTTCACTAAATTGGTTTACATTTAAGAGATATATCGTCATAGATTCATGATAAGTAGTAACAAATTTGGAACTGAATCATCCATCTACGGCACCAAGCTATGCCTCAAACCAAAATCAAGAGTTGCTACATAATCTCGATGATCAGCTACATGATTACTTTATAAAATTCACCCTGGTGAAATTTATCTATATAAGCATGCCCTTTTTAATTAGTTTCTTGGTGTTATAAGCTTCATGAACATTACTACTTAAAAATTCATGGACCTCACTTCTCATAAGAGTTTAGTAGTTGAGATGGTAGTACTTCTTCTAGGCCCAGTCAAGTGAGATTGGTATGTTGAGCTAAAAACTAAGTCTTATTAGTTATAGGTTATAACCAAAAGTCTTTAGACAAAGCTGGATCCTACATCTACGGGATAAAACCTGTAATGAATAAGGTCATTGTGGATTCCAAAATTTTGATGCTTAGTATTATGCTTTTCAAGTCCTATAAATGAGTAACAGAAGAACCAGCCTGGAATCTTTCAATCACTAGATTATATTGCTTATCGTCTTTTTCGATATTTTTCGGTGGAGAAGCATGGCCTAAGATACTCGAATGTGTCGAATTCATAACCAAAAGTAAGCAAGCAATGTGGGTGTGGTATGGCCAAACGCAGAAGAACTGAGAATGAAAGAAGAAGAGAGTGGAAGAGTGGTCCATAAAAACAAAAGAATTGAATTGAAATTGAAAATGAAATAACTTTGCTTACTCTCTCTTTGCTTTTTCTCTGTTTTGGATGGTCCACTTTTCATGGGGAACAGTCTAATTTAGGAGTTTTCAACTTTGATGAGAGCATACTACTCTATGTCTTATTATTTCCTCTTAACATTTAAATTATACTCAATGTTTACATGTTTCTATGAGTTCCAAACTAAGTTAAAAAATTTATGATTTCCTCAAATTTTACATGTTTTAATGAGTTATTGGATTATTACATGATTTATGTGCAATTAGACTCATTATTAAAGTTTTTTTTTTTCTATTAAACCAGTGCAAACAAAGAGGATTAATTAGTAGGTCCCAAATTGGACTTTTTTGTTTACTTATTATATAATATATAGATTTTAATAAAGAATTATAATAAAGTAGAACCATAAATATGTTGTATTTAACTTTTAGGAAACAACCTAAATTTGAGAAAAAAAGTGGAATCAAAAATATCAATAATGTTGGGATTTCGAATCAAGATTGTTTGTCTTGGATTCATTCACATCTTTGGTATAGAGTTCACACAACCATGATGAACGATGTTTTCATACACTCTCTCTAGTTTCTAATGCTAGAAAATGTGAATTATAATAAGACTATTAAAAAGTATGTGGATTTTTTTAACTTATCAGCATATAAAGAACTGACAATAAGAAACTTAGTGGTAAGATTCAACTACTCTCTTTTTCCAGTGTACCAAGTGGGATATGATTGAGATTTAACCATTTTATCGAAAAATCAATATCACAAAAGGAAAGAAACCTGATTTGGATTATAGTAGATCGGTTTATAGAAAATTGAAATCATTTTCTAATGGTAAAAGACATTTTATTGGGAAAAAGATTTGAGTCTTGTTCCTAAGTTCAACAGTGAAAGTAGTGATTTTACGTCAAAAGATTTATATATATAGTCGATAACATAAATAATTGGCAAATTATTTGTGTGTTTGATATGAGAATTTTTTCCGCGTTAAAATTATTTATGACTTTATTTTGTTTTCAAATTTAGTTTATTGAGTTTCAAATTCATTTTTTTTTTTGCTTTTGTTTTCTGAATTTTTAGTCTACATATATTGGTTTTGATTGGTGAACATAGTAAAGCTGTATAAATAATACAGTTTTTAGATTTTACAAATCACAAAAATTTTACAAATTTTTTTATTTAATTATCATTTATATAGCTTTTATGTATCGATTTTCTTTACAGTCTTGCACTATTCCCTAAAAACTTACTATTCTATTTTACACCTTTTTCTGTTAAGTTCTAAGTACATTACCAATCAGACTCATCATTTCATATTTTTTTAGTTGTGCTAAATTTCTTTGAAAATAAAGTGTTAATTTTTGTGTTCTATATTTGGTCATGTTTTTTTGGTAAAATATTTTTATATATTTGGTCATGTTGTCAAGATAGACAAAGCAATGTGACTTTTTGACTTTGAGAAAGTGTTAATATGACTTTCTCTACAAACACATTCGTTCAAATATTTTAAACCCATCAAACTTACATTAATTTAAACCCATCAAAATGACAAAAGTGTTATATGATCAGTATAGATTATCTTACAAGGTTTAATGAAAAATCTTTGTCACTAAGCTTCATCTCTACCCCCACAATTTTCAACTAACCTGTTTGACAAAATCCTTATAACTTATAAGTACTCCACTGTCGGCAAATTAATTGAGATCTTTCATACATTTCTTTACATTTCAGAAATTTATATGGAGAAATACTTCATAATACTCTTAAATGAGTTATTGTGCCAAAAGTATAATCACTAGTATAATCACTACAATAAT
This sequence comes from Capsella bursa-pastoris, assembly GCA_036452645.1. Classification (NCBI taxonomy): domain Eukaryota; kingdom Viridiplantae; phylum Streptophyta; class Magnoliopsida; order Brassicales; family Brassicaceae; genus Capsella; species Capsella bursa-pastoris. Next base: position 8,344,864 of record CP144196.1, read on the forward strand.
TTTCAAAGGTTTATAATTTAAAAGTTTGGATTTTAATTTAGAGTTTAGAATTTAATTTGAAGGTTTAAAGTTTAATTCTAGTTTTGTGGTATTTTTTTTGGAAAAAATTTAGATTTAGTAGTATTGTTGAAAAGAAAATTAGCAATAATAATTTTTGGAACAAATTAAAACTCATTTTATAAGAATTATCCATAACTATATGTATATAGTCTCTAATAAAACAAATCGCTTGTGATAAATTAACGACCCTTCCATCTTTATAGGCTCCAAATGATAACATCGTTTTTTACGCATCCCGCAATCAAAAAAATGTATCAAGAATTCAAGATGAAACATTATGATGATGTTGTTCATTTCTATTTTAGTATTTTACTGTTGCATAGTAAGTAAAACAGTAATGTGTCATAGAAAAGAATACATATTTATTTCTCACTTTATACATTTCTTTTTAAAAATTATTTCTCGTAAGTCGTAACTTAAAAGTTTTTTTATTTTTATTTTTCGTTATGCCATTGAGAGAGAGAGGCTTGTGAGAAATTGGGATGGGTTTGTGTTCAGAGCTTTAAAGAAAAGGACGCAGGCGAAAGATCAAAAGGTTGTGAAAAGGACACACACTTCTATCAAGCTTCTTCTAACCGAAGGCATAATATACATTTTATTGGTTTAGTCAGTGAACTTAATAAGAACATTTGTCACTATTCGACAGTCTCATGATTTCAGTAACGTAATCAAAAGTTCAATTTGAAAACTTATAGCTTACAAAATGATCATTATCAGTGAGGTTTAGTGTTTTACATACTAAAACAAATGTAGCAAAAAAGAGTGTACAGTTGAATCTTTAGTAATGGCAATTTTGGTTTGCAGTTAACCAAACCGTAATGAACCGGATAAATTTGTCTAGTGGAGAGCTTTTTTACCTATAAAGGGTTTACTTTGTCACTAATGATTAATTATGTGCAAATTAACCTAACTAAAAATACCAAACCAAAAAAATAGTCGCACTAAAACTAAACTAATTTACTTTCAGTCTTCATATAACTGAAAGAAACTGATCTCCAAACTAAAACTAAACTAATTTATTTTCGGTCTTCATAAATTTTAAATTGGTGAATAAAAAGAACAAGGTGATTATTCGTATGTCTAAGACTAATTGATATGATAAATCGTTATTATATATGATTAAAAAAATCTACAAATTGATTAATCTTTTGATCGCACAAATAGAAGAAAATATACTTATCTATGTGTTAAAGAAAATCTTCAACTATATATTTTCAAAATTTTAGCATAGAAAACAGGCAATTAGGAATTGTAGATAAGTAGTAATATTATTTTGGATAATTGGTATACAATTTTTTTTCTTTTGTGAAAATGTTGCTCTCTTTGTCTTAAAAAGAGTATATGTTAACACAGAATTATTCTTAAAAAAAAAAAAAAAAAACGAAGGTCGGTAATAATAATGAAAAAAAAGGATTTTTCTTTTTGTCAGACTACGACAGATATAAAATTTTGAAAAAATAAATGTTTCATGAAAATGTTTTTTATTTTTGTCAGAATAACGAAACTGATATTATTTACCTTAAAGAAATAAATAAATAAAAATTGATTTATTTTTGTTTGTGGAAGTGGTAATAGGCAGGGGGACCATTTGGAGATAGATAGAGCTTTGGAAACAGTTGGCTATTTATCACACAACAACTGGAACCCACGCGCTCTTGTGGTCCCTTTTTCTTTTCATTCATTTCTATTTTTATTTTTTTCTTTTCTCAACTTTCTATTTTTATTTTTGATTAAAAAGTAATAAAAGTATGAAAAAAATCTTGATAAATCGGTTTGATTAGAACGTAAATGCTTGGTTTAAATAGAGTTTTCATCCCTTTAATATATTTATATCCGGCAAAACTGGATATTGTAAATGATCCGAATAGAAAAAATTAGAAAAATTATTTTTATAATTAAAATATATAATCAAGTGAAATTTAATTCCATACTAAAACATAAAAATTTGAATTTAATTTTTCTGTATTATCGAGTAGAAAATATATTTTAAGTTTTTTTATTTTGTTGAAAATTAAATATTTGCAAAAGTAAACAAGAAGAAAAATCGATATAGGTTACATTTTATATAACAAAAATTTGATAAAATCGAACCGAGTATAAACCGGAACAGTTTTGATTAAACCATTTTTTATTTCTTTTATGTATTTATATATTGATGTTGGTGTTAAATCAGACCGTCCCACTTTAATTAAGCCGGCGGCTGTCAGCCTTAGTATGATAAATCTAGGATTGGTCCCCACGTTTCCTCCTTTTTTAATATTTCTCTTTTTTCCAATTTTATTATATTTTGTCGTATCTATGGGATAATTAATAAAAATTAAATAAACTAATTTATTCGGATGTTGCATCAATCCAAATGTACGGTTGGGATTCTCTTATCCTTTGTTTGTGTTTCTGTAGGGGACCATTTGTGGTCCATTCATCCTCCTCTTGACGCGTGTCCTCTTCCTTTATTTTTTCTTTCTGGCGTCGCCCCAGTTTGCGACGTGATTTATGGTCCCCTCCCTCTTTTTTTTTTCTTCATCACCGGCTATTTCCGGTTAATTAGTTTAAACCAACCGGTTCTCAAATACTAGTAATTTGGGATTAGCTTTCCACTAATTTACATGGTTGTAAATGGATAATCTTTTTATACTAATAAAATAACATTTCATTTAATATATTTTGATTAATAAGAAGAGATAAGAAAACTTTGAACTAGATTGGTTCTTTTGTCGCCTTCAATCAGTGTTTTCTACTTTTTGTTGATGTTCTTCTTCATTTTCACAATTCGTTTTATTTTTTATTTTTCATTCTTCTGTAGTGTTGTTATATTTTTATTATTGTTAGATTTCTTCATTTATAATTTATAAATTTCAGTGGATGGATTAGTTGGAAATAAAACTTTGCATTACGCATACAAAAAAGTTACATTTGCGCAACATTTTTCATATTTTTACCAACAAAGCTGTTTTTATTGTTGACAAAAGAAATTATTATTTTTAGTCTCCAATTAATTTTTGTGTGGTTTAGTGACGAAAAAATAAAGAAAGATGTAACATCTATACTCACGCTCCTTATAGTGACGTGGAAAACACGCTCCAACCTTTACGGGGGTGTTTGCTTGCTACGTATTGCGTCGTCGCTTTTGTTTTTTTTTTTGGTATTATTATTATTTATGTTATATTATCCATTTGTATACAAATAACTCAATAAAAACCTAAGTATGATGATGACTCACTTATAGAATATTTAGTCGATGATGGAGGACATTTTCAATATTTAAACCATTTCTGACTAAATTAAGAACAAATTTATAGGACTTAAAAAAATTATTAAAAAATGAGATAATATTTTTGTTTTTGTCGGAAGAAAATGAGATACATGGATAGTATAAAATGAAACTATGATACTTAGTTTAGAAAGATTAGTATTCATCATATAAAATATTCCATCTTGCCAAGAAAAAATACGAGAAAGTTTCGTATTCATCATATATATATATATATATATTAAATGATGATATTTTGGATGTGTAAATAAGCTTCATATTCTTTTTCAATTTGTATATGACACTTAAATTGTAAACATTGGTAAGCCTATCATCATAGATTTCAAGATGACTAAATGGAAGTATGCATTAATCCCACTACGAAGTTTGTCTCCAAACTATTTATTTCACAATTGATCAATTAACTTTACCACAATTATCTAGTGTACTGTAATATATACGAACAAGATCATGTATGTGGCCTAAATATGGTTGAGTTAGTATGCATGTGAATCAAAAAAAACTTTTCGACATTTAATTTGATCGTGCATGTATCCATTGTTTCACACGTGTAGTTTTTGACACCCTCGGCTTTTTGGTTAAGTAAAATAATATGTGCCTCGATATTTCATAAATATTTTGAAATGTTTTATGTAATGATTGAAATATTAGTAAACACATTTGATGAAGTTGTTTCTTCAAATTATATCACCAAAGCATAATTTTGATTGTTTGATAACATAAATAACCAATCCAAAGATAAATTGTCTATGTGATTTTTAGTCGGATGTCAATACGAACAATATTTGGCATCCAATCAATATATGGTTTTATCAGCTGATGGTTTTTATGAACAATTTTTACCTCTGTCGTATTTGTATTGACTTATTCAATTTTGTTAAAAAATTTATATGTAAAATACTCTATTGCTAGATAGAATATTAAAAAGATGGTATTTCAATTGTCTTATGGTTCTCTATGGTGAAATTTTTTCAATTTGTATATGACACCTTGTGATGAAATGATGTAATTTTATATAATTTTTGTTATTTAAAAGAAAAAAAGAACTCTAATTACTCGTAAATTATAAAAAGATTACGATTTATAATAAGGTAGGCGTGAACAGAACTAATGGACAAAGAAAATAAGTGTGTGCCTAAGCTAATTTGTTTCCTAATGACAAAATAAAATAATAATGTTTCCTGTTAACAATATGAGCGTGAAACATACGCGCTTCTTCATCTTAGATACGTTGCGTCTATAAACACAACACGTAGCAACTCTTTTCTTAAAAACACATTTATTATTCTCAAAAATAAAAAATAAAATAAAAAACACAGTTGAACAAGGCAACGACCTCTCACAACCGTCCGATTTTCAATAAATCCAGTCGCCACTATAAATCAACGACTCAGATTAGTTCATGATGACCTACTTTAATTTAATTATTTCTTTTTTGTTTTTGTCATGACCAAATCTTTTATTTGTACATTAGTCTCACTTAATTTTATATTCATATTTCTTTGGTCGATGTGTACCACAGTGATTGGAAAAAAACCAATAAAAAAAAACAATTTTGTCAACCACAACTAATTAAACTTATATTTCTTTCTGCCAAATAGTGTACTGATTATTAAAATACTTTCTGCTTTGAATATATCCCAAAATATTGTAAGGTTAATTTATGATGTCGGGTTTTTATTTTTCCCATAATATCACTATAGAAGAAATTTTGTAAATCAGATATTTTTTTTTTGGTTTAATCAGATGAATTGATAATACGAGGTGACATCATTATATATCTATTAACACTGCCACACAATTTTTTTAAATTTAAATTTCAAATTTTTTTTTATTTCCTCTATATTTTTATTTTTGGCAAAAAATTTAACAAGTCTTTGAAAATACTTTTATTTCGAAAAATATTTAACAAAATGACGAATTAATTTATATAGTTAAATTTGTCTTATTTGATAAAAAAATACAATATATTTTTAAATTCCCTGTATATTTAGGTATTTTGATAATTAACAAAAAAAAAGATATAAATATAGGAATAAATGGTCATCATCATCTCTCGATCTCTCAGCTCTGTGTACAAGTCTGAACACATACACACACACATACATCACCACAAAACCATTATTCTAATTTTTTAATTTTGTGATAATCGAAACATATGAAACAATCGTCATAGAAGAAGAGATTCACCTTCTTCAACTTTTTCTTTCTTTTATCTTTCCCTCTCAGAAACAGCGAACACACACACAAAAAAGAAAAAACCAAAATTCCAAAAAACCAAAAACGATGGCGTTTCATCATAACCATCTCTCACAAGACCTCTCCTTCAATCATTTCACCGACCAACACCAACCTCCTCCTCCGCAACCGCCTCCTCCTCCTCCGTCTCAACATTTCCAAGAAGCTCCTCCTCCTAATTGGCTCAACTCAGCTCTTCTCCGCTCCTCTGACAACAACAACAACAGCAACAATTTCTTAAACCTCCACACAACCACCGCCAACACAACCACCGCGAGCAGCTCCGATTCTCCTTCCTCCGCCGCCGTTGCTGCTAACCAGTGGCTATCTCGCTCCTCCTCTTTCCTCCAACGAAACAACGCGACGGGTTCCGCCGTTGTTGGAGACGGAATCGATGACGTCACTGGAGGTGCGGAGACCATGATTGGTGGAGAGATGAAAACCGGAGGAGGAGATAGTAAAAACGACGGAGGAGGAGGAGCTGCGGCGGTTGACGGAGTTGTGAGCTGGCAGAATGCGAGACACAAGGCGGAGATCCTCTCTCATCCTCTTTACGAACAGCTTTTGTCGGCGCACGTTGCTTGTCTGAGAATCGCGACTCCCGTTGATCAGCTTCCGAGGATCGACGCTCAGCTTGCGCAGTCGCAACACGTCGTCGCTAAATACTCCGCTTTAGGCGCCGCCGCTCAAGGACTCGTCGCCGACGACAAAGAGCTTGACCAGTTCATGGTATATACATCATATACACATATTTCGTATTTTAATTTATCTATTTTTTTGTCTTTCTTATAATTTAAGATTAACGATTTAATTATTTTATTTTAGCACGAATTTTAGTAACACACACCCACTTAATTACGAATTAGGTTTCTTGATTTTGAAATCTCAAAATCAAGATTTGTGTTTTTTTTTTTGGGGATAAACAATGGCGTCAAGATTAAAAAGTTTCTAAATTTTTACATTATCTAGACTTAAGTAGGACAAAAATAAAAAGAGAGCTTATGATATAATAATGATAATGAAATATAAAAAAATTGTTCTTTGTCAATGTTTATATATTATTGTGTGTGTTGATGTTTACAGACGCATTATGTGTTGCTTCTGTGTTCGTTCAAAGAGCAATTGCAACAACATGTGCGTGTTCATGCTATGGAAGCTGTGATGGCTTGTTGGGAGATTGAGCAGTCTCTTCAAAGCTTAACAGGTGAGATAATCAATGTCCTTATGTTTATCGTTTGTTTTTTAAAACTCTTTTGAGCTGTTTCAAATTACATTTGTTGTCTTGTTTTTGGTGAGATAGGAGTGTCTCCTGGTGAAGGGATGGGAGCAACAATGTCGGATGATGAAGATGAACAAGTAGAGAGTGATGCTAATATGTTTGATGGGAGCTTAGATGTGTTGGGATTTGGTCCTCTGATTCCTACCGAGAGCGAGAGATCCTTGATGGAACGAGTTAGACAAGAACTCAAACATGAACTCAAACAGGTAATAATGAGCTTTAACTTGTTCTTTTATCTTGTACTTGACTCAAAACTTATCATTTCTGAAGCCTATAAGGTACTGAATCAAGTAGTAGTAGTATATGAATTGAACTATTTGGCGCAACAAATATAATCTAACAATGTTGCAATGTTGAACTTTTGTTTTGGTGAAAAGGGTTACAAGGAAAAGATAGTAGACATAAGAGAGGAGATACTAAGGAAGAGAAGAGCTGGTAAATTACCAGGAGACACAACCTCTGTTCTCAAAGCATGGTGGCAATCTCATTCTAAATGGCCTTACCCTACTGTGAGTTCTCTCTCTCTCTCTCTCTATCTCTCTTTCACTCATTCCAAAACCTCTTTCAAATTTTTACTTCCAATTCGTTCAATGACCATATTCAAATATTTGATTGTTTGCAGGAGGAAGATAAGGCGAGGTTGGTGCAGGAGACAGGGTTACAGTTAAAGCAGATAAACAATTGGTTCATCAATCAGAGAAAGAGGAACTGGCACAGCAATCCATCTTCTTCTACTGTCTTAAAGAACAAACGCAAAAGGTATATATATATACTTTCTATTGTCTTATAGACAGACATAAATCGAAAACTGGAGTCAAAAAAGTCTGAAACTAGTTTTGTTTGGGATGAAAGCAATGCAGGTGACAATAGCGGACGAGATCGTTTTGCGTAGAAAGAACAGATTAAGTGAAATTGGGAGGTGGAAGATGGGGATTTGATCAGTGCAGGGTTTAGGGGTTAAAGGTTGAGAAATTTTATGAAGGAGTTTGATTGGGTTATACAGAGAGGGGAAGGGACAGTATTAGAAAGTAACTTTTTGTGCAATTACTTAGTACGTAGTTTGGTTATGTGTGATTGCCCATATATTTTTACTAAGTAGTACACAAACCAAAACAAAAAAACAAACAAAAAATGGAGATTCAGGCTTTTGTTTTTGTTTGCTTGTCTGCATGAGTTTTAAATCAGATCATCATCATCATCATCATCATCATCATCATCATCATCATCATCATCATCATCATCATCATCATTATATCTTGTGAATAAGATAGCGAGAGGAGAGTATTGTGATGCACAGTGTTTATAACCTTTTTTTATTTATATATAGATATTTCTTCAATACTTGGCTTTGGTAAGTAAAAGACATATACGTAGTAAGATGAAGACAATATGATTGACAATGTAGCTTGCCTTTGGGTACTTTTGTGATTTAATATTTTCTGAAACGTGTTCTTTTCTAGTCAGTTGTTTGTTATCCTCTCATCTTTTGGTTAATTGTTTCGTTTTGTCACGTTTGTGAGTAGTTATAGCCACAAGTTACACGATAAGTTTCGATCACGGGGTGTTTGTGCACACATAAACAATATGGTTTGCTATCTGAATCATCGCATTGCTAATGGGATTGTTGACAGAAACCAAAAGAAGAATGCACATGTCGTCAAATCTTTTGGATCTGCCATTGGTTTAGTGACTTTATGGATTTTGTAGGAGAATCTAAAGCTAGTTGGAGTCTCATTAATCTAGATAAGAATTAAGATATAGAAAATGAGATTGAAATGAAATAGCTTTTTATAGCTTTATAGTAAAAAGTAAAGAAGATAATCTTTAGATTGTCACCAAGAACACAATGATATTTGATCTCATTAAAGAGGAGAGTTGAAGTGATAACTTTCTAGGTTATCTTACATTGATGTTATAAGACAAATTTATATGAATCTCTATTTGATAAAACCCTAGTAACTGTGCTATTTTAGGCTTTTTTTATAGATTTTATAAGAAAAAATCATATGAATCTTTACTTGCTAAAACTCTATTTTACGTGAGCTATTGGACTTCCGATGAGCATCATTCAAATGGCATGTATTTACAAAGCCGAAAAGGAAATGGCTTATTCAACAAAGACCATATCTCCTAATTGATTTTTTTCCAAAAATGTCAAAAAAGACAATTTTAGATCACAATAACATCTAGTGGTGTATGATGAAATATAGTTCAATTTTACCTTAACGTAAAGTATATTAAAATGGATGTACATAATATTTTTATGCTCCAAGATTATGAAGAATTCAAAAAGATTTACATAAATCTTTCCCTGAATTTCTGAGAGTTATCTCTTTTCTAGAAAATTATGTTTAATTTACCTCAAACTCGTTTATGTTGGTTCTCAAAGCTACCAAAAGCACTACAAGATTTTGGTTTAAAGTGGCTATGTATACTAATACTAATCCAAATTTCATCACTTCACATACATCTTTACACTGACTATGACTCTATCATGTTTGAGTTTTTGAGTGAAAAGTATCATTAGTTTTGTATGTGTATCTTACTTAGATACACTTCAATTTTGTGAGAAGTACTACTATTATACTCGGGATAAACACGTACGTGATTGGGATAAACATATGAACCAAGTGAATCAGTTAAAAACATTTTAATCTATAGCTATTTTAACCAAATGGCCAATCATGAATCTAATTAGTGGAGATGTAACATCAAATTAGACCTAATTTTGATACAAAATGTAATTATAAACCCTTTAGGTATCTTTGTATTAACATTATATTAAAAAAAACAATACAAAAAAAATATCAAACTTTAATAACAAGCGGAGCTACAAACCTCTCCGGCGAAGGATCTTGGCTACCACCACCATCACCGCCGTCATCAAAATTAAGACTATAATTTTTCAGATCATAAGTGAAATCAACATCTCTCCTCATCTTCTTCCTACTATGACTAAAACTCCGTATAAAGTTTTTCCACTTCGGCCCCGCAATTTTCTCAGAAATCTCTTTTAGCCCCTTAAGTTTCTCAATCCCCCAATTTACTACTCCTCTTTCTTCTTGCAAAGAGCCGCGATAACCATGGTCGAGACGCGCCTCTTCGTCGTCTCTTCCTCTTCGCCGTCTCCACCGGACTACACATAGTTTACGAAAATAACCACATCCACAAAACGCCGCCGTTTCTTCGTGATCATCTGAGAGTAGATTCTCTCTATCAGTGGCCATTGATTGATAAAAAAGCAAAACAGAGAGTGTTCTGTAAAGTAAAAAAGGAGAATATATTGATTTATAAAGGGTGACGATGATGACACGTGGCGTTACGACCGTTGGGTGATTTGTTGTGGGAGATGGGGTATGTAATTGGACTGTGATGAGAAAAGCGTGACAGTGATGTGAGACGAGCGATGGGCTTAGTATTCGCTGGTTAATAATGATGAAAGACAGCTGTGAAGGCGGGAGCGAAACGGTTGTTTTTATTTTTATTTTTTTTGTTTCTTCTTTTGTCTTTAAGGATAATTATGAAAATTGATTTATTGATAAGTATACTAGTAATAAATAAATAAATTAAGATTTCGTTATCTGAAAAAGTTGAAAGTACATATACAATTATGTATTTTATGAAGATAATGTTAAAAGTGAATGCGATTGTTTTCAAAACAGTGTAAAGTAAAAAGTGGTACTAAGATATTTTGTATTATATTTATATTACTATGCTCATTTTGTTTTAACTCTTATAGATTTTTTTATCAATTAACTGATTGATGATAATAACAGATTTATTTTTATTTATTTATTTGTATTTTATTTGATTCATGGAATCATGACATTTTTTTTTTTACTGTAATTCATTTCAATATAAAGAAATATAAATCTTGACCAGAAATAGTTCTAAAAATGATGAACTACTAAAATAATTTTTAAATTTTTTAACCCAATTCCAATCTTCTTGTTTAGGTATATTCTTTTTGTATTGACTATTTACAATTATCTTTAAAACATTTTAATCTCGTTAGGTAATATATTTTTTTATATTTTCATCAGTATTGACCATTATTAAAAAAACAAAAACACAGTATTTTTATTATGAAATTAATAATTGAATAACTATATACATACATGTTAGATTACATCCATTAAAAACCCTGCATTTATAATTACATATTGATTAATTCTAGGTTATGACTTGATTTAATCCTAGTAAACTTTTCATCTAATAAACTACATTATATTTGATTCCATTATATTGGTTTATAAGTTGTTTTTTTCTTAGCTGTAAATTATAACTAGGAGGAAAGTAATAGTAATTTCAATGTTTTAGAATGGCTAAAAATATCGATAATAATAAAGTAAGATAAGAAAAAGTGTTTTGAGTAAGACAAAAAGTAATTAGAGGTATGCAGCCTGGCAAATGATGATTAGTCGTTGGGTTAAGAGTAGAGAGATTTGCTAAACCAAACCAAACCAACTCAAAATATTATAAAAAGGCTGTCCATGTTGATGTTGTTGTTGCCTAAACTAATCTCATTATTATTATAAAACGATGATAACTCAAGTGATCACCCCACTAATCATTATGTTTTTGTCCTAATCATCATAACAAAGATCGCATTATGGAAAGTTTTGTTGTTTAAATATAATACTCGATCCAATCTTATAGAGTACGTAGTTCTTTACTTATCACATGTAGCATGAACATGTGAGTCAAACTAAACTTGACTAAACTGAGACTAACGTAGTACCATGACAATTTGACAACACAACTCAAAGGCTAAACTTTTTTCAGTGCTAATAATATATCTTCAGTCTTTTAAGCCTTTTAGATGGGCCTAATAAGTAATCTATCTACACAATTTGGGCTTTAATAACTTTTAATTATATGGAGATTTCATGACAATAACAAAATAATCAATTATACTAAATAATAATTTCCATTTTACTATGAATAGTGTGTTCTTTACCCATGTATCTAGCTTTGTCGAATAATAATACCTCATTGTTTAGAAATTATTGGCAATTTTTTTTTTAAAAAATTAATTTCTCTAGAAGAGAAAACTAAGGAAAAATCTACATCATTAATTAAAAAACGCGTAAAAAAATAAAAACAGATCATAACAAATCAAATTATAATAATTTGCTTCACCATAAAATCCGGAACATATGATTTTAAATTTTAAAACTTACCAAAAAAAAAGAAAACAAAAACAAAAATGAGAGAAAACAAAACCAATAAAATTATTAATTACAAAACTTTATATTTACCTTAAAAAAAAAAACTAAAGTCTCTAGCCGCCAATAGGAATATTAGCTGGCCTTATTCAATGTTGGTTTATTATTTGTTATATATACTAAAATAACGTAGTTTCTTGGAAATGCGATGATTCACTTTTTCTAGGAGACCAAGTCTACACAAAGTCTTCTATAAAATCATTTGGGGCTAAAAGTCCCAAATAATCAAAATCATTTGATCGTAAAAGATGTTCAAAGTTGCAAGAGCCTCACAGTATTTGGCTATCACCGGTGCTGGTATCGAAGACATAAAGCTTTCCAAGAAGTCATGGGTGTTTCCATGGCAATCTTGCACCGTCTTCGACGTTTCTCCGGTGAACTATACTTTCAAAGTTCAGGCCATGAGTGCGGAGAAGCTCCCCTTTGTTCTCCCAGCTGTTTTTACTATCGGCCCCCGTGTAGATGATGATGAAGCGCTTATTCTATACGCTAGGTTGATTTCTCCTCATGACAAAGAGTCTAATCATGTACATGAGCTTGTTGAAGGTGTTATTGAAGGAGAGACTCGTGTTCTTGCTGCTTCCATGACCATGGAAGAGATCTTTAAAGGTAAACCACAAATTCAAGATTTATACATGTATATATGTTGAAGTTAGATTTTCGTGTAGCCTAGAAATAGTCTCTGACTAAAATGTAAGATTGATTGGTTTTTAAGTTCGTTGAAATGGTCATATTTGGAGTTCTCTCTTTTCATTAGAAAATGCACATTAAACATTTTATATTCTTATCTAGAGACATTTTGTGGATGTTTTGGTTAGAAGAGTTTTTTAATTTATTTTATTTTATGGATTTGAAGGTACAAAAGAGTTTAAGAAGGAGGTGTTTGATAAGGTTCAACTAGAGTTGAACCAGTTTGGTCTTGTAATCTACAATGCTAATGTTAAGCAGCTCGTTGATGTTCCCGGACATGAGTACTTCTCTTACTTGGGTCAGAAAACACAAATGGAAGCGGCCAATCAGGCTAAGATCGATGTGTCTGAGGCCAAGATGAAGGGAGAGATCGGTGCCAAGGAACGGACTGGTCTTACGCTTCAGAACGCGGCTAAAATAGACGCGGAGTCGAAGATAATATCGATGCAAAGGCAAGGAGAAGGGACAAAAGAAGAGATTAAAGTGAAGACTGAGGTTAAAGTATTTGAAAATCAAAAGGAAGCTGATGTGGCTAAGGCCAATGCAGAGCTAGCAATGAAGAAAGCTGCTTGGACTAAGGATGCTCAGGTGGCTGAGGTTGAAGCAACTAAAGCAGTGGCTTTGAGAGAAGCTGAGCTTCAGACTCAGGTTGAGAAAATGAACGCATTGACTCGAACAGAGAAGCTCAAAGCCGAGTTCCTTAGTAAAGCCAGTGTTGAGTATGAAACCAAGGTTCAAGAAGCAAACTGGGAACTATACAATAAGCAGAAACAAGCAGAGGCGGTTCTATACGAGAAGCAAAAGCAAGCTGAAGCACAAAAAGCTGAAGCAGACGCAGCCTTCTACACAAAACAGAGAGAAGCAGAGGGACTTATTGCTTTAGCAAGTGCTCAAGGTACTTATCTCAGAACCCTATTAGACGCTGTTCAGAATGACTACTCTTGCCTAAGAGACTTCTTGATGATTAACAATGGCATTTACCAGGAGATCGCTAAGATTAATGCACTCGCGGTTAGAGACTTGCAGCCCAAGATTAGCGTTTGGAACCACGGTGGAGAACAAGGTGGTGGTAGTGGGAATGCTATGAAGGATATAGCTGGACTTTACAAGATGTTACCTCCGGTTCTTGATACGGTTTACGAGCAGACCGGGATGCAGCCACCGGCTTGGATAGGTACTCTACGTGGTGCAGAGTCTAAGCAAGTGACGCCACCTCAACAGCTAACAGGTTGAGGTTTTGGATAGTGTCATAATATTATCGTTTACTTGTGATTCAAGATACATCTATGAATTTCTTTTGTTTTTAGTCCCGTTGGAAAACTTGGCTTATTCTTTTAGTGTTTATTTTGGGAAGTGGATGTGTGTATGTGTGTGCGAGCTTTGAAAATGAGATAAAATAATAAACAAATTAAAGAGAGTATTGGACATTTATCAATCTTGAGTGGGTGTTTTAGAGATGTTTAGTGTCTCTAGGTAAACATTCTCTCACATTTTAAGACACTTTGCTTTTTATGTTTTGTTTTGTTTTAGTTCTTCTAAAAATGTAAAAACACCCGACAAAATTGTTGAATGGAGATGCTCTTAAGGAATTTGTGAAAAGTCTCACTTGGTATTCTAATATCATTTGTCAAAGTCCAAAATTTTGGAGAGAATTTGGCAAACTCAATTTCATATTATACAAATGCCTTTAATGAAATGAAATTACATAAACTTGGTCATCGTCAACATTTAATATAATATGTATGTATACGTAAACATTCGTGGTTACGATGTATTTGGTGTGTTGACCCCAAAAAACAAAGAGGATGTATCTGGTGTGTGATTAACTATGATTTTAAAAATTTTGGTCTTATATATATGGTGTACTTATTTATAATTTAAAAAAAAATTATTTAGCATAAAATTGCAGTGGTTTAAGTAAAAGATAAACGAATTTCACCGTGTTATATTTACCATTCATATATTATAGTTTGTAACTGCATATTTTTTTAAAAAAAACTTTACCATCAAACCAATAGGGAACTGTTTTTATATTTTTTTAAAATATAAATAAGTACACCATATATATAAGACCAAAATTTTTAAAATATTGGACATTTATCAATTCAAAATATTGGACATGTAAACGAAACGAAATAGACCATTCTAGTTTTGAAGCAAACAACAAAACTGCTATGTATCAAAATATATTTTTTTAAAATATATTTTGATACATAGCAGTTTTGTTGTTTGCTTCAAAACTAGAATGGTCTATTTCGTTTCGTTTACAACATCCATTCAAAATATTTCCTTTGATATATTCATTAAATTTTAACAAAATTGAAAAAAATTGCCATAACAAGCTACAAAAAAATAACTTTCATAAGAAGTCAAGAATGAAACATTCTACACAATTTCATTCTTTATTTATTTTTTGAGTGTATGTATATATTTTACACTCGTTTGTGAAATTTCATGAACATTTCTCTGAAAAAGACTTATAACATGTAGACGACTATCTATATAAGCACTCACGAATATGTATCAACTCATTCACAAACTTAAATCATCGATCAAACATGTTCAAGGTTGCAAGAGCGTCACAGTATTTGGCAATCACCGGTGGTGGTATTGAAGACATCAAACTCTCCAAGAAATCATGGGTGCTTCCATGGCAAAAGTGCACCGTCTTCGACGTGTCTCCGGTGAACTACACTTTCAAAGTCCAGGCCATGAGTGCGGAGAAGCTCCCTTTCGTTCTTCCTGCGGTCTTCACCATTGGTCCTCGTGTTGATGACACTGAAGCCCTTATTTTGTACGCTAGGTTGATTTCTCCTCATGACAAACAGTCAAATCATGTCAATGAGCTTGTTGAAGGTGTGATCGAAGGAGAGACTCGTGTTCTTGCTGCTTCCATGACCATGGAAGAGATCTTCAAAGGTAACTCATAAGTTTAATTATATTTTGGTCAAAACATAGATTAAACACTTTGTGCTGTTTTGTTAAAAACAGAGTTTTTGCTTTTATGGTTATGAAGGGACAAAGGAGTTTAAGAAGGAGGTGTTTGATAAGGTTCAACTAGAGTTAGACCAGTTTGGTCTCGTAATCTACAATGCCAATGTGAAACAGCTCGTTGATGTGCCTGGACATGAGTACTTCTCTTACTTGGGTCAGAAGACACAAATGGAAGCAGCAAATCAGGCCAGGATAGATGTGTCTGAGGCCAAGATGAAGGGAGAGATCGGTGCTAAGGAACGGACAGGGCTTACGCTCCAGAACGCCGCAAAAATTGATGCGGAGTCAAAAATTATATCGATTCAGAGGCAAGGAGAAGGGACTAAGGCAGAGATCAAAGTGAAGACTGAGGTTAAAGTGTTTGAGAATCAAAAGGAAGCTGATGTAGCTAAGGCTAATGCTGAGCTTGCTATGAAGAAAGCTTCTTGGACTAAGGATGCTCAGGTGGCTGAGGTTGAAGCCACCAAGGCAGTGGCTTTGAGAGAAGCTGAGCTTCAGACTCAGGTCGAGAAAATTAATGCTTTGACTCGCACAGAGAAGCTCAAGGCTGAGTTCCTTAGTAAAGCCAGTGTTCAGTATGAAACCAAGGTTCAAAAGCAAACTGGGAATTATACAACAAGCAGAAACAAGCAGAGGCAGTTTTATACGAGAAGCAAAAGCAAGCTGAGGCGCAGAAAGCGGAAGCAGACGCAGCGTTCTACTCAAAGCAGAGAGAAGCAGAGGGACTTGTTGCTTTAGCCAGTGCTCAAGGGACTTATCTCAGAACTCTATTAGACGCTGTTCAGAATGACTATTCTTGCCTTAGGGACTTCTTGATGATTAATAATGGCACTTATCAGGAGATTGCTAAGACTAATGCTATGGCCGTCAGAGACTTGCAGCCCAAGATTAGTGTTTGGAACCATGGTGGAGAACAAGGGATCGGTGGTGCAGGTGGGAGTGGGAATGCTATGAAGGATATAGCTGGACTTTACAAGATGTTGCCTCCGGTTCTTGACACGGTTTATGATCAGACTGGGATGCAGCCACCGGCTTGGATGGGTACTCTAAACAAGTAACGCAGCCTCAACAGCTAAGAGGTTGAGGTCATGGTTTACTTTGGTGGTTTACTTGTGCTTGAAGACACAGCCCAAGAACATGTAAATTTTACTTTATTTTAATCGTATTCGTGTATAATTTAAATTAAATAAAAAATGTGAGACATCAAAGTCTAGTAGAGTTCAAACTGGATTGGAGAAGTAAAATGCCAGAGAAGGGCTTCTTTGAAAAGCTATATATTTTACAAACCTAGCCATAATAAACAAGAACAAACTAGAGAGCAGAAGACAAACAAATCGACAACGTATTTTGAAGAGAAATGGACAACTCACTGATACATATAGATTAGATATCTATATCAATAAAAACTGCTTCTCGCTCTCTCACCTCTCTATGATCCCCAGTTTGGAATATTGGCCGTGGCTTCATTTATCATCTTTACTAGTGTTACCTGCCAATACATTAATGAAAAAAGCTGAGTTCTGTTTGTAATCATATGTAGGGATGGTATGCTACAGTGTAATCCTATGCCAGATTGGCCAAGCCTGATCCTCAAAATCAGGCCTGACGAGGGATCGGCTCGTGTCAGCTTCCAAGCCTCTTAGGATGGAACATGTCCGGCAAAACACAACAACAACTCTAGTCCTAGGAAATTTGCTTTCAGAAAATGAAAGCAGGACAAACATACCACACTTTGTGAAACACCAGGTGGAGGCATGGTAAGGTTCCTTGGTGGTGGTGAGCGATCATACGATCTTTTGTCAAATCTCCATTCTCCAATTTTCCCATAGGTTAGTTTACCCTGAAATCAGCACAATTATTCTTTTTACATCCTCCCTTGTCAATTTCAAATCTAATTTATAATGGTCACTAATTTCCTGCAGCTAAATCTCAATAATCAAGTCCTCAAGTTTGTATTTATCATTTTTGTCCTATCATTCATAGATCATAATCAGAATATGAAATCTTACCTTCATATCATAGTCACATCCATAGGTGTAGTGTATGATGTACTTGTCACCAACCTCTGTATCCCATGGAGGCTGATACATACCACAAACACAGGTTAAGTTAATGCATAGAAAAATTCTTATCCATGTAACAAGCGAAAATATAATGTCCAGGTCATAACTATTCCACTCTTATAACTCATCCATGTAATGATGGAATCTCACAAAGATCATGGAAATTTTTTCACCCTTGGTCACACTGACGCACTCTAAATTAACAATTTCTTGGAATACTGCAGCTAATTATTCATTTTGTATCATACTAGCTCATGCATATAGGCATGGTGATATACTTTTGCCTCCATTCATAACCACAACACGCATATAAACATTTTACAAAGTTAAAAGAAAGCCAAAATGTGTGTATAGGGTTACCTGAATCATGAAGTCTTTGTGTAGAGTATTGCTAACACCATGCAATGCAGATGAAACAGCATAAGCATACCTATACTTCCAAAAAAGATAACAAAATTTTCTCGTCAATTCTAGCCAATCAATAGTCTAAACAACACTTTCGATATAATAAAAACTACTCCTATCAAAAGACTATTACATTTCAAGAACCCATCCAAACGCCTTGTCTGCTTCAGGATCCTTCTTCATAGCCAAAGAAACATTCATCCAAGTTGGAGCAATCTTCTTTAAAGCATCCTAGAAACCCACAAAATCTAAACCTTTAGAGAGACTCCCTTTTGAAATCTGATCCCAAACTATGCATCAATAACAAACCTTTCCAACAATGACAGGAGAGTTTCCTATCGGGTCAATATTAGTAACCGGTCCTCTCTCTTCTGGATAATACTTCCTCAACACCTTCTCATACTTTTTCGGTTCGATGTAAAAGAAAGGAAACGCAGCTGCAACCCCATCTTTAGCTAAATTTGGTATAGGTTTAACAATGATATGATCAGGTTCAGACATGAGAATATAACTGCATACACAATCAAAGACAACATATCAGCACAAGAATCAAACCCCTCTAAGTTAATAACCAAAACAAGTTCTAAAAGTCAAAAGCATCTCAACTCTTCTTTAATATCTGCTTGTTGAAGCCATTGTACAAATGCCCCTGGCCTGTTCAATACTATATAACCCTGCAAAGTTCAAAACTTTATCGAAACCACACTCAATTATATTTCCAAATCAAACAAAATCTCAAAACTTAAGGTTACCTGATCCACACCATCAGGTAAAGGCTGAGCAACAAAAGTAGGAATCTCATCCATATACTGATCCGGTCTACCTGAATGCAAGATCCGGGTAAACCCACCCATTTCAGAACCGGGTCCAGCCGAAGCCCTAACCTTTTTGAACCAGTAGTACATAACTCTACATTGCCAAGTGTTGTAGACAGAATCAGACGCCGTCACGGCCGTGTGGAAAAGCCTCGGCCTTTTACCGTCGCTTCTGATTCTGGATCCGCCGCCACGAGGCAATTCGATGAATGAGTCAACGGAGTCATCGGAAGATGAAGATCGGCCGGGGAAGCCTTGTTTGAGAGGAGCATTGGCGGAGATGATGATGTTGTAAGTGATTAGAGCAACGGAGAGAGTTATGAGAAGTGGGTAGAACAGAGTTCCACCACAACCCATTGAAGATTGGGATTGGGATTGAGTTCGTTTGTTCAAAGTCGTCGTCTTTCGTCTTCTTCTGTATTAGTTTCTCTAGTCGCCAGTTGGTGGAATGGTGAAGAAGATACCAAAGATGGCTCATATATTTATAACTTCTAATTGCCTCGTTCAACAGTCTTCTTCTTAATGTTATTATTATTCAAAGCATATCATTTAATTGATTACTACATTTGAAAGTTTTGCTCTTTGTAGTTTTGGTTTTATACAAGGCAACTATTTTTGTTAACACAAGGTTCAAGTTTGACTATAAGATCCTAAATATGTAGTCAAGTGTTTTGTATTAGTGTGTTGTTGTTGTGCACCACCTAGATTTGGTAATAGTAACACCAATACAAAGTACGAACCACTGATCTAGGTGGTGCACAACGAATACTACACATATGTAGTCAAGTGTAGTGTATCAGTATCACTAGGAGCAATTGTCAAGAAGATACAATGATGGGATATTTCACCAGTGGTCTCAAATTGATGTACTCTTGAAAAGCCCTTTTGCTACACTAGCATTAGCATGTCTTAGTTTCTGAGGGAAAAAAGAGGCCAAATCAATTTTGATTCCAAACCAAATATTTCATACATTATTAACTCAAAAGTCAAAATAAGTTTGGTGTCACCTAAGAAGTTGACCACAGCTATCGCATTCATTGTAAGTAAAAGAGTTCCATTTGTTCCTGTTGTCATCTTCAGACCCTAAAAGTCTATTATTTGGCTAAAAACTACACTTTAAAACTACAATTTGGTACTAATTTAATATATATATATGCACTTATGTTT
This sequence comes from Capsella bursa-pastoris, assembly GCA_036452645.1. Taxonomy (NCBI): domain Eukaryota; kingdom Viridiplantae; phylum Streptophyta; class Magnoliopsida; order Brassicales; family Brassicaceae; genus Capsella; species Capsella bursa-pastoris. The sequence continues at coordinate 8,365,074 of CP144196.1, forward strand.
ATAACAGAGTACAAAAGCTGAAATTGTAGGGACTAGGGGGATATAACATAACTTAAAGAAAAAAAAATGGAGATGTTTTGGTTAACACCACCAATACCATTATGATGAAGATGAACAATCAAAAGCTCAGAATCAATTACCACTTAAGTAACAAAAATAAACTATCATTCTTCAAGAAGTGTTCTTTCCACCCTTTGCTTTTTGCTCCCAGCAATCTCTCACTCTCTCTGCATAAAACATCATCACAATCTTAATGTAAACACAAACCAAATGAATCTCTTTAGTGAGTATTACTTTGATTGATTTTTATATTTACCCTCTGACGTTTCGACTCTGGAGGTGACGGTGCTCCAGGTCTCCGACTTGAATTTCCTCGCTCTGCACCTCTCTCCTCCTGCACCCCAAATTTATCAGCAACCAACCAATTTTATCAGCACCAGTATTTGATTAGGATTACCAATTTTACTACTACTCAGTACTCATCTGTATTATTTTATACAGAACCCAAAGCTCTAAGATAATATAATTTATATCACTATCCAAACCCTCCAACATGAATTGCCCACAAGTCAATGATATGTTGCATAAGGCTTCTAAAGGAAATAGCTACGTATACAGTGGAAAAAATAGTGGAGATAACGAAGATTACCTCTCTTGAAGAGGCTTGTCTACTGTTATTGCTGCCTCTGCCTGTAATAGCTTCACCAGAGCTTGAGGAGGCTACATTTTGAGAAATAAAGGGCATGATCTGCTGAAGAACACTTGATATGAAATTCCCTTCATCCGTCGTAGTTACTGGCTCAACTTGTGCATTTGCAACAGCTTCCCTTGGTTCTGTGGCCTCTGTGGAAGATGGATTTGCTGCAACCTGAGACTCCGAGCTACTGGCTTGGTGTTCTCGACGAGCTGAGGGCCTCAAAAACTGATTGATTCTGTTTCTCAATTCAAACAAACGACGACCACCAGGGGGAGAACTGCTATCACCTACATGTCTCAGAAAAGCAAAGATTTATGACATAGCCTACCTTTAGATAACACATCATCTACCTAGTCTAAGAAGATCGAAGCTAAATCAGCAAAGGGAAACATCAGATCAAACATAACATAAGACAACCCAGTAAAGATGAGAGGCAACCAACGTAAAGTATCATCTTATTAACAATATAATAGATAATTCAGTGAAATAGTGTTGTAGGAAAGTGAAAATCATGTTAAAACTAACCTTCTCTTCCTGGAGTACCGGTGCTCTGTTGTGGCCTAGAAGATTCAGCAACAGGCTGATGTACTCCATCCAATCCAGTAAAACTACGTTCACCTAATGATACCTGCTGATATCGAGTAACAACAGGTATAACTAAGGCCACAGGATTTCGAGGAGATTCAGATGGACCTCTCGTTGAGGGGGCAGAATCAGTAGTGCTGCTAGGTGCAGAAGGGACTGACTGCCCAGGGGTTTGTTGTGTAGTACTTTCTTCTCTCTGGTTGGTCCCACTGGCGGGCACCCAAGATCCTGATTTAACATATCACCAAGACAAATCCAGATATAAGATTAAAAACAGGAAATGACACACTATACTTAGAAATGAAGTCTATGAATAGCACCTGTACGTATTCTTATCTCAATATTTCTTGGGGCAGAGGCAAGTGATTGTCCAGCAAAAGGGTTAGAATGTGCGGTTCCTGCTTGTAAGCCTCCAATACTCGTCCCCTGCCGAGTGGACTACAAAAATTTAAGGTAGACACAAAGGTAAGGGTGAGCAGGACAAGTAGACACACTGGTAAGGATGAGAGAAACAGAGAGACAGACCGACAAGGGATTTCTCCTTGTGGGGGATATGAACACTGCAGGCCCAGCATTAACAACAGCATCATCCTGACATTTAACATAACAAGTGTCATATAGATGTGTGGGGGTATCATATCATGAGAACAAAATTATATGTGAATGTGACATAAGTTGCAGGATTTAGATCCCGAAATGTAGCAAAAGATAACTCACAGGTGTTTGTCCCAAACGAAGCATCATGGTAGCACGGCCAAGCTCCAGGAGTGAAATGCCTAAATTCTCCAAGAGGGATCCTGATTGAAGCATGTTTGACTGGCACAACCTTCGGGTTGACGGATCGGTCACATTCACATGATCCACAAGCTGCCTCGAAAGATTCTGCAGAAGGGAGATACAAAACAGTTATGCTTATTACCATGGATTTGAATAACTAATGCCAGCAAGTCAGTCTGTTAACTTTAATATTTGTGACAATGCAACGCTCACGAAGAAAAAATGGTTGTGCCCAGGGCACTAAAAATCAAAAGTGATAAGTTTATAGGGCTTGGAGGTTTCTGTTAAAAGTTTATCTAAGTCCCATAAATGTATGTAATAATTTCCGCATTGCTTAAGACTGTCAATATAAGAAAAGATAAAAGACATAAGTGGCTTTCTCAAAAAAAAAACGTGAAATAAAAGTAAAAGAACATACAGATAAGCAATCTGCTACTTCACCGATCAACAATTGCCTTGTTGATTGCAGCACTTCTGCCAAATGAGATGGTCTTGGAATCCGACTCTCTCCGGTGGTAGAAGCAGAATCTTGCACATTGCCCATTGAATTTTCAGAATCTTGCAAGTTATTAGCATTGCTACCTGCAAAAATCACAGTACAACTATTAGACTCTCAAAACCTTTTTTTGACACAGAACCAATCATTAAAAATTAGTCTTAACCATTAGCAGCAAATTCTTGTCTCAGATGATTTAGATATTCTGATAAGGTAGTCAACGAATCTGGAATCACCTGCAGTGGAAAACGTATAGCGTTCTCATGACCAAAAAACATGATGTGCCTTACAAAAACTAAGTAACACGAGTAATCCATGGAAAACAAGAAAGCGTAGCGTACTGCTGGTTGTGAAGATGTCAAGGGAGTAGACGTCTGGTTCATTGTATTTGGTGTGGCAGATCGCCCACCGGAAGAATCTCTTGCAGAGGTAGGACCAGAACTCCGAGATAGCCTCTCATGAAGAGGACCCTGAAAAGAAAGAGAACTCTCTTACATTCAAAATCGTAGTACAGAAAAAGCAGCAAATTATAGGCAATTACCATAGCTTCAATCCCTTCGATACCACCTTCTGGATTAGAGATCCCAAGTGAACCCAGAACAGCTGAAACTATCTGCCAGACATGAGACATAACTCATTAAAAGGATCACGTCCAGTCTAACATACAAAAATAGAAATAGAACAAACAGATAAAAGAGGGCATACCTGACCAAGATCTGAATAGACTCCATCTGCTTGCTCAGCAATATTGAAGGATCCTACCACAACTCGTGATCTTTGACTTCCCTGGCTGTCACCAGCACTCAAAGCAGGATCAGCCGCTAAAAAAAACAAGTTCTCCACTTAGCATGTTGAAATAGAATCTCACAAACAGCATTCTCAAATACTAAACTATCATGAGAGAAATTCAGAGATTTTTAAGAGCAGTTATGGGGACGACAAAATTGTAATGGAACTTGAAACTACCTGCATTACTAGTTGAACTCTCTGATATTGGTGGAACAGGTTGTCTGACAACTAAATGCAGAGTGTGGCCATCTTCAACATCTAAGATAGACCGATTAAAGAATGTTACCAGTAAAAGGAAATGAAATTACTAGCTATCATACGACATTGGAACTGTAAACCAAGGTTTCGACAAACTAAATTAGGAAACTATGTTACACAACTGAAAGGAAATTACTAAGAAAGAACCAAGGCACCACGCTGGAAAGTACAAAAGGATACGATAGGCTGATAGGAGTTGATCATCCTTCATAACTTTTCCACGACATATCAAGCGCTGTTGTTCTGTAACGACACCAGTAACAGTAGCAACTTGCTCCTTCAATGCAGGAACAGGGACCTGTAATAAAACAATAATACAGAAGGAAATTATAAGAAAAAGCTATATAGAACACAGATGATTAAGTGACCATTGAAATAGGGCATTAGCTCCACAATCTTACTCAAAGCATCGATATTAGTAATAAGAAACTTCCTCATGCAACACAACAAGCATGCAAATGAATTATATAAACAAACGACAAGAATTCATGATTCAGAAAATGAAACATCAAAGAAATGTCTATCACAACGTTAATCTTACACATTTATCAACATGTAAGGTGTAAGTCTGAGAATCCAATGTCTTTATCTTTATCTCAACCATAGCACCGGCACATTGAGATGCCTCAACCATAATTTCATCTTTTCCATTGTCTCCCATCTTCTTCAAATACCTTTCAACACCTGGAAACAAGATACAAAAACGTATCAGCTTACATTTAGCAATCTCAGCTGCATGCAAAAAAAAAATCAAACTTGGCGTTACAAAAATGACTCATCAAACACACTGAGACAAAACTCAACACCCGACAAATTGACAACTCGAATCTGTTTAACAAAATCTTCAACAATCCTAAAACAAGCTTTCATGAACAGCACTAAACAATCTTAAAATCATACAACTTGCAGGAGAAACAATGAAAATTCATCAAGCTAGACACTTTTTAAAACCAAATTCAAGAGAAAAATCGTATCTTTAATCACAACAACGCATCAAAACAAAGAATAAAACTTGTGATCATCAAAGCAAACATACACACACACAAAAAAAAAAAAAGCAATCTTTTTATCTAATCACTACTTAAAAACGAAATTGAATCAATCGCCAGTATAAAGCTCTAAACATTTCGTCGACCCAGGAAAAAAAAATCAATCTAAAACCCTAGAAAACGTACAAAAAAAGGAATGATGAAATTAAGCAACGGAGAGGAATCGAAACCTAAAAAATGAACGGAGGATGAAGAGAAATCGAAATCAGCTGAGGAAGAAGGGAAAGGATTCTTTAACCCTAAAAGAGAGTCCTTTCGCGGCTCCGAGAGACGATTCCGCGGCCAAGGAAGAAGAGTGATGAGAGCCTAAAGAAGAAGAAGAGAAATAATAAAAATTCGATTTTTTTTTTTTTTTTTTTTGTGTGTTTTCTGAGGCAAATAAAGTAATTTTGTTGTATTATTGATAGAATGGAAAAAGAAATTTTGGTTTTTTTGTACAAGTATAGTAAAAATATCTTTGACTTTGGCATTTTAGTAAAGTGGATATTAATTTTTGGTATATTTTTATTTTGATATAAATCAAGTTTTATGCTATTAAAAAGGTAAAAAGAATGATTCTTGAAAGAATTGTTGTGAATGATGATGGATTTTTTTTTTTTAGAAGCATGAGTTGTAAATGTAAACATTTCTATGAAAATAGTTTGAACAATAAAAAAACAAGTGTTTTGAATAAAGGTTTAAAGTAAAATATCCTTTAAAGTTTAGCAAATTAGTAAAGAGACTATTAATTTATTCAGATTTGGTATCTATCTTTGTAACAATTCTCATAATTTGCAAGAATTAATAAATTTGAAGACGATAAAAAAAGGATTATAATCATGAATATATTGTTTTCTTCCGAATAAAATAATTTAAATGAAAAAAAATGGATAGATTTAAGACACAATATTTAGCATGTATTTTTTTCCAGTCAACTATATTAATCTTCACATGTACATGTGTTTCAAAATCATGGTTTGTGTTTGCAACTTCACATACTTACTACATACATGTACATCGTCGACCTTAGAAACATTAGCTGCAAATGTAATACATGAATCCTTTCTGTTCATGAACATGTCATTCATATATATATACTTCGACTTATTAATTACCATTCACGAATCTATTGTTGTTTCTAAACTACTCGTTGAAATATGAAATGCGATGTGCAAAAGAGTCAAAATATAAATAATGATTATTATCTTAAAGGAGAAAAAGAAATAGTGAATGAATGGCTTTTCGTGAAAATTTTGGATAATGTAATGAAATAAACCTTTCAATTCTGTAAAAGCCTATATACATATACCAAAGTTGGAGAGCTTATTTTCTTATTGGTGTCATTTTTAAAAATAATAAGTCATCCTGTTTTTATGCTAATTGTATATTAAGACAACATGTGAAGGAAGACTTTCATAGTTTCAAGGCCTGTGTGATACAAAAACAACCGAGTTTAAAGTAAATGTCATGTCTTAAGGCAACACAAGAAGCACATTGAAGAGGATAGGGAGACACTAGATAAACTGATTGGGTCTGGGTTAGAGAAACAATATGGGCTTATGAGTAGAGGAAGACAGATTACTAAATCCTAAAAGCCCATCATCATTTGCATCCCTTCACCCACCCACTTGGCCACTTCTTGTACCATTTTGTTATTGGAAGATGATAAGAGAGATAGAGGAGTCCAACCAAAGTTTAAGGCCAACTTGAAATATAGCTTTTGTTTGGCTGGATTAGCTGTTTGTGATTTGTACACAACAACGAGTTTGTTTTCTTTTGTAGCTAGTCTCCCAATTTGTGCATGCATGGTTGGAACACTAATTTGGTTGGCTAGCTATTTTGAACACGTAGTTTTGTGAGCTGGTCCGCAAGTGGGGATCTCCTTTCATGGTTGCAAGTTTGAATCAGAGAATGATGTATATATGGAAAAGAGTAGAAACCATTGTAAATAGTGTCAAGACCCAATATTATATGTTCCATCAAATGGGACAAAATAAGAAAACAGTCGCTCTCAATATATGTTTTGAAGTAACAGGTGAATCAATAACATGCACTTGGAACAACTGGTACATTGATCTGATCCATCGACTCCAAACATCACTCATGTTTGAATATGTACCAACTTTAATGCTTTAGTTTTGATCCCACGAAATAAAACTATTACCAATCTTTGGGATACTATTTAGCACTTTTTCACTAGTCTTGAAGAAAACTGGTCAGTACAGCTATTAAGCCATCAAGAACTGTGTTATAGAAAGAAATGATGAAAATATTCATTTATAATATAATAAGATGAAGTTAAAAGTTTAGGATACGACATAGGACGAAATCAAACTAAGATTATTTGAGAAAAAAGGTATTGATTAGTTTAGTGATTGTTATTTAGAATTATTAAAATAGGTTTTCTACATCCATTTCGACTCGTCTAATATTGACTATCTTCTTTAACGGTTATATTTATTCACGATTATATTCAAATGAGTTATCGATTAGTTATAATAAAACATATTGTATAAAAGATAAAAGAAACTAAAGAGTAATAATGAATTTTAATTTTCTCCTAAACAACTTTTTACATTGTTTTTTCAGAAGAAAAAAAAAAGCCTATTGATTTTCATATATATGTAATATCTAAAGATTAAATCAGACTTAAACCATTTAAATACACTTGGTATATTGATTCATTCATGAATATATCCATTTTAACCGTTTTACATATTATAAATAAGAATAACATTCTTGATATTATTGGAGGGGAAATAATACAAAAATTTCGATGTTTAAATTAATGGAGAATATATGATTAGACTACTCCCGAGAACGGAGGCTTTGGGTTTGGGTTATCAGTAAACACTAATCAAATAATTAGGCGCACCTAATTGGCTTTATCTCTTAGCTGGAGTCTATTGTCCACTCTCTACCATATTAGTATTAATTATTTAGATCCGTATTTTAATCAAATCATATGTAGTGTACTATCATCGATAATTTAATTGGGACTAATAATTATATTACAGCTTTTATATAATAAGGTTTTAATGAATCGGATACACCTTTTCATTAGTCATACAATTTGGAATGCTAGCTTTTAATTTGATCATGTGGCGTACAAACACTTCCTAATTAGCTCCATAATTTAAAATGATGATAATAATGAGCATAACAATCACATGACGCATGTTATATCTCGACTCCATTGTCGGAATTATGTCATCTCTAATCTAAATTTATTAGTTTTAATTTTCACTAAATCACTATAATTTGATTGATATATTTTTTGTAATCATTTTTTATTTATTTATAGTTTCCTATCACTAATTAGATATATATACATGTGTCTTTGATGGATGTTATACGTGTCATATTGTTTAATAGTTAGGCCATTTGCTTAAAAGAAAGATTTGCTTGTCTCTTAACTTTATCCAACATGACAAAACATTGTTATGTGCTTTGCTATCATTGTTTATTAGCCTAATTTAGTAGTTTAATTAACAAGTTTTCTAGATTCGTCGGAATTAACCGTTACAATGGGTGCGGTGCAGTGAACCACATATATAAAATAAATGTGTACATTCTAATTTAGTTTTCTAAGATTTTTCTTAACGCCATGAAACTAATGTGGACACCTTAAGAAACTTGAACGTAATGGTTTTGATATGTGGCAGCTTGAGGTAACAGCAATAGCTTGTCGTAGAAACTTATGATCAATCGAAAAAGGGTTAAAGATTATATAAACAAAACAACATTTGCCAAGGAAACAGTTTTGTAACATGAAATTAATGATTGGAGAAAGAAACAATAAGAAGCTGAGACAAAGTGGTCGAGACATATAACTTTGTAGTTTGTAATGTGTTAGTGGTTAGTGTTGTCCCATATTCAAATTTGATTTTTAATAAAAACATAATAGAAAATTTTTAGATATTTATTTGTTTGTTTTAGTTCCTTTTGAAAAAAAAATTCTTCATAATTCATTCATGTATTATATACACTCTAGGTATTCTTTTCATTATATATTTAATTCTTAATTAATATTTCTCTTAGCCTCTAGAATTAAAATTTCATAACATTTAGTTTTTATTCTGTTTTTAATATCATAATGTCATTTGTTTCATTTTTTAATATTTTTTCATTTTAAAATCTTTACCTATATTTTACACCCTGCAGATTCTTTTATTTATATAGTTTTAATTCTTAATCAATATTTCACTTTTTTGGGGTAAGATAACCAATATTTCTCAAAACCTCTAGAATTTAAATTACACAACATCTAGTTTTATTTTGTTTTTAATATCATAATGCCATTTGCTTTATTTCTTTTAATAATCAAAAAAGTTTTAGGCCCGAGACCAGATATAGTATCGGCTCAAGCGCTACTCGAACCGGCGACCTCTAGAATTTAAATTGCTCAACATTTAGTTTTGGTTTTATTTTTAATATCATAATGTCAGTTACTTCATTTTTTATTTAGTCATTTTAAAATCCCTCCCAAATTTTAATTATAATCATGTTACCTTTATCTTTACTACTAATATAGGATATTTATTTTTGTTTGTCACACTATTAAAAAGATATTTCTGTTTTTGTTACCCTACTAGAAAGATATTTGTTTTTGTTTTATTTTTGATAAAACTATACACTAGAAAGATATTTGCTGTGGTGCTTTTTCTCACAGTCGGGCCAATCTAGTCAAATACACAAATTTATTGAAGAAAAATCTTACATCAAAGATTAATTATTTGTATAATGAAAAGTCTAAAAGCGAATGACTTGACCCCGTCGCCTAGAAGAATTGCTTTAAGACGACTAGTAGTCATCACTTGGAAACTATCGAAGCAATGTAATGTAACCCCCAACCTCTTCTCATAAAATATATATTCTAGTTTCTTTTGGTTATGGTCAATAAGAAAAAAAGTTTTGTGCAAATAAATGCTTAGTCAATTTTTTGCAGCTCTATTTTTGATGTTTAAAAAATACAAATTAATTATACTAAATCAAGAAATATACAATATATTATTTATATCAGAGAAAATTTATTTTCTTAAAAGATTTTATAGTTATTTATATTTATTTTTAAAATTTTCAAAAATATATTTAAATTTTTAGTCACGAAAATTTCGATTTGATATATTGATTTTTAAAAATTACAAACATGATAGTAGTAAAAATGAAATATACTGCATAGTTATTTTGATTTTGCAGAAATGACTTATATTTTTAGATTTAGAAGTTAAAGTCGAAAAATTTGGTGACTGCTAGTTTATTTGCACAAAACCGAGACAAAAATATAAAGACACTGATGGATCTACATACGAATTCAACTATTGGTAGGTAGATAATATACTTACCACAAACTTTTTATTTGAAATGTCGATACTCATCATTGTACTATATATATATATATATTATATATAATATGTATATCGCACAAATCCCAAATTTTGCTAGATTATGAAATGTCATTACTTATAATAAAATAAAAACAGTTAAGGTTTTTTTTTCACTTTAAACTATTCTTGATATTTTGCAATACACTTTTCCTCCCTTGGGTCTACTACAACATATATGTTATTATAGGCTCTTTGCGTTTTTAATGGTGACAAAAAAATATCAATTTCTTATCACCAAAAAAAAAGCATATGAATTTCCACTATAGATTTTGGAAAACATTTCTTTCTTTCATAAACGTCATAACAAACCATATATCTTTCAATGAATATCTAAAAATATTAAAAAACAAACTGATCACTAAAACTTTACCTATTTCGTGTCTTTACTTCGTTTACCCAAAAGAAGATGAGAGAATAAAACTTTACAAAAGTAAATATTACGACGTTTAAAAAAAAGGCTAGAAAGGTGGTGGATTCAATTTTCCCCATAGATTTTGGTTAAAGAAGACTGCGACGACCCAAAACTCAATCTCTGACAGGCTGACACATAATTGTGTTCAAGTCACGCTCCCCTCACAGCTGGGAACATTATCATCACTTCATCTCACCATCACCATGTGCATTTATGTGCTCATCACTCTCACATATATATAAACTTCTATACCACTACTACTAATTTTTTGACATTTTAGTTTTAAATATTCTCTAAACACATCATTATTGAGCATTTGATGAATCAATTACAAAGAATTAAGGTTCCGAATGATAACCTGCACTACAAAACTGCACCGCGATAGTGTTATAATAGTATCAAAATATCTGTATATATATATATATATTTATATTTTTTTTTATTATTTAAACCGCACCGTATTTTTCTTACAGTGGAAAATGCAGTTATTATTCGGAGCCTAAGCTTAATTTTTCAAAGGTATTTAAATTTAATAAACTGAGACAAGAAGGGTGCATTTTTCTAACATAGTAAGATTCTTTTCATAAGATATAAATTATGATAGTGATGAAATTAATCAAAGTATAAATGGAACATTCATAGAAAGAAAACATCAAAAGAAGTTTCGTTCAAAGTCAGCAAAGTCGTACACACGTATTTTGGCTGCGGGAAACTTCATACGTCTTTGTCTCCATATTGCAACATAACGTTGTAAGTTAAAATTTTCATACTAGTCAATGCACGACGTTGTAAGTTTTCTTACAAAAAAATTGTTGCTCAAGGCAATGATTTGTTATGACCACTTCCACATATTGCATAGTCAACTCTATATATAGCTTATTACACTATAAAACAATTGTGTATCACGTAACTAATAAATCAGTCTTATACACTAGGGTTGCATCATATATATTCGTTAAAGTCACAATGGAATCCGTTGTCACACAAATACGAAATGAACATAGATTGTGTTGATAAATACACATTTTACTTAGTCTGAATATAGATTGTGTCATCATTTTACCGACTTACTAATATTCTTGTTTTTTTTTTGTTGTTGTATATATGTTAGGGGTCATACGTTGACGACAAAATATGAATATACGTTAAACAAGCAAAATTATCTTTATTCATGTAAACACGTTAAAAGGTTCGTCGGCCAACCATCACAGACAAAAATTAAAAAAGAGAGAGAAGTCGACAGCACTACTATTATGAAGCACATAAGTTTTGAATATTTTGTTAATTAGTTTATGGCAGTCACAAATTTTGTCAATGATTCGTGTTCTTCTGGATTCTTTATGTTTCTTCATGTTGGAGAAGGGATGCTAATTATTATAACTATTATTCGTAAAGTTTATGTTTAGAGACAATATTTTGCAAATGATTCGTTTATATAAATTGACCGTAGAAAAATAAAACACCAAAAAGAGGCTTTAAATTTGTTATGTAGACTATGAATTAGCACTGTTCTAAGTTTTATTCATGTTAAACATATGACGAATTTAGGAAGCTCAAGCATATGCTCTCAAATGATCCTAGCACCTATAAGTACTTAGTCAATTTAAACATGCATTATAATTTATAAACCCTACTTTTGTAATTAACGTAAATATAAAACTAGCTAGTAGATTTTATTCCTTTTTACAAGTTGTATGTTTTGGTTTTAGTTTTAGTTTCTTTATGCTAAACTGATTTGATTCTCCAAGTTTGGTGAGAATCTAAACTCTGAATGAGTTTGAAATCCTATGTTATTTGATGAAAAATATTCCCTTTAGTTTTGATTCCAATTAAAACTTACATATCATGCAATGTACGTATTTTAATCTATTTATGATAATATTTTTATGGTCGATTTTACTTATTAAGTATATAAATTACTAGATTATTCATATTTTTCTGTTATCAAATTGCAATCTAACAATTTTCGTAAAACATATCACAAAATGCGAAATTTGACTTGTTTAAGAAGTTTTGTGAGAACTTTAACTCTAAATGATTTGATGAAAAAACGGTTATATTTGATTCCAATTACATATCATATTTCAATCTTTTTATTATGATTTTTTATAATTGATTTTATCATATTAAATATAAAAATTCACAGTTTTGACCATTTTTATATTATCGTATACATTTTTTGGTGGATAAAAAAATATTATTCAATGAAAAAAATCAGTATTAGTAAATTTTTGTTGAGTAGAAGAAAAGTGGTTTATCTAACAAATGCTAAGTAACCTATTCTGGTTTGATATTGTTCACTAAACATGGTTTAAAATAACAGAACAAAAGTTAAACAATAAAGACAAACAAAAAAAAAGCAATAGTTATTTAATGTACTACATATTGGTAAGATCTTATAAAATCATAAAACTATATATTATACATTATCAAATCAAAACCAATAGGTCGACCAAAAAAAAAAAATCAAAACCAATAGACAATGGCAAATCCCGTAAATATTCACATCTATGTCAGGGTACATTCGTAAATCCCAAGCTGACCGTTTCTCGAACACGCTTACGTGGCAGCCATTGCAAATGCCCACAAAAGCACTTCCTTGAGACTCAGTCTCAGCCGTTAGATCAGAATCCGATTCTTTTCGATACGGCAAGTTGAGATCCCAAACCCATCTTCACTTAACTATGGTTAAGTTAGTTAACCACAGCACATAAATTTCAACTAAAACACGAAAAAGGTCACGCACTTTCTCGATAATTACGTAAATTGCCATCCATCTTCTTCAAGCTATATATTCTCCTTCTGAGACTCGCTAGGTTTGCCGAACCAATCACCCTTAGGGGACACTTTAAAGAGAGAGAGCCTTCTTCAAAATTCTCATTTCTTCAAATCTTCTTCTGGAAGCTTCTTCAATGGCGATTACATCTTCTAGAACCACCAGATCAAACGGAGGACATGCGCTCCGATCCAAATCACCTTCGGGACGATTCTGCGGCGTTTACTCAAACGGTTCATCGTCGTCTTCAGGTTTCGCTTCTTCCACAAGCTCGAGTTTCTCGTCTCCGTCGACGGCGTTTTTCAGCAGCCACAATCAGAACAACAACCACCACAGATCTGCTTCTCCGACGCGTGTGAATCTCTTCACATCAGCTCCGATGACGCAATCGTTTCGTTATTCGATCGATAACAGATCTATATCACCAAACCGATCCATCGCCGTTTCGTCTAATAAGCAAAGCAATCATAAGATCCCGGATTCGAGGAGGAGATGTATGTGTTCTCCGACGACGCATCCTGGTTCTTTCCGGTGTAGTCTTCACAAAAACGTCGCGAATCCTCACGGTCAAGGCGCGGCGGCGTATCCGACGAATAGTTTGAATATGCGTAGATCTGCTATGACGAATTCGCTGGTGAGAATCGGTGGTGTTGAAGGTGAATGGGTGAGAAGAGCTTTAACCACGTTGATACGACCGTCGTCACATCAACTCAAGAGACGAGCTGCGTATGAGCCTCGCCGTAGCAGACTCGCGTCCATGTCGAAAGCAGAAGATCTATAAAAAAAAAAAAATCTCTGGTTGTTTTCAGGTTTGTTCTTGTTTTTTGAAATCCGGCCACAGGAAAAAAACTATTCGTTTCTGGATGAGCTTTTAGAGATCCCATCAAGATCCACGGCGGCGAGGGAATATTCTCAGATCTGCCAGAACGAGTCGAAATCGGAGCGAGTTTTGTAAAAACGGTGAAAGGGAAACGACACCGTTTTTGTTTAGTTGGGTTGAAGGATGATGATGATTGTACATATGATCACATATTGCTTATTGAAGCAGAGTAAACAAATTTCGCAAAGTCGAAAGTATCTAAGAAAAGAAATTGGAAAAATAGTTTAGTGACGAATTGGGTAATTAAAATCTGGAAAAGGACTTAGTAGCAATTCAGTTTTTTTTTTTTGCAATTCTTCTCTTTCCATCGTTTTGCCTTGCCTTCACTGTTCCGTTCAAGTCAACGTTCTCCATTCTCCGTTGACCCGTTCCGTTCGCCGTTAACCACCGTCGTCGTCGTGTATGTTCCGTTTGTGCGTTCCGTTCCGTTCCGTTATAATTCCCAGGTATGTGTCGTTCGTCGTGTCAGGTATGTGTTTTCGATTTATATATTTTTCGTTACTTATGTTTTATATATTTTTTTTGTGAACGTTTGAGTCTGTTTTGTTTTTTTGGTTTTGTTTTTCAGGTTTCGTACAATGTGGAGAAGAACGTTACTTACACTAACCGTTACGTTCAGCTTTGGAAAAATGAAACTGGACTTTGAAAGAAAGAAAAAAAAAATCATTTGACCTGAAACACGTTACGAAATAAGGACGATCGAATTTGGAACCAAATATGTGATTTTGTTGATTCCTTAAAACGATTATTAAGGTTAATCTTTGGAGCTTAACATAATGATGATGTGAAGGATTCAGAGCATATTGGATGGAACGTAAGAAAGATTCTTTGGGACATATATAGAAGTTGGGTTTAGATTCCTAAAAACGATTTTGAGGTTTGAATGTGGTGATAGAGCATAGAGATTCAAAGAAGTAATAGGGTCGAGATGATTGAAATGGTAAATGAAGAATCTTTTGAGGGTAATTTAAGAAAGTGAAAGATTCTTAAGGGGTATATTTGAGAAAAAGACAGCTGGCGAATGAATGGAGAACAACAAATGGAGAAGATGAGAAGACGATTAGGTTAAGTTGGAACTAATACAAAGAAAAGGTTAAAAGAGTGGGGAAGACTTAAGAGACACGGCTTCATTATCTCGAGAGATTAAAGTTACAGTTGGACCATTTTATAGTTTTATGCATCGGTCGATTGTTTAATAAGATCATTTAGATTAGGTTAGTTGATTATGCTACTTAGGTTTGATTTGTTGACCGGGTATGAAATCTGATATATTGATATCGTAATCTCTACGTAGTAGGGTTATAAGTAGATGATGGATGATGATGCACTTTTTGTGAATTCGGTTTTAGAGTGCGTTGGATTTTTATTTTTATTTTAACCGTTACAAGTAATATTTTTTGTAGACTACTTCCAAATTATCTTCATATTCAAACTTTTTTATTTTATTTTGGAATGGAGTAACATTTTTTCAAACCCATATTCTTTTTAGACTTCAGAATTGATAACTTTATTTAAAATAATCTAATTTGATGGAAAAGTTTTTTTTTTTAAGTAAAAAATATTACTTTACTCTGAAATCAAAAACGATTACTTTATTTTTTGCATCAAATAAGATAACTTTATTTATATGTTTTTAAACTACATATATATTATATAAAAAATTAAACAAAACTTGAAAAAAAAAATTATGTTATAGATGAGGAATTGAACAAAATTTCATACTAAATGGTAACCAAAAGTTTATGGATAATACATCTTAAGATTATATACATTATATGTAAATTATATTACATTTTTTAAATTAAGCATCGATAATAACTATTTTAATGCGTTAGTTTCAGTTTGCGTCAAGAAATTTTGTCACACTATTTAAAAATTCAGTTATAGCTATAATAAGTCTCCTAAACTCTTTAATATTATAACCACATAAATAATATCCCCTCTAACATTACAAAGTGATATCCAATGTTTATTACATATCTAATATAAGGTCATAATTTAAGGTCATATCTAATATAATGTAACGAGGCGTCACAAAATTTGTGCAAAATAATTTAATGATGTAATTTTTATATAAATATATCACATAAATTAGTGCTAACATTAAAAAGTATTTAAACATTAGTTGTGATACGCTAGGCAGAAATTTGATACTTAATTTGGCCAAATGTTTAACCATTATATTAGAGATCTATTTACATATTTTGTATAATTTATTAATTTTTGATAAAGAAAAAATATTCAGTTAATATATTGATCGATTGTTTATACTTATATGTTTTGAAATTTCTTGACCAATTTGTTTTGAACCAATTTTTAGTTATAAGATAGCTTTTATCCTTTATGCGGATGTGGAAATGTTTAAACAGACCCATTTTTAGAATTGAAGTAATTTTGAAGCTGTTGCAGGTTTATTGTTGAAGTTATAATATTTCAAAACTTTAGTAATTTGGAAAAAAATGGTTATACTATAGTCTATACACAACTCAATATTTATATATATAATGCTATGAGTCTTATCTTAATTAGTGTACGTAGGGTAAATACAGTAATAGACAATGTTATCAAGAATTCTAATTCAAGATTATATTGATGTAATCAATATTTTGTTTTTATCCTATGATGTAATCATTATCGATCGACATAAAAGAGTTGTTTGCAAGATAGATATTTGTAATAAGGTCCAACCGACCTCCTAACAAAGCCAAACCGTAAGAGATGAGTTTTGTAGTTGTGTAGCCTGGACCATTATATTTATATGAATGCTATATGAAAAATATAAATTATATAAAGATGCTACCTCCATTATTTGTGGGTCTTTTGCTTTCGCTTTTCTATCTTTGAGTTGAAACTTTGCTAAAATCGTCTCCTCTAAGTTTTATATACAACTGGTCCTCACTACTATTCTAATAATACATGATCGTTGAAGACTATTTGTTCACCAAACTCACCATTCCTTAAGAGAGTTACTCATCCATTGTTGTGGTTCGTGTTCATAGCATGCTAGGTCTCACACGTTCGTTTACACAAACATGGGTTTATAGGACACAGTTTTGTTACTCACATGCTATATCCAATATGATGTCTTCGTGAAAACAAAACTAGTAAATCTTCTTTAACCACATAAAACACAAAACTCTTATGACAAAACATAGTTAGATTCTATCTTCTTTATAAAACTGACAAATCGTTCTTTAAAAAAAAAATGGAGTTTTGAAGATAAACAAGAATCAATACAATGATGTATATAATAGTGGAGGAGGCTATCAATTTCTCATCCACTCGAAAACAGCTCATCACAAACTAAGCAACTACTATTTTAACCCATTAAATTATTAGAAAAAAGATTCTCTTTTATTAAAAAAGTATTCAAAATGCTAAGGTTTTTTGTAGCCTACTAATCTATATTGACGTTGCTATCAATTTCGTCAACAATGTTATCATCAGAATTTTGAATTTATATATATAATGGATGTCTATAGTATACTCTAGGATTAAAAAAAAAAAGAGATAAAGATGAAGAAGAAATTGATCGGATAATGTCTTTTGTTTCTTTGTTCTATCATACATTCATGCACTTTATGATTTATCCAAACAAAGCAAAGCAAAAATCAAATTTATTAGGTCTATGTGACAAAGATAGAGGCGTTGGGGAGATGTGATAGGAGATAGGACTCAATGACCCACCAAGCCACAACAGTTTTATGACACCACATGGTAATGTCCCTGATGAGACCACAAGGAGATAAGGTTTTTTCTGTTTTTCTGTTTTTGTGTTGTGTTTTTGTTTTTTGGTTTTGGCCAAACTCTTCAACCAAATGTCAAATCCTTTTTGAAATTTTTTTACGATTTTTCATTTTTGGAAGCATTCACTTTTAAGGTTTCTTCGTTACAAGTTTTAGAACTCTTTTTCATGTATATGACTCACTTTTTCATATATGACATTGTTCTCATCTAATGAAGTAAGCCCAAGAAAAATAATAAGAATCCAATGATGGAGTTTGTCATCGTGCTGGTCCATCACTTCGACGAACCCATTGAGATTAGTTAGGTCACATTGTTAATAGAGTTTGTCACCGTGCTGGTCCATCACTTTGACGAACCCAATATATCTCGTGAATCTATCACTTTGTTGCCCATCATCATCTAGTGCACATTAAGAGATTGAGGTAATGCGTAATATATATTCCCGAACCCATGGCATCAATGACATATATAGCGTTTGATCACTACGGCAGACCATTTTATTGATAAATTTTAATAAATATGTCCTTACAAAATTATATCAAATAGAACAAACATCTATCAAGACAAAATTTGTCGAGAAAACTAGAGACTCCATTGGGCTTCTTATTAACGAGAGAGGCCCTAGGCTTCTTTGTTTTGTAAACCCTAGGCTTCTGCGTTTGAAACCCTTGATCCTGTTCAAGAACTCGATCACAGCAACAACAGATTTACATTTTGATATTCTCTGTCCATCCATACACAGATTAAAGAAAACCAAAAACAAACAATACTTTGAGTCTTAAGCCATATATTGAAAGTGCATAAACGAGCTGGCCCAAAACGATCTCGTTTAAATTAGGGATTTTACTCTTTTTTTAGGCATATCTTCTTTACTTGACTTGTACGACAAGCAGAGGCAGTTTGAGTTCTTCGAGCTCTTCTGTGTTTACGTTCCAAGAGTTCCGATGTAAGTTCTATTTCATTACAATTCGTGTATTAATAGTCGGGTTTGGTTTTTCTCGTCAAGAATTATATGTGAATCCCTTGGTTCTACAGTTGCATGTTTGAGTTGAAGCTTACGCACGTATATAACGATTGCGTTACATTATTTGATAAAAAAAACTCAAGTATATATTGTCATGTAGTTTGTACAACACTCATGATTTTTCAAATATGTTAAAACAGATTGATGATCTTTGATTGTAATGGTTCCTTTTATCAAATTTTGAAGATTACTTTGTATGATATATCAAAGCTAATGAAGCATTATTTAATCTGTTTAGTTGAAATTATGAATTGTGATTAATTATTAGACACCAAAATTACATTTTCTTACTCTTTTTTTTTGGTACTGTGACTCAATGTATATTTAACTCCTGAATCTGATCAATGTATATATGTTTTTTTTTTGTAGAAACGAAGAAAACATGGAGACTCCTAATTCTAGCCTTTGGTCAGAGCTTCCTATGGACATGTTAAGATATGTGTTCCAACGTTTGAGTTTTGTCGATTTCCACCGCGCTAAGATCGTGTCTTCGAATTGGTATTCGTGTTCGAAACAAACGTTGCCTAAAAAAAACAGATCACCATGGCTGATTCTGTTTCCAGAGAATGATGTTTGTGCTCTATATAACCCGGATGAAGCTAGGGTTTACAAAACGAAAAGAGACTTTTCAGGGATCCGGTTCTTGGCAAATTCAGGTAACTGGTTCTTGGTTCTTGATTCTAAATCCAATCTCTCTACATCATAGATTTGTTTAGCGAAAGAAAGATCCATCTCCCACCTCTAGAGTCAATGAAGAGTGATCACTATAGTCTTGAACGAGTCGGAAATAATGACTTCAAGGAGGTACTAATCGGATATTCGTCAACTCTCATCAAGAATTCGAAAGATGTAAGAGGTCTTTTGTGGGTAAATGATAAGAAAGAAGAGTACGTTGTTGTTTGGTACTTTGACATCAAGTACATAGCCGTTTGCAATAACGGGGAAGATCATTACCGTAGGATTCCAAGACGCTTGATGTCAATAGTCGAATCTGATATGATACTCCTTGGTGGTGGTGATAGTCTTTACCTTTCATTGAACAGTCCATTCATTCAAAAACTAGATTTGTCTAGACAAGAAGGTTTCAAAGAATTGACCGAGAATGATGTTACCACTATGCCATTTTATTCGCCATGTCTTCATAGTGATTATTATTATGATACAACAGTTAGAAATAAGATTGCTGTTACAACATCAGGAGAGCTTTTGTTGGTGGTGATCATCTTTTACGAAGCAACAAGGCATAGGGTCTTCCATTTGTACAAAAAGGATCATTCTACAAACTCGAGTCCGCTTATTAAGGTGCATTCTCTAGGTGATGAGGCCTTGCTTCTAGATTTGGGTATCACCGTGCCTGCTGACCATACTCTTGGTATCGAACCAAACTCCATTTATTTCACCTGTTGTGACCGTGCTTGTAAAGGTGGCTTGGAACCTTCATACTTGGACATATGTGTATTTAACATTGCAACAAAGAGGAGCAAACGCTTCCCTAGTCTCTCCAACATAAGGCTTGCAGATGCTCGGTGGTTTCTCCCGGCATCATGATCTTGATTTGTTTTCTCTTTTCTTGAGAGATCACACCATTTTCTATCTTTTATGACTCCTTACTTTTAAGATAGAAGATCTTTTGGCCTTATTATTTTTTTTTTCCAAAATTAGACGATTTCACAAATTTATGCAAAATTAATTAGATTTTTATTGATTTCATCAATTTATATTCTACATATCGTTTTTCACTCGTTAAAGGATATTTTTAAACAAAAATTAAATGATTTTATAATTTATGTGCATTTGCTTAAAAGATCATGTTAGTATATATACATTGTGTGTTCAGTCTTGCAACAAAGAAACTCAAACACTTCCCAAGTCTTGGTATTGGTCTCGGTCTCTCCATATCAAGGCTCAAGGATGCTCAATGGTTTCTCCCATCTTGAATGTGATGTTCTTGAGCGAAAAACTTTTGGCTGCTAAGTAGAAGAGATGTTATCACAAGATAAAACTAACCTAAATAATAGAAAACATTACATTGAACCATCTCTTTCAAAAGCCTATGAGATAATGAATCCACCTAAATTTTAGGGAAACTAGTTTTTGATTGGTTTCTCCAAATTTAAAATAAATTAAAAACCATCATAGCCTTTTTTCAACAAAAATTATGTGCCCGTTTAGAATTAGTTTTTTTTAAACGGTGTCGTTTGGACTAAACGGAGTCGTTTTAAGTATCTCCTCTTCACTTTCTTTTTTTTTTCTGTTTTTTTTTTTGTTTATTTTTTGGTAAGTATCTCTTCTTTACTTAAGGAACAAGGATGACAAAGGAGAGGCCATTGTTAAATTCTTTGAGCTTCTGAGGTTAGTTCTTCACTTGTTCTCCGAGATCGTATTTCGATTGAAGGAATTAGGGTTTTGGATCGTTTTTTTTCTTTGCGTTTCACTTAAATTCGTGTTTTTGAGATTTTAGGGTTTGGTTTGTATCGATCGGAATTATATATGAATCCATTGCTTCTGAAATTACATCTTAGAAGCTCTTATATATATAGCAATTAAATTAATTTGGTTCTAATACAACTCAAAGTATATATAACGCTCTATACTTGATTTTGATTTTAGTGGTTCCTTAATCCAATTTGAAGATTTACTTTTGAATCAGAGTAATGAGGTACATAGACAAAGTTAATGGTACAGCTTCTAGTTTTGATGTTATGCTGAAATGGTTAGAGAGGCCTAACTCTTGTTTGGTACTATTAGTGATCGATGTATCTTTATAGTTTTGATCACTGATTCCAAAGTTTTAGTATTTTGATTAGCAGAATGGATTATGAACATCAACAAAAAACTGTAATTCAAGAAACATCAGTAGGAGGAGAAGAAGAAGCAAACGTCAAAGAAACGAGTAAGTGCGTCCATTGTGATACATATGGAAGTGAGTGGGGAAGGTGGTAACATGTCTATATTCTCTGTACAGAAACAGGTAAAAGCATGGAGACTCCTACCATCTGGTCAGAGCTACCTATTGACATATTAAGATCGGTGTTGTCACGTTTGGCTATAGCGGATTTTCACCGCGCGAAGATTGTGTGTTCGAACTGGCATTCGTGTTCCAAAGTGTCGTTGCCACGGAAATCTGGACCATGGCTGTTCCTGTCTCTAGAGGATGGTGATTGTGCTGTGTACAACCCTGAGGAAGATAGGGTTTACAGAAGGAAGAGCGAACTTTCAGGGACTCATTCCAAGCAAATTCAGGCAAATGTTTCTTATCGTGAAGAGGATTCATCTTCTTCCACTTCTTGAGTTTTTTCAAATGGTTATACCTTTTTTTGAGTCTTGTTTGAGTAGGAGATCGCGAATTCGTGAATTATGATCGCAGAGTTTTCATCGAGAATGCTGATAAAATCCTTTGAAAACATGTTATGGATTTGAAAGGTTCCTCCTCCTCCTTAGCCAGGTGAATGAAAACATCACAAACTTATCATCTCTTCATAGACACACACACACACTCGCAAGATAAGTAGATAACCAAAACCATTGGACCAGGCCCAGCCCAAGAGTACAACAATGGCAGCCCATATTTGTTTTTTGTTTTGTTTTGAAGAATCTTTAGTAAATTCTAAATAATATGGACATTTTCGAAAAATTACATAAGATTAAATTTTATTTATTTATTTCCTTTTTCTTAATGGAAAAATTAGTGGAATAAGAATTTATGGATTTCTTTTCCTTTTAAAGAAAAAATATATTTGTAATATAGATATAATTAAAATAGGTAAGAATGTCAGGTAGTAAAACAAATCCGCAGAAAAGGTATATTTTTTTCATTATACATTGTATTTTAAAAAATTAATAATCATAATACAGTACAAATTAAATGAATCATAAAAACTGAACAAATTAAGTTTTATAATTATCTATATTAAAAAAATAAAAACTCCATTAAAACCATAAAACAAACTTGATAAACCATTCCCTCTCTCCGCGCCTTTTCATTTCGTCTTCACTCTTCACTCACTCACTACTCTCTCTCTCTCTCTCTCCTTCTCCTTCTCTCTGAAATTTTCCCGGGAAAGCGTTTTCTCGGAGAAACCCATGGATAAGTTTCAGAACCGGTTCACGAGATTCGGATTCATCTCGGTTTGTATCGGATCGATCGCGCTCGTAGTGCTGTTATCTCGTTGCTCGACTTCGTTCTTCGATTACGCTCTTGAGAAATTCGAATTCTCGTCCCCAGAAACCGAGCTCCGGAGTAACGTTTACACTACTACCGCCGCCGAAGAAGAAATCAAAAACAGAGCCGCCGCCGCCGTCGTCGTTGATTCTCGCCATGTTTCTCAACAGATCCTCTCACTCCGCCGATCTACTAATTCCCCTGTAACAAACTTCTCCTTCTTCTTCGAAATTCGAATTTCAAATCTCCGTAACCGTAAATTTCAAAACTCATTCACTTAAATTTTAATCATCGTTGATCTTCATAATGTGAATCTGAGATTGTCTCTTCATCATCATCATTCAAAATGTGATGATTTTTTTTCTTCGAATTGTTTGTTTGAATTCAGTTACAGAGTAAACCGGAAAATTTCGAATCTGAGATTTTCTACATCGTCTTCTTCACCATCATTTGGTTCTGTTTTTGTTAAATTCAAAATCTGATGATATTTTTTTTTCAAAATTCAGTTACAGAGTAAACCGGAAAAACTAAACCGGATCAACTCAGTGGAACGAGGATTAGCGAAAGCAAGAGCATCGATTCTAGAAGCTTCTTCATCATCTCCGTCGAGTCATCGTAACACTACATTGTTCAGCATTGATCTTCCAAACCCAGAAATTTATCGTAACCCTTCTGCTTTACATCGGTAAGTTCGTTCATAAAATCTTAAAATACAATTTTTAATAATCAAAGATTCCAAAAGTTCGAGTTTAACTTTTCTTGACACTACTTAGCTTTAAAGTCACTGCGCACGGCTAATTTACGTGGATTTTAGTATAAGCTTGTAGTATAAGCTACCAAATCCATGAATCTTGAAATCAAATGATTCATGATGATGAACTCTGCTTTATTGTATTCAACATGATGATTCTTTTTTGGAAAATTCTCAAGCAATCGATTCATATTGTGATTATGTTAATTGTGATTAGTCTAGGCGGTGCAATCAAGGTTAAAAGGTCTCTGTTATGTGTCATTCTCACTAATTTACACATTGGTCGTCTGAAATTTATTAAATTACGGCTCAAGCTACATAGCCTACGGTTACACTATATTATCTGCTTATTTAATATTCTATGGTCCTAATCACTTACAAAAGTGTCAGAGAGATCATCACTTAACAATGATTTTATAACTATTGTTTTTTTTATGCAGGAGTTACTTGGAAATGGAGAAGAGGTTTAAGGTGTATGTATACGAAGAAGGTGAGCCACCGTTGGTACACCATGGACCGTGTAAGAGTGTGTACGCGGTTGAAGGGAGGTTTATAAATGAGATGGAGAGAAGGAAGGCTAAGTTTCGTACTTATGATCCGAACCAAGCTTATGTTTACTTCTTGCCGTTTAGTGTTACTTGGTTGGTTCGGTACTTATACGAAGGCAATTCTGATGCTAAGCCTTTGAGAACGTTCGTTTCTGATTATGTTAGATTGGTTTCTACTAATCATCCGTTTTGGAATCGGACTAATGGTGCTGATCACTTCATGCTTGCTTGTCACGATTGGGTAAATTACTTAACATTTTATCATTTCTCTGTTTTGGTTAAATACAGAGTTTGTAAGAAATGGTTTTTTTTTTTTTGGTTCTAATGCAGGGACCTCTTACTTCGAAAGCTAATAAGTATTTGTTCAATACATCGATTCGAGTATTGTGTAATGCTAATTCATCAGAAGGGTTTAATCCTACGAAAGATGTGACTCTTCCTGAGATAAAACTCGTTGGTGGTGAAGTTGATCCAAAACTCAGGTTATCTACAACACTATCCGCTTCTCCTCGGCCTTACCTCGGGTTCTTCGCAGGTGGAGTCCACGGTCCTGTTCGACCGATTCTCTTAAAACACTGGAAACAGCGGGACCCGGACATGCCTGTACATGAGTACCTTCCTAAACACTTAAACTACTACGATTTCATGAGAAGTTCAAAGTTCTGTTTCTGTCCCAGTGGCTACGAGGTAGCTAGTCCTAGAGTCATTGAAGCCATCTACTCAGAGTGTATCCCCGTCATTCTCTCTGTTAACTTCGTGTTGCCGTTCACTGATGTTCTTCGTTGGGAGACGTTCTCTGTTCTGGTCGATGTCTCAGAGATTCCTAGGTTGAAAGAGATTCTCATGTCGATCTCTGATGAGAAATACGAATGGCTTAAACGTAACTTGCGGTCTGTGAGGAGACATTTCGAGCTTAACGATCCGCCTAAGAGGTATGATGCGTTTCACTTGACTCTTCACTCCATTTGGTTACGTAGACTTAACTTGAAGATTACGTAAGAAGTACCAACTCATAGGTAAACGTTCTGTTAGATATTATTGTAAAGTCATATCTCAGAAATGTATGTAAACCCTTAATGTCTAGATTGAATATTTGATGTTATTAGTATAAAATCAATAATGAATTATTGCAACTTTCTAAAGTCAATCTTTATACCATATACTCATAATTACTAACTAATCAAATCATTTGGTTGGGACGAAGTTGAGAGAAAGGCGATCCATCTGTGATCGAAGGATGTCACCAAGCGAGAGACGGTGAGGTTGCGGTTGCGGTTGCGGTTGAGGCAGGTGGTTCATCTGGTCCAACTGTCTCTGTTCTTGTCTCTTCATTATTGACCTCGAGATGGATTGGTCTCATCTCTTTCTTCACTGATTCCACAAACTCCATATCGATTTTGTTGCCGGAAATATCTCTGACATAGAAAGCATTGAGTGACTTCTGGCCGTGCGTCTCCACGTCTGCACGGACAACGGTCAAGCCGTTCTCACGGAGCACACGGGTTATGTCAGAGAGTAAGCCTACTCTGTTCTCTGCGCATAACTCCAATTTCACCCCCTGCATTAGCCACCAACACACCCAAATTGTTTTACCATGCTTAACTAGAATCCAAACAGTTTGGTGAATCTTCCTCTAAATTTTCTTCTGTGTGAGACATCTCAAAGTTAGTAATTGGTGCTGGTGGATTCATCTTTTCTAGTTAAAGCTTATAGAAATGGTAACATTACCTCGCAAACACGGCGTTCTATTGCAGCCTCTAAGCATTTAATTACGCGTTCTTTCTCGCCTTCCGTGTTCAGTGCTCTTCCATCTATGTGTCTTATGAAGTATTCCTACAAGTTTCAAAACAAGAGATGAACATTTGAATCCTAAAGGATCTGATTGTTTGCAAGAAAGCTATATATATTCTTGGCTTACCTGAAAAGCATCAGCTCCATCAGACCTTAGAGCAGCGTGGAAGATAACATATTGCATGTCAACTAAAGTGCAGATTGTATCAAACATGAGCCTTCGTCGATCCTTAGACGTTACTGTCACAATAGAGTATCCTCTATCTTCGCAGTTCCCAATGGAAACTGTCGTCGTCTTCTTGATCTCCTTTTGATCACAATACTCCAACTTGGATGAAAATAATGACAGTGGTGAAGGTTCACAAAACGGTTCGTCAAAGTCTCTCACAGATAGCATTAGCTGATGCAACCGTCTCTCTACGTTACTATTCATACACCCTTTACCTTGTCCCGCAAGAAACCCATCCGTCTCGTTTTCCTTGTGGCCCACGTGTGTAGAGTTTGTGGCAGGGTCCGCTGTGGCACGGATCACAGTACTGATGTGGTCCTCAATGGAAGCCAAGCGGCTCGGATCATCGATGGGAGCGTGAGTGTTGTCGTCAGCAACATAGGCTATGCAAGCCAAACGAGCATTGTGGCTCCAAGCATGAGCTTCCAAGACGTTGCAATGCAAGTCCGCGAAAGCAGCGAATATCTCCGAAAAGAGTCCCGGTCGGTCTGTCCCGGTCATCTCTATCGCTGTGTGTTCACCGTGATCATTCAATGGAGGTTCCAAGGCATTGTTGTTTGGGTTGTTGATTGCTTCACTAGCCTTTATAAAATCGGATTCTCGCCTACTCGTACCAATGGCCTACATTATCAATTTAATCTACTCATTACTACACTCAAATATGTCGACCAAAAAAAAAAAATACTACACTCAAATAATGTAACATATAAATGGTTCTTTCAAGGATTAAAGCTATAAGACAAACATGTATTATGTGGTTGATGACGCTTGTATCAGTGAGTTTATTGCCATGCTCGTCTTTAACATGGAAAACTGTATACATACAAACATACATACAAATAAGTTGTCAAAAGCTAAGCTCCTCAGCTAATCTAAATTTTAAGGAAATGAAAAATGTGGATATTTGTATGTACCATCCATGAACCATCCACCATCGGAAGAGATGTAACTCTTTATGATTATAAGATTCATATCTGTCAAGATTTGCACAACTTCTAGAAGAAGTCCTTGTTTGTTCTCACTATTCACCTTCATGATCAACCATTTCATATTATAGGACACCCCAATCAGATATGAACAATGGAAACACAAAACACAATGTACCTTCACAACGGTGCAATCTTGGATGCTGTCATTGTCAATGTAGACCCTGCACCTGAAAATCACACACACAACATAAAGATGATGAAAATGTATACGAATCCACTCATGTATACAACAATGTTGTTCAACGAAATTATTAGCGAGGAAGAGAGGAAAAAGAAAAGCATACGGTGGTCCGTATATGCGTTCGCCAAGATTGTCAAAATCAGGATCAAAGTAAGGCCAGCAAACTTTCTGCATCGTCTCCTATCACAACGATCTGTATTAGAATTAGGTCAAGAATTAGGTCACAACGATCTCTACCAGATTTGAGGGGTTGTTTTTGTGTGTGTGTGTGTGTGAAGGAAAGAAGAATAGATTGGTTTCTTAAGACAGAGGAGGCTATGAATGAAGAAGAGATTTCAACCTTGTAATACAGAGGATTTTAACAAGATAGTCATTTACTAAAATTAGCTTGGGGAATAAGTGTGATATAACGTGTGGAAGAAGTTAGTTCAAGAGACGATAAAACTTTTAAAAAATAAATCTAATAGAATTTCTATTATTGATACTTCTTGGGATAATGATAAAATCACACTCTAGAATCGATCGGTTCAAATATTAATGTAGAGTTAGTATTAAGTATATAGGTCAAGAAGTTGTCAAAGTCAAATACTTAAGAATTGGTAAGAGACGACTCAAGTGAAATAAGGTGTTCCTCTCGTGTTAATTTTTTGTTAACCTCCACATGTTTTTTCCTAAGTTTTTGGGGGAAATTAAAGTTGCAAAAATATCTGATTCCTAATAATAATAACACTAATAAATCATGTTCCTAAAGTTTAGTAGAATTTGAGATCATCAACTTCATCTGCGTAATTTAGAAACCACATATCCTAAAACGTGTGATCTCTTTTGAAACAGTCTCCAAACGTAACTTCACCATATATTGAAAATTTCTCCCACAAGATTTTACTAAATGCCATAAAAATTGAAGTTGTGTGGTGCAAAAACCACCAACGGTGATCTGACTTAGACATCCATGAAGATACTACCTTGTTGTTGTTCTCTGTTTTTAGATTTAGATCCGCGATTTAACGAAGAATGAGATATGTGATCGGTGAAAGTTCTTAATAGTACCAAACCGCAGGCATTGATCATCTTCTTCTTATTAACTATTGGAGATATCTTAGAGAACAAGATTCATTATTAATAATTAAGACACTTATATTTACAAACAAAAAGAAACAATAACATCCACAACGAAATAATCCAAGTTGTGAATCTTAACATTTTCTTTAATAAAAGTTTTATACATAAAGAAATGTTATATCAATCTTTATTTTTATACAATATATTAAAATATCTATTATATAGCACGGGACATCAAAGACGCAAATATAAATAAAACCGAGACAAAACATGAATTTAATTAGGGCGAAAATTTGTTAAGTGTTTATTGAACTATTGATGTGAACTTAATGCCTAACTATGACATTGGAGATTAATTGGAGAAATTATTTACTTGATAACTTCTCCAGTCTATGTTTTGCCTTGAGCTCGCACTTGTTCCGTTGACGATGTGATATATAGAAAACGAGGCCACAACTAAATTTCGTGTTGTTCCACTCGATGTTTGTTTGTCTTAAAAGCTATCAAACCTCACAAGTTCTAAAATCAAAATATTTAAATCTAGAGAAAAAAAAAGTTAAGAAGATAAAATGTGATTAAAGGCATCGTAAAAGAGAATGTAACAAGAACCAAGGATCACATTATGGTTACCATACAAACAATGTGAAGCTCTTTTTCTTTTGTCAGAGAAAGGAATATGTTATACAACAAATTTAACTAAATATAAATTCTTAAACTCTTAATGTTCATAGTAGTGATGATACATTGTGAAAATGTTGGCGTTATATTTCATTCTACTCGTCTGCGTGCCTTTTGGTGTCATCATGACCCTTACGGCTCCGCGACTAGCCATCACTGTCGCCGTCACTCAGCCGACCGTCTTAGTAATACAAAACTCCACTAACACCCGAGTAGTTACTTCTCAGCCACTAGATAATGATGAGTTGCTCCTTCGTCAAGCTTCTAAAGTCTACCCAAACCCTTCACCTAAACTTCCCAAAAAACTAGCTTTCATGTTCTTAACAACAACATCTCTTCCACTTGCACCACTTTGGGAGTTTTTTTTCAACCAAACATCTGATCATCACAAGTCTCTTTACAATGTCTATGTCCATGTAGACCCGACTCAAAAACACGAACCAGGTTTCTTTGGTACGTTTCATAACCGGATCATACCATCCTCAAAACCGGCTTATAGGCATACTCCAACACTTATCTCAGCCGCACGCCGTTTACTATCCCATGCTCTTCTCGACGACCCGTCAAATTACATGTTTATTCTTCTCTCCCCTTCTTGCATCCCACTTCACTCCTTTAACTTCACTTACAAGAAACTAGTCTCCTCTGCAAAGAGCTTCATCGAGGTTCTCAAAGACGAGCCAGGATGGTACGACAGGTGGGCGGCGCGTGGACCTAACGCCATGCTCCCCGAGGTACCACCAGAGAAGTTTCGAATAGGCTCACAGTTCTGGACGTTGACACGTGCCCATGCGAGGATGCTGGTGGGTGACGTTGAGATATGGTCCAAGTTTAACAAGTCTTGCGTAAGACAAGACACGTGTTACCCGGAGGAACATTACTTCCCTACTCTCCTCCACATGCGTGATCCACAAGGTTGTGTATCCGCTACGCTAACGCACGTTGATTGGAGCGTCAACGAACATGGTCATCCTCGTACATATAAACCTTGGGAAGTTACGGCTGAGCTTATAAAAAAGTTGAGAAGTGCACGGCTTAGGTATGGAGACGGCAACAGAACGAGGAAAGATCCGTTTCTGTTCGCCAGAAAATTTTCCCCGGCCGGGATAAGTCCGCTGATGAACATAGCTCGAAACGCCATTTTTAACGATAGTTAAATTTTAAGTTGAGACTTTAGGGACTTGATAGTTAAATTTATGATTTTTCATATGTTTAATGTACAATTTTTATGATATGATCAAAGATTCTAATAAAGGTTTTTGCTATAAGTCCAAAAGCTAATATCAAAGAGACTTCAAAACTTTTGTATGGAGACTAAATATGACAAAGGTTCGATATAATTAGCAAAAAGGAAATAGTAAAAATAGTAAAAGAATGATCGAAGGAGAGAAGAAATCACAAGAAACACGGCTGGCCCTAACTTCCTCAGCAAGGAAACTAGGCAATAACAACAAAACTAAGAAAACGTAGAAACCTCCATCAACACCTAACTTTGTACGTCGTCTGATTCGATCCCCATACGAATCAGACAATAGTGAGAGACATCTTCTTTGATTAATTATTACCAAACTTCATCCTTTGATTCGAATCCTAATTAAGAATAAACCCTAAAATTCTTTTGAGTCTCTTCATCATAGTCATCAATCTTGAAACCCTGATTCCATGGTTTCTACATTTCCATTGATCTTTGTTTCAAGATAAATGGGAAGCTTTCATCGCCGGACCTTTTCTTATGATAAACTTCCGTCCGAACCCATTAGGCTGTCCGTTCTCAAACTAGATGGCTCTTCCTTCGGTAAATGCATCATCGTCATATTATATTTTTTTGATGTTTTTGGTCATTACTTAGCTTCAATTTTTATTTTTGTTTACTATTTTGAAGAAGTCTATGTAACGACCTCAGCAACTGTTGGGGATCTCAAGCTTGCCATAGAGACTACCTTCAGCCATGTCCCCAAGAAAGGTCCCTCCAAGATCTCATGGTACATTATTTTCAACTTTGATTACATTTTGTTCTCCTATTATATGGTTACTGAATCTTTTGACCCAAGAGTTTTTCAATGGTGAAGGTCACATGTGTGGGGGCATTTTTGTTTGTGTTTCGGTGGTCAGAAGTTAATTACCGATACGGATTGCATCGGAAGTTATGGGATGAAGGACGGTGATGAGGTTTTTATAGCCAATCTTTAAATTCATTTCATGAGAAATAATAGAGGTTTAGGCATAAATGAGATTTGAGTAAATAACAAAACGTTACGTAAATGTTTCAGGTGAGGTTCAAAAACCATGTGTCAGGCAATGCAGTATTGAGCAAGGGTTATTCTAGAAAATCAAAACAAAAGAATCTGTAAGTCTCATATTTTCCTTTCTCATTGTATTTTCTTGTTTGTCTTGTTCACAAATTTTGTCCGCTGAGGATTGTTGTCCGTCCGAAAATGAAAGTCCTATATAGTATACGTTTGTTGTGTGCACTTCTTCCAATTATATGTGTAACTTTGGTACTATTTACAGAGAGAGGATATTGCCAAAGGATGGAGATGGAGAAATGAATAGAATGGAAGAGACTGATGACTCTTGGGATGATCTCGAGAAAGGAGGCTTCGTGAGGTACAAAGATGATAATGACATGGACGCTTCTTCAAATGAAAGCAACAGGTCTTGTCTATCTAGTGTACGAGGTTGCTGCTTTGCTTTGGGGTTCAAGGAGCTTCTTGGGTTTGGTAATGAACGAGCCTATTACTCTTTGAGAGATACTTGGAGAGACGATTGAATTTTTGTGTTTTGTTTCTTCTTCTTCTTTCATTTTTTTTGTTTTCTATTCGTAAGATTTTGTAATCATACAACAAAATGATCCAAACGGATCAAGTTCTATTACAAAGGGTAGTATTATGTTCAGGAAAAGCTTTTCATATAGAGTACAGAAGTTACAATGATTCAGTATTACAGATAGTGCCTTAATCAAAAAAAAGTGGGAAAAAACAGAGCTTTTGGCAGAAACAAAACACAAAAAAACAACTCCAAAGAGTTGTAATGGCGACTAAGAGGTTACACCGCCATTGCCAAAAGCTCTAAAGTGGAAGTAAGATAAAGGCACTAATCACGAACCTAAACCATAGAACAAAGGACTCCTACAAGAACTTGACTGAACATAGAGAGACAACAACTCCAAAAAGACGGTCAAGACTAAAGCCCTAACTAGATAACCAGAACTCAGTGACGGGATTCACGGGAACACGAACAGTTGTAGAAACAGGCTCCTTTGGTTAGAAGGAACCTGCCAAAAAAGTTTAAAAAACAACTGCTGCGTCCTGGGAAAGAAACTAAGTTCTGGAATCTATGGGTTTCTAGCCACCAAAACCTAGGAAAAAGACTTGACTGATGATGATGGTGCTAAGGTTTTAAAAGTGGGATTTAGTAGAGTATATCACACCTCCATAGTTGTTCTAGAAGGGTATCCACAGTGCTGCTGCTGATTCTGCCACAACGTTGGATGTTTAGTCCCAAGAGTGTGCGGCCGAGTTTTTGTATGCATGCCTTGCTTTTGTCTGTAATCGCTGAGCAGCCGCCGACGGAAAGAACCTGAAGATTCAGATGGTTGGGAGAAGATGCCAATGCCTTGATTCCGTGATCTGAGACCAAAGTATTTGAGATGTCAAGGTCATTGACTGAGTAACAGTTCTTGGCTACTGCGACAAGGCTTGTATCAGTGATGTTCTTGCAGCCGTCGAGGTTAAGAGACTCTAATGTGTGTCCGTGGCATACGGAAACTGCAGAGACTGTGTTGTCTGAAACATTTATACATCCGCTCAGATTCACTTTCACTAGACCAACACTGTTGCTCTGAAGCAACTCGCGCACACCTGCATCTGTCACTCCATTCAGTCCACAGAGTTCAATATCCTGAAGCTGATGACAGAAGTTCCCCAAGAAAGCGAGACTTGCATCCCCAAACCCAGGACAGCAACGGATTGACAGAGATCGTAAAGAGCTGCAACTGGGTGCTGGTAGAGGTGATTCTGCGTTGATGTCGCTGATGCCCAGACAATTTGCCAAAGAGAAAGCCTTCAACTTTAAGCCAGAATTCATAAGAAACCCCAAAAGACCAAACTGGTTGATCCTGTGGCATTCCTCAAGTTTCAAACTTTCCAGCAACAAAGCAGACTTGGCCAAAGCAACAAGTCCTTTGCCAGAAACTAGCAAGCATTTGTTTAGAGCCACATGCTTCAGATCAGGGCAACCATTTCCAACAGCTTCGAGACCAACATCTGTCATGCCTCGGCACGACATTACTGATAGGGACTTCAGTTTTTTCAACCCTTTTGCATTTCCCATCACCCAGAAGCCTTTCTCGTTCACACCTTGAAGGCCTTGAAGCACAAGATCAGTGACTGCTGCTCCGTAGTGACCAAGAACAGCAAGAGACATACCAGTTACGTTCAGCATCTGCAGTTTCAATCTCGTCAGGTAGGAACCAGCTTGGGCCAAGAGGAAGGCAACACCTTGATCTCCAATGCGTGGGCAGCTCCTGATACTGATAGATCTCAGATTGGTACAGCGTCGTGCAATAGCCCTTAAACCCTCGTTTCCAACACCAGAACACGAGTCAATAGTCAGATCGCTTAGATTCACGCAGTTCTCAGCTATTGCAACCAAAGCACTATCAGTTATTCCTGGACATCGTGAAAGGTCAAGTTTTTCAATCATGGGACATGACCGAGCGATCTCAGACAAACCCATATCACTAACTGCAGGCAAGTTCCACAAAGAAAGAACCCTAAGAGATGGACAGCCATGTGCAACTGCTCCAAGACCAGCATCTGTCACTTTGCTTTCAAACCCACTCCCACGGATCTGAAGCTTCCCCAACCCACCTCGAGATGATGTCCCAACTGCGATCGCCGCCAACCTCAAATCCGTAGCCTTCTTACCTTCCAAACTTCTTGACAAAAAACCTTCACCCTCCACATCCTGAACTGACTCATCCACTTCATTCCTACTGATACTACTCAAGAGATTAAGCCAATGCTTGGACACACAAGCGCAAGCACTCCTCTCTTGTCCAGAAGGCAAACGTCTAAGGATCTCAAATAAACACTCATCTGGCAATACATCGATCGAAGTTTGCTTCTGCACAAACCCGCTGAAAACAGCCGGCGCAGCGATACGCAACCTCTTATGCGCTGGGAAATATACACCAGGACAGCTCCCTGGTGATAGATACATCGATCCCCCAAGGAAAAAATCTTCATCACCTATATAATATAATCAACAACTCCATTATTCTCAATTCCCAAATCTCAAAAATCATAATTCGTAATACGAACACTAACAAATCAAACCTAATCCACGAAATAGAACCTAACCAGAAAAGTTCCCAATCAACTCCAATTTCAGATTTACCAAAATCTTAAGACTAAATCGAGATTCATGATCGAAGATGATCAAATCCCATTAAGCAAAATCTAAACTTTTCAACTCAGACAGAGAAAATTATCAGATTTCAGGAAGCTTACCACTAAATCCGAAGATTCCAGACATAATTCGAACACGATTTGAAGAAGAAGAACAAAGACGAAGATTATCAATAATAATAGAGAACGAAGACAAAGATTCATGAAAGAGCAAAGAACCCTAGAAGATAGGGCAAAAAGAGACAAGGAAATGAAGAAGAGAAGAAGAAGAAGAAGATTTTACAGAAGTATGAGAAGAAAGCGAAAAAGAAGAGAAACGTCTTTAATGGAGAAAGAGGTGTACGGTGGAGGTTAATGTAGAGGATAAAAAACACCCAAGTTCAATGTATAAACGCGAAAAAGTCGGATTTCTTCTCCACCTTCTTTGTTTCCTAAGTCCCACCGAACCTCCCAATTGTTATATTTTTTTATTTTATTTTTTTCTGACATTATATTATAATATAAAAAGCATAGGTTATAATATTAACATAAAGTTTTTATTATATTTTTGAATGCAATGAAGGTTGTGAGACGACGTTTGACGAAAAAGACTGAATACATTGAAGGAAGAGATATGTCGAGTTACATGCATTGTTGACAAAAAAAAAAAACATTGAGAGTGGTCGATTTCGTTTTTTTTATAATATATAGTTTTTATATTATTATTTCTAATAAGTTGACAACATGTCAACATGAGTGTTTAGTTTATTATGAAAAAAATAATAGCAAGTGTTGGATATTATCGTGACATGTTTTTTTTAAAAATGATGTATGTTGGATTGGATGATTACAATTAGTCTAAATCCAATGTTAATCATGTATTATTAGATGTCCCTATGAAGCTCTTAGCTTTTGAATGTCTTTTGATTCGTGAATTATTTTGAGAAAATATTAAATAGGGAAAGGGTGTGTGATATTAATTCTTAGAATTTATTTGTATGACAACATTTAATATTTGTGTTTTTCTTTTTCAACATTCAATATGTTTTTTCTTTTCTTTCCAAACGTATATACTTACAATTCAATTGCGTGGTTACGAATATACTTAAGAAATAAGAAAGATAAAATTCAATTTGCGTGTTTTTTTAAACAATTTCATACTGTATGTAGTTTATAAGTTTTTTTTTTCATATGAACT
Source organism: Capsella bursa-pastoris (assembly GCA_036452645.1). NCBI lineage: Eukaryota > Viridiplantae > Streptophyta > Magnoliopsida > Brassicales > Brassicaceae > Capsella > Capsella bursa-pastoris. Next base: position 8,400,909 of record CP144196.1, read on the forward strand.
TATATTTTTTTTTCCCCAATTCCAACATGTATGCTATGATCGGATTGTATTATCGATGTGTTACAACTTAATTACAACATAACTAGAACTCACAAAGCATTGCATAAATTAATGTATAATATATGCTCTTCATCTTAAGCAATCGAGAGAGAAACATAGATACGTGAAACAAGATCTATACATTATACCTATAAGAGTTTCACTTACTTAGTTGAGTTGTATTGTTATGATCTTCATTGATACACACGTCTATAATGTTATCATCTTTTATTTTTCTTTCTTTCTGATAAGGTGTGATGGTGTATTATGCGCTTGTTGCATTATCATTTACAAGTTGTCAGAAAAAAATATATAAGAAGCAAATGCTGGCAAGGATTCAAAAGAAGGAAAGCAAAACAATAATAGAATTGTCTGAATGCAATGAAGGAGGTGATAGTTAAAAGTTGACAAAAGTGGTTGAATACATTGAAGGAAGCAAAAGGCTTCGAATATATACATTGCATTGTTGACAAAACCATTTTGTTTGTTTTTTTTGATAAATCTTCTTGGGAGGTTAAGTTCGTTGTATTTATATCAATCTTTTTGGATTTATGACAAAAGTAAAGAATGATTGCTACAACACAACTTATCTTTGCTTTTACAAAGCAATATCCAATCGAAAGATAAGAAGTACTCCTATTGCTCATATAGTACTTTTGTTAGTTGGTTTAAGTTGAGTTCTTTTCTTTTACGAAATTTTGGTTTGTAACATGAATTACATTAAGTTTCGTGGGATTCCAACTCAATACCAATTGACGGATTTGACTAATGTCCCTTGTATATAACTCTTGATTTATATAGTTTTAGATTTGAGATCAATCATAACACGTTCTTTCGAAATGATAACTTCTATCAGCAAATCTCATATATTGTATAAGATCCTTATAGAGGATCCTACCAAATCAAAGATAATATGTATAAGTTTTATCCTTGACCCTATTGATTAATGATTCGTTAAGCGATCACTCCAAAGAGAGATGGTACTTTTGCCAATCAACAATTTCAGTAAAAGCTCTCATACTTACATGATTATGTTCTGATTCCTTTATCTCATAATCTCTTTCGATGTTTGGAACCATGCTGTTTAAAGCGTATCATCACCGCTCTCAAATGGAGTTGAACTACATCACACCGTCCACTTAGTGACAACATGATAACGTTTTAAGGTTTACAAGTCATTGTTATATCCAAACGAACGTAAAGAAAGGATGAAGCTGATAATGACGTTGAAGGCATGGAAAAATCAAAGTCATTAGTCAGAAATCTACAATTCGAAATAGAATTCACTTTTTCGTCGATAATTGAATTTGGTCGAGTTTTATAGGTACAATGTACCGTACACCCAAAAGAAGTCATAATCAGATTTTGTTTTATCAAGAAAACATTTGACATATATATTATAAATCCATAACTTTATAGAAATATTAATCATCGACCAGCTTAGAAAATAGCTGAAACCAAAACCCACCTTGGTCAATAATAATACAATTTCGAGTGTTAACAAATTGACTATTACACAAAGACCAAAACCAAAAAACAAAGGTCTAAAAAAATCGTTTTTTGTGCCTTTCAAAGTAAAAATATATTTTGTTTTTTTACTTTCACGGAAGCTAATAAGTCTATAAATCCAAGTTTCTGGATTTTTTTTCTTTTTTTTTTGAATACACACATAATTAAGAAACTAGTTAAGTTTCAAGAGTCGTAAAATCAGTCATACAAGCCTTCTTGCTCCCATACATCCACAAGAAAATCCACCATTTCCTGCCATAATTATCATATAAACCAGCAAATTCTAAATCACAGTTGTAATAAGAAACTAGAAGTAATCGCAGGAAGTTTCTACTTGAGAAATTTGCTTACAGGGAGAGGTATTGGACGAGAAAACCTCTTGTTCATACCCAACAAGCTCTCATATGTTGCATTCCAGCTGCAGAATACGAGATATTAGCTTACAGAAGATTGATATCGAGGTTAACTCTAACGGCTAAGAATGAAACAAACATCCATGAGCAAAAGGCTACAGCCTAGAGAGCAGAGATTATCATAGATTTGTAAATAGAAACAGAATTGGAAATGGAGATAGACAATCCAAACTATCTCAAATTTAAAAATCTGTTAAGAGCACATTAGTATCGCAATCAAATTCTTTTCAATATTTTTGATTTTTGTTCTAGATAGAATTAAGTGAAGAACTACTTTCACAAAGGATAAATGCAGAAGAGAAAAAGAAAGATAACTTTCACCAACCTTATTGTAGGTTCTCGAAGTTTGGCCTTCTTTTGAGAAGTTCCATTTGCAAGCCACTGTTGCCTAGTTTGGTTCCAGAGGTTCAATCCTGGACAGGAAGAAAGAACAGACACAAACTTTCTTTAGGGAAAATAATAGCAATGAAGAACAAAAATACGAATAAACAGCGCAAAGAATCATGAAGTAATAGAATAAAGCAATCCAGAAGTCAAAGAACTAATATCTGAAGAGGCACGCGATACACAAAAAAAGTGGATGACATAATAGAATTCCATTCTTGTGTGAGAGCATATTATGCACAGGTCAGGTTTATTTCAAGGTATGTTTGATATATTGAATAATACTCATCAGTGGCCAACATCAATGTATCATGAGACGAAAGTTTTCATGTTGACACAGCAGATACAGCCTAATTCTAGAGAATTGTGCCTCTAAATGTACTTCTTCATAGTCTCAGTCATGAATTCATAATCTTCAACTGATTGAGAATAAATATATTATAACCAATAATGTAAGCCAACACCAACTTACATATATTAAAAGTAACCATCAGTATGAGTATGCTAATACCATAAGTAGATAGATTCAAAGTTGAATAAATCAGACCAAATAAAAGCTTTAAAATGGCCTTTTCACTTGTTAGAGAGACAAGTCAAGCAAAGAAAATGCAAGAAAGGGTCACTGGAAACAAGAATGTGTGTAAATTTTAACTCACCATTGTTTACAAATTCTGTGGGGTTACTTGTAGTTGCAGAAGTGTTGTTAGTGAAGCTGATCGAAGAAATGCTTCTCTGTGACTGAAGTGTACTGTTATCCATCTCGCAGGTGCTTGTGCTCCAAAAGTCGTCTGATACACTTGGCTTCTTCACTAAACGACCTTGAATCCTTAACCCTTTAGATGGCTCATCCACTGCAACTATAAGCGGTGGTTTATTGCAGCATCCAAAACAACCTCTGTACTGTTGCAAAACCACAAAACAAAAAATGCCAGTGAGAAGACTTTGACTATGATTGCAGCTCATGGAATCTGTTCTTGAAAGAAATAAAAAATGCAAGAACTACGATGTTCTAATTAGAAGACTCATAGCAGCTACAACCATAGTTTCCGCAGAGAGATCTCAAGAGATGGTTTTTTTTATCAAACAAGAGAAAGGGTCACAAGAAAATTCCTTTATATACTCTAAAGATAACAAAGTGAAGTTTCTTCGATGATCTCAACCAAAAGGTATAAATACACTCAGAAACACTAAAGAAAGCAAACGGTTTCAAACATCTAGAGCAAAACTAAAACTTGAGAGATGCTTTGATTCCAAATATTTGCTTAAAATGCAAGCAACAACCATATATATCCACATAAGCAATAAGGTAGATATACAGGTAAGCAAACCTAACCAACAAATTAAGTAAAAAAATCATATCAAATATTAGAATCTAAAGTCAATTTTTTTACACTACAGTTTCATAAGATTCCTCTTCCTTTCTCAGTCACACAGACAAAGACTGAGACTTTCAATTCCAAAAACACAAAAACTGAGAAGAAAGATCCTCACTCACCCCATGCAACCAAACAACTGGTAGATCCAAGAGGGAATGATTTCACGGAGATGCATCTACAATAACCAAATTAGAGATCTTCTAATCAAGACCCTGATTCCAGGTAGGAGAAGTCTCACAATCCTGCAATTTCCACAAAAAAAAACCATAAATCTAATCTCACTCAAATCCACAAAAAAATCACTTTTTTTTGGGTGATGAGAGGAACAAAAACACAGAAGCTAACCTCAAAAATGGCATATTCGGGGCAAATTGGGATTAGGGTTTTGTTCCACCACCTCCCCTGCAGCTAAATCTCAAACCTTTTTCTTCTTTATTCGATTTTTTTTTTTTGTTGTTCTTCCTTTTTGGTTCTTCTTCTTCTTCTTTGTTATGTGCGTGTGTGGTGGTTCTGAAACTCCCCAAAAAAAAAGAAAGGAATAGAAAAATTCCGTTTTTTTATTATTATTATTATTTTCACAGAGATTATTGTCTGTTACTTATTCTTTATTAATTCAATAATAAATATTTTTGTGAAGGAAAAAAAGAGAGTAAACTACTCTTATTATTATTTTTAATAACAATTTTCCTTTTTCATTAATATATAATTTTATAGATTATAATATATATAGTGGCAGATAGAATAATTTTTTTATTGGTTGAAAATATTATTTTTAAAAGCATAATCACTTTAATTTATTCCAAAAGGTTATGCTTTTTATATTTATATTTCTTTACAGAAAAGAAAGATATATTCGTGCACGTGGCAGCCATTGTGATTAGGCAAACCTTTATTTTGTATTTGTTTGTTTCTGCACTTTTTTCTTTGTTATTCTCACGATTTTGTAAATACGAGAGTTACACAAAGCTAAATACTCTAATAAATCGGGTTAAATATTTTGTAATGGAAGCTAAAAATTGTTATGAAAAAAGATTAATAAAACGGTTAAACTAAGAAAAGATACAACTGTTTTTTTAGTTGATCAATTTGACTAGAATGAAGGTATATAGCATTATGGTATGGCCCTATTTTAGAATTCATGTATATATGTTGCATACTTGTATTTGTATATGAAGAATTAAAGATGAAAGAACAATAAAACATTAATGGATAATTTTGTGTCGGCAATGAAAATAGATAAGTTGTGTTGTGTCGCCATCTCAATTATTGAGATAATATGCGAAAAAGTGTGAAGAGTTTTTCGTTTGGTGTTATCCATATATGTTTTAATCAAAAAAAAGGTTTAATGAAGGGTCTACAAGTATAGTAGATTCAAATTAAAGCTAATTTGGACATAATCACTATTATGACATATAATAAGTTGTAAACTCGTGGTTTTTGGATATAGATAGCAACACATGCATGCATAAACATAACTATAAATGGAAATATCTAACACATTCTAAAGAGTATACAATGAAAGTGTTATATATATATCACCTAAGAAGTGAGGATTGGAGGAAGATAATTAGATATTTCTCCTACAACCTTTGCATTAGTATCAGGAAAGAACTCAGTGCCAGCAAGATTTGTTACTTCCCCATTGCTACCAATGCTAATAGGATAACTAAGCAAATGCCCTGGTAAATCATGATCTAGAGGGTACTCTTGTGCTGAGTATAATCCCCATAGCTCGTCTGCCTTTGCAATCACCATTCTTATACACTCTTCGCTTTCCGGGCACTGAAATGGGTTAGTTGTGATCCGTAGATGTTCTAGCCATAGTGATATCCTAAAGCTAAAAACTTGGCCCGTCGGTCTCATATCATTAGTAGATAGTAGATGGCTAGGTTGGTATGCTCCTATAGCGATCTCCGAGTCTCGACCACCGTCCATAGACCTTTGGTTTATATTGGCTGATCCTATTATTATGTATTCATCATCAACTGCATAGAAATGTGAACAATGTTAAGACCTCTTTGATTGTTCTCAATAGGCAGTGGCGGAGATAGAGCATGAGCATGTGGGTCAATTGACCCTGGTGAAATTGAAAATTTTGCTGATTTTTTAGGAAAAAAATAAATTGACCCTTGTAAAATAACACATTTGACCCCTATAAATTTTTTTAATAACATGATTAATTTGTTAATTTTTTTTTTGACCCTCATGAACTGATTTTCTAGCTCCGCCACTGTCAATAGGTTCGTTATCTCTTATAAACACTACACTTCCTTAAGCCAAATAAAAATGCTAAGTTCTAAGTAAAAAAATGCTAAGTTATAATAGATATATATTGTGACTTACCAATCATCATTTTAGAGTGGACATAGATCATGAACCGACGAGATTCTTGAGCTCTTGCGTAATCAGAATTGGGCTCTGGTTTCTCCGGAGGCAAGTATTCACCCGCTTTGCCGACTTCCCGGTTCCCGAGGCAGAAAAACGCTAGGTAGTCTCTAGGATTTGCATCTAAACCTTTCTTGCGTAACGCAATGACAATATCTGTATACATCATCTCCATTGTTCTCCTTTGCCAGTCTAGTATTGCTTGAACCGAGGCAGAGCCAGGTTTACCTTCAGGCCACAACGGTATCACGATATACGCGGAAAACCTCTCGCCTGCCTCGATCTTGCTCACGATTTTGAGAGAAATTTCTTTGGGAATGAGTTGTAATGCATTGATCTCATTCAAGTTAATATCTCTAGAGTTCCATCCAAAGGAGCTTCCAAGAAAATATTGGTTCTCTATGTAGATGAAGTGCTTGGCTCTCCTTATGGCATTAACATATGCGTCTTGTATACTTCTTTCGATCACGTTATCTTTCCCGGTTATAAGTCCTATGCTTGAAGCTTCACGTGGATCCTCTGGGAACCCTTCAACTGCACCATTATCTATGGACCTGAAAACTTGAACCGTCCAACCATCTTCATTGTCTGGTTGTACAATTGGAAGTGGTGGAACTGTGATCTCTGCAAGCTGTGCCATTGATACAAGGTACCTTCTACCACTACCTATAAACACACAAAATTAGTTTCTAAAGAATTAATGATTGAATGACTACTTTTGATTAAATTTATAAATGCTAATATGTTTTATTTGAAGACAATCACCATTTCTAATAACATGTAAACACAAAATGAACCGTTGAATCTTAGTTATTTGTTTCCATACCTTGTTTCATCCACCTTTGCTCAAAATTGTATAAAACATCCCACGCGGCAGGACCATCCACCTTGCAATGGATATCGTGCCATGGCTCACGTGGACCGCCTTTTTTAATCGATGCGCCATCAAAGTTCGGCTGGTGAAAGTCATTAGCATGAACACCATTCAAAGTATCAAACAAAGGATGCTCCACAGTGTCGTATCTCCCATCACAAAGATCAATCCCTCCGAGAAAACTCACTATCCTTCTCTTGGTTCTTGACCCGTCCACTTCACCGTCCACCACAATAGTTTTTTGATGGTGAGTAAACATGGTAGAGACCTCGAACCCTTGCACAATGCTCTCACCATTATCCGGATTCCTTGGAGATAAAACGCAACGCACTTTCGTGTTCCTAAAGTAATTGTAAGTTTCTTGATCATGAGTCATCATCAAACCATCTCTCCTAAAAACTTCGTGAGACGTTCTATCGTCCCACACAAGCAACAGAACGGTCACGTTTTCTTCTGCTTTCTTCTTCAACAATTCACCTAGCTTAAGGTTCCCCCCCTGTCTTGATTGGTTAGGATCCCTAAGCAATGTTATGTTAGTGTACACTGACCAACCAGCTATGTATACCAAATGTTTTGCATTCCATATCGCATCAAAAATCTCTTCCCAACACCGATGATGCTTAAATATAACTTGTCCTCCCGAGAGTTTAATATCAGGGTACTCACTAAGAACATGAGCGTCTTGGTAAAGAGTAACTTTGCAACCTTCTCTTTGGTTAAAAAACGCGTTAGGAACTCCTTTGAAAGAAGGTAATATGATTCCTTTGTTCCAGTTCATGTCCTGTGTCACGTGAGTGAACTTCACACGGACATGGATCTTGGAACCTGCTTGGATTGGTCTCCTGTTCTCGTCTAAGATATCGAGCCATCGGTCTATAGGTTGTCCCGTGATGACGTCTGTGACAGGTAAGTAAGCTCGACCGATCAAACTAGCACCAACCGGTTCATCTTCTTTAACCGTGAATACGATTTTAGAGATTGAATGTGCTGCGTAGACATAGAAAGATTGTAACCATTTAGGATGACGTCTCATCATGGTTCGAGCCACCCTTGACCTGTCTAGGTCAACAGTTGCGTAGAGATGTCCACCAAATAAATTTGTGCATGAGTCCGTTAGTCTCTTCATTTGAGATTGAGTCTTTTTACCCGTTGGCTCCTTGTTTCCCTATGAATCATTTTTACAAGTTAAGTAACTTTCGTACGTCTAACATTTATTATTCCTTAAAATATTGATAAATCACATCTTCTGATATTAATGAAGAAAAGAATGTTAAAACTATATATTAAAATCTGTATATAGCTTATTAAAAACATTATTGTTTTGTTACCTTGCCGCATAAATTGAATCTTGAACGTTGATGCAACTTGTCGATCCTATAGATCTTTACTTCAAGAGTTCCATGAAGTAGCAATTGTTCCGCCATATTCTTTCACCTGAAAGTTCTAAAAAATATATATAGTAAAGGTCAATTATTTTTTAGTGAATGAGTAATAATTTGTTTTTAAAAGAAATGAAAATTAGATATATATTAGTAAACAAGTAACAACCAGAATAAGGTCGAGAAAATCTCCCTTTTGATGAGGATCTTTTTGGAAACGGCTCAGCGATTAGAGTATGTAGACATAAAGTTAGAATATAAGGAGAAAAAACGAATTTGGAATACGAAACTTTTGGATTAGGTTGGTGATTACTTTGGAAGACTACATTGGGTTACAAGAAAGAAAAGAGATGAAGTCTTGAGACCATACGTCTTAAGTAAACCTTTTCTTGTAGGCCAAACCCAAGACAAGGGAAGTCCAAAAGGGAATTATTCTTTGGATAGTAATCTTCACTACTCTTTTCTTCTTGTATTAGGGATATACACTTTATTCCATTTCATTTCATTATGGTTGTGTAAATGTTTTATACAAAATAAAATGATTATTATTCTTTTTAAACAAAAACTATTGAAATTTAGTTTTACTAAATATCTAATATTGAAAAAACGAAAGGGTTTATATAACCCCGCCCCCTTGTCCCGTTTTCGCATCGTCATGTACTATCTCATTCATGTGGCTGTCACATCTTTACATATATCTCAACTTATTTATTTGATTTTGTACGTTTGGCATATGTAGGTGAAATTCATTTATTTAAGCTTAAGGTTTAAATCGTTCTTGTCTCCTTTAGGCTCATTACATTTAATGGACAACTACTACTTCATATATCCATGGACTTTAACCCTGCGACGCACCGACAATAATCTAGCTTCTTCATTAAATTAGTCAGTAAACTTCTACTAGAATTTAGTTGATCTTATTTACAAAGTTACAAGTTAGATTAGTCTTGTTAAAACGATGATCGAGAAAAACATATATAAGAGAGCGTCGGTGTATATAGACATAGTTGAGCTCTGTTTTGAGTTGATTTGGTTGATCAATACGAAATTGACAATGCACGTACCGTTTGTTTTGAATATCTATTTGATCATCATCTATAATCATTCTATATATATAGAAACAAAAAATAATCAGCATGATTTAATTGTATTCATAATTTAATTGTATTCATAATTTAATTTAGGATTAATGTAGGTTTATAAATAGAAAGACATATATGAATAATTGAATACACATGAGACATCATTATCAAATACTAGAGAGAGTGCATTATGACTACATACAAAAAGCCACTAGGCTTGATGAGTCTTCTTCTAATTGGTTGTTCAGTGCCCTTCTCGATAGTTCGTCTAAGCCTTAAACTGTATAACAACATTTCTTGCTATCAATATTCACATATGAACTGATAGATTTTAACGTTCCGTAGGCAATAAGATATATGATCACTTGGTACCATTTTTTATGGGATGTACTGACATCAAACATATATAACCAAATAGCACAATGACACGGGAGAGAGAGGAGAGGGGACAGACAATAAATACCATAAGAAAAAAAGTAGAGAGGACGTGCGAAAAGCATTAGAAGTTAAGTGTGAGTGGTTGAAATTGGAAGTAAAGAGAGAGATCATCAAAGGAAGAAGAAGTGTCTCTCTTTCTCTTTCTCTTTCTCTTTGTCTTTCTCTTTCTCTATCTTATTCTTTAGTTCATGCTAGAATAGATATATGTCTTTGAGTTTGTGTCAGAAATAAAACACAGAGAAATTAAAGAATCCAAAGAATGGTACATTCGAAGAAGTTCCGAGGTGTCCGCCAGCGTCAGTGGGGTTCTTGGGTCTCTGAGATTCGTCATCCTCTCTTGTCAGTTCTCTCTCTCTCTCTCTCTCAAACACATTACACTATAAATACGTATATTGGTTTACTTGATGAATCTACTTAAATACGTGATTTACAAGTCCATGCTATATGTATTAAAGTGTACACATGCATATTTTTTTCTTCTCAAAAATGTATCATCGATTCTACTTTTCAAGGTTAGTTTTATATGCAATCTCTTGAGAATATGAGTATTTGTTTAAGTCGTTTGCCTCAGTTTTTTTCTCCAATATTTGTGGGCATTCTATGTTTCTTTCTCTTTCTCTTAAATTGACATCTTCTAAATTAATCATATATGTTCTGAAATTAGCCCAAACAAAATTTTTATTATTTACTTTTGCATAAAGTAACATTATTACAAAAATTATGGGCATGTATACTATTTCTTCAATTTCTTAAGTTTATTATAATTATTTTTAGTTAATTTTATGAATAAAAAACTTATATATAGAGCAAAAATAATGCATATACACACAAAAGAAAGAATATATGTCTTTTTTTAATCCTAATATTTTTGAACATTATTTCGTTCAAAGCTAATCTTATCGGTTTTAGTACTTTTTTTCTCCATAGAGTTTCATATCAAATTTAAAGCGAAGACTGTGTATCCTCTTTGGTTAAATTCCTAAATAATTTGGTAAGGAAAGAACACTAAGTATAAAACTTTCTCCAAAACAAAATAATCTAATAATAGAAAGATTAATAAGTGATGTGCTTTGTGTTCTTTTCATCATGTAAACTAATGCACGTTTCTTGTGAGACCTATCAGGAAGAGAAGAGTATGGCTCGGAACGTTCGACACAGCTGAAGCAGCGGCTAAAGCTTACGACCAAGCTGCTGTCCTAATGAACGGCCAGAACGCAAAGACCAACTTCCCCGTCATCAAATCCAACGGCTCAGATTCATCAGTCGTCATTAACTCTACCTTAAGGTCGCCGAAATCGTTGTCCGAACTCCTAAACGCTAAACTAAGGAAGAACTGCAAAGACCAGACACCGTATCTTACGTGTCTACGCCTCGACAACAAAAGCTCGCACATCGGGGTGTGGCAGAATCGAGCCGGTTCGAAAACGAGTCCAAACTGGGTCAAGCTTGTTGAACTAAGTGACAGTGTTAACGCTCGTCCCGGTGGTGATACTGGGATTAATAAGATAAAGAAACGTGACGACATCGTTGAGGAAGAAGATCAAATGGCGATGCAGATGATCGAGGAGTTGCTTAACTGGACATGTCCTGCTTCTGGATCCATCGCACATGTCTAAAGAACAAATCACTGAAGTAGATGACCAAGATTATATAACATAGAAGATGGATGATATATAATGGATGGTATAAGTAATATTACGTATAGCTTTAATTAATACTTGTCCAACATATCATAGCCCTATAGATAGAAATAATACTTTATATACGTAAACATTTTTAAAAATAAATTATATGTGTTGTGGTTTAATGAAGAAAAGCTTTATGAAAAAGAGAGTTGATATTTTCTGTTGAACTTGTCGACTATAGATGATAAGAACTTAACATGTGGTAGGTACGTAGGATGATAATAATGGATGGTATTAAGGAAAAGTGAAAAGTATTTAATGTGAAAACTCATCTGCGAATTAGATTCTTGTGATTCGAATGTTTTAGTCCTACCTCGACTAAGATAGCTTTTACTATGGTGTTACCTAGGTGAGTACAACGTTCACATATTTTATTTGTAACTCAAATCATTTACATGGCACGTAAGTATTTAAAAATTAGATCTAAACCTCACATTATATAAACCAGATTTTAAATATATACGCATTTCATTGTAATTAGTTAGAGTTACAACGTTGTACTTGTACCGTGGGGGTTTAGAGTTAAGTTCTGTATTTGTTATTTTGTTTCAAAATTAGATTGGTTTATTAGTAGATTTAAAATTTAATTATCTTCGTTACTTTAATTCTGAAATTATGCTATAATAATTAAAACTGCTTAAAAATATTTATTTCTTAATAAATCTAAATATATTTATATATGCTTATCTACAAATTTAGAAAATTAATAAATTTTTCAAGAAAAACAAAAAAAAAACAATTATAAATTGGTGAAGCACTTCCGTTACGTGGTCTGTCTTAAGGACAAAGTCTAAAAACGTTTTTTCAGGATCTCACCAAATTCAATTCCCAAAAGTTTTAGTTCAGAGAACTCACCACACCATATCGCTATACCAGTCTCCTCCGCCGCAGAACCACCGTAGTAAAAGATCACACAAACATGGGGAAAGGTGGATCACTTAGCGAAGGTGTGATCAAGAACATCATCATCTCTTACACATACGTAGCGATATGGATCTTCCTAAGCTTCACCGTCATCGTCTACAACAAATACATCCTCGACAAGAAGATGTATGGTTGGCCATTCCCGATCTCACTCACAATGATCCACATGTCCTTTTGCTCAACCCTAGCTTTTCTCCTCATCAAGGTCCTCAAAGTCGTCGAGCCTGTCTCAATGTCACGTGACACTTACCTCAGATCCGTCGTGCCTATTGGAGCATTGTACTCGCTCTCTCTTTGGCTGTCTAACTCAGCCTACATTTACCTCTCTGTCTCCTTCATTCAGATGCTCAAAGCCTTGATGCCTGTCGCGGTTTATTCCATTGGCGTGCTGTTCAAGAAAGAAGGTTTCAAATCCGAGACTATGATGAACATGCTTTCGATCTCTTTCGGTGTAGCCATTGCTGCTTATGGTGAAGCTAGGTTCGATGTTTGGGGTGTGATTCTCCAGCTTGGTGCGGTTGCTTTCGAGGCTACACGGTTGGTAATGATTCAGATCTTGCTTACTTCTAAAGGAATCACTTTGAACCCTATCACTTCTCTCTATTACGTTGCTCCTTGTTGCTTAGCTTTCTTGTTTATCCCTTGGATCGTTGTGGAGTTTCCCATCTTGAGAGATACCTCTAGCTTCCATTTCGATTACCTCATTTTCGGGACGAACTCGTTCTGTGCGTTTGCTTTGAATCTTGCTGTCTTTCTTCTGGTTGGGAAGACCTCAGCCTTGACCATGAATGTTGCTGGTGTGGTTAAAGACTGGCTCTTGATAGCCTTTTCTTGGTCTGTGATCAAGGACACTGTGACTCCTATCAATCTTTTCGGGTATGGGATCGCGTTCTTGGGCGTTGCCTACTACAATCATGCCAAGTTACAAGCATTGAAGGCTAACGAGGCTCAAAAGACTACTCAGCAAGCTGATGAAGAGGCTGGTCGGCTTTTGGAAGAGAGGGAAGGGGATGAAGGTGGGAGGAAGAACGAGCCACAAGATTGAAAAAGGTTAAGAAATTGGATTTTTGGTAACATTTTTCAAGAGTATTTTTTTGTTTCTTGGTTTTGCTTAATATACATTTGTTGGAATAAGAGAGCTTGAAGGTTGTAGTAGATGCCAAACACATTTTGAGGATGATGATGATGAGAATGAGACCTAAGAATGGTATTTGGTCTAACTGATCTTGTTTAGTTTTTTTTTTTCCTATGTTGTTACAATTTTGCCATCACTTGGTAACCAAAACTCAATAATTCTATAAACATATTATCTTTCAAATGTAAAATTGTAGTATCAGAACTTTGTACACTTGCTTTATTAACGAGTCCACAAAATTACTAAATGACAATCTCATGAGATATGATGTGTCAAAACTGTGTTTGGTTTATACAATTTTCCATGATATGTCCACTGTTTTGGAAGCACCTGACAACTAAACAACAGTTACAGGAGAAACAGACAAGACAACTTACAAAGAGACAACTATTCCATAAACTGTAGAGACCAAAATTGATGTCTGAAACTAGGATTGGTCGGTCTCCTGATGGAAACTAGGAGATGTGCTGACTTGTTCATATATATCAGGAGAATCCAAAAAATCCAAACTGTTTCATCTTGAGAAGAGTGTAGTGACACGTTCAGGAGATGTTAGTGTTGCCACACTTTTAAACTGTCCAAAAAAATTCATATAGAATGTGAGACCAAACTCAATGTAAGCTTTGACACTTTCTTAGATGAAAAATTTAATGTATACCTTATCTTGGTTATATTTGGTCCGTATAGCAATAAGGGTGCTTCCATTGGTGTTGAGCTGCAAATTCTCCATTGCAATCACTGTGTTCTTTAGAGCAGATGCCTCATATCTTGTATAGTGCTGCAGAGTTGGGTTCTGTATATACCATTCATATCAGCAAGATTGTTTTCCCTTAAAAAGAGTAAAGTGAAAACATTCACAGTCAAGAAATGTGAGCTCATACTCACCCATGGATGGCTAGATTGGTCGAGTGTCCATCTTGCTAAGAAAACCGCTGAAGCGGCAATTAAGGATGGCTGGAACCTTAGGAAAGTATACTCTACCAGAGTTAGTTCCGCGAAATAGTTTGCTAAGAACTCCATTTCAATGAGGGGAACCTGTGAACCAACACAATCAGTTTAATGACTTCAAGGTAATTCAAATGCTGAGAGTAACTAGTAAAATGGATCAATGTAACTACCTTGTCACACGCTTGAGCTGCTAGAATGTATCGCCTAACATGTAGAAGAAGAAAATATTATTCATATTTTTTCTAAGAGTAAGTGTGGTAGTGATGTATTTTAGTGCCTTAAGTGTTTTACCTGAGAAACGTTTTGGTGGTTGGGACTGATAACCGAAAGTGCAGAAAGTTTAAAACTTGAATCTCCATACTTAGTACCTGAAAGAATTGTAATTGTTTTTGTTAATCTTTAATCAAAACTTAATTATCTTAGAATGAAACTGATATAGATAAAGTTTGCAGGTTAGTTACTTCTTGTCTTGTGTATGTATTGTCTGTAATGAAGCAAAACTCCTCCAACCGCGGTGCACTAATCTCTTCGTATTTTCTTCAACAAGACGGTAAAAGAAAGGACAACTTAGTTAATTGATGAGTACAAATCTATAGAGTCAAGTATGCAATGAGACCAAACATGTGTTCCTCTGCATGAACTTATATCTTCAGTTTTTACACTCATTGCTATGTGAATGCTACTAAATAGAATCATACTTCTATAACTTGAATTTAAGGAAAAAGTAAAAAGTGGTAAACTCACGAGGCTATTAGCATGCAAGTGACACCAAGCAGCTGAAGCCTCTGCTTCTCAATGTAGTTATGGGACATGAATCGATCAATTAGATTCACGGTTAGGTAAAGTGTATCTGAAGCCAGCTTGTACTCTTCAGAAACCTGAAAGAAATAACATTAAGTCTTAATAAATGTTTTGCATTACTAACACACTATCAAGTAAAGCTATGCATAGCAAATATTATATACCTACCTCCAGAAGCCAATCAATGAGAATCCCACGCATAGTTGGATCGATATCTCGCTGCACTTGCACCATATAACTAGTTGAAGGTCTTTGGTCAAGCTGTACCCAAAATGTGGTAATACTAATAACTCAGAATCTCAATGTCATTTTAATTATGGAAATGTAAAACAAGATTAAGTATATATGGATTCAAACCTCTGCAACATGAATGTTGTCATATATACTTGCAGCATATAAGCTACAAAACTTAGGATCTTGGACTTTGGCGTCTATATCTACAACCTGAATACAATCTGTGACATCGGATTCGTCTTTGTCTGCACAAGATTCTCTAAAAGGTTTAGTATATGCTGCAAATTTGGGAAACATGCACTTTAGTATATGCTTCTATTTAACAAGATTCTCTAAAAGGTTTGATATATAAAATGGTCTTCTGATTGTTATATTCAAATATTGCATATTTAGTGGTGAAGCTTCTTACTTTTCTTAGTAACTTCTCCATCTTTAGAGTTTTGAGCAGAGGCATCTAAGGATTCAACCATCCTAATCTTTGACAAATCTTCTGCTAATTTCGATTTTTCGATATCCACATCTACCAAGCCTTTTTCTGCTACTTGCTTAATCTCTTTTCGAACTCGCGTTGTAGCCTGTTACATTGTATCAGTAAGAAACTAAGAATAATGAAAAACAAACACCAATCAGTCAAGATTATTCAAACAAAAGCATCACAAATCATCACTACCTTAACATTGCCTTGTGTACAAACTATACTTCCTGCCAAAGTAGTATTAGTCACATCCTTGAGCACCGCCCTTCTCTTATGGTTACAAACTTTGTTATTATCTGATGCCATTCGTTTGTTACTCGGTCTAGCAACACGCTTCGGTTCCTGTTTAAAAACTGGTTTCCATGGAGACATTGACACTCCTAAGGCCTTAGCTCTTGATCTAGTGACTCTCACATTACTCTCTCGAGTTTTCATAGTAGAAATATTATTCTCATCCTTCACATCAGATTGCTTAGAAGAAGAAGAGGCTCTATACATAATTTTAAATCAGAAATCCACCACTGATTTTCCCAATCCTGCAGGATAAAATAGATGTTATATATAGTCTTCAAAATAGCATAATTACAAAAACGAATAGCAAAATTCAATTGTGATCAGATCTCATCAACTTGTGTAAATTTCTGAGAAATTGAGTTAAAGAGAGATTAAACAAGTAAACTCTAGTTTAATTTACATCTTTGGATCCAAAAAAATATAAAAATTCAATTACAAATTCATATGTAACCATTGAACAATTTTCTTGAAAATTGTGTGACAATAACAAGAAAAAAAGAACAAACAAAGAGAATAGAACAGTCTCAAAACAGATCTACAAACCCAAAAATTATGAGCCCAAAAAAAAAAGAAAAAAAAACCATCGATCCAAAAGAAGAACAAAAGAGAGAGTGTTACCTTAAAGCTTAAGAGAATCGAATTGAGAGAGAGAGAGAGAGTTTGAGAATGATCTTGAACTTGAAGAGAGAGTGCGTTGAAATAGGAGCGTGTGTGAGGAGAGAGCATGAGCGGGATTTTTTATCTGTGGTCTCGTTTCGAAATTTAAGATATTAAAAATATTTTTTTGTTTGTTTAAGTTGAAAAAAAAATAAAATATAAAAAAAAGAGACTTTGGGATTTGGACAAATGATAATAGTTTGGAGTTTTATTGGGAAGTAAGTGACAGAACAGAAGTGGTCTCTGACTCTCTGACACCTTTGACGTCTGGTCTTGTTGCTTCTTTGCTTTGGCCAAGATCTACTAATCTCAGCCGTTACATGCTCTATTGTTATATTAAACCGTTTCATAACTTAAAAAGCCCATTCAAAATAAGCCCATAAAAAGCCCAATCACAACATACGCATGCAGTGTTTTGGAGTTCAACAATCTCTTGTTTATTTTTTTTGCTATAAGAATCTCAAATCAATTTTTTGCCATTGACACAGATAAGTAAAAATGTAACATATGATTTGTATTTACAAGTTTAAGTACATCTGTACATTACAGATACACTCGTTATAATTTATTATTTATATATATAATTATAGACAATCTTCTATATTGTAAATACAATTTTTCTGAGATAAAATTAGACAATAACATGAAGAACAAAGACGAGCTAAGTAGCTAAATTGTTTAATAGTTTCAAAAGTTTAATTTATAATAAATTTTATTAAGTACTAAGGTCTAAAGATTACAATGTAAAATATTAAACTCCACATAATGTAAAATATTAAACTCCACAAGAGTTTCCTCCTGGACCACCATAATTGAAAAAGAAACCAAGGTGACTACGATGAAATAGTTTCACCTTACCAATTTTTATGTCATAACATTTTGGATTATCTGCCAAAATCTCTATAAAAAAAGAATTTATTTTACGACTTTTATAGTTGGAATCCAAAGCTTCAATATTTGTAAACATTGCTGAATTCGTGCGATCTCCAATTGGAAAATTACCGTTACCCATCGGGGGACTTGAACCTGAATGGGAAGCTTAAACTATGCCTCCAACTCCAACT
Organism: Capsella bursa-pastoris; assembly: GCA_036452645.1. NCBI lineage: Eukaryota > Viridiplantae > Streptophyta > Magnoliopsida > Brassicales > Brassicaceae > Capsella > Capsella bursa-pastoris. The sequence goes on from CP144196.1 coordinate 8,419,005, forward strand.
GTATTAGCACCATCGTTTAATATGTCAAATAACTCTTTTGGCCAATATCCAATATCTACGCTGGGTGCATCTTTCATCAGTTGCGTAAGCCACCAATTTCATGTTGCTTTATCCTTTTTCATACATCAAAAGATAAAACAAATGAGATATATGAAAACAAGAAAGAATATGTGCTACTAAAATTACTTAAAACAAACGATCGCTAATATAACTCATAAATAATTAATTTCTAAATTCATACATTATTTTTATGAAAATAAATAAATAAATAAACTGAAGAAATGCCTGATGGATGGACCAACGCGACCAATCAGGGACTCCTGGGTTAAGGTTTATGGGTTGGACTATGGGAACTTCCTTTGATACTTGAATAAATCCATTGCATGCTGTATTATAACATCCTTTTCCATTTTTACCCTATTGGTATCATGTTTAACATTCACATGTTATTCGATTTAAGGATTGAGTATAAATAATTTACGAATACTAAACATATAAATGTTGACATGCAGACCTTAAAATATCCATATGTCCAAAGTTGGTCGTTGCCAAAGACACTTGGTTTTATCTGTCAAAACGACTTTCAATACTTCCATACTATCAAATATTTATAAACGAATTTTAAAAAAAACCACTAAAATGTAGAACTTACAATATAACCCGCTTGGATATAATTGACTTGGTTATTCAACCAACTGCCTATATATATTTCACTATATGAAGCTTGGTCTGTTCCGATGTTTAGCCAATATCCATTATCCCAAGCTTCTACACCACGATATGGACCACCACGTGACCTTACTCCAGCAACCTATATATCAAGAACCAATTATATTGACATGTATATAGAATATACTTGAAATACATATAAAACATAACCAAATCTAATGTATAAGGAGGAAATTAAATATTTACATGTGTTCCAGGTTGATCGACTGATAGCGGATATAAATCTTTCTCGGTAAAATTTTTTGCCTTGGCATTGTAATCATTTGAGATTCTCAAAATAGGAACGGTTCCATCTGGACATCCTTTTTTCTCCGAATATGATTTGTTATTGTCAATATGATTCCTTAACTCATGTCTTGAAACTGATGGTTTCATCTTTTCAAAAAATAACTTGTATGTCAAATTAAAAATCACATTTTTAAAAAGTAAATTCATGATCATGTGTGAGATGGATTTTTGAAATGTCAATGCACCTGGATTTTGTGGTTTTGGAGCAAAGGATGACCATGTCCTGTTTGCTTATTAATATCTACGCAATCATATGTAGCACTTTCACCTATCTGCCAACCACCAAAAATGAAGAAAAAAAGACATGAGATGATTTTGAACTCAATTTATGATATGAAAATATATGAAGATGATATTGAACTAGTAACATAAGTTAACATGATAAGGAAGACATTTATCAAAAGTTCTGAAAATATTAACGCTAACCTTGAAGGATTTGAAAGGCACATTTTGATCAGAACGAACTGAAGCCGTTGAGAACAAAAGATATAAGAGATTCAAAACCAGAGCTATCTTAACAAGTGAAGACATTTTTGTTTGTTTGTGTAGTTTCTTCAAGAATGAAATCATTGTGTTACTTATATATACATATAATTAGCTACGTTAAATGGATATATTCAAATATTTGACTGCAATTACAGAAACATTGTATGAATATTTGACTGCAATTACGGAAACATCGAATGAATATTATGCAGGTCATATTGTTATTAACTTTGTAAGGTAAATTAAATATTAGATTAGGGGAGTGATAGAACTTTGACGAGATAAAATTATTTACCTCTTAGACAAATTATTACTTAAAAAAAGGGATTTATTAACTTATAAAAAGGATTTGTTTACTTCAAAAAAAGATTTAATTACTTAAGAGAAGGATGTACTACAATAGAGACTAGGTTCGGACCCGCGCTACAGCGCGGACGAATATTTTCGGATTTATTTTATTTTTAACGTATTTATCGTATGTATTATTATTTTTATTTATTTTAGTATCAATAATTCTTTTTTCGAAATGTATATTTGGTTTCAATTTTTTGGGAAAAATGTGTATTGGGAAATGAAATACAACATGTAAATAAAACAAATAAAAGAACCAACCCATAAAAACCCGTGTATTTTAAAACGAATCATGAAAAATGAGTAATAATTTAAAAATGAAAGTATAATTGAATAAATGTAATTGAATCATGACATAAAAATCATTATAACTGAGAAAATGAGAAAATTTAAATCCCTATAATATAGGAGTATAACCAAGCTTTTAAATTTGAAATAGATGTGACAACATAAATTCAAATTTTCCTATTATAACAATTGTAATATTGATTTAATTAACTAAATTTTTAATTTTTTTTAAAAAATTATGGAGTATACTCTTAGTAAATATAGTGATTTAGTAAATATAATATAAGTAATATCATATGCTTAAAATTCAGTTTGAAAAGAAAAAATAAAATCAAAATGAGTAATATATATGTCTGTTTTGAAAAATTAAAATTGCAACAAAATGTTGAATTTTTATTATACATTTGTATTATATATTTTAATATAATAAATTAAAAATAAGATCACATAAATTTAAATAGAATATTATTTTTAATTATTTAGAGAAATATTAGAAAATCCAAAATTAGATATGGAAATAATATAATTATAGTTACTTAAATATATATAATGATATTTAATATAAAAATAAATATTTAGGCCCTATTCGCTAGCGACTGAAAATTAAAACTAAATTTTTGAATTCAGCCACTAGATAACTTTGTGAGAGACGATAACCAAAGCAGAAGAACTAGGGTTCGATCGGTTTGGCCAGGCCAGCATAAGAGTCAGAGAAAAAAGATATCTATAAGACTATAACCTTTCATTTTTATTTTAGTAGGTCCGTTAATTATACTTATACAATATATATTAGTAAAGACAAAATACTACATATTTGAGGTTCGTTGTATATTCATTATCTTCTCTTATGTATTATTGGGCAGGGATGTTGAATTCAATTTTTTGTTTGTTGGATTTGAGTTCGGATTTTTCCTTTCGAGAAAATTATCGTTTATTTCAGACCGGCTTATATCGGTTTTTAAAAATCGAAACATCTTTTATAATGTGTTAAGATCTCATAAGTATTCCAATCTAAGGGGGTTATTGGTTTATGGATTTGTAAATCCACCTAGAATTTGTGAATCCTTATTATTTTTGAAATCAAAATACATGGATTTTGAAATAACATGTTTTATCCTTGGATTTGAATCTTTCTATTTTACACTATCAAATCCTTTCAAATTCATTTAAAACATACTGCGGATTTTAAAATCCAAAAACAAATCACTAAACGAATAACATAGGATTTTAACTTGTATTTATAAATCATACAACTAATAAGACATGATTTTGATAGTTATTTTAAAATCAATGATTGAATAACATATGACTTTTGTTTGGATTTCCAAATCCATCAAAATCAATGATCCAATAACCCCCTAAAGCATGTTCATATATAGAGTGATAGAGAGAGAGAGAGAGAGAGAGAACAAAGAAGAAAATATAAAACATGGTCATAAAGGGCGGCCCGAATTTAACTGATCCGGTGAAGCCCCAAATTTTCTTCGCCGTATTGGGTGTGATCATTTTCACGGGAGTCATAGCATCGATTGTTTACATGTGCTTCAGGCGATTCAACAAGAAAACCCAGGGAAAGGTCCTTCATAGCATCGATTCCATTAGCGGCGATGTTTAAATGTAATTTCGACTTATTTTGCTGTTGTACCGGAAAAAAGTCAATTATATATTGACTTTTATAAATAATTAATAACATCTTTTTCAATTCAACTCCAATTGGTGACCACTTTTTAGGAATAGAATGAAGAGGAATGTGGTGTTCCTCATTTTTCCTTAAATTTTACTACTATTTACGCATAATGTTTTTTCAATTTTCAGATATGTGAGATCTATATTATTCCTATTCATTCCTCAAATAAAAAGGAACAACAGTTCAAAAATGTTCCTACTCAAAATTGTAGAGGAACAATGAGGAACAAATATTATTTTCGTTTTTTTATAATTCAATATTTTAAAAATATTTATATTGATAATTTTGACATTTCTATATATAAATACTTTAAAAAATTATTATATATTTTAAATAAAATATTATTTCATCATAATTTTCACTTTCTATTAATGTTTTGAATTTATATATTATATTAGAAAAATATTTAAAGAAATTTAAAATAGGTTTTAACTTAAAACATTTATTAATGTTTTAAAATAAAATAAAAAAATTTAATTTAATATATTAACTATTATAATTTAAATGAAAGTTCTAAACTAAATTTCTTTTTAAACTTAAATTTATTAAATAAGTTTTTTGTATAAATTATTTATATTATTTAAGTTTACATGTTCAATTTTTTGGTTACCATTTACTGGAACATTTGTTCTATTTTTCTTCAGCATTTATTCCTATTTTTTATGAGAATTTTTTTCCTATTGGTTCTTTTTTATTTTTGTTTCTTTTCGTTTTTTTTATTCCTAAATGGATTACCAATCGGAGCCAAAGATATTTTTTTTGCTCCTTTTTTTTTTTTAACTTGTGTGGAGTTAAATATTATTTATAACATTTTAAAAAAGACAATTGAATTAACCACCGTCAAAATTAAAGCCAGTTAAAGATCAAACCGATCAAAGTTCTCAAACCAGATCAAAATGCCAAATGATACACACGAGATTTTCAATCAGAGGGAAACAAGCCCAGATTTTGATTCAATATTTATCTGTTCACATGTGCAAAACCCAGAAGAAGAAGAAGAAGAAAAGCAATGGAGTTGCTCCGTGACTGCAGCAGCGATTTCAATCCGTGAAACCCACCTCGAAATCGACAATATAATGGCGGACTCATTGATTTGATTTCGGAATCGATAAGTTTGAGTTTCAACAAGCTAAGACAACAAAGAACTCACTTCGATCACGGGGGGAAAATTCGAGTTCCATATTTGGGGAAAAATCAGCTTTCGACACTAAAGCATTGGTTTATAGATTTTGGTTTTTGGATTGGTTTACACATTTGAGTTGGTTTGACTCATTCAAAATAAGCCCATAAAAAGCCCAATCACAGCATAAGCATGCAGTTTTTTGGATCAAAACTATCTCTTGTTTAGACTCATTCAAAATAAGCCCATAAAAAGCCCAATCACAGCATAAGCATGCAGTTTTTTGGATCAAAACTATCTCTTGTTTAGACTCATTCAAAATAAGCCCATAAAAAGCCCAATCACAACATAAGCATGCAGTTTTTTGGATCAAAACTATCTCTTGTTTATTTATTTTTTTGTTATAAGAATCTCAAATCAATTTGTCGCCATTGACAGATAAGTAAAAATGTAAATGTAACATATCATTTGTATTGACAAGTTTAATTACATTACAATACACTCATTATATATATATTTTTTTTATATATAACTATAGACAATCTTCTATATTGTAAATAAATTTATGCAAGGATAAAAAATGACAATATGAAGAACAAATAAGAGCTAAATAGCTTAATTGTTTAATAGTTTCATATGATTAATTAATAAGTTTTATTAAGTACCAAGTCTAAAGATTACAATGTAAAATATTAAACTCCACAAGAGTTTCCTCCTGGACCACCATAATTGAAAAAGAAACCAAGGTGACTACAATGAAATAGTTTCATCTTACCAATTCTTATGTCATAACATTTTGGACTATCTGCCAAAATCTCTATAGGAAAAGAATTCATTTTACGACTGTTATAGTTAGAATCCAAAGCTTCAATATTTGTAAACATTGCTGAATTTTTATGGCTTCCAACCGGAAAATTACCATTACCCATCGGGGGACTTGATCCGTTATGGAAAGCACGAACTACACCTCCAACTCCAACTGTATTAGCACCGTTGTTCAAAATACTGAATAACTCTTTTGGCCAATAACCAATATCTACGCTCGGTGCATTTTCTATCACTTGTGTAAGCCACCAATTTCCTGTTGCTTTATCCTTTTTCATACATCAAAAGATGAAACAAATGCGTTTTGTAAAACAAAACAAAATGTGTAATACTAGCATTACGTAAATCAAACTGTTATATAATCTTATACATGGTGATCACTAATATGATTCTTAAATAATTAATTTATAGATTTATAAATCTGTTTCATAAAAATAAATAAATATGAGGAAATACCTGATGGATGGATCGATGCGACCAATCAGGGTCTCCTGGGTTAATGTTTACGGGTTGGACTATGGGAATTTTCTCCGATACCTGAATAAACCCATCACATGCTGTATTGTAACATCCTTTCCCATATATACCCTATCGAAATCATGTTTAATTTTCAAATGTTATTTGGTTTAAAGACTAAGTATAAATAATTTACGAAAGTAAAAAAAGAAGTGTTCACATGCACACCTTAAAATATCCATATGTCCAAAGTTGTCCTGTGCCAAAAAAACTTGGATTTATCTGTCAAAAAACAACTTTTCAATACTTAAATACAATCAAATATATAATCAAAATTTCAAAAGAAAATCACTAAAATGTAAAACTTACAATATAACCTGCTTGGATAAAATTGATTTGGTTATTCAACCAACTGCCTATATATATTTCACTATATGAAGCTTGATAACTTTCGATGTATAGCGTATATCCATTATACCTAGCTTCTACACCTCGATATGGACCACTACGTGACCTTACTCCAACGATCTACTAAGAGTAAGTTATATTAATATGAATATTGAATAATACTTGAAATACATATAAAACATAATTAGATCTAATATATAAGGAAAAAATTAAGTGTATTGACTTGGTTGTTAAACCAAATGTGTATATATTTCACTATATGATGTTTAGCTTATGTCAATTATACTAAAGAATTCTACACCATGATATGGACCAGTACATGAACTTACTCGAAAAATCTACCAAGAGTCGGTTATATTGACATGGATATAGATTAATACTTGAAAACATATGAAAATGATTAGATATAATGTATAAGGAGAAGATTAAAATGCGTACATGTGATCCAGGACTATCGACTGTTAGCGGATGGGAATATTTCTTGGTCTTGTACTTATTTGAGTTTCTCAATATGGGAACGGTTCCATCTGGACATTCTGTTATATGTGTCTTCGAATATGATTTGTTTTTTTCATTTTGATGCCTTAGTTCATGTCTTGAAACTGATGGTTTCATCTTTTCAAAGAACAACTTGTATTGTCAAATTCAAAATCACAATTTATAAAAGTAAATTCATAATCATGTTTGGATAGATTTTTGAAACGTCAATGCACCTGGATTGTGTGGTTTTGGAGCAAAGGATGACCAAGTCCTGGTTGCTTATTAATATCTACACAATCATATGTAGCATTTTCATATCTGCCAATGACAATAAAGAAAGAAAAAAAAAAGTATGACGTGAGGTGATTCTGAACTCAGTCCATGATCCAAAAAAGAAGATGATGAAATTGAATCACTTAAATAGATTCACAATTTAACTTAATAAGGAAAACATGTGTCGCAAGTTCTAAGAATATTAACACTAACCGTGAAGGATCTGATAGGCAACACACTTTGATCTGAACGAACTAAAGCTGTTGAGAACAAAATATGTAAGAAAATTAAAACCAGAGCTATCTTAATTAGTTTAGACATTTTTTTTTCTTCAAGAAAATAATGAAAACACTATGTTATTTATAAATACATATAATTAAGAAAATATGTTACCTTTTTCTAATTAAGGGAATACATACACAAATAATTAATTACAATTATTATTGGAAACATTATAAAAGAATACTTATTTGGGGTTTGACCAGAAAGAAAAATTCTTATAGAGATCTCAAAACAAAATAGCATTGTGAAAGAGAAGAAAATAGAAGTGGGGGAGAAAGTTTTACTAGTAAAAATTATTAAAGAAACTTTGTAAGAAATTAGAATAATTAATAATAATAAGTCAAAAATATCACTTGGTTATAACTATAGACCACTTAGTCTTTAATGGTTTCAGTTTTGACTGAAATTTGAAATATAAATCTTATGAGATGACAAAAAAAAAAAAAAAAATCATTGTGTAAGAGAAGAAAATAGAAGTGGCGGAGAAAGCTTTAATAGTAAAAATTATTAAAGAAGCTTTGTAAGAAATTATAATAATTAATAATAATAAGTCAAAAAGATCACTTGGTTATAAGTTATAACTATAGATCACTTATTAGTCTTAATGGTTTCAATTTTGATATATGAAATTTGAAATATAAATCTTTTGAGATTTTATTGACTATCTTTTTTATGTAACGTCTTTTGAAATATAAATCTTTTGGTATTAATTATTTACCCTTAATTATATTCATCTCTGTCTTTTTTAATTGGCGTTTTCTGTTTTTCTAATTCGTTATCTTTTTCAATTTCTTTTTTTTTTTTGTATGATTTGGTCAAGTTTGACCATCCATAGTTAATTATGGTTAAGAAAAACCGAAATTTATACGAGTTTCGAAGATTAGTAAGAATAAAAAAAACTATCAAAACTTAGAAAATATAATAGCACCCCAAAACTTCTAGGTAATATAAATAGAGAAGAATTAGACAACATTCAAAGGAAAATATATTTGTGAAAGTTTCAATGAGAAGGGAAGAATTTGTTGAGGCTGCAAGGTAGACCATAAAACTCGTCGTTTCGCACATCGAGATTGTATAGTCGAAACTTTTCCCACCATTTCAATCCGCAATCTTTCTTGGCTTCGTCGCTTTCACGAGACAATGTGCAATCAAGAATTATCGCTATAATTGTTGCAACTGTTGTGTGAGACATGAATATCACTCTTATCACATCTTCAAACTGTTTTGTATATATTCAAGAAATCATTCACAGTTTGATAAGTCACAAAAAAGAAAAGAATATGTGATTTAATTTAAACATTGTCTCAAAGTATATAAGAAGATTAGCTTACCCAATTCGAACGATGATCAGACCGCCAACCTCCATTGTAATACTCTCTGAAATATTGAGGGATTGAAACAGCCATGAAAAATGAAAATCCCAAAATGAATTTGGTGTTGAAGCTATTGAGGTTGCAGAATTGTAGAAAGCCAAGTCCAGCAGAAGCTGCAATCAATTGAATTTTAATTTATTTTTAGTAACAAAGACAATCATATACTAATTATTATACATTATACATTTAGTAATCTTACACATGATAGAAACTACAAGTGAATTGTGATGAAGATACTTACACACAAAACACAAGACGATACAATAAAGAGATGCCATGATTGGTATTGGTATGGACGCGAAGAAAGCTCCAAACTTACCTGTATTTTGATCAAAATAAGACTAAATTGGTAAAAATATTCAACAAAATCATTTATACATATCAATAAGTTATAATAAATAAATAAAAAATTACCAAAAATGGAGAAAAAAAGCATGAAGGCAGCTGATATTTGTATCACTCTTCGACTCCCAATCTTAGTCATTGCCAAAAGTCCAACATTTTCTCTGAACATTAAGTTACACTCATATCAAAACCATATCAATTTAACCTTAAAAACCAGAATATCTCGTTTTAAAGTTAGAGATTTATAAATAAAAAATGTGTAAATTAGAGATGAGTTTTGTTACGTTGATGTTGTGATCCCTGTGATACCTCCAAGCATGCCATTGAGTAATACTCCAACTCCCTACAACATATTTATGAGATGATGAAACAAATAGTTAAAAATATATATTATCTAAAAGTGAATTGATTAAATTGGTGTTAGACTAACCAGCCAGCCAGTACCACGACCAACAACTGATGGTGGGATCGGCGTCGCGCTTCCATATCTTGCTGATGCGTAAAACAAACCAGTCGACTACAATTGTACACAAAATGTTATCACTTCTCATGTTCAATCATAGAAAGCTGATTTTAAATCCCAATTTCATATACAAGAAGAAAGTTTAATTAACCTCAAAGAGAGTGACGAAAGATGCAGCCATCATCGCGAACGAATCAGTTAAGTTGAACGTTGGGCTTCCCCATTGAAATGGATATGGTATGTATATCCTATTGTTCACATAAAAATAAAAAAATTTGAATACCAAAATAGTAAAATCACCCAAAAAAAAAGAGGAATAAACATTTCATATAGAAGAAACTGACCAAGAAGTGTTGGTGATGAGACCAGTGCGATCTGTACGACAACTTGTTTGAGTAGTATGATGCTTGTGGTCATAAACACCACTCGACGTGAGTAGTTGAGCGTACAACCATACCACTGGAATGCATAACATTATCCCATAGCGGTCACATCTGTTTCCATCCCAAAGCATCACCCCTTTCTTCATCTTTATACAACGCGGTAAGTACTATTCACCAAAGTGTATGGATTTAATATAAGTGTAATTTGATATAAGTACTAATATAAGTGTAATTTTTTCTAATGATCTAGATAAGTGTATGTATAAAGAACATAGAAAAAATATTGCTTAGACATGTACCTGAGTGATAAAAACAAGTAGGATCAATCCAGGAAATCCTACTTCAACACATCTTGCTAACTGTAAAATGAAAGTTTCTTAAATCATAAAAAATATATAATTCTACAATACAAAAACATTATCATTTTATATTTTGCCAAAGGTAGTATGTATACACATACCAAAGGGAAGCCAATTTGGTAGAGTCCTAGTCCTGTAAATGTTGCCAAAGGAGCAATGGAGAGTGGGCTTAGAAATCTAATGTACACAAACCAAAAAATTACAGTCGTGTTACGTTTAATGATAAGAGTCATATAATCTGGTTAAGAAAAATGATATTAAGTAAAGAAATTTACCTGACAATGTTTCTCCATACGCCTAGAAAACAAACAACAACTTGGAAACATCCAGTGATGATTAGAGCTCCTTGTATGCTTCTCATTGTTCTAACAAATCTCTGAATTTTTTTTTTATCAAACATAATTTTATATTAGTACAATATACATTGTAAGATCAATGATAATATTATTAGTGTTGAGACTTACTTCAAAAGGATCAGTGTAATAAGTGAATCGCGTTGAAGTAATGATGGAAGTGATAGGTATGATATAGGTGTAAGAAGCTGCAGCTATCACAGGCAATCGAGTTCCGAAGAAAGATTGGAACATTGTTGTTAATCCAGACACAAATAGTAATGTTTGTATCACTTTAGCTTTTTCTGCCTGAAAAATATCAAAAACATATATATAGAAAAAGTCAAGATATATATTTTAATTTGTGTGTTGAGATTTATTTTATAATAATTTTATATAATTTGTTTCTAAATTTTCGAATTTTGTTATAATCAAATCTCAAGAAATTATTATGAAAATCATATATATACTTACGTCACCACCTCCCATGAGTGGAACTAATAGACTTGGAATGAGAACTGTGATGCCAAGACTCAACAAATAATGTTGGAACCCCAACACTACTGCTTCAACTGCAAACACCAAAGGTGTATACACATTTACACACAAACAAATTAGAGACAAAAAAATATACTAAGTAATATAGTAACCATGATTCAAATAATACAAAACATACACCAAGGAGGAGGACTGTTGACACAATATTGAATTCCGGGGAGTTGTTCTTTCACCGGATGGGGTTGTAACTCCTCCGTCCGGTTTCCTCCTCCGTTGTTTCCACCACCACCGTTGCCGCCACCACCACCACCACCACCACCATTTGCTACTGCCATGAACGTAAACTTTTTTCTCCTTTTCTCAAAAAGTAAACAAAACAATCAGTGAACCTTCCGAAAGAAGGGAATGATTGGAAAATGAAGAAGAACAAGAAGTGAAAAACGAAATTGGGGGGTTATAATAAGTTGTAACATTTTGCCAACTTTTTAATTATTTGAATGATTAAATGACATTTTATATACAATAAATGTAGTCATAAAAGTCTAAATAATGTCAGTTTTTGATATATGAAATTTGAAATATAAATCTTTTGAGATTAATTTGACCAATACATTTTAAGATTCTGCATTCAGAGATTAATAAGAGTAAAAACGTAAGCTTTGAAATCAAAATGATCAGTGTGGAATAATTGTAAGTCTCTTCTCTCTCGTTTTCAGCGTTGTAGTAAATAACTAAATAATGGCGTCGTATGGTTCGACAAAACCTAACCATTTTGTATGATTTCTGAGAGAGCTTGGAGTAGCAACGAACGACAAGATTTAACAAGATTGGAGAAGATCGTTATAGTACTTGGTAGCTAGCAAGATAGTGTAACTGACTAATTTATATATAAAGTATATCAGACTTGTTACTTGATGATGTAGTCATGATCTGGCTCGAGCGTATATTCTCATTTGATTTTCCTCTGTAATACATCAAGCAACGCATATATTATGGTAAGCTTTTATTTGTATATCTAGGACCACTCCAACCGACTGTTACACTATCTCTCATTTTTCTCAATGTTATTGTTGTAAAGTTATTCTGGCCTTATTATAACAAAGGTCGACCATTAACCATATATCGACCTTGTTTGTAGCAAATCTAAGATAATGGAGATTTCTAGCAAGATTAATGATAAACCTCTAATATAAAACATTATCGTAAGGAATAATTTATTTATAGGTGAGAGAAGCTAGATTTTTTTTCTAGGCAAATAATTTATTTCTACGTCCACTCTCATTTTTTTTTCTTTCTCAAACTAGTCTTCCGAACTTTTTAATTCATAATATTCATTCCTAATTACATTTTTTTTTTTTTTACAAAAGTAATACTCCCATCATCTTTTTCTCCAATCAAATACGCTCGCATTCTAGAGTTCCTATCCTATTATATTGCTATAATTTACACATAACTTCATAATGAATTTTCTCTACTTTGATTTGACGTATTAGCTAGTAGAGCCACTAGCTACCATTAAATAAATTTGAAAAGAAAAAAACAGAAAAGTATCGACAATCACAAAAGCCAGAACGATAGAGTTAAAGAAAAAAACGATCACACACATATACCTTCTCCGGTACGGTGAGTGACGTACGGTGAGATGCAGGAAATATGTGAATCATAATAGAGATGGATTGTGAAAGGAGATAAAAGAAGGTGAAGAGTCAAAATCTCAAAAACACGTGAGGAGACTGAGAGAGAGAGAGACGTGAGAAAAGTTCTTAAAAACCCTAGTTGTATCTGATAGACGAATTTTTATTAATCTTTTTGGAAAAAAATTAATTTGTATACTTACATATAGGAGCTAGACACCAATTTTGCTCGAAACGTTTCGGAAACATCCCCTATCAAAATCTTTGTCGTATCACCAACGACACACCGTCCCTGCCTTGTTCAAAACGTCCATGGAGACGTTTCCAAGCCGTCCCGTGTTGGAGAGGTACGACGACTACCAACAGGCGCTCGGTGCTACGTATAATGTAAACTATATATTAAGCTTATGCCTATAGAGAAAAAAATATAATAACATAACAATAAATATCAAACACGTTTCAAACCCTTTAGAATTACAGTTTCAGCTAAATTCTATACATTTAATTATTTACATTGTCTATCCTCTCCACAACATTAAGATCAAGAAGCCAAGAGCAATATGAAGTCCTCCATGTGCATCATCGTCTTCTTTGTGACCTTCTTTGCATTTTCTGTTGCCTCCATGGCCGAGACAATAAACCCCGAGGAAGCTTGCATAAGAAGAAACATTGCCGGGTCGCAACCACCAAGTTTCTCAGCCGAGCCCATTGAGAGATCAAAGTTCTACTTTCTCGCAGACCAATTCTGTAGAGAAGCTAGCCGTGTCGTCATGTTTTACGTGAGGTTGAACGGGAAGTTCCCGTCTTACTATGTCAAGACGTTGTGCGATGTATTCGGAAACGATGAAAAGAAGGTGAAGGAGTATGTTGTGACGAGATGGGTGGGATTTTCAAAGCTTGCTTCTGCCCTAACTTGTCTTTCTCATTGACGTAAAAACGTTATGCTAATTCTTTTATAATTGGCTATTACCATTACATATAAGTGATTTAAGTTTTTGTTGTTTTATTGATAATTACAATAAGAATCATGATTTATTCACCTAGGTCTAACCCATGCAAAAATGATTCGAACCATAGACGTCCAACTTTGAGATATATAATTTAAATGGAAAGATAAAAGTCTTTTTCCTTTTTTAAAATATTGACAAGTGTATTTTTTCTCAAATTAAATTTGACAACTTAAATCGTATAATTATTTACAGAGAGATACATCTTATTTCCACTTTGTTATTGAATATTTTTCCTAATTTTTGTTCATTGCTTTAGTTTTAGTTTGGAAATGTAAAATTCCGTTACCCTTATAAATATGGGAGACGTCAAAAGAAGAGGCTCAGAACTCATAAAGACAATAGAAACTAAACAAACATGGGTTCGGCAAGAACGTCGTTGCTTTTCTATTTTCTCTTGTTTCTTTTTTTGCATCACAACTTTGTTTCCAACGTCGACTCACGATCTTTACGTCTAGCCTCCACCGATACAAGCCATGTTTCTACCATATCCAAGCCAGAAAGTAGTATTGGATACGGTGGAAAGACACCGAAACTAGAAGTCTTTATTCGAAAAGGTGGTGGTGGTAGAGGAGGAGGAGGAGGAGGAGGACGCGGTGGCGGTAGTCGTGGCGCTGGTATCAGAGGAGGAGGGTATGATCGTCTAAGGCAATCTCGCGGCGGGTTAGGAGGGTATCCGTATTTTGGGACGTCGCACCACCATGCTACTCGTTCAAGCGGTAGCCGATATGTTGGAAGGCCAGGGTGTGGCTGGTTGGGGTTATTATCAGTTTCGGCCGGTTTAGTTTTGGTTTTGTAGAGTTTTAGTTAGTATATATTATTAGAATTCTAATATTAGGATTGTTGTGATTTGCATAATTGAATGGATTTACAATTAAAATAGTCTTGTAGGAGTGTATTATTAAAGTATTTGGTTTTTTTGTTGTCAAAACAATACAAAATTTTACAAGCAAGCGACATAGTTCAAAGATTCAAAGTCGTCTCAAACTATGGCCATTGGTTGTGTTTTAGAAAGTGCGGTTAACTTTTGGTTTTTTTTTAATTGGACTGGATGATATTTATTTTAGGCCTTCAATGTTTGGTGCAGGACCAAAGTAGGATACTTTAGGCCATCTCAAAAATAAGACTCTAAAGAGATGAGTTCAAAAAAATATATTAATAAAATAAAAAAAGCTGAAGAAAGAGAAAAAAGTAGTCTCGTTTAGAGGGCTTTTAGAATCCATGCTGAGAGGTTTATGGACAGATGTCATGCTTTTAATAATTTAGTTAATAAAAGAAAATAGAAAAGAAATTTTTTAATTAAAATAATATAGATTTCCAGATAGAGTATTGGTTCTTTAAACGATATCACCACCAAATAGTTGATAACCAAATAACTCCTGGAATTCACATATTTTCTTGAATGCTAAACATTAGTACACATATATAATCCGCTTGTGTTTTCATCTCAATATTTTCTTATGTGCAAGAACACAGAAGAGAGAGAGACGAAGAACTTAATGGTTCATGGTATACATTTGAATTTAATCATAAGATTGTATGATATTGAGATATCAATATGGATACGCAATGGATAAAGAAAAAAATGATGTTTTCTTTGAATTTATTTAATTTCTAACCAATAGAAATAAGTTTAATAACTACCACATATTTTAACAAATCAATTGTGTTCTTTAGTTTAAGTTTTTAAGAATTCTCATAAATGACATACTTTTTTATTGTGTCAATTTTAAATTCTTTTAGGTTACTTTATTATTTTTTCGTAAGTTATTAAAATAATTAGTTTTACAAAGGAAAAACAAATTTATAGAAAATAAATAAGCTATAACCAATTACTTTATCAAAGTATGGTGGAGAACTTTACCATCATAATGCATGGGTTGCAAAGTAATGATGATAACAACGAAATAACATGTTACTTAATTTAGATGTACTGTAATTAAAAAAAATAAAAAATAAAATAAATATTATTACTATGTTTTGCTACGGTTTTGCTTTTGTTTTGTTATTGTTTTTTTCTTTTTTTTCTTTTTTTAATACTTTCTTCTAAATATAGCTCTTTCAAAATTTTCACATTCTCAATAGATATATAATTAATTAGTATTAAAAATATAGATTTCCAGAAAAGGTATTGGGTCTTTAAACGATATTACCAGCAGAAAAGTGCTATTTTACAACATCCTCTTTATTTTGATCATCATAATCAGTTAAACCAAACAAAGATGTTAACTTCTAATAAGGTTACACTTTATTCACTTAAAATTCCAATTGACTATGGTAAGTATAAGATTACAATTTAATTTACTTAAGGCTTTGATGATTAAGTTATATATTTAATAAATTAAAATTTTCAGAACCCCCTCATATGCCAAAAATAACACTGGCTTTGAATAAAAAGTTTTATTTATTAAATTCAAAGCCAGTGTTTTCTAATAAAAAGTTTTATTTTTGTCATTTCCTTCAATAAATATGAGATTTATCTATTTAAAAACATTTGACTATTGAGTAAAAACATCTTGTCAAAGTAGCTTATTTAGAAAACACAAAATATCTTAGTATTGAAAGAAAAAAAAACAACCAAATACAGTAAATGTAAAGCTATTTTACCATTAAAAACTAAACTGGCTTACGTGTAATGAAGTTTAATTAGCTTTTTTAAAACACAACATTATTGTTAAAACAGTTAGAATCATAGTTTACTAATTAATCATGCTTATATCTTAAACTCACAACCTTCATTTTCCCCTAACGGCGACAAAAAACCAAATTTTTGCTTCCTAATTAATTTCCACCCAGTTATATTCTGACACCTCAGCAATTGCAAAGTCTTTTGTAAACAACTCTCGCAATCTTTTTTTTCTTGTATTGAATTTTTCTTCAATTTCTTGGCCTCTCTATTCTAACATATTCCTTGATTCTTGAGGTCTCCAGGTATGTTTGTTAGCTATTTCCAATGGTCTAAAGAACTTTTCATTTCTTCCCTCTCTCTTTGGAATTGTAACGTTTTAGGTTGTAACTATAAAATGCGTGTTGTATCTCTGGATTGATGCAGCAATGGAGAGTGAAGGAGGAGGAGGAGGAGGTCCATTTCAAGGAATACTGCGAGATATCGAAGGTAGACGAAAATGTTACAAACAAGATTGGATTCGTGGCTTTAAAACCGGTATAAGGCAAGGTTAATCATTGAAATGTATATCTCAATCTTTCTTGAAATGTATGTTTGATGACATTGAATTCTTGATTTCAATGTTTTACTAGAATTTTGGCTCCGACTTGCTATGTTTTCTTTGCGTCGGCTCTTCCTGTGGTTGCCTTTGGTGAGCAATTAAGTAAACATACAGGTATGAATAAATATTTCTTTTTTTTTTAAGTTGCTATATTTAGGATTCTCCTAGAGATTTTACCTCTGATGGTTTCAATGTTAACTTGTGGTTAAAAAGGTGGAGCTCTAAGCGCGGTGGAAACATTAGCTTCTACTTCGATTTGCGGAATCATCCATGCGATTTTTGGTGGACAACCATTGTTGATACTTGGTGTTGCTGAGCCGACCATTATTATGTATACTTATCTTTACAGTTTCTGCATTAGTAGACCGGATATTGGTCGAGAACTTTACCTAGCTTGGGTTGCATGGTAATGATGATAACAACAAAAATAAATAGTCTTGTTACTTAATTTAGATGGAATCTGTTTTTCTTGAGACTTGTCTTTGCTGTTTCTGGCAGGGTTTGTGTATGGACTTCAGTTTTGCTTATCCTTCTTTCGATATTTAACGCGGGTACAATAATCTCGAGGTTTACGAGAATCGCTGGCGAACTTTTTGGCATGTTGATTGCTGTTCTGTTTTTACAAGAAGCTATCAAGGTACGAACCAACTCACTTTCCAAGTTAAGCCATTTATATATGTTGCAATTTATTAACATGCTTAGTTATAATACATTGGCAGGGATTGATCAGTGAGTTTCATGCCACTGAGAGTGAAAACCATGAATCAGGGGAATCTCATTTCCTCTTGTTGTATGCAAATGGTTTGCTCGCTGTAATTTTCTCGCTAGGCCTTGTAATCACCGCGCTGAAGAGCAGGAGAGCGAAATCTTGGAAATACGGTTTTGGTATGTCATTGTCTAATTACATTTAGTTTCTTAAGTCATTACATATATAGATATTCACTTAAGACCACTAAATAACAACAGGGTGGCTTAGGAGTTTCATTGGAGATTACGGTGTTCCTTTAATGGTCTTGTTATGGACGGCATTGTCTTACACAATTCCTAGTGAAGTCGTTCCAAATGTTCCTCGAAGACTGTTCTGTCCTCTTCCATGGGAGCCAGCTTCATTATATCATTGGACTGTGATAAAGGTAAAATATATGATATGCATAACATGTTACTACATGATCAATAGTCCAAATGCAAAAATAATAATTATGCAAAACTTTATTATATACAGGATATGGGGAAGGTACCGGTAATGTATATCTTTGCTGCGTTTATACCTGGTGTGATGATAGCTGGACTTTACTTCTTCGACCATAGTGTAGCTTCACAAATGGCTCAGCAGAAAGAGTTTAATCTAAAGAACCCTTCTGCTTATCACTATGACATCTTCTTGCTTGGAATTATGGTTAGCTTTGAATATCTTGAAAAAACTGATTTCAAAGATACACTATTTTCATGGTGAAACTAAGTAAATCTTGCTGTTATGGTGATTTTATAGACTTTGATATGTGGACTACTTGGGCTTCCTCCTTCAAATGGTGTTATTCCTCAGGCTCCAATGCATACAAAGAGTCTTGCAGTTCTGAATCGTCAGGTAAGATCAAATATATATGAAAAGAAGAAGAAGAGATGAAACAGAGATGATGTTTTCTTACAACTTCAAAGCATGTCTGGTCCTTTTGCAGCTAACACGCAAGAAAATGGTAAAGAAAGCAAAAGAGTGTATGAAGATGAAAGCAAGCAAATCAGAAATATATGGTAGAATGCAAACAGTGTTTATAGAGATGGAGACATGTCCACCTCAGGTTAATAATGCCTTCTCCTATATCTATGGAAAGAAAAATGTTGGAAACTCAGTATTAAAAAAAAAGAATCAAAACTTTGCAGGATAATTCAGTAGTGAAAGATTTGAAAGACTTGAAAGAAGTTGTAATGAGACCGGACGAAGGAGGAGACACGAAAGGAAAATTCGATCCTGATGTGCATATAGAAGCTCACTTACCCGTTAGAGTAAACGAGCAAAGAGTAAGCAATCTATTGCAATCACTTCTCGTTGGTGTTACACTTCTTGCAGTACCAGTCATCAATATGGCGATAGACAGTCTCCCGGGAAACCAATTCTGGGAGAGATTGTTGCTTCTCTTCATTCCTCCTAGCCGGCTTTTCAAGTTAGTTAAACTAAAACATTTTTGTTTAGTCTATTTTACAAAGGCCAAGAGCTTTTCTCAATCAATGGTTTCATCTAAATATGCAGAGTCTTGGAAGGAGTACACGCTTCGTTTGTTGAGTTAGTACCATACAGAGTGATTGTAACATTCACACTCTTCCAGTTGGTATATTTTCTTCTCTGTTATGGCATGACATGGATCCCAATGGCCGGAATATTTTTCCCGGCGCTCTTCTTTCTACTTATAAGTATAAGAGAACACTTGCTTCCCAAGTTATTCGATCCGCAACACCTTCGTGTGCTAGATGCTTCTGACTATGAAGAAATAGAAGCAGCACCTATACAACACTCAAGTTTTGCTTACCGGGTAAATCTCTCTTTCTTTCTTTTTTGTATCTTGTGGTAGGTCTCTTATAATGAGCTCTAGCTGAGTCTAAGAGGTTTCTGTTCCCTGAGCATGCAGAAACTAGGATCCTCTCATCATTTATCAGAAGGTGAAGATGAGTTCCACGACGCGGAGATATTGGATGAGATGACTACTAGTAGAGGTGAAATCAGGATTCGAACCATGAGTCTGAAAGAAGTAAGCAAATTAAAATCTATCTAACTAATCTAAGAATTTATATTAAATAAAATAAAATGCTTAAACAAGAATCTTGTTACAGGTGCACCCGGAGACTGATCAAGAGAAGCGTGTAACGTTTGAACCTTAATGAAAATCACAATCTCATGCAAATTTTTTGTATACAAATGTATTTGTGCATATGCCATACACTATGATACATAATTTTTCTTATAGTGGAACAAATTTTTACAGCATTAGTTATCTCTTCAAATCTGAGCTATAGCATTCAGTTTATCTAGAACTTGTTGCATGGATGGTCGTTTCTCCGGGTCCTCTTCAAGGCATTTTCTTATAAGCTTGCACATACGTCTTCCAGCTTCAAGAGGATAGCTATTAATCTCTAAATCTGGATCGATCATCTCCGCAATATTTTCTTTGTCATTACGTATACCTCGCTTGGCCTTGATTATACGCATTTTTTCAAAACCAGTTAAGATCTCAAGTAGGATAACACCAAAGCTGTACACATCTCCCGCCATGTGTGACATCCCTATAATCAGTTTTAAAGTCAGTTTCTTTGAATTTAATGTGAATTTGTTAACTCTACAATTGGAGGAATTAAGCAGAAGAATTGTTTGCCTGATAATATGTACTCTGGAGGTGCATAGTGAAACTGTTTTGGTTCAGTTACATGCGAAGAGAAATGCATCTCTTCATCATGAGAAGGTAGTGTTTTGAGTCCTAAATAGGAAACTTTTGCGTTGAACTCCTACATATACACCCATTTATATCACCTTTTAAAGTTAAGTAACAAGCAAGTATTCAAGACAAGGGTAAGCAAATGCAAATCGATACATACCAAATCGAGCATGATCTTAGAAGCCGTCAGATATGTGCCGTAGAGACCAACTTTCTTGGTAGAGTGCAAGAACGCAAGACCCTGAGCCGCTCCTATGGATATTTTAAGTCGTGTCTCCCACGGCAATGACTTTGGACGACTCTCTGTGATATATTACACAAACCAGTAAGGACTCTTGTTATTATAGTCCTAGGTTCGATTCCATTGTAAGAAAGCTAGTCTACTTCCTTACCCCTACAAATGTGACGATCTAAGCTTCCGTTAGGGAAGTACTCAGAAACAATGAACAACATACCAAGATCCGTACCATAGCCAAAAAGCTTCACTAAACTTGGATGAGAGTTAAGTCGTAGAAACTCTAGGTCAACCTATACAAATCTCAGCTCTAAAGTTTAAAAGGGGAAACAAATATAAAATCGATAGATGGTTATAAGAATTACTTACAAGCCAATCTTGCAATGATTGTTTATTGGTTAAGTAAATTCTTTTAACTGTGACGGCCATGCCAACACCTTCTTTAGCCGGAGATAAAGTATTTGGATTGATGTATCCTATTAAGCTTTCTCCTATTTCCATCTTGTTTCCAAAATCCTTAGTCGCTTTCTTCAGCTCTGCCACGGTGAACACTTTCACACCCTCCTCTTCCACTGTACATCACGGGGCAAATTTGTTTTTATAAGAAAACATATATATATCCACTATAGTAACATTCAAATAGATTAAAATACCCTTAATGGGAGCATTTGGTTCGGCCGGAGGTGTCGAAGTCGAGAGACAGCTTCCCATACCGAGCTTTCTTAACACTAACGTTTCTATGAAAAAGACGACTTAATAAATCATCTTATATAGACCGACGAGTAAACGCGTTGGACCGTTGGTAACGTAAAGTCAAAGTTAACACGTTGAAATGTCAACGATGAACCAACGTTCATTAATTTGTCAAAAATCTATAGCCATATCAATACGACGTCGTTGTCATTCACAAAGCTCTCTGGGTGAGGCAAACGACACCGTTTAACAAGATGTCTCTCGATTCTTCTTCTTCCTTCTTCGTTCCCGGATAAATTTTACTAATAAGCTTGGCTCCATAACTCCATAGAAATCTTCAAGGTTACTACTACTCTAAAGAAGCTAATGGCGTCGTTTCTTCAGAGGTTTTTAGATCCGAGGAAAAATTTCTTGGCTCGTATGCATATGAAGTCTGTTTCTAATCGCCTTCGCAGATACGGTACACTCTTACTCTTACTCTTATGCTGGAACCGAACCGAACCGAACAGAACAGAACAGAACCGAACCCTAGTTCTTCTGCTTTGGTTAGGTGATTTTTGAAACATTTGTACGAATTTTTGTTAGGTCTTAGATACGATGATTTGTATGATCCATTGTATGACTTGGATATCAAGGAAGCGCTTAATCGATTGCCGAGAGAGATCGTTGATGCTCGTAACCAGCGTTTAAAGCGTGCTATGGATCTTTCCATGAAACACGAGTACCTCCCAGCTGATCTTCAGGTATAGTACTGTGTCTAGCTAACTAAGATAGAACAAAGCTAAGAGGTGATGATCATAGCTATGGAGGTTAGAATGTGATCTTGATGATAGTTTGGATTCTTCTCTCATGTGTTGTATAGTGTTTTGACTAAGATATATAGTTGTGTTCTCTTGATTGATCATGTATATCGAATCAGTGCTTGTAGAGAGATGTGGTAGGAGTGTATGGCTTTATAGATCATTGAGAGCTAGTCTATCAGTACAACATATATAGTGAGGAATTTGATAGTTTTACATAGAGTATTCAAGTTTTTGGATTCAATAGATCTTTGTAAGACTGGAAATACAATTTTGTATCGAGATCAAGATCTTTAGTATAAGATTTATAGGATGAACACTATGTGTTTAGATAGCTCTTTTGTGATCAGCCTTATATTATAACTTTGGATCTTTACTATATTGTTTATAGCATAAATGTGATTTGATATTGTATCATATGCTTGTCTTTTATGTAACACCCAGCATTTCTCATAACCGAGGGAGACTTGCTAAATGTTGTATAGCTGCCTCTGCTTTTAACTGTGACATACAAGCTTGTAATAAACCGTTTTCTTTCTTTGTCTCTCTGTAATTTGACAGGCAATGCAGACACCATTCAGGAGCTACCTCCAAGATATGTTGGCTCTTGTAAGTGCCTTGTCATTTGTAGTAAGAACGAAAACATGGATTAAACAGGATTAAGCCTAACTTTATTTTCATTTACTACACAAGTATTCATATTCATATCTTATGCTGCTAGATTCATGATAAAGAAAATTGAATATGTTTGCTCCATATACAGCTTGCTTCTATAGTCTTAATGAACTGTGGTACTATCCATCTAGTAGTGTTAGATAGCTCTTTTGTGATCAGCCTTATATTATAAGTTTATAACTATAAGTTTTTTGGTTCTTTACTATAGTGTTTATAGCATAAATGTGACTTTATAATGTATCATATGCTTGTCTTTTATGTAACACACCAGCATTTCTCATAACTGAGGGAGGCTTGCCCTGTAGGCTTGCTGTAGCAAAGTTCTTATGATGGGAGTTTCTTCTGTGCAGGTGAAACGAGAGAGAGTTGAGAGAGAGGCTTTGGGAGCTTTACCTCTCTACCAAAGAACCATTCCTTAAGCACGTTAGTCTCTCTGTTGTACTACAAGTAAAAGCCCACTTAACCAAACAGAACTTAATATTCTCTCTGTTTTTAGTACTCTTTAACTAGGATGCAATCTACCTTACAATTTGCTATTATATGGTATATGTACAAATGTACAATGGTTCATGTTATACATTTGAACTTATGCATAAGATTGTATGACATTGAGATATGGGTAGCTCAAGTCTTGTTGCAACACATAAAAAAGGAGGCAGAGATGTTAATGTGTTTTACACAAATTCCTCAAAAGATACCACTTTTAAACAATTTTTACATGAATCATATACAGCGATGCTTTGCACGAGTGTGGTGAATGAGAGGTAGATAACAAAGAATAAAGATAAGGTAGTACTACTACACTAGATATATATTTAATAGAGTTGGTGTCAGTAGAGAACGATATGGATTTGTATTTTGAAAGACATTTCCATGTGAGTCACATTAGCACAGGAGGGTCCTTTGCCTAAATTCATTTATGAAATTACTTTACAAAAAACAAAGACAATGTATGAATTAAATGTGAATAATTTTTTTCCTACAGGAGGGTCACTTGCCAGATGCCAATTATTTAGTTGTTGATTACTATATGTAGTTTTTATATTTTTGTTTTGTGGAGCTATAATACTTTTTTCTTTAAATAAAAAAAGAGTTATAATAACCTATTTCTAAATACAAAAAAGTTTGCATCTAAGATTTTAAGGGAAAACAATAATTGGATGTGGTTCCACCAACTGATATTACATTTTTTACTACAATATCTCTCTTAGGTGGATTTTGGTGATTCTAAGATTAAACTGAAATGTCGAAAAAAGAAAAAATAAATACATTGAAACTATGAAATAATTTGTTTTTAAAATAAAATTGAAAATTTTAGCTGCTAAAAATACATTTTTAGTTCATTTTTGTTTCTGACATCTTTGCAATGATAAGGTCTGATCCAAATCCCTACTACGCCAGATAATATGATTCAGTGGAATCGAAATCCAGTAAAGATGTTGAAATCTAGTATACTTAACCATTAGACTAAAGATATATCTTTATTTTCAGTTCATTTAAAAATAATTATTAACTATTTACACAGTATCAGTATAAAAGAAGTTTTGATTTATCGGTATGAGTTGGACTGAAATAAACTATACCAAAACTATTATTTTATAAAAATTTATCATAAATTTGGAAATCCTAACTCAAATGCAACAAAAATTTGGATTCAACATCCCACTACAAAAATGATAATGAATATACAACGAACCTCAAATAGTATTTTGTCTTTACTAATATAAATTGTATAAATATAACGGACCTACAAAAATACAAAAATAAAAGGTTATAGATAGGTTTTTTCTGTATGATGTGATATGATGAATAAGGGCAATGGGACCGTATATGAGTTAAAAGAAGTGTACAAGGAAGAGGAGACAAAGCCATGATCCTCCCTTTTGCTATCTCTCCGTTCGTTACCCACATCACATGCCCCCACCCACGTTTCCGACGGTTCTTCGTCTTTTTTTTGTTTGTGTGGTTCTTCTACTCTTTATCTTATTTACCATTTTAAGTAGTGATTTTTAAAGTCTCCTAATCAACATTTATATGCAGTCCATCGTAAAATCGTTCACTTATCCGAATAGACATTTTGGAATTGCGAATAAAAGCTATGAATGAAGCCGGAAACCATAGATTTTGTGGTTTTTATACGTATAAGAGCGACTCAAATGTAATGTAGATAGTTAATAGTTACGAAATTTTGTTAGTTTTTAACGGAACCAAAGTTATAGTCACCAGAGAGTTTGCATTCATATATACTCAAACAAGTTTCTAAAAAAAAATATAGGTATTTTGCTAAAAGGGTGTCCAAATCTTAAATTTCATAGATGTGACCGTGACCATGTGAAGTTAAAATTGTATACCTCCTCACTCTCAAATCTAAACAAATACACATGTTCTAGTGATTGTCTTCAAGTAAACCGTTCCTACAAACACACATGTACAACAAAATCAGTAAGGAGCGAGAGTAACACTGTCTTAGTTTAGTGATTTGGCCACTGAGATAAACGAAACAATCATTTAGGAAAAACGTATGTTATTGGTAGTTTTTGGCGGAGCTACAATCCAAAAACCAAACATAAGACAGGTAGTCAGATAACTTAGAAAAATTTGGAAACAATAATACAACTCTCCTTTCTTGGGCTGATAAGAATGAGAAGAAGACACCAATTCTGAAAATCTCTGATGGCCAAATGTCATGGCCGACTTTGGAAACCGCATTTTTATCCACTGAACGGCGCCCTAAATACCTTACACATTTCTCAATTCCATCATTACAAAAGTATATATACATACATACAACAAAGAAACAAAAATATTTGCATACGAAGACGACAAATCAAAGAAGACAAATGATTTTGTATTTTAAGTTCAAAAATAAGAGATTTTGTTATAGTTTTTGAACTTTCTTTTTGAGGCATAACACATGCCACGATAAACGATTCTCCTAGTTAGCAGTAGTTGTAACTCCACCGGTGTCCTATCTAAACGATCAGTTTGGCCTTTCCTAGTTATTATCATAATTAAATCATACATGTCACGTAGATTCAGATGTAAAAGATTGTACTACAAAACATCTGATTTATTTGCACAAGTGTTTTGGGCATGTGGATAAGGGTTCATATGTACATTACTTATAATAGTAATTTTTCTTGATCTATATATTCCTATGGTAATTTTTAGACACTTTTTTTTAACTCGATCTGTTTCAATATTTTACATTTCTCGACCATTTCTAATACTTGTATTCAAATTTTTTATAAGAAAATATATGTAAACAAATTAGACATAAACAATTTAAATTTCTCAAAATTTCGTAAAATATCTAAAATATATAGGTTTTTTAATCTAAAATTAATAAAAACTCAATTTATAATCTAAATTCAAAATTTCGTTTAATATTCAAAATATAAATCTATATATAAATGAGTGAAAACCTGAATTTTAATTTTAAATATTAAATTATCCGAACATAATTTAAAATTCTCGAAATTTCGTTAATAAGACAATTGCCAAATATTGAATTTTAGTATTCTATACCGTATATTTCTATTAATTAATATTTAAATACATCCACCAAGAACCACCCATTACCTCTTTATACGTTATTACCTCTTACTAAACCTGTCCCAATTAGACACTTCTGGCTTCCCCAGTCACCGCCTAACAGAGCTTGACTATACAAATAATTGCAATCAAAAACACAATTACAAATTATTTTTTAAAAACAAAATAATCAATTCCAAAAGTAACCCCAAAACAAAATCTCTAGCTATGTCACAACCTCACGTGGGATATACGATACGACGAACTACATCAGTGGCACACACTCGTAATATAAAACAACATCCAAGGTCATTTCCATAGTTCCATCTCCTTATAACCAATAGCCACAACTCTCTCTGCTACTTACACTTTTAACACTCCTCTCTTCTCTCTCTCTCTCTCGGCGTCCTTCAAAATGGGAGGTGTCACCGTCGTGTCTTTCTTCCTTCTTCTCATCACCACCGCCACGGCCGCCGCCGCCCCCAAGTCCGTCTTCTCCTTCCGTGACGGTAAGCCTTATTCATACACTCTATTTCACTTTCTTAACCCCAATTCCGATTCAAACCAAAACAAAAACTCGAATCCTAGTCAAATTACTTTGGTTATAGTAAATTAAGGCAATCTCATTTATCTTTTCCTCAAATTTGTATATATGAAGAGCTACTTTATAACATGAGTAATGAATATAATGTTGGTAGCTAGAAAATATCATAAATTTTTCCAGTAATGATAATATTGTACTCGTACGAACCTGTCTCTCTGCTATAACCATAGACTCGTAGTACTTAAAGAACCGAATAAAAAGAGTAAAAAATACGAAAAAAATTCGTTCTTAGTACGATTTAGATTTTTTTTTGTTTGTAAAGCCGATGTGGAATTTACTATTATACCCATGGTTCTGACACAAAAAAAAACACAACACAATAAAGTGTTTTTGGACATATCCAATCAATGAAGTTTGAGAGTAGGTCATGTGTCTTAACAGGCCCAGTTAGGCTGTCTTCGTACACACCTCACGTGCTCTATTTTTTTTTTTAATTTCTTTAAAATTATTCACAAGGGTATATTGGTCATTTCAGGAATGTTACCGAACGGCGACTTCGAGCTAGGACCAAAACCATCAGACATGAAAGGAACAGAAGTACTAAACAAGCTAGCGATACCAAACTGGGAAGTCTCAGGGTTCGTAGAGTACATTAAATCAGGACATAAACAAGGAGACATGCTTCTCGTTGTTCCTGCCGGTAAATTCGCGGTGAGGCTTGGGAACGAAGCGTCGATCAAGCAAAGGCTTAAAGTGGTGAAAGGAATGTATTACTCGCTCACTTTTAGTGCTGCTAGGACTTGTGCTCAAGACGAGAGGCTTAACATATCTGTAGCACCTGACACTGGTGTGATCCCGGTGCAGACTGTGTATAGTAGTAGTGGATGGGATTTGTATGCTTGGGCGTTTCAAGCTGAGAGTGATGTTGCAGAAGTTGTGATTCATAACCCAGGTGTTGAGGAAGATCCAGCTTGTGGTCCGCTCATTGATGGTGTTGCTATGAGATCTCTTTACCCTCCTCGACCAACCAACAGTAAGTGATTACTATACTCTGTTTTTATACTCTGTTTCTTGCTCTGTTTTTTTGTGATTCTTGAACTTTTGATGTTATTATATGATTTAGGGATGTTTAAGATTTTAGTGATTTGATTTGACAGAGAACATATTGAAAAATGGAGGATTTGAAGAAGGTCCATTAGTACTACCTGGCGCGACCACAGGGGTTTTGATCCCACCGTTCATAGAAGACGATCACTCTCCTTTACCAGGTTGGATGGTCGAGTCTCTCAAAGCTGTCAAGTATGTAGATGTAGAACACTTCTCAGTCCCACAAGGTCGCAGAGCCATTGAGCTTGTAGCTGGCAAAGAGAGCGCCATCGCTCAAATTGTTAGGACTGTCATTGGGAAGACTTATGTGCTGTCTTTCGCTGTTGGAGACGCAAACAACGCTTGCAAAGGATCAATGGTGGTCGAGGCTTTTGCAGGGAAAGAGACACTTAAGGTCCCTTACGAGTCACGTGGCACAGGAGGGTTCAAACGAGCTTCTATCCGGTTTGTAGCGGTTTCGAACCGATCTAGGATCATGTTTTACAGCACTTTCTATTCCATGAGAAGCGATGATTTCTCGTCATTGTGTGGACCTGTGATCGATGATGTGAAGCTTATAAGCGTTCGTAAACCATAGATGGAATCAGATCCTATTACAAAAACAGCAGCGTGTGGCCTTTCTTTTTACCTAAAATTGTCTTTGGTGTGTTTTCTATAGGCAGATGGGGGCCTTGCTTATATTGTATTTTCTTGTATGAGAAGGCAAAAGAAACGTTGCCGTTATCTTATTATGTATGTAGGCCTTTTAAAATTTTTATATGGAGAGTTTCATTACAAACATTACAAGAATAAAGGTGTGTATGCATATCTACATTTCGAATTGAAAGATCATTCTAATTCCATCGACTAAAAAGGGAATATTACTACCAAAAGTACCTATGTTGGATGATGATGTCAAGAAGGTAACGAGGTCATGATTAAGTTTGATTATGTTGTTCTTTAGTTAGGTTGACAAGAAAAGGTGACTTCGAGGACTCATTGAGAAAGGCTTGTAATCTTCCCTAGCTGTTGAAGCATGAGGACCGTTGACTCACAGACATACAAAGAAACATTAGGAGAAACTTTTATCCCATTAAGTATGCTCCAATTTGCACAAAACAACAGAACAATAAGAGATTTAGTATGTACGTTCTTTAAACCAAACATAAGGGTCACATACAACATTACAATAATAAGTTTGGTAAACAGCATGAACTATGAATGTTTAGAAACCTAACTCATAATAAGAAACTATAGAGAACTCATCTCATATTTCATTGACCAAATGCACTCTCACAGCCCTTACCAGACCTCCTGAGCGTTCAAACTCACAAACCACAGAGTCTCCGATTTTCAGATTGTACGTTCGACATAGACCTGTCCAGCCACTGATACAAACGGTTTGGCCACCAGAATAGAATCTAGGTTTGCCGACCATTTTTTCTCTGGGAAGAAGGTAATCCACGGTAGTTTCAGAGGGACCAAACTTCAAGCCATACTTCTCAATCACCGGTCTGGGCACATACTAGTTGCAAAGACATGGGAGATAGAAACAAAGGACATGTCTTAGCTGTAAAGGCAACATACATAAACTGAAAATTTATCGAATCAAACAGATTCTGGAGTCTTGAAACACCTATTATTACCAGAACGTTATTGCTTGTTGCCAGTGTCTTCACAAAGTAGGGGTTTTCGGGATTCAGAAGGTATCGCTCAGGGTTTTTGACATCAGAACAACCCTGTTTCGCTCGGCCATTTGCTGAGAATTCCACTAAAACAGAAACAGAAAGAACCAAACTTTGGCATTATAGAGTAAAGAAAAGAACAGTACTGAGTTTCAAGATCATCAAGATGACTCTTTGGATCTGAATTGCCTTACCAGAAGCAGAGGCAGTGGTTGTCTCCTTGTGAGACTCGTGGAGATTAGGATGAAGCGGTTCAGTTTCTGGTTCAACTTCAAGAGGTACGTCCATGATCTCATCCCCATTATCCTTAAAAATTTTCACTTCAAGAAACATCGTGTCATCGTGTCTGAAGAACAGGTTATCATTTGGACCTAAGTGGTTGTCATCCACAAACTCATCCCAGTCTTCTTCTTTCATATAAAGGTTGGCCTTGCTCAAGCCAGAGTTGCCAGGAATGTTCCCAACGAACACTAATCACAACTCTGTGTTTAAAAGCCCCGAGCGTGCTTATCACAAACTTCTCCGGGATAATCCTCTTCATAAAAGCAGAAGTCAGAAACAGTTTGACAACAACAACAAAACAATACTGACATTAAAGAAAGGAAAAATGAAACTAAAAGCTATAACACAATCTGCAAAACATGATCTTTAAAGCTTAGATTGTAGGACAGGAAATGCAGAGAAAAGGTATGAAAATAACTAAAACCAACACTATCAGAAACATGAGCTAAACGCTAATGCAACCTGTGATTTAAAGGTAACACCTTTACAGGAGATACAACAGGTCAATACGTAACAAGACAGTTCACAAGATAAAGACTAGGCAGAACAAGAAGCAGGAGGCACTCTGGCAGTAAAATCTCCCCAAAAAGTTTCCTAAAAGATAAAAAGATCTGAGCTTTTTCGAACAACAATAACAACATCCAAAGCACACAGAAGAAGCAATTCAAGCGAGTACAGTTTAAGTAATCAAAGCAATTCAATGGAAGGACCTCAAAGAACAGTTAGTACAAAATCAAAGCAGCTCCAACTTTAAAAGATTACAAAAGCGGAGAGACTTATTTTGGGGTTACCATGGATTTAGATTTCCAGTTTTGTCCTGGAGACAGAGACTTCCAAAAGCAAGGAGTGCTCACATTTGCTTGAATCTTATCAATAACACCCTTCGGCAACATTTTTGTTCTCTTCAAAGCTTGATTGATTCTGAAAAACTAGGCTTTGTAAGATGACTTGCATGTGTGTGTTGATCAAATCATAACTACAGTTAAGTTGAGGAAAAAGAAAAAGATCAAAACTTTAACGAGTTATTTCACTTTTCTTACTTCACTTCTTCGACCGTCTCATTCGATTTGCTAAACCCTAAAGAGTGAAAAAGCAAAGAACACGAAAGATTGTGAGTGTAAGATAGAGAGGAACGAAGAAAGACGCAAACTTTTGTAAGATCTTAGGTTAGAACAAAAGTAAAGCAAAATGCGTAAAAAGCAAGTAATTGCGTTAACAGTAACGTCGCCGGAGCGTGAAATGTACGCACCGTCACAGTAGACGAAGCTCCCTCTCTCGCTGCTGCGTCTGCTTCAGTTCTTCTCCCTCAAATCACTCAGCTTTGAGAAAGCGAAGAGACGCAAAATTGTGCCAAATGTGCTGTCACTTTGACCCGTCTGGAAACTTTTGGCAAACAACATTACTGGGCCTGATATGACCCATTAAGAATCTGGCCCATATTAGTCTAGACTCCATAGTGACAAAACTAATCGGTGTGACGAGTAACGTAGCAGCACAGCACATGAGTAATATCAAATTGCAATACAAGTTTGTTTAACATAAATGTCACATTTAGCACTACAACAGTTTTGAGTTATTAAATCTTGTAACTAGAGAGGAGGACTAGTCCTAGTCTTCATTGACGAAATGCACTCTAACACCTGTAACCAGACTACCTGACCGTTCAATTTCGCAAACCACATAGTCTCCGACGTTCAGCTTATACTTCCGACATACAACAGACCATCCGCTGAAGCAAGGCTGGCCGTTATAGAACCGAAGAATGCCTTCCTCTTTTTGTCCCCCGGGAAGGAGGAAGTCAATAGTGGAATGAAGGGGACCAAACTTCAAGCGATAACTATGAATCACCGGTCGGCTCATGTACTAATGGACAAACAGGGAACATATACAAGTCTTAGCTTTAAAGGAAACAAGAAAAGACTGACAATGTAAACAAACACTGCTATTATTACCAGAACGTCGTTCCTTTTTGTCACTACTTTCACAAAGTGAGGGTTTTCGGGATTCAAGAGGTATCGCATAGGATTCATGACATCACGACGATGTCTTACTCGGCCATTTGTTCCTCCATTTTCTGAGAGTTCCGCCAAAGAAGGAAACTTTAGCATAGAAAACAAGTAACAGTTTTGAGTTTGAAGAGTATCAAGATGATTTTTTCTATCTGAATAGCCTTACCAGAGCCAGAGGCAGAGACAGTGACCGTCTCCTTGTGAGAATTCTGGGGCTTATGATGAAGTGGTTCAGTTTCGGGTTCAACTTCAAGAGGTACATCCATGATCTCATGCCCATTATTCTTAAAGATTTGCACTTCAAAATCCATCGTGTCATCGTGTCTAAAGAACAGAATATCATTTGGACCTAAATGGTTGTCATCCACAAACTCATCCCAGTCTTCTTCTTGCATAAACAGATCGTCCTTGTCTCGTTCAAGCCAGAGT
Source organism: Capsella bursa-pastoris (assembly GCA_036452645.1). Taxonomy (NCBI): domain Eukaryota; kingdom Viridiplantae; phylum Streptophyta; class Magnoliopsida; order Brassicales; family Brassicaceae; genus Capsella; species Capsella bursa-pastoris. The sequence continues at coordinate 8,451,693 of CP144196.1, forward strand.
TGCCAGGAATTTTCCCAACGAACACTAAACACAACTCTGTGCTCGAAAGCCCCGGGTGTACTTCTCACAATCTTTTCCGGAATAATCCTCTTCACAGACAAAGAAATCAGAATAGTTGACAACAAAAACACATTACTGACATTAAAAAGAGGAAATATGAGCCTCAATCTATAGCTTTCTATAGAAAACACACAAGCAGCAAAACAAGGGCTTCAAAGATTGGTTTGTAAGTCAAGCAATGCAGAGAAAAGGTATGAAAGAACTAAAATAAACACCAGCAGAAATAAGAAGCAGGGGGCGTTATTGCATTATCTCAACAAAGTTTCTTGAAAGATCTGAGCTTTTTCGAACAACAACAACATACGGATAGTACTGCGATAAATTGTCTATAAAAAAGGGGTAAACTAAACATGAAAGGATTGTCACGTTTTAACTGTTCTAGCAAAAGCAAAGAGAAGAAGCAATTCGACAGAGGACATGTCACATGTTTAGCCTAAACTAGAAACATATGTTCATGTAACAAAGCAAAATCAAAGGAAAGAGACGGAGACAGAGACTTTTGAGTTAAAAATCAACAGAGGAGGAGAGTCATAATTAAGTTACCATGGATTTAGATTTCCAATTTTGTCCTGGAGACAGAGACTTCCAGAAGCAAGGCTTGCTCACATTTTCTTGGAGCTTATCAACAACACTTTTAGGCAACATGTTCTTTTTCTGCAAATTAGGGTTTGTCAGATGATGTGTTAATAACTTCAGAGCCAAAAATTGGAGAAGAAAAAAAGAACAAACAAATTGTACGGACAAGGTGAAAATATCTCAGGTCAAAAAAAAGACAAAGTCATAACGTTTCCAAAGACTGACCATAGGGTGGTATCGCCGGAGCGTGAACTGCACGCAACGTCACAGTTGAAGAAAGCTTTCCCTCGCTGCTGCTCTTCTCCCTTAACAGTGACTGAGTCTGATATAGAGAGAGAGAGTGAGACAGACATGTTAAATGTGTGATGGGTCAATTAACTTTTACTGCTTATGGAGTTGTGGAAACAAAAATTATTACTGGGCTGAATAGAGCCCATATAAAAGACTGGCCCATATAAAAGTTTACAATCAGGAATCATAATAGTGAAATGACAACACTTTAAAAGCTCATCACTCGGAACATCATTTATCAGCACACAAAATTTAATGATATTGCAGAGCAGATGTGTATGGTTATGCTCCATTGAAGAACATGGTCAATTTGGTCATACAGTGTTGCAGAAAAAGTAGAAGCTTGTTCAGGAGATTAACTGATTCTTTGCGTCACTTACTGCTTCCAGTTCTGCAGTCAAGAATCGAATAGATACCGAAGCAGAGGAGCCACCACTGCTACACTTAAACTGTTTCCAAGCATTGCGTATCTGCACAAAAGAAGAATTCATGGATTATTTTTACAGTGTAGTTAGCAACATTAGTCTGTTATAAAGATGGATTCATACTCCACATTTCAAATACAGTAGTGAGAAATAAGGGTGTTCATGGGGTTGAATTCTATATTGGAATAAAAGATTGTGCCTCTGTTATACTTGGATGCACATAATCTATATATTTTGCACCGTTTTCTGTTTTAAATGGTGTTTATGGTATGAAACAGTGTACCTTTGTCGAAGGCTTATATGCTTGGGGAAATCAAACTCCTCAGGGAATGAGTGAAAGTTAGCTACCTGATCAAACAGAAATCGAATATCATCTTTCACAGAAACAAAGCTGATCCTTCTCATTAACGAGGCATTGGTAGGAAAAATATACTGTGACTAACCTCTCTCGGGGTGAAATATCTAAGCCGTTGCTCCTTCAAACAAGATTCTTTCCCCTTGATTTTTGGCTGCATGACCAGGGATTCAAAATAAGCATTTCTTTTCACTTGCAGCAAGTAAAGAAAAATAATATTGTATACTTGATGGAAGAACATACCTGGACAGTTGCCAAGAGGGAACCAGTGCCTTTCACATATCGATAATAACTCTTTGTGAAACAGCAGCATCTCTTTGAATCAGGGTAAACAATGTCCATTGCGTTTCCCCATCTTTCTATCAAACTTACTGGTACTAGATATTGATCTACAGAGTGTGGGACAGAATTGTCTTCTTGTCCATTACAATCTTTGGATTCATTCTCAGAGTCATCAAAACTACTTGGCTCGCCATCCACTTGTGCAGCAGGCTCGAGAAACTTCTCAACTGGTTCGCAAAACTGAAGTAATTTTTCCAATCCCTCTTCTGCTTGACAATCTCCAAACTTCGCCTGATCATCACGGCCATATAACGGGTCTGGAGACCAGAGTAGTTTGTTATTACCGTGTTGAGACTTAAATGGCAGAGGCTTTCTTTTGGCCTACAAAGTAACCAGGTAAACTGAAGTTTGTGAGACATTTTAACTAAAACAAAAAGAGACGGTGCACACTGTACACCTTCATAATCAGTATATACTTATACATTCTCAGAGTACTTAAAATAACATATTTGGATACACGGATATGCGTCAAATGCACTACGTATTCATGAGATAAAGAGAACATACCATACAAAAATAACGTGGTCTTGAATACGGTACACCAAACTGCAACGGACTCAATATAAACTCTTGTGTGACATAATTTAATTTTGTTAGTGTATCAATCATTTCCATATGGGTATCCGAAGTCTGCACCAACAAACACCACCAATAAGCAAAAACGTCGCAAATTCAAGAAATATTATCGATAGTGAACAAGTACAAATGATGGTTGAAAAAATCTGTTATTAACTCCAGCTGGTAAGCACAGGCAAACACAAACCTCAAATCCAACAACATTCTCTACAAATAACATCTGTGGAGGCTTAGTTGTATGCGGTATAAGCTCCAGAATCCTGAGAAACGAAAATGCCCGAGCATCACCAGAGTGTTTCTGAAGGCCTATCCAAAAAAACTGTTAGTACTCAACACATCCACTACAGATAAGCATGTCATGTTGTTAGTAAGGAAAAAACGGTGAATCAATCACCTTGTCGAGTATAAGGTTGACAAGGAGGAGAAAGAAGCCAAGCATCTGCATTATACTTATCTAAGTCAGCAGCAGTGAGGCTCTGAATATTTCCCTATGAAAACAAACATAACACTAACAAAACTTCAGCAAAAATAAACACGAATCCGATAGTGATACCGTAAACGAAATTGATGAAACAAATGACACGATTCCAATTCACATTCAGCAAAGAAACACAAGTCATGGCCTAAGTCACACAATTAGCATACTCAATGATCTGCAAATGTAACTGTGCTTGCATTGAATTCTCATATATATAACCATTAAGCAACCAAACCAGTACAAAAATCAAATTGCATAGATTCTCTTAAGTTCTTCTACACATAGATTGAGATTAAACACCTAAGAACAAAGAAGAAACCTGATAGGGACGGTGTTTGAAATTATGCTGATAAACATCATTAGCAGAATCATTGATCTCAAAAGCTTCTACTACTTCTGCGACTACGCCTGAAGCCATCAAAGAGTATCTCTGAGAGTAAACGCAAACACAGAAATTAGGGTTTTACAAACAAGAGTTAGACGACACCAAAAAAAATTAGAATTAGAGGTGACGGAGAGTGTTACCATTCCACCGATACCACTGTAAAACTCGAGAACTCGCCATGGCTTCTTCTCAACTATGCTCTTCAAGCTTAGTTCCGCCATGGCTTCTTCTTCTTCTTCTCTGCTTAATTTTGGGAGTTTTTATTTATTTTTCTTAATTCGTTTGGGTCAAAATTAAACTCTTTTTTTATTATTATTCGGTTTACTAGTAGAACCATACCAGTCTTTTTCGGTTTACTGCTAGAACCATGTCTTTTTTGTCGTTTTCCTTTATAAATTAGCAAGAAACCCCTCAAAGTAACCAATAGTTTGCAAAGTAACCCTTAACTTACAAATTGTCAAAACAAAACACGAAACAATAAACTTGCATGTATTAACTTAAGAAAAGTGAGCTATGTTGTGGTCTAATTACTCCTTAATAGAACTAGAAAACTTTAGATAACAATGGTCTAGGTTGAATCATCGGACCTTCTTTATGATAGTTTTCTTATATCATGATATATACGACTCTTACATGTAGTTTAATTAGTGACACATTCTACATATGATAGTTGTCTTATATCATGGTTAGTGTATTACCATTATAAAAAGCATTGAGATTTTATAAGTTTGATATATGTAGTCTTAGTTGATGTGAGGTAAAAAGCTCTACATGGGTTTAATAACTCTAGCTATATATAGATCTTTAACACTAGCTACATTCAGATAGTTATACTTAGATCTCTGGCCAAACTTGAGAAAGACTTAGACTATGATCTAGTGGTTTAGTTTGGGATTTCTCATATACAATGATCATAAGACATATAGAAGTGATGATGAAGCATAAAATGGAAGCATTCCCCAAAGATAAATCGAATAGATTCTCTCTTTTCTTTTTTGTGTTCGTCAGTTTTTCTTTACCATTCCCCGAGACAATATGGTGGTGGGTTTATTCATTATTATGAATTCTTCTTCCCATTTTTATTTTATTACTTTGTCTCTCTATTATGATTCTTTTTATATATTCTTTTTCAAGTTACCCATTATTTTTCTTTCTTCAATTTCGAGTTATAGCTTTTACGGCAGCTTATGGATAAGGAAGGCATTAAGGCTCGGAGACATGGCCGGAGTCTTGGATAGGGCACATCCATAACCAATGTTTAAGGGTGCATAACAATTTAGAGTTAAAATATGTATAAAAAGAAGAATTTACACTGAATATATAATTTTACATATTACGTAAATTAAGACAATACTATTTCATCAAACACGTTATTGTTCATTATTAATACATGCATGAACGTTATTTCGCCAAATAAAACGTTGAACGTTTTTTGAACGTTTTACCAACGGTTACACTATTTCGAAATTTTATAAAACGTGTGTATAATATATTATGGTATCTATTAATCATTCGTCGCACTCTACTGTCGTATGTGTAATTAATATTACTATGCTTTTTTCGTCGTATTATATCATAGTAGCTGACTCAACTTTGGAGAGACATGTAGTATACCACAATGGAAAGGCTGATTTGACAGTAAAAAAAGAGATTGCAGTGTACCACACAAACGACAATTCATTCATAATTTGTATGTGGGATATAGCTAGTAAGGAAAAGAAAATTACAAATTATATATAAATTTTAAAAAGGGTAAATGAAACAAAAGTGTCTTGTAGTAAGTAGATAGACAAATCAAAAGGACACAAAAATGGTCAAGATACGAACCTCAAAGCCTTTTCCGTCTTATTCTTGTTTTTTAGTCTATAGTTTTTGATGTTTTTTTTTTCCCTTAAGTTTTGTTTGAGAATCACGAACGAATCAGTTCTCAATGGATATACATGACTCTTCAGTATAATAATATTGGAAGTAATATTAAAACTTCAAAGACTAAAGAAAGGAGAAGTTATTCCTTTAAACGTTCATCATTTAAGGGAACATATACGTTCCTTGAAACTGTTGCCATGCAACTTTTGCTTTAACAGTGATAGAGAGGGTTTTCACTCCTGACGCGCACGAGAGCATATTATACCATAAACCTCCATCAATATATGTGTGTTTATATCTACACAAATATATATACATATACGTACGAATTAGCTAGTTAACATGTGTATATATCTTACCAATCATAGAGAGAACACCTAGTCGAGGTTAATGAATAATATGATACATGCTCGAAATAGATGAGAACTATTTATCCATCCATCGGCTTTGGTGGTCTTATCGTTAGTCAATCTATTATGCATAGACCGTTAACAAAAATAAATCTATAAACATATACGAGTTGGGGTCCCAAAAAGGTCCAAGAATCTTTTTATTTTTTTAAGTTTATTTGGTGAAATTTAGTGAAATATTTATTCTATCTCATAGCAAAGAGTCCACCCGTTAGTAAAAAAATAGTACTTGTAATTACAGCCCACATTTACACACATCAGAATTTGAACTTGGAGTATAATTTGGTACTATATATTATAACTCTTTTAAGTACGAGAATGTAGTCTTGATAAATTTTAAAATATCAATTTCACTTGTCGTCTTAACTAAATAATATATACATCTGTCAAGTATTTGAAAAAAAAAAACGATTGGTATTGAATTTGGCAGTATGTATCAGCTTTTGTGAAGCAGAAGCAAAATGAAAACGGCTGATATATCGAAAGCTTTAAGTAATCTTCTTTTCTTTGTTTTAAACAGTGGGGACTAGGTAGCTAGTCAAAAAATGATAGATAAATTTAAAGTCCTCGAAATATATAAACACATATAAATTTTGTTTCTTTTGGGAAAAAACGTAGTTTATGGAGAAACACAACATTAAAGGAAATGCACTAAAGCTGAAGCACATATAAGAAAGTGAAAAAACAAAAAAAAAAACAAATTGAAACCCTAGTTTCACTTCAAATAATGTTCCCGGTTACTTAAAGGAAGGGTCTTTTGCTTTGTCCATATAAATATATGAGAAGAGTACAACATCACCTTCATATGCTACACTCACTTCCACTCTCTTTTAAGTTTCCAGTTAACATCCTCAGGTAATCAAACACATTAAAATACTATAGGTTACATTTGTAAAATATATATATATATGTGCTTTTAGTTTTGTGTAACGCTTTATATTTAATGTTTTTCCTCTGAACGTACGTAGAAGAAGATGAATAGGCCGGGAGATTGGAACTGCAGATCGTGTAGCCACCTCAACTTCCAGAGGAGGGATTCATGCCAACGTTGTAGAGAGCCTAGACTGGTGGGTGGCATGATCAGTACCGACTTACTCAGCGGTTTTGGTAACCGACCAGTCAGTAACTCCTTTGGTTTCAACACCGGGCCTGACGTGAGACCGGGTGATTGGTACTGTAACCTTGGGAACTGTGGGACGCACAATTTTGCCAACAGGTCTAGTTGTTTCAAGTGTGGTGCTGCCAAAGATGAGTTTTCTAGCTCAAGTGCCGCTGCAACAACCGGGTTTATAGACATGAATGTTGGTCCAAGACGTGGTGGTGGTGGCCTTTTTGGTTTTGGCAGCAGCAGTGGTGGTGGTGGCGGCGGTACAGGTCGTTCTTCTTGGAAATCTGGAGATTGGATTTGCCCAAGGTACGTACTTCTTTTTGTTAATGTGTGTGGTGTGGGTGCTCTTTTTGTTATACATGTAATATGGTTCATGGGTTTAATTGATCACGTAACCCATATATAACTCATGCATGCTGGTTAAAACTAGAAAAGAGACCAAAGAACTCATGCATGCTGGCTTACGTACGTAAGCTAAAACGACAGTTTATATAATACGTATGTGTAGTATATGATGTATATGTATTGTAGAAACTGATTTGGTTTATATGTATATAGGTCAGGCTGCAACGAACATAACTTCGCAAGCAGGTCAGAGTGTTTCAGGTGTAACGCACCAAAGGAACCTGTCACCGAACCACCCTATTAGTCTCATCATGATCAAGTAAATTAATTTCATTTTACAACAACATTGTGTATAGTTCTAAATTTCTAATCACAAATTTTCAAACAGTGTACTTTAACGTATCTTCTTCTTTTTTGGATTCATCAGAAAAGCAGTAAAGGAGAAGAACACTGATGAAGAATTGGAGCAAGATACCGACCCTTTATGTCGTGATGATTTGTCTTTTTTTTTTTTTTTTGCTTTCTTTAGATTTGACTCGCTCCTCTCATATCTCGTAGCAACCTTTGTCTGGTTTTATTTTAGAATGTAAGCAATTCGAAATTTTTCGGAAATGTTTTGTCGATCGGATTCCTAGCTAGATCAGTAACGTACGTTTGTTTTAATTTACTCTTACTTTTATTAAACTTGATGCATGCATTCTAATTCTACAATCACAATTTACTCTAAGTTTGAAGTCTCCATGCTAATCTTATTTGAGTAAGAATAGAGCTAGTTTTACGTTAAACCAAACAGAAACTCTAGTAAGAGTTTGAAATGGAAAAGATGCATATGGACCACAATGAAACCTTTTGTTCAATCCAATGCCTCAAAAAAGGCGTGAAACAATTATCAAAATTTTAAAATTTCATAGGTAGATCAAGATTAAGCATCCACGAGAAGTGATAAAATAAAGGACAATGAGAATTAATGAGTAATAACCATCAAATCGAAAGAAAAATTCTCTGAATTCCCTTCTAAAATGAGAATATATAGCTAGTTATCAGAAAACTGTATTACGTATGCGACCCCTAAGTATTTGTTATGACGTACAACATAATATTACTTGAATGACTTAAACAAATCAAGTGAATTCCTATACTTTGGTCTTTGGACACCAATATTTCGTGCTAATTTATCCGCTTTTAAATTTTCCTCGTAAAGAACTTAAAAACATTAATTTATACCGCAATTTTCATATTTTCGCACTAAATACATCTTCCCGGCCCGCTTGGTACGTTACTACGTTCAATCTATTCTCCTTCTATTGCTCGTCACACTGTCATGATTTGGACTCAAAACTAGTATAAACAAGCGTACGTACGTGTCCTCACACACGTTACAGTTTTGCATAGGATTCCTCATTCAATGAACTCATCATATAGAGAGGTGTTGTTAAGATTATCATCAAACGGGTCAAAGAAAAAAAAGAAGACAAACCAGTCTTTAATGTCTGCTACTATAATCCATTGCTTAGCTTTTAAAAGGAGTTGTTGCACTAATTGGCTTTTACTAAAGAATCTTTCGTTTTTTGTTTTCCCCCACTTTTTAAGTTCATTCATCATTTTATTCTTCTTTGGTTTTAGTGTAGTGAAAGTACGTCTTAGGTATTATCACAATTCACATGCATCATGGTGAACGTCGTCGTCGTCTTCCCACTTTGAATTTCAAAACCATCATCAATCATTATTAGATTAGTTTGTGAATTATGTATACGATAAAGTACATACAATTCCAGCTTATCAATATCGTATTACATAACTCCTAAATCATATCTTAAACTATTATATTTAACTTATAGCTATTTACATTATTGTAAAGTGCATATCACTTGTTAAATTATTATATTAACACAGTTCCGTTACTGAAAGATCCCTAGTTAAGTAATCATTTAATTACAAATTGGTGTTACACTAAGTCATGGCTTAAAATTTAGTGTAGGCATGTATATAGCTTCAATCATATTTCATGCAAACCCATATTAACTAAAACATTTTAGGGTAGTAACCAACAAGTGGTTTAATCTAAAGTCTTGTGTATATATAGAGATATAGTGTTTCTTTTGATGAGCAAATGAGAATTGAGAGAGACACGTCGATGACCAATCTAAGTAAAGTGCACATCACTTGTTAAATAAACAAAATTTTCTTACTGTTAAAGTCAATTTTTTTTAAATATATATATAACAAAAAGCAATAGCAAAGATAACTTTTTATCCGTTTCAAAAAACACCCTTACAAAAACATTAACAAATTCATAATTTTTGGGGAAATTGCAGTAACTTTTAAAAAAGTTTTTAAATTTTCTCTTTAACCCACATAAAAAAAAAGCAAGCATGTTCATCTTTCTAAAGGCCTTTTGTTCTTAGCCCTTCTTTCTTTTTGTTTTGTTGCAACCCTTACACCACATTCTTTCTAATAATTTCTATCTTTATGCAAAGCACGCAATTGACATGGATGGAACATGTATTTGTTAATAAATTTGATGAAAGCTCATTATTTTTTGCAAGGTATACGAGTATAGTTCTACCGGAAAAAATGAAATCTTGATTCATAATAAATCGATGCAAATTATTTTCATCACAACTTTCAGAATCACTTATATTCATTTTTCTTATATTATTTAATTATAACCGATGAAAGTATAATTATAAATGATGTAAAACAATATTTTATTTTTGTAATTTTCCACACGAGTTCTTTAATTTTTTTTCACCAATATACAATATATAGGTTTAAATAATATGGATAACAACACATCAACCATACTAGTATAAATTACTAACACATTAACCATACTAGTATAAATTACCAACCTCCACATAAGTTTGTTTAAGATTTATAAATCTAAATTAATATTTGATATTCGAACTCAAAATCCATACATGATATATATAAAAAGATTGAAACACATCAAATACCACATTTTTTCTTATATATAATGAAAATTCCATCTATTGTTCAATAGATAAATGAAGAAGAAAAAAAAGGAGGAGGGACAAGATATCTTACATATTGTAAATTTGAGTGCATATAAATCATTAGAGTCTAAAATGCTAGTAAAATTAAGAAAATAGCATAAAACAATATAGCCATTTGTAGTAGTAAGAATATTCGCTTTTGCACATATCTTGAAAATTAGTGTGTATTTTGATATAAAAGTTATTTTATATATTTAATAACTATAATATGATTTTTAGGAAATATAAATTGGATAAAAATAGTCTACTAATATTTAAGTACATTTTTTATTTTTCTTTTAAAATAAATTACAAAAAAAAAACGATTTTAGTCCTTAAAACATATCTATGGGTTTTGATAATCTAACAAAAAGAGGCCTTTCTAATTTATCATCGGCCCATTAATGATCCAAAACGCGATTACCAACGCTTTGCTTCCAAACACATCTCCTCTCTCGTAGCTTCACTTGTCATCTAAAGCTTCCCTTGATCTCTTCTCCCAAATCGCTTCACTTCTTTTTACGAAAACACATATTCTCTTGCGTTACAAGTTTCACTTCCTGAAGCGATCATACTTGTGAGTGCGGAGTAGCTACGACCTTTGTTTTGGTCCTGTTTTTAATTTCTTAAGAGTTGCATGCAAACTGTTCGATGAAATTCCTAAGAGAGAATTTGATATCTGACTATTAGCTCATTGCTGTTTCACTGAGCTGAATTTTCAAATGTGGGGTGTTGGGAATCATCACATAAGAAGAAATCTAAACTCTGAAATCTGTTTCAGAGCAAATCCGAGTCGCTTCTTCCGTTCTAATCAAGTTTTGTATCATTCGTCTTCAGTTGATGATTCCTATAAAGATGCATTGCCTTGTGAATGGTACGAAACGAAACTCCCGGTTCTGAGGAAACTGAACCGTGCATTGAGAGACGTTGATTTAGTCGATGGGAAGCTCGAGGACATCAATGGTGTCATCATCTATGATGATTGTATCAGAAAGAAAATGAACGCTTTCAAGTCTCTGTCTAGAATCTTCATTGGTTCTCCTCCAATTCAACAGAAGCTCAGAGAAGAAGGAGGATTCAAGTTCCGATTTTTTGGGACTGAAAGTGAGAGGGAGCCATTGGTGGTGAATTCATTGACTAAAGTTTGCAACTTTCTTAACATCTCTGCGCAACAACGGAAGCTAGTGAGATCCACCGTGTGTTCACAGGTTACACAGTATCGTATATGGAGAGGTACTCTTGAAGATATACTGAATAGTCTCAAAGAAGAAGTTGATTGGTTAGTTGCACATAGCGAGATGAGTCAAGGTAGAAAATTGGGTCAGCAAGTGATATTGTCATGCCTCAGATTCTTATCTGAATCATCTGTTTCATTTGAAGCAGAGAACTCAACTTCATGGATGCGACCTGTGCCAGCTAGATACGCAAAGGCAAATGCTTCTGCGAAATGGGAAGATGTTCTTGACATGGTGAATGATCTGAGAAGGTATCTTGAACATGATGAAGAAATTACAGTACTTTACCATTTGGAGAAGCTTGTATCGATGAAAGAAGGTCTTTTACAGATAAAAGATGTGTTTTTGGACAACACTATTGGATTCAGAGAGGTTAGACATCAAGAGCATCTTGTATTCAGAAAGCTCTCAAAGACTTTGGGCAGTCCTTCGCCGTGTTTGTTCGCTCTCGTCATGTATTTCCTCTACGGACGTGTGCGTGACATCGAAGTTGATCTCTGCGGAGGGTTTTACAAGGAGAAGAGTGAGTTCTTGTGCATAAGCATGGGGAGGATCTTGACTTCAACAGATGAGAAAATGTTGGAGAGAGGGATGAAGCAATTAGATAGGGCATTAGAGCTGTTTGGGTTTGTGTGGAAAACAGCAGGAATGAAGGAGACTCTTAACTTGCAAGGCCATTTGTGGTGCCTTGGAGCTGAAGAAAGGTCCATTGCATATCGTGGGAAAACGTTCTTCGTGCATGACCTTAGTCTATGAATTTTTGTGAGGAACAAACAACATGACCTTAGACTCTAAACTTTTTGATGTTTGTTGTTGTGTGATCTTAGTTTAGATCCATAGAGCATAGTTGAAAGAAAAAGAATATATAAACTTAATTGATTGATACAAAGAGTTTGATAAAAATCTGCAGCATGGTTTCATTGCTTTAAAAGGAAGAGATTTAGCATTAAAACCCACACAGCTAACAACATCAAAGTTATATAATATTACAACGGTCAACCCTGATGAAAAGTTCCACAGACCATAGCTTTACCAACAGCCACTCCATCATCTTCTTCTGATGTTGCTGCTTCATTTTCTTTAACTGTCCGGGAATTGGTTTAAGCGCTAGTTAGCAGGCAATGGAGGTTGCTCGAGGAGTTACCAGAACAGCCGTCTTTCCCGTTACCGGCTTCATACTTGCTGCGTTCTCTAGCCTTTCCCAAATTTCTTTCCTCTTTTCCGCGGCAGAACATTCTTTTGCTTCGTCCTCCTTAAAGCGGGCGTGGCAAGACATGAACAGAGCCTCGTCCATTTCACAGAACATTTTCCTTACGTTTAAGGTTAAGTTTAGTACGGATTGGTTCCAGTGGTTTTGAGCATTCTTTTCTAAGGCAGTGAACATGATTGGTAAGATGGCTTGCCGGTTGTGTCCTATCAAGTTCACAATTTGATCGTTGTTCCACAAGAATAGAGCTCTTTCGGAAACCTGAAACACAAGAAGCCCAATTTGTTTCAACTTTAAAAGCTTGTATTATGCTCTTGCAAATCAAATCATAAATGAGAACTATGAATTGATATCTAGCTTTAATTTGAAATCAAGGTCGAGGAACCAATTCTGTAAAAAAATGTCTCTTAAGAAATAGGAATGTACCTGAAAGTGAGAACTGGTTACACAACAAGCAATCCGCAAGAACAGAGGGACCATGATCTTTTGGAATTCCATCACACTCATTGCTTCTAAAATCTCTTCGACCTCCCCGAGAAACATCACTTCCTTTTGACTGTTTGTGATAGGCCAAAACTTCAGTAAACCCTTTATCACAACACTAGCCAGTTTGGGCTCCTTATCTATGAACTGAGTAATGCAGTAAGATAGCTGCTGGAAGTAGTTTCCAACAGATTTAGGCTTGTGCAATGGAATCAACACTCTCCACAAGAAGATCTTGTGCTCCTCTTTCAAAGGCAAAGCAAATCCACTCACTATACTCCCGAATATCTCCAAAAGCTCTGCGATACCGCTATGCTTCTCTGTCTCAAACACAAACCGGTAGAATATATTGCTCATGGACTTGCGGACAAACGGCCTATGAACCATGAATTTCCCATATACCCGATGCAGAATCGTCTTCAAACACTCCCGTTCTCTAGGATCCTCCGAATCAAACAAGTCAAGCAACCTCACAATGAAAGCATGATCTAGATACTTCTTTGCCAATTTAGCATCAAGACACGGAGAAGTGATGAACTTAAGCAGCAAATCATAGACGATTTGCAAATGCGGCCAAGCAGGATCGAACATTGGCTCATCATCGTCGTTTTCGCCACCACCACTAGACCGGTAATTCGGAGGAAAAACCCTAAAGAGATTAACAGCACACATTCTACACATTGCGAGAATAGCTGGCTCAGTAAACTTAACAGACCCTGAAGCAACAAAATCCAAAAGCTCCAACAATGTCTGCCTTTTAACATCTTTCTCAATCGAGTTTTTACCCGGGTCGGAGAAATCGAATGTCACACAGCATAAACTAACTTTACTCACAAAGAGATTCAATTTCTCCGAGCTTGGTACATCCTTGAACGGTACCAAAGGCTCAATCCCAGCAACAACACTCGCTGGGAACACAGCAGAAGACATACGCTTCCCTGAGTTAGATCGAACCGGACCCGAACCACCACCACTAGCTCCGGATCTCTGAACCGGTGACGCAATCTGACCGGAACTCGAACGATTCAGCTCTCCTCCAGAATCAGATTTTGAAGACTTCCGAGGAAGTTTACTCAGAAGCTGCTTAAACATTATCTTCCCCCAAATTTTCACGAAATCAAAAGCCTCTCAAATCCACATAGAGCCCTAAATTCTCATAGACGAACACGGATCTGACATGAAAGAGAGAAACTTGTAATGTGGGTTTAGATCCGAAGAAGCAAGGAAAAAAAAAAAGGTTGACACTTTAATAATACCCAATACTTGGAAAACCCTAATCATTACCTGCTTTTTTCAAACCTTCAAAATCTTAATCTCATGATTCCAGAGTATCCCACGAACAACAAAACATTCCTAGAAAGAGAGAGAGAGAGAGAAAGAGAAAATAAAAATGAATCTGGGAAGAGAAAGAACAAATTGGATTTGAGATGATTCGTTTCGTTACGGTGTCTTCTTCATTGTGTTTTTTTTTTTTATTGTTTCCGATTGCTGAGAAAGAGAAAAAAAAAAAAGTTGATAATAATTTTCTCGGCAATTTGCAGGAAAATTTTTTACTTTCCTAATTTTAAATTTTCTTCCTTTTTCTTCGAAAATACAGCGTCTTTTGTTTCTGTTTTTTAAATTTGAAAAAAAAAAAAAAAAACATCTTGCATGCAAATTATTAGCATCCGTTTGATGAGACGTTGACACGTGAATCCAACCGTTGGATTTTACTGAGAGAGGAATCCAAAGTATTTTACATTAATATGTTCGTTAAGGCCCATTATTACATAAATGGGCCTGTTATAATAATGCCTATTTTAACATTTTGGCCTTACATGTGTTGTCTCTAGAACAAAAGCTGTTTTATTTTTTTTTGCTGTCATCGAAACAGCTGAAAACTAGTACGAACTCTTATCCGTCTTCTTCATCCCCAAATCCAGAAGCTTTAGGGTTTCCATTTCTATTCACATCTTAGTCTTCTCCGATTTATTCGAAGTGAACCTTTGTTTTATTTTATTATCAGGTAAAATTTCTATGATCCGATCCAATCCGATTCGATTTGATTGAGCCTATGTGTTTTTTTTTCTTCTTCTATTGATTTGGTGATTGTGTTATGTAATTGAGATTACGAATCAGTTTGGATAATTTTGAGTGTTCTTATGTGATTGTGTTATTTGATTTTGATTGAATCCCAAAAAAAAGGATTCAACTTTATTGTGTTCTTGTTTCACTCGTATGTGATCGTTGCTTTCATTTGAATTGCTTTGTATCCATGGAATTGTAGTTTTCGTGTTTGATTTATCTGAACACATATTTTACTTTTGTTTGTCTCACAGCTGTTGAAGTGAATGTCTGTGGTGTTGCATCATGTCTAGTAATATGGGAACAGAGCATATGTCTATACATGTGGAGACATTGAAACCGGATTCAGATACTTTTGGAGAAACGAGTTTGATGGAGATTGAATCAAACGATCCTCCTCCTCCTGTTCAGGATATCTCAGTTTCAGACATGGAACAAGAGCCTGTGGCTTCCACGAGCAGTAACCTGGACTTTCCGAAAGAGGAAACATCTGTCTCTGGTCCTTTGTCATTCCAATTTGAGCCAGATGCTTCTTTGTTGGTTGATTCTCAGTCTTTGATGCCTCAGTTGCAACTTCCATATTCTGGAGGTATGTCAGTAGGGTCTTTGCAGCTGACAGGGAAGCGGAAATCACTACCAGAGTCTACTCTCGGTGGTTCTGCTTCTGAGAAGTTAGATTTACCAAACAAGCGAGTACAGCCAGTGCATCACAGACCATGGCTAGAACAATTTTATTCAGAAAGTATTCAGCTGGGTCATATGCCAGCCGCTACTCTTTCACCCAAGATGGAACATCCACCAACACCTGCGAAGAAAGTAAGGCAGATGGAACCTGCTTCCCAAAAATCTGGGAAGCAAGTGATGAGCAAGAAACAAGCAGGCCCTTCACAAGGGTCAACGAAAGCACATAATGATGGAAACGAGTCTTTGAGGTCTAAAATGAAGGAATCATTAGCAGCTGCCTTGGCTTTAGTTCACGAGCGTGAGGAATCTCCGAAAGAGAAAAAAAAATCAGAAACTGAAGATGCTACTAATGTTCCAGTAGCTAAAAGTAATAAGCCTGCCTCAGCCTGTGTTAACGGTGTTCCAGTAGGTGAAGGCAACGCGCCGGAATTGTCCATAAGGGATGAAAGTTCTGGGCAGAAAGACGGCAATGGAAGAATCTTGTCGCAAGAGACTTCCAATGACACAAAGATGAATTATGTTAATCAATCTGATGTACAGAAAACTCAATTTGACGAGGTTTTCCCCTGTGATGATGTTCGTTTTAGTGATAGTATTTTTTCTGGCGATGAACTTTTACAGGGTAATGGCCTCTCATGGGTTTTGGAACCTGTTTCAGATTTTGGGGAGAATGAAACTGGTAGAGGAAAATCAATGGAGGATCCAGACCTCCTGGCATCTAAAATCGAGTTGGAACTTTTTAAACTCTTTGGAGGTGTGAACAAGAAGTACAAAGAGAAGGGAAGGTCTCTTTTATTCAATTTGAAGGATAAGAACAATCCTGAGCTAAGAGAAAGTGTCATGTCCGGAAAGATCTCTCCGGAGAGATTGTGTTCTATGACAGCTGAGGAACTTGCTTCTAAGGAGCTTTCTCAGTGGCGACAAGCAAAAGCAGAAGAGATGGCTGAGATGGTTGTCCTACGGGATGCAGACATCGATGTTAGAAATCTGGTGAGGAAAACACATAAGGGTGAGTTCCAGGTAGAAATTGATCCCGTTGACAGTGGGACAGTGGATGTCTCTGCTGAGATAACCTCAGATAGTAAACCTCGAGCCAAAGCAAAATCCATGAAATCATCTACCAAATCTACTCTAAAGAAACGTGACACGAATGATAAGAACACAAAGTCTAACCAGGAAACATCTACCGGTACGACACTTCCCTCAACGGAGGAGATTGATCCAATGCAAGGTCTGTCGATGGATGATGAGATGAAGGATGTGGGATTTCTTCCTCCAATTGTATCGCTTGATGAGTTTATGGAATCCCTGAACTCAGAACCTCCATTTGGCAGTCCACGTGCATCTGAGAAGAGTGACTCAGAAGTTGGGTCACATTCAAAATCACCTTTACAATCTCCTAAACAGTCTCCAAAGGAACCCAGTGAGAGTGTTTCTTCTAAAACAGAACTCGTAAAGACTAATGTAATTTCCCCAAGACTGGATACTGGTGTCAAACTCGATGCTGATGTCTCTAAGCCTGAAAGTACACGTTTAATTGATAGCATTAGAGATTACCACATATGGGACGGTATACTGCAACTTAGCTCTGCTTCAGTTGTCTCAGTCACTGCAATCTTCAAGAGGCAAGTCTCCTCAATTACGTTGAACTTTTATCTCTTGTTTGCTGTTTTGGTTGAACATAGTAAAATCAAACCATAGTGAATCTAAGTTTAGACTCAAAAGTGGAGTCAGCTCAAAAAGGATACATTTAGGATTAAATCACACTCTGATACTTGTTTGATTTGTTGAACAAAAAATGGAATGAGAAAAGATAAACGTTTTAGGTATCGTTTCAAATAAAACATATCTCTGACTAGATTTAATCGTGCAGTGGTGAGAAAGCAAAGACAAGTGAGTGGCCAACACTGGTGGAGGTAAAGGGTAGAGTAAGACTCAGTGCGTTTGGGAAGTTTGTACAAGAGCTTCCTTTGTCTCGAAGCCGTGTCTTAATGGTATACAAAGTTTATTACTTGCACCATCTTTGTAGTAGGATTAGCATTAGCTTCACTCTCTTCTTTGTTACTAAGAGCAATAATAGATCCACAAAATCTCATCTCAATATTGGAAGTCGTTTCTTAATGCAGAGACACAATCATAGGCTTTCCATTAGCTAAAACATGGAACCCAAAAAAGCAAAAAAGCTGACGGTTGATCTACATCTGTGAAACAGGACCAGGACTGTAAAGAGCCCTGATTGACCAGAGAATCAACTGTGATCGAATCTGAAATTTTGTATAAAAATCATGAAATTTTGTATGCCGAATCAGTTTTAGATGTATTGTTAAACTAGGTAGGATATAGAATCATCAAATAGTTTACCAAGAATCTCTTACAAAGAGAAAGTAACAAGACAACAAAAGGCAGAACGTAAACTTACATGTAGATCATGTCCCAAAATAGAAACTCTCGAAACATACTTCTTGCTTTGACAGAAAAAAAAGTTTCTTCTTTTATGTTCATTTTTGGTAATCAGTGTAAATTAATTAAGGTGGTACATTGTATTGCAGGTAATGAACGTGGTGTGTAAGGATGGTATCTCTCAAAGCCAACGTGACAGCCTTTTTGAGGTATTAATTTATATCTCATATTCTTTCTTTTACTGCATAACACATTTATAGTTTTGCTTAAAAGTCTTTGCTTTTTTTCCTTTTATTGGGGTTTAGGTTGCTAAGTCGTATGTTGCTGACAAAAGAGTTGGTTACGCAGAACCAACCGCAGGCGTTGAGCTTTACCTATGTCCACCACGTGGAGAAACCCTGGATTTGCTGAGCAAAATCGTCTCCAAGGACCATATTGATGAGGTCAAGTGTTCAGATGATGTCAGGTTTATCGGTGTTGTTGTGTGGAGGCGTGCAGCTGTCGCGTCTCCTGGCTCACGCCATAAGCCCGGATTCAAACGTCAGCATTCTTCTGTAAGCACTAAGAGGTCTGTGTTGGCACCAGAGAACAAAAAGTCTAGTACTGTGAATGTTACGAATCATCCTGTTGTAAAAGTTGCATCCATAGGGAATCATGGTTTGGTTGGCTGTGATGCTACTGACGATGAAGACGTACCACCTGGATTTGGCCCGGTAGGTGTGAAAGACGACGATGATTTGCCAGAGTTTAACTTCAATACCTCTACTGCACCGGTTACTTCTTCTCCCCAGCCACCACCTCAGTCCAGGTCTATGGATCAAGTAAGGGAGCTCATTCTCAAGTATGGAAATTCAGCAGGTAGTGGTAGTAAACAACCATGGAATGGTCATGACGATGATGACGACGATATTCCTGAATGGCAACCACAAGTCTCCGGCCACCAAATTCAATTACCTCCACCACCACCTCCTCCTGACTTGGGTCCACAGTTTCATAGCAGAACCGTGGCCCAACCGCCGGCACAACAACTTGATGCAGGACCACCAGGTGGATGGAGGGTCAATCAAAACGCACCTAGGCAACAACAGTACAGTGCACGTAGGAACAGAGGATTTTGATATTTGTGAATGTGTTTTGTGTAAATTAGTTAGTTGTATTGACGTCTCTATATCATCGGCTTTTCTCCGTAGTGTTTAATAGAATTGTAAACCTTTTGAATAATGAAGTCTATAAGCATAAAAATTTGATGGGAACCAAAGATTTGTACAGATTATTTTCAGATACATCATGAATATGCTACAAATTACAGGAAGAAACATATCTCAGTTCTTTAACCCGCTAAGACCCCCTTGAGTGCGGATTTCTGCTCAGTTGTCAATCTTGCGGGAAACTGAACATCGAATTTGATCTTGAGATCGCCTTTGTTTCTTGGTTCTTTAGCTATTGGCATCCCTTCTCCAGGAACCACAAGCTCATACCCGGGACTGACGATTTCCGTGACACCAACCGGTAAATTCCGCCCATCAAGCGTGTCGATATTCACGGTTGTTCCTCCTATAGCTTCTGCGAGGGTCACTCTCCGGCTTGTGATGAGATCATTCCCATCTCTCTTGAACAAATCGTGCGGCTTCTCGTCAATCACAAACACCAAATCAGCTGGTAACTGATTCACTTGCTCATTTCCTTTGTCGGGAAACTTAATCTTTGTCCCTTTCTTCCATCCTGGTTTCACAACAATAGTCAGAATCTCTGTCTCTTGCGCCTGTCTCCTGCAACCATCCAAACAAACACTAATGAACTAACACAATACCATTTGCTTGTACTTAAGAAAGAAGCCTCTAAAAAAAAGGTCTACCCATTAGCATCAACGATGGATCTAGAGATCTTCATTTTCCTAGTTGATCCAGAATACAACTCTTCAAGACTACAAGGCAACTTGCTCTCAACAGGTGGAGGCTTCTTAGGCGCAGTAGTGCCTTCGCTGTAAGTTCTGAATATATTGTTTTCGCTACCGTTGTTACCGCCACCAAATCCACCAAACATTCCTCCACCTCCGTCTGATTGAAACCTCGTCGACCTTCCATGACCACCAGCTGATCCAAAACCAAATGGACTACTTCCAAAGAACTCTGCAAATATATCTTCAGCATTTCTCGGGTTGAAACCACCCGCTCTTCCGTTGTTTCCCGTGCTCCCGGGAGGCGGCATATCGCTTAATCCTTCTTCTCCATATTGATCATACACCGCTCGCTTCTGCGGATCACTTAGAACCTGAAACACATCCCACACAAAAACGAATGAAAACATTGTACATTTTGATTAGCAATGCAGCAACATTGCCTAAGGAGATACATTATGCTTATAACACAAGCAAAACTCATCCACATAACTCTAAATTATAAACCAAAGAAATGGATCTAAAGGAACAATGAAATCAAGATTAGTTAAGAATCCTCCTGTGTAAAAAAATAAAAGACTTGCCTCATAAGCTTCAGAGATCTGTTTGAACTTGGCTTCAGCTTCAGTTTTGGTGTTAGGGTTTTTGTCAGGATGCCATTTCATAGCCAACCTTCTGTAAGATTTCTTTAGATCATCCTCTGTTGCGTTCCTATCCACTTTCAATATGTTGTAATAATCCAAACCCATTCTTCTTCTTCTTCTAAACTAATCTTCCTTCTTACAAAAAAAGAACACACAAACTCAGAATAAATGAATCAGATCTTCCAATGTATATGATAAAGAGTTCTTTTTTGTGTATCCTCCTTCCTAATCTAATGAATGAAAAAAAATGAAGAAGCTTTTTTCTTGTTGTTGTTCTGTAGAAAGAGGAGAAACCAAAAGAAAAGGTCACCGACTTGGGAGAGAGAGGCTTATTATTATTTTCCTTTATTTATTTTTTCTTTTTCTTTTTCTTTTTTCTATTGAAACAGATTTGAATCTTTAATTGCTCTAATTATGACAGCTTTTTGCAGATTCCTTTTTTTAACACACAGAAATTTACGGAATCTATTTTCCTCATTTTTCTAATGACGTAATTAGATTATTCTAATTATAGTAACCAAACAGAGAGGGACACATAATGCCGCAAAAGTAGCTGCAGATACATACCCAACCAAACAAAATGGTTCCAAATTGTGTTATTGTTTAAACAATGCTCTACCAATTTTGTATTCAACGAACATTACAATTACAGTATTCATAACCAAAATAGTTCAGTTGATTAACATAATCGTAACGGATGTTTCGGTCATAATTAGCGTTTAATTAAGGAATGATTAATTCATAATACTACTGTTAAGAGATTAGAGAGATTCATATGTTTTAATATAAAGCAGCAAAAATGGCCAAAAGAGCAGAGGCTGCTGATTCATAAGCTTTTCTCAAACTGAAACTTTTTTTAAGAACTATACATTGTTCTCTCTTTTCCCCAGAAAACAAAGTGGGAGAAAGATTATAGAAAGAGATCTCCTACGAATACCATTCAACTTCATATCATCCATTTGCAAGAAACTTGAGATAAAAAAAAAAAACTTCACATTTTTGAAGGACTCGTCAAATCAGGAGGAGGAGACATAGGGGTTGCGGATACCCGAGGATGATGATGATGCACTTGTTTCATTCTTTAGTTTCGAAGGTTCAGTGATTGTTTCAGGTACATCGCCAATGTCCAGTGTGTCTGGGAGGTACTCCTGAGCTTCAGTACTGTAAATCTGTAGAAAGGGAACATACCAAAGGAAAAAAGTCATTACTAAGCTTAAAATCAACAGGGAAAACTTGAGAAAATGAATTACCTCGAGCTGGTTAAGCATTTCGATAGTTGCATCAAGATCACAGTTGTTGGCCAAGTAAACATCATTGATAGACTCATGTGAGAGACCAGAGAATGTGACTAAAAGGAACTCGATATCCATGTCCATCTCCAAATCCTCCTCTTTCATCTGATGATTGTAAACCATGTCAGGGGATTTCTTAGTAGGCATCGACATCTGAGGAGGACTAGGATAACTTCCCATTCCTTGGACTCCATAACCATGAGCTACCTGATGAGGTTGCTGGTGCTGGACGTGATGGTATACGGATGGCTTAGCAGCACCACCACCACCACCACCAAAAGAAGCATCCCTTTTAGAGAGTGGTACATAAGCTGCAGCGTATGGATTCAATGTAGATGATCCTCCTGACTTCATTGCTTAAGTGAGATACTGCCCAAAAATTTCAACAAACGAAAGAAGAGATATCAAATCAATTTATAGCTTCTGCTGCAACAATCTACACTAGCAATCGATTCCAATCCGAATCAATAAGAAAACATGACCTAACCAGAGCATTAAAATCTATGAATCATGATGCCACAAACTACAAATATGAACTCGCTGATGATACAATCAGCTAATCTAGACTCTTCCTGACGCCCTTGGGTACAGATCAAAATCAAACTAAGCAACTGAAACAGGAAACGAACACGGAAACCCTAATACATCGATTCTACCGAGTCTAAGGCTTAACACACAAGGTTGAATCAGGAATCTAAGAACAAACGAAACGAAGAGATACTTAAACGGCGGAGAGCGAGAGAGATCAAACACGATTCGCGCTATCAAATCAACATAGATCGAAGAAATCAAAAGACGAAAAATCGATTCGAGTATGATCGAAACGAAACGGATTCAAAATAAAACACAAAACACGGAGAGGATCATCGCTATCACGTCAACGATCGCCGTAGACCTAAAAGAAGAAAACGAACTTACATGAGAAGAAGAAAAGCGTTGTTGAAGAAGAAGACGATCGTTGAAGAAGAAGAAGAAGAAGACAATGGCGAAAATTTGCAGAGAGAAGAGAGAGAGAGATCTAAGAAACGCTAAAAAAGTGGGGGAGAAGAGAGAAAACGACTCTTTTCTCTTCTTTATCAATAAATCAATAATGGACTTTTTATATGCCCACACAACAAAAGAAAGAAGAAGATGACGAAGAAGAAGCGTTTACTTGGGTCTGTTTGGAGGCGTAGCTTTATCGTATCCTTGACCTGGTTTATTCTGTGTCCTTATTTATTTATTTTTTTAAAAGAACTTTTAATATTTTCAACTCGGTGTGCTGATGTGTCAGTTATAAATTAGGGTACCTTCTTCGTTTCTATGTGACATAATGTAGAATCAAAAATGATATTTTTTTTTCTAACCCATTAAAAAATACGTATCTACGTTTTTGGTAATTTATCCTACACTCATCAATTTCCAAAATCTCTTTATTAGTAGAGGGGTTGCAAAATGGTCTATGTTCTTCAAGCAAGCAAGCATATGATTAATATGATGTGTTATGTTTGTTTAACTTTGAAAAAATGATTTAATCTTTTTTCTTTTTGTTAACTATATTAATTTTAAAGACCTTAAAACATGTTCTTACCACTACACTACAACCAATATTTTCAAAATAACCCTTATATAAGATACTCAACATATTTTAGAATGAGTTTGTTCGTTTTGTCGTAGCGGCTGTGAACGCATGTGTTTTTTTTTCATTTGATCACCGCAGGTTACTTCAGCGGTAAACACTATGTTTTGCAGTTATAAATTCTTAAAGTCGATTTAATTCAGCGATCAAAAATGTTTACTGCAACTGCCTACAACGAAAGTTTGTTGCGTGTTAGCCCATAGTCGAGCATACAGCATGTATAATTTATCTCAGATTATTACTTAGCCTGCAATAATTTAGCTTAGAGCCTTAGACAAACCATTTAATTAGTTTTGATCTCTTGGTTTTGAATTCGTTCCAGAGGTGTGTGTTTCTCATCGTTGTTTGTCTTTGTAATGTTGGTTGCTTATTCACCCTCACTCCTCTTTTGTAAGCGATGATCCGATCCTCCGATTTGGTTTAGTAGACATTTCGTAGTTAGTAACTAAACAAACCCCCTAAAAACTAGCATCATCACATACTTTTGTTTTTCTACCTCAGACGCTAAACTAGTGGGAAATTTTTCATTTCAGATTTGCTAAGTCAATACCAAATAAAATAAGATTAAATCCCAATTTACAAAAATAGGTTTTTTCTCTTTGGTTTTTACCCTAAAACTAAACGTGTTATTCACTTATTTTATCGTGTCACTGTAATAAAATTTATAAATTATAAAGAGAAAAAAAAAACAATACAGGTTTCAGATTCAGACATTCTCGGTCAAACCCAATACTGTAGTGGAAAAAACAATTCAACATATAACCTTACTAATCACAACATCTAAAAATAGCAATATACATATGTTTTTACTTCATTTCTCACATCTAATTACTAAACGCTCTCTCTCTTTACAGATTCAAATCTCAACTAAAACATAAAAAAGATAATAATAAGAAGAAGAAGAAGAAGAAGAAGAAGAGTGATTAAACGTAATACAAAACTCCATTAGAGCTAGTGTAATGAGGATTTATCAACCGACCTTATTATCATTCACCACCGTCGTCTTACTCTACACATCCGCCGCGGCTCCCGGCGGATCGCGGCAACTTCTGTACACCCGAGACGACCCTATAACCATACCACCATACCTCATATTCGAAAACGTACGGCTCGAGAGAGCTTACGTTGCGTTACAAGCGTGGAAACGTGCCATGATCTCTGACCCATGGAACCTAACAACTAACTGGTTCGGATCACGTGTGTGTGACTACAACGGAGTAGTATGCTCCTCATCTCTCGACGACCCTTTGGTTAAAACTGTCTCCGGAGTCGATCTAAACCATGGAGATATCGCTGGTCACCTCCCTGAAGAGCTTGGCCTCTTAACCGACATTGCTCTGTTTCACGTTAACTCGAACCGGTTCTGTGGTACTCTCCCGGTCGGGTTTTCGCAGTTGAGTCTTCTTTTCGAACTCGATCTTAGCAATAACCGGTTCGCTGGTAAATTCCCGGAAGTTGTAATCGGTTTACCGAAATTAAAGTATCTTGATCTCCGGTACAACGAGTTCGAAGGTGCATTACCTGAATCTCTCTTCGACAAAGATCTCGACGCTCTGTTCTTGAATAGTAACCGGTTCGTTAGTAAAATCCCGGTTAACATGGGGAATTCTCCGGTATCGGTTCTAGTTCTTGCATCAAACCGGTTCGAAGGATGTATACCGACGAGTGTCGGTAAAATGGGTAAGACTCTGAACGAGATCATTCTTATGGACAACGGTTTACAATCTTGTCTACCTAATGACATGGGATTACTTCGAAACGTTACCGTTTTGGATATTAGTTATAACTGGTTGGTCGGAGAGTTGCCTAAGTCGATGGGAGCGATGGAGAATCTAGAAGTGTTGAACGTTGAGCGTAACATGCTCTCTGGTGTAATACCTGAAGAGCTATGTGCACTTGAGAAGCTAAGAGAGTTTAAATATGGTTCTAACTATTTCACTGGAGAACCATCTACATGTCGTTATCTAGAGAATTATAATTATACTATGAATTGTCTCAAGGATGAGAGGGATCAAAGATCGATGATGGAGTGTAAAGTGTTCTTGTCGAAACCTATAGATTGTGATTCTTTCAAGTGTGATCCTGTCTCTTCGTGTTTTACTCCTCCTCCACGTCAAATATCACCATCATTGGCACCGGCACCGTCTCCTACTCCACCGCCTCCGGCTAGACCATGTCCACCGATATACTCACCGCCTCCACCACCACCACAAGCTCAACAACCGGTGGCTCAGTTGATGAACTGATGATATCGATCTATGTGTAGAAACTAGAAATGGTATGTGTTGATGAGAATGAGATTGTTTAGAAGTCGAAAGTAAAAGCCAACATGAGATATCTACGACGTTTATAGTGGGAATCATGATGGGTGTTACAAGTGGAGACAACAAGCTGAAAAAACTGTTAGGAGGGACACCAAATGTAGAAGGACTTGTCACTTTTTCTTATAAGATTGCATGTGTTTAAATTTTACTTTGATATATTTTTTGGGGGTCTAAAAGACTCTTGTTGTTGAGTGTTTTTTCAGATTCATTAATAAAGACAACAATGTTAGCAAGTAGCAACCATTTGACAATACCGATCAAGGTCAATTTCTATAAGGTCAAGATGCCAATGGTTGCAGTGGTTAAAAGTGATATATCCATATGTGGATTAGACCATCATTATAGGGGTATCTTATAAGCTAAGATACCCCCTATAATGATGCTCTTAATCTTTTTTATTTATTAATATTCATTAAATATATTCTATGTCCAAAAAATAAAAATAAAATTATCGCGGATCAATTTAGAATCGATTTAACATATAAATAAAATTGGTCTGTAGCGGTTTGTTATCCGTTTTGAAAATAAAGCAGATTAAAACATTGATGGATTTGTCCATTTTGGCAATTTGTTACCATTTAAACCCTGAATTAAACCAATAAACCATAATCTTAAACTAGTTTGACCGATTAATACACAGTTTATATTTAATAATATCCGAATATTTAGAAATGAATAATCAAAGATTAAAAACTAAGTGGTGTCTGTCCACATCATTCATAGAGATAAGGTTGATGATGCTTGTGGGTAACAAAGTAAGGAAATATTTCCACAGAATCAAAAACTATAAATTAGAGATTCCCCCAATCATTTAAATGCCAGGTCACACACCCATCCGTGTCTCTTAATAAAAAGTTAATCAACTCCTACACGTAAATATTTTTTCTTTACATAACATTTTTTTTTTTTAAGCTAATTGTGTGTGACTGAGACACTGGTAATACTATTAAAAGGCATTCAATTATGGCATCGAAAATACGATATTTCAGACATTTGGAAAGTTACAACATTTTCGTGACATCTGTATAAACACATTTAGTGAATATTATATGGTTTTGAGATATTTATTTTAGCTGTCAACAATAAATAAAAAAATACAAAATATTTTGGTTAGCTTTTCCCAAAGAACAAGCAAAATTCGAAGTATCTCGAAACTTTCACATCTCTCTCTCTCTCTCTCTCTCCTTTATAAAACGCAGACGCGACTCTTTTTATTTTTCTTTGTACTTTAAAAAATTACCTCACCTGAAACTCGATATTTTCTTCTGTGATATACGTCGTCAGTTTCAGTTCGGAGATTTATCGCCGGAGAACTTATCATCGTCGTCGTCTCTCTCCGTGAAAATTCTGATCGGTGGAGATCGTCTGATCGAAAGTTCGTTATCTATAGTATGAGATTATAAAATTCATCGTATTTGTTTACGTTTCCGTAATTAGATTTATACTTCTTGAGTTCTTTGGATGCGCTTTTCTTGAAAATGTCTCTTTGTGTGTTCTAAATGTGTGGTTTGGTTTAGTTCGTAGTTGAATTCGATTGTGTTTTTTGTATACGTTTTCTTGAAAGAAATTGGAAGAAGGTTTGAAGAAAAAGAAGATCCGTAGTCTAGACCCTTGAATTGACCTAAAGGTTTAGTTAAGCGGGACATTGATGTAGTCTTACATGAACAGAGTACATCGAATACTTCTTTGAATTGAACCAGACCCATGACCATGAGGTAGTCTTTGAGTTTGGCAGGGTTTCTTGGGGAATTCTTGAGGGCTTTTAGGTGCTGTTTCAAAAGAGTTAAAGGTCGAATTTTTCAAGGTGAGTTCTGAAGAAAATATCCATGGAAATGAGGTACATAGGTCATTGAGCAAAACCCTTCTTCTTGTTGATCTATCGAAAAGAAATCGATTCCTCTTCATCAGCCTAGCCTCTGTCTACCCTTTGCGTGGGTTTTTTTTTCTCTGTTGACCCCAGACATTGTGAAATCTTAGTTCTACCTAGGCATTTCCTTTTCTTGAACCATCTGTTTATCATCTCTGATTTGGCCAAGAGTGCTCTTTGTTTTGTCATCTATCTAATCTAAGGTGGAGTAGCAGAGGGTCCTCATTGTCATTTTTGAAGAAGGCGGCCTGATTGTTCACTTTGTAGTCTGCTTATCTCAGCTATGGTCTCCATAGTGAGTTTCCTTAGAGCATATCTCGTTGTTGTTGTCTGTAATGAAGCTTTTCTCTCCCTCAAGCTTGCGGAGGTTGTGAACCTGGTAGTAGAATATTATGGGTAAGGGTATCAGAAGATTTGTATTCCTTTGACTGTGGGGTTACCATTTGGGTCAAGAGAAAACATGCCAGCTTTAAAGATGGGGTTTGATAAACTAAGAGCACTCTTCAGGCTTTCATTTCCTTAGAGTTTTCTGAGTCGTATGTTCACTGAAGAAATTTTGTGCAGAATGACACTGGGAGGTAGGTCTGTCCTCGTTGGACATCAACCCATCTCTTTAACCCGGTTATCCCATTTTTATGTTAGTCCCAAACCTTGTTTGATCCTGTTTGCGTTGCTCTTACAATAGGTTGGGGATATCTGGTTTAAACTGGATATATTTGAAGGACTGAAGTGAGCACTCAATGTGCCAAACTTTTATTTCTATATGAAGGCTCCATCAACCAAGAGGGCTGTGTTTAGTTGTTTAACAGGATACTTGTAGATCTTTTTGTTTTGGTGATTCTTCCTTTTGGAGAAAAGCTGATTGGAATTTGGAGCCATTTCAAATTTGGATTGTCTTGGTGCTGATTGGATTGGTGTGCTGCAATCTAGATGGAAGCAACAATCATCGAGTTGTTTGCTGGATTTTCAGGTGACAGATAATGTTTTCGTGATGAGGAATATATTTTCTAAATCTTTTCTAACTTGCAGGTTTCATAAGCATTCCATCAGCTAGCAGTGTCTGCCAATTTCACTGACTGGTATACGTAATGGGACACATGTATTTCAACTCCCTTCAGCAACCACAGATGTCTGACCAAGAGAAGGGTGAGATGTCAAGAAATCTACACTCTCAGTCAATCAATGAAGAATCCGAATCGTCAATTCTGGAAAGGGTAACTGCAGAGTCATTAATAAACGAAGTGCTTGGTAGAGGACTAATGGAGCATGGGTAATTTTTGCTTCCTATTTGTGTGTTCTTAGAGTTGAGCGTGTTTCTTGGTTTAATACCTCCCATTTTCTTGCAGATGTCCACATTACAGAAGAAGGTGTTGCATTAGAGCTCCTTGCTGTAATGAGATCTTTGGTTGCCATCATTGTCATTATGAGGCAAAGGTAGATTTTTTATATCATAAGAGATGTCACGAGACTGCATTTTGTAACTTCTATATTTCTCAATATCTGTGTGCTGATACTTGTAACCATGTCTTTGAAACAGAACAGTATAAATGTAGATCAGAAACATAGGCATGATATTCCTCGACACCAAGTTAGACAGGTACAATAGTCTGTATGTCTCGGTTGCTCTATTTTTATTATTTTGATGTTTGATTTCCAGTTAAAAGATCTCCATATTTTTCTTCACAGGTTATATGCTTACTCTGTGGCACTGAACAAGAGGTGTGTTTTAACTCTTAATTTTTTCTCTGAACTTTTGCTGCGTTCAATAATCAGAGACATAGAGCGACCACTGAAGGAGCCAAATTTGCTAAATAACACTCTCTTTTTTTTCTGGCCTGCACTAGGTTGGCCAAATTTGTATCAACTGCGGAGTGTGCATGGGGAAGTACTTCTGTAAAGTCTGCAAGCTCTACGATGATGATGTAAGTTGTTGGAGGAATTTATTCCGAAGCTCGTTTGTTGTGTCCATTTTCTTCATTTTTCTACATAAGAGGCCTTAAGATTTCCAGTCTTTATTATAGTTACTGGTTAACCATTATGTTGCTTTCCTGTTTCCAGACTTCTAAACAACAGTATCATTGTGATGGGTGTGGAATTTGCAGGTACATTTTTGGACTTCTCTTTTATGTACACTACACACTGTAAATTTGTTCATAACTAAAATCTTTTTTGTTTCGTTCCAGAATCGGTGGACAAGAAAATTTCTTTCACTGTTACAAGTGCGGTAAGCCATTTTTTCCGCATCATATAAGCTTTTCTTTACAGGCCAAACACAATTGTATTGTTGGTTTGTACAATCTAACCAGCTCTCTGATTTTCAATTAGGCTGTTGTTATTCAATCCTCCTCAAGAATAGTCACCCTTGTGTTGAAGGAGCAATGCATCATGATTGTCCTATATGCTTTGAGGTATTAGTTATTGTCAGTATTGTTCTACTTCTCCAGTGAAATTCATGAATGTCCTTTGTCGACCTAACTATTCTGCCTGGTTTTCCTCCAGTTCTTGTTTGAATCACGGAACGATGTGACGGTTTTACCATGTGGACACACAATCCACCAGAAGTGCTTAGAGGAAATGAGAGAACATTACCAGTAAGTACATAAACAAGTGCATATTTTCAAATGGTGTTATATAGATATTTTTTCAACTGACAGAACTAAAAATTTATGCTTGTAGATACGCCTGTCCACTTTGCTCGAAATCTGTATGCGACATGTCAAAGGTGTGGGAGAAATTCGACATGGAGATCGCAGCTACACCGATGCCAGAACCATACCAAAACAGAATGGTCAGTATGAACTTGCTTAGTTTACAACTCATCTTTTACAAAGTAAAGAAATGATGTAACTAGAACTCTTTTTGACGAAAACAAAAAACAGGTTCAGATTCTCTGCAACGACTGTGGGAAAAAATCTGAGGTACAGTACCATGTGGTGGCTCAGAAATGCCCAGACTGCAAATCATACAACACTCGCCAAACCAGAGGCTGAAGCTGTTCTTTTGCAGACTGGTGATTTGATGTTTGCTTGCAACTAATAGCTTCTTTCACTTGAATCAATAGTGACTTTGGCTCCTTTCACCTAAAGACTCATCTCTTGAAACTCTCTCTCCCTCTCTCTAGCTTCAATATTCTCTAAATCGTCTCCTGTTCACTAGTCTATGTCTCCTTCGTGTGCTGTAACAGTCTGCTTAGTTTCCATTAGAATATGTCTCCTTAATCCCAACTTTGAGTTTATAATTGAATAGTTTCGTTTATCTGATAATCCCCATAGAGGAACTTGTAGGAACTTTTGTAGTTACCATGGCTTATGCATATGAAACCTCATCTCAGCTGTGATTTTTCCAGTGTGTATAAATAAAATCTTTAAACCACTAGTCTATTCCTGGTTAAGAGAATGATTTAGTCATTTTTAAAATTGCTGATTGCAATTTGAATACAATTCCGGTTTTAAAGTCCGGTTTAGCTATTTTAAAAAATAAAAACGAGTTTGTAAATTTATTTGAAATTTGAAACTCTCGCTTACTTGTTTGTGGAGACTCTTAAAATTTACCAAAGGCAAAATCAGACGTCTCCAAATAATCCTGTTCCCTCCCAAAGACACGATCTCTCGCTTCTCTCTTCTCTCTCTCGGCGATAATGGCGGAATCACCATCGCACAGAGATGCACAGCTCGTTGCTCATCAAGCTCCTGGTCAGCAAGCTGAATCGGATCTGACGTCTCTCGTCTTCGGTTTGTTTTCTTTTTTCTTTCCCTCTTTTCCTCTGATCCTTGTTCATTCAAATTCGAATTTTGAGTGACCTAGAAATCAGAATCGAGCGTGTGTGTTCATCATGTTAATCAAATGCTCTTATGATTTGGTGTTCAACGAGTTTCTTCATACTT
This sequence comes from Capsella bursa-pastoris, assembly GCA_036452645.1. Taxonomy (NCBI): domain Eukaryota; kingdom Viridiplantae; phylum Streptophyta; class Magnoliopsida; order Brassicales; family Brassicaceae; genus Capsella; species Capsella bursa-pastoris. The sequence goes on from CP144196.1 coordinate 8,483,505, forward strand.
ATTGGCTTAATCGTTTCATCGAAACTTGAATTCGCGTTTCCTTTGTGTTGAAATCCACCTGTGGAATCGAGATGTGTATTAGAATCCGCCATTGTTAGTTGCTTCTCTATCAAAAGGATCTAGTAGATGATGATACTTAGAATGAAACATGTGTATTATCGTTGGGTTGATCAAATTTGGCATCCCGAAGTTCAGATTCTGTAATACAGTGTTTATTTGACTCATTGGCTTATGCAATTGCATTAGCAGGCACCATAAGTCAATTGCATTAGCAGGCACCATAGATTAGATTCAGTGTGTTGAATTGAGATTACAAGTCAATGTTGTCTCTATTTCACGGATTCTGTGTGCTCTCGATATACTCTTGTGGCTTATGCAGTTGCAGTGACTATAAATCGTTTTGAAGGGTTTATCATCAAATGTTTATGGATTAGATTCAGTGTTGGACTGAGCTTACTTGCTAATTTGTGTGTCTGTTTCTTTTTGAACAATGTGTATATAGATCTGTTGTTGCAACCTTTAGCCATTTTCATTCTGATCATGTTCTTAAACAAACGTGATTGTAGAAATGTCACAGCAAGTTCAGATGGGAATGGAGAGCATGCTCAAGATGGTCAAGTAAGTATTGTTTATGTGTTCTGTCTACTACAACTTAAGACTAGTGGCTACTTTGTGAGTACTGATCCAGTGCCCCTCTCTGTCTTGGTTGACAAAATCACTGCAGTGAGATCGATCAAAACTCTGTTAGAATCAAGGAAGAAATTGAGAAATCGAAGAATTTTGCAATGGAGAAGAAAAGGGTTCTGGAGGAAGAGAAAGAACAGTTTCAGAAAGCTGCTTACACTATTCTAGACATGCTAAGCCACAGCCGAGGCTAATAATCCTGTACTCGATTCATCATTACCTCTCACAGCTTAACTATTAGACAAATGAAAACTACTAAATTCCCTGATTCAGTTCCTCATTTCCTCATGTAGCAGGATATGCTCTGGAGTCTGGAGAAAACTACATCAGGTAAAAGAAAACATTATAATGTCAATAAAGAGACTCTTACTGGTTTTGGTTTTGTAGCCTTATTGAATCCATCATATTCATTATAAGGTAATATTAGCTTCACATTGCTATTACAGATGAAACCTTTCATCACAAAGCGTAAATTCTGACGTCATAATTTTCATTTTTCTTCTTTCGACCATACGTTATATAATTTTCGATAGTATATAAGGAATCTATTAATGTGCTGTTCAAGTCGTGTCAGTGTTCGTTCAGGACAAAATAAAAGCCAGATTAATAAAATAAAAAATCTAAATACAATGGGGATTAAAATAGGAAAATACAAAGAAAGATTAAAAAAGGAAAATAATAACCCTAGGTTTGTGGTAGGGTAAAATAGTAAATTAGTAAAATCATCCCTCTTTTGGCGGGAGAATTCCCCTAGAAATTTTCTCCAATTTTACAACACTCGTCCTACTCCCACAAAACCCATTCATCTTCCTTTCGTCTTCTTCTTCTTCTTCTTCTTCTTCTTCTTCTTCCACTTTCTCTCTCTCTGACAAAAATGGTAACGCTCCGCCAGAGAACACCAGCTGTGACGGAAGCACCTGAGCCGCCGAAGCTGGAAGAAGAACGAATCTGCGAAGACGTGACGATTCTCTCAGACGATTCCGACGAAGATTCCTCCTCCGATTCAGCGGTGAAACACTTGCGTGGACGTTGGGAGCTCGCTTCCGTTCTCAATTTCTTGAATGTATGAACCAGAAACCTCTTTCGCTTCTTCCTTATCTTAGATTCCAAAACGATTCGATTTCCCTTTTTTTTTTTTCTCAGACGGAAGAATATTTGTGTTCTGTGTTAGTTGAAATCTAGGGTTTTGTTAGAGATGTTTCTGTTTGCGGGTGCTTACAATTTCATTGAAAGATTTAACATTTTTGTTGTTGTTGGTGATAGGTCTTTGGACCACTTGTTTCGGAGAAATTGAAGTTAACAGCTGAAGAAATTGAGATGGGTCTTATCGAGTCCAACAACACAAATGCTCAGCTTCAGATTGCACTTTTGAAGGTTAACGAGAGAATCTCTAATTCTTCACTTTTTTTCATCATCGCATACATGTGTGTGTTTGTTTGTTGACTTATAAGAAACCTTATGGAACTCTTTTAACTTTGTTTTCAGGGGATACCACCGGTAAATAAAAACCTTGATCATGCAAATGCATGGATCACGGTGTTGTGTAAGAAACTTGCTCCATGGTGGCCATGGGTAAAGGCCATACTGAAACTTTTTTTCCTAGCTTATATATTCTCCTTTGAAACAGGTTTATGTTTTTTCTTTAATTGCAATTGTAGATTGCTACTGGTGAGATTCCTATAACTGCTAACAAAGGGTAAGTGATGAATTTGATGTGAGTTTATAAAGTATGGATTTTTTTTATAGTCAGGTTGAGAAATGGTAGTGATATCAACTTTCTTCTCTTCTGCGGTATGGCTAGGGAGGAAATATCTGAATACCAAGGACTTAGCCCTATTAATCGCCTGAAGTTTCTGAAGGCACTTTGTGAGCTTCGAGTCCAAGTAATTTCTTCTTGTTATTTAGTTGTTGAAGTCTATTTTTTGTGCATGCCTCTTTGGTTACACATGTCTATCTCTAAAAACAAGATCATTGCTATTTGCTTTTGTTACTTTTTTCTTTTCTTATAAGTTTATGCTTTTATTTCTGTTGGTTGATGGTATAGCAAGATGATGCTCGTTCGTATATTCAAGAAAATACCAAGGAAGGAGACTTGGATTCCCATTTTCGCAAAAGGAAGTTAGGAGGAGATGGAAAGAAGACTTCTTACTGGTAGTTTACATGTCTTATGCCTACTTTGCTCTGTTTTAGATTTGGTGTGATTAACTTTTATCTTTTACCTTTTGTTCTAGGTTTGATGGTAATGACATGCAAGGGTACAGATTATATAGGGAAGTCAATAAAATCTCAAAGAAGAATGCTTGCTCAGATAAATCTTGTTTGAGCTGGGAAATTGAAGCAACCAATCTAGATGAATTTCAGAGAGTCGCTGTAAGCTTTTTGTTTGTTGTTTGTGCTTCTACTCTTTTAAGATGTGTGGAACTGTTTTCCTCATTCATTATGTATTATGCCTGTTATGGCAGAGAGAGTTATCATCAAGCAAAGCTTCTTCTTTGGCTGCAACTGGCGAGAAGATTGAGACGGAAGCTTTACCCGTTGTTGAGAAATATCATAAAGTATATTTTTAACTGCTTTATTCTTATGTACACATCTGATATATCATGTTTCTTACGGTGTTTCCATTCCTTCTGCAATAACAGAAGAAAGAAAGGGCCCTGAAGAAGAAAATGAAGCAAGAGCAGGTGGTCGTTAATGTCAATTTCTCCGGTCCTATGCGCCGTTCTTGTCGTAACCGCATACCTGCTACTTACACCTATGGTAAAGTCATATTTTCTTGCGTTTCTTCTGCGCGTTTGATATGGTATTTACCCATTGGCGTGGCTTAGTAGTTTGCAAATCTTATTATTCAGACGACTTTGACAAGATGATCAGTGATGCTGTGGAGGAAAAAGAGTAAGAGCTTGACTTCTTTCTTAATACAAGTTATCTATCCATCAATATTTAGCACATAGATCGTATTTTCATGTGGGTCAAAATAATCTGATGAACTAGAATGAAACCACTGTTGATCACACTTCAGTAGCGGAGGTGTGTAGATTCGTTTGCCATGTGATTCTATCTGTCATTGCTAGGCTGAAAACCCAACGTAGTAATAGAAACAGATCGATTGCCTATAGCTCATACTACCATGCTGTATAGTAAAAGATGCAGATAGATTAACTGAGTGCTTTGAGTCGGTTTGATGCAAGAGCTTTAGCATGAGGAAACCCCATCATTTACTTCTTTTCTTGATCAGGGAAAGCGATGGAGATGAGGTAGAAGAAAGGGAGCAACAAAGTGTCTCATTGGGCTCAGACAACGACAGTTCTGAAGGTAACAAGATGAATTCAACAGAGGATGAAGCACCTGAAATCAACAATGACGATGACAAAGAGAATGAGAAAAGCATGGAGGACGCAGAGTCAAAGGGAGAGTACGGTGTCAAAAACAGGCTGAGACAAAGAGTTACCAGGAACTCAGCCCTCTACTAGTTTAAACCTCAGTATGTTGTTGAAGAAATAGTAAAAAGCTTTTGAACAACATGACATCGTTTTGTCTGTTGGTAAAGAGACCAAGCTTTTGATTATAAGGGTTTAGGACTTGGGAGATAGTTCTTTTTTTTTGTTTTGGTGGTGATATATGATAATGTACTCCCATTCGTAACAGTGTAGATCTGACTCTTATTATTACATGTAGTATCATGTCGCCTACCTATTTTATGTAATGCTCAAATTATTTTCAGATTAAATAATATGATTCTGACAGTACAAATCTGTTTGAAAAAGTCAGGGTGGCCGAGTGGTCTAAGGCGCCAGACTCAAGTTCTGGTCCTCGTAAGAGGGCGTGGGTTCCCACTTCTGACATTTCATTTTTATTCAATTTTTCTCCAATCTACTCGACATAACATCATGCTACATATAATGCCCGGGATACTATTTACATTTTTTTTTTTGGGACACTGTTGATCAACAACTTGGATGGTAACTAACAAAGCAAGTCAGCAACAATACTAGTCGCACATACCAGTACACTACATATCTGGTCACAAAAAAGATGCTTAATGTTTCCATCATAATACATAATACATAAGTCGGAAAGAACTAGAACTGGTTCAAGTGGCTCCACCGTTTGCTTTGTGACTCTGTGATATGATTCTGAGCTTCTCGTACGAGTCAGCGCAAGCGTGGGCATAATCAGACAGTGCCCTGAAGATCTCAGGCAATCTGATCTTCAAACTGTTGAGAGATTTCTCCCTCACCTGAATACAGTGTCTCTGGTGAGCTTCTTCTTCCTCTTCAAGCCTTTTCTTCAGTGTCTCCACAACTATTCTCCTCTCTGTGACATGATCTCTGGAGCTTGTTGTTGCGTCATCCCCTTCAGCTTCCTCGGTTGGTCCTCTTTTCTGCAAATGTTTCTGATACCAATCCTCAAAGCCTTGCTTCTTCCGTATGAACTCCCTTCGGGTCTCTTCGCATTTCTCCTTCAGTTTTATCTCTTCCTCCTGGTGAAGCAAGATGGTTTTGATGACTGCCGCGAACGACGAGATAGCTGATTTTGCGACTTCATCGGGAAGTTTCTCAAGACAATCGTGCCATGAGAAAAGAAGGGCTTGGATTGGTGGGCGCTGAGGCCGTGGAGGAGAGGAGACCTTCTCTTTAAGACTGCTCTCGATGGGGATAAGGTTTAGCTTCAACCAGCTGTTGAGACAGTTAATGTACTGCTTCTGGTGGGTCACGAGTCTATCGAACTGAACATGCCATTCTTCTAAGACGGTGCAGAACTGCCGAGTCTGATGGTGATGTTGCTTTGTGGTTTCTTTCTGAGAAGTTGAAATTTCAAGGGATTTTAGCTCTCCAACAATACTTAATTGCGTGTCGTGGTGTATGCACATGTTTGTCCACATCTTCGCCATCCTGCAGATCCCACAAGTCGAGAAAATTGGTTAGAGAGAGAAGGCTAAGCTATAGCTTCACAGAGAATCATTTGAAAAGGAGAAAACTTTACCCTTCAACCAAAGCAACAAGTCTTGGATATAATTGGTCATCCCTTAAACGGTTTACTTCTGAAACAGTTGAATCCATTGACTGCATGTCAACGATATATCTTGTGTGTAGATGACTCACAGCCGCCTTTGTTTTCTCCACGGTCTCTGCACTCGCACCTCGCTTTTTATGCCTGTTGAGTAAAGATACCTTTTTCTGATACTCTATCTTCATAAGCTCACCTTGCTGGAGAAAGAAACACCACACCAGAAATGCATTCAGCTAGACATCCTTCACTATTGGTGGAAATGATCAAAGTTTAAGTTAAATTACCTTCACTTCATCATAGAGCTTCTTCTCCCATGCTAATAATTTATCCAACACAGTAGCATGAGTTTCATGCTCATCTGATTCTTGATCATCTTTTCCACCTTCACCATTCGAAATGCCTCTTAACGATTTATTCCAAGTTATAACCCGCATAACTCTAGCAGAATGATCAACATATCCTGAAATGGATAATTTTCAGAAAAGAGCATTTTTTCATCAGCAAGACAAAGCAACAGTTGTCCAAGAAACATTCAACATAATCAACAGAGACAGAACAGGTAATGGGAGGGATATGAAGCAAAGGAGGTTAGAGTATCGTTTAGTCAAATTGAGAACTTTTTTAATGGCTTTAAATTGAAAAGAAAAAAGTAGTTAAGAAACCTACCAGATCTGTTAATTTAAGGTTCATCTTAGATTCTGATAAAAGTTAAATCACAGACCAAAAAGTGCATCAAAGACTCATACTTTAAGAATATTTGCATACACTAAACCCTGATGCGATCTACAAAAGAAAAAAAAACTCTCTCTTTTGGTTTTCTTTTTTCTTGTTTCAATTAGAGAAACAAAGAACCAAACTTTCTAAACAACCCAATCACATAGACATTATAAATCACTTAAAAAAGCAGCAACCAAAGTTTTGGCTAAAGCTAAGTGAATAATTACCAATCCGAATGTCTCAGATCTGAGAAAAGGAAAGACAAAACTATATTAGTGTATATGCTTTGATAATTGACTAGGCTACACTAAACTCGTGTCTTGACACTTGAAAGTGACAGTCAATAAGATTCACCAAATTGCAAGAAAACACATTTAAATGCTCAATCACATGGAATCAGAGAGGAGTTCAAATACCTCGGTTATCTGCAAAATTGGAGTGATAATGTAACCTTGTAGCTTCAAGCATCTTGGAAACCTCTTGAGCACACTCTGACGCCTTGAGGAATCTATCATCAATCTCATCGAGAATCTTCATCAAATTCACACTCGAATGACTTGATGCAGTGGTCTTAGCAACCGCACGCCGAAACTCCGGTGGAGCAGTATTAGAATGCTCAATCTTAGCTTTCCCTTTCTTCTTCTTCTTTGCCTCTACCACCACTTCATCCTCCTCTTCCTCTTCCTCATCCTCCTCCTCCTCCTCATCATCATCTTCTTCTTCTTCATCATCATCTTCTTCTTCTTCTTCAACTTCTTCAACTTTCTCCGGCGTCTTAGGTTCTATCTCCTCAACTACCTTATGAGAAGCAGAGTTCTTCCGGAATATTCCAGATTTTTCCTCCTCCTCTTCTTCTTCTTCATCTGCTTCATTGAACTGAAAATGATTACTCTGATTCTCATAACCATTTCTCATCTCTCTATCATCTAAATTAGGTCCAGGCATATTCTCCACCATGAAAAAATAATCCCAAGCCATACTATTCCCCGGAGAAGCACTCACAATCTCCGGCGTTGTCTCCAATCTCTTCTTCCTCCCAATATTCCCAACATTCTCCGGTGTCCTCGGCGAAGCCTCTTCCTCCTCCTCCTCCACAACCTTACGAGCGGTGGCTCTAACACTACCCTTCCCTTCCTCTTCCCCTTCTTCATCTTCTTCTTCCTCTTCCTCAATCACCATACCATCTAAAGTCTGAACCTTTCGACCTCTAACCGCCATAGTAGGCAAGCTAATCGCACGTTTAATCGGAGAAGGAGAGAATTTAGGCAAAGGAGGAGGCGGAGGAGGAAGATTCTCAATAGGCGGTGGAGGAGGAGGCTGAGGAGCAGCCGGATCTACATTGTTACGACTCTGTTTCTCGTAATGCTGTTGATCTAAAACATCATCCAAAGCTTTCTGATCAGATTCACCATGGCCATAGTCACTTAAAGCAGCACCAGTGTTCTTCAAAGCAATAGCGTAAGCGAAATGACCGGCGGCGAAAGCTTTGCTCGCTGCAACTGCTTCTTTGATTACGTTTCTCCGTTCTTTGCATCTCGCTACTGCTTCCTCGTTATCAACCCTAGATTGAGAACAACCCATTTCAAAAAGAGTGTTCCTTTTTTTTTTTCCTGAGAGAGAAAGATTGATAAAGAGAGTACTGACAATGAAGGGAACAAAGATGCAGCAGAGAGAGAGAGATGAAGGGAGAAGAGGGATGTTCTTCACGCGCTGCGAGTAGATGTTTCTTTATGTACTCGCTCTCTCACGCTATCGTGGTGTCTTGTCCTCTATATTCATATTTATTTATTTATTTTGTAGCTAACGGTCACATATCTCGAAGCACGACGGCGTCGTTTCGATGACTTTAGTGCACGTAACGCTTTGGATTGAATCAAAAAAAAAAATATCTCTAATGGAAAAAAGTTTGATTTCTTTTGCTTTTTAGAGTGCCATTAAACTCTTCCATATTTCCGATAATTTCAGTGAGGAACTTCAAGAGTTCTTGATTTTTACTGTTAACTTTTTGAATGGATGTTATAGGTAAAGCGGAATAAACCGTTAACAGATTATATTGTTAGTCGGTAATAGTTTTGTATGGATAATATAGAGAAAGCGGACTAAACCGTTAGCAGATTATATCGTTAGTCGGTAATAACTAATAAGACCATTTTATAACAGTCATTTGTTATATTTATATTTTCTGTTAAAACGATTTGTAATTAATCTATTATAAACTTTCATTCTTTTATTTTTTTATTCGACATTAAAAAATATATAATTTATGAATGAAATACCAAAAATTATTTGATATGCAACAACTATTGAAAACTTTAGAACACAACTATGGTTTTCTAAACCAAAATAAAACTAAGTTGATATTATGCAAAATATGATGGGAAATTATATATTTGGAGAAAGTTTAATTTGGGTTTGGTTAGCCACATCATGTTTTTAGTATGATACGATATTACATAAAACCAACTTAACAAAAGTCTCATGATCTTTCTCATATGAGAAAGTTCTTGGTGTTTCTACAAAATAACATAATATTTTCACACTTACTTCTCAAGGTGCTTTAACTTTTTGCTTGAACTAGAATTCACAACAAGATGATGTTGAAACTAAGCATGTTATGGCTTGAACTTTATATGCAACTTCTTTGTCTCGTCAGTTTGTTGCTACAAAAAAAAAAGAAATGTGAAAATGATTTAAGTTTAAACTAAATAAGTCAATTAAAGAAGATTGAATTGCTATAGAAACTAGATAAAACAGTAAAAATGGTGATAATGTTTACCTCAAATTTACTTTTCCAGGTTAGCTCGAATTTGTCTCGATTCATACACCAATCTATGGCCATTTCAAATCCATTGGTGTTATCTTTAGAGCAATGTGATGTAGCCACAACATCTCCCTGGAAGAAAAAAATATAAAGACAATACAATTTGCTTAAAGCCACGTCTATTCAATTGTATGTGTATTATTAGGGGATGAGTAAAACTAAAACAATACCATATCGCCATTGAGCTGCGGTGGTGGCTCTGCTGGAGATTTCACGTTAACACTAGTAGCAATAAGTGTCCTGTCCAACAAAAATAAGAAAAGAAGTTTAAGTTCCTTAGATATAAACTCATATATGCAACTTAGCTTAATCACCCAACTAGAGCAAATGTATGAGTATGAAACAAGTGAAATATCTCATGTGAAGCCTACCTTCCATTATCTAGCAACAAATATCCTTCGTCTAGTCTTTTAACGACCCTTTCCGCAACATACCTTGTCTCGAATATCGCCAAAGCTTCACCTAGATTGCGGCCAACATGAAATTCCATAGTAAGGTTCCAAAGCTTCTAGTCTTTCTACTATCAAATTTTCTCATCCACTAATTATACCAAAGTACATTGTGATGCTATAGTATAGAAGTAGACTTACCAATGTGATGACTCACTGATGTTTGTTCTATCATTCTCGCCATGCATTGCTCATTCAAAGCCGAGTAGATTATGTCCTGAAACATTATTCATAAGTTTCTTAGATACAATTTTACATGAATGGTATACACCAGCACAAAAGCTACACTGCCTAGCTTGAGCAGTGACAGTTACAACAACTAAGCATATATAAGTAACCTTGTAAGGCTCCTAATAAAGAATAGAAAAATCTCCAAATTATAATACCTCCACTTTTCTAGATGTATAAGTAGGATCCAAGTACCGAAGCAGAACCAGATTCCCTTGGCCTTCTGCCAACTTCAAATTTTCTTCCCAAGACTGATTTACAATTTAAACATTTTACAAATCAATAGCATATGTGAATCTGATATGTCAGATTTGATATGAAATACAAAATTGAATAATCGTCGACGACACTAAAAGATTCTTGAATGTCCCATCCATAAAGGTTTAAATCAAATGAAAATTGATTTCTAACTAGATTATATATAACATATCACTAAAACAGATAAACATGTCACTCTATTCACATCAAGGAGCAAGCATGATAGTAAATGTTTAAATGAGAAGTACTTACAAGTTTTCGGTACCATTTGATTGCTTCCTGCAAATCAAGAAAAGAAAACAAGAATCTATCACATAAGGAACATCCATGTCTACAAGCACACTAACAACTAACAAGTTTAGTATGACATAATATATACAACACACAAAGGTCTGCCTAACCATTTGCTAAGAGTTTAAGTTGATGTACAACCATATACCTAAGAAAGGTTATAACAACATCCTATGAACGAAAATTTCGTAAGCAGCCACTTCTAGACCAATGTCATTCAAACAATGCGACAAAGATATTCACATACTAATATAAAACTTACAACATTCGGCTTTCGGTTCAAGTCAAAGACTTGATCATTTCTTTTGTAATCAATATTGATCAACATATTCCCCTCAATGCTTTTTGGTATTCTAGAATCAGAGTTTGGTTTCTTGAGTAGACATTTCTCATTTGCATGTTTTGTCTCTTTTCCTTCACGAGATCTTGGTATCATCTTCCTCATATCTTGCTTCTTGTCACTTAAGCTAGGACGACTTCTAATACGTTTAAAAACATTTCTGGGTCTTCCTTTTAACATTGCAGCATAACCATCTAGGTTTCGTTTTCTTGGAGGCATATCCTCCAAACTGTAAGAATCTTTATTATGCCTTTCATCTCGATGCCATAATTTTTTTGCCAACATATCTTTTCTAATAAATTTTATATCTTTTCCACCATAAGACATTTTTGTTCTTCCATGTGACATTGCAACACAACATAGCCACCGTTTCTTTTGAGGCAAATCATCCAAACAGTAAAAGTCTTTACTGTAGTACCTTTCTTCAGCAAGCCGTGATTTTCTTTTAGTCAATTGCAAACGAGTTTCATTTTCTTGGTCATGGTAACCATTTCTCCTAGAACCAGAGGCATTACAATGGTCATCATCACATAGACCATAACCATTTCTTTTGTCACCATAATCTATCTTCCTATGAATAGAAAAATCATTGCCAATACGTTCATTCTGCCTAGCAGAATAAACAGTTGAAGAAAGATTTGGTTTCAAACTATATGGTGTCCTATGTATGCTGGTTTTGTTAAAGAGAAACTTAACTGCAACACATAAAGCAAAATGAAGATATGATGGTAATCGAGTTAAAATAGCTAATAGACTAGATGTGAAAGGGATACAAAAATGTACCATCAACTCCAGCAATGTTATCATCTATCTTTTCTAAGACTTTGTGAATTCCAACATCAAAAGTTCGGCGAAAAACGAAGTCAGCCGACTTGATTTCTTCATCAGAAGGTTGCGGGTTCCTTACGTCTTTCGAGGTGCATACCACATAACATTTTCTAGAAATTGCTTCCTGTTGTAACATAATGGTTTATCAAAACAATAAGGTTGGTTGTATTAGATTGTTCTCTAAGAAAAAATTAAGGTTTCTACATGTTCACATTTAACTAGGAATAAGCGTTATAAGTATATAGAATTATAAAGGAGAGGAAAATATTTTAGTTACCAATGGGTTTACATTAGTGAGGCCAAGACCTGTCCCTGAAGCCAAAAACAGTTCGTTCTCAAGTATATCTTGAACTCCTTGAAGATGTGACATAATCTCAGAAGGTTTAAAGAACCATAGTAGCTCGACTCTTCTCTGTTTTTCACGTTGATCATATTGTTCCCACATTTTTATGATCTTGCCAACAAAGAACCTTCTAGAGTCTTGTGTATCGTCATAGCGAATGATCACAGAGTCATAAAGACAATATTCAGAACCCTTAAAGGTGAAAGATTCATAGAATTGGACATTTTTCTTTTCTACACTGGTTCCTGATATCTTTTTACCCCACTTGAAGCTTAAGTCTTCAACTTGTGCTGATCTTTTCATTCTCTCTTATATGAAGCAGGCTCTTCCTATATAAATGCAGTAGACAAAGGAGTCACTAAATCAACATTTCACATCAGTTAAAACAACACTGTAAGAACAATATAATGATATGTTTACATGAAACTTGTTTTTCTCCAAGGGGATACTGAAATAAAAAAACCACTAGTAAGGAATGCAAAATGCTTGATCTATCTCTAGTAGAGCCATAAAAACAAATACATTGTGATGCTATGAAAAGCAAATCTAAAGGAATTCATCCTTCAAAAACTTCAAAGTGCAAATTCCATATGAACTACCCAATATTCTTCTTGAAATAAATTATGAGCAACATTTTTTAGGTGTGATTTTGATTTGATTATATGATTTTAATATTTACATCCTCATTAAAACTTACACATCAAGTTCACACCATATCAAAAATCAAGATTTTTCTATTAAATAAAATAAATATTTTTTTTTCAATTGGAAAATAGAAAATCCACATGACTTGTTTCAAAACTTAAGAAACAACAAAATAGAAATCTTCTTATAATTAAAAGAGAAGTACACATTTAATCATGACTTAAAATTGATTTCAATTCCAAAAATTACCCTTAATTAGTTTGAAAGGAAAATAGTTTTCAAAATTGACAAGGGTAATTTATGGAAATTACGGACAAATTAAACAATTATCCGATTCGAGAAATCTATACCCGCGCGTTGACCCGCCATTGTAGTGGAGTAATAGCAACCTGTATTCGATCCCTAATCAAAACCAATAATTTCGAATTCATCCCAGATGGATCAAGCGTCGCAGGAATCATGCTTACTAAATAAACCATCAGTTCTCATAAAACTGGGAAATTCTCAATCGAATTGGGATCATCGTGTTCATCGTCGCCAACAAGTGGCGTGAACCGATCGAGAAGCCGCAGTGGTGGGAGCGACAGAAGCAGTGGTGGAGCGTCGCCGGCGAATAGTCCGAGAGGAGGGAGCGGCGATTACGGTTACAGGTTGTGGCCGTGAAACGTGTACAAAGGGTTTGTGATGTCAGCAAGTGTGGAGGTTAGTGTCCAGCACGTTAGCTGTATGGAAGACGCTGCTTGGTTTTAGCTGTATGGAAGACACCGCTTGGTTAGTGTTCAAATTTCCTTGGTTTTAGTTTGTGAGTTTAGTTTGAGATTAATATTTTTCTCAAGTGTTTATGAAAGTTTTGTGATGTTTAATAATATGAATCCCTGATCAGAGAACATAGTTATGGTTAATTGTATATGAAAATCTTTGAGGCCTTTGTTGTGTAGTGAAGTAGGTGTTCATCGTGTTTTGTATTTTTTATGTAGTTGGTGCTGGTGTTGATGGAGAGTGTTTTATGAAAGTTTTTTGATGTTTAAGAAAGTGTTTATGAAAGCTTTGTGATGTTTAATAGTATGAATCCATGATTAAGAGAACATAGTTTTGGTTAATTGTATATGAGATTCCTTAAGGCCTTTGTTGTGTAGTGAAGTATTCATTGTGTTTTGTATTTTATTATGTAGTTGGTGCTGATGTTGATGGAGAATGTTTATATGAAAACTTTGTAATGTTTAAGAGTGTTTATGAAAGTTTTGTCATATGTAGTGAAGTATGTGTTCATTGTGTTTTGTAGTTGCCATGGAGATCATTAATACATGTAGATACAAATATATATTTCAAACAAGTGTTAAGTTTATTAATGAAAAGAGACACACTCAAACTAAGAGGGCGTTCGTTAAGTGAAAGAGTGAAAGATTCTCATGACCATGCGTTTACATGATACTAGAATGTGGCCTATGATGACTCCACACACAACACCAAGTACATAGCCTATTGCTGCTGCAATCCAGCGCAATAAATGTTCATCTTCTTCCTTTTCTGCATCTTGATCTTGCTTCGCTAGCTGCTGCTTCTTCTTCGCCGCAGGTTTTTGGGAGAGGAAGGTCGCAAAGACTGGAATTAATATGAAATATATAATGATTAATTAATTTGAAGTACACGACCGCAATATTAAAATTAATACTAATAAAGAAATTGTTAATTTAAGTATCATCTTAAGATTTTAAATATGAGTCAAAACTAAAAGTAGTTTACGAAAACAATTTGTAAGTAAATTAGCTTACAAAAACGAAATTAGAATATCATTATATGAAAATTTATTAAAACAACAATTGATTTCCGTTTTCCTGCAAATGATACAAGCAACTACTTAATAGATTACTATACAACAACAATTTATTAAAACCACACTACTCTTCCCATCTATAACATTTATCAAATAAAGATATATATAGGTTACGGTTTATAAATAAAAAAAATTACACGTCGTCCCGCGGTGTACCGCGGGTTCAAATCTAGTAGTGATGTGATAAGGATGTACATAAATTATTTTTAATTACTTATCGATCAATCGGAATTGTGTATACAGTATAGTGACCCGATTATACCGACCGATCTAAATTTCTGTAACAACCTGATTGTTGTGACTAGTTCGGAATCCAGAAAAGATAAATCTAGATTGCTAGAAAGATCTTTTCACAAAACTTTCATCACAGACAAATTTTGTATGATATGCTACTATTAAAATAATTCTTACTCGCAATATTATCGTCTGGCTAGAGTTTATGGTTTTTCAATGATTTTTTCTCCCATCTTACAGAGTTAGCCGCAAAAATGTTTTTAGGGTTAGTGTCTCTGTGGTGGTGAGTTCTAATCATATATATATATATAAAATTTTGATATACACACGATGTCTTTATGGGCCCAAGATAAGTCCAACTTGTAATAAAACGCTAATATATCAGCCTCATTAGTATTGTAGACCTCCATTATAGGCCCAAAATGAGTAACCAAATCTAGGAGGCCCAAACTAAAACAAAATTACAAATAAGACTTCTTTAAACAATTTAATAAAAGGAATGTTGTACAGGGACACCGTTTCTGTCTCTTATCTTTCATATTAACATCTTTTTGTGTTTGGGCACCGTTTTTGTCTTACTTTTACTTTTACACTGTAAACGTGCGTTTTGGACATTTATGCCTTCAACATAAAGCTGATTGAAACAAAACCCAAACTAAGCTCGTTAGATATAACGAGATCGTCCGCTCCAACAAAAACGTATCTCAATCTCAATCTTTAGTTTTTTTTTTTGGGGTTAAGACTTTTGTTTGGAATAATATTTTTATTAATAAATTAAAAGATTGAAAAAAAAATAAAGGCTTCGATGAGTTATTGACTTATGTGATTGGAATAAGAGAATTTGGTTAGGAATGGATATTTAGTTGAGGGACAATAAAGACAAATCAAAATGAGAAAATGTGCCATGTTTTCAAACGGTGTCAAAAGGTAAATAAAAACATAAAACGGTGCTACGGTGCTAATTTCTCTTTAACAAATGAGAATAAATCTTACTCTTAAAAATATTAGAAGTCTCTTACAGAAAAATAAATTTATTGTTGGTCTAAACCAATGTTTTACCTTACTTGATTTAGGACCGGTCTTGGTCATAACCCTTATTGATATCTATACTATTAAAACAGAAGGACAAGCTGTGTCTAAACAGACCCAATTTTTTTAAAAAAAATGTCATGAAATTAAAACCTGTTGCCAAACAGAATAAAAGACAGCAATTTTTTTATTTAAAAAATAAACAATAAAAAACAGAAACTATCAATATTTATGGATCATATTAATTTTGTTGCCAAAAAAGTGGACAATTAAATTCAAAAATCTCCATATATAACATATTTAAAATTTTGAGATATTTTAAAACAATAATTTTTAATACTTAATAAAGTCTAATTTATAGTATTTTTTATTTGGTTTAATGATTTTATTCAAGTGTTTATGTTATTTGTATTTTGTATAACTCTTATGATATGATATATATTTATTTTGCGTTACCAAAATCATCATATATATTTTTTATTTTAAATTGATATTTTAGGAAAAATAAAAAGAAAAATAAATATGTTATATATTTTATAATAGTATAAAATATGGAAAATATTCAACAAAATTGATATTATCTTAAAAAAAATTTAAAAATGATAAAGTCTTAAATAAATTATTAAAATGTTTAAATAAAAAATTCTTTAAAAAATCAATAATAATTTTTTTTTCAAAAATCAATAATAATTTTTCTTTCAAAACTCAATTGAATTAATATTTTGTATCACATACAATCTCTTATTTTCAAATTAAAAATCTTCATATTGAAAATGTTTTTCGAAAATATAGCAAAAAGGATATTAATATATTTCCTTCAAATAAAATATTTAGATCTAAAACTATTCCTCATAACCATCCGGTAATACAAAAAAAATATAGAACTATTTCTCATCAAAAACAAGACGATATAACAAATTTGGAAACTTAAAATTCAATTTCAACTTTCAAATATCAAATGACGGGTATGATACATGAGTATGAAATTTAAATAGCAAAAGTAAGTTTCAAATTACTTAATAATTTCAAATATCAGGACAAGAAATAATGGATACAGAAAGAGAATGAGTAATTTAATTAGTTAATTACAAGTTATATAATGTTACTTTAAAAAAATGTAAATGATTTCATTTATATAAAAAAAATATACAATCATATCTTAGAGGGAAAATACAGGTACAAAAAAGGAACATGTAATTCTAAAAAAAATTATCTAAACTATTTCTTTTAAAAAAATGGACGAGATAAAAAATTTGGAAATATAAATTCAAATTCAAATTTCAAATATCAAATGACGGGTATGATACAAAAATATGAAATTTAAATAGCAAAAAGTAAGTTTTAAATTACTTAAATATTTCAAATATCAAGACAAGAAATAACGGATGCGGAAAGAGAACGTGTAATTTAATTAGTTAACTACATGCTATATAATGTTTTTTTTTAATATGTAAATGATGTCCTTTTTATAAAAAAATATATGATCTTATCTTAGAGAGAAAGAACGGGAACAAAAAGGGAATGGGTAATTCAAAAAAAAAAACTATCTAAACTATTTCTCGTTAAAAACAAGCCGATATAAGAAATTTGTATTACTTAAATTCAATTTTAACTTTCAAATATCAAATGACGGATATGATACAGGAATATGAAAATTTTTAGTAGCAAAAGTAAGTTTCAAATTACTTAAATATTTCTAATATCGGGACAAGAAATAACGGATACGGAAAGGGAACGGGTAATTTAGAAAATAAAAATTATTATCTTAACTAATTCTACTAATATACAAAAGGGAATTATGGGTAAGAGCAAGCTGAAAACATACTATTTATTCATGTGGGTGGACCAAAATATATCAATTTGTTGTAAGACATGCATCCTGAACGGGTTTGACTCTCCTAATATCTATATTTATGTTATTTTATTCAAAAGTTTTAATGTTTTTCATTGTTTTAGGTGATGTGATAGTTCATAAATTTAATTGATTTCTAACATATCACTCATTCGGTTGACACTCGATCCGAGTCTCTTATCATGTCGATCCAAATATTTTGAAACTTTATGATAAATTTAATTTTTGCAACCAACCCCGCACGTACATGCGGGTCCATCCCTAGTATATATTAAAAGATATACTATTTTATATAAGATAATAAGTTGAAACTGTAACAGAGATTAGTTGATCCGTCATATAGAGGATCTACAATACATATGAGTATGGAAGAAAAAACATGAGAAAAATACAGCTATCGTTGAAAATTGGCAAACCATAGTGAGAGATAGGTCTCTTGCGGAGGATTTGGTGTAGAAAAATTAAGCACTTTATCCAAACCAGCAAGACGTCTTCTGATCAATTATTGGAGTTTTTACAAGTCCAACCATAGAGAAATAGAGAACCCTTATTGATATTACATGTTTATCAAAATATAGAAGACAACTATAATGTACATACTCTCTCTTCGACATCTTTAGTTACTCCTAGCACTGTTAACACTCCTCATCTGTTCCGGTGACCAGAAGGCAGTGTCTTCCACAATCCCCTTGTTATGTCTTCTTTTTCCTAGCTTTGATTTCATGGCGGTGTGTTATGAATTGAGATAAGTGATTTCCATTTAAATCCAGTTTACTTGCTGAATTTATATTTTCAGTCAATTAAGTCAAACATAGAGAATGGGAAAACAATTCGACTCTAATTTATTATTATACTGTTCTTGCAAAAACCACAAGAAGCAGCAAACCACAAAAGACAGCTACGTAGGTAAACAAAAAACATATAGATGCCTTCACTCTTATATGGGAACCACGCATTACTTTATGTATATGTATGTATATTCATAAACCAAAACATCTCAAAAACATAGATTAACTGAAATATTATTATTATACATTATAACCCACAATAAGATAGAAAGGCAAATCCTATCTAGTAGCTGAACCACACAACATGGGTCTCCGGGAGGAAGTGGCAGACTGGAACAGTCCCTGGCTTCACGTTAAGAACTTTGAAGGCCAAGTGGTTTGGGTTCCAAGCTGAGGTGTTCTTGTGGCACACCGCAACCGCTTTAGCTCGCATACCATTCTCTCCTTCGAGTGGAATCACGTAAACACTTGTCATCATTGTTTTGTGGCAGTAGAACACCGCGAATGGGTACTTCTGTTTGTGACACACCACAGAGTTGTTCTCAGACAACTTCTTTACACCAGCCGCGGCGATTTTGTACTTTTGCATTGGTGCATTCTTCATAGCCACCTGTAGTAACCGACCAAAGTTACATAGGTCAGTCAATATTTTTAGGCATAATAATAGATACAAGTCAACTAGAACCAAACTGAACTATGTGTAACCATGTTTATGTAAGAAAATTTAGATGTATTTAACCATATTTCATAAAAATAATTATTAGCTATATATGTACATAGTAGCTAGCTAGTGTATATACCTCAGTGGAAACAGCCCTGATGTGAGACTTGCCAAGTTTAGAAACACTAAAGTCGACCATAGACTCCAAAGAAGTCGCACAATACTTGTCCTCTTCACCGACCTTTTTAGCTTCACACTCTTCCATGGTCTTCTTCATCATCTCAGCTTCTTCCGAACCAGCTTCCACGGAGAACCGGTTCAACGTCTCCGAAAACTTCTCCGACCCAAACGGCACCGTTTCCGCTTCTCCACGTGGCAAGAACGCAGTTTTGCCTCCGTACCCATCCTCCGCGTTAAACCGGACGTTCATAGCCTTCCCGGGAACTAAGTCTTTCTCCAAGAAGAAGAGAGCCGCGTTAGGATCGTCGTGGAGCTGAGTCGCCTTGGCTGCGTAGTTGTACACGAAAGGGTTAGGTCCTGGTTTCACACCGACGTAAACTGGCTTGCCCTTGTGGCGCGTGTGCACCGTCACGCCGCCTTTACCGACTCCTACGTCGGTTCTCTTGCCGGGTTTACCCGTGTGGACTCCAACGCCACCTCCGTGACCTTTTCCGCTGCCTACGCTCACGTGTGTCCCTCCTCCGGGCTTACTCTTTCCGGTGTCCACACGTACACCTCCCTTTCCGACGTTCACGGCAGTTCCTCCGCCGGGCTTACCTTTTCCGGCGTTAACGTGTACTCCGCCTTTACCTACTTGGACGTTGGTTCTTTTCTCGTCGGTAAAATCTACACAAAAGAATGGTGTGGGTTTGGTAAGAAGACATTTATTTTATCAGCAACAAAAAAAAATGGTTACATTTACTTGCTAGTAACGTACAGATTCAAATATATATGTTAAAAGATAGTTTACTGTAATAATACAAGTCAAACACATCTTTATTTGCATTTATGTATATAATTCTTTCTTTGTTTATGTGTGTCTTGAATTGGAAAAACAGTTCAAAGTAGAAAAAACCATAATATAAATTCAGAAAAATATCCTAACGAAATTAGAAAAAGAAACATGTATTTCAAACATACTCATAGAGCTATGGTGCGAGGACTAGCTTAGCTAGTAGAAGAACAAATGTAAAAACATGTAAAGTAAAAGATATTAACCAAGATTCAAAAGATGATGAAGAGAGTTAGGAATGGGAGTGTTTGGTAAAGCAGTGCTCCAATAACGCTCCGGTGTTAAATCAGCCGCAATAGCAATGACCTGCGATAACAAAATAAACATCAAACCACAAAAACTCAAAGTGAGAAAGTAATCTTTCTTTGTTTTGTTTTGAGTTACTATGTACCATGAATGAACCAAGAAGACAGATCACAGGAAGACGAATCGCCATATTTGCGAGTTGGATTAGAGATGGTTTTGATGAATTTTGAGGAGAAGAAGTGGGGAAGTGTACGTAGAATATATAGTAAAAGGGTTTTAGTAGAAAAGAGCTGAGGTTGAAGAAGTACTAACTTATGAGCATGGATGATATAGACGGCTACTACTTACCAATCTATTTGGGCCGATTAATTATATCACATACCCTCTAACCACTACTTGCCTTCTACTTCTTAAATGCTATTGTGTCCATGTGTGGACATGTGTTTTTAATATCTCCTGTTAATTCGTGTGTGTGTGTGTGTTACGTTACATATTACATTGTTTCCTATCTTTCTTTTAGAGAGGGTTCCTATTTCTATTTGTGTAAATTGTATTATGACCCCCTTGATTATGGATATTGATATTTTGGTTTTTATTTTTACATGAAGTAACAGAATTATAAAATTTCAACCTCAAGGCATCAGAGTTTTTAAATTTGGCTTTATTTGATATTCCTATTTTTTTGGCCATGCAGAAGTAGAACATAACTTATTTCCTTTTTCAATCTTTCTATTCCTTTTATAGTTTCATATCAAGTTCGTGGTTGGATTTAGTAACTTTGGCGTGAAAGACACTAATATGTAATTTAAGGCTTACATTCAAATTGTTACTATTGTAAAAACAAAATATGGACTTTTGCTTGGAAAATATTAGTAAAATTGAAAGGTTTCTTATAATCGTACGTCAGATTTAGAAGATTCTTCAAGGAAAAAAAAATAATGATACGATAAATAATCTTTACACTTATTAAATATTATTTTATAGATATCTCAATGTTGAAAAATCAATTAATTCTATTCATATCAAACTACAAATAATGATGGACGGTCGCGACCGGCATGTTTCGACGGTACTTCAGTGTCATGTGCCGATGAATTTTTTGTTTTTCACTGCGATCGATACAAAGAGCAAACCAAATGAGATCGTGTGTGTGGGGATCATGGTAATCTTAACTTTCGTGTGGACTTTTCAAACAAAGAGACATTAAAACGAACAACCAACTCATTTATGGCTTACCAATACATAACATTCGTTTTCATCATTATTTTTTTTCATAACTCCATGGTTGGAGAGAATGAGTGTACAGTACACCAATGTATTTAATGCTGTTGATATTGGTTCATCTAGTTTTGATAGAAACTCTCATTTCAAGCATGGAGGCTATACAAAATTATTTGGTGCAACGTCCCTTACAATACTTTCGATGTGCAACTCCTATAATAATCTAGAACATGCAGTAAATTCAATTTTGGCCATCTTGCATAGATCAACAATATACATTTTTGACACTATATCAAATTTTGTTAGTTTTAGACTTAAGAAGTCTTTTACATTTCTGATATGAGACAATGAAAGCATTGTAATATATCTATCTACTTATGTTTCAGAGTAGACATGATATAGAAAGTGAAGTTTGTAATAGAAAAAAATCATATGTTGCTCATTGATCGTTTGCTTGCCTTACTACTATTTTAAGACTCGTGTGCTTTCCAACCTCAAGACTAATTGGCAACAAATTAATTATTCATGTTACTTATATACATGCAACAATAGGCTCCATCACACTTTTAATATGGAATTCTAAACACTTGTTGTCGACTGCCATACACTTCTCATAATATGTAATTGTCATGAAAAACGAGTAGGAGATGTGATCTGCAAAATATTATATACGAAACAAATGGGCCTTATTCAAAAGGCCCGAAACCACACGTGAACAAAATATTATCATCTTCTCTTGGTAACAATCCTCTTATTATCATCTATGCTTTCAAATGTAACAGCGCATTCTTTGTCACATGTTTACCAGCTCAAACGAACCATGGACTGATTTAATGGCCCGACTATATATATAACATATTCGGATTTAGTGCAAGTTCCTCAGTTTTATATGTAGTATATGCTTTCATAGTTATATGCACTACACTTTTTTTTTTCCAATAACACGATCAAGCAAACTATTATGTTGAGTTAACTTTTTTTTTTGTTTTCTAGTCGACAACATGATGCTGGATTTGAATCCGAACGGTGATAAAAAAGACACATCGACAGTATTACTATACAAAGCACGTTACTATATAATCAGAATAACACAAACCATGCAAATGCTTTTATAAAGATTTTGTTATCATCAAATCGGGAATTTGAACACTCAACAAAACAAAAGAGGCTTGATACACACACACTCTAGCTTAGTAGTAAAAGAAATGGAATGGGCAAAAAATAAAAATAAAAAGCATAAAGAAAGTGAT
This sequence comes from Capsella bursa-pastoris, assembly GCA_036452645.1. Classification (NCBI taxonomy): domain Eukaryota; kingdom Viridiplantae; phylum Streptophyta; class Magnoliopsida; order Brassicales; family Brassicaceae; genus Capsella; species Capsella bursa-pastoris. The sequence continues at coordinate 8,506,246 of CP144196.1, forward strand.
CAGAATTATGGGTAAATGGGGGAAGAGTGAGTGAGTGTTATCACACTGTCATGCTTTCACCAACCATTAGACCCACAGCTTTTGAGAAGCTCCAATTGTATCTGACTTCACTAAACTATACACTAACACTTTGAACTGAGACATGGTTACAGTTAATTAAACGTTACATATTCAAGACTACATAAATCAATAGAACTATAAAGAAACGAGAGTAACAATGTATATCATCATCGGTACGTAGATCAACGGCTTAGTGTTACATTACAACAACAACTAGATCGTATCATATTAGTATAACGAATGAATATAATAGAATATTCGTTATCAAGAGATTGGAATCTAAGAGTACTTTTATATGTAAGCTAGCTAAGAAAGAAAATAAATAAAAAATGAACAGAAGAGAGAACACAAGTATCCAATAATGAGCATGCACGATCACGATCCGTCTTCTTCGATTCATCTATAAAAGGCAAAGAAAAAAGAGAGAAGAAAGAAGAGTGGACCCTAAAGTGAAGAAGAGACATCACTTTTGTAATCTTAATCGCTTGCAATTGCATTTCACAGGGAAGGCATTAGTATCTTCTGAGACCTTTTAGTTAGGACCACACCTCATTCCCACACTTGCTTCCACTTTAGAATCTTTGTCTCATCTCTTCGCATGTGAAGGAGAACGAGTGAGAGAGAGAGAGAGAGAGAGAGTAAGTGAGTGAGGGGAGAGGTTCGTGTGTAATCATATGATTTTTTCACACGTGAATCCGTTTAACTCTTTGTTCACTCATCAAAAACCCTAATAAATCTTTTGGCTTAAGCTTTCTTGATTCCTCTAGAACAGCTAGCCAAGCTAAACCTAAAAGTTCCTTCTTGATTCGTTGATATCTCGAAGTTTACGTAATAAAAACTCTATTCCCCAAGTAGTAGTTCGCCATGTCCGGTTCAACAATCATTTGTATCACACAGCTTGTCCTTGTTGATCAAGCATGCCTTATGCTTTCATGCATTACAAAGAAATTAGTATTGATGATTCAAGGAAATCCAAAACAAACGATTTATATTTTTATATAACAAATATATATATATATATATATTAGTCAACAAACTATTTTGACTAATAATTTTAAGGTTGTCTGCAATTTGACTACTGTTTCCAACATTGTCAAACTCATAGGTAATAGTTTCCTTTGTCTTCTAGTTTAAAATTATTTTCAAGAATTTCTATTTTTTTTTTGTTTCTGAATTATTATTTTTTGTTTCCAACTTGCCTTCACATAATCCACGAAAAAGAGTTTATTTATTTATTTATAAAATGTAAGAATGTATTCAATAAAATCAATAGAAATTTTGATTAAAGTATAGTTTAAATGTTACAAGATAATATATAAATTGAAATGGATTTCTTTTTTCTTGAAGTGAAAGAAAATACAAATCAGTGCAAGAATCCTTTTCCAAAAGTTCATCAGTTATATTAACACGCATGAGTCATAATGACATAGGACCATCTCACCATCATATCATAAAGTTTTTATACAATTCATGTATCTCATGAATTAGTGAGATTGTTTTCGACATATGTTAAGTGAACTTTGTTAGTTATTGTGTCTTTCATGTGATGCTGATTGTATCTTGGTCGTAATTTCAAAGCCTAGCCTAAATACGAACGTAATAATTTGTATAACCATCTAGAAACTGAACCTTAGCTTTGGTGCAAAACACAACAAAATATTGGTAAAAAGTTTGGTGTGGCTTTTATGGGAGAGATGCATCGTCGTCACGTCAAATCTTCTGACATATATTTCTTTTAAATTCCCAAAGATTGTTTCGTTTTGTTTTTGTTTTTTGTTTTGTAATCATTGATCAATGAGATTCATATATAACCGAAACGAAATCACAATCATCAAACCAAAGCCGTGGGATGATAGGACCATGTCATGTTTTGGTGATAGTCTCACCGTCCGATCTTTCTTTTCAAGATTGATTAGTGTACTAAATAAAATTAACGGACGAAAACTGAAATGGTCCATTTTTTTTGCGAGAGACCGTTGTGTTAAGACAATGAATGCGAGCCTAAAGAAGGACCAGTGGGGTGGGAGGAGTTTTAAAGCATTTTTGTGAAATCGGATGGTTCAGAAAGATTAGGGACCCTTTTGGTGTGCCAAATGTACGACAGCGGCTGGTTCGTCCAGCGAGGTCTCTTCTTCCCTTGTGGACGAGGACTCATTATGGACCACTACTACTCATACTTCTGAGTTTTTCTTTTTGGTCACCAATACTTAATACTTATGATTTTAACTCAACTTTCAAACCTTATTTTTTTCCCCTCTTCTATATCTAAGTTTATAGTTTGTTTCCCGGCGGATTTTTATTTTTATTTTTTTCTTCTTTTATATCTTTCTTAAAGTATTTCGAATATGAAAACCGTCCGTCATATGATGATATATTGAGATGTGTCATTTTTTTGGAGTTATAAGAGTTTTGAGATCGATATGTAAGATATTTAGAGGTACAATGGTTTTAAAATCAAGTCGTAGGATTTCTAAAGGTATATGTGTTTTGATATCGATACGATAGCGTGAAATATATGGTTACTTTTCAAAGAAAATTGATTTATAAAAGATTATATAAAAATTACTGCAAAAATATATATGGTTTATGTAAAAATGTTAAATTAATGAAGTTTTAATTCTATTTTATTCTTATTTACAATATTATCAAAATACAATTATGTAGATAAATTGTATCCATTAAATATATGAAAAATACAAAATGCTCATAAAAGTCTATTATTTTGAAAATTATGCAAAATTTTATCATGTTTTCTGTTAAGAAGGGAATTTTGATACCAAAATTGATGATGCATGTACTTAGTTTGGCATATAATCAAGAAACAATGAATCATGATGCAAAATGTAACACTCATCCTAACATGACAATGAAATATATAGTTAAGGAAAATAATGATAAATACTAGACCAAGATAGAAAAACATATTGATCTCTCTAGACAAAATTGACCGCAAATCGACTAAAAATATAATTATTTATTTTTTGGTGAAAAAATAATATAATTAATTATATACATGTCTAAGTAGACTTTAACATATTGACAATTAATTTTGAAATAAAATCATCAATAACGCAAAATGTGCCAAATAGTACTAAAACAGAGCTTTGTTGCACCATGTAAACATAGCTCTGGTTTGAACTCTCAATCCAACAGATACAGATTTCATAGTTGAGCACATACAAACTTCAAAGTTGAGCTCATGCTTGACAAGACTATAATAACCACGTCCTAGCCGATTCATGAGTTTGACCCATTAATATTGAGATACGATATGCTTGAAGAAATTTTACAAATACGATCTCATTTATGGTTCAATAAGGAATGTACTTTGCACAAGCAAACTGATTTTTTTTTTGCTTATAACTAAATTATTACAGTACATGCACTAAACAATGTCAAGAATGACCTTACATGGCTTAGAACTTAATGATCTTCTGAATTAAAAAAATGCAATTGTAGTAAAAAAGTGTCTCAGATAATTTTGACCAGATTTTATTCGTATGCATGTCTATTTACTATCCACCTAGAATCCATATGTAACATCCATATAGTATTGTTGTCTCCTGTTATAGTATTGTTGCAAGAAATAAAATTCAAGCAACGCGCAAAAAAGTTATGGACATAACGCAAAGCTATATACTGTATATGTACTGTGCATACATACCAATGCTAAATATAGCCCACCTTCTCTATTTTAAGACAAAGTGTTAACAATATTCAATATCTCTATTCAATAGCTCATTAAAATGCTCATGTTACCAAGTCCACTATGCCATATTAATGATACATGTACCCTTTTTGGGTTTAAAATTTGATACAGCTCACATTTCACTGTCTTCTTGTCTGATAGGTTTAGTCCATTAGCCAAAGATCCTTGTAATGTCATTTCTAACTCTTGTAAAACACCATTTTCCCATTCCACCTTCATGTATGTCTTCATAAACATGGATTTAACTGGTTTTTATCGAGAATTTTAATCGTTTTTTTGTCGTTTCATCGTCCGAGCTTTTAGGAGATTTTAGAAATTTTGAGATCGACTTGAAAAGAAAATTAACATTTGTCTATGTCTCTTTGAAACAAAAATTAACATCAAAGTCAATCTCATAATTTCCAAGATCTCCTAACACAAGCTTAGATATTTAAGGTCATAATTTGTTAGTACTTAGTTAAGTAGTTGAGCTAGTACATGTATCTATTGTTATTACTTAGTTATAGTGAAACAATGTTATTCTGATATATTTCAGTCTTATGTATAAGAATACATATATAGACGCAATCATCTACACCATTTGATGTAAAAGAACACCAGTTTCCAACAAGATTTGGTTGACAAGCCAACCATATAATTCAGAGCCAAGAAAAAGCATAAAACTAAAAAAGGCAAAAAAATTAAAGAAAGGCAAAAAAAACTTCAGAAAAAGCAGAAACATTATTTTGAAAAAGAGTGAGTGCTTCTTATGTTAAACAAATGTGGGACTAGGAAATGTAATGATAGATCAAATCCTGTTCGCCTATTTGGAGTCAGCCACTACTACTAATTACTTCAAACCAAAAAATTTAATTGAAATAGCAAAAAAAAAAAGTGGAGGTTTTTCGAATTAAAGATTCGATGTTGACAATAATATATAAATTGAAAGATTTGATTTGGGATCTGAATATCTGATTTTGTTTCCTAAAATTTCCCCAACAGCTTGGCAAAAGTGTAAGGGGCTCCAGCTTGTTACTTATGTTATGTGCCTTTTACAAAAGTAAAATTTCTGTAAGATCTTTGTTCCCTTTTTTTTCCTTTTCCATTATACTTGCCATCATATATAATTTCATGTATAAATATCTTCTGATGAATTAAAACTAACAAAACTTATATAGGTAATATAGTTTTGGATGAAAATATGAACCCAACTCTGAGTGAAAATTGACTCTTGACATTTAAAAATAAAATATACATACATTCTCTAATTAATTTTGACTTTATAAGGTCAGCCACATGACTAATGAATTAATGATGGTCCAAAGACTAACTATTTATTATGTTCATACAATTTTAATTGTATATCCTTGTCTTCTTTGGCAGAAACCTTATAATTTTATGAGTTTCTCATAAATTTGTGGTGCTAATTCAGCAATAATGTTAGGTGCTAATTAGTTATATGTTTTTGCTTATATTTGGCTGTAAGTTCTTTCTACTTATAAGTTTTGATCATACAAAGTCATAACAAAATGAAAATATATATACTATAATGCTGCTGCGAGTTTTCTTACAGTGTTATTATATATATCGATTGTCGTTAAAACTCGAGGCAGCTTTGGTGTATTTACTTTATTTTGGTAATTCATTTTATTCGTTGTAAAACTAACCTAGCTGGTTTGCAACTGATGAAAATAGCATCATGGTAGAAGACTCGAAAAGACCCTGAAGGAAGAATCTTGCATGTGTGACTTTATAAATAAAAATGTCACCTGACCAAATATTGTGCAACATGCAAAATATTTAAAGAGTTAGGATCTTCAGTTAACTAGAAAACCATAAAAATAGATTCCATAAAAGCAGCTCAACGATAGGAAACTCTAAGGATCCGAAGAAAGATCTTGTTGATGCGACTTTTCACCATCATATCATATATTGTGTAACACTCCAGTTTGAAATGCTTGAGCTTCTTAGAAAAAGATTCTAATAAACAACAATTTATGAACTTTGTTGACTCACAAAAGAAGAGGACACACTAAAATAAATAGAGACATTAATGAGACTCCATCTATGTAGATAACTCTTTGTCAGTCTGATGGCTTAAGTATAGATAACTCTTCATCTAGAAAATTAGTTTTTCCATCCAAAACCATTCTTTGGGTTTGAGAAGCATAAAATACACTTAAATGCTCTTTGCAAAGCAATCTCTACATTCTTCACACACATAGAGTAACCTTAAGTTTAAATGTCTTATCTCTTTTGCTACATATATATTACAATATCTTTTGATTGTGGATGAGCTTGCCATTAAAAACCATATAAGCGATTTTGACTAAAATCTCCATCTACAATTATAAAGATATGAAAATGTGTCCAAGCATCCAAAACTATTTACTAGAAAAATAATATTGAAATAAAGGAATTAACACATCAGAACTTTGCTAGTATCCGATAAAAATCATTTAAAGTTTTGAATAACACGTTAACTCGAATGTTCTTTGCTAACAAATATTACCAATCTGCATGGAATTGTATAGAGATCCTCTAAATACGGCCAAGGTTGTAAAATCAACAATGGAATCTAAAATGGACATATATATCTGACTAGCTAGAGAGATCTAGTGTATAGATTTCGATATAAGCCAAGATGAATTAACAAATTCATGACAAGAAATCATGTGGAGGCCGTACATCTAGCAATAATTGGGGGAAAAAAAAACGGTCAGAAGAATGATAAATGTGCAGGTCTTAATTTCTGACGAATGTACAACAAAACCAGTGGTCCTAATTTATATGACACTTCTACTAGGGAATGAAATCATTTCGACAACGAAATTACATTGACACACTCATTGGTAGGACACATATCATCAATTACTTATGTCCTTCAAGTTTAGTTGGTTAAAAAAGTTAAATCAAATATTATGTATAATAATAACAATAAACAAAAACCTCAACCAAAAAAAAATTGAACCAAGAAAAGGGAAGAAAAACAAAGAGCATACCTAACTATGCGAAAACTAAAACCAAAAAAAAGAAACAAAAAAAAAGAAGAGAAGCAATTAGAAACATAGAAAGATTTACAAAGTGGGTTATAAGCATGCAAAGAGAAGAGGGGTCCCCTCCTCTCACTCCTTTGGGCAAGAGATGATCATCAATTCCCACCACAATCACTCTCACTACATTTCCTTTTCATTCTTTCTTTTCCCCCAATTTGCATTGCAGCTGGCTGAGATAAGTCTTTAATTTACATCACCTCCTCTCCCCTCTCATCCCAATGCTCTCCTTTTGAAACCAAACCATCAAGTTCCCGATCGCTACCCGCGTTTGGCATGTTTATGTTTTCTTGAATTAGAAAACCCCTCTTAAACCTTTCAAACTCGATCGTCTAAGCTTATAGCTAGTCTCTCTATAGGTTTTTTGATCATATTTTCTTGACTTGCTCGTCTTGTTTCCAACACTTGTCTATGTCTTCAGCTATTCTCTTTGCATCCATTGATGCTCCTGATATCCCACGTTTCGTGAACCCGACCGCGTATAGCCCACATTCCCCTCTCCATCCCTCTGGGAACTCTTGTATTGGAAATCCATCTTTCTTACTAAACATCTTATTCTCCTGAAAATGTTTTTCCAAAACCCATTTAATACAAACTTCACAATGGTTATAGTTTCAAAGTCAAAAGGAAAAAATAATAAAGATTTTAATATATGGTTTAAACAATATTATCATTATGGACTACCTTTAGCCAAGAGGGTACGTTGCTTTTGTAGCCAGTTGCCAATATTATCGCGTCAAATCTCTCAGTTTTACCGTCATCGAACTCAACTTCATGTCGTTTTAACCTTCTTATCCCCGAACAAACCTTTTTTTTACCATTACCACAATATCAGTAAACAAGTCTTCATTATCATGCATGTGTATATGTCATGTTTGATTAGATATAACCATATATATACAGTACCTTGATATCTCCGGTTTTGATTTTGGCGAGTGTGCCGACGTCGAGGACCGGAGTTTTGCCGGAGATGTTTTTGAGCTCGAGCGGGCCTAACCGAGGCCGGTTAAGACCTAACAAGGTGGTGTCCCCGAGGATGAACCGAGAAACAACCAAGAGGAAACGGTCAACGAGCCGGATGGGCAACCATTTGAGTAAGAACATGGACAGCCCAAAAGTCGAAGTACCCAACATCTCTCGTGGTAGGACGTGCACCTTCACCAGTCAAAAATAAAATATAAAAAATAAAACACAATTAGCAAATATAATTCGGATGAAAAATCATATTATATAAATCATATAGTAATATTAATAGACTGTATTTTTTTTTTTTTTGTGAGAATGTTTGCGCGTGCTAGTGACAATCCCAATAAAGTTGGTGTTCTCATAGTTTTTATTCTTTGAAAATGTTATAAAAATGATATTTATGTATTAAAGAAATTAGGTAAACCTCTTTTTTAATTAAAAAAAATTATACAAATTGTTGGAACTTGAAGTCACAAGGGCCTAAAAGAGAGAATAAATTCTTAAAATTAGGATAAGATATCAGCTTTTGTATTTTCCCGTCAAATTTTGAAATTTCTAAACAGATTAAATAACAAGATTATCAAACTGAAAAGTAAAAGAAATAATGATAACTTTATTTAAAAATATATTTATTATAAAAATAGAAAAAAGGAAACAAAGTTGCACATGATTTCAAAGAAATCATAATAAAGAAACGATGATTAAAATTTACAAGAAAAATACATTTTAAAAATGTTTGTATAAAAATCATTTGTATACAATTTGATTAAATCGGTTTATTCCAAAAAATCTTACAAGAAAATCTAGAAATTTACATAAAACCGATAATAGCAAATTAAAAATCTCTAAACAATTAGAGTAAAGAAAACTTAAAACACATTTTTTTCTTCACAATCATGTGTTCAACTATATATAAAATAAAAATATATATGTTCATTCAATCAAACATTTTTTCTATCAACCTTTTTCTCTTAAACTCATCAACTAGAACATTCTTAAAACATACTATTGATATTGATATTATTATTTTTTAGTACAATCTAATATTAAAAAAGACTATTATATTGATATTGGATAATACTTACAGGAATACACACAAAATCCTAAAAATCTGTAAAAATCTAGAAAACAAAAAGCAAAAGTAGGTAATATATTGAGTTAAGAAAACAGTTAATATCAACTTGAAATAAAAAAGCTTTTTCAAGATTTTTCTTTTTTAGAATAGAAGAAGAAGAACTCCACAAAAAATAGAAAACATCAAAGGAGCCAAAATATCGAAAACGTATAACAAAAAGTTTAACTTAATCTCCAAAACACTTTTTTTCTTCTCTTTTAAAAAAAAAAATCAAGAAAACAAAAAGAAATAAAGCAAAAGAAAAAACTCACAGCGTCTCTGACAACGAGAGAAGGCTGAGCACCGAAGTTGCATAGATCCAAACAAACCTCCATCCCGGAGTTACCACATCCGACGACAAGAACCTTTTTTCCGGCAAAATCTCCACCGGTCTTATAATGACTTGTGTGCTTAACCACCCCGGTGGCTGCAAACTTATCCATCCCTTCAAACCTCGGCACAACCGGCTCCGCATTTTCCCCCGTCGCCGCTACTAACCACCGGCAAACATACTCCGTCGTGCCTTCATCTCCCACGGTCGTCACGCGCCACATACCAAGGTTCTTATCAAACTCAGCCGACTCAACCGTCTGGTTAAACTCAGGCTTTATATCAAAACTCCGAGCGTAGTCCTCAAGGTACTCGATGAACTGTTGCTTCGTCGGGTAGGTTGGGAAGTCGGTGGGAAAGGGTATTATCGGAAGTTCACAGAATTGTTTAGGGAGGTGGAGATGAAGACGGTCGTATGTCTTGAGCTGCCATAAAGAAGCTATACAGTTTGATCTCTCGAGTAGCACTGACGTGATCCCTCTCTCTTTTAAACATGCGGCCGTGGCTAAACCCGACGGTCCGGCGCCTACGATCACCGGTCCGGTGACGACGCAGATACGACGTGGTGACGTCATGCCTCGGTGGTGGTGGCTAGACAAGTAATCATGTGCTAGTTTGCCTTCTATCTCTCTCATCCAACAAAAATCCATCAAAATAATATAACTTCTCTCTTTGTGTTCTCTCTTTTCTCTCTTTGGCTTTTATATAGAGATAGAGATAGAGATAGAGATAGAGAGACTTGGGTTTGTGTTTTGTAATGTGTAATAAATAAGTACGTATTGATTAAGAGAATACGAGAAGGGTTTATAGTAAAGAAGAAGTAGTGGTGGTGGTGGTGAGAGTAGTTAAGAGCAAAGGACAGATAGAACAATTTGACATTGATGGCATATGTATAAGTTATTATAAAGAGAGATGGTAAAATCTTTTTTTTTATATAGTTTAAAGTAGGAAATATTCTCAAAATATTGGTATCAAAGAGGTTAGGGTTCGGATTGAATCAGCTAAAAAAGAGGAAGAAAGATAGAGATGGAGAGAGATCTTATCCAAATGAGAAGAATGAGTAAAGAGATGTGATGAGAGATAAGCGTTGAGTGTTGTGGTTTGATGAGAGTAGAGTAGAAGTCGGAGGAGGATGATCAGAGAGAACTACGGGTCTTCTTTAAATCGCCATTCAAACTTATATAGAGAGAGAGAGATTTGTTATTAGTTGTGATGTGACTATCTCTCATGTGTGATTGATTATGTGTATATTTATATAATATGAGTAGTAATGTGGTGAGTGTATATGTGTGTGTGTGTGTTTAATTTGATTAAAAAAGTGCTTAAATAGGAGGGTTTATATGATTTAATGGACTTGTCTTTTGATTGCCCACCTGTGAGATTTTGGTGTTCCACTATATATATAACTTTTTTGACTCTTTCTTTACCTTAAGGGAAATCTGAAAGATTGATGTAAGAGTAATCTTTTGATTGTCTTATGAATTATGATTAACCAATGGCTGCACAAATAATATGATTTTGTTATTTTTGTTGTTGTTGACATAAGCTTAATAATATACATAATTATTTTATTCATTACATTATTATAGCATTATAACCATTAGTAACATCTACGATAAATAAATTTAACTATTTAGTGTCAGCATATCTCTATTTTCTCCATCTCCTTTTTTTTATCATAGAAATAAATTGTTGAAAAAAATGCAATAATTCATATAAGTAAGTTGGAAAATTATATATGTTTGAATTTTTTAAAGGTTCCACCTCGAGGGTAACACTAATATATAAGATATATATATGCTAACTAATATAGTACTTATTATCAATTGATTGATTTTAAGTTAAAAAGCTATTAACTCAATATCATATCGTTAATTTACTGAAATCAAAAAGGTGGTCCAACATAAGTTTATTAAGAATTCTAGAGTAATTTGTAGCTTTAAATGGACCGTTAAGAGTCATCATCTCAGAGGACGTGTTGGAATCCCATATCGGAAGTTTTAAAAAACCAAAACTAGTTGATAAGATACATAAATTCATTGTCAATTAGTTTTGAATTGGAAACCATCAAACTTAACAGAAATATTTATTATTTCGATAAATTATTGCTTTAAATGTCAATCTCCACAGTAATAATTCATAATAATGTGTTTTTCCAACAAAACCACACAATGTCTTGATTTATAGAAAATATTGTCTACATCCATATATAAGTAGGAGTTTTTTCTTTAAAGAAAATATTTTTCATCGAAGAAATTTGGGAGTTTAGAAACTCTGCATTAATATTATATATATTTTTGCATTTCTAGTTTAAAAGATATATATATAATAAAGATATTTAAAAGATATATATAATAAAGTTTTTTAAAAGCTAATTTCTAGTTTAAAAGATCTTTTGTTTCAAGTTTGATACTTGTGAATTCCATTTTGCATTACTAATGTCAACTTTACAATATCTTTAGAGTATAAATATATATCTAGGATAAAACTTATTACATTATGGAAATGAGAGTATATCAATAATTACCAAGTGTTAATAGATCAATTGGTAAAAATTTCTACCAAAAGTTAAGAGATCGCTAGTTCAAATAGCACTTGGGACGAAATCATATAACATGTTTTGGTCTCGGATCTGAGAGGATGTATGAGTTTCGGCCCAAAACTTATTAGCTATTAAAAAAATGGTCAATTTTTAATACCATTTTTCATTATATATAGTATTATAGACTTATAGTGATAGCTAATTTGTAGAGTGGTGGTAGCTCATTGTACTTAGTAAAACGTAGATGTTAGAACCATATGAAGTGTCGTGACTCGCCAGCCACACAGATCGTACATTTGGGCAACTTTGTACTTCAAAATGCTCTCTTTTTCCAAATGGTACCAATTAATATATATATATATATTCTTTTTGCCGCTCCTCAATAATTAATTTTTATTGCTAAGCTTCTATTGGGTGTGTATGGACATTATTATAACATTTTCTTTTAGATTTAGTCTTTGCTTTAATTTTCTTTTAACAAAGATTTAAGAAACTAATAATTAATTTCAGGTGGTTGATGAGTGATTAATCATGAGTAACAGTATTAGAAATTTTGGCTTTAATTAGAAAATCTAGCACGACGTATGTGATTTTTTAATTATATTTATTTCGTATGCACGATATCTATATATATATATATATATATATTGTTAGAATTATATTATGAAATTTTGTTAAAAGTTACACAATGTATTAGTGTGTAGCACTAAATCACGTTAAAATATCATAGTTCATTAGGATTGTATTATGAATTTTGGACTAATTTAATTCGTATATTGCAAATTGTGGAAACCCTTCTTCTAGTATCGTAGTTGGTTAATACGTTTTCTTTCTCATCGAAATAAGAATTAATTTTGTTAAATAATTGATAAAGTCATGCTACAATTGGTTATTAGGTTTAACTCATATAGTTTTAAAGGATACCATATTGATTATATCATGCCGACTAACTAGTTAACGTTATAGTGAAGGATACCAAATTCGTACCACACAGTTTTAAGCTTCTTGGCATGTCTTTTTGCTATTTAAATTGTTTTGCCATTTTGCTTTTAGTTATATTTATATTCAGAAAAAAATTTCGTCATTTGGGATGTCATGTCACCATGAGAGATAGAGAGACTTCATTGGATGTGGATATGAGTGGAGTAAAGATCCCAAGCAAGGCAAAAATACACATACCTAATCTTATTTGTTTAATTGACCACTTCGATCGAGAGAGTTATCGTAATTAATCGAATAACATCACTCAGTCGAATCTAGCAACCTACCCAACCATGTACCTTGTACATGTGTTTATTTTAAGTATAATTTGACTATACTAATCGTATAATGTCCAATTTTAGACTAAAACTCAAGCAAAATATATAAGCCAAACAAAACCTCTATATGGGCAAAAACAAACCGAATTGTATAGAATTGTATAGTTCTAACCCAAATAATAATAATGACTATTATTACATTTTGGACATTATATATATGAGTCGCATGATATATACAAAATCATGTTTTTAGCAGTAAAACTAGGAAATCACATTCTTGCCGAACAAATATTATAGCATCGTTTTTAACGGAAAATTTAGAAAATTAAATTTTTGGCGAGAAAGTTGTAACACCATGTTTGTGGCGAAAAGTTTTAGGTTGTTAGAGAATGATGGAAAAAATCTAATTAAATTAGGTTTTTGGTTTACTAAAATTGGTGTAGACTTTTTGATTTGGTTATATTTGGTTTATAAATTTGAGTTAAATTGTTCAATTTCTAGTGTTTAGGTTATGGATAATCTACTAAACCATTCTAACCCAAACCTACAAAGTGTGGAATTTAGAAGCTTAGTTTTATAATGTAGTATTCTTAATATTGTCAAAAAGAAAAAAATGGTTAGTTTTATATTTTATAGTTTTTCAAATGTGTTGTGGATTCTTACCAAAGAAAACCTATATCCCTAAATGCTTCTTCTATAAAGTATTACTCTACTAGTGTATAAAGCAATGCAATATAATAACAAAAGAACATGCAATAGTATAATTTAATCAAAGGCTAGTACCTGAAAAGGTCATGGGAACTGACTTCAAGTGTGAAGATCAATAAAAAGTCGTAAAAAGGAGTAAACGTTAGCTAGTAGTAGTAGTAGGCTTTGTAGAGTGCCTAGTAATGTAGTAGCCTAGGCGTTATAATTGTCTTTTACGAGTCAGTTTACTTATGCGATCAGACGGTATCATGAAACTAAAGTGATCCCATAGTGTAACTTTAATAACCCAAATGAGACAATAGAAATCTAAAAAGGGTCTTCGCTCCAATTGGTAATAATATTATAGGATAGTGGAAATGTGGAATGAACTAAAACTGGTAGAGCGAATCTTGTTCCATCAAATTTAAGTAATAAACACATGCAGAATCTTCTCTTCCTCGGTCCAGAAATAATAGAGAAATAAAAAATAATACATTTTCACAAACCGACTACCTAGTTAGGTTGTTATTAAGTAGAGATTGCATTAATTAACACACAGTTTCTAAAACATAAATTAAGATTGTCAAATTAACTTATTTTTGCAAAACTTAGGTTTTTCATGCAATGAATTTCTAAAAGTTTTCAAAAAAAAAAGTAGCATAATATTAATTCTAATTGGTTACAAACATTTTTTTCTCAGCTATGAATCTTGTTCAAAAAAATTCAAAATTTAGATTACAGAAATTCTAGATAATAGGATCAACCTATCGAGAGCCATTTTGCTATTAATTGTATCAAAACAAATTTTTAGTGAACTTATCCTAATATTTGCATGGACTCTCTTAAAGATTATACACACTCCAAAACGTTTTAAGCATTAGAAAATACATAGAAATATTGTCACAATTCAAAGTTTAAAACCGGAATATAAAAACGTAACACATAAATTAATGATAAAAAATTCGTTAGAATTGTCTAGATACATTTTTAATTATTTTTTTTAAAAAACTTATCCAAAATTATCCGTATTTATTCGTTTGAGTAGTAATGTTATATATTTCGAATTCCGATATACTACACATGTATTAACCGATAAGACATATTTCGTTGATAATTTTTATAAGTCAATATAAATATACTTTTGTGAAGATCAAAAATACAACTAAGCTAGTGTTTGTATCTCACTTAATTGAATAATTGTAAATAGAATTAAGATGGATCTATCCGTAATCGTTTGCCCACTAAGTTCCACTTAACTAATAGTACCATTTTTGTATTATTTTTCTTTGTATTCTTCTCTTTTCCGTTCACGAGACATTCGTGAGGAAGAATGACTTATGGATTTATTTAAACAATAACTATTAAAGGGAATTTCACACTGGCCGGTTCGTTTGCTTTACTTATAACTATGATAAAAGGAAGAAAAAACAAAGTGATGAATAATTAATCGTGCTAAGTTTTTCTAATAGCAAATGGGGTAGCTAATAATTACCCAATCTGTCTAATGATTATAAGATTAAGTGGGGGTTGTGAGAAAGATGAAAGCAAAGGTAGGCATTTCTAACATGATTAAACAACTTACATGCTTAATTCAAAACTTAATTACTTTTTTTTTTCCTAGTTTGGCTTTTTGTTGTCCCTTTGATATATTCTTTTATCTAAAATGTTTTCACTACCAAAATAAAAAAAGTTTTGTCGAATCTATTTGACACTCCTAGTAGTTTAAATAAGTTATAACAATAAAATTGAAAGTTTTATTATGTTGGTCGACTTATATCTCATTTCCATGTTTACTAAACATAGATATGGATTTTTTAGTTATACAATACACCTAATTAAACTTTTCATCTTTAAATTAATATTGGTCGGGGTTTTTATCACCGTTAAGTTATATAATTTATTTTTATTCAATTTATTTATCGTAACAACTTAATTAACCCAAAGCTTTGTTTAAAATCTATGTTATAAACAGACCGTCAAATTTTGTGAAGACATAATTTTATTAATGGTAATTCAAAATATAAAACTTTCCTTTTCAGAACACATACACATTGTCGAACATAAATCTCAACATATGTGTTGACTAGTGGCGATACCTCTTGTTTCATATATTACTGGTCAATCCCATGCAAATGGATAAATATCTAAATCTTTCCCATGTATAACCAAAATGTTCATTGGCCTAATTTATAGTCATTGATATAATTAAGATGGGACGTACGTGAATTCTCGAGTTAAAACATTTGAACTATAGATAGTAGAAGATGATGTGTCAACTCAAAGCAATGATCCTTCATCCGCATGAACGGCTATGTATATATATATCTAACGTAATAGTCAGCGCCTTGTCAAGTATGATGTCAATGGCCAATGGGAGAAAATAAAAACAAGAAAACAATTAATAGATGATTCTTACATATTGGTTCTCTTTATGCATTTTATAAGAAAAAAATATCGTATTGTTGGGGTAGTTGGAAGGTGAAGTTTTGGGTTCTTAAGCCAATCTACTCTTGCCAAATTAGACAAATGAGATTAGACAGATTATATATATGTATATCAGTTTTTTTTAGACGCACTTATCATTTGATGAAACTAATTGAACAAAATGTAAGTATTTCACAAACTCTCGTGCAACCTTTGTTTGCACAAATGTTTTTAAAAAGAGAGGGATGTAACTATTAACATGATAGATATATAAATTTCATGAATTCAACTCATCATCTTCTGAATAACAAGGTTATTCCATTACCTAAATCGAACCAAATTTCACTATATAATCAATAACATCTCTAATTCGAACTTAAAATCGATAGAATTCTATAATCTATACCATGAAAATATATATATATAATTTTCCAAATCAGAATCAATTAAACAAGTAGTGCAATGGCTACTGTAAATCTTGTGATAAATGTATGTATCATATCACTTAAGCACACATATACGTTAATTACTATTAATTTGGTACTAAATAAATCTCATACAATGGTGAAAGTGAAACACATAGTGAGCGGAAAAAATAATGGGCTTTATACTCAAAGCCTTAAAATGGACATGATGCAGAGAAAGGATGAAGTGGCGTCTTTTTCAACAAATAAAAATAGAAAATGCGGTGAGCGTGGATCGAACACGCGACCTTCAGATCTTCAGTCTGACGCTCTCCCAACTGAGCTATCCCCGCATTGCTGATATTTAAGTAAATTTATTTTAATGTATCCCATTAATGTTGGGTGCACTAATACGACTAGGTCACTAATACAAGTTATAGAACAAGAAGATGTTGTGCTGTTTAACGAATTAGTGGTTAATTATACGATTAATGCAATGGAATGATGCTAATTTTCTCACGTTAACCCAAATTGATGTAAAAGCTTTTGCGTTATCAATTAAATCATTCACAAAGATTATAAATTTAAATATGAAAGGTCTCCTTAATAATGTTCAAGAACATTAGGGTGATTTACATACCAAAGTTATCAATCAATAGAATGAAATAATCATTAGAAAGTCAAAACTTATGATCTAGAGTGCACCTAAAAAACAAAATTGGGCTAGGCCTTTTATTGACCCATTAATTTTGCAAGGCCTTGAAGAATATATCGAGAAAATACAAAACAAAATAGAAAAGATAAAAAAGAAATATTTGTGGACAGCAAACAAAATTGAAAAATTTCTCCATAAAAATTTGTCGTTGGGCTCATTTATCTCTATAAATATATTTTTTTTGTTTTTGAAAAAAAATAATTCTATGGACCCTATCTCTTGAGAAGTGTAAAGACAGGTGGCGTAGTTTTAGTCTGAATCTGTAAAAATTACTTTGTATTCTCGTTGCAGACACAGATTCTTCTTTTCCGACAAATCATGGGAGAGATCGAGAAGAAGAAACCACCTTCTATGTCTGAACCAGAAAGATCCACACCGATTAAGGTAACATTATCAAGAATCTTTGTCTTAGTAATTTGAACCATTTTGACACACTTGCAAAATTTTCTTGATTTTGAGTTTAATGAAATCTTGATATGTCGTATCTTTTAAGTTTGAATGTTTATTTTTTTTATTAAGTAATTTTAGAGCTATGCCCTCTCGAGTCCACCTTCTCTGGTGAGCAAAACGCGTTTGCTTTTCTTTTTTTTTTGTAGACTACAACTACAAGACAGTATCGTATCTGCAAGTCATGTGGTGAAGGAAGTAGTTGCAGGACAGTGAGGTCAAGAACGAAGCTTATGAACGTTTTGATTGAACGAGGACGGCCTCACGAGGCTCAAACCGTTTTCAAAACATTGGCAGAGACAGGACATAAACCGTCTTTGATCAGTTACACAACTCTTCTAGCTGTTATGACGGTTCAGAAGCAGTATGGTTCCATAAGCTCTATAGTCTCGGAGGTGGAAGAGAGCGGGACGAAACCTGACTCTATCTTCTTCAATGCTGTTATTAATGCTTTCTCGGAGTCCGGTAACATGGAAGACGCGGTGCAGGCTCTGTTTAAAATGAAAGAGCTTGGTTTAAACCCGACCACGAGCACTTACAACACTTTGATCAAAGGGTATGGGATTTCAGGCAAGCCTGAGAGATCATCTGAGTTGCTTGATCTTATGTTGGAGGAGAACAATGTTGATGTTAGACCGAATATAAGGACGTTCAATGTGCTGGTGCAAGCTTGGTGCAAGAAGAAGAAGGTGGAGGAGGCGTGGGAAGTTGTGCATAAGATGGAAGAGTGTGGAGTTAGGCCGGACACGGTGACGTTTAACACGATTGCTACTTGTTATGTGCAGAGAGGAGAGACTGTGAGAGCTGAGAGTGAGGTGGTTGAGAAGATGGTTATGAAGGAGGAGGCTAAACCGAACGGAAGAACATGTGGGATTGTGGTTGGAGGGTACTGTAGAGAAGGGAGAGTGAGAGATGGTTTGAGGTTTGTGCGGAGAATGAAGGAAATGAGAGTTGAAGCAAACCTCGTGGTATTCAATTCTTTGATCAAAGGCTTTGTTGAGGTCATGGACCGTGATGGCATTGATGAGGTAAACTCAACACTCTATTTAACGATTCTTTAATGAGGAGCTTGAATTGGTAAAATATAAAAGAATGAAAGTGCAGGTTCTTACCTTGATGAAAGAGTGTAAGGTGAAGGCAGATGTAATCACATACAGTACTGTGATGAACGCTTGGAGCTCAGCTGGATACATGGGGAAAGCTGCACAAGTGTTTGAAGAGATGGTTAAAGCAGGAGTCAAACCAGACGCTCACGCTTACAGCATTTTAGCCAAAGGTTACGTTAGAGCAAAAGAGCCCAAGAAAGCTGAGGAACTTCTTGAGACTTTGATAGTTGAATCAAGGCCCAACGTTGTCATCTTCACCACGGTGATCAGCGGGTGGTGTAGCAGCGGAAGTATGGATGATGCAATGAGGGTTTTCAACAAGATGTGCAAGTTCGGTGTCTCGCCAAATATAAAGACATTTGAGACATTGATGTGGGGTTACCTAGAGGTGAAACAACCATGGAAAGCAGAAGAGGTTTTGCAGATGATGAGAGGATTTGGTGTGAAGGCTGAGAATTCCACCTTTGTGCTGTTAGCAGAAGCTTGGCGTGTCGCGGGACTCACTGATGAGTCGAACAAAGCGATCAATGCATTGAAATGTAAGGACATAGAGATCGCAAAGTTAGAGAAGCTGTACCAGAAACAGTCATCTAGTAGCTTTAATCTACTGCAGATTCAAGTCGGTAAACGAGAGCTTCCAAGTGCAAAAGCTATGAATCTTTCTGCTTGTAAACTTGGTGCTCGAGTGCCAATCATATGCCAGAAGCAGTCCCAAGCGCAGTTTGGGATCAGTGGGCAATTTGTACATTCTTGTACAGTGTTCTTGAACTGAAGCCAGAGATTTGGTTTTCCATTACCCTTCTGTTGAAATTTCAGAGTCAATACTTTGAGAACTCACTATATGTACATTACAGCAGAATGGTCTTGTATAAAAGAATTGGCATTATTGTACAGTTGCTGTTTTCAATAACTGCAGACATAACTTTGGAGAAGTAAAAGAACCTCTTAATGAGCAGTAACATAGAACAAAGCAGTTTACACAACTCCGCTGCAAAAGAATTAGTAGTCACAGACACTCTCGGTTTAACAAAGATCATTCGTTACATCAGCTTTGCATCCTATTGTTACCTCACTTTTGGAGAAACTTTTTAACTTCTTGATCCACAAGTTCATAGGGAAATTTGCTAAGAAGCCAAACTAAGAGAACACCAACAAGAGCACCAGAGAACTGCGCAATGGGTTTGAGAGTCTGAACAACTTTCATGGATGTAAAGCCACCAAATATAGTGTCTAATAATCCAGCAGAACCCTGAGCTGCTTCATATACCTGTAAAGAATCAATGAACTAAAACACATCACCACTTGTTACATATATTGTATAACAAACACACAAGAAGAAATGGGACTATAACCACAATGAAGATGTGTGTAAAGTTCTTACCCTCTTCAAAACGAACTGACCCAATACAAGAACTTCAAGGAATCTCATCCAATCCCGAGACATCTACAAAAATCAAGTTTAAAGATTTACAAGAAACTAGGGAACAAATCGAGAAGAGAGACCAAGAGAGTTTACCTTGAGGAGAACACTGATCAAAAATAACCCACAAACAGCACCCGAGGCTCCAGCAGAAGCTGATTTTGGCCGTAAAACGAACCACGAAACCAAGTTAGCTCCAACACCGGTAAACAAATAAGACATCCACAAACCAAAAAATCCTTTTTCTTCTTCAACAATCTTTCCTGTTAGTCACATAGAACGAGGGGAGTCTCATTGTCCATTTGCTTTGCATCGATAAACTTAGCTATGTATATAGAATCCGAACTCTCACCAAAGATGTATAAGAAAAAAAGATTGCTTGAGAGATGGTTCCTACAATATAAAACCAAAGAATCAGGAACTAGAGAAAAGGAAAAAAAAGAATAGAGCTTTCTCACCAGTCAGCATGACAGAACGTTGAAGTCACAAACTGGTACCACACGGGATTATCGCTATAAAAATACATAGATTTGATGAAGCGAACGTTATACAAGTGTTCAGACATAAATATGGCAAGATTGGTAAGTATGATCAAGACTATGCCATTTGCTCGGTTCTGTTTTTTGTCTTCTTGTTGTCCTTTACTCAATTCAAATTTTGGGGTAATATCTGAAAAACAAAAAAAAATAATTTACAATCAAAACAGTGTAAAAGGAAATCATGAGGAGGTAGTAAAAAAAAGGTCTGACCTGAGTCGCTGAGACGAGATCTGACGGCGGTGAGAGGAAGAAAGACGGTGGAGTTGAGAGAGAGCGGAGCACGGCGGCGATGTAAGGAGGGTGAAGATGGGAATCTGGAATGAAGAGAAGAAGAATGTGGGAGGGAGAGATAGTGATGGTGGTGATGAAGGTTAAGCTGAAGCTGAGACATTTTGAGAAAACTCAAAAATCTTTTGAATTTTTTTGTTAGTTTGTTCTAAGTTTAAGACCAGATTAACTAACAAAAATTATTAAAGATTGATCTAAAACGTATATAAATTTTATAAAAAAAAAGTAAAGATCTAAGATTATTATTATTGTTATAAGGTAAAAGGTAAGCTCAACAACTACACCCACATACACATACTTCAGACCTTTGAACTCGTCCACTCCGAAAGTAACATTAAATCGAGATTTAGGCAAACCAAACCAAACCAAACCGGTTAATAACCGGTAATTTTAATCGTGAACTGTAAACCCTAGGCGTTTTTAGTGTTGCTTGTTTCCTAGTCTCTTCTTCTTCTTCTTCTTCTTCTTCTTCTTCATCTTGTTGAAAGCGGAGGATTCGTCGGCGAGGGAGAAATGGCGGCGAGCTACGAGTACGACGATGCTCCGTCGGCGAATTACGAGGGGGAGAGCGGCGGGGAGGGTGTATACGACCCAAATTTCGTGCCGGATTCGGTGAAATCGTTCGTGGTTCACATGTACAGACACATAAGGGAGAAGAACGTGTACGAGATCCACCAGATGTGTGAGACATCGTTCCAGACCTTATCGGAACGTCTGTTCAAGGAGACGCCGTGGCCGTGTGTGGAAGCCATTGCGCCATACGTAGATAACGACCATGTCTTCTGTCTTCTCTACCGCGAGATGTGGTTTCGGCATTTGTATGCGAGGTTATCTCCTACGTTGAAGCAGAGGATTGATTCTTATGACAACTATTGCAGCCTCTTTCAGGTTCATAGATTTGTGATTTTGGAATTTGGAATTTGGATTTTGTATTGTTCTCTCTAGTGATGGTTCTCTTCTCTTGTTAGGTGGTGTTGCACGGCGTAGTTAATATGCAGTTGCCGAACCAGTGGTTGTGGGATATGGTGGATGAGTTTGTCTACCAGTTCCAAAGTTTCTGTCAGTTCAGAGCGAAGCTCAAGAACAAAACAGAGCAGGAGATTGCATTGCTCAAGCAGCATGATAAGGTATTGTGTTTCCCCCTTTTCTCCTTTTCATTCTGATTCTTAGCTTTATATGTGAGTCAGTGAGTGGCTTCACCTCACCTCATCAGGCATGGAATGTGTATGGCGTGCTCAACTTCTTGCAAGCACTTGTTGAAAAGTCCACAATCGTCCAAATTCTTGAGCAAGACAAGGATGGGCTTGAACAGTTCACTGCCACTGATGGGTACGATTACAGTGGTGGGAGTAACGTGTTGAAGGTCCTAGGTTACTTCAGCATGGTCGGTCTCTTGCGTGTTCACTGCCTCCTCGGTGACTACCACACTGGCCTCAAATGGTTGCAGCCCATTGACATCACTCAGCAAGGTGTTTACACCAGTGTCATAGGGTGCCATATCGCAACTATATATCACTATGGATTTGCCAACCTTATGTTGCGAAGGTATATCTTTAGCCTCCCTTTTTTCATCTTTGGTGCCATTTGGATGATATTTTCTCGGAGGAAGTTTTGATAAACTGTACAGACGTTAAATACCCTGGCATCTCAGATTTAGAGTGAAAAACAAAACTGTTGGTGATAGACATAACACACGATTAGCCTCCTTCTTTCCATGTACCCACAAGGACATTTATATCCCTCGCTTTGTCCCCGTAGTATATTTACTTGCTTTGTATTTTGCTTAGTGGCTGGTGACTCTAACTGGGGCTATCCTTTGGCAGGTATGTTGATGCTGTTCGTGAATTCAACAAGATTCTCCTCTACATTTACAAGACAAAGCAGTACCATCAAAAGTCACCGCAGTACGAGCAAATACTGAAGAAGAATGAGCAGATGTATGCATTGCTTGCGGTTTGCCTCTCGCTGTGCCCTCAAACAAAACTCGTCGACGAGTCTGTCAACTCTCAGTTGCGAGAGAAGTATGGTGAAAAGATGATGAGGATGCAGAGGTATGACGATGAGGCATTTGTTATTTTTGATGAGCTCTTCTCTTATGCATGCCCCAAGTTCATCACCCCTTCGGCACCAAGTTTCGAGGAACCTCTTGTCAATTACAATCAGGTACCACAGTTTATAACAGTAAAACAGTTCACAAGGACTTGTTTGTTCAACGTTCCCAACTTGGATAATCTCAGGATGCATACAGGCTTCAGTTGAAGATGTTCCTTTATGAGGTAAAGCAGCAGCAGCTGTTGGCGGGAGTGCGGACATTCCTGAAAGTCTACTCCTCCATTTCTCTTGCTAAGCTCGCAAAGTACATGGAAGTTGATGAGTCCACTCTAAGGTGAGGAAACATGGGCAGATGGCTGTGGCTTTTACCAAAAGTCTCTCTGCAATCTATATATTTTTGTCGGTATAATAATCTTTGACATGTACGGGTTTTGATTGCAGGACCATATTGTTAACATACAAGCACAAGACCCATTCAGTTGATTCTGATGGTAGGATCATCTCCAATGCAGACATTGATTTCTACGTCAACAATGTATGTTCTTTCTTCTCTCTGTATCTCTTTGCCATCGATACTATGGTGGTTTTAGAAGTAACTTCAAATCTGGTGAAACTGCAGGACAAGATCTACGTTGTGGAAACAAAACCCGCAAAACGTTATGGTGATTTCTTCTTGCGGCAGATTGCCAAGGTATGTAAACCGAAACATGATAAGAGTCCCTACTCCTGACTGTGTTTTAATCTATTTATTTTTGATTATTCATTTTCTCCATTGCGTAGCTTGAAGGCGTGATAAACGATATGGACCGCGTCAAACTGGAATGAGCATTTTTATGTGTTACGCCTGTCCTCTATGCCCAATTGATATGCTTTTGAGAGCCTTCATGTAGTCAAATGGTGTAGTTCCACTCTTTCTGGTGTTACTTTAATCATCTTTTTTATGAATAATTGCCATTTTTCAATTGAGTGTGGCACTAAAGAATATTATATACATACAATCTCATAAGCTCCTTTCGAATTATTTGTCCTGATTTTTGCTATTCCTAAGATGAGTCTAATCTTCAGTAATACACTATATCTTGGTTAATTCAAATCTGATGATTAATTTTATTGGTTGACCTAGATATTTTTGGCGTCCTTTTATGAATTTATTTCCCTCAGTATGGGTTCCCAAAAAAAAAGAAATTGTAAAGGAAGTCAAAGTTTTGGTCTAATTAGTCGCAAACTAACAAACGTATCCTTTTTTTTTTTTTTGGCAACTCTGTTTCATGTTCGTCGAAGATGTGTTTGCCTTATTGTTTGGCTGTCTTGGAAATTTCAAGAACGAGAAGGGGTATTGGAGGATCTCAAGCATAACTCGGATGAAGAAGAAGAAGAAAAAGGAATTAAAAAAAAGCCATAAGTTTAAGAGTTGGCATCCCACAGCACGGGTTATTTTACTAGCTCTCGCTGGTTTCTGTCTCTGGAAAAAAAAAACACCAAACAACATCAACAGCAACATCAAGAGAACCTGATATAGACATGTCTGGAGCAGACATAATAGAGATTTTGGGATGATTTTGAGGGCCACAGACAATTTCTCTGATTCCAATGAAACTGGACATGGTGGCTTTGGTAAAGTCTATAAGGTAGTAGGGGTTACGTTACGCATGCTTTTAAATAGACACAGAGTTTGGATTTTCATATTCATGCAATTTGGTTGCAGGGACAGCTTTCTAACGGGGAAGAAATCGCAGTCGAAAAGCTTTATGGTGTCCTCAACACAAGGCGTCTCTGAATTTAATGCTGAGGTTAGTGTAATTGCAAGCCTTCTACACGTTAACCTTGTTGCCCTCCGTTGTCGGAGCACTTACAATGAAGAGAAGGTGCTGATTTAACGAGTACTTGGAAAACGGTAGCCTTGAAGAGCATCTTTTTGGTTAGTAATAACTTGTTAACTTGGAACATGAGTTAGTAAGTGATGAAACATCTAAAACATGATTCGTTAACAAGTTAACTTGTTAGCAAGTGATGAAACATGATCTAAAACATGAGTTGTTAACTTGTTAGCAAGTGATGAAACATCTAAAACATGATTCGTTAGAACCATTCGATGACACTAGAGCGAATAAAGAAAATATGCCAAATGACAATTTCTCTACTGTTATTGAGATTGAGACATGCAGATCAATAGTCTTACAAACACAGGGCAAACATGTTTCGCATAGCAATTATCAGGACAAATACTTCGAAAGGAACTTAGAAATTGTATGTATATAATTTTCTTTAGTGCCACACTAAATCGAAAAATGGCAATATTTCATAACAAAGATGATTAAAGTTACACCAGAAAGAGTCGAACTACACCACTACATGAAGACTCTCAAAAGCATATCAATTGGGCATAGAAATCCTCATTCCAGTTTGACGCGGTCCATATCGTTTATCACGCCTTCAAGCTACGCAATGGAGAAAATGAATAATCAAAAATAAATAGATTAAAACACAGTCAGGACTCTTATCATGTTTCAGATTACATACCTTGGCAATCTGTCGCAAGAAGAAATCACCATAACGCTTTGCGGGTTTTGTTTCCACAACATAGATCATGTCCTGCAGTTTCACCAGATTCAAAGTTACTTCTAAAACCACTATAGTATCGATGGAAAAGAGATACAGAGAGAAGAAAGAACATACATTGTTGACGTAGAAATCAATGTCTGCATTGGAGATGATCCTACCATCGGAATCAACTGAATGGGTCTTGTGCTTGTATGTTAACAATATGGTCCTGCAATCAAAACCCGTACATGTCAAAGATTATTATAAAGACAAAGATATATAGATTGCAGAGAGACTTTTGGTAAAAGCCGCAGCCATCTGCCCATGGTTCCTCACCTTAGAGTGGACTCATCAACTTCCATGTACTTTGCGAGCTTAGCAAGAGAAATGGAGGAGTAGACTTTCAGGAATGTCCGCACTCCAGCCAACAGCTGCTGCTGCTTTACCTCATACAGGAACATCTTCAACTGAAGCCTGTATGCATCCTGATTTAATCCAAGTTGGGAAAGTTAAATAAACAAGTCCTCGTGAATGGTTTTACTGTTATAAACTGTGGTACCTGGTTGTAATTGACAAGAGGTTCCTCGAAACTTGGCGCCGAAGGGGTGATGAACTTGGGGCATGCATAAGAGAAGAGCTCATCAAAAATAACAAATGCCTCATCGTCATACCTCTGCATCCTCATCATCTTTTCACCATACTTCTCTCGCAACTGAGAGTTGACAGACTCGTCAACCAGTTTTGTTTGAGGGCACAGCGAGAGGCAAACCGCAAGCAATGCATACATCTGCTCATTCTTCTTCAGTATTTGCTCGTACTGCGGTGACTTTTGATGGTACTGCTTTGTCTTGT
The DNA here is from genome assembly GCA_036452645.1 of Capsella bursa-pastoris. Classification (NCBI taxonomy): domain Eukaryota; kingdom Viridiplantae; phylum Streptophyta; class Magnoliopsida; order Brassicales; family Brassicaceae; genus Capsella; species Capsella bursa-pastoris. Next base: position 8,532,733 of record CP144196.1, read on the forward strand.
AAATGTAGAGGAGAATCTTGTTGAATTCACGAACAGCATCAACATACCTGCCAAAGGATTGCCCCAGTTAAGAGTCACCAGCCACTAAGCAAAATACAAAGCAAGTAAATATACTACGGGGACAAAACGAGGGAAATAGCTGTCCATGTGGGTACATGGATAGAAAGAGGCAAATCGTGTGTTAAGTCTATCACCATCAGTTTTTTTTTTTCACTCTAAATCTGAGATGTCAAGGTACTCAATGTCTGTGCAGTTTATCAAAAGTTCCTCCGAGAAGAAACCATCCAAATGGCCCCAAAGATGAAAAAAGGAAGGCTAAAGATATACCTTCGCAACATAAGGTTGGCAAATCCATAGTGATATATAGTTGCGATATGGCACCCTATGACGCTGGTGTAAACACCTTGCTGAGTGATGTCAATGGGCTGCAACCATTTGAGGGCAGTGTGGTAGTCACCGAGGAGGCAGTGAACACGCAAGAGACCGACCATGCTGAAGTAACCTAGGACCTTCAACACGTTACTCCCACCACTGTAATCGTACCCATCAGTGGCAGTGAACTGTTCAAGCCCATCCTTGTCTTGCTCAAGAATTTGAACGATTGTGGACTTTTCAACAAGTGCTTGCAAGAAGTTGAGCACGCCATACACATTCCATGCCTGATGAGGTGAGGTGAAGCAACTCACTGACTCACATATAAAGCTAAAGAATCAGAATGACATGGAGGAAAGGGGGAAACACAATACCTTATCATGCTGCCTGAGCAATGCAATCTCCTGCTCTGTTTTGTTCTTAAGCTTCGCTCTGAATTGACAGAAACTTTGGAACTGGTAGACAAACTCATCCACCATATCCCACAACCACTGGTTCGGCAACTGCATATTAACCACGCCGTGCAACACCACCTAACAAGAGAAGAGAGCCATCACTAGAGAGAACAATCCAAAAATCCAAAATCCAAAATCCAAAATCACAAATCTATGAACCTGAAAGAGGCTGCAATAGTTGTCATAAGAATCAATCCTCTGCTTCAACGTAGGAGATAACCTCGCATACAAATGCCGAAACCACATCTCGCGGTAGAGAAGACAGAAGACATGGTCGTTATCTACGTATGGCGCAATGGCTTCCACACACGGCCACGGCGTCTCCTTGAACAGACGTTCCGATAAGGTCTGGAACGATGTCTCACACATCTGGTGGATCTCGTACACGTTCTTCTCCCTTATGTGTCTGTACATGTGAACCACGAACGATTTCACCGAATCCGGCACGAAATTTGGGTCGTATCCACCCTCCCCGACGCTCTCCCCCTCGTAATTCGCCGCCGGAGCATCGTCGTACTCGTAGCTCGCCGCCATGTCTCCCTCGCCGACGAATCCTTCGCTTTCAACAAGATGAAGAAGAAGAAGAAGAGACTAGGAAACAAACAACACTAAAACGCCTAGGGTTTACTTACACTAAACGATCAAAATTACCGGTTATTAACCGGTTTGGTTTGGTTTGCCTAAATCTCGATTTAATGTCACTTTCGGTTTTCTTTTGGTAACCTTCCATCATCATCATCTCTCTCTCTCTCTTTGTGCCTCTCCCTCTCTGTCTCCTTCCGTCGTCTCTCTCTCTCTCTCTCTCTTCCTTCTTGCAGGTAAAGCTTCGTTGTATCTTCCTCTTTATAACACACTTTTATCAACAGATCTGATCACTGCGTTTGTGAATTACAAGTAGAAAACAAAAATCCCTAATTTCGTGTTGCCTCAGAAATTGATCGTCTTGATTTATAGAATTGATCAAATCAAAGATCCTAATTTGTATAATAACTTTGCAGTTAACGATTCGATCTGGTTCCTTTGTGCAATTAGACAAAGATGCAGGTAATTTTTCACCAATTTTTTACACTTATAATTTTGGATTTCGAGAAACTGGCTAATGTGATTTGTCTGATTGATGTATAAAGGCATCATCACGAGCGAGACTGTTTAAAGAATACAAAGAGGTTCAACGAGAGAAAGTAGCTGATCCAGATATTCAATTAGTCTGTGACGATACCAACATTTTCAAATGGACTGCTCTTATCAAGGTTTGGTCTTTCTTTCAAGTTTTGCTTTTCTTTGCTTCTGTTCTGTTAAAACAGTGTTTGGTTTTTTCGTGTCGGCAGGGACCGTCGGAGACGCCTTATGAAGGTGGAGTGTTTCAGCTTGCATTTGCTGTTCCTGAGCATTATCCTCTACAACCTCCTCAAGTGAGATTCTTGACCAAGATATTCCATCCAAATGTGCACTTCAAGGTTAGTGAAGAAACATTGCGATTTCTCGGCGGGTTTGAGAAAGAATACAAAGGAACTGTTTTTATTTCTTTTGGGATTTTGTTTGGTGTTGTAGACAGGGGAAATTTGCCTCGACATTTTGAAGAACGCTTGGAGCCCCGCGTGGACGCTTCAGTCCGTGTGTAGAGCTATCATAGCGCTGATGGCTCATCCTGAGGCGGACAGTCCTCTTAACTGCGACTCAGGTGAAAATTTGCTAGTTCAGTGTTTTATAGTATGCAACTGCTTTTTATTAACAGTTTTTGTTTTGGTTGTTGCTGTTAAAAGGGAACCTTCTAAGATCTGGGGATGTGAGAGGGTTCAATTCAATGGCACGCATGTATACACGCCTCGCCGCGATGCCTAAAAAGGGATGATACTATTGCGTTTCTGTAATGTAATGATTTGCAAGAGAGTGAATACATTATTTGTAAGTTTCACATGTGTAAGTTTATAAGGAGATGTTTCCTCTTATTAGTTTACAGTTTTACCAATATTACAATCGGACATGTCCATCGGTTTATTCGCAAGTCGTATCTCCTTGTTTAAGGAATTTGTCAAACCAGTCTGATGATTCTTTGATCATAAAGCTCGTCACTTCGTGTCCAACTCCTTCTGCTTTGAACTGCTCTCTCGGAAACATCAAAAGTCTATATTTTAGTTTCTCTATATGGTTGCAATAGAACTATTGATTAGATCAGTGAGTTACCTTAAAATTTCCAGGAGAAGCAGTTTCCTTATAAGCCTTTTCAGTTCTATTTAAAGGAACTTCTAGTCCGCCAAGAGGGCAGCGAGGATCCTTTGCGCCTGCACATGAAATCCGGGAAAACTTGTAAGTGTGACGATAAATAATGAGCATCATATATGTCGACTGGGCTCACCGTTAAGGATGTAAAGAGGCCGTGGAGCAATCACTGGTAATGAGTAAGGCGAATCAAACTTAGAAGCTAGGCCGGGAGTTATTCTGTTCCACACCTGTTAAGTCAATAAATACTTATCCAATTATTTGAGTTGCAATCCGAATTCGTAGTCATTTTCGAGCTTCTTTACCTTCTCAACAACTTCTTTATCGATTACATTCTTTCCTAGATCAATCCTTGCTTCTGAAACCATATAAAAGATTAAGCAAAGAACTTATAATCCTCATACTTTGTATATTGAATCATTTTGTGTGTCTTTCAAGATCTGACCTTCAAATAAAGGTTTTATACTATTGACTCTTGCTTCCCACTCATCATTTTCGACTGCCCATCTAAATCCCTGTCCAACATACAAAACATTGAAAAAAAATTGAATTAGGAAACCATCCTCACACAAGCAAAAACAGGCTTCATAGTTTCTATGTTGTTTATCTGTTTTTGTTTGAGTAAGAGCAAATTAAACTAATGATGATTTTTGCACCTGAACACCGATTAAAGGGACAACCACGGAATATCGGGTGTCAGCTGCAGCAGCAAACCAAGCATGCATCCCTGTATATTGCTTTCACAATGAACAAAATTAGTATACATGACTACTATTACTACAAATTATGCTACTCAATTTGTTATATGACTGACCTCCTAGCGAAATACCGGTGATTCCTATCCTCTTTGGGTCTATATCATCCCTCTGAGTAAGATATTCAGCTAATTTGATCAAATCCCAGACCTAAGAAAGTCAAAAACAGAAAAATCAAATATATGCATTATATATTACGCTCCAAAGACGAAAACCCGAAAAATGAAGCTACAAAGAAGCAATGGTTTTACAGTATCAAAGATAAAAGGCATTGTGTTTCCATTTCTCCAAGATGCTATAAGAGCCTGCATTGCAATTTACAACCAAAACCCCATATCAGAACTCAAACAACAAGAAATAAAACCAAATAGGTTATTTATAATGATCCGTAACAAATGACTTTACATCTCGATAAGCAGTTTTGCTGTCAGCGCGTTCCCCGTGGTAGCGAGAGTCTAAACCGATGGCTACATATCCCCTCGAAGCATATGCCTAAGTTGAAGCATCAAGTATAATCAAGAAAGGAATGTTGATTTAATAAAAAGTATAAAACTATGAATTGTTATCTTTTTTACTTGGAGCCATGGCCTTAACCATTCTTTGTTTGTGTTTTTTACTTGGAGTAATGACCAAAAACAAAATAAATTAAAATTAGAAGAAAGGAAAAAAAGAAAACAAAAAAACTTAGAAGAGCATATCTCACTGTTGTAGAAGGAACATCGGATTGAAAGAGAGGGTTCTCGACAGGATTAGAAGAATACGCAATTAGTGGAACTGGAGATTAATAAGATTTAGAGATTAATTAATTAAATCGAAAGAGTTAAAAGAAACATTCATATGTATTGTAATCAGTAAATATATATACCTTCTTGTGATCGACGAGTGTGGAGAAGACGAAGGAAGTCAGATCTAAACATTTGGGCTTGATGATGAGATTGAGAATCCATAACTCCGGTGGTGGTGGTTGCGGCGGCGGTGATCGGTGGGAGAAAAGGATTCGTCGTTCTGTTTAATGTCAACGGCATGCAACGTTTGCACGTGTAGACATATGATTAGCTTTACCTACTTAATCTTAATGACGTGTTTTGTTTTTTCTTTTTTTTTGGACAAATGACGTGTTTTGTTTTAACTTTAAAATTCCTTTTGTTTAAAAAAAATAAAAAAATTTAATAGACATTTTAATTTTGTCGTCATATTTTGGATTTTTGTGTTTTGGGTTTATATTCGATTTCTATGAAAAAAAGATAGGACGAATAGTTTTGAGTTTTTATTTTTATTTATTTTAAAGTTTGTAACGTATACTTAAAATCACAATTTATACATAAAACCAAAACAAAAAAGGGAAAAAGATGTATTAACAATTTAACACCATGAACTATGAATTTCATCATTAAAATTTTATTTAAATAGATATATTATAAAGTTTAAATTATTACTTATGAGTACTGAAATCTGTAAAAATGATAACGCACTCTGTTAGAAATTTGGTTAGATACTAAATTTTGATTTTTTCTTTAAAAAAAAAATCTTTAACAAAAAAAAAAAAAAACTATGATGATGAATATTGATAATCATCAACCTAACTTATTTGGTATGAATTTAACTATCCTGGTTTGTTCATCAACCTAACTTATTTCTGAAGAAAAAATAAAAGAAAAAGAAAAACTAAATTACTTGCCTTCGACCAAGTGGCATCGGAGAGGGACCTTTGTTTCCTTGGATTATACGAGCTCTCTGCACAGCAAGAAACATAAAGATCCGTAACAATCGATAGCTACAGTTTTGTGAATCCATCATCAGTACGCTTGTGAATCAACACTCAACACCAATGAAGCTTTTCTACTCAGCTATCGATCGGACAAGATACAATACCAATGCGGCTTGTAGATCAGATCAGATCGGTCTAAAGGGAAGGCTTCTCTGCGAAATATAGGTTCAGAACTTTTATTAGCATTAATGGGAAATTCAATATTTTTGCGCCCACAAAAACACACACACACACACACACATTATTGTGTTTAAACTTTATTATACCAAACCTCAAACCTAACCAAAAATAAAACAAAGATGCTAAAAAAAGAGTTTGCCCTTTTAAGTGCGAAGAACCACAAAAATTATCTTCCAAGTGTAGACAAATCTTGAATGCATGTGTGATTGATGTATATATAGAGACTCTTTGTTTGTTTCTTTCTTTTTCTTATTCTTTGACTTGTTGCTATTAAAAGGAATCTTCTAAGATATGAGGATGTGAGAGTGTTCAATTCAATGATACTCTTTGCTCTTGTAAAAGAACTGTTTCCTTTTTGGTAATGACCAAAAACAAATAACTTAAAATTAGAAGAAAGGAAAAAAGAAAAGAAAAGGATAGAACATCTCACTGTTGTAGAAGGAACATCGGATTGAAACAGAGGGTTTTCGACAGGACTCGAGGATTCCGCTATTAGTGGAACTGAAGAGTAAGATTTGAAGATTAACCAAAGAGCTTTGAGAGGAAGTTTTAAATTCTTGAGATTGGAATAACTAAAAGAAACATTCATTATCACCTTGCGGTGATCTTCGACTGTGGAGAAGACGAAGGAACTCAGATCTAAACACTTGGGCTTGATGATGAGATTGAGAGTCCATAACTCTTGTGGTGGTGATCGGTTGGAGAAAAAGATTCTTTGTTCGACAAAATGGTATACGAGGAGAGGGAACTTTGTTTCCTTGGATTATATGAGCTCTCTGGACAGCAAGAAACAAAAAGATCTGTAATAACCAACAGCTACAACTTTGTGAAGCCATCATCAGTGCTTGTGACAGGACAACTTTGTGAATCCATGTAAGGCTTCTCTTCGACATTATATGTATCAGAACTTTATTAGCATTTATTGGGGAATGAAGTATTTGCGCCCACAAACCTCACAACCACAAGCACATGCAACAATTAATTCAGTCTTTTTCAGCTTTAAAGATGATGAAAAATGAATAGTTTCGTCCCCAAGCAAACCGAAGATGGACCATCATCGTGTAGACCTAGTGAGAAAAGATGCAGAAACAATGGCCAACAAATATGTTAACAACAGTGTTGAGAACTTTTACTTAAAAAAAGGTTGAAGCCAAACATTATTCAAGGAACCAGAACTTCTCTTGCAAGAACAATTACGGAGGTAACAAGAGAGAGACATGAGAATATTACATTTGACTCTTGAACGATTTCTTCAGTTACATCAATAAAGATCCTCAAACTCAACTTCTTTGGCTTCATACTTCATCTTCTTCCACATCACTAACTTCTCCATCCCGAAGACTTTGCCTTGTGAGTTTCCTTAGCGTTTTGTGCTTCCTGCAAAGATCCCATGTATTGAGAAAAAAAAGAACTCTTAAAACAAAGACCCTAACTTTGAGACCAAACTAGTTTCATCTCCTTTCTCACATACCATGCCAAGATTATTGCTTTAAGCAAACTAACAAATCAGAGAGATTAAGCTGCTTCGTAGATAATAACCCGAGGAGTAAGGAGTATTGAGCTCAATAAAACAGTAGCCACAGTCCACTCTCCTTGATCACACCTAACTGGTTATAAATTTTCTTGACAACACTTTCAAGTTTCTCAAAACTTCTTCTTGGTAACAACAGGGAGGTTAAATTACCACGATAATGTTACCAAATCCAGTGTCGAATTCTTACTGATCATCGTTGTAACTTGTAAACAGCTTCAACATCACTACCAACCCACCATAGATTATTAAAAAATAAAAATAAATCAGTTCCGTAGTTCGGACGTTACATACTTATTACATGAGATATGATGTTTTTCCCGGACGGGTCGGGTCATGAAATTGGTTGGACCTATAGTATTCCAAAGACCATTAATAATAACACAGTGACGCAAAGCAAAACCCATTTGTCTTCAAATAAACCAGCGCCTTTGACGTAACATATGTGACTTCATAACATTTTGTCCCAAAAAAAAAGCTTCATAACATTTTTAAATTATGAATAAATTTTATTATTTTTTCTATTCAAAATGTCACATAGATCATATGCTAAAAAAAATGAGTTAGATTCTAAAGTTTTTGTCAGAAATTTTTCCTAAGTATTATTACCCTAAACTTGAGTTGCTCTCCATCTTCTCGTTCCTTTCAACTTGGATTTGTATTGGCTTTGATATTTTTTCCTGCTTAAAACAATCTCTTAGATTAGCCCATCCTCTACAAGAATAATATCTGAAGCTATAAAAGCAAGCTTACCATTTAAGCTCCCACGGTTTGAGAGCTGAATGAGATAGTCCCTGAAGCTTGACAAGATTTGTTTTTCTTGTTCTAAGTAAATCTCCGAGCTTGTGTTTGCGTCTTCTTTCTCTTGGCTTGTTTTCACTCTGGCCAATGTATCTTTCTCTGAAACGATCTCATGTTCTTCGTCACACATCAATGCACGTGTTGCTGGAGATAAAGGCTTCTCGTTCATTCTATTAGCATCAAGGACACAATCTGGAGAATCATTGATCTCATTAGCATGTCTTTGGGCTGGAGCAACTGATGGGTCTTTGTCGTACTTCCTCCCTTTGTCTGTTTCACATTTGGCGCCTGAAACATCAAAATCAGACATTTCTTTAACAAAGATCTTATGATCTGAAGAACATATTTTCCTGTACATCTAACTGCATCTTAGTACCTGACAATCTATTTGCCACATCCACTGATTTTGAGACCAAAAGTGAACATAGCTCTCTGACATGATGTGGTTGGATGGTATTTGACAGAGAGGACCTATAGAAGCAAACAGTCAGGTCTCACGGTAGTGTCTTATGGGCAATATCATAGAAAGGAAGGGTCTGATATTTCCAACCTGTAAGCACATGTGGTAGATCCCGATACCGCCTTGGTGTTAGGAAGTGAAAATAGAGAGGTGTCACCATATCTTATAACACGATTTGCCTAGTTGGAACAAGAAAAACACACAAAATTATACTTTCAATGCAAGAAGTGAAGCGAAAAAAAGAAAAACAGGATTGTATTACTGGGCAAGATATATAGAATTTTACCATCTGATTTCGGACAACGGGTGAAACTGCTAAAGAATGAGAAGCATCCTTGCTCTTTCTCTTTCTTGAATCAGGAGGGTTTAGATAACCAGACATGTCGATGGCGCGGTTAACAGCCGCATTGGTCGTCTGTTGTATGTAGGAATCCGAGACCTGAGGTCCATGAACAAGAGCATTTCTTTCTTCGCTTCCTTCGAAGTTCTTGCAATCTTGACATCTACAATTCTCCGAACATAGAACGTTCGCCTGGTAACACTCACAGTACTTCTTAAGGCATCCTGATTTCTTACAGTGGCATCCTTTGCTGTGCTTTCCAAGAAGCATTTGCCGCACATTCTCCTACAAGCCCCAATGTATATCAATAAAACAAACAACGGTAACACTCATATTGGACGACACCTTCTAAATCCATAAAGCTACATACTTTGAGATAAAAAAAAATGAAGTCTTTTCCAAATAACAAGACTACACACACCTGCAAATCTTTCGTTCCAAGAGGACTACCAGCAATCTTGGGCTTAAACGCATCCGGATTACGCTCTAAGATCGCGGTGATAGCTTCTTGTCTTGAACTCTCATTCTCCAAATTGTTGTGACAATTCAAACAGTTACAACCATTACAATAAGACCCCGAAGCAAAGCATTCACAATACCTTTACAAAATCACAAGACTCTTCGTATCAAACAATGTTTGAAATTATCTTTTAACTTAACAAAAAATAAAAAAGAGACACTTACAGCTTCAAGCACTTGGAGTTTTTACAATTGCAATGTTTCTGTTGTTTATTTGGAGTATTCTCTACCGATTCGAATTCACTCTGCTTGCTACATAAGTTCATATACATCAATCACATCAAAACGCTAAATTCCCAAAAAAAATCGAAATCAAAATCAAATTGTTTGGTTAAGTCTTAACCATATACCTCACTCGATACTTCCCTGATTGGTTCTTCTGAACTTGATTGTGATTAAATCGGTGAAGCGGTGGTTTCTGCGGCGGCGTGACTTCCGTCGCTGATTCTTGAGAAGATTTCACCGGAGAACACGGCGGCGGTTCTAACGATTTCTGAAATGAATCCGTCTTCTTGGTAGATGTTGAGTTATCTGATTGGCACGGATTCTGATTCGAACTCGAATCCTCCATATCAAAAAAAAAAAGAGCAGAGGTGTTTGTTTCTTTTGCTTCAGCGTTGAAACTTGAAACCTCTTCTTCTTCTTCTTCTTATTCCTCTTTGGGATCTTTTTTGAAAAATTGGAAGAAAAAAAAAGATCAGCAAATCTAACGGTTGAGATTAGAGGGATTAATCAACGGTTCAGATCGTTTGATTAAGATCGATCTAGGTTTTAGAGGATGCGGGCGGAATTTGGCGCTAAAGAAGAGGGTTTTACACGTGCGGTATGTTTTTTCTTTTCTTGGTTTAAGTTAACCGGCCGGTTTAGGATTTTTCATTTGATGAAACCAAACTTGAAATGTACTGTATAAATCAATACAGTATATCAAAATTGACATTAATAGTAACACCTATAAATGCTACAACCCAATAATATTATTAGAAAAAAACAAAAAAAAGACTTGAATTGTTAGTGCTAAAGAACGTCATGTTGCGTGCTCATAAGGTATACAACTACAAGGGAAAAATCTGGCGTCTATGTCAGTTTACTGTTTGATACCAACAAAACAGAGAGCTACTTCGGCTTGTGCTTGAAGCTCTTCAAGAACCTTGACAACTTTCTCACGGTCGAACGCGATTTCATTCTCATCGTTAAGCATTTTCCGCACTCTTCATATCCACCAGTAAGAAACAGATCGCAAATTCAGAAAGTTATTTGTTTGTTTAAACACACTATAAGATTTGGATTGAGTGTTTACAAACCTTTGTACAATGGATGTGTCTCCGTGTCCGGTGCATACTATAAACATCGCGTTGGTGGGTAATGCAGCGTAAAGGGATTGGACTCTATCATTCATCTTCTTTAAGATTTCCTTTGTTTCAAGTGAAACATTGTTTTTTTTCTTGAGGCTGGAGTTGTTGTTACATGTAAGCAAGGAGATCATCTCGGCCATTCTGGAATTTAGTTTCTGGGGATTATCCGCTCTGCTCTGGAAATGTGTATTCAATTCTGAGAACCGTGTCCAAACAAACTGTGACCGCTTGTTCTTTACCTAGAAACATATGATCAAACGTTTTGGCAGATGACTAGGCATAAAAAGAAATGGATGGATTCAGAAGTTTTTACCTCCTTCATGGCCTTTGAAAGTGCTTCGTCGTCAGAAGAAACTGGAATTGAATTGGATGACTCAGAAGCATATCGTTTCACAATATTTATCTTGTCGATTATAGAAGTGGATTTCCCACTCTCATTCAAAATGGCGAAGAGATTTTTTCTTATCATTTCCGGTGGTGAACCAAAATCAGGTCCTAGTGGAAGCCAGAAAAGATAATCAATTAAAATGATACAGAGGGAAAAAACATGATTTAAATAGTGAGGTTAAGAATACGAAGTTCTTGCCATGTTTTATCTTTAATAGTGCCAAATCCATGGCTGCTTTTGCATCCTCGGCGCTGTCATGTCCAGATTCAGACAGTTGTATCTCTCTAGCAAGAAACTTTTTTGCTAGAATTCGAAGTTTAGTTTTATAAGATCGACCGTGTGGATGCTTGTACAGTACTGCAGTGTCGATCACCAGATTATGAGAGATCTTCAAAGAAAACAAGTCATTTTCCAAGGAGTGTCCGACTAATATGGTCTCCTTGAAAACCAGCTTTAAGAACTCTTCCTGAACATAGCAAGCAGCTCTAATTATACTAGACCATTACAAGTCTTCAATTCAAAGTTCAAACCTCTTAACCCATATCTAATCAAAGTTAAGAAGATCTATTGAAACCTGAATATCTTTAAGAGTTGTTGTAACTCCTTCCATCATCACAGCTGTTATTCCACTATACCTGCAAACCGATGCCAATACCTTATTTTTTAGGCATAAACCTTTTAAGAGGTACTAGAACTAGATACTATTCTAAAATGCATATGTGATGATATACATACAGAATCACAAATATTTGCATAACTTACCTTGTGTTGTAATCAGTAATAGGATTTGTTGGCTTGACTAATTTATCTAATAGAACCTGCAGGATTATAGAAACTTGGTAACACAAATCAACAAATCTAACATACTTCAAAAGTAAGGAAGAAGATACCTGTCCTTGGATATCGACCAGTGTCACTCTCGTCAACTCCAAACCCTCCTTTGTAAAACACTGGTGAAACAAAAAGGAAAGAAGTGAAAATAAATAGCTGTTGCTTTACACCAAAAATAAAGAGCATAAAAGATGATTAAAAGAACTGTTAATATGTTTCACAAAATAAAATATAAAATGCTTATATCACAAAGCATATCATCATGAAAGGCTAGTGAACATAGTTGTTTACCATCTCGCAATCAAGAGCAACAATTTCATGGGGAGATGATCCTGATGGTGCAGGAAGTGTAGGGGTAAACTCTACATGAAAAGAAAATGATCAAACAATATAACACAAAGGAAAAGGATAACAGCTTAAACAGGATTAAGCTGTTAATTTTAAAAAGATGTAGCTCGTACCAAATTTCTCAAAAGTGTATCCATTTAGTTCCATTTCCTTTCTACTTAAAGTATAGTATGTAACAGGGAACGGTATGTCTTTTACGAGCTCAATGAACGACTTCCCCATCAGATTGCATGTTTCTACACGAAGTAAAGATGTTTTCTAGTTAATGCCTAAAATTGGGAGAAGAATTGTTAAAATCTGGAATTACTTTTTACAGGCATGGCTGTTACGACAAGCAACATTGAAACCTCGTAATTAATAACGAACAATGATCAAGGTCCATCGACTGAAGTCTACTTACCTGGGTTAGATACTAGGGGAGGTGGTTCCACTGAACTAGTAACAGTTTTCTTTTTTTTACCCTTGCAAGTAAGGATTGTATCAATTGTCCTCATGTCATCAACTACACAGCTAACACAAGAATAAAACCGACAATTATCCAAATAATTGTATACACAACAAAGCCACAAGTAGACAGAAGCACCAAAACTTACACCAACCTCAAAGCTAAAAGTGCTATAGGATTGCCACAACATGATTTCAAACTAGCAAGTGCTTTAGACTGTGATAAGTATAAAGCAGCATCCAATCCAGGAAGGTAGAGCATTACAACCTTTGGAATGAGAGGCTTGTTCTGCAAAATCACATCCTTCAAAATGTCAACTAAACACACATTAAAGACACACTCAAACAAACATATCCAACAAGTTCACTTGTTCATACCTTAATAAACACCCACGAGGGCATAAAACCTTCTGCAAGAACCCATGTCACAAGTCCCTGAACATCCTATTCAAACCCAATAAAAATCTCAACTTTACCATCATAAATCCTCAAAATTTGATTAACCATGAAGATGATTCAAAAACCTACTTGTAAGTTCAGTGTTGTATCAGGGCTCTTGAAATCGAGTTCTGCTTTCGCCTACCAAACCAGAAGAAGAAGAATCTTAACATCACAAATCACAAAATTGAACACCAATCAATCAAAATCGATACTAAAAATCTCAGAGCAAGTGTTAATACTTGAGGTCCATATATATCGAAGAAGCTTTTTTCGTTATTGCTCTTATCACTACCGTCGCCACTTTCTCCACCATCTTCCGCGGCGGTTCCGGAATCGCGCTTACGCTTCGAAGACGACATTCTTGAGACGGCGTGGAACTATTCGAGAAATTAACACATAGACGATTCCGCCGCCGAGTATAGCCGTCGTCTAACACCGCCGTCGGACAAATTTAAGGGTTTTAAGTTTTTAACCTTGTTGTCCCCAAAAAAAAAAACTTCATTTATTAATTAAATTTTTAAATGTTTGACGCCAAAAAAAAAAATTCGTTTTTTTCTTTTCTCTCTTTGGTAATTTGTAATTAATCATTCCAAGCTTCAGTATAAATTTGTAATCATTGATTATTGATTAATAAATTGATAGTTTAAATTGTTTAATACACTAGGTTTTCAAAATAATCACTACGTATACACACATTAGTTTTTTATTACTGCTTCAACATGAGAAAGTAATATCACATGAGTCTAATTGATGTTTACACCTTTATTAGGAAAATCTTATAGTGCTATGAATGTCGAATTAGACAGAATTTTGAAGATGTATAGGGAGAAACTTTCTAAGAGAGATTCTTTAAAATATTATATTTCAAGTTTTTTATTCTAAACATATTATAACAAATTTATTTTCAAAAAATACAACAAAATTATTTGATCAAAATATCATAAACGTAAAATTTATTTTTTATTAGAGTAAAAAAATATTCTTGGGTGGGTTGAAGGCATCTCCAATAAGGCTCCTCATTTTGAAGGATTGAGGATGGTTTGCTCCAACAATGAATCCTAAAAAAAAAAAACCCTTAAAACTTTTAATTAATTTGCAATATAGTCCGTAATATTTACAAACATTACTTATAATGATATAAATTTATAAATAAACAGAAAAATAAATTTTATATATTATAAAACACAAATATTACATAGTATATGTTACATGATAATACAAATTACATATTATAAGAACAAAACACACATAATCATAATTTTGTGTGAACCTTGTTTGATGTATTTTCTTGTGACCTTTGTTTTAGTATTATATTCTATTTCATTTTGTGAATATTGTTTTTAATAATATAAAATAGTTTTTATATTTTGGTTGTTTTAATATGCTTAAGTTTTTCCTAAATTAAATTTTATATAATTATTTATGAAGACACCAAATTGAAAATAATAAATAGTCTTGAAGTTTTGAATAGTGAAACCTTAAATATGAGGCTTCACTATTCAAAACCTCAAAATTTGAGGAGTTAAAGAAAATATTGAATGTTCAGAGATTTTAATATAAATATGAAAATTCAAACTTATGTGATTAGAACTCTTAAATACTGTATTACTCGTATTTTAGATAGAAATCTTTTAATTCATACTCAAAAAATTCTGCTATGTGGAATAGAACAATTTATTAGATTCAAAACTTCGATTGAAAAAATCACAGAGATAAATCGTTAACCACTTGACTAAAAATAGTTGTTCGGCTTTAATAATTTTTTTTAATAATGTTTTAACTGATAGTCTCCACTCTCCAGATTAAGAATAAAAAATCAGATTTACAACAAATACATTTAACTGATTTATATACCACTCCGGAAATTTTAAAGATTTTCATAGAACTAGCTATAAACTTTTTTTTTAATATATAAAAACTTGATTATAGTAAATCCGACAAAACTGATAATATGAGCATACTTAAAACTGATTATGAAATCCAACTTTGCTCATTAAGCTGTATAATGAGACGACGTATGCTGGCATGTAAGAAGTGTGTACACAGCTCAAATAAGTGTTGAGTTGTATCTTGGGTATGTGTTAGATGTCCTCATATCTTCAACATGCATGCTTTATACAAATTTTGGAGTTTCTGATACACATTTTATATAGAGAGAGAGTATAATAGCTAGCGATGATTGCACGACTAAATATAATATTTAACAAGTAATCATATCAAATGGAGATCATTATAAAAAAAGATGTTTGAAATTAAATGCTGGATAACATCACATTTTCTCTACACGTAATTAAGATGTTCACATTATAATCTTAATCATCCAATTAAAAATGGGCATGTTATAAATTAATCTTTCTTTCTTTTGTGTTTTTATATGATTAAGAACATCCGATATATATATAAAAAAAACACTTCATATATAATTTAAAACGACCCAAATTAATAAATAAATGATAATGTATTAACCCTGCGCATTTATTCTAATCTATATACTCTCTAAAAGCATTCGATTAGAAATCAATCCAAAGCATCCTATATGGGAGTAATTAATTAAGTACCTAAAAGCAATAATACACAAAGAAGTGGCTTCTGCATTATTCAAGGTAGTTAATCTTTTAATCATCTAATTACCTGGACGTTATTACAAAAACTTCCAAACAATAAAAGACATCAGCTTTTTATAACTTCTTTGAAAAAGCTAAACACTTTTAATATTGTATTGTCGGGACATTATTAACATATAAAATTAAGGTTTTGCACATAGTATATACTTTCCCTTACTATATCGGACTCCACTACCACTATCCCAATATCTCTTTCACAAAGACAATAATTGAGAGCATCCTTGAAATGGCAAGCAAGAAAAAAAGGTAATGTAAAAAACTAAAAATTTACAAAACTTTGTCAAAAAAGTTGGTTCTGTCTTTGAAAGTTTTATGCTTAATTTTATATACCAACTTATTCTATTACATTTTAGTTATCACTGTTTGCATGATATTTTTGGGCGTAATATTTGCCTGATTTTTTTGTTCTCTCTGTGGATCCTTTTATTGTTGTCTAACGATAAAAATGGCTTTTTAATATGTAAATATACAAACAATTACTCGGTTATATACAAACAATTACTCGTAAATATAAAAATAATTTTCAAAAGGGTTTTGAGAACTCTACTATACATTTAAACCAAATAAATCTCTACTATACATACGTACATTTATCTTGTTTTTTTTTTTTGTTGATTATAGCCTCATGCAAGTGTTATCGAATTCACAGTTTATTATGTTAACAACTTAACATATTGCATTAATTTATGACGATAATCTCCAACAACAGATACGTCATATCAGTAGATTCTTCTTTCAATATTTATGTCTATACTACTCAAGAAAATTTAAAGGATAGTGACGGATTCTAATTACAATAATCATTAAAGTGTTTATGTCATTTTTTTCAACAACGAAAAGAATAGAGACGTAAGACTTGAACCATTCATTTACAGTATTATTGTTTAATCACACACATACATTTTTCTAATCAAACTAAGCTACTACTTGTATTACAATATTAACACTATCTAGATCATAGTGCTCGAGAGACAGAAGAAGAGATTCTTTTGTAATACTATTGGGTCGCAAAAGGGAAATGCAATGAGTACAAAGTCATTGTTTGATTAATTAATTACAATAATTATAATTCAAAGCTGTTGGATATATAATATCTTAATATATATTAGCAACAAAATATCAAAATCCAATAACTGATAGTGGAAAATAAAAATTAAAAAGGCAAAAAAACCAAACAATTGGTCAGGATTAATTTATGCATAATCAGAAGAAAAGTTGGAGAATAGGAATATTCAATAATGTACATTCAAAAATATATAAAAGGTACGTGGCCTTTCATTGGCTACTAGTCCAATATTATTTATTTTTTCACACACTGATTAAAGAAAAAAAAAAAGAAAAACATGTTATGAGAATTATGTACAAGTATTCATATATGGAGCTCTCTTTCTCACACACACACATTGAAAAAAAAAACCCTAAACTCACCCCACAAAATAAAGTGTTCATTAAAAAGTAATTAAACACAAACATTTAAATTTACTAGTATATGATTATGACTTAATAATTATACAGTCCTTGAAGATCCCAATCTTGTGATAGTAATGTAGAAGGTATCATCTCATAATCACCTTCTGACCACTGCGGTGGATAAACCCATAACTCTGTCGTGTCAGAGAATATGAACTCTTTACCTAGCTGAGTCGAACCGTCGTAACTCGACCCCAAACTCGGCAGCACTACGATCTCTCCTAGCTCATCCGAGCCCGTTGACACGAGAGACTCAAGCGAGGAAGAAGACTGTGAGGACGAAAACGTAAAACAAGAAGACGAAGAAGAAGAACAAGACTGTGACGTCGTCGTCGTCATGATCTCCATGTGAGCAGCTTTGAGAGCTGCGGCTTGTATGTCACGAGGGCTGAGAGAGCTAGGTCTAGGGAAAGAGACGGCTAGGTCAGGGAAGTTGAGTATAGCTGAAGCTCCTTTAATGCTAAGAGCGGCTACGTCGTGTGCACGCGCCGCCATCTCCGGTGAAGGAAACGTTCCAAGCCATATACGTGACTTTTTCCTCGGCTCACGTATCTCCGACACCCATTTCCCCCAGTTCCTCTTCCGGACTCCTCTGTAAACCGGATGCTTACCGGAATCTCTAACCGGTTTGGTTTGCTCCTGATCTTGACTCGGTGAGCAAGTCTTGGGAGTAGTAGTAGTAGTCTTTGAAGCTATCATTGATGATGATGATCTAGTACTTTATAAAAGAAGAGCTAGCTAGCTTTACACCATATATACATGCATTACACCAATGTCACACAATAACCATTATAATGTATTTTTCTTTGGTATAGAGAGAAAAGTTTGAGAATGTGATATTTTTTTTTTGGGGAATGAGTTAATGAAGGGAAGTGAGAGACAGAGTTTGATGGGTATATGTCTGGATTTCTCAATCACTCCCTTATTTATATGCAACAATGGTTTTGAGGGGTAAGGGTAGGGTCGTAGTCGTAGGGGGTAAAGGGAGATATGGGATAAATATTGCACTAAGTCTATAGTAAGTAAAAGCAATTTGAGGACCCATGGTGCTAAATTTTGATTTGATGCTCTTAAAAGACCCGTACATATTTTTATTATTATCATGATTGCTTGTGTTTTTTTTTCTTTCTTTTTAGTTTGTATTTCTACTATTGAGAAAGATGATAGTATAGTTGTTATGAATGGTATAAAAGTTAATTTTCACATTTTGAAATGTAATTATACTTTTTCACCATTTTCAACTCATCAAGCTTTGATGTAACTATGTAAGTAATCGAACATTAGAATAATGAAATGGTCGATTTTATGTGCAAGACCAACATTTATCAATGGGATCTTAGGCATAAGATTTACACTAGAGGGTATCTTAAATAAGTGAAATTTTGTTTAGATATATTCTAACATGAATTATTAAAACACATGAAATCTTGATGAATGTTATGGATAATGAAAGATATCGACGCTTCCAAAGTATATTTTTTTATATAAATTGTTACATTAATATTCATTATATATTTGTTATGTTATGCTTTCCAAAAATATACATATTAGTAAAACCAACATTTCATTCATCTATCAAAACAAAATTTCTAAGTTTTTTGGGTTAAAACTTTTTATCCTTTATTTGAAAATATATAGTTTCAAGAGAATTAAACAATAATGTCAAAGTATCTAATAGAATAATGTAGAAGAGATTAGGATATATTATGCAAAGAAATGTTCTTTTCAGAATAATATATTGTACATATTAATAAATAAAAGTCCCCTCTTTAGAATTCAAGACAAACATCGATATAACAAGATAAATTATTTTGTTATAATGCCGACTTATTAAATCTTTTATATAATATAACATGATCGTGACTTTTTTTATTAGAATTTTTACGAATTGTTTTCTTTGCGTTGAAAATGGTGTGTCAACTGTTTTTTTTTTTTTTTTTTAAACATTGTAGCATAAATATACTGTTGAACCATCTCTTATCGTGTGCATCATCATGCTTGTCACTACAGAAACATTATCTTTCTAGCATATGTGTTCATATATATATGCATACGCATATGAAGTTCCTCTAGTAATAAATAATTAAAGAGGTTTCAGAAGAATCTTAAGTTGAAAACTTATACATTAGAGATTGTTAACCTGCAAATTAAGTTTATTTTTTGTTTCTTAATTAGACATTTACTACATTGTAATGATCATCTAGCCCAAAAAATTGTTAATGTAGTTTTAGTCAATGGTTGAGTATCTCTAATTTCCTTTTAATAATAATTAAGGTTTGATTCTGGTGTAAACCGTTAGAAATTCAACGTCTAAAGCTTAAACTACACAATAGTCGAGACTATACAAATTTCAATATATTCTTTATAAAATGTTATACCAGAATTCAAATATTATAAATCTATAAAAGTCTAACAGTTTTTTTTTTAAATAGTATAAATCATGATTAGTCAAAATTAACTATCTTATTTTAAAAGAAAAATTATACATATCACGAGCTAAAATTTTCCAAAAACAATTCATTCAAACAATATTAACAAGAGGGTTTAAACAATCACATATTTATGAAGTTAATTTTTTGAAATTAATCCTATAAATATTAGTCGGGAAATACAAATAGAAAACAACATTATTATAATAAGAACTATTGACTATCCACTCATCAAAAAAAGTTAATCATGTTATCCTTGTGTCAAATTGGAGGATGATACATTGATACATATATAGAAGTTAGAACCCAAAACCAAATAATTCAAGATAAACCTTTTTTAACACATGTGAAAACAAAATATCTAAACTTTGTTCTAGGCAGTGGTTGGTATGTATTGGGAATGATTCCAAATGTGACAAATTATTCGATTATTTATTTAATATAAAAGTTTTAAATATATTTTGGAACTAGTCGTCTAACATGCACATCCAAATTAAAAGACAAATTCTTAGAGAATTAAATAAGAACAAACTGATGATATAAGACAAAGTTAGTTACAGATTTGGAAATGAATCTCTATATACAATAATTCAAGTAGCATCAACGAACGACGTTGTGTGTTCCTTGACCGCATGTTTCTATATGCATACATGCTTTTTTTAATAATTGCTACTAATTAAATTCTTCAATATATTATAAACTATAAAGATTGCTATTGTTGTGCGTTCAAATTAGCTGATCCAAAACTTAGCCAATTATTAAAGGAGAATTATATAAAAGTTGTAAGTCACGATACTTTATAATCTGAATAGCCAACTAGAGATTAAACACGAGTAAACGATGACTAGCACGATGTAAATATATTCTAGTATTTTGATGGTTTTGGTTATGTCATTGACAAGAGTACTTAAAATCTTTGATTATATGATCATATAAATTACAATGTATGGTTTTGTAAAAGTAAATATTTAATTAGGGGTCGATCACACAGAAATTAGTTGTCGACATATGCTTAAGTTGGTCAACGTATATATGATAGCTGAATTATAATGGTAGGTGGGTGTAAAAGATAAAGTCGTATAACTTAAGGTTAACAAAGCTATCTGATATAAATGTTCAGATTTCTAAGAATTTTTTGAAGTGTTTATTCAGGCTCCTTAAAATATAAACTTGAATGGGGAATTGATCTTTAGCTACTAAATGCATGTGTCTAGGGTTATGCATAATTTCTAGCTAGCTATTTTTGTATTCGAGTTATGTAGCTACCAATGGGGAATTGGTCTTTAGCTACTAAGTAATCGAGGGTTCTTTAAACTTCACCGTTGACGGCTTAGTCTTGGCCGCGGACATCTATTGAAAAGTCTCTAATGTGTATACTGCTTGAAGAATTTGGTTTTTACAAAGTGTACTCTTCATGCTGTTTGTGGATGGGTGATACATTCTATTTTGTCAAGACAAGTTCTCACACATGTTATTTTTTAATAACTTTTCATACATTGCATTGCATAGTCCATTCTTGTGAGTTGTGGTCGATATCGTATAGCGTATTGAAACATGTTTTATAAATATATATAACGGCCCACAAATAATGATTTCCATATATATATTATACATAGAACGACGACGAAATAAGCTTTTTGAAATGGGGCATACATTATTATTTATTCATTTTTTGCCTTTTCTAGTTTTCTTTCTCAATTTATTTATATATTTTCGATGTTCTTATAGTTTATCATTCTGGCAAAATATTCTTCCTATTATTATGATATTGCATATATTCTATATTAGGTAATCTCATTCTAAAAACGAGAGCACCAACACTTAGAAAGAAGCAAAAAAGTAATGAAGAAACTAGAAATGTTAGGTTGCACAGAAACTATACACTATATTATTAAATCTTGCTTCTTCTAATAGATCTTGTGTATCGTCAAACTATACTAATGAGTTACCAAACAGAAAATATGTAAAGATAGAAAAAGGCAATTTTTGTGTCGACGGGAGAAAACATTGGATAGATTTGATTTTAATAGAAAAAAAGACAATGAAGAAAAATAAACATGGAGTGGTCCAAAGAGACATCTGGAAATGTAAGACAATGTCCCATAAGAGAGTGTAGAGGTGTGGTCAACGAAACGCGCGTATGGGTTGTCGTTTGGACCCCTAAAATTCATATTTCTTCATATGATAAACTTTACACGCAAATATACATATATATGAACATGTAACAGTACACAACTCTCAATTATTGCGATGGTCAGTGTCTCAGTCGAAAATATTGAACAGGAATTCACCGACCGATGTTTTTCATTTGTCTGATGGTTTTGTAAGTGCGAAGAAATTAAAGATGAATCAAGTGATCATTCTAATACAAAGTTTGTAGTGTGTTTGGTTTCTAGTGTTGTTGTTAAGGTAATGGTATAAAGATTTGGAGAATGGTATTGATTCCCCCTATCTTCGTTTTAGATTTTAATAAAAATCGTAGTTACTTTTATTTAGTGAATTTAATTGGTGTCACGTTTCAAATTTAATTTGTAAATTCGGTGGATAGATTTACGAATAATTTATTGGCTAGGGAGATTGCTTGCAGCGTTACGCGGGATGGTCGACTAACTTCGTACTTAGTTTTTGGTGGTTCGTTTTGGCTTCATGATCGGATCGAAAGGGACAAACGTCGTGGAGTTTAATTCTTGGTTTCTTTTCCTTTACGGTTTATGGTTTCCATTTCATGACTTATTTTGTGGTTCTGCACACTTATTTCTAATAATATTGAATCATTCAGCGTTAAAAAAAAAAGATTTACGAATAATGTCAATAACATATATAACAAAAAAAAAAAGTTACCCTAAGAGATTCTTACGAATAATGTCATTTTTAAAACAAATTTTACAAATATGTCGTTTTTAAAAAATATTTTATAGATTTGCCATTTTCAACACTTAAACTAAAAATATTCGTAAATATCTGAATTTATGATTTTTTTTGCTAAATATATATTTTATAACAAATACTAAATATTAAGAACAAATCAAACCGGTTAAACCGAACATAACGAATCAAATGCATTATTTAATCGTATTTTTATAAGTTAAAAAATAGTAAATTTATAAGAGTTAGAGAAAATGACAAAATGTTCGATCAAATTTTTATAGTCTAAAAACAGTAAATCCATAAAAGTTAGCAAACTGGCAAAATTCATGAATATCATCACAAAATGAAAGACAAATTCATAATTGGTTCTTGTCCTAAGAACCATATAACATTATAACTATCAATAATTAGTAAAGTTTGGGAATAACACACACACACACACAAAAACCCCAAAAATGTCGACGGTTGTGACAAAAAAAAAAAAAAAGAGAGACAAATTGTCTAGATCAAATTGAGCAGTGCCATTTATGTTTCTACGAAATTATTCAAAATTTGGACCACCACTGTCTAAATCTTTGTATAAACTGATTATTGTTTTTTTTTTTTTTTTTAATTTTCTTCAAATTCATAAAATGGGATGTCTCTGAGCAGTAGTCTTTATCTTTTGTAAATTGATGTCTCTATGGGTTGATTGTAGAAAAACAAACGATAACGACTGAGCATTACCTTTATCAATATGTAACCAAGTAGCAGTTTTTGACATCATATTGACTGTAGTGTCAAAAAAAGTAGTGTTTGAAACTCAGTCTGGCTGCAATGATGGTTTTTAGAACTTTTATGTTTTCTCTTTTTCCATTTTACCTTGTAATGCGTTTGTCATAATTGGTAACTTTTAGGATTCAGCTTTTGGTATCTCCTACCATAACAATGTTAGAATGAACTTATAACCTTATTATCTCACCAAGTATTACGATGTTAGACTTCTAAGTTTAAAACTATGCAAATTTTAAATCTAAAGCGAAATCACATCGACACATAAACTGTATGACTAAATTTATTTATAATCCATCCACGCTAAACTCAAAGATTGTAATTCAAGATTCACAAGGTTAGCCAAGTCTAGTGAGAATGTACAATGGTAAACTAAAGAATGTTTTAAAAATTGATCTTAGAATATAATAATCAAATTTAACTAAAATATTGGTCTAATATTTATGATTTGTGTCTTAAATAAGACTCATTTATGAGCGTCTAAAAATTAAAACAATATTAAAATTATTTAGTTGTTTTAGACACCTTTGATAAGTGTCACCATTGAACATGCTCTTAGAGAGAAATTGAAATATAAAAGGAAGAATAATTGCAAAGTCGGAAAATAGGAAAATTTAGGGATACAATTGAGAAAGTGAGTTTCGATTCAAGAAACATAGGGCTTCCATTTTTCTTATTATGATGCACGTTAAAATGATTGTATTTGGGTAAAAATCGATAAAAACCATTCATTAAATTATCATAAAATTCGATGTTGAAAAAAAAAATTCAGTCATAATTTCATATTATTTATAATAATAAAACTTGTGCTCAATAAATTTTAATGATGTTAAAGGGCTAGCTGGTGGACTAAAGAGGGACTGATTCATTCTTTAAATCGGAATGAACTAATCAATGGTCGCAAATACTAAAAGAATCCAAAAACCTAAGATTTTTGCAATTTAACAATAAAACAAATATGTATTCTCTTAGTGTTACTTTAGATTTTAGAATGAGTATACTCACAATTGTTTTAAAATAAAATTCCGGCAAATATATGATTGGAATTTATTTAAGAACACTACAATTGAGTAAAATGGTATTGCCAGGGAACATTACATTAATTTTCATGTCTATATATCTTACCACCGGGTGACAAATACTTCGATTCTATGCATACTATTTTTGATACACTCATAATGACAATGCAGTACGTACGTTTCTTTCGTTGTTTGCCAAATTATATCGGTACGTGTACGTCGACACTTTTTTTGTATCCAATAATGAAAGCAGCCGGGACCAATTTGATATGGTACGTACGTGACTCAAAATGTTGAATGTTATAAACAAATCAACAACCTTGAAAAATATATGGAAGAGATCAGCCTATGGAAGATTGAAACATCGCAAAAATGAAATTATAAAAGTGTTTTACTGGATAAGTTTGAAAACCCTAATATTATAAATTTATAATTTCTCCATTGAATATATTATCTTCATGCATTTTTCCTTAATCAGTCAATAGTTAAAATTCGAAATGATAAGGTTTTTTTTTTAGTGTAAGAGACCGACAAAACATATTAGAAAAATATGTTTCCAGTTACGTCAAACATCACCATCTATATCCCTTACAATTCATTTATTGTCCTCTTCACTGTTTATTTTTTTTCCCAAGATGGGTTATAATAATTAGGAGATAAATTATACATACATCATATGAAGATAATTCTAGAGATTGCTGAGAATTGTTTTCTGAACATTGCAGATTCAGTTCTGCTCTTTGTTTCTCACATGCATGGCTCCTAATTATATTGACCCTATATAAGATCATTTCTTAACAAATCTTAGCTTAAAATCTTGCTAAGATACTTTTGATAATGTTGCCCTAACCACTTAATTCATTTTTTCGTACCGATCGGTTTAATCAACTCATAATAGCTAGCCGGTCAAATCCGGATTCACATAGTCAATGTAACTAGTGAAAAAAGAATGGTAGCTATTACTACTACTATAATGATATACCAAGAGGGTTAAGAGTTGGCCAATTGATTTTTTTTCTTTTTTGATGTATTTTGTAAATTGAGTTTCCACAGAAAATTTCTCTGTAAAACATGTACACTGAATCGTTTAAATCAAACTACTAAACAGTCATTTGGAAAACTCGGTTAAACCAAATAGAATGAAGAATCATGTGGAACATATCATACTTCTCAGGCTTCACATGCCACAGAAAATGTTTCTGAACTTTCTTCACCCTCATCTGCATTGATTTGTACTGGCGTTCGGGTATCGACATTAGAATCTTCTTCAAATTCGGGATATCTTTTTCCAGCACGAAAATCGCAAACGATTCCCAGTTTAAAACCTCGAAAAAAGGTGGGACAAAGTTGTCGGATATGATAACCGGAACACAATCATAGAAAATGGCCTCTACCACTCTCGGGCTGTTCACTTCGAAGCCTTTCGCGCAAATGCAGTACTTGCTCGTCTTCATGAACTGAAGGTAATTCTTGTTTCCTTTAGTCCGCGGAAGTTTCCCGAATATTTTCAAGTCAGGATCTTTGTTGTTACCCCAGTAGGAGAGGAGTATTGGCCTTAGATACCCGTGGTCGGGTTTCCCCGCAAAGAAAGCGAGTATCGGCCTCTTGGTCGCAGATTTTCCACCCATGTTACTTAGTGGTTTTTTCGGATCTCTAACGAATGTTTCTGGTAAAGATGTGTCCTTCCCAAAGACAAACCCTTCCTTGACATCTGAGTTGCACAACGCCCTTATACTCTTTGCAAAATGCTTCCGCGTCTCTGATGGAGCCTGAAAATATCATAAAGGAACCATATATACATTTATAAGAATATAGTCTCAAGGATCACATCTTCTATGACCTCACAAAATGGTCTTAAATATCACATCTAACTATCTTCATAAAAAAAATGTTACATAAGACCATACGTTTTCGGAATATGTCAAAGATTGTATCATTATAACTTCGTATAGAAATGTCACAAAACGATTCTCATGGCAAAAGAAGAGAAGAGTAGAAGACATTACCCAATCATGGCAGGCGGCAAGAAAATGATCTGCACCGGAAGTTCGATTCCAAAAAGGGTATTTTACAGAAATGAAGTCTATATAGTCTTTTAGATACTTAATGAGATTGCGGTGACTGTGAGAGTCCTGAACATACAGAGTCACCTCGAGCATCCGGGAACTGAAGGGTAAATAGAAAAGATGAGCTTTTGCAGGATCCTTTGTGACAAATTTGTTGTTTGATTCAATAATTTTCATAAACCAGCCTTCAGATGCATAAATCCCTCTGAGTATTGGACTATGCATTATTGGTTTATCTCCTTCTTTGTAAGCATAAACTTTTAACAACTTCTCCATCAACTCATAGCTCCTAATGAAATCAGTATCATTAGAATATAAGCTTTGGTGAAGCTACAAGAAAAAAATTAAAAACAAACTCACTTTTTAAACATAGAAACATTGCGATACAGAGGAGCGTAGAGGAGAGGGTCTTTGTCGTCGATCGGTGCATTCTCAATCTCGTATTTTGCTTGTAAAAGCTCCATGTCAGGTTTAGTAACCCATTTTGGTTTCTGAAAACAAGAAATGAAACATGTTACATAATTGCTACTACTTAATCAAGAATGTATAGTATTATATAAAGATCATGATGAACCTTTGCTAGACGATAATGAGAAACACGGTTTTGGCGCAACTGCTTGCTCATCTCGGATATCGACATCACCCCGGAATCAGGCATTTTCGAGTTCTCTTTTACATCAGGAACAAATCTGACAATGGAAGGTGCATCAACAACATCTGTTTTAGTTATACTCCTCTCTGGTACCTGACTAGTGGTAGGCATTGTTCTGTTTTCCTTTACCGGAGAAGGGTCAACAAGAGGTAATGCAGCCACAGGCGCGGTTGCATTTTCCTTTACCGGAGACGAGTTTAAATCAGGTAATGCAGCTGGAGCCTCTGCATTAGCCACAGGTGCTGTTGCATTTTCTTTTACTATAACCTGATTTAATGCGGCCGGGGCAGGCGCGGTTGCGTTATCCTTTACCTGAGAAGTGTTTAAACCATGTAATGCAGCCGGGGCATCTGCATTAGCTGCAGGCGCGGTTGCGTTTTCCTTTAAACTAGGAAACAAAGGCGGTAATGTAGCGGTAGTAGGCGAAATGGCAGGGGCTGTGGCATTTTTAGTGCTATCAAATATCTGATCAACCTCAACTTCTTCGTCATCTCCCCCGGGATCAGTCTCAGATTGCGAAAAGCTCGGTGCCGTAGCTGAAGTCGAGTTACCTATAAGTGAAGTTGAGTTTCTTGAAATGGGAATCTTGGTGGAAGAGAAGATTGAAGAGATAGCGTAAGGTAGCTCTATGTATTGAAAAGTGACGACGAGAGCAAATGTGAGTCCCAATAGCCATAGAAGCCGTCTGCTTTCTACCTTCCATAGCCATGGAAACTCACGTCTCATCTTCAAGAATCAAGACCCTGCAAATTACCCTGTTACACTCACAAGCATCAATATTTATGATCAATATAACCATATGTTATAATCTTTAAGAACAATAAGCATAACTCAATATGATCATAGAATCTGATATGGTCAACGCTTGAAACCCAATTGATCCAATTCGATTAAAAAACAACTCAGAAAAACTTTGTAAACTCCAAAGCTGAAGCAATTTAAACAGAGCAAAAGGTTAAGCAAAGTATCAATCTTTAATTTAATCTATCAACAATCTGATATGTGTTTTTTTTTGGTTTAACATCTGTAATCATAACTCCTAATCATAATCAGAATCATTACTTTTGACTTTTCATATCTTTTTAGAAAACATCATTGCATGCAATAAGAAAGCACCATAGTGATAACATATATGAGTTAGTAACACAAGTTTATGCTCTGCTTTCACCAAGAAACAGAGAGAGAGAGAGAAACAGAGACAGAGAGAATCTTGAAAAGCTTTACTTACAGGTTTTGAGAAGTCGATCAAGGAAGTCAAACAAAGATCAAAAGAGACATTGTTGAAAAAATTGGATCGGCCTTATGGTCACCACAAGACTCACCAAACAAAACAATAATAGTATATGCTTGTGGTTTTGTCTGCTGTGCGATTGTTTAAGTGTTATACGAGAAAAACCTCAACGGACGCTTTGGAGGAAATCAAGAACTCATTATTAGTTTAGGGTATTTTAGAAAGAATCAAAGAAGAAAAAATACAAAGAGAGGGTAATTTGGGAATTTGAGATTTAGAGCCGCCACGCTTTTGTATCTTCTTCTTCTTCTGATGATGTCACAAAAAAAGATTCTTCTTTTTCATCCGTTACGTTTATCACTAAGTTTATAAATATCTTATATTTATCATTTGAAATATTATACAAATAATTAATTGTATGAATAGGATATATGCATACTTGTTATTCTATATATTTTCAGTATATTTCTATTTGATATTTTGATAACGGGATAATTAATTGATTTGTTTTTCGATATTTTTACAAAATTAAAAATGAAAAGAGTTTTATCATAAATTATCTTCGAACTGCAAAAAAGGAGAGAAATTAATCTTATATTTGCTCCATTTCGTTTTTTATGGAGTTATATAGGTAGGTTCATTTTTAAATATTTTTAGTTAGTACTAGGTCATATTATTCAATCATGGAGGTAAAGTTAATTCTCTAAGAGTTCAACTAGTGAGCAAAAAGCAACAAAAGCACAAATAAAAAAAAATGAACAATGAATAATGAATTTAAAAGAAATAAATTTTGAAAGAATAAAAAAAGGGGGAAATTAGAAATAAATGATAAATAATTAATTGTGTATTCTTTGACAAAGATTTTTGCAAGAAAAATGTGATGCCATTAAGGGTTGCTTGCATGTTGCGGCAATTGATACTACTCTACTAAGTAGTATTTTAAATTCAACCAATACTCGAGATTGCAAATTTATTATTATTTTTGGGATAAAGCAAAATCAAGGTAGCCAAATTGTGAAAACCGAAACCATATTAAGTTTCTAGTAATAAAATAAATTGAATTTTCGATTTAGAGTAGTTTTACACTTTTACTAATGACTAAAGTGTACGAATTATATTTGACATTGTTCTTGTAATTAAAACCAACGTTATGGACTATTTGGTTGTGTAAATTTTTTTAATATTTTTTTGCTAGTGTGTTTTATTACATACATGTCATGCATGTACATGTAGTAGAGACAAGCCAAGGTCGTGTTTGACAAGTGTCATCACATCAATATTTAATTTAATAATTTAGAATTTTTAGTCCGTTTGATATCAAATTGATATTTTTATGTTGAACATCAGAATTATTTTTAAAACCATTTTTTAGAAGTTGGAACTACCATTTCCTACAGACACAACACACACACACACATATATATATTCAATGAAATTTGATTAAAAATTAGTGGTGCAATTATTGTTTTCCTCAAAGACGATATAGCTCTCAATATAAACGGATTTTCTAGAAAAATATCAATATAGTTTCTTTTAAATAAAGATGATGTAACCGTTATTGAGGAAATTGGAATTTTAGAAGGATTAAAAATGTGTTTTACATTTTCTAATAATAAAGATTTTGAGGAACTAGTGTAACTGATGGCATTATCTAGATTTATAAAAATAATGAAAATTTTGAAAACCTAATACACTGTCAGGGCCGATCTTGAGTAACGCCCATATGGCTTTGGGTCATTTTCTAAAAATCGATCCATAAGAGTGTAATGTTGCAGCAGGTAAATGGGTTTACAATAGTTCAATATACTAGGTTTAATGCAAGAGTCTTTAAACATTCAATACTTAAAATTCATGTTTTGTACAATTGTACAAGTATGCATATATATATCTAAAGCCATCTCAAATAATAAACTTGTCCAGTGTTATTTGCTATAAACTGTACCAAATTAACCAAAACCTCCTTGGATTAACATATCTCCCGGTTTGGTTCGGTTTTCCCCAATTTGATCACATGTTTTGGAGGACCAGAATCATTAGCTAGCTACTTTGTTAGTTCAGCTTATAAAAACAATGATCAAGATATAGATGCGACTTGTGGATAATTAGAATATCGTTTAATTTATCAGGAGACATGAATGATCTATCTCTTCACGATTTAATATGTGCCATTTTTTTTATACATATGCGCATGAGAACCCATTTCTCTACATTTCTACGTTAGCTTTGATACTTTATATTTTAGTTAGCATATAATATATATTTATATCTAGTAGATTTTATACTAGCTTATAATTTATTAAATTTTGAATTAAAAACTTAATTTAGTTAATGATTATATCATTGTAAAATTCGATAAATTTATTATTTAAAACGTAAGTGGTAGTTAAAACATGTACCTTTATTCAATTATGAAAAACTTTTAGTTTTTAAAAATGGTAATTTTCTCTCTTTCTGAATAATTATGTACACATATGCAATTCTCTGATGCGAAAAAACTAGTTTAAGAGAGGCACAACATATGTATGCTTCATTTTAAGATATGTAATTATAGAAAAGAAAGAAAACAAAAAAAAACAAAATTAGAAACACGATTATATGAACATAGAGCGTCACAAGTAAGTAGTGTACTTTTGTTGTTGTCGGATACATGTGCTTAAGTTACATGATCAGAGCGTTCATGAAAATGACACTCTCTCTTTCTATGTGCATGTGCATGAGAGGCATGTGACCACCGCAAACTAAGCCTTAACTGACTCTTTTATAAATTAAAGTATCATAATTTTTGTAAATAACCACAGTCCAAAACAACACTTGGTTACAAACTTACAAAACTACTTCATCATGTTATTGTTTGGCATTGTCTATGAGAATATAATCAGTAAATCTCGACCTCTTGCGACATTACATATCTATTTGCCAGAAAACAAATGAAAAATCTCTGTTGTTTTGGGTAATAATTTGAGTATATATTTATTTTTTATAACTTAATAAAGATTAAAGAATCTCTAAGCTTATGAACTACTAGTAAATTATATACAAATTACTATGGATTAGTGCTGCATCGGATCGTGAGAGCAGAGAAAAATAAATTACTATAATCTTGAGATTCTGAATTTATCAAATAATTTACTTGAAATTGTTTTCTTCTTGTCCTCATGTATTGTTAGGAATATAGTAGTTTTTAAACCATGCATGCATACATATTCAAAAGAGTTGTATCAAACAAACATTAGTGCTATCTAAATCATCAAATTGAAGAAAGCTAACAAAATAGCTTACAAAATACAGTTCAATCTAAATTGGCTTTATTAATAATTTCAGATGATTGTCAATTTAGAAACAAATACAATAGTTGCAAATGAGAAACTTTGAAATTATAACTATGCTACAAAAAAAGAGTAGAGGGACCTTGATCATTGAGGTGACACATTACCAACACTGAGACACTCTCCCACCTATATTTCCATCATTATGAAATTTTATGCACCTCTCTCCTTGTATATGTAATTTTCTTACAAAGTGATATTTTAAGCCTGTGAATATGTTTATAAACATTTTGTTGTTCTAACAAAAACTAATCGATGATAAAAAAGAGATTAACAGAAAAAATAAAGAGATTTAACTAAAACTGTCATGAGGAATGCAACAAAAGTTTTCTAGCAAATTCCAAAATAACACAAAAACTAAAGGGAAGATTAAAGAAAAAAAAAAGTAAAATTGTCTTCAACAAAAATTTTAAGATTAGCAAAATTTGATTTCTAAAAAGATATCCCTAATTAAATTATTGGTAAAAATAAAATAAAAAGGGACTAAAAAAAAATCAAATAAGCTGTCTGAAGTCTGGGCCAACCTTGTGGTGGATCAAGTAATCATCACTTTCCGATGAAACGTCGAGAATCATGGCAGTGTCCGTACCATGATGGTGATGTATGAACTCATGGTGGGCCTTACTCATCTCCTTCTGTCGCCGGAGCTCCATTACTTTCCGATGAGAATTCGAATGCTTAGTCAGCACAAACGTCGGACTCGCGGCCGGACGGTACTCCGGTACCAGACGACCCGATTTGTACCTTACCCCGCAAGCGTTGCACAACGTCTTCGGGCCCATTGGGCCTGTCCGCCATTGCGGGGTCTTATCCGTGGCGCAGTGGAGACACCTTCTCTCCTTTGCGCCACATGACTCGGGGGAAGAAACATCTTTCTTCCGCCGATATCCTCCGTCACCACCGATGGCTTGTTTTTTCGCAACCTGAGCCATCGGTGGTGGTGGTGGCGGGGAGGTCGGTGGAGACAAGTTGTGGCTAGAGAGAATGGTTTCTCCGGTGAAAGGGTTGTCGTAAACCGTCTCCGTGAGAAGCCCACGTGAGGCCCAATTACACGTTCCAGCGCGTGAGCGTTTGCTCCTAGCTTTGGCCGGCACAGAAACGTCGGTAGTGAAAATAGGACTGGTGCTATTCGGGTTGTCCAAGCTACAGGATTCGGATTTCGGTTCGGGTCGGGTCTTAAAACCGGATATTAGCTGAAGCTTTTGTACATCTTCAGGCGAGAACGATTCGTCCACAATGTTCGAAAGCCACGCCAACTCATCAGCCAAATCATCACACTAAAACCAATACAAATCATTGTATTAAAAAAAAAACGTTACATAACATTTTTATTTTCTTGACTAGAATTCAAGAATTGCCATATAATAACGTACCGGTACACAAAGGTCACCGGAGAAGCTAGTACCGTCGTGAACATCGCCACTGAAATTAGGGAGATCAAGGGCCGAGGCGCTAGAGCTGTCGGTTAAGGCGGTGGTGGTGGTGGTGGTGGTGGTGGAATCAGCAAGAACATCGTTTTCTTCGTCATCATCATCGTTAGAGAAATCAACTAAGAGGTCATCAACGGCAAAATGATCAGCTGCGTGAAAAAACTCATGGGCTTCATCTTCCATAAGAAGTTTCTTCGATTAAAACTATAAAAGATAATTTTTCCGGTAATCTCTCGTCGGAGGAAGTCTTTGGAGAGAGGAGAGAGTGAAGTGAGGGGAAAATGTGAGTTTAAAAAGGAGTAAAGTTAGAGAAAGATAAAACTTTTGTTTATTTTGTTTATTTTTTTTACATTTTATTATGCATTTTTGTTTATTGCGTTTGAAGGGGACAAGAGGTCTAATTCTGAAGGTTTGACGAAGACAAAGGAGATTTTATGGGAATTATTTATCTTTACACTTACTAGTAATTAATACACCTAATTTAGTTTTTTTTTGTTTCCTTTGTAAATTGAAGTAATTATTAGTGATACTATAATTAAATAGTTTTTTTTTTTTGACTAAGATTTTAGTATGGTAAAAATAAATATGAGAAGGTAAATAATAATGTAGTGTTTAAATTTTGATTAGTTGACAAAGAGAAAGGTGGGAAAAGTTTATTTTGACTTGATTTTAAAGTGATTAATGAATCAAACATGTGCAATTATGGTATAGTGGTGGGGGACAACTTTACCAAAAGGGTCATAACGTTTGCTTCAAATTACAGAAACTACCACTCACGTGCATGTGTTGTATGATCATCATGCCGTTGATTATATATTGTCGATAAGAACTAAGAAGCGTCGACACACCACCATTAGGGGAAAGTTTAAACCGATACACATTGTTTTATGTGTATCATAATTCATACACCGGGATCAAATAAGGTACATTTGAGGCAAAGGCAAAGGAAGATCTAGAGAATTTGTTAATAGAAGAATTAAACAAATGAAGTTGTATATTACATAACATGACCTAGTCCTAGGTAAGTTCGTAAGTAATAAACCAGAACCAAACTAACATTTATATCGAAATTTTAAAATATCCGAATAGATTATAAACTCTAAAATCGAACCAATTAAAACCAAACTATATCCAAATCGAATATCCCGGATAACCGAAATACAGCTATATACTATAAGATATTTTGTTTGTGTTAATATTTCTTTTGTAACTTTTGCATCATTGGTTTAGCTAGATTATAACAAATTTTAGTGCTTTGTATATAATTTTAGACTTTAAGGCTATTCAAATGGGATAATTTTGTCATGTATTTTAGTTTATAAAAGAAAAATTCGAATATATCTGTTGCTCTTAAGTAAATTTTATCTTTTAGCAGTTTGTCGTAAACTCTATAAGTAATGGATGCAACAAAAAAAAACAAACTCTATCGACAATGCAGTACGTTAAAAAAAAAAGTCGGATTAGAGTAAATGAAAATCTGATTAGGGAGGACCGTGTTAGGTTCTTTCACGTTACTTTCAAAACTCAAAAAGTTATAACTTATAAGGTTTTTATAATAACTAAGATTTCAAGAAAACTAAACTATAAAATGAGCGACCAAAATAGCTAATTATACAAAATCGTAGACGACATAATTCCTAATAGAGATCAAGACATTAATCTATATTTCTATTGGCCGATTTGATTATCTACCACATCGAACAATATTTCTTGGGACTTGTATAAGAATATTTATATTAAGAGTAGTTAAATTTTATAACTATTGTTATCTTACAAACACGTTAACACTTCTTCCTAATCCCATGTTAAATCTCTTTATTCTTTTCTTGATCCCACTTTAAGGCACGATAAGTTTCCAGCTCACGCAATCAGAAATAGTATGTCCGGTTTTAAAAACACTCTCTTCTTTAACTATCCCAAATTTAAATTCTAATTAACTTAGTAATTAACCACTATATATATGTTACTAATACGTACTCGGTAACAAAGAAACCATCTACATATATATCTAAAGAAGTCCCAATACATGAAGAACAGAGAGCAGTATTAGAAACGAAAGCTAGGTACATAAGAAAACTAAGACCAACATTACTGGGGGTATTTTAGGGTGCTAAGATACCCCCAATAATGTTGCCCTAAGATATTATTTTAATTTAATGAAGTTTGAAGAAAATATTTTAACTTCATGATGGCATCTTGTACTGATGACTAACTATGCATTAACAGTTTTTTAAAAAAAGGAGGATTACTAAACTAATCCAAAAAAGGGTTTGTTTAATAGAGTAGTAGATCATAAAAATATTTTAATGAAAACATCGGTTAAATTTTTGACTGATTCGGGTGGACGTATATATCGTTTTTTGGTGTGGTTTCGGTTCAGTTTTTTTTGGTTTATGGTTTATTTGATTCTACGGAATTGAAATTTATATAAAAATCATGCATTTATATTTTTTTTATACGGTTTTACAGTTTATCAGTTTTATATCAGCTTTATCAAAAAATGAATAAAAACCATGTGTATTTCTCGGTTTTTAATTTTCGGTTTCGTTCTGTTTTTTTTTTCTTTTGTTATTCCATATATTTACAAAAAGAAAATTAACTTTGTTGCATAAAATAACCTTATACGAGAAATGATATGTTATCAATAGACAATAAGTTTTACACAATCTAAATCCAAATCTAATTTAGTAAAGCCAATGCTCCCAAATATCATCCATACATCAAATATACCTGAACAGTGAACACCATCATACTCTCATACTTAATACTTATTTGGTTTTCTTGTTTCCTTTATGGGAAAAACTCATCATAATTATTAATATCTCATCATTTCACTTACTAAATGACTTTTTCAACCTAAGTAACTACGTATTCTATCTCATCCTATTGTAAAATTCTATTGTCGTAAGAGGTAAAATCAAATCGTCTCCTCGATACTATCAATATCTATACTCCAGAAGCTCATATCCGATATTTTCAATAGTATTACAATTCATATATATGAATCATAATTGAATCACCATTTATTTCTTTTGATAGAAGCGATCGATTCACTAAACAAAAAGATTCAGTAGCTTCACATGCATGATTGTCTCTGCTTATCTCAAACACGTGTCTCGAGAAGACCTTAGTCCCGTGGGACATAGTTTTTGATCTTACGCCAACCCGCGAACGTCCTTCGAAACAATGGATAAGGTTTAATTTGCTTTCCCTTTATAGCTGTTCAACTAACTTATTATATAATAAAGTTATTTCATCTTACCTATTCAGTGATCGCTTGAACGAGACCCTTCTTGCGTTTGAAAATTACATCACACTCGATATAATAATACTTAGTTTATGTTATCTTTAATCTCATATATCTCTCTTGTGAAATAATGATAACGGATCGCTGAGAAATGCGTAAGAGTGGCCAAGAAAAAATGCGTAAGAGTGCTCCTCACGTGCCAAAAGGGGTAAGACACGTGGTGCAATACTTAAATTCAGGCTAGCTTGTGGACGTGAATCGAAGTCTACTCATGGATGGTTTAGGTACAAGATGCTTCATCTTTGGAAGTAAGCAAATCCCCCAAGGTCCCAAAGCACTAGAGAACCACGTGTAGAAACAACGTGACGTTGGATTTGCTTTCGATTTTCTCTGTACGTCTAAGCAGCTACGGTAGTTTTTGTACGGGAAATTCAATATATGGCTTAATTAGCTTAAGCAGCTAAGGTAATTTTTGTACATAAAATTCATAGGGTTCGAATTGTTGTTGTGGTTGGGCAGACAAATCATGTCTATGTCTATAGATTCAACCGCTTTTTATTTACAATTTATTAATTATACAATTTTAGAAATGCGGAAAGAAAATGTTAGAAAAAAATCTTCCCTAGACTCTAACTACATACAAATAAACTTGGTTCATTGTGGATTATTGTCCGTCCCAGGAATACAATGGACTAACAAATTAATCTAGTTTACGTACCCGCACCATTCATTCAAAAGACATAGTTTGTATTTGATTTTAAATATTACAATTTTTAGTAGAATAGTGATATATAAGAACCTATCCAATACTCAAATTTTATAAATTAAACCTTTAGAGATGTAAAACCTACTCAAAAATTAGTTTATGAGTGATATTGTCTATGTGATTTTACAAAATAAAATTAGTTGGGCCAATTCTTTAGCGATATGAGATATTTAACAATACCGTCTCCTTTACTCGACAACGTCTATGATGCTTGGAGGTAAACTTAGACACGGTTGATATATTTGGGTGGGTTCTACTCTCCCTATGGGTTTTATTAATCTTGGTATAGCATAAGGCATGTTCGTATCCAATGAACTGTTTGACACCTCTCTTATAACAATTTATTTGATTGCGGATTCAATAATAGCTATTATTTTTATTTTCAGGATTACTACTACGTACGAGTTATGTTACCATCTAAGCTAATACTCGATCATATTAATTAAGGTCAAAGTCCGTTTCTTTACATGATTGATCCACAAGTACTACATAATAGTGAGAAACGAACGTTTGAAAAAAAAATATTACACATTACACTTAGGGAAAACTTCAATCAGTTTCTAACTACACATATATAACTCACTTAATACACATACATCTCCCTCTGTGCATATAACTTCAATCCTATATATGTATGAACATATAGTAACAAACGCGTAACGTGAGTATACAATTTAATTCAAAGATACACAAACTAATTAACTAAGGCATGATCTTTAAGATCCTTAGCCAAAGCCGGCATGCAACTCGAGCTTCTAGCGAGGCCACCTTTCTCAGGCTTGGTGGTGGCTCCAACCATCTTCTTAGACCTCTTCTTCAGCATCTCCTTAACCGCTTCTGCTTGGTACAAAACTGGATAACTCCGGCCTAGCCTGTTGAACCGGGAACACGCGGTCATGTGTGCCTTCACTGCCTCTTCTCCTCGCTTCTCCACCACCACTTCACTGTTGATCAACTTCTCCATCTCTTCCTCCACAGCTTTTTCGCACAGCCCGCAGATAAGCTTACCTGAGAATTTAGACCGCACACGGTGTATGTACTCTGGCGTGCACTCTTCAGACATGCCACAACACTCGCACTTTGCATCTTACACTTCGGCTATCGCTGCTAAAGACAGCAAAGTTGTTGCGGTCGCGGTAGGAGATGGTTCTTTTGTTAAAGTGTTGTCTATGGATATTTGGTGTGAAATATCCGAGATGGTACGTTGAAGACGGTCCATTGATATAAGATGTGTGGTTCTTTTGGTGTTTGCTTTGTGTGTTTGCTGTATATATGTGTAGCAGTCACTTGTATATGTGTTTAAGTTTAGTTTGTTGTTATGATCATGCGTATTTATAGTGTTAAGAGTTTAAGAGAATAGTCTCGAGTGTTCTGTTTCTTTATTTGCTTTTGTTTTTTGTCCTGCCAATAAAAGCATGAACAATTTAGCTTTAATTTAATGACCTAATAAAGGATCAAGCTTCACATGTATATCTTGAACAACACGGTAAAGCCAATTAAAGGTTTCCTCTTTTGTTAGTGGGAAAGATATAGTCTATTGAACCAACAAGAAAAAGAAGATGAGGTTCATTGAGATATTTTGGTAACCCATTATTATTATTATTATTATTATTTTTCGTTTATATCGTTTAAAATAATAAGGACTAATGCATTATGTATTATCTCTGTTCTTGAAAATGAATGATAAATCTGATCCAAAATACTCAATATACACGTATTTTCATATTTAGATCAGATTAAATAGGCTTATACAGGGTAAGTCGGGTTTTTTTTTTCTTTGGCATGTATTTTTCTAAAACAAATGTAAATCTGAATAAACTCATAATTAATACATATTTCTTACAACAACAAAAAAAATCAGTTCAAATGTTAAAGATGAAACTGAAAACAATTATAAGATGAAAAAAAACACTCGAAATCTAGATTAGTACCTACAAGAAAATTTAAAACTATTTATA
Organism: Capsella bursa-pastoris; assembly: GCA_036452645.1. NCBI lineage: Eukaryota > Viridiplantae > Streptophyta > Magnoliopsida > Brassicales > Brassicaceae > Capsella > Capsella bursa-pastoris. The sequence goes on from CP144196.1 coordinate 8,571,795, forward strand.
TAGCTACATGTGAATATTTTCTAACAAATTTTAATTTGCTTCGGATTTGCAATGGTAACAAAACTATCATTGCACTAAGAAAAAAGCAACTATTATTATATATATGGCTAAATGTTTGTTGTAAATGACAGTGGGGAAGTAGGGAAATAATAGTAAATTCGATGCTCTATGAAATATTTTATCGTAAATAAGTTACAAGAACTTTTTTTTTTGTTTTTTTAATTGATTGTGCATTAAGAAGTAAAATGTAACTAGTACAATATGCATGAGCATGACATTATAGGTCATAAGTTTGTGGAAGTAGTTTTAAAGAGAGGCAACAAAGTAGTAGAAAAAGAAGATAGTGATGTTAGCCACTAGCCCACTAGCGTGTCTAATGGTTGAGACCACGGTCTCATCGTCCACCATGGCCTTGTTTTCCATGACCTACCGTAAACATATCCTGAATCTTTTGGGTTGGCTTACAACGGTCTAATACTTGCAAGTTGCAACAACAACAACAAAAAACAACTAGTCATTGATGGTAAAAGTACCAGTTACACTGTTTCGTACAACACATTGGTTACACCATAATCTTAGATAACACTAACATAACATATAATGTTACATATAACATATAACACACTAACATAATGACATATAATGTTATATGTTACATGTAACATATAATCTTGCATTTAACACTGCTAACTAACATTACTTTCACACAAAAGAGAACGTTCCAATATAAGATTGGAGATTCAAAAGGAGAACAAAGACTAACATTAGTTTAGGGTTTCTTGATCTTTTGGATCATGCTAGTTATCACTTCTTTCAGTGTGGCTTTCCTTCCATGTTCAAAGTTCCACAGTTCAAAGACATCTTTTTCTCCAATACTCTTTAAACCGATCGCAGATCCATCACCCTTAAGACCCCTTAACCCCTACAGAAAAAAAAAGAAAAAAAGACAGTGTATAACATACCAAAACTTAGTAACATGCATGCATGATTAAATAAATATCTATACCCTAATCAATTCTTGGCGTGCTTCTTGCATTTCATAATTGATATGCCCTTCTTTTAGAATGAGGTTATCCTCTAGTTCTCTTATCTCACAACACTTCTTCTTCAGCTCTATTTCGTAGTTCCGCTTGAAAAGTACCTATGAAAACACACGAAACATATTAGCACTCAAGAACCTGAACATATACTTTATTTACATAACTAGATGCATGCATGTATAGTATAGACACTACCTCATTAAACTCGTTGCGTCCTTGTAGGAGCTCCACAGTGGTTCGGAGACCTTCTTCTATCGCAAGGAGCAAGTTCAGTTTCATCTCCTCTCGGCTTGCGTTTTCTTGACAAAACGCTAGCTCTAGGTTTGTGAAGAACTTGTGTATCTCAGCTGGCTTCCCAACCAACTTCTTTTCGTATATTTCAACCATTCTCTTCAGATCTTTATCATTCTCTACCAGTTGCTTCACCTCTTCATCAGTCTCCATCAATGTCTTCAGCTCTTCATTCTTCTTTATAATTTGCTTCACCTCTTCATCACTCTCTACCAACTTCTTCAGCTGGTCCATCTTTTGTTCCGTTAATTTCCGGTAGTCCATGTTGTTGATCTTCTGTCTTTTGCTTGAGTGGTCCATCTTTCTTTTTTGCTTTCGTTTTGATGTTTGGAAATTGAAACTTTGCATGGAGGACGAATCTCTTGCTCTAAGATTTGTTATTATAGGAACATGATGATTAGGTGTTGGCGTGTAAATTTGGATATAATATTTTGGTAATGATGAAATCTGCAGAGCACTATAATTAAGTTTTGATAAAATTTTAATTAAAATGGTTTGCGACGGTGTGTGTTGCGACATAATTCAGTTTTACCTGATTTGTCAATATTTTAAATTAAGGTGTGAATGGTTATGCAATTAAGATGGATCTGAAGAACAAACTGTCAATTATACTTTTACGTAAAAGCGGTTTATGGTTAGTCTGCAGCGATTTTCTTTTATTTTTATTGAAATTATATTAATGTGAATATAATTTATGAATGGTAAATATAAAGTTGTATAATCCGTAGACGGATTTCTCCGCGTTAATCGTTGTAACCATTCAAACCCTAAAGATTCAAATGGTTATAGATAAATCTGTAAGTGATTTAGTTCACTTTATATTTGAGACGGATAACAAATCATTGCAGACCAACTCTATTTCTATATAAAAACAGTATGTAGTTGGTTATCAATAATTTTTATTTATTTATTTAAATTCACACTACTACATATATAACTGGTGAATAGTAAATAAAAATTGGTGCTAGAACCTCTTTAACCATTCGAACTATAAAATTAATTTGTGACAAAAAAAAAGTTTTCTTCTAAAATTGCCTGATTATATTTTAGATCTACACTGCCACATTGGTATAATGGTCGGTCTTTACTATTTTACTCATTACTCTTTACTCTCTTGCTGATTAGGTACATTATGAAAGAAACCAAAAGCTACGAAGAAGGGTTTAATTGTAACACTTAATAGTTTCAGGTCTAAATATACATATCAAATTTATTGAAGTAATTTTACATAAATAAATAAAAATTAAGTATCTGTTTTGCAATTTTCTAAGAAGATAAAGAGTACGAGACTCGTCGACGTTTTGTATTCAGACAAGAAGTAATTGTCTCCTCGTCCTACAAAATCGGCGATTATTAATCACATTGTCCTCTTCCATGTCTGATCCACTTTAATCTCTTCATCAATATATCACTTTCCCCCTAAAAAAAGCTTCTTCCTTTTGATTTTTTTTCAATCGTTTCTCTGATCTCTCCTTATCTGATCGAAAAAAAATGAGCACTAACCCAACTCAGATCTCCGACGAGTATGTCTCTGATAACAGGTCCGGCGTCGGTGGTGGGATCTCAGATATTTACGGTGAAGATAGTGCCACATTGGATCAACTCGTCACTCCTTGGGTTACCTCCGTCGCTAGGTGCGATCACAACTCATGGAATCGATTTATTTTATTTAAACTTGCAAACCAAGAAATGTTTGTTTTTTTTGTTTGTTGTGTAAGAAAGAGACAATTTTTGTGACAATTGTGTTATGTAATTGACAGTGGGTATACATTGATGCGTGATCCTCGTTACAATAAAGGACTTGCCTTTACTGATAAAGAGAGAGATGCTCATTACATAACTGGTCTTCTTCCTCCTGTTGTGTTATCTCAAGATGTTCAGGTGACTTTGATGTATTTTTACGATTATGGTTTTTGAGTAGAGTCGTAGAGAGAACCTTCATTTTTTGTTTGAGGTTATGTTGAATTTAGTTTCTTGGATAATACTAATAGGAGAAGAAAGTGATGCATAATCTTCGTCAGTACACGGTTCCTCTCCAGCGTTACATGGCTCTCATGGATCTTCAGGTGATTCATTGTTCTGTTTTGGTTTTGGTTTATTTAAACTGTTTGTAATTGGGAGCTGATGATGAGTTCTGAATCTTGTAGGAAAGGAATGAGAGATTGTTTTATAAGCTTTTGATTGATAATGTGGAGGAATTGCTTCCGGTTGTGTACACACCGACGGTTGGTGAGGCTTGTCAAAAGTATGGGAGCATATATAGGAGGCCACAAGGTCTTTACATCAGCTTGAAAGAGAAGTAACTGTGATTTAATACTTGTCTATCGTTTTCGTTCATTTATTAGCATATCTAAGTACAATTTGGTGGTTCTTGAAGGGGAAAGATTCTTGAAGTATTGAAGAATTGGCCACAGAGAGGGATTCAAGTTATTGTTGTCACTGATGGTGAACGCATTCTCGGTCTTGGAGATCTTGGTTGCCAGGTAAAACAGAGTTTTAAACACTGGAAAACTTAATTTCTCTTGTCATATGTCTTTTTGTCTTATGTTGATTTGAATGGTGGGACATTTTTAATAGGGGATGGGAATCCCTGTTGGGAAGCTTTCACTGTACACAGCTTTGGGAGGAATCCGTCCATCGGCTGTAAGCACCAGACCAAAACACTGCTGAATGTTTTTAAGTATTGGTAGTTATGTTTATTCTTTTTTCTCTGAATGTTCACATGTAGTGCCTTCCAATCACCATTGATGTGGGAACAAACAATGAAAAGCTTTTGAATGATGAGTTTTACATTGGTCTTAAACAGAAGAGGGCAAATGGACAGGTTTTACTCATTATATTACATTTCTTGTGTTTGAATTATCTGTGTTTCAAGTTTGGTTGCTTTTGTGATTCAGGAATATGCAGAGTTTTTGCATGAGTTTATGTGTGCTGTTAAACAGAACTACGGAGAAAAAGTGTTGGTTCAGGTAGATCACATGATTTGGTTTTTTGGCAAAAAAAAAGTGTTGGTGCAGGTAGATCACATTGATTTGGTTTTTGGTTTCACAGTTTGAAGATTTTGCTAACCATCATGCGTTTGAGCTTCTCTCTAAGTACTGCTCTAGTCATCTCGTTTTTAACGATGATATCCAAGTAAGAACTTGTGTTGAACATTAGTAGTCATTTGTGGTTTTTGAAAGGTGACTAGTAAGAATGTCTTTTTTTTTGTGTTTGTAAAATTGCAGGGTACTGCATCAGTTGTGCTTGCCGGGCTTATTGCGGCTCAGAAAGTTCTTGGTAAAAGTCTAGCTGACCATACCTTTTTGTTCTTGGGTGCTGGAGAGGTGAGACCTGATACATATATCATACAAGCTTTTTTTTTTATATGTTGCTAAAGCATTTTATCTTCTTGGAAGGCTGGAACCGGAATCGCTGAGCTAATTGCTCTTAAAATTTCGAAAGAGGTTAGATTGTTTTGCGCCGTTTCGCCTTTGTGATATTCAGTTGCTTCCTTTGCTGCTTCTTACCATGAATCTGTGATTGTATTGTTACGCAGACTGGAGCACCAATTGATGAAACCAGGAAGAAGATTTGGCTTGTGGACTCCAAGGTATTGATTATATCATTGTTAGCTATTGCTTTCTTTTTCATTTATGGAACATTTTTTTGGATTATCTTGTAGGGACTGATTGTAAGCTCACGGAAAGATTCTCTTCAGCATTTCAAGCAGCCATGGGCGCATGAACACGAGCCTGTCAAGGAGCTCTTGGGAGCTGTTAATGTACTAAAAAAAACACCTCATCTTAGAGATCTATTCATGAGTAGATGATAAATATTTTCTAAGACAGTTTAGTTCTTGTTTTAATTCAGGTAATCAAGCCAACTGTGCTTATTGGAACCTCTGGTGTGGGTAAGACTTTCACAAAGGAAGTAGTGGAGGCAATGGCCACATTGAACGAGGTTTTGTATCCTTCCTTTCTATCTGGTTTCTCGGTATCTATGGTCTTGTTTCTGATGCTCATGTTTTACGTGGTGGGTTACAGAAACCCTTGATTCTTGCTCTCTCAAACCCAACTTCTCAAGCTGAGTGCACCGCGGAAGAAGCTTACAAATGGACTGAGGTAACGATCTGAAGCTCATTGATACCCTTTAAAATATAGAATTTCATTTGATGCGGCTAAAAAATGCTTGTGTTTGATTATAGGGTCGTGCAATATTTGCAAGTGGAAGCCCATTTGACCCTGTTGAGTACAATGGCAAAACGTTCACGCCTGGCCAGGTTGGTTTGTTGTTTATTATAGCATATCTATAGACAATTCACGACTCATGTCCTCTGGATAAAATCCCTTTTCAGGCAAACAACTGTTACATTTTCCCGGGTCTCGGTCTTGGTTTGATCATGTCTGGTGCCATACGTGTCCGTGATGACATGCTTCTAGCAGCTTGTAAGTACAAATACACTTCTTTAAACTGTTTCAAGATATAACTAGCTAAAATGCATCTTCTAGTTCCTTAAGATATAATTTTGGTCTTCCTGCCTCAAAACTTATCTATCGGATCACTATATGAAAAATTTATATCAAATTCAACCGTTACTATTTAGACCATTTTGTGTATCTTTTCTAAACTATGTTACCTTTATATTTTACCAGCGGAAGCACTAGCTTCCCAAGTGACGGAAGAGAATTTTGCGAACGGATTGATCTATCCGCCTTTTGCGAACATAAGGAAGATATCTGCTAACATTGCAGCTAGTGTGGGAGCCAAAACCTACGAACTCGGTTAGCTTCACAATTCATCACATTGTTAAAATGATGATCTCAAAAACATTTCTTTTTGGCAAAAGGTGATATCATATTGTTGTTGGTGTTGTTTGCAGGACTGGCATCGAACCTGCCTCGTCCAAAGAACCTCGTCAAGATGGCAGAGAGCTGCATGTACAGCCCTGTCTATAGAAACTTCCGTTGAACATTCTTTACACACATTTGTCCTCAGCTTTGTTACTTTTTTGCTTTTCAGTTTTGGTGCTTTTCTATATACAGGACAACTTCTCAACTGTTTTTACAATTTTTTTTTTTTATAACTTTTAACTATATGAGATACAGTAATACATCTTTATCAAATAGTAATATAATGCGTGACTCATTGTTGTCGTACTAGTTAAAGTTTGAGAGGCTTTGAGAAGTGTTTGGTAGACACTAGTTGACTAGTTGTGCGTACAAATAAGACATTTATTTGTATATTATTCTTGTTTAATTATTTTAAAATTTAATATTATATAAATCTTATAGTTTTAGGTATTTTTATAAAATTAATTTGTAAGTTAATTAGACGTCGTTGGTTTCCCTTTAACTAATTTAGTTAAATAAAGATTATTGGGTGTCTAGGCTAGGCTAAACGGCTGATTTTGAGATTAATGGATTAGATTAAAATGTTTAATCAGTCCATATGTGATTCATAAAACAAGAGTAAACAAGTTTAATCGAGTATCACACTTGACGTAAACCCATATAGTTTTTTTTAACTAATAGTTATAATTATCGACAAAAGTTTATAATATAAATAAATGATTTTTCGTCAATCTTAATTGTTTTTCATAATCGAATTACCAATTATAAAATAATTTTTAATTTATATGTGGTTGACAATTTTTAAAATTGCAAAAACACGATACAAATGATATGGTTATATTTCCCTCTACCAAATTCATTTGATACTTTACTAATAGTTTAAAACCACCAATTGTATTGTTATAGAAAAGCAACTATATTAAAAAGAGTAAAGTATAAAGCCAAAAGAAGTGTTAAAAAGAGAATATTTGAAGTGATTTTGGGCCTAAAAATATAATCATTGCAAAGTCAATGATCCCATCCATCATATCTCAAAAGTCAAGAAAAGATAAAATAAATAATACTATTAAGAGAAAGATAATAAAAAGTAAATATTTGCAAGTGGTGGCCCTCCATTAGTAGCATAATTATTTATGATAATGATGATTGCTTTGATTATTCACTTTTTAGTTATACATTCATTGAACATCTATATCTTGTTCTTGTCCTTTAAAAAAAATGATAGGCATGCCTAAATGTGTATTGAGAGTATCAAAATGTCATAACTTCTTGTTTGGAACACATTATTTCTACTTTGTTCTTTATAGTATATGAATTACATGTGCAATATTTGTTGGGGATGACTTTACATCCATCTATCAGATGGTTTTGGCCTGAGTTAAAAAGAAATAAACGATGATGGTCCATAGAAAAAAAGTGTCAAAAAGACAAAAGAAAATTTCTTGATTGCATCGTTGGGAGAAACAAGATAAGTACTAACTATATATGTCGCTATATACAACAATCTCTGCGAACTTATGTGTTTTGTTTTTTCGTTTAGATGATATTTTATAGAAGTTGAAACAATTAAGAAAAAGTCGAAGTCATCGAAATAGACTTTGAAAACTAAGTTGACGTATAACAACATAACATGTTCCCAAAGATTTTATGTGTTTATTTCACCAGATTTATTTGTAGTATACTCAGAGCATTTGTAGTAAAATGGTCACATAAAACTAAACCATTTTAGTCAGGTTTTTTCAGCCAATAACATTACAACTTATTTGATTTTGTGTCAAAAGTTACTTGTTTTTCTTAGATTGAGTTGAAAGATCCTTAAACCATATTTGATATATATTTCTAAAGTTAAACTTGATTATCGTATCGGTGATATATCATTAGCTTTATAATCAATGGGTGGACGATTTCCATAAACTGATCAATTATGTAACTTGAGAAAAATAGGACAAACATTATGGAGGCCAAACTAAGTTGGTAGTGGAATTTTTAGTGAAAAAAAGAGAGAGCTAGTAGTGGAATTCAAAGTATTCACATACAATTAATATTTGCTAAATATTATGTAAAAATAAACAGAAGAATCAATGTTTGTAAATGAGGGTGAAACCAAAACCAACTATTATTTTGTTCCTTTTTATTGGTAGGCACTCATTTAAGCATGCCTAGGAATCTCTCTTTCCTCTTTCTTGTTTCTCTTTTCTATGTCGGCCTCCACTCTCCAATTCTTTTATTTACTCAAAAATCTTTTAGAATGGGTATTGATGAAGATGAAGATGATGATGACTATGTTGATGTTCAGTATGATGAAACAACCACATTTCTTTGTCTCATAAGTCATATAACATGTAAACAACCATAAATCCATGTTATCTATGTCATGCAGAAGAGAAGCAAGTTACAAATTTCGCTTTTTAAGTTCTAGCTAGATAGATTAACAAAAGGTGATTTCATATTTCATGTATGTGGTTAATAATTATCATTATCTTAAGGCCTAATTTTGATTTTGATTCAATGTTTGATTATAAACAATAACTTCCATAAAATCATTATCATTTTGACTCTTTCCAGTTTGGGAAACTAAACTGTTTAAAAAAAAAAAATTTAAGGAGTGGTTGATTAAAAAAGATTATTCTTTTGCATGTTTGTTTCTAGTGAAATTTACTAATTTTCATTCTTTAACTACTAGTGTTTTTGATTAATTTCGTTGATTTATTCTACTTTAGTTTAGACATATTACAACTCCAAATTTGTTTATTAGATTGTTTTAACAGTCGCAGAATAATAAATTGTCTTTATACACACATGAGTGTATCAAATCAATCGGCATCAGATTCATAGAATCATACACGTATTTAACGCATTTTGACATTCGGAATCCATACAAAGTAGGATCTCTTAGGTGATTATTACTAATACAAAATTCATTAGAAAAAAAATATATTGCTACTTTTATAAAGATTTGGGATTGTAGTTCCTTTGCCAACCACCCATATAATAATACTCCCCAATACCCAAAAAAACACAACACACAACACAAACTTAGAAATTAAAAATGGAAGAAGAGAAGAGATTAGAGCTAAGGCTGGCTCCTCCTTGTCACCAATTCACTTCCAACAACAACAATGGATCTAAACAAAGAAGCTCTACTAATAACAGGTTCTCTCAATTCCTTCTCTTCTCACAATCTTGGATGGTTATTAAGTTATTATAACTAGACATGGTTAAAACAGGGTTGATGTAGCACCAGTGGTAGGATGGCCACCGGTGAGATCATCAAGGAGAAACCTAGCGGCACAGCTACTAAAGGAGGAGAACATGAAGAAGAGGGAGAGTGGTGATGCTGATGAAGATGAAGAGAAAGAGAAAGAGTTGTACGTAAAGATCAACATGGAAGGTGTTCCAATAGGAAGAAAAGTCAACCTCTCAGCTTTTAACAACTACCAAAAGCTTTCACATGCCGTTGACCAACTCTTCTCTAAGAAAGATTCTTGGGATCTAAATAGACAATACACTTTGGTTTATGAAGACACTGAAGGTGATAAAGTTCTTGTCGGAGATGTTCCTTGGGAGTAAGTTTTTGCAATCACAAAACATAATCACAATTTGTATTTTTCTCAACTTGATTAACAAATCAATGATTAAGTTCAACTTTGTTACGACTTAGGATGTTTGTATCGACTGTGAAGAGATTGCATGTTTTGAAGACCTCTAACGCCTCCTCACTCTCACGTAAGCTTACGAAACATGGGAATGAGTAGAGTGAAGTATGCAAAAGTCATCATCAGTTCGATGATGCTTTGTTTTTAAATGTAATTTCTGTGGAAACTAATGGAGTTTGGCTTGATGATTTACTGGTTTTGTTTTTTTCTTACTTAGATTTTTTTTATACCAACTTAATTATGTTGTAGGTTTTTTTGCTTGCTACGGTTTCTTTTGTTGTTGTTGTTGTAAATATTGATGTTCGTTTCAGTAAATCCGGGTTATATTATATTATGTTATTGTGTGTGTAAAAAGCAGTGGCACTATAAGTTGATTAACAGTTACTCTATATAATTCATGTCTTTTTTTTGTTAAGTGGTAAAAGAAAAAGGGTATATATTAAACTCTAACTTGTGACAAAATTCAAATTTATAAACTTAAGACATATATCAAATTTGAGATGAATGCAATAGTGAGATCTAACATTACAATTATTGGATAAGTTTCAGTATTTTCAATGCGATATTATTTGGCAACATCAAAGATCTAAGATGTAAGAAATGTTGGATTTGTGGATGTCAAACCTAAGATTTTAAGAGAAAAGTGAAGAAGAAGAAAAAAAAGTGATGGCAATTTATTTCTGTGTATTTTACATGTTTTTAATAAAAATAAATTAGCTAAAGAGATAGAATAAAATACATAGTTGGTATAGTGAACAATTTTTTTTTATTTTTTTATTTTTTTATTTTTTTTTTGTAAACCCATTTTTAGTGAACAATTTTAAACAACAATAATAACATTAAAAATCTATCCATTAATACTCTTGAGTCTTGAGCAAATCTATCCATTAATACTCTTGAGTCTTGAGCCATTCTACAACATTTCTTTTATGTTATACAGTAAAACCTCTATAAATTAATAATATTGGGACCAAGATATTTTATTAATTTATAGTGATATTAATTTATCTATAAATTAATATTTATTATTTTATAGTGTAAATTAATAATTATTAATTTATGGTGGTATTTTTAGTTTTTCAAATTTTGAAAAATATGAATTGACACAATTTTACAAAAATAAGCCTAATCTTTTAAATTTTATAAATTATACAGTATTTTGAAAGTGAATATTATACTTAGAAAAAAGAATTTTGACTATAAAAAAAATTATAGATAAATTCACTTACACAAATGATATACATAAATTCAAATGTATATTAATAACCTCAATTGTTATATTTTAACATCCTATATGTTAAAAATGAATATGATGCATATTTGTTTTTTTTGTCAACAATATGATGCATATTTAAAAATTGAAAACATAAAGAAAATTTGGTTATTTTTATGACTTGTGATGATATATACTACAAGATTATTGTTTTAAAAAAATACTAACATAAAATTATTTATTGAGGTGAACTCTACGAGAAAATTCATTTTAAGAAAAAAAACTAAAAACATATATTTACTTATATGTATATATAAAGTGATTATTAATTTATGATATTATTGGGACTATATTTTATATGGGAATGTCAAAATAATTAGTATCTTATTATCTTATCGAATTTGGTCAATTTTTACACTGGCCCGACTTGGGATCAGCAAAATTTATTAATTTATAGTGTTTATTAATTTATAGAGTATTAATTTATAGAGGTTTTACTGTATGTAGAACTTAAAAAATAAAGGAAAAACAAAAACTTGTTTAAACTTTAAACTCATATATTGAGAGATTTTTATTATGTTTATGTGTTTCCATTTTAATCTTTCTTGAATTAGAATTATATATTTTCTTTACTATACTATATTTGCTATAATAAAATGAAACCTATAAATTATGAATATTCTTCTCCTTTTGTACTTTATGACATTAATTTAACCATATCTTAATCACATTATCATGTCACTTCATTTATAATTTTTTTTAACAAGAAGATAACATGAAAACTGATGCACCATGAGGACTGAGGAGGATCATTGAACGGATACACATACATATAGGTAAAATCAAAACTTCCCGAATGCCAATAAAAGGAAAAATCCAAACTTTCCTTTCTCTTCACTATACAAGATGAATGCATCACTTCATCATTGTCCTCTCTTAAATCACATTAACAACACACCAGTCACTCTCCTTCCATGGCCTTTTTCTCCATTCTCCTTGGTTTTGTTGTCTCCTCCTTCATCTTTATCATCTTCTTCAAGAAACTACTCTCCTTCACCACCAGAAAGACCATGTCTGAAGTTTCTACTCTCCCCTCTGTTCCAGGTTTGTTTTTGTTCTTTTCTTCTTCGAATTTGAGTTATCTGGGTTTTGGGATTCATGGGTTTGGTTCTCTGATGATTTGAATCGATAAAGTTTGAGACTTTGTTTGGTTTTAGTGATTCAGGAACAAGTCTAGTTAGCTAGATTCAAAAGGATCACTTAAAAATTGGAACTTTGAGAGTTTAAAGTTGTTGTTTTTTTATGTAGTGGTGCCAGGGCTTCCGGTTATTGGGAATTTGCTGCAACTAAAAGAGAAGAAGCCTCACAAGACTTTCACTAGATGGTCAGAGGTTTATGGTCCTATTTACTCTATAAAGATGGGTTCTTCCTCTCTTATTGTTCTCAATTCAACCGAGACTGCTAAAGAGGTTAGCTTTTATAGGTTTGATTGATAGCTTTGGAACTTGATTACTGATGAAAAGTAGCAAAATCGTTCCTTTTTCGATCTTATAGTGTCAATTACAATCAAGAACATAAGAACAAAGCCTTACACTAGTTAATGATCAAGATGTCCCTTAGCACTAATCTGAACTGATTTGCTTGTGGAAATCTGATTTGATGCACTCTCTGATCACTGGAAGAGTTGAATGATTGGGTGTTGGTTATGTGTTTGTATTTTAGGCCATGGTTACTCGGTTTTCATCCATTTCGACAAGGAAGTTGTCAAATGCGTTGACGGTCCTCACTTGTGACAAATCTATGGTTGCTACTAGTGATTATGATGATTTCCACAAATTGGTGAAACGGTGTATTTTGAATGGCCTTTTGGGTGCTAATGCACAGGTGAATTTACAGTTCATTTATCTTTTAGCATCTCTGCGATGTACTTTTGTGGCAAACTGAATCAAGGTTTGAGTTGTGTTGATTTTTTTTGCAGAAACGAAAAAGACACTACAGAGATGCCCTCATTGAGAATGTGTCTTCCAAGTTGCATGCCCACACGAGGGACCATCCGCAAGAACCTGTAAACTTCAGAGCTATATTCGAGCATGAGCTTTTTGGTGTAGCCTTGAAGCAAGTGAGTATTTTGTTTACGCTATACTTCCAGGAAACATACAGTTCTATTGTTTGTTGGTCTAGAGAAGATATAAAGTGGTTATTTTTTTCTCATAGGCCTTTGGGAAAGATGTTGAATCCATTTATGTTGTGGAACTCGGTGTGACTTTGTCGAGAGACGAGATCTTCGAGGTTTTAGTGCATGACATGATGGAGGGTGCAATTGATGTTGATTGGAGAGACTTCTTCCCATACTTAAAATGGATTCCGAATAAAAGTTTTGAAGCAAGAATCCAGGAAAAGCATAAACGTAGACTTGCGGTGATGAATGCTCTAATTCAAGATAGTCTGAAGCACAACGATTCCGAAACGGTATGTTTTGTACAAATGTCATCCTTTATTGACTCACTCCTCTGATCTGATCCCTACTCAGAAACAGGATGATGATTGCTATCTCAACTTCTTGATGTCGGAGGCAAAAACACTAACCATGGAGCAAATTGCAATCTTGGTTTGGGAGACGATTATTGAAACATCTGACACGACTTTGGTCACAGCTGAATGGGCGATTTATGAGCTCGCAAAGCATCCAAGTGTCCAAGATCATCTGTGTAGAGAAATCCAAAACGTCTGCGGAGCAGAAACTATCAAAGAAGAGCAATTGCCTCAAGTTCCTTATCTCAATGGAGTCTTCCATGAAACACTTAGAAAATACAGTCCGGCTCCTCTAGTTCCCATTCGCTTTGCCCATGAGGATACCCAAATCGGAGGCTACCATGTCCCCGCAGGAAGTGAGGTAAATTATCATCTTTACTAAAGCCATCACTAGAAGTGAGCAAAAGTCTTGTCTTGTCTCGTCCCTGCAATATCCTGAAACTGTATACTTATTACTCCTTAGTCAGATCACATTTTGAAGTTCATCTACAAATTCTACTTTGAAATCTTGATATGTAGATAGCAATAAACATATACGGATGCAACATGGACAAGAAGCGTTGGGAGAGACCAGAGGAGTGGCTACCGGAGAGGTTTCTAGACGATGGAAATTACGAAGCGTCAGATCTTCACAAGACAATGGCGTTCGGAGCGGGAAAAAGGGTTTGTGCTGGTGCACTTCAAGCATCACTCATGGCAGGCATTGCCATTGGGAGATTAGTTCAAGAATTTGAATGGAAGCTTAGAGATGACGGTGAGGAAGAGAATGTTGATACCTATGGCTTGACCTCTCAGAAGCTCTATCCTCTCATGGCTATTATCAATCCAAGGCGTTCTTAAAGAAACGAAATTGCTCTTGTTAGCTTTTACTTTTATCTGTTGAATGAAGTAATGAACTGTCTTAAGTGTTGTTCTACCCCTATTGGGTCTAAGTTTTTGTTGTTGTTGTCACAGTTAATGGTATTAGTACAACGTATTAGGACGTTAGATAGTATAAACTACTGTATTCATTTGTTACGTATAGGATGTTAAAATATAACAATTGAGGTTATTAAGATACATTCGAATTCATGTATATTGTAAGTGAATTTATCTACAATTTGTAGTTTATAGTCAAATTTAAATTTTTAAAAAAATTATAATATTCATTTTCAAACTACTGTATAATTTATAATATCTAAAAAGTTAGTCTTACTTTTGCAAAATTGTGTCAATTCATAAAAAAATAAAAAATACCACTATAAATTAATATTTATAAATTACTATCACTATAAATTAATAAAATATTTTGGTCCCAACATTATTTATATATTGAGGTTTTACTGTATATCTGAGTATCAATACAATAAAAATGTGTTTTTCTTTTATGTTGACACATGAATATTTTGGATCATTAGAAACCGACTTGCACGATATACCGGTGTAAATCCTAGTTACTCCGTTCCTATTCTATCTATTTTTAGTTTAAATTTTCCTTTAGACTTTTTTTTAAATGTGATTTTGATTATAAAAAATAATTATGTTCGTAATTTTTCTAAAAACTCTTATTAAGCAATATTTAATCTACAACAAATAATTGTTTATATTAATTCTAATTTTCTTCTTAAGATCTAGATTTGTTTAGTCTATGTGAGTAAACGAGTGTGACGTAACGGCTCAGTTCTATAAAAAGGCTTCAAATTTGAATCCATTTAACACGTTCACCGGTCAAACTCGGTTGCTCTAAATTTCCCGGCAAAAAGCCAAAACCAACCAAAAGTTTCTAGAATGACGCTTTTACCCTTACTATTTCTCTTCTTCGTCCTCACCTCAATACCCTTATCTGCATTTTCACAAATCAACGACCAGTCAAAGCTTCTAAACCTGAATCGCGTTCTCGGCGACCCACCGTCTCTCCGGCTATAGAACGACACATCTTCACCGTGCAACTGGCCGTGTATCACTTGCACCGCCGGAAACGTCACGGAGATTAACTTCCAGAACCAGAACTTCACCGGGACAGTTCCGACTATGATTTGTAACTTTCCATATCTCAAATCCCTAGATTTGTCTTTTAATCTCTTCGCCGGTTCTTTACAACTGCACGAAGCTGAAGTACCTCGATCTCTCTCAGAACTACTTCAACGGCTCACTTCCCGACGACATTAACCGTCTCTCACCGGAGCTTAAGTATCTCGATCTCGCGGCTAACTCCTTCGCCGGAGATATCCCAAAAAACATCGGACGGATCTCGAACCTCAACGTATTGAATCTGTACCAGAGCGAATACGACGGTACGTTTCCGTCGGAGATTGGAGACTTGTCGGAGCTCGAAGAACTTAAATTAGCGGTAAACGATAAGTTTACTCCGGCGAAGCTTCCGACGGAGTTTGGGAAATTGAAGAAACTCAAGTACATGTGGTTATCGGAGATGAATCTGATCGGAGAAATCTCAGCCGTTGTTTTCGAAAACATGACGGATCTTACTCACGTTGATTTATCGGTCAACAATTTAACGGGTCGGATCCCTGATGTTTTTTTCGGGTTTTATCCCTACGCTAATGATCTAACCGGAGAAATACCCAAATCTATCTCGGCGGTTAACATGGTACAGCTTGATCTCTCTTCTAATAATTTAACCGGTTCGATTCCGGTTTCAATCGCGAATCTAAAGAAATTAAAGCTTTTGAACTTGTTTAATAACGAGTTAACCGGAGTAATTCCGGCGGAGATCGGGTTTAATTCGAAGCTGGAGCGGTTCATAGTTTCGGAGAATAAGTTAACCGGAAAGTTGCCTGAGAATTTGTGTAATGGAGGTAAGCTTGAAGAGGTGATTGTGTATTCGAACAATCTCACCGGAGAAATCCCGAAATCACTTAGAAATTGTGAGACGCTCTTCAGGTTTCAGTTACAGAACAATGGCTTCTCCGGTCAAGTTCCTAGTTGGTTATGGATGCTACCAAATTTGGCGTACGTAAATCTTTCCAACAACACTTTCACTGGAAAGATTCCATCTTTCATATGTGCGTTGCGCTCTCTAATCGTTCTTGATTTATCTACCAACCAATTCAATGGTTCAATCCCTCGTTGCATAGGAAACATAAGTACTCTTGAAGTTTTAAATCTTAGAAAGAATCGTCTTAGTGGAAGTATTCCAGAGAATATATCTACAAGTGTAACATCGCTTGACATTGGTCATAACCAACTAGTGGGAAAGCTTCCAAGATCTTTGGTCCGTATCTCTTCTCTTGAAGTTCTCAATGTGGAAAGCAACAAAATCAATGATACGTTCCCTTTTTGGTTGGGTTCTCTTCAAGAATTACAAGTTCTTGTCCTTCGCTCCAATGCATTCCATGGATCGATACATCAAACCAAGTTTTCTAAGTTGCGAATCATCGACATATCTCGTAATCACTTTAATGGAACTTTGCCACTATATTTTTTTGTCAATTGGACTGCAATGTTCTCACTTGAAAAAACCGAAGAGCAGTACATGGGTACAAACTACTACAGTGATTCAATAGTTGTGATCATTAAAGGCATATCAATCGAGATGGTACGTATCCTAACAATCTTTACCGCAATTGATTTTTTTGGAAACAAATTTGAAGGGGAGATTCCAAAGTCCATTGGTCTACTGAAAGAGCTTCATGTGCTCAACTTGTCGAACAATGGTTTCATTGGCCACATCCCAAAATCAATGGGAAACCTCAGAGAGCTCGAATCACTAGATGTTTCTCAAAACAAGCTTTCAGGAGAAATTCCACAAGAGCTAGGGAACCTCTCATACCTAGCGGTCATGAACTTCTCTCATAACCAATTTGTAGGTTTACTACCAGGGGGCACTCAGTTTCAAACACAGCCTTGCTCTTCTTTCACGGACAATCCGAGACTCTTTGGCCCTTCACTTAAAGAAGTTTGTGTAGATATCCATGAGAAAACATCGCAACAGTCCGAAATGCAAGAGCCTAAAGAAGGTAAAGAAGAGGTGAAATTGGACAGCAGTTGCTGTTGGATACATACCTGGTCTTGTCTTTGGATTGACGATGGGATACATTATTGGTTTCTTACAAACCAAAGTGGCTCATGACTCCTATCCGAAACATACGCACAAGCACCCCAAACGCATTACAGTTAGAGACGTAATGTTTTGAACTGACGGAAGAGCAAACGAGGAGAACAGTACAATCTGGTTTGAGCACACCAGGTTTGTGAATTTTCATGTCTTTATGAAACCAGACTTTTTCAGCTTTTCGCTCATTGTTATGTTACCCAAATAATTATATATGTAAGTACTCAATTTGAAAAGATGGAGTATATTTATTATAAGCAGGAGAATAATTTCTATCCATGGCTGCACAAAAATCATATATGTCGCCACTATATATATAAATCTAATTATGAGTGGTTTTTCTTGTTTGGTTAACAACATGCATATACACATTTTTAGGTGACATCGAAAATGCAAAAGATGGTTGGAAGAGATCTCAAAGCTGAGGTCGGGCCTTCTTTGTTTCGCAGCAAAGCCAAACGAATAGTTAAGAAATATGGACATCTAAAGAAAAGATGATCTCGTGATTCATTACGTTCTCCACGGCCGCATTCGAGTTTCCGTGGAGAAACGAATGCGTATCACCAGCCAAATAATGAAACTGCATATAGGAACGTTAGACACCGATGCCACACCTAAACGAACGTTTTGATCACCTAAAATCGCATGTCTTTTTTATTACTTATTTTAGTTTTTTTTACTACACATTTAAAGTTACTAAGTTTATTTTCCATATTTTTAAAATATAATTCTTAATATTTTTAATATTCTAATATTTTTATATATTATATAAAATATTTTCATAATATTGGTTTTATTGTTTATAATATTTTTTTATAAATAATTTATATCGTATAAAATCATCTAGATCCGTGAGTAGACATTTGATATATGAGGTAGTAAATCATTATCCGTTTAACGCCTAACTATTTTCATCGATACATAATATATTTACAATATGTGGAGGAGAAAATAACAAAGTACACTTCTAAAATTTTGTATTCGAAATTTTAATGAAAAGCTAGATTTTGCCATCTAGGTGATGACAAAGTTGAAAAAAAAAACAATTTAATCTCAATTTGTTTATATATCTCTATATTATATTTAATGATAATTTGCGTGTACGATACTAAAAAAATACAAACACCTAAAATACAATTTATCCAATTAAGAGAACAAAAACAGAATTTCACAGGCAATACAATATTCGAAAGTCTTTGAAATTGACAACTCTGTCTAAAATAAATCATCAAGGGGGTCCGCACGCATGTATCTTGTGGAGTGTTGAATTGACTAGTCAACGTTCAATAACAGACAACGTGCGTAAATTAAATATAAATTTAATTCAATTAGAACTATTAAATTGAATTCGTTATTATTATTATTAGTTAAATTGAATTCGTTCAATAGTTAATTTAACTATAAATTTTATTCAATTTTTTGAAAAAGGGATTGGTATAACTTTCATGTTTGGAATCTTTTGAGTGATTAATTAACTACTCCCATTTGGTAGTCGATTATGTTATGAGCGTAAATATAAACCTCAATTTGAGTTCATAGTTATGGTTTGATTGGTTCTTCTCTCGTATGTTTTATACAAAATAAATAGTTTTGTTTTTATTTAAAAATAAATACTAATTGATTACTCCATAAATAACCCGTTTGAATAAATAAATAATTTTTATTTGTATTAAATAAATATTTTTTCTTTTTTGGAAATAATCTTAAGTAGTTTCATTTACTAACTAGAACATTGGGAGTATATCATCTTTATACAATTTGAAATTTATAAACTAATAATACTAAATAAAATACCATCACGATACATTAATATAATTTTTGATATTTAATCGATAAATTAATACTTTATATGTTTTACAAAAAGTGTTATTTTGATATATTTCATATAAATTAAGAAAACTATGTAATTACATTGCTTATAAAACAAAATAAAAACTTTAAACGACACTTTTTGTAAAATGTACAGAGTAATTGTAAATATAAACATAGACATAACATTATTAAAACATAACTTGTAATACAAGTAGCATTTCATAAAGGGATTCTAAAACTGTGTTCTGAATAATTTTATTTTTAACTGCTAATCCGGATAGATAAAATTCAAACTAATCTCTTAAAAAAAACTCATGATATTTTCACCTTTTTTTTACATGTGTGTAATATAGCCATTGAAGATCATGTTAACTTTCAAAATTAGTAAAACTCGTTCCTCATGTAGATGCACATCTCAAATATCTTATTCACTTAAACTTAATTTGTTTACTATTATTAGTTGATTACTAGTAATCTTCTTCGATTAAGGCTTCAGTTATGAAACTTCCTATTAGTTTCCTCTGTATGTCTATATACTAGTGCGCTCAGTGGCAACTCCACAAAGAAGTAGTGCTAGTTTGAAGATATAATCATAGTTAGCTGGAATATATTATTCTAAGAATCAATTTTGTTCTAGATTACTTTGACTTTACTTTGAAGACTTTTCAAAAGGCACAAGTTTCTTGGCAATTACAAATTCAGAGAAATTGGATGATCTATTATCATTAATTACTCGTGACTTTGTTATATAGTACTCTTTGATTCGAACACCTCTATAGACTATAGATTAGCATATTAAAGACTTTAATAATTATACGGTCGTATATATGTTTCTAGAACGCATCGAATAATATCATATGGATAGTATTATTGATGCTTAACCGATATGCTCTCTAATGTGTATTAACGAATGGAATTTAATTTATTAATTTGTGTGTAAAAAGTAAATAAAATGAAAATTTAATAAATATGAATGCTAATGAAAAATATATTTTTGGGTATCAATTTTAAATATTTATATAATTTGAAAATTACGGCAGCGGGGGTAGAAAATTAATAAAGAAGAAAAAAAATATATCAAAATCTATAACTAAAATAATATTGGAAGAATTTCAAAAATACTCGTTTTCAAATATTAGTTTTAAAAATAGTTTTTCAAATTTTATAAAAAAAACTAAAAATGTTGAAATTTATCCAAATATTTGTGCAAGCTTATAAATATATACACAAATTACGTTAGTACATGTATAAAATTCTATATATTGTTCATAATAGCGTAAAAATAACGTTTTAAAACTTTTTAAAAACTTTATAAACCCTTTTAAAAACCTTGTAAAACTTGTTAAAACGATTTAAAACCTTTAAAAAAATTATTAAATATTTGTATCGAACTCGCAGTAGTAGTTATTATATAGAATTACCTTATAAACTGTATAAAAATTTATAATTTTTTTCATTTAAACAGGCGTATTTTTTAAAAAATAGATAGATTAAAAAGATATTTTTGAAAAGAGGTACACCAAAAAGAGTATTTCTCAAAAAAATTTCAATTATCAATTTATATGGTTTCCACAACTCCAATCGTTATTGTTATCCAAAATTAATCTTCAAATCTCTAAATAAAAATTTCGTTTGCAGCTTCTCCGAAACTAACACAAAAATGTAAACAGAATCATTAATGAAAATAACTCCAAAAGATATAAAGTTGAAATCGATGAATATAGACAAATTTCAGGAAAGTTTCTCACATTTTTCATCAAGTTGCTCTAATATGAAAAGAAAACAATAATAAAGACAATACAAAAAAAGGTCAGACCACGCAATTAGATTTTGCGATTCGTTATTGCTGAAAACATCAAACAGTCACCACTCACTAGATACAAATATTATCCAGCCCTCCCCCCAAATGAAAAGATAATTTTTCTCAGAGTAATATTTTTATTATAGTATATAGGCATGAACAAAATCAAACTATAACCGTATTCGAATTGTAGCCAAACCGTTTTAAATTATAACTATTAACCACAAAAACAAATTAGTTATAGACTATAACAGTAACCATATCAAAACTGTTTGATTTAATTTTTTTTTTTTAATAATCAAAGAGGTTCATGATCGAAACTCATACATCCCTTCAGATCCGAGACTAGAATATGTTATATGGTCCATAAAATTATAATAATTAATTTAATTATTTACAAACTTCTAACAGTTAATTTAATTATTGTTACGTTTTTTAATTTTAAAAAACAAAGTATTACTTAGCTAACTAACTATAACCATTTGAACATCAAATTTACACATATTCAATATTATGAATTAAATGTTATTGATATATCATCATTTAAATTTTTCATTTTAAAGGTTAAACAAATATTATTTCGATATTAACCTTTTTTTTAATAAACGTTAAATAAATATAAGATTTTAAATACAATTTCGTTACTATATCGTGACCATGTCTATATTTTAATTTTCTTATATTCTAGAAAAAAAATATAAGAAAAATCATTTACATATTTATATTGTGTCACATCACGTGTGTATGTAACGTTAGTTACGTCAACCAAGTTCTCCAAATTGACCAAATCACTCACCTAAACCTCTCTATATAAGTTTCCATTTCACACATTCAGTGTCAAACTTGGCTGCCGAAATTTCCCGGCAAATACTCAAAACTAACAGATTTATGTAAAATGACTCTCTTACCCTTACTCTTTCTCTTCTTCGTCCTCACCTCAATACCCTTATCCGTATTTTCTCAGACCAACGACCGGTCAACGCTTCTGAACCTGAAACGCGTTCTCGGCGACCCAACGTCTCTCCGGCTATGGAGCGACACATCTTCACCGTGCGACTGGCCTATGATAACTTGCACCGCCGGAAATGTCACCGATATCAATTTCCAGAACCAGAATTTCACCGGGACTGTTCCGACGACGATTTGCGATTTCCCGAATCTGCAATTCCTCGATTTGTCTTTTAATTACTTCTCCGGCGAGTTTCCGACGGTTCTTTACAACTGCACGAAGCTTCGGTACCTCGATCTATCTCAGAACTACTTCAACGGCTCACTTCCCGGCGATATCAACCGTCTCTCGTCGGAACTCGAGTATCTCGACTTAGCGGCTAACGGGTTCGCTGGAGATATACCGAAGAGTCTCGGACGGATCTCGAAGCTCAAGGTTTTGAATCTGTACCAGAGCGAATACGACGGTACCTTCCCGTCGGAGATCGGAGACTTGTTGGAGCTCGAAGAACTTCGATTAGCGTCAAACGATAAGTTTACTCCGGCGAAGCTTCCGACGGAGTTTGGGAAATTGAAGAAACTCAAGTACATGTGGTTATCGGAGATGAATCTGATCGGAGAAATCTCAGCCGTTGTTTTCGAAAACATGACGGATCTTATTCACGTTGATTTATCGGTCAACAATTTAACGGGTCGGATCCCAGATGTTTTGTTCGGGTTGAAGAATCTCACTGATCTTTATCTCTACGCTAATGATCTAACCGGCGATATCCCCAAATCTATCTCTGCGGTTAACTTGGTAAAGCTTGATCTCTCTGCTAATAATTTAACCGGTTCGATTCCGGTTTCAATCGGGAATCTAAAGAAATTAGAGGTTTTAAACTTGTTTTATAACGAGTTAACCGGAGAAATCCCGCCGGTTATCGGGAAATTACCGAAATTGAAGGAGCTTATGATCTTCACCAACAAGTTAACCGGAGAAATACCGGCGGATATTGGGTTTAATTCGAAGCTCGAGCGGTTCGAAGTTTCGCAGAATGAGTTAACCGGGAAATTACCGGAGAATTTGTGTAACGGTGGTAAGCTTCTAGGTGTGGTGGTGTACTCGAACAATCTCACCGGAGAAATCCCTAAGTCGCTCGGAGACTGTACGACGCTCTTGACGGTTCAGTTACAGAACAATGGCTTCTCCGGTGAGTTTCCATCTCAGATCTGGACTGCTCCAAGTATGTATAGTTTACAGGTGAGTAACAACTCATTCACCGGTGAATTACCGGAGACTGTTGCTTGGAACATGTCGAGGATCGAGATCGATAACAATCAATTTTCCGGTGAGATTCCTCGGAAGATCGGTACTTGGTCTTCTCTAGTTGAGTTTAACGCGCGAAACAATCGGTTTTCCGGTGAGATTCCGAAGGAGTTGACTTCTCTTTCGAATCTGATATCGGTATTTCTTAACGAGAATGATCTCTCCGGCGAGTTACCTGATGAGATCATCTCGTGGAAGTCTTTGGTAACGTTAAGTCTATCCAAGAACAAGCTTTCCGGGAAAATTCCGAGAGGTTTAGGATTGTTGCCACGATTGATCAATCTTGATCTATCGGAGAATCAATTCTCCGGTGAAATCCCTCCGGAGATCGGGAGTTTGGAGCTGACGATTCTTGATTTGTCATCGAATAGGCTCATCGGGGAGATTCCATACCAACTTGATAATCTTGCGTACGAGAGAAGTTTCTTGAACAACTCTAATCTCTGTGCAGACAAACCGGTTATTAACTTACCGGATTGTCGGAAAGTGCTCGGGAGGTCGAAAGGTTTCCCGGGGAAGATCCTAGCGATGATTCTCGTCATTGCGGCTCTGCTTTTCGCCATCACTCTGTTTGTAACGTTCCTTATGATTCGGAATTTCACTAGGAAACAAAGAAGCGGGAGTGGTTTAGAGACGTGGAAACTGACTTCATTTCAAAGAGTAGACTTTGTCGAATCAGACATCGTGTCGAATATGATGGAACACAATGTGATTGGGAGTGGTGGATCGGGAAAAGTTTACAAGATATTCGTCGAAAGCTCGGGACAATGCGTGGCGGTGAAGAGGATATGGGACAGCAAGAAACTGGACAAGAAACTTGAGAAAGAGTTCATTGCTGAAGTTGAGATTCTAGGAACGATCAGGCACGCAAATATAGTGAAACTACTGTGTTGTATCTCGAGGGAGGATTCAAAGCTTCTAGTGTATGAGTATCTGGAAAAACGAAGTCTTGATCAATGGCTACATGGCAAGAAGAAGAGCGGTGCCATTGATGCTAATAACTTGAATTGGTCACAGAGGTTGAATATCGCGGTTGGAGCAGCTCAAGGACTTTGCTATATGCATCATGATTGCACTCCCGCGATTATACATAGAGATGTCAAGTCAAGCAACATCTTGCTTGATTCTGAATTCAACGCCAAGATTGCAGATTTCGGGTTGGCCAAGTTGTTGATTAAGCAAAACCAAGAACCTCATACCATGTCAGCTGTTGCTGGATCATTTGGTTACATTGCTCCAGGTATTATTCATAAATCCCTTACCAAAATTCTTATTCATAGTGCAATCTCTAACATTCTTATGTTGCAGAATATGCATATACATCAAAGGTGGATGAGAAGATAGATGTGTACAGCTTCGGTGTAGTTTTGCTAGAGCTAGTGACTGGAAGAGAAGGAAACAACGGAGATGAACACACAAACTTAGCAGATTGGTCATGGAGACATTACCAATCTGGTAAACCGACCGCAGAGGCGTTTGATGAGGACATCAAAGAAGCTTCCACGGCAGAGGCGATGACAACAGTTTTTAAGCTAGGTCTCATGTGTACTAACACATTGCCTAGTCATAGACCTTCCATGAAAGAGATATTGTATGTTCTTCGCCAACAAGGAGCTGAGGCCACAAAAAAGACTGCGACAGAGGCACACGAGGCACCTCTGCTCGTTAGTTTATCAGGTCGAAGGACAAGTAAAAGGGTACAAGATGAAGATTTAGGTTTTGTATAACCAATAATTACAACTTTCCGAAGTTGTTTTTTGTTCGGCTATAGAGAATGTACATATGTATTTAGAAATTGTAAACTAATGTAAGCTTTTTAGTTAAAGAGTAATAAATCTGAAAACTCTTTATGTTAAGAATGAAGATGGTTTTCATAAAATTTGCTATTCCTTGTAATAATAACACTCTTTATTTCGAATCAAAAGTTAAATATGCATACAAAAACAGAGAAAGATAAGAGATTGATTTGAGTTACAAATATAATGAGAAAATTATTTAGAATCTTGCTGAGCTTTCTTTAACTGAGCCTCGGTGTTTCTCCTTGCGCCTTGTAGAATGGTTTTGTCCGCAGTTATGAAGAACGCAGCGATTGAAGCTGTTCCGATGATCACAAGATTGAAACTTTCATGAATCAAGAACCAGAAGAAACAATAACACAAACGTCATGGAGAAATAGAGCTCCCCACTCATCAATGCTTTTACCACAATGTTCATAAAACTAACACACTCATCTATGATTCTACAACAATGTTCATAAAACTAACACACTCATCTATGATTCTACAACAATGCTCATAAAACTAACACACTCATCTATGATTCTACAACAATGTTCATAAAACTAACACACTGATCAATGCTTCTACGACAATATTCATAACAATGACACACTCATCAATGCTTCTGCAACAATGTTCATAAAACTAATACACTCATCAATGATTCTACAACAATGTTCAAGCTTCTACTACTTAGTTCCAGGAGAAAGATAGAGTTATAAGAGAGAGCTAAACCTGAAGATACAATGAGTGCTTGAGCAGTGTAGTTGAGGTTAGCCTTTGCCCATGGGATCATACGAACCGCAGCTAACTGTCAACCAAGAGCTCACGGGTTTTAAACGTTTCAATTTCATCACATACATCACAAGGAATGAGTCTAGAAATCAAACATTTGCTTCACAGAGATTACAAAAGTGAGACAAAGCTTAAAACTTTGTCTATAGCATCACCAAGTCAAGATACAGAACAACATAAAACTATGTCGTTTTAAGATTCTCAAATTTCGAACAGTGACTAAAAATTTGTTTTTTCTATTGATCGAAATATCGAATGAATAAATCTGGGAGATGAAATGATTACTGTGGGAATCGCACTGGCGACGGCAGCTACGGCGGCTGCTTTGGCTCCGGCAATAGCTCCGGCTGTAACATTATTGAAAAATCATCAGCTTTAAAAGAAGGATTCTTTTTTTTTTTTTTTTGTAAAATGAGAGAGAGAGACCTTGTTTGGAAGATTCGGCACGGCGGATCTTATCGATCTCGTCGGGAGAAGCTATGAGGAAGAGACTCTGTTGGCTCCGGTTAACCATTTCCGACCGGTTTGTTTGATCTTTGAATTTTGAGAGAGAGAGAGAGAGACGGGTCGCGATTTGGCTTTTGCTTTTTGCTCTTTTTTAAGTTCTCCGGTGAGAAAATTTAATAATTCGTTGGTTCTTTTTTTTTTTTTTAATAAGGAAGGAATCTTTAGCCAAAACGCCAATATTGAAAACGAAATTGTCAAAAAAAATTGTTTAGTCCATGAATATTAAACATTTGGAATAAGTCTATATATATATTAAAGAGAATTATTAGTGCTTACTTGGCAACTTCACAATTTTTCTCACCCATTTTTTATTTCGACTATATTTATTACCAAACAATTTTTATATTTACTATTCAAAAACCAGAAACCATACACATTTTTGCTTATGTATCTTATGTCTAAAAACATTTAATTATTTTTTAATTTCAAAATTTATTATTTCCTAGAATTTTATAAAACTTCTTTTTTTACCAGGATAAGCAATTTTATATTAATTTCTAATTTTTAAAGTCAGATGAAAAGACCAAATTATTCACTTACATCACTTGTCAACAACTCTTGTAATTCAGTTTACTCATTTTTCACATTCCCGGCAAAAAGCTATATAATTTGTTTAACGGCCGACTAATTATTCATTTTTTTCGATAATAATAAATAAGATCAAACAGAGATTAAAGAAACTCATTCGGAAACTTCAGAACAAAGAAACAATAATTACAGTCCATCCCAGTTTTGTTTATGCATCCTAGCTTCTATTTTCTCTCTCTCTATAGAGCAAGCATGACTTGCAAGAAGTGCAACAAAACGAAAAGAAGCATTTTGCATCTTAACCTGATTTTGTCACGACTGCCAAAACTGCTCATAATCTTTACTGTACAATGAACGGTCTTGTATCTCCAGGTTTGCCACATGCCGGTTTAAGAGCTGCGATTGTATTATCTTACAAACCACAAGCCCTCCTGGAAATATCCACCATTCACTTTCACCCCTGCATCCACACACACCAATCTATCATTTATTCATTCCTTCTCTGGCCAGAGACTGTAACTGCTGAACTAACAAAGTAAAGCAAACTCACATGTTAATATTCCACGGCTGAAATGGGATTTTCTTGCTAGCCGATGATGATTCGCTATGATAGTGAACATATCCGCAGAGGAAAGCAACAAACTGCCAGCATTAATCCAAAACTTGTAAGAAAAAACTGGATATTCGTAAATGGAGCAACAAACACTATCACCCATCAAATTCATTTCAGCACGGGAAAGAGTAGCTTACCACGTTGACTAAGGACATGAAATTCCACAGGGCGTAAACACGTCCTAGGCCAGCTGATTGTCTTTGTCCGTGACTAAATAAAGCATTTATCCCAGCAGGAAACGGCAGAAGCAAGCCGATAGGTAATATAAATAAGGCCAAAAACACATCCAGCATAGATATTGTATACAGCTGGAGTAGTGTGAGCAAGACTAGACTAAAATCTCCTAGAAGTAACATTGAAATAACTAAGCCAACAAGATCCTGCAATATCACAAAAGAAATCAGGGAGAATGATAGATTAGATTCTTGCAAAAGCTGATAGAAAATATGTAAAAGAAGGTATTCATAATAAACGGGGTTTGACAGAGACACCTGGTGGCCGACAGGTTTAGTATTATGAACTATGAAAGAGAGAAGGAAAAATATACATCTCCTCTCTTTCAGACTCTGTAAGCTATCAAGGGTAATAATCTCTCCATAATTCCTTTTCCGTATTGTAGAATAGTCAGAGTTTCTGTGAGTTGGGCTGCTGAGTAAACTCTCTCCTAAATGTGTTGAAGATTCTTCTTTATATGTGCCCTTCACACTGTAACTAAAATATGCAAGAACACACCATTAAAATGTACAACAAAAGATACAAGTTACAAGATCACGAAAGAAGGCTCACTAAATTTATATAACTAAGAAACAGAAATAACAAAGCATCTGGTTTTTCTAGATATACTGGATTATATGATATATAATCTGAAACAACACATCACATAAGGTGTTATGAATAGAATTTATGACTACTGTCACTATGAATGAACGGATGTGATTATCATATATTTACCGTGACTGTATCTCAGTCCATGTGGTTCCACTGGTATGTTGAGGTGATGCTGGTTCACTTTCCTCCACGGCATGAATCAAGAGTCCATATTGGCAATAACCACATGCTGTAATCTGGAACCAGGCCAGATCAACTCGAATGCCATATGTTTTCAGAGCAGGATTAGCATGCGTTTCTAACCATCCCAGAACAGGGCGCAGTGTTGCTCTTAGTCTCCCACGATGAACAAGACGTAGTTGAGCATTCAAACCAGCCACCAGTCTGTACCAAGTAGTGGGCGGAAGAACCTGAGAGAATGTAGAAGTAAGAAAGATTCAGTACGATATTTAACATGGCCACAGAAAATAACTTGATCTAAAAATCAACCTGGCTCATGAGATTTGTAAGAATGTTGTCATTTTGTAGTGAGAAAGGAGCCATGTAACTGCCATCACCCCCATATAATATGGGCATTGGAAATCTAAGGTGCAGCCGAGGTGGAAGGTCTGACCTTTTTTCATCCCCACCAAGGAATATATCAAGATATGCAAGCATCAAATCAGAGGTGGCAGCAACCTAAATAAACATGGATGGAACTATAGTTTAAGAAATAAAATCCTAGTAAAGATATCATAGAAATTAAAATCTAACATCTATTAAGCATTCCTGATGAAGAAGGTACCTTAAGACCCTCGTATAAAGCTCGGGAGCGACAGGAACGTAGACATGAATGATCATATTCAGAACGTACAAAGTCACGCAATCTTTGCAACTTCAACTTCCGCCGCCATTGTTTCCATGACCACGCAAGCGGATAGGCGAATACTGAAAGTATACTATAAATTGCACCCTCCCACCATTGATATGCAGCTATTGCATTGATCTCGTCGACAAACGTGTTGAATGCGTCCCTATATCTATTGAACCAAAAAATCAAAACACAGAGAAGTTAGAACAGTTGACCAACTGCAATTTACTTTAGGCAAAACCATGAGATACATAAACAGATCAGCTTGGGATTAGAAACAACAACTTACACTATCTCTTTTATCTGATCTGGTGGGGTATGAGAAAGATGCCAGGGCTCACTGAATGTATTAGGACCCATAAAATATATTCTATGCACATGACTCTGTGATTGCTCTGCTCTATTTGTTTCCAGCACCTGAAAAAAGGAGAACATGCATAAATTACATCACAACAGCGTAACAATAAGTAGTGCTCTGCAACTTATATCCCTCATCACTTCACCAATAGTGTTAAACCCAGAAAGTCTAGAATAAGCAGAAATCCACATTTAAAGTTCAAAAATCGATAAAATAAGCCAACCTCATTTAGTGATTCCAGGAATGGGAAGGAATGATCTATTTGAGAGCAATGTTGTGAGGGAGCTGGGCCAGGTAAATCATCAACTCCAACAAATTTCATCCGCGCAACACTTAGTACAAGTGCTAAGAGGATGAGGAGAACCATCAGAAAAAGGCTGAACAACCAAGGCCCACCAAATAAATAAATTAGCTCTTCCAGCGCTGTGTAACAGTGTGGCATGTGATACATTTCGGATATACATCGGTATGGACATGGTGTCTCAGACACACCACCTGTCAATAAATTGAACATTCAAGGATTATCAGCGAGCCATGGAAATTTACGACATCAGTTTAAAGGTGAAGGTGTTGTGCTTAAGAAGAAAAGCATCATACATAACATCAATAGCCATGGGAAAATTTGCATGGACCAAGTCATCAATTAGGGTAAGGTTTATATAGCACCTACATAATACAGAAGAGTTCAAATCATAAATCACCCTATTTTACCTCGAACTGGAAGATAGACAGCACGTGTTGGGAGCTCATTGACAGGACAAGGACGACAAAGAGTTGCATTAGATCCTGTGACATTCTTGTATGTACCAGATGGGCATTCCTGAAGAAAATATCAGAATATTTGGGTATAATATCTGAAGCGGAATATAGGGAAGCTAACTGATATGAGTTAAAACGATACTCCATCAGTAAACACAAAACAGTAATCCCATTATACATGAGCATATAATCTCTTGACTGACATACCAACTCCTATGCTACCAAGACAACAAAACGCCAAGAGAAATATTTCATTCACCAATATGATATAGAAAAAAACGGTACACATTTTCCTTTTTGTACCTTGCACAAAATACCATAGAGTCCCTTTGGACACGCTTTTCCAGTCACAGTACCATTTTCGCCAAAAAAGGCCTCATCTTTCCCCACTCCTCCCCTACAATTAATTACGAATTTGTTTCAAATATGAAAGGCTAGAACTGTAGAGAATTCAATTTAATAACAACATCAATTAAAATGAAACCAATGTCAGAAAAGAAAAATATTGGTCAAGGCAAATGCATAATATACGGACCTTGCATGGATTATTCCTTTAACACTAGCAATAGGCTGATATATGTCACCTGTGGGAATGTTTGACCAATGAAAATGAACTCTCCCACCTCCTCCACCGCCGCTACCAATAGGACTTCCAGATCCACCGCCACTTGAGAGAACAGATGACTCTCCTAAAACAAGGTAACGCAGGAACAAAAGGATTGTACCACCAGAACCACCACCAGGTGCTATACCATAGCCTTTTTCAGTCCTAACCGCACGTTTGACATTTTCTCCATCGGCTCTAATTGAGCCTTCAAGTGATAAAATAGTCACTGGCTGCTCCATTGAACCAATCACTGAAAAGAGTCATAAATAATGAAAAAGCATATTATGAGAAATCATCTTGACAAGTACTAAAATTTATAGCAATCACAACCATGTATTGTAGTATTTGTATATGCTAATAGCTAAATGGTGACAAGCTTCAACAATTCTAACAGGATACTTCTGATAAAATAAACAAACGATGATTGACTAAATATTTGACAAACAAAATACCAAAATGATCAGTAGTCTGTCTAAGGTATACATTCTCTATTAACACCTACAACACAATCTAACCTCTCAAGCTTGATCGAACTAAAGAACCATCAAAATCTAACATTTTCATACCTATAATACCACCACCAGCAGAAGAATACCCTGAAGAATAGCTGCCACTTCCACTGCCAAGCTCACATGGGAGATTTGCATTTCCATATATAATGCCACCCTCAACACAACTACCATCATAACATGCCCTTCCTCCTTGACCACCATGCCCACCACCACTTCCAATCCCATTGCCAAGGAATTTACCTTCACCTACTCCACCCCTACAACCTGCAAAACATATTAAAAAAAAAAATCATTTCTATATAGCAAGAGAACAAATTACAAAAAAAGCAAGAACATACTGCTCTTCTCTCATATGGAGGGTGGGAAACAGATTAGATCCTATTCGGATAACAGACCAAAGTGGAACAAGGATGTACGCTTAAAACAAAAACTGAATGAAAAGCAATTATCGCTTACCCATGCCAGTGGCACTAATTTCTCCGGATGATTCAAGGGTAACAGTTTTTGCTCGGTGGAAATGAACAACTGATCCTTTAATTAATCCTTTGATGATGATATCTTCAACCCGACATATCTAGAAGGAAAATTATTTCTCAGAACTCTCAAGCTAGTAGAAGCATGCTAAATAAAAGTTACAAAATACCTTAAGGGTAAAGGACATTGATGAATTGACACTGCAATCCTCTGGAGGATTTAGTAGTTCATAAGGGCAATCTTTTCGTTCACAATAGAGCTTCGGTGTACTGCGAGGAGATGAGCTCAAGTGATATTTGCTATTTCTGTATCAGACGAATAATGAAAAGAAAAACAGAGTGCATTATGGCCTTTTTTTTCTCCAAACTTACACAGCATCTTTTGAAACATTCAGTAGAGGACCACGCAAAATAGATCCAAGCCCAACCTTCAATCCCAGGAAAAAAAAAATATTTCTTAAAAAGTCAGATTGAATTTATTCCTATATCTATACTTTAAACTGTCACACGAGTCTTTTGAGTAGAGCTTGTCAAGTTATGTGGCAAACTTGAACAAAAATAAACGCCATTTATATTTGCAAAAAATCTTTGTGTCAATCACATTGATGATAGTCACAAAAGAGCACATGAAAGTCCTTACATTGATCCGGTAAAACAGTGACAAAACAAGCCGTTGTGCTTCAATTGAATCCCCTGGTCCAGTTAGATTCAAGAAACCTTGTCCATGAACTTCGAGATTTGCATTTGACCTAATGATAGATGATTCCTATATCCAGATCAGTGGACACAAAAACATAAGCAGAAATGTAAGCCCCAGATCACAAGAAGAATAAAAAACCGACACAAATGTTTTGCATACCCTGAGAACGAACAAATTGCTAGCCTCAAGCATTGAAGTCGCCACAGTTGTATCTCCTCCTCCATCTATATGCAATTTTGAATTCCACATCAGCATTATCTTTACAGTCATGCGTAATGCCCCATAAACCTGGTACATCGCAGATAAAGCATTAACGTCTGATTCACACGAGTAAGAAAATAGATTATGGAGTTTCCAACACAGAGAAAATAATCACAGCACAGAAATAAAGTTTCCAACAGAGAAATGGAGAAACAGAATAATTATCAATGACTTATCACCTTGACAGTAGAGTCACTCATCAAGAGTTCTTCAGCCAGTAACTCAAACTCGGATGTAGCATAATGAGCTAACCCGAAGCTTAAAACACCACCAGAAAACAGACTAATCTGTCCTTGAACCTAAACATAAATCTTGGTTAGTGTAGTAGATCAAAATTTTACAATCCTATATACTGAAAAGATAATAACATATTAAATAGGCAAAGTGAAAGCATGTCAAGAGATGACTAAATTATAGTAAAACAATAGCTAGGCTTACAAACCGAAGAATTTTTTCATCTTCTAAAGATCAATGATAAACAGTTAGCCTATACGTAGAAGGCCTGTATTTGAGAATCCAGTTTCCTACCTGGACACGACTCCATAGCAGAGGACAAGTAGCACGTGCACGATCCTGAATATAAACATTGGTCCAAAGATGCTGTAAGGGAAATTCTAAGAGAAGCGTATAAGTATCTGTTGTCAGATTGTGATTGCTAACAAAAAGGCTCTGGAGAACAGCATCGTAAAGAGTCCCCGCAGCACCAGAGTTATCTGGACATCCAATACTGTGTCCACCTATACGTAGGAGAACCATACCGTTCACATGTTTGAAAATGATGTTAAGAACCTACGTAATTGAACATGCAGACGTAAACCAGAAAATCAAGCAATACACAAGATGATGTAACTTTGCTGGAAACGTTAATTCATCAGCTTACTAACGCATAAAAGTTCCTACAACAGACCAAATACGAATGTTGTAGTATTAAGTAATAGTTGTTCAATTCCTCCTACTCATGACATGAATATTTTTTGGAGCATCAGCCTTCTTCAATTTCCGGAACAATCACTACTCATGACATGCAAAAATTCTGGATATCAGCCAGTCCTCCTAGGGAAAAAGTATCTTACCATGCACAAAGATCTTGGGGTCGTCATGCCTGCTAAAAATATCAACAGATACTCTGCCTCCACCCCCACCACCATAACCATCTCCACCACAGGCACTTATCCGACCTATTCCAGTCCTGCATTTCAAACAAAATCATACTATGATAGAGGATACAGTGAGGTTACTCAGGAAAAACAAATACTGCTATTTACGAGTAAGTTGGAAATATTTAAATTAGCCATTTATGTACGTCATTAATACTGCAAATCACTAGTCAAAAGGTTTCCAAATGAGAATAGTGAAAACACATGATCACAGTTCTAGAATACTTAAGTTAAGAGCACTTGCAAATCCTGCCTATTTCTGCTCTCCATATAGACTAATAAAATCAGTTCGAAAACATGGAAAGGAAAGGTGATTACATCTTATACGCCGTAATGAAGATGCTGCCACCAGCTCCACCACCGCCTTTGGCTCCTCCGGTAGCTCCATCAGCCAAAACACTACCATTAACTTCCAGAAACTGCGAAATATTCATCTTCACTCTCCCACCTCCTCCCCCTCCATAATCAATTTCCTTACTACTTGATCCGCCTTTACTACCATAACTTGACGGCTTCTGCAAAGTCGACCACGAATAAGCATCACCTCCCCAAACATCTTCAGGAAGCTTCTTATTATCAGTCAAACAACTAGCACCTCTACCACCATGTCCGCCACCAGCACCATCAATACCATGAGGCGTACCACTAGTCTGAGACGGTGGATCTCCAGCAAAACCAGTCGTATCCACAACCGAATCATCAGCAAAACTAGCGTTATCAGCCGTTAACTCGAAACTCCCAGCAACAATACTGGATTTAGCACCCAGAGAGAAGTTCCCAGAAACATTTACAGCTATCGAACACCCAGCGATCGCACAATTGAACCTAACACCAGGAAGGACGACGAAATTACCTTTCCCAGAGATATAAACATCGCCAGTAAGGTCCAAATCGGAGACGATTTCACAAGTAGAATCCAAATCCCCAACGCCTCCGAGATCTTCGTTACATGACACCGAAGGTCCGTGCGGTGGAGGTGGTGGCGGAGACGGCGGAGCGTAATCCTGGTGGAAAACAAACGATTCTAAATCCGATTCCGAATACGAATCTGTGGACGATGATAAGCTAGGGTTTACGGTGAAAGCTAAAGCCGCAACGAGGAAGACGAAGTGGAGTTTAGCCATTGGTAAGTATCTCGAGTCATAACAGTGTTTGATTGGAGTCAAAATCGATTCATGGAGCATTTGAGGTGATGAAGAGAAGTTCAAAAAGTCTCGCTACAACAAATTCAGTGAAGCTTATAGGTACTTGTGTACAAGTGTACATATAGTCTTCGTTTCACAAGAAGCGAAACTCCCACTGACAAAAGTGAGAGAGAGGAGAGAACTCGTAGAGAAGAAGAGGACAATGATCGATATTTTCAATATTGTTTGGTTAAGTCCGGTTCATCTCATTAATTTTGGTTCAATGCTGGATAAAATCCGACGGTTTAGTGATTCCAAACCGGTTAGCTAATTTCATCACTCTTTCTCTTCTTGCAAATTGGTTTTAGCTAGTAAACCGAATTTAAACCGAGTTAACCAAATTTTAAACAGCTTTTCTTTTATTCTGGTTTTATACGAAACAAAACTAAGGACATCGAGGATTCTGACCAGGTCCTCCAAAGTAAAACATCGGCTCTGACTTGTCCATCTTACGGTTGAGCAATGTAGAATAACACTCTTTCTCATCCGAGAACTCGACGAGAACCTTGGGAAACTTGACTTGCCATGAATACTCCTTGATCCTAATGTTTGTGTGGAAACAAGCTTTGCCATAGAGGTTATATGCCCAATCTCCACTCCCCATTGGAGTTTTTGTGTGTGGCTTCTTCCTCACGTTAGGGCTATAGACTTCTCCACCCCATTGCACTGTGGTGGCGCTTTGTCTTAGGTCTTGGAAGAGTGTCCCTGGCCAGTATCCCAACACAAACTCATTGTATGTTAGCCACCAGTTCCCGCTGTCCGGATCCTTGAAACAAGATTGGAGATAGAGCATTAGAGTTAGAACATACGTGTTTTTTGTAGACTTGTAAACTCATGATGTATGATATGATATAGTAAAATGGAAAATTATTACCAAATTTATGCTAATGGAGAGGTGATATTGGGTACTGGAGATACTCGAAACGGGGTCTATGGTTGCGCCAAGGGATACTTTAGTACTTATTTGAACGAAGCCTGAACATAAGAGGTTGATGCAGCCTGTTTTACTGTATGCATCATTCTGCAACCCAAGTCCAAATATTAGTTATAAAATTCATGAAAGTGAAGTGTTATATATGTCTATAGGTATTATGTCATGATGTTACTTAACAGTCCAGTAAGTGAAGAGCCGTGTACGGATGTCTCCGAAAACAGCTGGATTCACCTGAATTAGAATATGGGAATCGATTCAGGGTGACTGGTTAATGACTTTACTATTGAAGCTAGTTCATATTTATATCTTTAGGGATATATATGTTTTTACCATCCAACCAGCTTCTATGCTTTCAGATATTTCCGGGTAACCAGCAAGTAGCCATATTTGGGCAGAGCTGTAGTCGCCACATTGAACTCCTTGAGGGTTCCAAGTATTTATATCGGATTGAGCGCCAAGATAATTCCCTGTCGCGATAAGAATCGCCTCCTATATCATCAAGAAACAAGAAGGGTTTAAAAGTTAACAATATGTAAAAGGTTCATTCCATTAAACTTCATATCATTTACATACCGATCGGTTTTTTGGACGAGGATTGTGTGATTTTTCAGCAGTTCCATTGATATTATTAGCCTTGAGCTGGTTTGCTTTATCGCGAAAATCGTATACGTGAGGAGTTTTTCTTCCAAATTTAGACAGTGAAGAGGCTCTAGCCGCTCTACCTAAGTCTTCTCTATTGACTCTACGAATTGGTACTGTCCCTACGGGACATCCACCAGATTTGGACCAAGTTTGGGATGTAATAGGTTTTGAAGAACCGTCCAATATGGGACTATTTGTCTTCTTTAAAACAAACTCCACACTCGGTTTCATCTGCATGCATATATAGAAGTTGTATGTCATTTAATTAAAGATGAAACAAAATGTGCATGCATGCAAGATAATAGAATTTGTTTACCTGAATCTTATGATTTCTTAAGGCGGGGTGATCAAAAGCAGGTTGTTTATAGATATCTACACAATCGATTATATCTCCATCTTCGCTCTACAAAAATAAATAAACACAATCGATTTTAGAATTCAAGAAACCATAAAGAATCGATAGAAGTAAATATATAATCCTTACTTTGATAGTCTTAGATGCAGGCTTATTAAGAGTCTTTAACTTCATATCGATCTCTTGATGATGAGAAGCTCTTCTTCCATAGACTCCATTATAGAAGGCACAGACGAAGATCGCAATAAATAAGATATTTCTCAATGCTGCTTGGCTTTCCATTGTATTGGGTACGTTGAAAACAGGATTACAATATGTTCTTGTTATGGATCTTTAATATGTCTATACAAATATATATATAGAGTTTACTTACGAGCCCCATTCTATACAAAAATTATGAAAATATACAAGGAATATTTTATTTTAAAATGATATTTTTTTTGGGAGATTTGGTTTAAAAGGAAATTTTTTGTTTAATACATCTTTTTATTATTATTTATATAAGTTTGGTGTATTAGGCTTTATAATTTTTATTACTCGATTATACCTTTCAATTGCAAAAGTATATATAGTCTATAGAAATGAAATCTAAAATTCTCTAACATCCGAAACCTCTAACTCATAATTAAAGTGTCTTTTCTTTTAAAAAAAAATCAACTTAAGTAAAGACTCTTTTAATTATGAGTTAAAGATAATCAATTTCACAACTTGATTTATTAGACAGAGTTAAGCTAATCAATTTTACAACTCAAGTTGTTGAATAAAACCAACATAAACTTTATCATAAGCTTAGTAAAAATATATTATTCTCTCTAGCTAGACCGGAACAATAATAGTTTAAATTTATAAAAGATCAAGTTAAGGACATTGAGCATTCTGGCCAGGCCCTCCAAAGTAAAAATTCGGCTCCAACTTGTCTTTCTCTCGGTAGAGAAATGTAGAATAACACCTGAACTCATCCGAGAACTCGGAAAGCATCTGAGGATACTTGAGCTGTAAGGAATAGTCCATGATCTTAATGTTTGTGAAGTAACAAGCTTTACCATAGAGGTTAGATGCCCACTCTCCACTCCCCATTGAAGTTTTGGTGTGTGGCTTATTCCTCACCTTAGGGCTGTAAACTTCTCCACCCCACTGCACCGCAGTAGCACTGTGTCTTAGGTCTTTCAAGAGTGACCCTGGCCAGTATCCCAACACAATGTCCTCGACCAAAAGCCACCAGTTCCCGGTGTTTGTATCCTAGAGAACGGTCGTAGATAGATCACATATTCACATTAGAGCTATAGTAAGTCCAATGACATTGTAGAGTATGGTTATTATATAATTCATATAATTAGTTTACCAGGAAGAAGCTAATGGTGATGTAATATTGGTTTCCTGATTTACTCGAAATGGGGTTTATGGCTGCACCTAAGGCTACATGAGTACTTATTTGCACGAAGCCTGAGCATAAGAGGTTGAAGCATCCTGTTTTACCATATCCATCTGTCTGCAAGTGGTTTTAAAATTCATGAAAGTGAATGCCATGCATATAGTCATGTAAATCATAAGATATTTACTTACAGTCCAGTAGGCAAAGAGCCGTGTGCGGGTGTCTCCGTAAAGCCGTGGATTCACCTGGAATTATACATAGAAACCGTTAGGCGGATACAGGTAGAATATGTACTTATGAGGCAAGCTATAAGATCTAGTGATAAATGCTAGCTTACCACCCAACCAGCTTCAATGGTCTCATATATATCTGTTTGACCAGCAATCAACCAAATTTGCGCGGCGCTGTAATCGCTATGCTCAACTACTGGGGGGTTCCAAACATTTATATGGGATTGAGCTCCAATGTAATTGAACCCTACCGCAAGAAGAATGGCTTCCCATATCATCAACAAAGATGGCTAAGAGCCTAGAAATGAAAAATCATCGTACCATTTATTCAAGTTTTGAAAACACTTGAAATGAAAAAAAACATAATTAGCTTTCCCAAGTATTTATAATGAACAATCATTCTAAGATTCATAAGCAAAAGCAACATATATACATATATGGTTTTTCCTTTTAATAATTGAAGACCAAAAATTTTAAAATTCCAGAAAAAAAAAACTCCAATACTCTAAAATTTTGTTTTAGAAAACACATTAGCAAAAATTTCATTGCATTCTTTTTTGTATGAAAAAAATTTCATTGCATTCAACATCATATAATTTTTACATACCGACCGGTCTTGCGGGCGGGGAGCGTTAGCTTCTGCGGTTAAATTGGGATTAGCTTTGTGGAGAAAATTGTATACATGAGGAGTTTTTCTTCCAATCTGAGATGGTGAAGAAGCTCTGCTTATGTCTTCTCTACTAACTCTACGAACCGGTATTGTCCCTGCCGGACATTTACCAGATTTGGTCCAAATCTGGGATGTAACTGGTTTAGAAGAACTGTTACTCGGAATATTATTTGTCTTCTTTGTAACAAATTCAACACTCGGTTTCATCTGCATGCATAAAATATAAACTATGAAAGAAACAACTTGGTATTGTTTGTAATAATCTATGCCATTCACTTGTGCATAGACGACCAAATGACGCGTACGTGAGTAGAGTTTATATTATACGTACTTGAATCTTATGATCTTTTAAGAGAGGATGGTCAAAAGCAGGTTGTTTATAGATATCTACACAATCTATTATATCTCCATCTTCGCTCTACGAGTAAGTAAACAATCAAATTTAATTACGGATACAAAAACCAATTCATATGTGTTAGAACTTAATTACAATTAGCAATGTATATGAAATTCAAAACCCATCCATATATATACTTTGATCGTCTTCAATGCAGGTTTATTAAGAGTCTTTAACATAATATCGATCTCTTGTGAATAGCTTCCATATACTCCATTGAAGAAAACATATAGAATGGCAAAAGCTAAGAACATTTGTTTTCCCATTTGTTTTCTCTTTCTCGGTTACAAATAGAATAGATTTGGTATTTCAGATCATAAAAATAAAATTTCTACTTATAAGCTTACAATTTTTTTATAATTACTTATGCTTCTTTTTAATTAATATGAATTAAAAACAATTTATATAATATATATACTAATTTAATATGGATTAATTATATTTGTATATAAATAATGAATATATAATATATTAATAAATATAATAATTTATACAAAATTAAATGTCTTCTTCTCCTTATATAGCTTACAACCCCAATTTGTGTATTTTTCATTAATTTACTTTTCCTCTATTTTAGTTGATAAGAAATTAAAAAAAATAAAATTATATGCAAATTAATCAGAATCTGCATATTCTATACTGTTATGTCTTTGAAAGTATAAGAAAGGAAATTTTATTTTATCATAGTATTATTTTTTCGTATATTTTTGTTACAAATATCTCACATCGGAAATTAGTTCGTCGAAGAAGCTAATCTAAATAGTCGACAAATAAGTCTGAAGTTATACTGATTTGTTGCAAACTCTCCAACAGCTACATAGGGACTTGATGCAATTTACCAATTGTGAATGTTCCATTTTATTTATAAGTTTTCGTTTCATTAACTTTTTTTTCTTTCTTTCTTTCTTTCATTCTACACTTTGTTAGTTTGTGACATGGACGTATGTAATTATTCCAACGTCTATAGATAAGACTAACAAAAGATAGAATGAACATTAATTGCCAAAAATCAAGGACAAAAACGGCTCCTGCCAGGACCTCCAAAGTATAAGTAAGGTTCTGACATATACGTTTTCCTGTAGAGCCTTGTAGAGTAACAGTTGGCCTCATCAGTGTATTCGTTTAGATATTTAGGGTATTTGATCTGCAAGGAATTGTCCTTGATCCTAAGGTTGGTATGGTAACAAGCTTCTGCATAGAGGTAATCTGCCCATTGTCCACTCCCCATTGACGTTTCCGTGTGTGGCTTCTGCAACATGTTAGGGCTATAGACTTCTCCACCCCACTGCACAGCTATTGCGCTGTGTTTGAGGCTGCTGAACAATTCACCCGG
Source organism: Capsella bursa-pastoris (assembly GCA_036452645.1). Lineage (NCBI taxonomy): Eukaryota > Viridiplantae > Streptophyta > Magnoliopsida > Brassicales > Brassicaceae > Capsella > Capsella bursa-pastoris. The sequence continues at coordinate 8,613,123 of CP144196.1, forward strand.
CCAATAACCAATCACGTTGATTCCGCTATTCAACCACCAGTTCCCATTGTTTGGATCCTTCAAAAATCTGGTCGAATATGAAATTATAGTTACATGTTTGCTGATTTTTTAAACGTGCAAAAATGTTGTATATAACTAGAAAAAAGTTACCAGGAACACGTTAACAGAGATGAAGTATTGCTCTTGCGAGGAGCGCGAAACAGGTTCGATGGCTGCACCAAGGGCGAAATTTTTATTTGTTTGCACAAAACCAGAGCATAAGAGATTGATGCACCCTGTGTTTTGGTATCCATCACCCTACAAATCCAAATAGATCAAAGAGTATAGTTATATAAACTCATGTAACGTATTCAAAATGTTTTCAAAGTTGGTAACTATGTAAACGTTGTTACTCACAGTCCATGAGATGAAGAAACGTGTGCGGTAGTCTCCAAAAACGCCTGGATTCACCTGAAATTAGATTTATATGTTAAATCAGTTAACGGTTTAGTTCTAAAGAAGAGGAAATACCAAAACGTACGTACGTACGTACCATCCAACCAGCTTCTATGCTCTCAAAGTTGTCTGATGAGACACCAGCAAGCAACCATATCTGACCAGTGCTGTAGTCGTTAAGCTGAACCCTCGGAGGGTTCCAAACGTTTAAATCAGATCTAGCTCCAAGAAAATTGTACCCTAATGCGACAATAAAGGCTTCCTATATCATCAACAAAACATATGAAGATTTTATTAGTTTTTGATTCAAAAAATGGTCTCTAATCTAGTTTGGCTCTAGTAACTAGAAATCCAAACTTCACTGATTAATTCATTTTCTATAACAAAAGAAAATTATCAATTCAATTTTTTTTTTATTTTTTTCCCGACCAAAAAATTTCCGGCAGTTTTATAATTGTTAGAAATGGGTGTCTCCGACGGTTAACCTACTGATTTGACCGTCCGAAACTGCTCTATAGTTTAAAAATTATACGAGTAACGAAATAAAATAAAAACTCTTCTCTTAACACCTTATACCACACTGTACGTACCGAACGATTGGTTGGGAAGCTGGCTCGGTTTAATTTTTCCTTTACTGTGAAATTGAAATTACCCTTGTGTTGAAGTGCTCTGTCGAGATAACTGTATCTATGAGGAGTTTTTCTCCCAAAATGAGATGGTGAAGAGGCTCTTCTTATGTCTTCTCGACTAACTCTACGAACCGGTATTGTCCCATCGGGACAGTCTCCAGATTTGGACCAAATCTGAGACGTTATTTGTTGAGCAGAACCATTGTTTGGAATTTTTGTCTCTGTTTCACCAAATTCAACACTTGGTTTCATCTGCAATGCATGACAAATATAAGTAATCCGAGCATAAAGACCAAATCAGGAGTGTATAGAATTTGTTACCTGAATCTTGTGGTTTCTTAAAGCGGGATGATCAAAGGCATGTTGTTTATAGATATCGATACAATCTATTATATCTCCGTCTTGACTCTACAAATATATTAAAATCAATTTAGGAACTCAAACACACACACACAAAAATGATATACTCAATCCATATATACCTTAATGGTCTTCAACGCAGGCTTATTAAGAGCCTTCAGTTTCATATCGATATCTAAAGAACCTTTCCCATAGGCTTCATTGTAAAAGCCAAATAGAATCACAAACATTATTAAGAAAGACCTCATCTTCGTTGTTTCTCTTTCTTTTTCCTGGATTGAAAGATATAGACTTTGAATCTTGAACCTTCATACTTATAGAGTTCACAAAAAGGAGATGGTTTTTTTCTTTTTTTTTAAATATAATTAAAATATGATTGCTGTCCACACACAAAAAAAATGATAAAAAGGGAAACCTCATATTTATTTCTTTTTAAAAAAATGAGGATTTGGAAAATATATTTAATTTGGTCAATTCTTTGTTTGCAAACCCAGCCCAACTTACCAAACAAATCATCTCTCATATCTTATCGTAAAGCTGGATATTTCAAATTCATTTGATTCCATTTACTGCAACTCTCTAGGCAAACTATGAGTACTTTGATGGTCTCTTATTACAGTCAAACCTCTATAAATTAATAATGTTAGGACTATGATATTTTATTAATTTATAGTAATATTAATTATTTTATATTGTAAATTAATAATTATTAATTTTATAGTGGTATTTTTTAAACTAAAAATATAAATTTGACTATAAACTACAAATATAAATTTGATTATAAACTATACACTACAAATATATTTTAAATTTTAAATTTTAAATTTGACTATAAACTACAAATATTATAGATAAATTCACTTATACAAATGATATTCATAAATTCAAATGTATGATTAATAACCTCAATTTTTATGTTATATAAATTAATATTTCTTATTTTATAGTGTAAATTAATAATTATTAATTTATAGTGTAAATTAATAATTATTAATTTATAGTGGTATTTTTAATTTTTAATTTTTTGAAAAATATTATAGATAAATTTGACTTTAAAATTCAAATATATATTTGAATATTAACTATAAACTACCAATATATTTTTAATTTTTAATTTTTAATTTGACTATAAACTACAAATATTATAGATAAATTCACTTATACAAATGATATTCGTAAATTCAAATGTATGATTAATAACCTCAATTGTTATATTTTAACATTATATATATAAAAGATGATTATGATACATATTTTAAAACTTAAAACATAAAGAAATTTGGTTAATTTTATGACTTGTGATAGAGTATTTTACAAGACTATTGTTTAAAAATATACTAAAATAATTTTTTTTATTGAGGTGAACTCTAGGAGAAAATTCATTTTTTACCAAAAAAAAAACATACATTAATATATATACTTATACAAATGATATAGTGGTTTTATATCCATCTTTCTACAAATCCAAATAGATCAAAGCGTATTTATATAAACTCACGTCATTACGGTATAACGAATTCAAAATGTTTCAAAGTAAATATGTAATGTTGTTACTCACTGTCCATGAGATGAAGAGACGGGTCCGGTAGTCTCCAAAAACACCTGGATTCACCTGAAATAGGTTTATGATCAATCAGTTTGCGATGGTTTAGTTCTAAAGTAAATTTATATATATATAACAAAACGTACCATCCAACCAGCTTCTATGCTCTCAAAGTTATCTGATGAGACACCACCAAGCAACCATATCTGTGCAGAGCTGTAGTCGCTAGGCTGAACCCTCGGAGGGCTCCAAACGTTTATATCAGATTTAGCTCCAACAAAATTGAACCCTAGTGCGACAATAAATGCCTCCTATATAATCAACAGAGCATGTATATAAGCATTTCTAGTTAAAACAAAATAAAGATTTTATTAGCTTCTAATATGGTTTGGTTTTAGTAACTAGAAATCCAAACTTCACTGATCAATTCATTTTCTGTAACAAAAAATAAAAGTGATCAATTCAATTATTTTCCCAACCAATTAATATTTCCGAACGTTAACTTACTGATTTGACCGTCGAAATTGCTATATTTTCTTGTAGTGAATTAGTTTAAAACTTATACGATTAGCAAAATAAAATAAAAACTCTTCACTACTGTACGTACCGATCGAAAGGTTGGGCCGGCTTGGTTTCTTTTTGCAGCTGTGAAATTGAATTTACCCTTGTGTTGAAGTGCATTGTCGAGATAACTGTATCTATGTGGAGATTTTCTCCCAAATTGAGACGGTGAAGAGGCTCTTCTTAAGTCTTCTCGCCTAACTCTACGAACCGGTATTGTCCCATCGGGACAGTCTCCAGATTTGGACCAAATCTGAGACGTTATTTGTTCAGATGAACCGTTGTTTGGAATTTTAGTCTTCTTTTCACCAAATTCAATACTTGGTTTCATCTACATGCATAAATATGTAAATTGTCAAAGACGAAAAACTAAGTAAAGAGACTAATAGATACTACATTTAAAAAACACTTCTCCCATCTCAAGATTTAACAAGCAAGCTAAGCATGCATGCCTTTGTATATGAATAACTTAGAGCATAAAGACCAAATTAGGAGTGTGTAGAATTTGTTTACCTGAATCTTGTGGTTTTTTAAAGCGGGATGATCAAAAGCATGTTGTTTATAGATATCGATACAATCTATTATATCTCCGTCTTGACTCTATCAAAAAATAAATTACAATCTATTTGAGAACTCGTCAACCAAAAAATTTTATATGTTTGCACTCGGACTTAGTCCATATATATATGTACCTTAATGGTCTTCAACGCAGGCTTATTAAGAGCCTTCAGTTTCATATCGATATCTAAAGAACCTTTTCCATAGGCTTTATCGTAACTAAAGCCAAATAGAATCACAAACATTATTAAGAACAATTTCATCTTGGTATTTTCCTTTCTTTTTCCTAGTCTGAAAGATATAGACTTTGAATCTTGAACCTTCATACTTATAGAGTTCACAAAACGAAGATGGTTTTTTTTTGTCCACACACAAGGATTGAAAAAACGTAAACCTCATAATTTTTAAAACCATATGCAGATTTGGAAAACATATTTGGTCAATTCTTTGTTCAAATTCTGCTCAATACCAAATATGAATGCTCCTTTAATATATTTACTACTCCTATATTTTGTTTTTGTTTTTAAGTCGTCATTAAGTTTTAACATATATGGATTTATTCTTTGATGACTTTTAATTTGTTTTTGCACCCAAGTTAATGCTTTGACTATGTTTTTCTAACGGATAATCATAATTAATCCTTTTGGCTAATTTTTCTTTTGATAGACATTCATCAATTCCCAATTCTACACAAGATTTTATCAAAAAAAAACAAACAAACAAAAAATCTAGACAAGATTCATAGTTTGTTTTATTATCTTCCTTCAGGACAAAAAAAAAAAAATTGTCCAAAGCTGGCAAAAAAATCATACCATGGCTTTGAAATAAGGTACAATATCACCATCTTTAATGTTAAGAACTTTCACTTTTTTAAGGCATCTCAAGTATTCTCTTTTTGTTTGTTCAATTAGGTACTAAAGAGTATACTTCAAAAAACAAAATGTAATAAAATAATTTGGTCTGGCTAATTCAGAGTTGTGTCCAGAGTTATAATTTATTCTTCTCTTATTTTTGGACTTTAAATTGTATATAGTACAAATTACAAAGGATGTTCATAATTGATGTAGATTTATTTCATTCTTTATGCTAATGAATTAAACTCACATTAACTACAAAGAATAGTCCAAAAAGTCATGAACTTATGTTTCATTCTTCCTTGGGAAAGATCATATGTTGACTCACATAAAATAAATATACATTATACATATATCTAACTATCTTTATGTGTAAACACAAAAACAAATTATCTCCAAATTCTTATCCTAAAGATGAATATTTCAAAGGCATTTAATTCGGTTCACTGAGATTTTGTTATTGCAACTAGTTGTATATCACTACTATGACTTTTTCTGTTGCAATCAACAATGAGCTCAAGGGGGCTTTTACAAGCTATCGTGGCCTTCCACACTTTTCTATCCTTGTACTCCTTATATCCTTGTCACTTTTCTATAACAATTAATTGTCTATCTCTACTTTTAACCAAAGCTACTAGTACTATAGGTAGACAATAATTGGGTTTTCATCCTTAAAATCTTTGGCTAGTCCCTCGACTGATAGCCTTCAAGGCTCAAGCTGAAGAGTCGAAGCTTGGATATCTCTTGGGAACAGGTTCCAATTCGATACTCAAGTTCCCTGCTTTACTACCAAAAGCGTGAAGAGACTTGACTATGAACTTTAGATAGACAAAATACATATGAAATGATGGAGATTTGCTCGAGATATAGTTCATCAACAATGAAAATTAATGTATGTTCTAACTCTTCCAAACTCAATGGTAGGTATTTATTTTTGTTGATAATTATATTTTTACATTCCAAGAAGAAAGCATTATTACATACAATGACTATACAATTTGAAGAAAACTATATTACAAACCTACCCAAAATAAAAATTATTTGTCTATATGTTTATAACATTTAAGAAGATTCGTTATTAATTTCTGTATAATTTTATATTTTAGAGACATGAACTCTTTGCGAATCATAATTTCATTTCCTACACTTTGCCAATCACAATTAACAAAAAAAAAAGGGACATGAACATAGAGATAATCAAAAATGAGATTAAGGACAAAGAGAATTCTGGCCAGGTCCTCCAAAGTAGAAATGGGGCTCTGACATATACGTATCCCGATGCAGATTTGTAGAATAACAGTATTCTTCATCAGAGTACTCGGATAGATACTTGGGATATTTTATAGACAAGGAATTGTCTTTGATCCTAATGTTTGTGTGGTAACAAGCTTTTTCCCACAAGTCTTCTGCCCTTCTTCCACTCCCCATTGAAGTTGTTGTGTGCGGCTTCTTCCGCACGTTAGGACTATGGACTTCCCCACCCCACTGCACAGCGGTTGCGCTATGTTTGAGGTAGCTAAAGAGTGACCCCGGCCAATAACCTATTACATTGTTTGCGCAAGTCAGCCACCAATTCCCGGTGTTTACATCCTGCAAGCACGGTCAACGATTTAACATACATGTTAGGTTCAACACATTTCCATAAACGCCAATTCTTGGAGCATTAACCAAATCACATACAAAAAAAATAGGAATCTTGTTTGGGGTTTTGGGAAATGATTTTGAAGAAGTATGAAAGATGATTAGTAATATAAGTTGGAAAACGTTACCAACATAATGGTGGCGGTGAAGTAATATTGTTTTTGAGAGATACGCGAAACAGGATCTATTGCTGCACCTAACGCAAACTTAGTAGATGTTTGCACAAAACCAGCGCATAAGAGGTTGAAACACCCGGTTTGATCATATCCATCGCTCTACGAATCCAAATAGAAAGACTAATTATAAACTACTAAGATGTTATTAAGTCGGTACTCCTGTAATTACTAGATGTCACTTACAGTCCAGTAGACGAAGAGACGTGTGCGGGAGTCGCCGAAAACGCTTGGATTTACCTGAAATAGGCTTATGGCAATCAATATACTATTTACTTGGAATACAAGATATAATAGCAAACTTATAGGGTTCGAGATTATACATACCGCCCAACCAGCTTCTATGCTTTCAAATGTATCTGATAGTCCACCAAGAAGCCATATCTGAGCAGTGCTGTAATCTTTAGCCTCAACCCTCGGAGGATTCCAAACATTTATATCGGATTTAGCGCCAAGATAATTGAACCCTAGGGCGATAAGGACTGCCTCCTATATCATCAGCAACCAATAAGTGTTTCTAGTCAAAAACATTTTACTCTTACAATTACTAGCTTTTATATGGAAATAATAACTTAACATAAGCTAAAAAAAAATCAGAAACAAAGAACGATGATGCTACGTACCGATATGAACATTGGGCGGGGATGTTTTACGTTTTCAGCAGTTATATTGAATTTGCCCTTGTGCTTAAGTGCGTTGTCGAGAAAACTGTACGTACGACGAGGTTTCCTACCAAAACGAGACGGTGAAGAGGCTCTTCTTATGTCTTCTCGGCTAACCCTACGAACCGGTATTGTCCCAACGGGACAGTCTCCAGATTTGTACCAAATCTGAGACGTTATTTGTTCATCAGAACGGTTGTTTTGAATAGTAGTAGTCTTTGTATCAAACTCCATACTCGGTTTCATCTGCATGCATAAATGTATTATGGGAAAATATACAACGTACTTAGGTCCAAAGCAATATATAAGCAAAATTGAACTTGTAAGTAATTTGAATTTATTTTACCTGAATCTTGTGGTTCTTTAAAGCGGGATGATCAAAGGCATGTTGTTTGTAGATATCAATACAATCTATTATATCTCCGTCTTGACTCTATAAATTATGTATAATCGATTTAGGAACTCATCATTATAAACCAAAGAAGAGATACAATAGATGTTGTCAATACCTTGATAGTCTTCAACGCAGGCTTGTTAAGAGCCTTGAGTTTCATATTGATATCTAAAGAACCTTTTCCATAGGCTTCATTGTAAAAGCCAAATAGAATCACAAAAAACACTAAGAACAATCTCATTGTGCTTTCCTTGTTGTTTCCTAGGTTGAAGGGATCTTGAACTTTCATACTTATAGAGTTTATGAAACCAAATGATGTAATGAATTACATTATTTACATACAAATATTGAAAAAAACGGAAACCTCATCATATTTGACAAATGTTCAAGTCAAATCTTTCTGCAATAACTCAACTTACCAAATACGAATGCTTCTGTAATTACTATTCCTATATTTTTATTTGGCTTTTTTTTTTGGTAGGAATATGTTGTTTTCCTATTAAGTTTAAGTCAACATATATTTGGATTCTCCTCTGTTTTTATTTATTTTGCAGCCAAATTAAATCCTTTGACTGACCTTTTTTCCCAACAAACTTTGACTTATCCCCATGTACTTTTATGAAGAATTATCTTAAATACCATAAAAATGGACTATTTTATTGATATAAGTTTTATCTTTCAAAATTACATTCTTTCAGAAATACTAATTTCTACTCCCTCCGTTTTTTATTTAATGTTTTAGCCAAAAAAATTTGTTTTTAAATGATATTTTTAATTTTCTATGAAAAAATTGAATATTTTTAATGATTTTTGACCAATCATATAATACATCATACTTTCTTATTAGTTAATTTTATTTTATTTAATGATGTTTTTATGGGAATTAGAGAAATTATATGCTTTATTAATTTTTTTTGTAAGAGCTTTATCCTAAACCTTAAATTCTACCCTTAAAAATTAGACTATAAATATAAATAGTCAATCCAAACAATTAAAAAAAAACAATTGTACACGTTCAAAAATCAATTTTTTTTGTTTATGATATTTTAATTTTGGGAAAATAAAACTTTTATGATATTTTTGCAAAAAAAAAAAAATGGTGTTATTTGTGAAAGAAAAACTAAAATGATGGTATGCTTTTTGTTTATATATTTACTTTTATGTGTGTAGTAAGCAGTAAGAACTAAGCAGGTATTTAAAAACTTCTCCCATTTCAAGATTTAACATATAAGCAGGTAGTTGCAATTTGTTTTATAATTTGTTTGTTAACATACTAGGCATGCATGTCTATCATATATATGAATAACTTAGAGCATAAAGACCAAATTAGGAGTTTGTAGAACTTTTTTAGATGAATCTTGTGGTTTCTTAAAATGGGATGATAAAAGACACGTTGTTTATAGATATCAATACAATCTAATATATCTCCGTTTTGTTTCTATAATAAACAAATTCAAATCGATTTGAGAACTCGTTGATAAAAAAATGTTAAATATTTGCATTCGGACTTAGTCCATATATGTCATTTGGTGGTCTTAAAGACAGGCTTATTAGGGCATCATTATTGGTAACATCTTAAAGGGTATGTTAAGGCAATATGTTTTTTTAAGGGTATTTTGCCTTAATATAATCCTTAAGATGTTACAAGTAATGATTGTATTAGGAGCCTTAGTTTCATATTCATATCTAAAGAACCTTTCCCAAACATAATTTAAAAAAATCAAATAGAATCACAAACATAATTAAAAAAAAATCCACCTTGGTATATATTTTTTGTTTTCATAGTTTGCAAGCTATAAACATATTTGGTCAATACTTTGTGTGCAAAAGTGCAAACTCAGCTCAACATACCAAATATGAATGCTCCTGTAATATAATTACTACTATATTTTGTTATGTTTTTAGGTCGTCATTAAGTTATAACAAATATGGATTCATCTTTATTGGTTATTGCACCCAAGTCATGCTTTGACTATGGTTTTTCTAACGGCTAATCATATTTAATCTTTTGGCGTTATTTTTTCTTTGATTCTGTTGATTCTTTCTTTTCATTGACCAATCATGATAATGTTCAATTCGAAACCCTATTCAACACAAGAATCATCTTTTGTTTGATCTTCCTTCCTCATCAAAGAATTGTCCAAAGCTGGCTAAAATTCATACCATGGTCTTAGAGTAAGTTACCATCTTTGTTATATTTGGTTCTGTTTGATAACTATACTACAAGAAAATCATCGATTTCCTACAGTCAATTTCGTAAAAAAAATGGTAGGAAACAGACATTTCTTTCCATCTTCCTACCAAAAAAATGGTAGGAAATCGCCCGTAGGAAATCGTAAGTGGTAAGATTTTGGTAGGAAATTTCCTACCAAAAACGTGTCGTAGGAAATTTTGAAGGTTATTTCGTAGGAACCGAGAAGGGCATTATTGACCATTTTCCTTCGAAAAAGTCGTAGGAAACAAGTTCTTTCTAATTTCCTACTAAATAATTTCCTTCATTTTTCCTACAAATATTGAATTCATTCAATATTCCTACCAAATTTTCCACTCCAATTTCCTACCAGTAGATGGTAAGAAATATGAATAATTAACTAATATAATTTTAGATCCAAATTCAATAGATTTTAATTTTTAAAATTTGTGAAAAAAAAATTGCAAATGATGAAAACAAGATAATTATTAATCCAAACTGAAATGTAAATACAATCAATATTAATACAGTCAAATTCAAAGGTACAAAGTAATGAACCAGTTACGGTTGTCTCGTCGTCATCCTCACCGACGCTTGGAGTCACGAGGAGCTCCACCTCACTCGTAGGAGCTTCATGTCGCTAATTGTACATGTCTTCTTGTCTAAGTGTTTATTCCATGAAGTGAATTATATTAGGCTCCTTTTCTAGTACAATTGTCTAACACATGACTAACAAACAAAAGCAGATTGATTAGTACATTAACCAGAATTAAAACCAGAATCAATAGCAAAACTAATAGTGGGTATATAAAACGTGAAGTTGAACTGAAAAAGCATGTAAACATGAAGCTGAACTTCAAGTGAAGCAAAACCAGACTTCTAGAAGTCTCAATACTCCAAATACACAGGTTTTAAAGCTTCAAGTCAAATTTATATGGCTGAACTTAAAACATTAGATACAAAGCACCAAGTATAATATATTAAAATTATATCACTCTTTGAATTTTCTATTTTTCACATAATCAAACACCTCACTAATGTTAAGAAACAATCCCAAACACAACTCACAAATAGTTAAGATGTTAGTCAATGTTTCAGTTTAATAAATCCTCCCATTAAGTTAAGCAAACAACTCAAGATCAATACAGATAAAAGCGTAAAAGAAAAAAGGATAAGTACCTCATTTGAACGTGATTTTAGTGACTGGTTCATTGCTTCAAATTAGTTTACCTTGCAAAATTAATAAAAATGAACACTACAATAAATGAGATACACAATCTTCCATATGAAAAGGAAAGAACAACCACAACAACATAGAAGAAGAATATATATACAAAATAGAAGGTAGCTCACCACAGCAACGTAGAAAAGAACAACCACAGCAACATCATAGACAAGTGATATGCACTAAAATGCATCAAACCAACATACTGAAACAGAGAGACTTGAAGAACAGTCGTTGGCCACCACATGTATGCAGAATTAACAACTAACTTTCTCATGATACCAGCCCAACCATAGCCAAGAATCTGAATCAACAACGTCATAAAAATTTCATCAAATAAATTAAAAATAATAAAGAGAAAATCCAAAATATTGGAATCTAACTAGTCTAGAAACTAATCTTCCTTTTATAAAAAGCCATGATGATATCAACAATTCCAAAAGCATAAGCATACCATATCCAAACCTAGCACAAGCGTTAGCAAACATTGAGATCAACACATGTTCCTTATCGTTAAACAAACTCGGATTAAGGTTTCGTTCACCGGAACGGTTACGATCTGAAGTTTGCAAAAGGCTTTGAGGACTTCGTTGTTCTCGCAGTGTTTAGGCAGCTTGAAGTTTCCATGAATCCTAAGCCCTGCGAAGGTCTTAGCCGCAATCGCTCTCTCGCCGTTTCTTGTTCTTCCTATCTTTTCAAGTCGGAGTTCTTCCAACTGTCATTTTCAGATCACCGGAACTTGAAACAAAAGCGTTTCTAGTTCCTTTGCTCCTAACATAAAATTCAAAATCAAGATGAGAAAATTGAAGAAATGAACGTATCTGTAAAGGAGAAAAGATAATGAGGCGGAGGAGGAGGATTAACTATTAGATCTAGGTTTTATCTTTTTTGGTAGGAAATTAGTAGGGTAATTAAATATATATATATATATACATTTACTTTTTTTTTTGTGAACAATATATATTTTATTGGTGTGTGCTTGATCAAACACCAAGTTTAAATAAATGGAACAGCAAATATGTATATTTGTTGTTTAAAAATTATAATACATAATTTTGGATAAAGATAACAATAAATAAAATTTAAAAATATTTTGCATAGGATATTTTAGAAAACAATTTTTTTATGAATGAAGATTCAGATTATAATAATTTTAGAAAACAATGTTTTTTAAAATTTAAAATTTAAAAGAATTTTACTGTTAATGTGTGGGATTATGAATGAAAATTAAGATTATAATAGTTTTAGATAACAATTTTTTTTTTAAATTGAAAATTTAATATAATTTTACTGTTAATGTGTGAGATTATGAATGAAAATTAAGAATATAATAGTAATAGAAAACAATTTTTTTTAATGGAAAATTTAATATGTGAGATTTTGAATGAAAATTAAGATTATCAATCAATACTATAAATTATACATGAAGAAAATATTTTAAAAATTGGAAACAATTTAGAAATTGATTTTAACAACAATATAGAATTAACCTTCTAATTTCTTACCAAAATCTTATAAACCAGTTTTCCTATAAAATTCCTACAAATACTTTTCCTTCGACTTTCCTTTTCCTTCCCTTTCTCTTCAGTTTTCCTACGCCATTACCTACAAACTTGTAGCTGTAGGAATTTGGTAGGAAATTTTCCTACGAAATTCCATCTGCGCTTTTTCCTACACAATTCTTCTCACTTTCCTTCAAGATTTCCTACGAAAACAATATTTATATGAATTTGGTAGGAAATTTCCTTCCACTTTTTGACACGCTTTTTCGTAGTTAAATTCCTTCTTTTTTCCTACCCGTTATTATTTTTGTAATAAATGCGAAGTTTTTTGGTAGGAAATTTTTCCTTCCAAACAATTTGTAGGAATTTTCGTAGGAAATCAGCATGTTTTCTTGTAGTGTATATATATACTTAACAAAAAAGAAATAACAAAATGATTATAACATGTCAATCAAGGCAGCTTGGTTGGTCTGGTCCAATTCAGACTTGTGTCCAGAGTTATAATATACTATTTACTCACTTATTTTTAGACTTCAAATTTATTTATACAAATTAATAAAGGTGTTCATATGAGAAGGAGCAAGTGGGCTAGTGGTTCTTACTTCTGTTTGCCTTTTCACCAGATTCGGGTTCGAACTTGTAATGATGTCAAAAAAAAAAAATAAGGGTGTTCATATTTGATGTACAATTAGTTAATTCTTAAAAAAAAAATTGGCCAAATATGTTTAACTATTATGATATGGATTAACTCAGATTAACTAATCTGCATATGAATTAAAACCATATTATTCTTATATTTTTAGTTCATTCTTTATGATATGGATTAACTTATATATCATAAAAAAATGAACTAAGATCATCTCTCCCTTTCGAGAAATGATGGAGATTTGCTCGAGATACAGTAAATCAACAATGGCAAATATTGTATGTTTTGACTTAGTTCAGTTTCTAAATGATATGTAATTTACTTTTCTTAATTAAAAAATTTCACATTCCAAGAAGAAAGTATTATTACATAAAATGACTATATATATACATTAATGAACTACCCAAAATATAACTTATTTTTATACTAATATTTAAGAAGATTGAATATTAATTTATTTATAATTTTATATTTTAGAGAGAAGAACTCTATATGAATCTTAATTTCATTTCCAACGTACATATATATGTAAGATTACTAAAAACAGGAGGATATATGAATCATTGACAAAATCAAACATGAGATTAATTAAGGACAACGAGAATTGTGGCCAGGTCCTCCAAAGTAGAAGTGCGGCTCTGAAAAATACGTTGTCTCCAGATTTGTAGAATAACAGTATTTTTCATCAGTGTACTCAGATATATACTTGGGGTATTTTACAAACAAAGAATAGTCCTTGATCCTCATGTTTGTGTGGTAAGAAGCTTTTTGCCACGAGTCAGCTGCCATTCTTCCACTCCCCATTGAAGTTAATGTGTGTGGCTTCCTCCGCAAGTTAGGGCTATGTACTTCCCCACCCCACTGCACAGCAGTTGCGCTATGTTTGAGGTAAAAGAAGAGTGACGCTGGCCAATAACCTATCACGTTGTTTGCGCAAATCAACCACCAATTCCTAGTATTTAGATCCTGCAAGAACCGTTAATGATTGAGGCTTTTTAGGCGAAACAGCATACATGTCAGGTTTAAAACATTTCCCTAAACGCCAGTTCTTGGAGCATTAACCAAATCACATATGTACAAAAACAAGAATCTTGTTTGGGGGGTTTTGGGAAATGATTTTGAAGAATTGTGGAGGATGATTAGTAATATGAGCTAGAAAACGTTACCATCATAATGCTGGCGGTGAAGTAATATTGTTTTTGCGAGACATGCGAAACGGGTTCTATTGCTGCACCTAAGGCAATCTTGGGAGATATTTGCACAAAACCGGAGCATAAGTGGTTGAAGCACCCTGTTTGACCGTATCCATCGCTCTGCGAATCCAAATAGAAAGACTAGTTATAAACTCGTAGGATGTTATAAGTTCAGTAGCCGTGTAATTACTGATGTCACTTACAGTCCAGTAGATGAAGAGACGTGTGCGGAAGTCGCCAAAAACGTTTGGATTCACCTGAAATAGGTTTATGGCGATCGATTTATGATTTACTTGGAATACAAGATATAATAGTACACTTCTAGGGATAGAAATTGTACGTACCGCCCAACCAGCTTCTATGCTTTCAAATGCATCTGAGAGTCCACCAAGAAGCCATATCTGACCAGAGCTATAATCTTTAGCCTCAACCAATGGAGGATTCCAAACATTTATATCGGATTTAGCACCAAGATAATTGAACCCTAGGGCGACAAGGACTGCCTCCTATATAATCAGCAAGCAATAAGTATCTCTAGTTATAAATAAAAACACTTTTGCTCTTACGAAATAGCTTTTTTATGGAAGTAGCTTGATATAAGCTTAAAAAAAATTCAGAAACTGAAGACAATGATGCGACGTACCGATATGGATACTGGGAGGGGATATTTTACGTTTTCAGCAGTTATATTGAAATTGCCCTTGTGCTGAAGTGCGTTGTCGAGAAAACTGTACGTACGACGAGGTTTTTTACCAAAACTAGACGCTGAAGAGGCTCTTCTTATGTCTTCTCGGCTAACCCTACGAACCGGTATTGTCCCATCCGGACAGTCTCCAGATTTGGTCCAAATCTGAGAAGTTATCTGCTCATCGGAACGGTTGTTTTGAAAAGTGGTTGTCTTTGTCTCAAACTCCATACTCGGTTTCATCTGCATGCATAAATGTAATATGGGCAAATATTATAAAACTGTACCGTACTTAGGTCCAAAGCAAAATTTAACCTTGTAAGTAATTTGAATTTTTTTTTACCTGAATCTTGTGGTTCTTTAAAGCGGGATGATCAAAGGCATGTTGTTTGTAGATATCGATACAATCTATTATATCTCCATCTTCACTCTACAAATTGTATAAAATCGATTTGGGAACTCATCATCAACCAAAAACGAAATACAAAAAATGTTGTTATATATATGCATTTAGATTCAATCAATACCTTGATGGTCTTCAACGCAGGCTTGTTAAGAGCTTTCAATTTCATTTCGATATCTAAAGAATCTTTCCCATAGGCTCCATTGTAAAAGCCAAACAGAATCACAAAAAACACTAAGACGAATCTCATTGAGGCTTTCTTGTTTTTTTTCCTAGGTTGAAGGAATAGATAGATTTAAGATATATAGGCTTGGAATCTTGAACTTTCATACTTATAGAGTTTATAAAACCAAATGATGTAAAGCATTACATACAAAAACTTGGTCAAAATTCTTTGTGAAATAGCTCGACTTACCAAATACGAATGTTTCTTTGATTACTATTCCTATATTTTATTTTGCTTATATTAAGTCAACATATTTGGATTTTCCTATGACTTTTCTTTTCTTGCAGCCAAATAAATCCTTTGACTGAATTTGTTTTATATTCCAACAAACTTTGACTTATGGAGTTTCTCATTTTGGTTACTTCTTGCTTCATCGATCACCACAGAGTTTGTCAAAGCTGGCTAAAAATCATACTCATCATCAAAACTTGTTTCAAGTTAACTCTTGTTTTGTATTTTCAATGTAGATGTTTGACAATATTTTCAATTTTATCCTTATTGTTTTAATGTGTTGACCAATGATTTTTTTTTGTTTAATATTAATAAAGGATAAAATAGAATATTTAATGATTTTCTTAATAATTATGGAAACCCCTAGTTTGGTTACTCTTTTCTCTTCACAACTAAAGTCAAGAAGTAATTGACCATTAGTTTGGTTAACATACATGCATCTCTAGCCATAATCATTTTTCGCAACCATTATAAAACTATTGGCTAGTGTCTGTGTTAGGTATTATAAAAGGTTCAATCATACAAGATTATAGAGTTGACTTAAGAATTATTGTTGTGTTTTGTCTTGTTATATGTAACTAATGTAAAATGTGAAAAAAAAAATATTCCAATGATCTTTATTGTCGAGACTCGAGACGTTAGAGTGGTGATATTACCATCCCTTTTACATAGTTTAGTTGTAGTTTAAGAAAATAATCAAAAAAGAATGTATAAAATAAGAGTTTGTATTTGATAAATTTACTTTGCACTTTGCAATTTACAGAACATACCAAACTAAATCATGGTAATTAAATTTTCTTATCGTAAGTCAATAAAATCTAAAGCAAACCATAACACAGAATTTAAGTAGTACTTTTTAGTAATAATAAAGAAAAAAAAAAACTAAAGTCTAGTGGTCCTAGCTAACCGAACATCTTAGAAACCAAACACTCTACTTGTCTTAGATGATGTAATAATAGGACGGCTTTGGAAACCTAACCTTCTTTTTGAAAACTTCAATGTCGAATTTACTGAAACTGCTCACAGCTCTACCCGAAAGCTCCACCTTATTAATCCCATCTTCACCAAGTTTCTACACGGATTCGTAAACTCTTCAATCATTGTGATTACATCTTCCCCATTTCATGTAAGTCTTCTTAACTATACCCTTTTTGTTTTGGGAACACAGAAACTTTAATGAATAGTTTCTTGAAGTAGCTCTTGATTTATTTTAGAATTTTGGACGTCGGTTGCTCCTAATTTTGGTCGCAGATTACAAGGGTTGAATCACCTAGCAAGCTTTTATTATGTAACCTTATTGGATTTTTGTGTGTTTCTACTGAAAATTTTGGAGAGGCTTTTGTTTCTGTTAATGGTTTAGATTACTCTGTTACATGACTATATCAAGAACTGGATTGGAATTAGTTAGTGCTTATTAAAGGTTTTAAATATAATTTTGCAAGAAAATGTGTGATCCTTTAACCTTAGATTTCTAGTATTATTTACTCTTTTGAGGTTACTTCTAGATATAAATTGAGCGTAAGCTGTTGAGTTTTGGTTTGTGATGCTAATTTGAGATTCTTGGTTATTTAAGAGAAGCAGAACGGTAAACCGATATAACGAGGCGGACGCCTAGTAACATCTAGCTAGTTTACAAGGATGCTGATGAGTAGGCTTGTTCAGTTGGAAGAAGGTAAAGAGATTGTACTTACGAGCGGCCGGACAGGGCTAAGCAAGGTGTTACCTTCCAAGTTGCTTCTTGTGCTAGGATTTTTTCTTGCGTTGACAATTTTTTTCTTCTTCATTAGTGTATCTACCATCAAGTATTATGGTATAACTAGTGTAGTGACCTCAGTCACTTCTAGTTTTGTGCCTTGCAACGAGAGACGAAATGATTTGGATAAATGGATTAAACCTCCTAAGGTTCTCATGCACAATATGAGCGACGAAGAGCTTCTTTGGCGCGCGTCTTTCATGCCTCAGAGAAAAGAGTATCCGTTTAATAGGGTTCCTAAAATCGCGTTTATGTTCTTGACAATGGGTCCTTTGCCGCTTGCACCGCTTTGGGAGAGGTTATTAAAGGGTCATGAAAAGTATTACTCAGTTTACATTCATTCACCAGTGTCTTCTTCAGCCAAGTTTCCAGCTTCATCTGTTTTCTATCGTAGGCATATACCAAGTCAGGTATTAACTGTTAATCTACTTTGCAAGATTTTGTTTTCGTTTCATGAATGCGCCTTACCGAATATGTTTGTGACATGGAGTTCTAGATATGATCTTCTTTTAGAGTATTTCTTTATGATCTTTATAATTGGGTAGGTTGCAGAATGGGGAAGAATGACAATGTGTGATGCTGAGAGGCGGCTTCTCGCAAATGCGCTACTCGATATCTCAAACGAATTCTTTATTCTCCTCTCCGAGTCATGCATCCCCCTCTTCAACTTCACAACTATCTACAAATACATAGCCAAATCAAAGCACAGCTTTATCGGTTCATTCGATGATCCCAGCCCATATGGCCGTGGCCGCTACCATGGCAAAATGGCCCCTGAAGTGTCCATAGAACAATGGAGAAAAGGGTCTCAATGGTTTGAGATTAACCGGGAGCTTGCGGTTTCCGTTGTCAAAGATACCTTGTACTACCCTAAATTCAAAGAGTTTTGTACACCCGCATGTTACGTGGACGAGCATTACTTCCCAACAATGTTGACAATTGAGAAACCAGCTGCCTTGGCCAACCGAACTCTGACTTGGGTCGACTGGTCGAGAGGTGGTGCTCACCCGGCCACATATGGAGTACAAGACATCAATGAGGAGTTCTTTGCAAGAATTATCAAAGGTGATAATTGCACGTACAACGGTCGCTACACGTCTATGTGTTCTCTCTTTGCTAGAAAGTTTTCCCCGAGTGCTTTGGAGGCTTTGATTCAAATTGCTCCCAAGGTTTTGAGTACGTAAATGTCACTAACAAAACTCATGAAATTAACATATATAGAAAATGTATGTGGAGCTGAGATGAAGTAGCTAACGAAGATTATTCCACGTGTACTTCGGCAAAGTTATAACAACAATGTATGATTTTTGGTCACAGATTCTTACTTACTTGTTCTCTTTTGTATTTTTGCTCTCTCATCTTATCACAGCTACCACAAAGTTTAAGTAGTTTTTGGTGAATGAGAAAATATATTTTTATGCTATAATCTCCGCATGTGTTAATTATTGTTTTAAAAATTTAAAATGACACTTTAATTAAATAAGAAAATACTGTATTATTCTAGTTTGTTTACATTTACTTTTTTCACTAAAAAAGGTTGTATTCAATAAGAGCACCCACATATACACACAAGTTATTTCCCCGAATTTGAAACTTTTTAATTAATGACTTCATTAATTCTTTGATGTAATATTTTATTTAATTTTTGTTCGTACTAGAAAATCTTGAAAGGTTTGATAATTAATAGTCTACAATCTTTACTTGGACATCGTAACGTTTTATTGTCTAATATTGATTTGATTTTGGTATTACTTGTCGTTAAAATTTTGTTTTATAATAATTATCGTTTTAGATTTTTAATATATACATTTGATAAAAAATTCTAATTTTATCTAACCTGTTTTATTGTCATGGCCAATATATATTTTTTTAAAGTCAGAAAATATATTAAAATTTTTTTAAAGTTTGTGTGAAAAAACTTTAAACCAACACTAGTTTGAAGGAAGTACTCTTAACTAATAATGCCTCATCTATGACAACACTCTCTTTATTGGTTTTGTGCACTAACAATCAATTTTATGGACTTCACATATCAGGCTATTAATAAACCTCCCTAAAATCTATTTCACAAAAACTTCTACTTGTGTGGTTCCACGACCAAATCAACATCAGTTTTGCACGTTTGCTCAGTTTATGACTTTTCTATATGATTTGCTCACCGACTCCTAAATCAAACGGCGCCGCAACTGTAGTTGAGAAACCAAACAACCAAAAACTTGTAAAGGTCCTAAAAGCAGCTGTTATTGCTTATTCCCTTAGGCTGGAAAAAACAACAACACTTCGGGCAGCCTGCCCAAACCAATCACCATGTCTGCCCGACCTCTTTATATAACCCCTTCACACTTCAGTTTAGTACTCCACAACAATCTCATTTCTTCTTCTTATTCAAGCTAAAGCAACTTGCCCCACTTTGAACCATTCCCATACTTGAGAAAATGGCCATTTCCAAATCTTGCATTGTTCCTCTCATGTTTGTGATGGTTTACGTTGCTGTTACCATCGTCTCTGCTCAACCAATGGAGTCTCCTGCACCTAGTCCTACTTCAGGAACCGGTGTGGTTCTGCCTTCGTTCGTTGTTGCTGTCGCGGCTCTTATCTTTGGTTCTGCAATGAGCATCTAAAGGATATGATATTTTGATTCTATTCTATATATATCTACTCTATGAGAGACTATTGTTTTCATTTGTTGGCGAGTTTATTTATTTGTGGTTGTTATTATATATGAGTTGATCATATAATATTTTATCAATAATAAAAAATATTACTATTGTATTCCATACGAATCACTACATATTTGGTCACATCGCATGTTACTCATATTTGCATGCTACACTCTATTTTCGTTACGTGGTTGGCAATAACAATATGTTCTAAGGTGAACAAATAGAAACCAGGAAACATATCATTTTTGGTTTGCCATTACTCTTTTATACAGTTTGCACCGAATTTTTTGGTGTTGTTCTCGGAAACACTAAACACACGAGATTGGTCGGACACTCTCCATTGTCTCATCTTTCATGATCGCTCTAGTTTTAGTCTGATAAACTTAAACAACAAAGGCGCAATAATATATTAATTTGTTATAAAGAATCTGAGTTGCCAAAACAACTCTTTCATTTTTCGAAAAACCGAGTCGGGCAATATATAATCAATAGTGAGTTAGCTCAATAAACCTAGCAAATACCGGCTAGATAAGCGGGGTAATTTTTTGTCGATTTGTGAAAATTACTGAGAAACGTGAAAATTTATCAGTTTATTGATAAATTATAATAGTTAATTTGTATAGAATTTTTTCCTAATTTGATAATTTTTAATAAAAATATATATATATATTTATACGGTTTGTGATTTAATATGAAATCAAACTTTATTGATAAATTATAATAATTAATTTGTATAGAGATTTTCCTAATTTTTAATAAATATATATATTTAGAAGGTTTGTGGTTTAATATGAAATCAAACTTTGCATGATTGCATATCATGATAATGTTGACCCACGAAAAGTATTAATAAATAAAAAAATCGGTTTATAAATAAAACTTTAATTGTGTTTTAATTCAAGCCTTTTGATCAGATTTGTTTTGTTAGTTAGGTTCTTTTCCTCTCCAAAACAATGTAGTAATGAAAAAGTATTTATTGATATTGATCATCTTTTATTTAATACAGTGGAAAAAGCTCCTTATCTATGGAGCAAGCTGTAGAAAGAAGAAACATGAAGATGATCTTGATGAACATAAAGAGGTTTGAGTATTTTCATGCATCCGCGAGGCTCTTTCTATCACGGTTCTTGGAAGAGAGGCTTGAGCTGAGGAGATCTTGGTCCGCAGGGTCGTTGGAGGAAACGTTTATGAACTGCTGGAACCATTTGCCAGATGCCTTGAGATCTCTATCAGCAGTGACATTGTTGAAATCAACGTAACTTAGTCCAAATCTCACGGTAAAGCCATTGCAGAATTCGTAATTATCCCCAAGAGACCAAGCAAAGTATCCTCTCACATTGACACGCTTCTCCCTAGAAACCAAGAACAACGTACCATTAAAGGCGTACGAGTTGATATATATATAAAGAGCAATGGAAGAAGAGTAGCATCCATTACTCACTTGATGACCTTACGGAGAAAACAAAGATGACTACATAGATAATCAATCCGCTTGTAATCGGCAACAGCCTCATCAAAGGTTTGATCACCGGGTGTACTAATTCCTAACATGAACAAGGTACACAACATTTGTGTAAATTTCTTGAACCAACTCTGAAATAACTTATATAAATGTAATAGAAATATAGAATAGAACTAACCGTTCTCGGTGATGTATATTAAAGGGTCACCATATTTGTTTTTGAAATACTCCATTACGTAGTAAATGCCTCTTGGGTAGTAATAAGTATTGGCATTGAACTGAGAAAGGGAAGCATATATTATAAAACTAGAAAAAAAAAATGCATAACAAATATAAATGAACAGATAGGGTTAGAATCATGCTTACCATTGGACCAGGAGCCTCACCCTTTGAATTTTTAGCTACAAGGATGAAATAATCAAGGGTCACAAAATATTATATATATGGAAAAGTTGTAATAAGTGTGTGGGAATAGAGTGGTATACCAGTGAGAGTCGCTTTCGAATCCATCATAGCAGTGTGTACGTCCGAAGGAACTATTGTGTCATTGTTTTGTGCGTACTGAGTTACGTAATAGTTCAGACCAAGAAAATCATATGAACCCTTCACAAGTTTGGCTTCTGTCTCGTTGAATGTCGGAAGCCTATCACCCACAAGATCTATCATGATTTGTGGGTATTTACCTTGTGTTAGCGGCTCCATGAACCTGACGTACATGTATAATTTTCATTAGTTTATATATGTATATATTAAAACTAATTACATTCTTGGATGTAAATATACCATCCATGGAAAAATTCTTTAGACCGCTCAGTTGCGTCTTTGCTCTCTTGAGTGTCATCAAACGGAAGAAACCATCTAGTTATCATCACAGGTCCAATCATCCCTCCTTGGTACTGTGGTCAAGCACATTTATACACAATAATGATTTAATTAGAATCGCTTGTTACGTTAGACTATAGTACCTTCTACAAATAGAAACCTCACCTTATATTTCGTCCTGTAAAGATCCACGGCCACGGCATGAGCAAGAAGCTGGTGATGCGCAACGATATAGGGCTCGGTTGAGGAGTTTCCGCCGTAACATCTTTTATCAATCTTAGGAGAACATCGACCAGGTGCATCTGTTGCTATTGCATATCCTCGTGTAGGCACAGTGTAAAGCTGGTTGATTGTTATCCAGTGCTTTACTCTATCACCGAATTTTTCGAAACATAGATCCGCGAAATCTTTGAAATCGTCTCTGCACATATTATAGTTACATTTCATTAATGCAAGATCAAATCTTTATATGTATTTTTCATGATTCTTAACAATAAGCGTAGTGTAAATGACATACATGATGGTTCTGTCTAAGAAACCTTCATACTCATCTTGTAGTGTTTGAGGAAGGTCCCAGTGATAGAGGGTAACGAAAGGCGTTATATTCCTTGCTATGAGGCCATCTATGAGACCGTTGTAGTAGTCAATACCATCTTGGTTCACTCCTCTACTCCTCTTTCCTTCTGCTCATATATATCATATATTAATCTTCCAAATCAAATTACAATAGATTATAATGATGTATAAGATGGATAAGTAATGTATAACGTTACTTGGAATGATTCTTGACCACGCTAAGGAGAATCTGTAGCCAGTAGCATTGAGTTCGCCCATCACGTCTATATCTTTCTACAATTCATATATTTATATATACAATTTCGTGTCAGTCCACACATTGCTAATAGATAATTCATTAAGTGTATTAGCATATGATGAATTAATTAACCTGCCAATACGTATATGAGTCACAAGTAGTGTCTCCATTCTTCAAATCGGCTCCTCCTTTCTCTGATATTGGAAGAAAGATATTACTATGAATATATAGAAATATATATTTCAACATTCCTCTCGTTATATATATGTAAGCTTTAATAGATAGAAGCCATGAAAACGACAAACCTGGGTATCGGTGAGTGAATCCATCCCAAACGTTAACTCCACGACCTCTGCCACCTTCGATCTGATAATGAAGAGAAACAACCATGCAACGTTGGATTAGTTTTGTTTTTTTCGAATGCTTCTTTTAGACGTCAACATTTTTGTATGTCAATACAATGTGTGATTTGTTAATTACATACCTGGTAAGCAGAAGAGGCTACACCAAAGATGAATTTGTCGCCGAAACTTTTTCCATTGAAACGGCTAGTTTGGTTACAATGGAATGGCTCGTTCTCTTCGCAAATATACTCTTCCTCGCCTTTGCAAGTCGCCATAGCTAATAGGAAAACTAAGGCGAACCAATGAAGCTTCATGGTTAATTTTGTAGTTTGTTATGTTTTGTGTTGCATGGAAGCCTTGTGCCAATCTAGGGTTTATATAGCCTTTGTAAAGAGAGTGACGTATCCATTACCTTGTCTTAGCACATGACATTTTGAGAGTTTTACGTGACATGAAACCTGTGAGTTTGCTTTACTCTAGCTTAACACTTTGGTTATTTGTTTTGTTTCCACTTTTCAGACTGCTTTTGTTATTCAATCGGCCATGTCATTGTGAAAACTATTGCATTCATTTACTCATGCTGTGAGTTGATTACTATCGTTATCTCTATAGAACATGTGTTTCTTACGGAAACACGATTGTATTTATTAAACGTTCGCATAAAAGTAAAACTGCATGCATGCATCAAGAGTCGTAGTAGTTTCTATATGATTAAAGCTTCTTAAGTTGGACTTGTAGTTAGAATTGACGGCATCTTGTTATTGAAATATGATCAATTCTTCAATAAGAGTACTAATGCCTTGGTTAAGATAATAATAATAATATTAACATGAATCGTAGGCCATTCCTTCACGAGCCTCACCGCTTATATAGTCACAGCATTTCTCTTATTGGTTTTGTCTGGTTGATACTTTATCACATGAACACAGAGGCTATCTATTGAAAAATCGATCAACCCTTTTACTTTTTATTATCGTTATGAAAAATATTGGAGAGGGTGCTTTGTCATATGCATCATCTTCCTTTCTTTTTCCTTTTTCTGTGCATGTGCCAAGCGAGGTTTCATATCATGTAAACTATCACGTCAATATTTGAATTCTTGATTTTGAGTGTAAGTTTCTTTAGTAATATCACTTAATACATGATAGAGCTACAAAGGCAGAAGTTTTTTTGAGGTAGAATAGTCTAACATTTGGTGTCATTGCTACCTAACACTTGGATTCAAGCCTGCATATTACATGTTACTACTCAAAAATGTATAGCGTCCATTATAAGTCAGTAGTCACATTACGAATTACATTGAGTATTCCTAAGATTTGAGCTTGGTTCAGGCGACAACTATGCTTCAAACATCATAGCGAAGTATATATCTTATGATTCAAGTGTGTATGGTACAACTTAGTTGTTCCTTGTTCTGTAAGAAAAGACATACTATAGTA
Organism: Capsella bursa-pastoris; assembly: GCA_036452645.1. Lineage (NCBI taxonomy): Eukaryota > Viridiplantae > Streptophyta > Magnoliopsida > Brassicales > Brassicaceae > Capsella > Capsella bursa-pastoris. The sequence continues at coordinate 8,638,532 of CP144196.1, forward strand.
ATATCATCAATCTTGGTCGATTTAAGCTTCTTCTTCCAAGTAGCTTCAGCCACCTCTGCCACCAATTTAGCGGCCGCATCTTGCTTTTTTCGAGAACTCCATACTAGCGATACAACTTCTTCATTGGTTAGCATATCCCAAACCTGAAATGACATATATTTAACAACAAGGAGTTTCATTCAAAATTTTGAGCTGAAAGAAAACTTCAATCAGTATATATTTTGAATCAGGATCTTTGCAATTTACCCCGTCTGTAGCGAGTACAATGAACTGGTCTTTAGAAGTTATTCGGTATCGAGAGACCTCAGGAACCGCAATAACTCCATGGTCTTTGAGCCTGAAATCTCCAAAGGCTCTTGACATGGCTAATCCTGGTATGTCTTGGTTGGGTAACCACACCCTTTGGCTGCACGGTTCTGCTTTCATTGCGAAAACACGACCTTTACACATCCTGATCCTCTCTGCTTTCATCTGAAACGCTAGAACTTGCTAACTAAGTATCATCAACCCTATAATGTTACAAAACAAGAAAAGAGTAAAAGAAACATACTAGGGACATCAGGTGTTAGGTCAGATGTTAACTGCACTGCCCTTATGTCACCGTCTTCGGTCATTGTCCCCAATACTGCCCTTGAATCACCAAGGTTTGCTATCACGAGATCATCTCCCTAAAATAAAATTCCAATAATCTCCGGCTAAAGTAAAAAGTTCTGAATGGTGGCAGAAGAAACCAAAACATAATAGTTAAATTTTTAATGGTTTGGTCCATATTGGTGTGTACCAAGGGAAAACCAAACCGGACACTAGTCTAGTATTGTCGGCGACAAGCTAGTTCTGTATAACCTTTAATGTTACCGAAAGACAGAGAAAATAAATGTACCTGAGTTATGGCAACAATACCAGTAGAGCCACTGAAAGAACAATCAAAGACTTGGAGATTAAGCTCTCTATCAATGAGTCTGAAGGCAGTGAAACAAGCTTTTTCCCATTTATGATCTTCTTCTTCACAAACATTGGATTCTTGGTTCTTTAGTGTTAACAGAACCGATGGTAATCTATTCCTCACCATTTTGCTCACCATGTGCCCATTTTTGCCGTGTCCATCAAACACTCCACATAGCTCTGTATCCCTTGTTCCGTATCCCTAAGGGATTAAACAATTATACTCAATAAACATAAATAAATTTTAGGATTTTCATATCTATTTACCCTAAAACTTAGATAACGATTTATAGAAAAAGAATATTAACAAAGAAAAATCAAAGAAGTTCTCTTACCAGGTAAAGAACAGCATGATCTTGGTTAACTCCTTTGGTTCCTTGTATAGAGCAAACGGAACCAAGACGATGATGAACCATAAATTCATGATCTTCTCCATAACACACCACCGCATTACCATCACCATGCTCATTCTCCTCATGAATCTCCGATGATGAAGACGGCAACGAAAAGCAATGACCCATGTATATGACCAAATCTGATCAAATCCTCACCAAAGTCACACAGAATATTATGTTAATATCGGATCGTAGATTTGAATTGGCCTTTTCTTGAAAGTGAAGATTAGATAACTTATAAAGCTGACTTTCCATAAATAACAATATTAGTGTTTACGTGGCAATGAAATGAATTTATTAGGTATTATATGGTATGAATCGTATGATACATGTATATACGTTGACTTGTATGTTCTTTACTAATACATATAAAACGATTATGTTGCCTGTGTTTGGCTTGAAAGGGCAAGTTCTTATCCTGCCACTAGTTTGACAGAGCATTCTACTTATAGATTCATACCTCGATTTATTTATTTTACAGATTATTCTTTTATTTTTTGGTCAAACATTTTTACAGATTATTTTAGTAATTAAATATCTTACACAATAATTATAGACAAACTAATTTATTTGAATTTTTAGTTTGTATCGACAACTCATAGTCAATATTTTACAAATTACAATCATTCACTTTTTTTTTGGCAAAGAAAGCAAATATTTATTTAAAAATAAAAATGATTTAAGTTTACAATTATATTGATGATAATTACCATCATTCTCCTCCTTGGATAGCATAGCTCTCTAGTATGTCCATTGAATACTCAGTTGTTGTAACGTGTCCTACTAGATACCCATCATCAATCTCAACATCCATATAAAGAGGTTAGTAAATGGAAAGCTTTGATCTGGTTTTCATCATATGGCATCGTGACTTTCTAATTTTCAAATTATTCGACATGGTTTGAGTCTTTTGAAAATGAAAGTATGAGTATTTAAGCAAAATAATGGAATAAAACACACTATGATTATTTTACGAAAAGGTTAATATATTTATTTTTTCGAAAATTTACCGTTTTAACAGAAAATTTGGATTGTATATAGTTGGCCGTACACATCTTTGATATATATTAATTAAAGTTTTTTTTTTATCTATGTCGGTTTTTTTACTTTGGTATGTTCGGTTTGTCGGATTTTTATATAGTTTTTAGCTTTTTAGTATCATTCATCTGCTTTAAAAAAAAAAAATAATTTTAGATGTTGGAAAAATCTTGTTTTCGTAAACTTAAGTTTGTGTTTCAAATATTTTATCGTAATAATATTAATAAAAATCTAGATGACAAAGTAAAGAAGTAGCTAATATGTCCATACACTTCATTTTCCGACAAGTTGAGATTATTAGGATGGCTATATAAACTTGGTCAACTAAATTTTTAGTATCTATATGTATCTATCATTAGGTATCAAATTATTTTGACTAGTTAAGTGGCATTTGTTCGGCCACGTAGCCCAATCCTCTATATATCTTTCTTTTAAATCAACAACTCTTCATTAATTATTCTTACAAAATCAGCTTTGGTTTTTTTCATCACAATGATTCATTAAGTCTTTCATACAAAGTTTATCAAATATACAAATATTGTTATATCTTTCACATAGTCAAAGTTGAGAGATTTTATTTACAAAAATTACGCATGTGGTAACAAAATTATAATATAGAAAGATAATAAATATGTAAATATTTTGATTAAGTAGCAGCAGGTAAAAAAAAAAATACAAATTTTTATATAGTATATAGTATATCAGTAATGGACTGGTTCAGTTTTTGGTTCTATTCGAAGAAGAAAAAAACAAATTTGTTAGCGAAACGTCGCCGTTTCAACTGTATCGTGACCCAATAAGGCAAACGTATAAACTTTGACCAAACACGCCTAACCTGCTTCAATGGAAAAGTCTCGCCTTTACCTAACCAGACCTTCTTCGCATTTTCGTCTTCCTTCGTGAATCGTGATCTTCCAATTCTCTCGCTTTTAAAGACCTAATTAAAACCCTAAACCCCACAATTCCTTTCGAATTCTTCGCTCTGTCTCTCTCTCTGAATCGATTTGTGACATTTGTAGCTATGGAAGCAACGGCGTTATCATCTGGGTTTAATCCTCTTGTGAAGCGTAACGGTTATAGAGTTCCAAGGTTAGGGTTCTCTCTAATCGATTCTGGGTTTTGTTCAAAGCGTGATTTTTTATTTGAAAACTGATCAAAGATTGAGAATTTGTTTGAAATTGTTGATCGATTGGTTTTTATGTATGTTACAGGTCATGTTATCAGAGAAAGTTTGTGTCTTTGGTTCGATGTGATATAAAGGAGAGATCTTTTGGACTCAACAAGGAATCGAAACTTGAAGGGTCGTCTATTGCGATCACGCGCCGTGGATTGAGTTTTAAGACGAATGTGTTTGAGCAAGCTCGTTCTGTAGCTGGAGACTCTTCTTTTGATGATGTTAAAACAGCTAAATCACGTTCTCATGTTGCAGAAGATAAGATTGGTGTCTTGCTTTTGAATTTAGGTGGTCCTGAGACTCTTAATGATGTGCAACCTTTCTTGTATAATCTCTTTGCAGATCCGGTGAGTATCTCTACTTTGAGAATTGTGATTTGTGTTGGAGTTTTTGAGTTGAGTGGAATGCTGAGTGGTGTGATTTTGTTGTTGTTTCTGATGTAGGATATTATAAGGCTACCTAGACCATTTCAGTTTCTTCAAGGGACTATAGCGAAATTGATATCTGTAGTTCGTGCTCCGAAATCGAAAGAAGGGTATGCTGCTATTGGTGGTGGCTCTCCTTTGCGTAAAATAACTGATGAGCAAGCAGATGCTATTCAGATGGCGTTGCAAGCGAAGAACATTGCTGCTAATGTCTATGTAGGGATGCGGTATTGGTATCCATTCACTGAGGAAGCTGTTCAGCAGGTGAATTTTAACATTCTAATTTTTCTTTTTCCTCACAGCTTAACAATTATCAGAGGCTCCTTCTTAGTTGTGATGAGTTGCTTATGCCTGTTTCTTAGTTATGTTTATCTTACCAAGATAAATTATGTTTAACCAGATAAAGAAGGACAAAATTACAAGACTTGTTGTACTACCATTGTACCCTCAGTATTCTATCTCCACAACGGGTTCAAGCATCCGCGTTCTCCAAGACTTATTCAGGTTTGTGTAAGCTAGCTACAAAGCATATTCACCGAATAATTATTTATATGTGTTCAAGATATATCTTAGTTGCATGAATGGCCCTTGACATGAATTATCATTCAGGAAAGATCCATACCTAGCTGGAGTTCCAGTTGCTATCATACAGTCGTGGTACCAAAGGCGAGGCTATGTCAATTCCATGGCCGACCTCATTGAGAAAGAACTTCAAACATTCTCTGATCCTAAGGAGGTATAGTAATTTCTCCCCTCTGGGTTTTCTCCTTCATTATACATTTCTAGTCCCAAACACTGGTTAATCTGGTCCCTTTTTTGTGTGATACAGGTTATGATATTCTTCAGTGCCCATGGTGTTCCAGTCAGTTACGTAGAGAATTCTGGAGATCCATATCAGAAGCAGATGGAAGAATGTATTTACTTGATAATGGAAGAGCTAAAAGCCAGAGGAGTTCCTAACGACCATAAATTGGCATACCAGGTTTGTTCATATCAAATGTTATAAAAGTTGTTTAGCAGTACCTCTCTGTGTTAAACCCTCTAACTGATTCTTGCAAATCATTTCTTTTCAGAGTCGTGTTGGGCCTGTTGAGTGGCTGAAGCCATACACTGATGAGGTTCTTGTAGACCTTGGTAAGAGTGGTGTTAAGAGTCTACTAGCCGTTCCAGTCAGGTGAGAGATAATATAATAATCCCTTGCCTCATTTTTGTGTTCTGACAAAGATACTTCCCTAGCCCCAGTCATTAAAAAAAATCGATCTGATGATATTATCTTTTGATTCTATTCTTTATTAACCATTTTGGCTTTCTCAATTTTCTTTCCAATCTTGGATCTCAGTTTCGTGAGTGAGCACATTGAGACTCTTGAAGAGATAGACATGGAGTATAGGGAATTAGCTTTGGAGTCAGGGGTAGAGAACTGGGGGCGGGTTCCAGCGCTAGGTCTCACGCCATCTTTCATCACCGACTTGGCTGATGCAGTGATAGAATCTCTTCCTTCAGCAGAAGCAATGTCAAACCCAAACGCAGTGGTCTCAGAAGATAGTGAGTCGTCAGATGCTTTCAGTTACCTTGTCAAGATGTTCTTTGGTTCGATTCTGGCTTTCGTACTGCTTCTCTCCCCAAAGATGTTCCATGCTTTCCGGAACCATATCATCTAGAAAGAAACTTATATAGGATCTCCGATGAAAATTCGGTTTTGTGTTAGTCTTTTCTTGGAGACATATCTTGGTTAAATTCAATATATATAGTCCAATCTTTTGAAGTACTAGTACATCAGCTCTCAGCTGATGTGGTTGAGTAGTTAAATAGATTGGACTATATATATAAAATTTGACTAAGAAAGAAACTTAGAGGATTGGAATAAAGAATGAGAAGGGTTATTAGAAAGTTCTTGAGGAAGAGACAGGTTTAGATGTATTTCAAATTGATGATGCATTTAGCTACAAGCCTACAAAACATAGTGCTACGTTCCTCTTAGAGATGAGGAGAGGAGTAAATTCTATTATTATTTGGTTTCTTTTTTCTCTTGTTTTTCAAACTGTAACTTCCCTAAGCATCCTCTAATTGTTTTGTTCATATAGTTTCAACACCAATACATGTATTGCTTTGTTTGATCAATCAGATTGAAGTAAGGAAAGATTGACACTAATTATTACTTACACAACATAAACGACGAACACGTCGGAAGGATCTCTCTCGTATCTCTCTATACAAATATACATACACACAGACGCAAAACCCATAGAAATTCTGGTTTGGCTCTATGACAGTTCGAGTGGAAACTCATTCCAGCCGTGTCTGGATTAACCCTTGACGTGAGAGATTCTCAATGGAATCCGCAATAACTCTGGCGCTCGACTTCATGTACCCGCCTGCACAAAGTATCATCACATCACTACATTTCTTATCCTCTAGAAACCATCACTCATCTAAATCCAATTTTGCACCTGAAGTCAGCATCACAAGAGGAATATTTTTCTCCCTCGCAAATCTGAAGACTTTCTCGTCTCTACTTGTTACGCCATCAGGGCTTATCTGCAACAAAAGTCACCAAGTTAGTAACTGAAGACACAAAACTATATTCTGCTGCGATACATGTAGTATATCAATTACCTTCAGAAGCCCCAGAGGGTCTCCATCTAAGATATCGGTCCCAGCATTGTAAATTACTAACTCTGGTTGGAAATTTCGTGAAGCAACCTGAGAGTTATAGAAAGGTTCTCTTAAGATCCATTAAGAGGAAAGAGTTGCTAATAATGTTTTTTCGAAGAACCAAGTTCCCATGCTCCTAATCTACCGTCTCCAGACTCCAGTCAGACCATATCACATACATAAACTACCAAGGAACAAGAGATTAAGGGAATGACTGAATGCACACCTCAAGGGCTTCATCTAGTTTCCTCAAATACTCTTCTGTGGTTGTTCCACTCTGTCAAAATATTGCAAAAGTACGGAGCTATAATGTGACACAGGACAATCAAACTATATCCAGCTGATACGTGCAAGACGATAGGCTTACCTCGACCTCAACCTTCTGATCGATAAATCTCCTGGCTCTATAATCCTGTAAAAAGGAAAAAACATAGCAGATACATCCAACTGTCAAAAGCAAGCATAGACGAAACAGCACCTAAAGTCCAAAGGAATTGGAATGACTTCAAAAGAGAAACGATCCAAATATGACTGCTTACTAAAGGGTATATCTCGGGATTGTACATATCCAGAATGTAAACGCGATCTGCAGACAATATACTGTTATCACCATATTAAACACCATTAAGAAAAAACGTAGGGAATTAGATATAGTGTCTCATACTGTCATCGCCAAGATCTGTTTCGTGGCCATTCCCTTGATGAGCATCAAGATCTATAATCATAACCCTGTACAAGTTTTATAAGGTCAAGAAGTAAGGGGTTATGATGGTAGTAGTGGGGGATAATTTACATATCAAGGTCCCCCAATAGAAGCAAACGGAAACAATTAGATAAAATTTACCTTGATATTCTTAGACGAAGAAATGCAAAGTGAATACAGAGAGAGATATCAGCAAAGGCACAAAATCCGCCTCCTCTTTCGGCAGTACAATGATGAAAACCTCCTCCAATGTTTATGGCCCATCCACGTTCTATTGCAAGCTTGGCTGCAAGAATCGTCCCACCAACCTGTCACACAATGATTCTGTAATCACCACATACATATATAAAGTTCTCGGAAACAACCAAAGATGTCAGGCAACAAATGATTCTTCTACCTGCTTCCGGAATGGGTAAAGAACTTTCTGCTGCACAAGAAAATTTGGAAAAAAGGCAACCGGTGGAACCTATACATTGTAGAAAAGTTAATTCAACAAGAATCAACGTAGATGATTTAAAATCATGTAAACATCACATCACCTCAGCTATCCTAGCGACAGTAGCACTGCTTTTCAAGCTGTTTAAGTAGTTCTCCGAATGAACCTAATACAGAGCAAACACAAACAAAAAAAATTACAAACCGTCAAGATGCCAATACAGGAGGAACCAGATCATTAATGGCCACCAGTGATTGATCAACTACACATCTAAGAGAAAAGCCAAGTAGTACCACTAAAAGATCAGTCTTTGAAGCTTCAAGAGGCTCAACGATTGACTTCTCCTCCAGAAACCCATCTGAAACAAGGAACTTGCAAACTCGACCCCATTTGGTAGAATCAAATGGGTGCCTGCACAATATCAGATATCAACCTCAGACCAAAAAGACTCATACTTTCGAATTCAGAAGCTAAAGAGACTAATTCAAAAGCTCTTCACCAAAAAATTGAAACTAAAGAAACCAATTAGTCAACGAGTTCCCAAGATTGATCAACGGGGAAAAGTTCCAAACTTTGGGGAAAATACTCACAATTTCTCAATACCCATGAACGAGATGTCATACACCGATGAATAGATAATCGAAACCTATCAATCAAAATCAAAATCAAAATCCCATTCAAAAATCGATAATTTCTCAGTGGGCACGAGCGTAAGTGTTACCTTTGAAAGAGGGACGTCGAAGTAGAGTCTGCTGTTGAGAATTCGCTCTCGCCGGAGAGCTTCGGGATGAGTCGCCATCGAAAAAGATGACATTTCGGAGGTACGAGAATAGAAGAAGAGAGATTTGAAGACTTTGATGGTGACAAACGTGAATAGCAAGTAAATGGCTGAGTTGCGAGTGAACTCGGTCCAGGTCGAGATGACTCTGTTATCTGTCATGACTCATGAGTTTGTTTTTATTCTGAAGCGGTGAGATATTTTTTGTTTGTGAGTTAGAGAGGTGGTGGCGACTAATTTCAAAACGCAGGGAACAAGCGCGTTTCATTCATTGACTTTATTTTTTTTTGCCTATTTCAAAATTTTCAATCCATGTCTAACCAAAAAAAAAAGGAAATTTTAATTATTGATATTGACACTGAAAAACCTGGAGCAACAAATTAACAAAAACAAAAATCAAAAAACAGGAATTGATACTTTTTAAAATTTCTTTGATAGAATCACGCATATCCTCCATTATTCTATCAGCAACATGTTGTATGTATGGAATGTCCATCAAATGATTCCACCACTTTCCAATGTACAAAATCACTATTCTCGTCCTATTTAGTTAAGATAAACTTATATTGAGTGATTGTTGCTTTCACAAATTGAACTCATTTGTTTAGCTTATACTTAAAAAGGTGTTTCATATCTAGAATTCTCCAATTAGCCTTCTAAACACCAAATGTTCGCTCAATTCTTGTTCTCAAACTAAAATATTTGTGATTAAACAATTCTTTAATGTTTATGAGTGGTCCGATCTTTTATCTAATTAACTGATGTAGGTGATATCTATTTCTACGATGAGGATCTTGGTAATCACTTTAGGTTGGATAACCATAGTCGACTAGTAGTACTTTCCATACAAAACTTCTTGTAATGTAGTTCTTGTTATGTAGCAATACAAGAAGTAGTAATACAAGAAATTTTATATGATAGCACTATCGTGTAACATTAAATATGCTATCACAATTTTTTTATATGTTCTCCCGAGAGACCTCAACATAAACATATGTAAATCCCATACTGAAATTATATATAACAAGAATATTCATTGTTGCTTCAGTTTTTTTTTTACCTCTAAGCGGCTCTATATTCTCTTATGGAGGATGAATGGGCATATAAGTACCATCAAAGGCACAATACATTCTTTCAAAAAAACAATTATTGTTTGCTCATTTAAATGACCATTTATTCAAACCTCTAAATGATATTTTTACTTTTATTTTTATTTTTTACTTTTATTTTTCAAAAAACTAATATTTTATCTATTAAGGAATATGTTTTTCGTCAAAATCAGAAAAGTATATTTTATTAGCTTTGATTTAGTAACATGTATCAATCTTGTACGAAATTAAAAATTAAAAATTTATTTAAAAGCTTTTTTATAATTCATAATTTATATTGCTTTCTCTAACTACAATTTAATATTTTTGCTATGACTTTTTCTACTCAATGTTGGGCTGTACAATAGAATATCATCAAAGAACATTAAGACGAACTGGCGTAGGTAAGGACGAAGTTAATCATTCATAACATATTAGAATGTGGCCGGAGCGTTTGTAAGGTCGAAAGGATAATGGCCTTCATGTGTCTTGAAGACTGTCTTCTCAACATCGCCCGACTTCATTTTAATTTGGTGGTAATCAGACTTCAGATACAGAGAAAACAGTATGTCAGTGCAATTCATCCAGCAACTCTTCAATGATGGAAATAGGATAACGGCCATTTCAAAATTTATATTTTTTTTGTTATCAGTTAAATCTATTGATAATACGTTATACTCCGTATCGTGCGGCTTTTGACTAAAAAAAAGCAAACGTCATACACTTAATGTAAAATTTATAGGGCACATTTGATTAAAATTATCTTAGTCCTATTACCTACTTAGTTATTTTTTCAATTGGTAAATATTCAAAGGTTTATTCGTACCACCACTAATTCTTATTGATTTAATGAGGTTTTATTATTACTTTTAGTAATATTTTCCAAATTTTAAGCTTCTATATTAAGTTACTACTGTAAAATTCCGCATTCATAAATATTATTCTTTCACTAAATCCATACAATGTATAGACTGTCAAAACTAGTATATATCTATATATATATATATATATATATATATATATATCAGAAGCGATATTACATATGCTAGGACTGGGAGATATAAAAAAAAAAAGATCAAATTTAAAATAATAATATTACTACATTGTTGCCACCGTAAATCTCAAAGTATACTTAATTATGTGTACTTATAACCCCATGCATATATCTCTCAATATACCGTCGTCCGATTCTAATACAAAGGGGTAAAAAAATAATGAATAAGTAATTATCAATGGTTGTGACAAAGGACTCGTACCCAAATAGTTTTTGTGTTTTTGTCACTTTCAAACATACAATTTTGCATGTTCTTGACAAAAAAAAAAACAAAAACAAAAAAACATATTGATGCTTTGTTGGACAAAAATATCAAATTCACCATTTCCAAACCCATTTGCTTTTGAGAACATCAACAAAGTTCTTCCGACCATCATCATCAAAACCCTTAACGATCTTTCTTAGATAGAATCCATCTTTCTTAGCAACCCAAAAGCACTCATCCCCACCTACACCACACTCCTTCCTAAACCCGTCTTTGACAGAGAACACTGTCACCACATCTTCGTCCGTGGTTCCAAACCCGCAACGAAACTGGCACCTAAACTCAGTTTTCTGGAACGGCCACATGTTCATCGTCGTGAACTTCCATATCCTTGACTCCTTAGGCTTTAACATGTCCCATCCCAAGTCATCCTCGTTTGACCAGCACCGTACAGCCAGCTTCGCTTTTCTTACGCTAGAGACGCCAGAGATTTCGTTCCTTAGCTCTAGACGACCTGCACTGGTTGGTTTTGGTAATAACACCGCTAAGACCACGAAGAAGTACCAGAAGAGGTCTCTCCCCATTTGGGATCAAACGAACGTTATGTTTTCTTTATTCGTAATTTTGTGGAGTCTTGGGGCTTACGAAACAGGTATATAATGGTAATTAGACCGTTACTGTTACGGCTTCCAAATTTAGAAATAGTATAAGGTAAGTTTCGTCTATATTTGGAGAGGAAACAGAGAACAAATACCAAAAGGTTGAAAATCAAAAATTTGCTGTTTTATGAGACTTTGACCACATTTGACGTCATCCTTCGTTGAGTTTGTTTATCACATAGGTGTGATAAGTTGAACAGTACAACGTTATCATACACGTTATTAGTTTTGTTATAACGCGGTTTTGCAACTTTTTAATTATTCACAAAATTAATCAAGATTTTCACATTTTCATATTTTCGAAAATAAGATTTTTTAAAAAGAATAGTATTTAGTTTATTGTTAAGAAAATAATCTTATTATATGTCACCCAATATTATAAATATAAATATCGTTTTTGTTATAAATATGGCTTTACCATTCAATACAAAATTTACAGTTTTTGTTATAAATAATAATAAAACCGATATCGAAAACGATAAGAAAAATTCTTTCAGTTTCTTTGTACCTTTTCTTCTAATTCATACCGTTTTGAAATTATTTTACATGTTTTTTAAACGATTTTTCTATCTACTAATTTTGTTTGTATCGTTTTAATTTGTGTTACCAATCAAATTAACTCGTAATTAGTAAATATATTGTACCAATTATGATGAGTAGAGTTTGGCTAAATTAACTCGTTAAATGGGACTTTCTTCGTTTGTACATCTTGTGTTCTCGTATTCCATCAATCTACTATTTCACTTTTTGTTATTCATTTGGTTACAATTGTCAACTAATACCGTTACTAGCTATTGATCTATTCACAAAATAATTAACACCATATTATAGCTTTGTTCTTCTCATTTTTCACCATATATATTACACAATGTATGGTTTTATTACCATGAATATAAACATACAGAGACAAAAATCACGAGATCAACATTGTCAAGTTGTTAATTAGCTCCAAGATTTTTTGAGAATATCATGTGGAACATACTCATTCCACCTCTCATTACCATACTTGTTACTATAAAATATCGTCTTCCAATGTCTCAAGTAGAGTCCATCCTTCTTAACGACCCAAGTGCATTTGTTCCTGTCTCCACACTGTTCTTTCATATTCCACGACACTACTAGCTGCTTATCCACGCGCCCGTAGCCTGTATGGAAGTGGCAGTAGAAGAAGGTGTGGAATAGCGAAATGCCGAAGGACCAGTCCTTGGAAAAATATGACCAGTTCTGTCTCCAACCGAAATCGTTGTCCCGGGACCAGCATTTGTACACTAGCCTTCTGTGCCTTCCCGTGAGCTCGTTTGTGATCTCCAGTCCAAATCCATGGGAGTGAGTCACCATCATTATGGTGATGATTAGTACAAGAACAATGTGCCCATTGAGGGTTTTGGGAATCTTGTTAGCTCCCATATTTGTAAATTATTGTTTTGTTCTTTCTTTCTTTCGTTTCTGCTCACTCGATTTTTGTTTTTTCGATTTCTCGACCGTGATAGAGTTCGTAGAGACACTACTATTTTTAGACATGTAACTTCTTAAGGATTCAGTTATTGCCACATCCACATTTTTCATTACTGTTTTTAGACATGCAACTGTTAAGGGGGAGGAACAAGTCATTCTCTAGCTAGCATCCACATTTTAATTACTTTGTTGATTTGTTTTACATTAATCATCTGGTTTAGCTTCTTAACCGCCTTTTCGAGCTACTCAAGTTGCTCCTATCTTTTTGTGCTTTGGTAGAAAAGTTATCGCAACACGTATGGAGCAACATTAAACATTAAGCACTTGGATAATATATATACAAAATGAAGAGTACAATTTTCTTAATAAGTACTTAAAAGTTAATACCACTGATTAATCAAGCATATTAGTTAGAGGGAAGCCTCAATTAGTACAAGAAGATATATTTTAAATGCAAACAAAAAGTAAAGCCAGCTTAACTAGTTGACTAACAAATACTAATTAATATTCACTACTTAATACTTATATATACTAATATATACTTGAAAACTACGATCTTGATTAGATCCTAAAGTTAGTGGGAAGCCTCTAAGAGAACATACATGGACTATATATATATGTAGAAGTAGAAACATGATTAAGTGTAACCAACGATCTCAATAATAACCTGAAAAATGGCGTGTCTAAGACTTTCCTTCACTCTATTTTTTCTCTTGGCAGTCTTATTGACATTTTCTGAAGCCAACAACAACAACAGGAAACTCCTGCAAACTCCCACTAGCTACAAACCGCTGTATTCTCCTCCTCCTCCACCGCCTTATCGAGCTCCGGCTCCTCTTCCTCCTCCTCCTCCTCAGGTTTATTCTCGTCCGGTTGCACTTTCTCCTCCACCCCCAACATATTATCCTCCTCCTCCTCCTCCTCCTACTCTGGTCAATCCACCTCCGGTTACTCATCTTCCTTCTCCTCAAGCTCAAAGAGCCTTCTACTACAGGAAATCTCCACCTCCACCTCCCTCCAAACAGCCTTGGTGGTGGTTGTTGTAGGCGGTAAAACGTGGTTCAGGACAAGACATTTTCAAATGTCTTAAAACATTAAAGAGTGAATTACTCTTGTCTTAACTTGGCTTTTGATGTTTCTCAGATTTCCTTGAGGTATTCATATTTTGTAATGTGAGTGTAGTTTATTTATCATCTCGGTTCTTTTAATATTCTTTTCATATTTTTTCGTATTCTTTTCTAATTGTCATTTAATTTTGATATTATTAATGTTTATAGCTAAACATCAACAATGTTATGGTACTGTTCATTGATTATGACTTATTTATGTTTTTGGTTTTTTTTATTAATCAAAGGAAGAAAGAACTTGTTCTATAGAATATGTCTATGACACAAACTCGATCTTGAAACAAAACAAATCCATACGTAGGCCAAAAAAGGGACGAGACACATAGTTTCACCACATGATACAAAAGACGATACCAACATGCACGAATGATTCAATCAGTAGATTAAATAAAAAATTTTGTACATATATATCACACAAAGAAAAAATCAACTAGTTCTATTTTCTTCAACGTTTTTTTTTTTTTAAAGAATTTTTTTGCTATTTTTAGTAAGCGGCATTACAGAAATGATCTGTCCTAATCGTCGTCTTCCTCTTGCTCAACATCTTTGTCACCGTGTGGCCAGATGACGAGTTTGGGTTCTGATCTGGTGATGTTGCGTTCCCGTAAAGCCTTAAGCTGTGTCGGGGACCAAGCCTTCCATGGCTCGACTAGCTTGTCAACAGGCCTCACCAACTCAAGAAATCTTAACAAAATGTTGTGTGGGTAATAGGTCTCAAAACCAACAAAGTATACACCATTAGGCCTAATGACGTATGTACACACATGTCCTCCACACAACATAGATGTCATAGACAATGTCTTGATCTCGACTTCCGCTGTTCCTTGGCTCGACCGGAACTCGCAATGGTGGATCACTACGCCGGTTCCAAATGGTGGGACTTCGAAATCCCATTTAAACTCCGCATGGGGACTCGATATATGCCACCGGAGAGATTTATTAGACGACTTGCAACGGTAGAGAACCGCTGGACGTTTCAAGCCATACATTTCGTTCTTCATCATTAACGTGAAACCCACGTCTCCTACAATCGAATCCCCTTGGAATATGATAGCTTGCAATACAAGGCACCAAACTAGGGCTTTAATGGCAATACTAGTTTCTCCTCTCATCATTTTTCTTCTTCTTCTTTTTCTTCTTTTGTTGTAAAAACTTTCTTTAACTCTTAATTAGGGCTTTGTTGCCAACACTATTTTCTTCTTCTTCTTCTTCTTCTTTTTTCGTTTCTTGTAATGATTTGATTCTTAATGAAACCTTAATTTTCCTTTTGGTTTTATATATATGAAAAAGAAAACGAAAAAAAAGTTATCAAAGGAAATTAGTTTTGTAGCTACTAACAAGATAACCAATTCCAGAAACCAGTGTATATAGTCGGATAATAATAAAATAGGTAACTAATTAAGTTATCTCTAATAAAGTAGTAATTAGTCATACCAATTGATTTGTTACAGCAAAAATTTTATAAAGACAACAACATTATTGTTGTAACTTCTAACAGTATTTTCCATGCATGATGTGTATATTTTCCTATATATATGTGTACAGTTAGCTTGTGGTTGGTACTCAATATTAGTTTCCTGTTATACCATCCAACATATACCAATCGAAATCATTGTTAGGGGATATAATCCAAAAACCTTAGTAAACATTGAAAATGATATTATTTTAAAGGGCAATTCTCTAAAATACTTTGTTTTTATATAATCGATGTTTGTTCACAAAAAAATAAAATAATATAATCGATGTTATGTTATAGAAATTTAGATTATGTGATCGATGTTATAACGTTTTGGCATAAATTTTGTGTAACAAAGTTAATAAAAATGACCTCGATCGTACCATTTTTCCTAGCACATACTTAACGGCCCTAAACGTACAATTTGGATACATTTTTTTAATATATAAGATGTTATAACATCGATCACATAATCAAAATTTAAAATGTTTGGAGGTTGTTACGTTAACATGTTGTAATAATGTATACCAAGTGCTAATATATCAATTGGTAAATATCTCTCTAGCAAAAGCTCAGAAGTTGCCGGTTCAAATAACGCTTGGAACAAAACCATATAATATGTTTTGATTTCGGATCTGAATGAATGTATGAACTTTGGCCCGGAACCTCTTTGATTTTTTAGAAAAAAAAATTAATAATAATGTAGAACATGATCACCAAATTAACCACCATGCCAACACCTAAAGTGTAATCATTTAATATTATAATTATTATTTTCCGTCGGCCAATTTATAGAACATATACATCTAGCAAATCCAAAAGAGTGTAAAAGTAGAATCCTTGATTCTAGCTTCGTTTGCTAAAACATCGGCCAAAACATGAGTCTTTTTCGAACTTGAATATATCTTAATTCTTAAAGATGTCCTTGAATGTCTAAGTGTCTAGGAGTAGGAGGTGGATGAACTAGATGTTTAGAAACTATACAGGATTTGATAAATCTCCAAATAAGGTGACATTTTGATAATAAGAACGCCTCATTTGAAGTAGAACTCTTTCATGAATATTTTCTCACTTTTAAACACTGTACGTACGACGAAGTTTTAGAGATAAAATAGTGAAAACCCCATAAAATATATAATCATATAAATAATTTAGTTACATAATAATACCTAAAATTATACTTTTTAAAAGAAAATAAACCATAGAACTAAATTACTTTTTTCAAAAATAAATAAATATCTTGTTGCACCAATTATAAAAGTGTTACTTGTTTATGTGATCGCTCAACTAATTTCGTTAATTTTCACCCCAAAAAAAAAAAACTAATTTCGTTAATTGAAGAAATAATATACTAAGCGAAAAAAAAATGGAAAATTAGAAACTAAACATAATCTTTTAATATTTTTGCAATTATACAAACTAAAATGTAAAGTGTAATATATAACTCCATCGTATTATATTGTTCATAAGAATCTCCAATATGTTCCATATATATATATTCTTTTGACGACCGTTTAGCCTTATGGGGGCACTAACTCATTGTGAACCCTCTGAGCGACCTTGCTTTTGAGTTCCCACACGGCTACGTTTGCTGCGACGTGGCCAAGGTTTCCACCTAGCTTCAATGTATTTCTTCGGTACAAGCCTTGGATACCTCTCCTCAAAATCCCATTCTTTACCATCAAACCATATCCCTTCCGGTGTAGCCACATGAACCGCACATGCGTTTTTATTATTACACATCTCAGAATCAATCGCGGTCATACGGATATCAACGTTCGCTGTACCGAGCACCGACCTGAAATGGCAGCGATGAGTCTCTTCCTCAAGTTTTAGGCCTCCTTCCAAGAGTACATTGAAGGAGTGGCCAAATGGTGGCTTTATGGCTCGTCTCCATCCATAGTCAAGGCCACTGTTAATAGCTTGACAATGGTAAACGATCTCTGGACGTTTCAAGCCATGCATTCCATTAATTATCTTTAACTCTGTTGTGACAAAATGTGTCCTGACGGTGCAGGAGACTAAGGTGACGTGCAATAGAAGAAACAACAACGCTAGGGTTGCTATGAATTTATGAATGTTGAACGTCATTATATTTGTTAGCCTTTCGATTTTGGGATTTGGCTTGTAGTTTTTTTTGGGGTAAACTAAAATGTTGAATGGTAATTGAATTGTTCTTCATGATTAGTTTTTAAAACGTTTTTGAAACTAAAATCTGTTGCAAAGGCCAGAGTTGTTGTTATTTTTTCGATGTGAAGATTTAGGTTTGATAGTTCATAAGAAAGTTAAAATAAGCTAATCGGTACTTTGTAAAATTTAACCTTTTTTAGTACGAAAACTGTTTTTTTCTACACTTAATTGTTTCAATGTCATGAAACATTTACATCTGTGTTTGTGCCTACTATTAGAATTCTTTTCTGTATTTATTTTCATTTTAAGTTTTTTTTAAAAAGTTGCATCTATATTTAGAGTTACATTAATTTTCCCTCTGTTTCATTATAAGTGATGTTTAAGGTTTTGGCACACTAATTAATAAAACATATAACTTACCTATTTTTCATAAAAATATCATTAACTAATATGAATTTAACCAATAAGAAAATATGATGTATGTTATAATTGGTCAAAAATATTAAATATATTAAATTTTTGCATAGGAAATTGGAAACATCACTTATAGTGAAACAAAAAAATTTGGCTAAAACATCATTTATAATGAAACATAAGGAGTAATTGCTAAATCTATAATAGTATGTTTCTTCTTAAACCTACAAGATTTTTTTTTTTTATATACATTTTCTAATTGGACTCCAAAACTTATGTGCATGGTATCAATTTTCTTATTTGTTTTCAAAATTTGATTTTTTTTAATTCCTTTATTTTTCAAAAGCGATCTTATTTTACGATTATTTTTTAATTGAAAAGTAATATTTCTATTTTGATTTCGACTTAAAGAATTAAAATTAGATATAATTCCTTATATTTTGATTCATTAGTTTACTCCTATGAATAAAATTGGAAAGATGTCAAAAAGAAAAATAATAAAATTGGAACTCTTCTATATATCAATATATCATCAGCCCTATATATAAAAAAGGCAGAAGCCTCCCTCATCTAACCTAAATTATTTAGTGGTCGTCGTCGTCTGCGAATCCTTCGTCGAAACAATGTCTTCTGCGACCAGCAAATTCTCCATGGCTAAGACATGCATCTTATGGGACATGGATGATTGTCCGGTCCCCGATGGTCTCAGTCCTGCGTCTGTCTATGCTAATATCAAATCTGCTCTCAACAATATGGGTTACTCTGGTGGTATTGTGTCAATGTCAGCTTATTCTCTTGAGAAAAACCTTAACGAAGAAGACTTTGCATTCGCTGATGAAATCAACCTTGTTCAACTAGATAGTCGTGGTGACAAACGTGAGAGGATGTTTAGGGACGTTTACGTGTGGGGGTTGCAACATCGTGACGAACCAACAAATTTGTTGGTGATCTCGCAAAAGATCTTTTTGGACGATAAATATGTTGCGGCACTTGACCTTTTGAAAGAAAAGGAAAACAATATTCTCCTAGCACTTACTCGAGAACCATCACAATCTTTACAAAGTCTTGCAAGTTCTGTTTGGCTTTGGACCTCATTATCAACTGGAGCAAGCCCTCTCGGTATCCAAAGCGAAAGCTCACAAGTTGTTGCTCCTTCTCTTACTTCTCCTCCCAGTGGAACTTCACTAGGTGTTGCCGCAAAGAAGAAGATGAAGAAGAGGATGAAGAAGAAGATGCAGAAGAAGATGAAGAAGAAATTGAAGAAGGAGATGAAGAAGAGCACTGATTCTGAGGAGTAACCAATGTTATTTTTTTAATTATGCTTTCTTTTATTATGTTTACTGCCTTCTCTAATACTATATGTCAAGGATTACATCTTTTACTATCTAGTTGAGTTTAAACAAATAACAAGACAATATTTTCTTCATCCATCTTTTGTCTTATATATATTATGTTTACTGTTTTGTCTTAAAGTATGGTAGGAATAAGCCTTACTCAAGTCCACAAGACCTTAGGTAGAACATCTCCAAAAGCTAGCTTATGAGTTAGGGTGCCCTTTAAGTCTTATATATCACTTATTAATTTCCTTCCTACTCAGATGTGGAATATTTGTACCCATATCTCAAAGTATATCTTATATTTCAAAATTAAATTAAAATCAAAAAATTACTGTAGAAAAAAAAGTCTACTCCCATGATAATAAATCCTTGAATGCATCTTACTAGCTAATTTGCGTTGAGGATATATGTGCCCTGATGTATATAGCCTGTCATTACTTAAAAATCAATATATATATTTAGATTTATATAGTGGCAACACATATGATTCATATGACATATATATGTAGTTTTGATATAATGTGTTACACAATGAAAAGAGTTAGCTAGTAATCCCAATATGTTATCTCTCATTAAGCCTTAGAAATGCGTCGTCGTGGGAACTTCCGCCATTCATACAACGTATTGGTAGGCTTGTAATGAACACCATCTTTCGTAATTGTGTACTGACAGACATAACTCGGGTAACAATCAGCGGAGTAGTCCGTAGTCAAAAAGACATGAAAATTCACATACCCGCGGTTCGAACGGACATGGCAACTTGAGGACATGAACCTTCCATAACCGTCGTACTTGTACCGAATCAAATTGTAACGTTGTCCTGGTTTGCTCTTCCGCCATATCTTAGGACCATGAGAGCATGTAAAACCAGCGTTTCCTCTCTTCAGATCAAACAGTTCGTTGGAGATGACTACATGTGTGACTGTGTTTGGTCTTACCTTAAACTCCTCTTTATGATCTTTCCTATGATACGGCGTCAGAGATAAGACATTAGTGGTGGAAATTTGAAGTAGGATTAGGAGGATGAGATTTATAACTATGGTTTTGGGATTCATTATCATCATCTTTTGAGTTTTATCTCAGTTCTTTAATCCCAAATATATAGTATATATATATCGGTTTTTGAGTTGTTTTACTAGTGCTTAACTTTAAACCGATGTATTTAATTTTGGGTTAGTTAAAAATATGACCATAGAAAAACTGAAAACAAAAATAAAGGGAAACATAAATTAATAATTAGTTCTCTCTCCTAAATATTTTTTTATCGCGATAAATATTTTTTTATGAGATAAATGTATACTTATCATGCTAAATAATTTGTTATTCTATTGAGATTAGTGAACAATTTAGTTATTACCGCTCACTTAAACATTAGCATATTTATTTATCATGATGATATAATTTTATATTTAAAATATGTTAACAAAAATATATATGTTGCTAATTAAAGTATTTAAAAAATTACATCTAAAACTATATATGTCGTCGATGATACTCATTCATCTCTTTATCGGTTAACCTCATCAAAATATTTAACAAATATGTCATTGAACAATTATGCCGGTATTTGAACCTTGTGGCTCAGTCCGTTCGATAACAATACAAAAGAAACTAACGGTATAGCTATGAAACACTTTAGACGTCGTGCTTTTTTGGATGTCATCTCAATTTGACCATCACATATAAAATCTTTACCGTCGGTATCATCATCACGAGTATAACTATCGGTAACTGTCACCTCTTTTCTTTCCAATCATCACCACGTTGGAAATATCATCATCTATATCACTGTTTTGTTTACAGTTTTCCCATCATTACTTCACTTTTTCTTATTTTTGCTATTTTTCCACATAATATATTATATGTTAAATGTATAGTTATCTGATAAATTTATTTATTATTATTATTTATTTGTTGAATTGAATTATCACGATAACATATTATATATATCTATAAGTTTATATTTATTGTGCTAGCTCAGTTATCAACTAATTAAAAACTTTAGGGCTAAAATAGTCCAAAACATTCAGGCCAAATTATTAAAAGAAGAGTGCTATATACTTAATTAAATGGTCAACTGAGGCTTTAATTTATTACATTCTCCGTTTCTCAATAGATTGTTGGGCTTGTTTTCATTTTCTAAAATAGATATCAAATAAATGTGTACGGAGAATAATAATTGTTTTTAATATATTCTATTAAATTAGTTAAAGAAATTTTAGGAAATTAAAAAGTAGATATGGAAATAATATAATCTTAAAATAATTTTTAGTTAGTATGCATTAGTCTAAAAATCATCTAAATAAGAACGGAAGGAGTATATTTCACTAACGCACTCCCTTGTGTTAAAACTGTTTTTGTTAATGAATTTACAATTTGGAACTCTTTAACTTGTTGTTAATACGTTTATTTTTCTTTATTAATGGAGTATATATTAATCTCGTAGATGACTTCGTGAAAAAATAAAATGTCAATTTCCTTTATAAAATTTTAAGGTGTATATATATTTTAGATTAATAATTAAAATTATTATGATTAACATTAATATGAAAGAAATTATTAGATCAAGTCATGAGTATTTTAGTCATTTTAAAATCAGATCCACATATGGATATACAAAATGGAAAAACAAACACATCTCCGTCCAAATGGATCATCGAGATGAATTATTTTTTTCTTGTTCTTTTAGTCATTTAGCATCTAGATAGATTATCTAGATAAATCATTTAAATAAACTATCTGGATGGAGATGCAAAATGAAGAAACTAATATAGCCTTATACTAATCAGGGAAAAAGAATCATTTGACTTGTAATTGTTTAAAAAAAATGATTAATGTTTTCTGAACTAAACAATGTGTATCACCAAAAAAGATTAAAGAGATAAGTATACACTCGTTCCCGTAATATATATCATTCAGAGAAATCAATTGGTGAGCCCAGGCAACTTAGGTTGAACGTGACGGTGCGGCCATGGCGTCCAATGAAAGAGTTCTTTAGTATCTTTCATTAAGAGACCTTCACGTCTTATAGACAAAATGCATTTGTAACCAGGACATTTTTCTCCGAGCGCCGGGCTTACATCGATAAAGACGTCCGCGTAACCCAAAACCGATCTGAAATGGCAATATTGAACAACCGTTGCGTGTGGATTAATCCGGTAAAAGAAGAACTTGGCGTAGAAAATGTCTCCAGGGAGAGACCTTGTCCAACGTTTCGTGCTACTTGTGCAATGGAAGCCAGCTTTTGGTTTCTTGACACCTTTCATTTCATTGACAACTTCGAAGATCACATTGGTACCGTCTTTGAGTTCGAAATCGGAACTGTAGTATTCGCTGGGATGAATCGATTCGTAGTCAGCGTAATGGTTTATCAGAGGGTTGTCTACCTCGCCGCTGGTGACTTGTATCGCAAGGCATAGACATAGGAGTACTCCAAGAACCACCATTTTGTTTTCCTCTTTTGCTCGTTTAGAAAATTTACTTGAAGGTTTATCTATTTCTTTTGTTCTGTTTATATACGAGACGTGTTCGGTTAGAGAACGAAGCTGCTATGTTTTCTCAAGTCATAGGTAATAGTTGTAATATAATGGTGATGTAATTTTCTTTATTTGTCATATGTTTGTTGACAATTAGATCGATAAATATAGTAAACTTCTTAACTGTAATTAATAGGGAATTATAATCCTGCTGCTACCTCGGTTCGTATGTATAATAAGAGTTGGATGTTTACTATATATAAATTATTACTAGGGTTGTTCAATATCTCATATTCACAGTTTATGCCTTAGTTAGGAGCTCAATATTTTAGTTTGTCAAAATCTATATATATCTTATAGGAGAATTTAAGGTATCCACCTAAGCAATGTTTAAAAAAAAAAACAATATGACAATAGAATTTGTTCACCTTAGACCCACTCCACCCGTGAGACGTACTAAAAAGAAGATTTTTTTTTTCCTTTATTACTTCAACTCCTAAAAATTTGCCATTTGTCTCTTTTTAAGTACTATCGCTAATGGTACCATTTTAAGAACTTTTTCTTCTTCTCCTTTTCCTTGTATACACAAAAGGCCCTCTCAAAAGACTTTAATAGGGTTGTATGAATATTTAAATATTTTCACAAATAATTGAAGTTATATAATATAATAATAATAATAATACTTTAGGTTGGGCAGCAGGTTAGAAGACTCAACAAATTATATATGCGGGGTAGCTACGGGTTTGATATTGAAGTCCCCCGGCCATTTGGGGTGGGTCTTTTCCGGCCATAAGTCTGAAAGATCCTAGCCAGACGGGTCTGATCCATTTAACGCCATACTATTGGCCAATGGCTGTTAGGGTTAGACACTTAGACCAGACCAGACTAGACTGGATCAGCTCAAGCAATGTTATCAATGGCAATAATTATTGAATGATGTTACTTAAAAAATGATCTTTTATATTTGGAAACGCCACAAAACACAAAATCTCAATGAAAAAGGAACATATATAATACGTAGACACAGATTTGCTGAAAATGTAATGTGGGGTTGTTAAGATATTACTTTAACTTTATATTTGGACTTAGAGAAATGATGAACCATTTAGAAATCGTTCACAAAGTCATCTCATCCATTTATGGTTTGGTACCGACACCAACATATTATGATGGTGTACTGTACGCCTTTACGAGTTGGATTTGATAGCTATCAGATCTAGACATCTAGTATTTGAAAAATATCCATATGAAATACATGAATAACAAGATAATAGTTCTCCTAAACCCTATTGTTCATAACAAATCTCTAATTTTTGCAATTTTATTGCATACAGTCTAATTTTTTTTTTTTTGATTACAGTGAAACTAACTAACATTTCAAAAACCATTGATAACATACTTTATTTAATGCAATTCAACTACACATTTCGAAAATTTGCAAACAGTTTTTTTTTCTTCAATTATTTCTCTTACATATTATTATATTAATTTACTTCTTTAATTATTTTGGTGGATCCCTAACAGGATTCGGTCTCATCCATTTTGTGGTAACAGTTAATGAAATAATGGACCCTTAAAAAAATTTGCATTCATCCAATTTTGTGGGCTACACCGATTGGATTATCTCAAATTATATATGCATATGTCGAAAATGAACCTGTAACTACTTTTATGATCATAATTCAGTATATAACTGTTTATATATTGAACCATCTTGCTTTGTAGTTTCTATATAAACCTCATTTATGTACTTAAATAACCACCCATCACAAGTTCACAACATTGATTATATTATATATCTTTATTAACAAAACAAAAGATAAAAAAAACATTGGTTATGTCTTCAATTAGCATGATTGGAGTTTCCATAGCCATAATATACTTTCTCATCCTCCTTGGCTTCCTCTTCAAAAGACCTCTTCTCATCAAGTTCCTTACAATTAGCTGGCCAGTGTTGGGGATGATGCCAGGTCTTTTGTTTGTGCTACACCGTGTCTTTGACTTCGCTGTGGAGGTTCTTGAAAACAATGGGTTAACATTTCTATTCAAGGGACCGTGCTTCGCGGGAATGGATATGTTGGTCACAGTTGATCCGGCTAACATTCACTACCTAATAAACTCAAACTTCTCAAATTTCACAAGAGGTCCCGACTTTAGAGAAACCTTTGACGCCTTTGAAGATTCTTTACTCGCAAAGGACTCGGACGCATGGAAGAAACTGAGGAAAGCTACTCAGGACATGATTCACCATCAAGGATATCAAAGATTGTCAATGAGTACCATGAGAAGTAAAGTCAAGAACGGTCTTGTCCCATTTTTTGATCATGTCGTAGAGGAAGGCAAGACCGTAGACTTGCAAGATGTGTTTTGGAGGTTAACGTACGATACAAGTATAGTTACCATAACTGGGTGTGATGATCCTAGATCTCTCTCCATTGATATGCCAGAGAATGAGTCCGCTACAGCTCTCAACAATATAGGACAAGGCCTTGTATATAGGCATGCTAAACCTAGATTCTTGTGGAAGCTACAAAAATGGATCGGAGTTGGGATAGAGAAGAAAATGATTGAAGCTGGTGCCATTTTCGATCGTGTGTGTGCCAAGTACATATCAACCAAGAGAGAAGAGATTAAAACATCACAAGGGATTAATCATGATCATTTAGATGGAGACAATGAAGATATTTTGGCATCTCACATGAAGCTTGATACAACCAAGTACCAACTCTTGAATCCTATCAATGATAAATTCCTCAGAGACACTATCATAGGTTTCTTATTAGCTGGGAGGGATACTACTGCCTCTGCTCTCACTTGGTTCTTCTGGCTTTTGTCCAAAAACCCTAGAGTGGTGACTAAGATTCGCCAAGAGATGGACACAATTCTACCAAGAGGTTGTAGTGGCCAAGAAAAGCTGTCTTATGATTCAATGGAGTACTTGAAAAGTTAGTGTATTTACATGGGACATTGTGTGAAACAATGAGGCTTTACCCTCCAGTTCCGGTCGAGCTTGTGTCTCCAGTAAAAACAGATGTGCTTCCAAGTGGCCATAAAGTCGAAGCAAACTCGAAGATTTTTATCTTCATTTATGCGTTGGGTAGGATGAGAGCCGTATGGGGGGAAGATGCATTAGAATTCAAGCCAGAGAGATGGATTTCAGAGACAGGAACGCTGAGACATGTACCTTCCTTCAAATTCTTAGCATTCCATGGCGGCCCTAGAAGTTGTCTAGGTAAACAAATAGCTATGAATTTAATGAAGACTGTGGTGGTGGAAATTTTACAAAACTTTGACATTGAGGTTGCTAAAGGGCAGAAGATTCAACCAGATACTAATGCAATTCTTAGGATGAAGCATGGACTTAAGGTTACAATTCACAAGAGATGATGCTAAAGATAAAGAAGACTATATATAAAAAATAAAATACAATAAAATAAGAGATGCTCAGCCTGAATTCATCTTTAAATCATGAAAAAACTATGTTTGTTTTAAGCTCTATTTTAAAAAAAAACCATAGCATAGTTAAAGTGTGATCTAGCTACCTTAATATATCACTAATGAAAACTCAAAATTTTATTTATTTATATATGGATACTGTATGTGTAATATTTTAGATTGTGTTAGTCCAACTCTATACAAGCCAACCCCATTCAAACTATAGCATTGACACCTTCATACTGATCAACAAAATGGATCACGGTCATACAATGAAACAGAGTAGTTATACATGAACTTAAAAATTCAGGGCATGTGTCCTCCCACCTCTATTTGATCATATAGAACATTTCGTGTGGCTTTTGTAGTCAACACGTTCAAGGACAGGATCACTAAATATCTTGGCTCATCCAATCATAGTCCGTTTTCTCCCTCGTTGCCTCACTGCATAACCAAAAGAAGAAAATTTTACAGGTTTGTAACCAGAGTTGGTTTTAAGAAGAGGGTCATGGAAGAGGGTTTTAATAAAAACCTTGTGCAAGCTTGTTAAACGTGGCTGACCATTGCTTCGACTTCCTATACGCTGTCAGTATACGATCCATCTACATTTGACATCAACATACACTATATGAGGAGACAAACAACAATGGAACCATCAAAAGTAGTGGAATTATGATTCTTACCACATTCCCGCATGAAGAGTGCATTGAGAGTAAGGCTCTTTCAAGTACATATAAATCAACAGCTTTGTCTTCAGGTAAGGTCGATGTGACACTCAAGCCAAAATCGATTAGTACCTAAGGGGAAGACATATATCCATTGTCATGAATCACAAGTAACTAATCACGGGAACAAATCAAGATACTTACCAGCTGATTTGTGCCACTTCTGACTAACATATTTGATGTGGTCAAATCACCGTGAACCAAACCACCATCATGGAGCTTCGCGATGGCAGCCCCAATTTGAGTAGCAACATCATCTAACCGTTGCTCAACAATCCCATTAGCTCCAAAGTCAAGAAAAATGTCCTTAACAGAGACGCCCTCAATGTACTCAAGTGTCAAGGAATGAAGCAGAGTATCCACAGCATAGAGTACTGGAGTAGAAACTCCGAGCTTTCTTGCCTTTGTCATACACCTAGCCTCCTAGATTCAACAACATAAAACAAACACTTATCAATGAAATCAAGAATTAAGGTGGATTGCAGAACATTAACCAACCGCATTCAAGCGCTTAAGCGTGAGTTTCGCATTCAAAACCGGGTGTCTATATTTCTTCGAGAACCGTTCTTTCACTATTGATCTTCTTCCAGCAAATGTAGACTCAAACACCCTCTAAAATAAAAAAAAATGTAAAGACTCAGTCTTGCCACACAAAAAGAAACATATACACTGACTCAGCCATATACACTTACAGCTTCGGCTCCTTGTTTAATCAGAACAAGTGATTCATTCCCAACATTTTCGTCACAATCCATCCTAAAAGTTCTCAGGCTTCGGCAGTGGTGTTAGGAGCAAGGTTCAAAAAATCGGACTACATAAGAAAATGGTGGATTAAAAGTAAGAAACCTACAAAATAAAAGAAAAAGAGAAAAAAAATGTCTGCGGCGGCGGCTGAGGATTTTGTGGGGGAGAAGAAGACGCTTAGGTTTTTGTGGGGAAGAAGAAGACCTTATGGGTAAATTACGGTTTTACCCCTGTTATTTAACAGGAAAATTGTAAAATTGTGACTAGATACACCCGAACACATGTTGAATATGTCGCGCAAACCCACTGCTACCACTACACCACAACAAATTTTGATGTTATATCCTAACTTTATTACAATATATACCTTTATATTTTTAAAAATTATCAATTTCCTCCTAATATTTTTTAAAGCCTACTCTCCGATTAAATCCCGCCTTGACAGTTTAGGCGCTAGGCTCCAGTCTACCAACTAGATAGCGCCTAACGCTTTTTAAAACACTTAGGAGAGTTGTTCTCTTTGTCGTTGTTTCCCTACTTCATCGGATTGAGGGTAGCTTCGACGGTGACAAGAAGTTCCCGATGACGAGATGAAGCCTAGGGCTTCTTCTTTAGTTATGTAGGTTGTACCGGTTAACCGGGTATGGTTGATTCTGATTTTGTAAACCGCTTTTGATTCCCGGTTCGGGTTGATTAAAAAAAAATTAGAAAAATGAAACCGGTCGAGTTATATGCCGAACAAGCATTCAGTAGTTTGGGTCGGTTCGGTTTGAATAATTTACTCAAACCTATTTGCTATTTTATTTTGTACATAATTTGCAACATCACAAGCTCTTTTAAAATTTTGTATTGTATATAAAAATAAAAATGCACTTTAACTAAATATGCAATGGAATCAATTTTTAAAATTTTCATGAACTAGTAAAATTTAGTTTTAGAAAAATAACTATATACAACTCGATTTCATTTCAAATGCGTCTTATAATAAGACATTTTGTGTTCTATAATGATCTTTACAATAATGTCATCTTGGTTTTGAAGGTAACAACCCCTAATCTTGACAATATTAGTTGTTGTTTTTTTCTTAACAAGTATTCTCTTTTGATTTCATTGAATCTTCTGATGTTACTTCTATAGGATTTACATTCATATCGATTTTCGAATTACTTCTCGAAATCGAGATCGAACTCATAGATCTAGGACGATATATTCTGTTCTTTGGCATTCTTTGGTTGTGATCTTCATCTCTTTCACCCTCATCAAGAACTTTACATCTCTCTCCAAGTATAATTGGTCTTACCAGAATCGAATTCTCTGCCTTCGGTTTCTTTTCCTTTACAGATTTATCCTCCAACCCATCACGTTTTAGGGCCATTGACAACGATCTTGGCATTTGGATTGTCAGGCTAGCACTCAGTTTCTTCCTAGTAGACATAGATTTTCTTAACATCATATTGTTACACGAATATGTTTCCCGTAACGCTTCTTTTCTCGCAGGAGGCAATGGAAGATCAGCATTCGCGATACTATTACCATCCATAGATGCATTGGTATCACGATCATCGGCTTCCTTATTCTGCAAGTCATCGCTTTCCTTGTGTTCCAAGTCATTTCTTGTTTGTTCTCTTGTTGTAGTCTCAAGAGGAGATGACTGCCTCCCCGTCTGGACCGTCCCAATAGGCAGATTTTTTTTTTGCTTGAAGCAACAAAGACCGGTGAATAAGGCGATGAAAGCAGTCATCTTGCTTGAACATACATAAAGATTATAATAGAATCAAAATTTGTGAACAAGCATAAAAAGGTAAAATTGAACTTTTTATGGTTTTTAATCCTTTGGTGTCTGTTTGTGAAGTCTTTTTAGCTTTGAAAAGGCGAGTTAAATTGCTGGAATTAAGGTGATTTTTAGTTTCTCAAGTATAAAGATTTGGTTATGGATGTCTTTCTAATTATAGCTTCAAAAAAAAAAAGAATAACCAAAAAAACTACTTCTCATAGTTTTTGTTAGGTAAGGGTTTAACGTTAACCACTAAACACATGTAACTTCTTTGAACAATTTAGGGTCCAATGTATTACCATTGGTTGTTTTTTCTCGGCCTTCTTGTAACTCAATATCAACATGGTGTTGGTATAAAACTTGCATATCAAGTTATTCAAGGGCATAATGTGATTATGATCAACTAACTTTGTTATAAGTTATAACATAAACCAACACATACGTTTATATATTTATTCCCCACTTAATAGTAATAGAGAGATAACACATGAAGTCTGCAACATGTTGTCTGCAATTCAAATTGTTGAAGTTTTCTTGTAGGAATCAAATAGTGGCATCTTGATAATACTTGCAGAGTCTTTCAAGTCGAAGGAGGAGAACGAGTGCGGCGGGAGAACAAACATAAGGTCATCCTCCTCAGTCATCTCCATCAAGCTTTCTTGTGGCACAATCTACAGAAATGGAAACAGATGAAATGAGTTAGAAAACGTTTTCAAGAACTCATGTTTATGATTGATTCGTCATCAAGTTTCTACCATCTCTGGATTTGAGAATGAATTCTCATCCATCACATTGGTTGAGGTAAGTACTTTCTTCTTGGATACATAGAATTTCGCGATCGATCCTGTCACTGCAACATCTAGATATACTGATTTCTCTCCAATGTTTACAGCCTGCATTATATGAATTACATTCATGGTTGGTCAAAAATGTAGAAACAGAGTTAGAAGAAAACAAGAACCCTATACCGAATCGATAAACTTATATCTTAAGCAAACCTTAATCTGTATGTAATCTTTGCCATTGGTTTGGAAGGAGATTGCGGACGCTTTAACAATAGAAGAGTTTCCTATAAGTGTAGAATTGAGAAGAGTTGCTCCACTTGACTCGGTGAAGAACTGTTGAACCCAATAGCTAGGAGTTCCATATAGATGAGAAGAGTTAAAAACTATTGCATCAGGGATCCACCTGTGACCAAAAAGAAACAGGCTTGTTTCTTATTAATGCATTCAAGATACTGATAAAACCTCGTTAAAACTAAACTGAGAGATACCTTCTATCGTTTGTGTTGACAAAGAGAGGTGCATAGCTAACCATTCCTACAACGTCACTGAAACATAAAGAGCAAGTCAAATATTTATACTGTTCTTTTACAAACCATGAGAAGAAGATGAATTTAATAAGAACAAACCTGTTCTTTTCCAAACCAAGGAGGAAGGCTGCTTCGCCAAGAGCGGCCAAAAGGTTCCCAGTATTAGCATCCGTTTTGTTTACAGTATTCGCTGACAAAAGCCTATAACCAAAAAAATGTTGAAAGCTTATACATTCATTATAAAGGCGAAGAAGCGCGATTTTGTTATGTCAAAGGAAGTATTTTGTATCGTTTATTTACCGCACCTTTGGACCGTTGCGCGGTGTATTGTCAAAGTCATGGGACCTGACATATAAGTCACTTGCAAGAGTGTAAATCTGGAGCAAAAGGGAACAGTAAGGATCTGACAAAACCAATGTTATGCATAACAAAATTTTATACGGTTTTAGTATTTTTACATGGTAATCAAAGTAATCAGCAGGGTGATCGAGTGGTTGAGACGATGCATCACAGTTTGAGATGATTTTGATATCTGGATATAGTTTCTTGATAGCATCATAGAACTCAAGATAGTTTCCTGAAAAAAAAGTTGTGTATTATGAAGTTAGTATAACCAAAAGTCTTGTTTCTTTCTTTCAAAATGGTTTAAAATGATAGAGAGAAATGTAAAAACCTCTGTAGTAAGGCTTGCCACAGTCTTCATTGCCGACCGCAACATATTTCAGTTCAAAAGGCTCTGGATGTCCCATTTCAGCTCGAACCGATCCCCATGTAGAATTAGCATCTCCACGAGCAAACTCTATACCGTCAAGCGCTTCCTTAAACCGAGAAAAAGACACATTTTAGCTTCATTTTTGGCTCAGTACTGAACCACTCTGATCACTCTCTTAAATAAATTAGAGAGTTCTATGAAAATACTTGAACAAAAGGCATGACATTTTGTGTTTCAACTTGATCATTGTGACTGATCCCTGAAACAGTACACATAAAGATAAATACATGTAGATAAAGCAAACTCTTAAGATATAGAGATCAAGTATTACCATTGTTAAACACCCATACTGGGGCTGCACCAATGTCTTCTGCAAGCTGCAAGAACATTTGATATTGAGCTTAGGAGGATGCTTATAGAACCGAAGAAGGAAAAAAAAAATCTTACTTGAAAGAACTCAAAGTGGCCAAGGCCATCATCAGTCCAGTACTTCCAAACATCACCATAATGGCCAGGTCTCTCTTCCCAAGCTCCTACGGTTTCTTTCCAGCGGAACGCATTGCCTAACCAGTCACCCTCCACAAAACAACCACCTAACTCCCCAAAATGTTGATAAGTCTTTTTAGCTTTTCTCATCTTTTTCATATTTTACCAAGTGAAATGCTATTTTACTCTCTAGAAATTACCCGGGAATCGGAGGAAACGGGGTTTTAGATCGATCATCATTTGGATAAGATCATTTCTGAAACCATGTCCCTGTGAACAACCAAGAAAAGACCAAAAGTTTGTATTTTTCATAGATAAATTCCTCTGTTTTTGAATATAAATGAAGTTAACAAACCTTGTAAGTATCCATAGGCATGGCTGAGACTTGGTCAAACCAAATTAAACCTTTTTTGGTAGTTGTAAATTGAAGTCTTGCACCATTATCAGTTCCATTTGCTTCTAAAATCAATTCCCTTCTAGTCCAGTTTGAAACTTGAGAAGCCAAAGCTCTGCATAAGTAAATACATAAACAAATCAGTAAGAAAGCATTCAGAAAAAAATATTGGAAAAAGTAAAAGTTTCATTTCTCACTTAATATTTTCTGAAGCAAGAGTCAATGATCCATTAGAACTTGTAAATGAAACAGACAGATCGATGTCCCCAGTGGAACGCACAAAGAACACCACATTGTATTTCTTCCCTTCTTTAATGTTCTGATGTGTAAAAAGATTACACATATGAGCAAAACGTGTTTAACCGTTAGAGGAAATGTAATATGTGACTAGCTAAGAGTATAAGCTATGTACCATGCCCCAATAACCGGGGTTATAAACCCCGACTCCTCCTGAAGGACAAGTATTGCTACTGCCAATGCTGTCACAAAGCACTTCCATTTTAAGAGCAATCTTGTTTCGCTCAAAACACGAAGAACGGTCTGTAACGGGGTAAATGGATGATTCATCTCCAATAATGGACCAAGGCCAGATATTAGAAGGAATGTTTTGTCCACCAGCTTCAAATCCTGGAACCAAAGATTGTTATAAGTTATAACCATTCTCTTTAAAGAAAGCTTCATAGGAAAAATTCAAAGAAAAAAATCCAAAGAACCTCTGTTGCTAACAAGTTCAGCCCATAGTCCACCTGCTCCAGCATGATTAATTTCCTGAAAATAATTGCATAAGATTCAGAAAAATTTGTAAGAGTTAAAAACATTAAAGATGATGACATTAAGAGAGGTTTTAGGTAATTGTGACCTCAAAGAAGATACCGAACAGAGTATCAGGAATTGGTCGTCTTGTCACGTTAGAAGCATCTACTTGCAGTGTCATCATCACAATAGCGTCTTCTTGAGCATCAGCAAGACAATGGTTTTGGTAGACAGAACAAGAGCCAAGGAGAAATAAAAGTATGCAAACACTTGTGAAAAATCTCCAAGAAGTCTTCATGTCTTCAAGTCTAATTAGAGCAAACATTATTTAGTTAAATCCAGTTTCATGAACCTTCAAAAATAAAACACAACCCTAAAGTGATGATACTTAATCATAATCTTGGTATCAACAACACAAGATTATCAAAACTGAGACAAGAATCAAAACCAGAGAGGAGACAGTGAAGTAAGTACGTTGACAATACAAAAGTTGTTATACTTTCAAGATTTCAGACATTATTTCAGACTAATCTTGTCAGATCTTAAAAAGTAAATAAATGTGTTTTGATTTCAAAGATACTTTGTAAAGAAAGAAAGATCATGACAGAAAATTACAACAAATGAGCTGAGTAATAGTTACAGTGTAACACAGAAGCAAAATTTTCAAGATCAAGAGTAAACCCTTTATGCAAGAAACAAAATATTAAACTTGAGGATCAACAAAAAAAGAAAAGCAACCTTGATTGAAGAAAGACTTGAATGAGGAGTGAAACTAGGAATTAAAAGTGAGAGTAAGATGTGTTTAGTTCATTTGCTTTATAGGCAAAATCAACAAAGACATTACCTTCACGTCTCTTTTATTTTTTTTCAGTGAGAGGAGCTTGTTTGGTTCATTCCACAAATTATATAAAAACCGCTTTTACAAACGTTTAATTTTAAAGCGTTTGCGATTGCGATTACACTTGCTATTGTAAAAAACAAAAAAAATAACAAAGTTTTTGAATTAAAATCATTATATACATAATTTCTGTCTGAAATGCAGTAAATTTCATAACTTCCAATTATTTTACACATTTTAACTAATATCTTCAACTATTTATATGATGCATGTACATAGTGATAATTATGATGCATGTAGTAATAATTAATGTGTTTTGAAAAATAATATTAAGGCACTGACAAGAATAGAGCGAAGAATATGGGCATAAAACAAAAAAATTGAAAACAAATTTCTCCACTTTAAGAGAAAGCGTGTGGAGAATAAATTACAAGTTTTTGTTTTTTTCTACTTTAATTTCTGTATTCTTCTAATTTCTTACTTTGGTAACAAAAGTTAGTTTCGATATTTATTTAGAATAATGGAGAAAAAAAAGTGAAGTGACAATGCGCATGATCTTTCACTTATTCTCATTTTATTTTTCTTTTCAACTTTGAAGGACACAACACAATGTGACTGTGAGCAGTTGGGAATATTTGTGATCTTGTTAGCGTCATTTCATATTTATACAGTTTTGGTTTTTGTTACCAAATACATCAAAAAAAAAATTAGCATTTGAGTAATGTTTTCACGCAGGATTCGGACCGGCCGGTTTGACCGGTTAACCGTAATTTGAACACTACTTCGGTTTAGATTTATTGTTAATAACCGATAATTTTAAAACAAGAAAACCTCAATAAAAAGCCATGTATTAATCTACGACTCCATGAATACTGAATACGGTACACAAAATCTATAGTTTCAGTTATTATTAGAAATTATAACTTTTGTTTCTTATTAAACGGATTATAACCGATACTTGTGAACTTGTGATATTTAAATGTTTTTTTTTTGGATTTAAAACGATTAATCATTTAATTATTATTATTAATCTTTATATTTTGTTAAGCTTGATAATTTTTGTATTTATAAAATTATATAAGTTACATAAATACATTTTAATAAAATCAATTAATTTATGGTCGAACTTGATTAACTCAGCGATTCAATGACTCGGAGTACTCGGAGCAACAATCCTACATGTTATAGTTTGTTTTGCTTATCATAGTGAATCGAACTAGAACCAAATCGACATATTAAACCATATGTTATATGTACAACTCTAACTTTGATTGAAGCTAAAATGTTACAAAACCAAACTGAGCTGCCTGAATCAAATCAAAATCCGAACCAAACCAAACCAAACCGAGAGCAAAATTATATGGTTATTGCGTCATATATAGTAGTACGTCACTACCAGCTAACAGAGATTTTATTTTGTCGCTTTATTCGTTCATTGTGTTGATGCTTCCTCTTTTGGCGATTAGCTTTATAACGGCTTCTGGAGAAAAGAAAAGAAAAATAAAGTTGGGCTTTTGCAGCTTACACTAATGGAGCAAAATCAGAGAAGCAGATTCAGTAAAATTTGTGTTTTTTGCGGAAGTAACTCTGGTCACAGAGTAGTTTTCAGCGATGCTGCAATCGAACTTGGCAATGAACTGGTTTGGTTTTTGCTCTCTTCTTCTCAATATCGTTGTTCTGGGTGTCTAAAGATATGAACTTTTCTAACAAATGAATGGATAAAAATCGAAACTTTTCTAGTGATTTGACAGCCAAAGATACAAACTTTTTGAGTTGTGCTTGTTCTTGTGAATGTTTTTAGACATGGGTTTGTGTTTATTTGTGAAAATGTTTAGATTTGGTGTTGTTGGATACGATTTTGTTCATCTTTAGTGTTTTCTCTGTTTGTGTGCCTTGAGAAATTGGTGTTGCTTTGAAATGTTATGTATGTATTTGTAAAGATTGGTGTGAAAAATTGTAGGTGAAGAGGAAGATTGATTTGGTTTATGGAGGTGGAAGTGTTGGTCTAATGGGTTTGATATCTCGGAGAGTCTCAGAAGGTGGTTGTCATGTACTCGGGTTAGTTTAAGAGTCTCTCTCTTCTTTACTTCGTTTCTATTAGATACAGTTTAAGAAATTTGAACTTAGAGCTTTTGTGTGTGTTTTCTGTAAAATGCAGGATCATTCCAAAAGCTTTGATGCCTATTGAGGTATGTTTACATCTTGAAACCTTTCATTTTCTGAACTATTCATCCATTGTTTGCAGTTGAATTTGGATATTCTGCTAGCTTAGGAGATGAAATTGAGTCTTGGATTGGATGACTCTATTTTGTTTTTTTTAACTGCTTCTTGATTAAATGGGTTTAAGCAGATATCTGGTGAGACTGTTGGAGATGTAAGAATTGTTGCAGACATGCACGAGCGTAAAGCTGCAATGGCTCAAGAAGCTGAGGCCTTCATTGCGCTTCCTGGCGAGTTTTCTAATTCCAAAATTCTAGCGGGTTTACGAGTTTTTCTGTTTCTCCATATTCTTAAAGATGTTTGCTTCTTTTTTCATTAGGAGGTTATGGAACTATGGAGGAACTTCTGGAGATAATAACGTGGGCACAACTCGGTATCCATAAGAAGACGGTATTTTGACACCATTCCCTTTGCAGGTGTCCAGAAGAAGACAGACAGATACTATGTTAATGATGATGATTGTATTATCTCTGCAGGTTGGTCTTTTGAATGTTGATGGTTACTATAACAATTTGCTTGCATTATTTGACACTGGAGTTGAAGAAGGTTTTATTAAGCAAGGCGCTCGTAATATCATTGTTTCTGCTCCCTCGGCTAAAGAACTTATGGAGAAGATGGAGGTACCTTAAAACACTTTAGATTACATATGTGTGTTTGAGTACAAACAGTACCATAGTTTTTCAGTTATTGTTCTTCTTGGCAGCTATATACTCCTTCCCACAAGCACATTGCTTCTCACCAAAGCTGGAACGTTGAACAACTTTAAGATTACCGCTAGTCAGATGCTTGGGAATGGTGATATTTTATTGTCTTTTGGATAAAGAAACAGTCTCTTAAGAATTCAAAACATCAATATGTGTTTGCAAATTTTCAATGACAATGTTTTCTCAATAGTGCAGAGCTTTTGGTGTATGGTTAAGGCCATTATGTCTTCGTCGTCTGTTTTTGTTTGAAAGTTGGGAATCAATCAGAATGATCTGTCACGTTTTTTTTTGGAAAGAAATTGTGACAGATTCTAAGTTTGTAAAGCGACAGCTTACTCAACTCACATGGAAGCAATTAGATAATGTCTCTTTCTGAAAGCAACTTGGTCAGAACAAGACTATTTGTTTCACTTGTCATTTTTTACCTTACCTTATCTCCCTCAGTTAGTTGTTTGGCCTATATGTGTACCCATTTCAGTATTCCACTTTGGAATTTTATTACTCTTTGTCCTCTCACATGATTCTGTATACTGGTGTTTTGTTATGTTTTTTCGTTTTTGCACTGACCTCCTTTGTATCCTTTCTCCAATCACAAAATGGTCTAGGTGCATCCCACTAACACTAGGTTGTGATCTCAGTTAGAGGTGTCTTGCCCAATGATTAGCCCTGTTGCGGACAACAACTTTAAACATGCTAAAATCGCACAGTAGCCTGTAGCAGCTTGACATGCGGGTTTGATATTAAAACTGCGGGTTTTAGCGGTTCGAGCCAAGCCAAAACCTATAATATGTTAATGATCAACATATTAAATGAGATGAGTTAACTAGTTTTGACATCTTTTGTCTCAGTCATAAAGGAGACAACAGTATCTTGAAGACAGGATATACTAAGCCTAGTATTGATCTGATTCTAAATAGTTAGCTAAGCCCGGCTCTATGCTTTTGTAGCCCAGTAATGTAGTCAACTCATGATTGTAAAAGTAAATACATTTGGCACACAAGGATCAATTTACCTAAGAATACATGAATTATTTTCAATCATGGAACGAAAATTACATCACTTAAATCCATTTGTTCTTGAATGATTGTAGAATTGAAATGGATCCATTAGCTAGTGACATTTCCAAGTAGTACTTAGTCAATGAAAAAATAGTAACATTGACAAATTTTTCTATCTAAGATCACAATCTATACCACACACATATACATAGCCATTAAATGCAATTCATACAAAAACTCATGTCTACTTCAATTTTTTCTTGGCCAAAGCGATATTACTTGCATGTCACTGGACTGCGTCAATACTGTTTTGTCACATTATAATATTGGTCTTGTAGAATCCCACGTCTATAGACTATAGGTATGTCAAAATAAAGTTTATATAGATAGATCTTGTAAATAAAATTAAAGATGCGAGTCGTCATGTAAGAAGGAAACAAAACACAACCCACTCCCCACTTTGGGATGTAGGGTTGGACAACGAACAAACCCCATACCGACACGTGACAGGCTGGGCATTCTCCACATGCTTTCTTGCCGAAAGTGGAAAGAAAGATATGGCCATGAGCAACTTGAGCATCCATCACAAGATTTATAGAATATAGTATATTATACGAATTTGTGTAATGTGGTCGTTACTCATATAGTCATATTCCTCCAATCAATCAACTTTACATATCATATTAATTAAAAGTAGTATATACGAAAAATAAAATGTAGTCACGTAGTTCAGGTTCGTTTGATCATCTAGACGCATTTGCCAAACGCAGTTATCAGTTAAACGGTTTAACTTAAACCAAAACATTAACAACAAAACTATTAGAAGTCATAACATCAACAACAAAAACGTTAGATTTTTCTATATTTTAGTCTTAACGTACCAAATAAATAGTCACACATATTTAGAAAAACCCCAAAAGGTTTTATTAACCTTTTTCTAACGTTTTGTCATAAGCGGATCTATCATCCGTCGACTTGTTTGTTCTACTTTATCAAAAGTAATGCTTAAAATGAAAACGGAAGAGATTATGAATAAACAAAACGATAAGAACAAATGCTCAAAAAGGGAAGTACTCAAGAAAGCACAAACATATACATGATTCCATATTCGGAAATATCTACTATTTATTTATACATGTATTTTGTGGCATCTTTCTGAAATATACTTTCTTACTTTATAAAACTAATAAAGCAATAATATGTTTTATACTGGCACACATATCAATATTCTAGAAAATATTATTTAAACTAGGTGATGGATGATCTCTACTATTATATGATTTATTCAGAGCATCGATGGTGATATTAAACAAATGGGAGAAAGATATCGAATAAATATTGTTCGTGGCCGCTGGTTTCATCTTAATCCAGACACCATCAACCGTAGAACATCACACTCACAAAAGTCACAACTACTTGAGTCTTGATGAGATATGTCTACAAGAACCAACGTCCACAATATGTATTTGTAACTGTATTATATGGTATTATTCTTGAAGAGAACAATAACATCTTCATGATTCTACCATATTGCACTGGCCCGTGATTAACTATTGAATATTTTTCTTTTTCGTGTGCTTAATTATGGGGTTTTGGGATACTGTATTATGGTGTTATAAGGTTTTGCGTATTTAGATGGCAAGTTTTGGCTAATATAATTATCTGTCATTTTCTTCCTTGTTTGTCAAGATATCATTGATTTTAGACATTAATAAATCTTTGATTTTTGTTTTTGGTGAAAATGGAAACAAAATAAATCAGTCTTGATACAAATCTTGAAAATCTTGACTAATACATTACGTCGGTACATAAAACTGAATCGGTGTTATCATCAAAAAAAAACAAAAAAAAACAAAAAAAAACAAAACAAAACAAAAATTAATGTAAAATAGTAACTTTATAATTATCTTTTTTCTTCCATTATCTTCCATAAAGAGTATCTTTATCTATATCAAAATAATTGGAGAAGAGAGAGAATATAGGATTTGTTGGGATTTCTCTCGATCTCTC
Source organism: Capsella bursa-pastoris (assembly GCA_036452645.1). Lineage (NCBI taxonomy): Eukaryota > Viridiplantae > Streptophyta > Magnoliopsida > Brassicales > Brassicaceae > Capsella > Capsella bursa-pastoris. The sequence goes on from CP144196.1 coordinate 8,678,584, forward strand.
TTTCTCTCCCATCCTCTTGGCTATAAAAAGACACAACAGGGTCTCTAGTAGTTCATCTCACACAGCAAAGAAAGAAACACATATCGATCCTATAAGAGTTTAGATCAATGTTCCTTACATTATGGAACATCTATTTTATATATATTCATTTGAGTTTATTAAAGTGGCATGAGAACAACAAGGGTTAGGGTTTATAATATAGGTTTATGTGATATGAGATGGTTTTGAGTGTTGAGGGATTGATATGGTGACAGAAGAGAGTGAGCACAAATGGTGTCTTTCTTGCATAAAGGTTTCATGCTCGAAGCTATGTGTGCTTACTCTCTATCTGTCACCTCTTGATCTACCCCTCTCTCTATCTCTATACTTCATTTCATGTACTTTGTTTTGTAGATTTTTTTAGTTTGATTTGGTTTTGATTTTTGTTATATATATATATATATAAATCAGCATACTAAAATATCGATTTGATCATTTTTCATGACTTTGTATTGTGTCATTTCTAGAACCTATGGTCTCTCCTCTCTCTCTCTCTCTAGACTATTTTCTTAATTTTACATTTTAATTTACATAGTTTGATATATTTTAGTTTTCTCTAAGTTTTTGTGTTGGACATGTTAAATGAATATATGCAAAATTGAATACATAGACTTTGTGGAAATTATTGTATACTCCCTGTTCCTTATTAATTTTTCTTTAGTAAATAAAATTGATTTTAAAAAGATAGATTTTTAGGGTTTTTAATGCAATATTTATTATTTTAATTATTGGTGAATTTGTAAAGTTATATCATATTATTGGTATTATTATTATAGAAAATTTTATCAGAAAATAATAATTTAATTATATTAACTTTAATATGTTTTGTGTGTAAACCCTAAAAAAGGAACTAATTCAGGAAAACTTAATTTGGTGTAGGTAAATCTATTTTCATATCCATTCGTTAGTTCTCTCATCACCACGAATCTAATCATCCTCATTACCAAAGTTTGTTTTTTAATCTGAAAATTGTGTTATTGTTGAAGAGAGAACCAACGACGACGGTGAAGCTTTGAGTTATGTCAACGATGCATATGCGGTGTGTTTTGGAAAACAAAAATGTGTGATTGCAATATGTTAATTTAATCTTGTATAAACCTCTCTAATTTATTTTGACAAATGTCTCCTAACGACATGTATATGATCCCTATTATTCATTACTTTGGCTTGAAGAGGACTTGTTGTACTCAAAACTTATTAACCAAAAACACAAGTTATTTCCATATGCACATCAACAAATGTAGAGCCTTAACAAAGAAGATGGTTCAATCACTCGCCAACAAACTATTTTTTTTTATGTACAATCTTATGAACATAAGCATCTTATCATACAAGGTAGAAACAATTCTAAAACCACTTTTTTCATTAGGCTTTTTTATCTTCTCTTTTTTTTGGGTCTATAATCAAAACCACTACTACGCCAAGCTCTTGTAAAAGAAGCTGTTCCTTTTAATATTATTCACATTTTATAATTTAAAAAAAAAAAACAAGGTTAGAGGCTTATAGAGAAGAAAAAACTGAAATAATAATTTATAGATTTTTTTTATATTTACATAACTTTAATTTATATTTTCATCTACAATTCTCATATATCTATATACATATATATATATATATACTGATAAAAAGAGTTTGAGGTTTTTGAAAATCTTATAGCCATCCACACCTCATCAGAACAAAACAAAACACCTTAGTTATATAAAAAGAAAAAATCTCCTTTTATTAGTATGAGATAAATTGATGTTATACATATGGAAAATGCCTCACAAACTTAAAGTGACACATATTTAAATACTTAATCTTCTAAACTATCAATCCTATCATTAAATGTTATCTTGACTGGTTATTATTAAATAAATTACAAAATAGTGTTGGTTTTAAAAACCAATTTGGTTACATGCATAACTTAGTTTATTAATTTTCACCAGGCGTAGTGAAGATACAAAAAAATTCTAACTAATATTTTCATTAGAGGTAAAAAAAAGTTCATATACTAAATTTTAATTTAAAAAATCTCTTCATATTAATTAGATACTTTTAAAATAATTTGGATAAGAAGTACATTATTTAATTTATTGAATAAAAATTAAAGTAATTTAACTAAACAAATCTCTATATATTAATGAGATAGTAATAAGTTACTGGGTGAAATGTATTTTTATTAATATTTTATATTTCTCCTTTCATTTCATTTGAGTTTCTTCAAATGCAGTAGACCTATTTAAACAACTTGGGCCAAAACAAAAGGTTATTATAGTTAATTAAAGATTCAACATTGAACACAACAAACCCAAGAAAAACAATAGAAATCTCCCAAGAAAGTTAAAAATTTCAAAAAAGAATGACGACAATATCCGACCTACCAAATGATTTGGTAGTAGAAATATTTTATAGGGTTCCACTTATATCTTTAAATTCAGTACGATCTACTTGTAAAACATGGAATGCTTTATCGTATCATGGAGTATTTTTTTTGACATTGGATATTTCATTACCCAATAATTTACCTAGTCATCTATCAAATAACTGTAACACTAAGAGTTTCTTCATTGACGAGGATAAGAAGGTCGTTGTGTTTTTTGACATAAATACATTTAGAAGGATCGCGACATGTCGCTACCATATAGCTTGCATCGTTGGGGATCGTGGATACTTCAAATGTGTCATCGGATTAGTTTCAAGTTCTCAGTGGACACCAGGCAGACTTGTATGTTCTTCTTATGTTCCAAGTTTAGTGCAATTGCAAGTTTAGTCTTTTTTCCATTACTTTATTTTCTTCTTGCTTTGTACAAACTGCTTTTAGTTTGATGTACTTGAAAAAAAATAATAATAATAATGTACTTTTGTTGATTAATACAAAAATGTACATATTTTAATTTAAGTGATTCTTTAATGGGCTTGTGTATGTAAATTAGGCCCAATAAAATATATTCGAAACATCTAAACGAGGCGGGTGCATGCAATTCTCAACATTGACGTTTATATCACTGTTAAATCTAAACCGTTGATTATACCAACGAATCTCCACCGTTGAATCTCGTCAGTCTTTGGCTACTAGTTGTTGATTTTAAAAGATGGTTTTTTAATTCTGTATTGGCAGATCAAGAAGCATATAAAGGGAGGTCCTGATCATGAAGGTGGGATTTTCACTGTAGAGGCTCCTCTTCATGCCTCTAATGTCCAAGTTGTTAATCCAGTTACTGGGTATGTATGTATGTATATTGTCACTTTGCTTTACTGTTGTTACTAATGCTCAAGTTAGAGTATTTTATTTTCTACCTCAGGAGGCCTTGTAAGGTTGGTGTAAAGTACTTAGAAGATGGAACCAAAGTTAGAGTCGCTAGAGGCACAGGCACATCTGGTTCGATAATTCCTCGCCCGGAGATTCTTAAGATAAGGGTAACACCAAGACCTGCTACTGGTACGTAGTTGATCAACATCTCTCTAAACATGCCATCTCTATACAAATGCCTATACATGAAATAAAACAAAAGTTATAAAGCCTATGATATGTTGTTCTATTGAAAATATAACATTAACGGAATACAAGTAGGGGTATTGGACAAAAGAATTTTACAGAATCTGATCTAGATGAAGTTAGATACTCTCTACATTTTTTTGAATCTAAGTTTTAAATCTATTTTCATATACATTCGTCATCATAAGTCATAACTAAAGTTTCTTAATCTAATAAGATGTGGTACTACATCTTTCCCAAGATCCGGTCTATCTCTTTTTCTCAACTCAGCGCATTTCAACGATAGCATAGCAAAAGATTGAGCCTCTTCTACAGGCCAATCATGCACGACCGGGTCAAGCATCTCTTTGAATGTTCCTTTACTTATAGCCCTCGAAACGTGGTGAGTTAGCCCCATGGGTTGCCTTGCAGTTATGATCTGTAGTAGCAATATCCCCAATGAGTAAACATCTGACTTTGTGGTTAATATTCCTGTTTGCTGGTACTCAGGGTCTATGTAACAGAACGTTCCTGCCGCGGATGTCATGTGGAATTGTGTGACGTTATCTGCTACTGATACGGGTACTAACCGGGCTAATCCAACGTCGCTGATCTTGCTCACGTAGTTTCTGTCTAAGAGTATGTTGGCTGGTTTGAGGTCGCGGTGAACTAGAGGTTCTGGCTTAGCTTGATGTAGGAATGAGAGTGCGGTAGCTATCTCAGCCGCTATTTCGAAACGTTTCCTCCACGATATCGGAGGGGAGTTCCCTCGACGATAGAGTCTATCCTCTAAGCTACCATTTTCCATATATTCATAAACTAAGCATCCATATTCAGGGCAATGTGAGGATGCCTTATGGAACATAAAACCTCAACCTGTAACATGAGAGAGTATGAGATTAATTAAAGTACTTGATATAAGCTGTAAAACAAAAATGAAAAATGTAAAGTCATACTTCTTGTTGAAATTGTTGTTTTCCTTGAACAGCATCAGGTCTCAAAACTTTAATGGCAACAGGAGTGTGGTCAAGTTCTCCATGGAACACTGGTCCATATCCTCCTTCACCAATTTTCCTATGATCTGCAAACTGATCTGTGGCTTCTTCGATCTCTTCAATCGTATATTTTCTGTAGCGAACATCGTTATGTGCCAAAGCACTCATTGCGCGGTCTTTGTCATCTTCTTCACTTCTAGCTTTCATCTCTGCTTGCTTCCTTCTTTGTCCTTCTAGTTCTGCCATTCTCTGAGCTTTCGCAGCTGCTTCTTCAGCCGCTCTACACTTTGCCTTCTCCATCTCTGCCACTGCTAATGCTGCTTCTTCAGAAAGCCTCGCTTTTTCGAATTTACGAGCTTCTTCTATTTTCCATTGATTTAGCTCGTTTGCCTAGAAGGTAAAAGAAGCCATGAGTACCGTATGTAGCAAGAAAACTTGTTCAAATTTAAATTACCTTTCTTTTTGCTGTAAGTGCTTCTTTACAAGCTGAGCTATACATGTCCATGGTTTGCCTGAGTTCAAGCTTTAGCTTTCTCATTTCAGCTTCAATATCTTTCTGCAAATAACAACAATATCTAGTTTTACACCTTTTTAATATGTAGTTCTTGAAACTTAAAAGGAATATCAAGAAACCATACAGTTGATTGCGGAATCGACTCCTCTGAAGAACTTGATGCACCATAATAATCTATATTATTATGAGCAGAGAGATCAATGGAACCCATCGTGCTTAATCCAACTTCAGATTCATCAGAAAATGAACTTTGTAGCGTCGGATTCCTTTGAAAGGCAGCTTGGTTAAATCCATTGTTAAAGTCCATAGACCCATTAACAAGGCTGTTGTAACTCTTTTGTGTGGTGTTGAAGGCACGATTTTGAGGATAAGTTGTGTCATTAGAGTTGTTCCTTGCACCACGCTGGACTCTAAAAGATTTATCAAGAAAACAATTAAACATTTGTGTTGTTGTCAAAACTAAAAATAAACCTATAGATTGGTTTATACCTAGGTATAAGATCTTGCTCACTATCAGATAAAGATTGGATTAGAAAGCCTGAAGACGGTACACGAGGCGGGGCAAGCGTATTGGTGATATGTCTTTGAGCTGGTCGGGAAGAGTGAACTTTACCTCCTTTGGAAATGACATAAACCGAACAAAACTCAGGCGTAGATTTCATTATGTGAGCTTGCACCTCATGTGGTTTACTAAACATAAAAGACCTAGCGAAGGTGTTCTTCGAGGTTGCTCCCAATACAAGATTGTTAACCAAGTTGTTACTAACATATTCCAAGATTGCTGTAGCAACGTCCGAATCGTCTAGAACAACTTCCTTCATAGTACATGCGCATGGCATTAAAACACATACATCTTCATTCTTGAAAACACAAAAAGATGATCAAAGGATTGTATTTATACCCCTTTTCGCGCACAATATCCGCGGTATGCAATAAAAAGCTGATTAAGTTCATCATCAGCCCCTCCATCTGAAATATCCATTCACAAATCTTGGGACATTGAAACACATGATTCTTGAAAATTAACAAGATTATATACGAAAACGAGTATGTAAAAGATGCCTACGATTGGAGCTTTTGAGACGAACATGAACAAGAATCATGACAGGATTGTGAATCATATTGAAGAGATGGTCGACGGCCCAACGAACAGCGCAATGGCTATGCTTCTCTTTGTCTACTGCAACAACTGTAGAGTTCACCGGAGAATGGATATCGTCTGACGAGTACGGTGAAGCCATCATGATGATGATTGAATCATACGAATCACACTAGCTAGGCAAAAAATGTGTGATCACCACAAAGAAGCTTGTGGTCTAAGTTTTCTCAAATCTAAGTTTCTATTAACCATTGATTAGTATATCTCCTTTTCTTTCGGTCAAAAGAAGCAAACAATAAAAATGTATTTTTAGATATGTATTGCTAATACATATCTACTACCTAGTAATTTTTAGTTCTTTTTTAGATGGTAATTTTTGTGTTTATATTTCGTAACAAATTAAATTTTGAGAGGAGACTAACAAAAAATGAAAAATTTAAAGAAACTTATGTATTTTCGTTTTCCTTTCTTGTTTTTTTCTTTTTTCTATTACGGTATATATATCATTTCATCTTATTTTCGTGAACTAAAAAGATAAAATAAATAAATCTTATTTTGTTATATATATATATTGATTTTATCATTGAAACTATAGATACCATAAAGAGAAAATGTCAAAAAACCATGATTTTTTTAAAAAATGGTGAAAAAAATAACATGAACGTTTACTTGTAATGAATAAAATGTTTAATTTTTATTGACTTTCTATATAAAAATGCATCAACTTTTTTTAATTTTACAAAATTATGCACGAATTTAAAATTATATGTGAACAAATACAATTTAACGGTTTGATTACCCGTTAACATAATTCATGGTTTATTTGAATAATCAAATTAACGATTTAATTTCCGTTAACATATGTCGTTAATGTTGAATGATTTTCAATTTAACACACCCAAAAATTTATGTTTTTCACCATTTACTTAAGTACAAGCTTTTTGACATTTTTCCCATTTGGAAAAAACTATTATAACACAAATATCGAAAAAACGCAAAATGCACGCCGTTTTGAACAGACAAAAACAACACACAACTTTATCTCGCTCTCTAACTTCACCTTCATCTTCTCTGTTTCTTCTTCCATGGTTTACGTCACTACAATCACCACCACCACACCAACAATAACACTCCAATTCGGACCCACCCGAATCAAATGAAACCCTACCGGAGAACTTAAGTATTAAATTTACTCACGCTTTCTCCGTGAAGTCATCATAAAATTTTCTATTTTTAGAATCCCCAAAAGATCTCTCTCTACTTGTCTCATTTCAACGCCGTTTCAAAATCCTTTGAAACTGGTAAGCATCACTTCTCCTTCTCGGTTAGTTTCTTTGCTTTGAACTAAACCCATTTCAAAGTTTTCATTTTTACGTTCTGATTTCACTCAGCGTTTCTCAATTTCATAACTTGATCAAAAGAGAGTGTTAGCAATGTCTGTGAATGATAGAGAGGATTCATCTAATGGGCAGCTTCTGAGAGACATTAAGGAGGTAAGTAAAGCTCTTTACTTGAACAAGAGACCTGAAAGATCGGTTCTTTCTCCTGTTCGATCTAAATCTGTTTCCAGAACTACGGAGATTGGGTTAGTGTCGTCTAAGAAGAAGAAGAAATCGTTGGTACCTTGGGATTGGAAGAGACCATTGAAAGCTATAGCTCATTTTGGGCAGCGTAGGTTTGATGTTTGTTTTCTTCTACATGTTCATTCCATTGAAGGGCTGCCTTTGAATATGGATGGTACTAAGTTAGTTGTGCAGTGGAAGAGGAAGGATGAGGTTATTATGTCTACTCAATCTTCCAAGGTTTTGCAAGGAACTTCTGAGTTTGAAGAGACTTTGATGCACAGATGTTCAGTGTACGGTAGCAAACATGGGCCGCATCGTTCTGCAAAGTATCAAGTGAAGCTTTTCTTGGTTTATGTCTCTCCTGTTGATGCTCCCTGGATTGTTCTAGGGAAGCATTGGGTTGATCTCACTAGGATATTACCGTTGTCTCTGGAGGAACTGGAAGGTACAAGAAGGTCGAGAAAGTGGAACACGAGCTTTAAGCTATCAGGCTTGGCAGAGTCTGCAGTGTTGAATCTTAGTTTTGATTACTCGGTTGTTACTAGTTCAGTCTGTGATTCAACTAGTGGAAATGCGATGCTGAAGCGGGTTGGTAGTGTACCAAGTATGGACCATAGATCTTCGTCGCTTGATGATGGAAAAGTCTTTGATCAAGTCTCACCAAGTCTGAGTCTGGATCTTTCTGAGTCAATAGATTTACTCTATGAAAAATTTGGCGAACAAAACCCACAAAGATCAACAATCCGGTATGAACATAAAGGGGAAACTGAGGAAGACATAGATTTGGAGACTGATACGCAAGTAAAGGACACTGATTTTGCTCTTACTGACCAAGGAGTGGAGATGTTTCAGCAAGAAGCAAGCAGGCTGGAAGAAACCACTGATCCAAATATGGAGTCCTCAGGAATTGAAATTATTGATATCCGTGAGATACTTAAAGATGAAGATGAATCCTGTTTTGAGGAATCCCCTTCTATTGATCAGTTATCAGTTGCCGAATTAAAAAGTGAACCATGTAATGTATTGTCGAAACATTCTTTCGATGAAGCACCCAAGTCAGCTTCCAGTAGCCAGGTAACTTGTGAGTCATCCAAGATTAAATCTTCAACGGGCATGGAAGATTCTACAGAGAATAATCTTTTTTTGGAAGTTAAATCTAGTTACAAGGCTGCAAAAATATCAGCGAAGTCCCTTAGCTTGGATGACATTACTGAGTCTGTAGCTAATGATTTTCTAAAAATGCTTGAACTTGAGGAATGTTCTTATGTTTATACCTCAGATAGTGAACCTACATCTCCTCGTGGATCTCTGCTTCGACAGTTTGAGAAGGAAGCTTTGGCTTCTGGAAACTTTCTCTTAAATTTAGATGGAGAAACAGAATATGAATCTGATATTGATGAGGAATCAAATGAGTTCTCGTTCCCCGCAGCTTTTGTTGTTGGGGAAAACAAGCGTGAGGGAAAATCGCAGCTGTTAATAGACAGAAGTAAGGCCAAGGTACTTGAAGACTTGGAAACTGAAACTTTATTGCGAGACTGGGATTTAGATGATGACAGGTCAGAGAACTCTTTAGGTGTTTGCTCTGATGGATTCGGGAGTCCAATAGAGCTTCCGGATGACGAGGGATTAGGTTTTCTGCCACTTGGAGATAACATTGGTCCTTCTGCTTGGAAAAAAGGGGGAGGTAGTATCCGGTCCATGAATCCTTTACTGTTCAGAAAGTGTAAGGATGATGCATCACATCTGATCATGCAAGTTTCAGTCCCTCTGGTGTTAGTATCAGACTTAGGTTCAGATATCCTTGAAATACTCCAAAGTCTAGCGGCTTCTGGAATTGAAGGACTTTGCTCTGAAGTTAATGCATTAATGCCTTTGGAAGATATTATGGGGAAGACGATACATGAAGTTGTCGATGATGCAAGAATTGAGAGGTTCAGATACTTTCCACATGTTGATTCATTAAGCATTAAATTTCTGCATTCCAAGTTTATTCGTAAAATATAGTCGTCATATTTTTTAAAATTTTGTTCATGACTTGCAGAATCGGACATGATTGCTCTGACAAGAGTAAAGGTGCTGTGGTTAAGAAAATATCAGGACAGCTGGATTTGATTCCTTTAAACGAAGAATCTGGAGGTGTTGGATCCAATATGTGTCCAAGTTATGTACCACTTGAAGATATCACTTCCTTAGCTATTGATGGGATATACCTTCTCGCGGTAGAAGGATTAAAGATTCAATGCAGCATGTCAGACCAAGATCCACCGTCAGGCATTGCACCAAAACCCATGGATCAGTCTGATGCTCTAGAGTTGATGAGTTTTTCCTCAACGTTGGATGAGTGGTTAAGGCTTGACCATGGAATGCTTGACAGCAATGAAAAAACCAGCGAGCAAATGAGAAATAAAATATTAGTGCACCATGCCAATCAAGATCAAGCTTTTAGTGAAAAGGGTCACACCTTAAGGAACAAGTTGACACTTGCTCTTCAAGTGTTACTTAGAGATCCATTTCGAAATAATGAACCTGTTGCTGCATCTATGCTTGCTCTGATTCAAGTTGAAAGGTCACTGGATTCCTCAAATCCATCTGTGTGTAGTTTGGCTCAAGAAGTAGGAAATATGGAATCTGTTGGATATGATATGCAGTTGTGGAAAATCACTAACATTGGTCTTGCGGGTTTGAAAACTGAGCCTGGTGTAGACCATCCGTGGTGTACGAAAACACAGCAACAGGCTGGATTCCGCTGGTTAATTGCCAGTGGTACTGATAAAACCATCAAGTGTCAAGCTTTAGAGTCAAAGGCGATCATCGTATCAAACCCACAAGCAACAAGTAAGAGCTTGGACACATTGTGGAGTATAACGTATGATGGGTACCATCAAGAAGGTGATTTGAGTAGCTCTGATGGCTCTGTTCCTTTTACAAGAAACTCGGACGTGATAATTTCAAATGATTGTGATAGTGATAGTTACATTTCCACACTTTCTGCTTAAGAGCTAGTCATTTTGATGTGAAAGCCGTCTTGTTCATGATGGATAATGATTTGCCACTGCTCTTTTTCTAGTTAAAAAAAGTAGATTCAGATATCATCAGTTGATCAACGTGTATGAGAATTCTTTTTGGTAAATATATACTCACATCGGCGAATTCAAGGTCTTCATCTTCATCTATGCTTGTGTCTTTTAAACACTTTAATCTTATTTATTCCAGTGACTCAAATATATGGTTTTCCGTTTTGGTGTTACTGCCTTTGGGAATCACTGTGATGAGCATAGACATGACATAGTAAAGGTGAAAGCTCCATCCCCATCTCTCTCCAGGAGGGTCAAGGCTATATTCAAGGTAAATGCTACATGGTAAGCAGCCACTCTGCAATTCTTTGTCATGGCTCATAATCAGATATTGTTTAAATTGTGATGCTATAGAATCTGTTCCTTGTGCATATCTTCTCCATTAATTTCGTTTGATGCCATATGCAGATGTATGGCTGGTAAGATTCTATTGTGTTCATCATTGAGCTGTATAGAATTAGAAGTACTACAGATTCATAATGTCAAAACTATCTTTCAAAATTTGTGAACATGTCGAAGAGTTTACAATGAATATAAAGAACTAGAAGCAGTTTGAGGATCATAACCATCTTGCACATTTTCTTATTGCTCTGAGCCATAGAAAATAAGATTCAAAAGGTGAATCCCCTGTACAGAGCGGATTCAAAAGATGAATCTCCTGTATAAGCATGGTTTCACTATCTTTTCCCAATCGACGTGCCTTAGTTCATGCTTGAGTGGTTGTGGGAGCCCTCGTAAGTTGTTATCACAAAGCTCGGATCATCTCTATCTCTTTCAACCCTTTTCTTCACAGGACAACCATCAACTGAACATTTGTAGTAGTTTCTGCAAATTACATAAAAATCACTTCAATTAACCAGTGGTACTTTTCGTGTATTTGATTTGCAGGTCATAAGAAATGATGGCAATGTCTGAAAAATAGTTCAACTTCAACAGGGTGTATTTGAATCGCAGGTCACATTTTTCCGCTTCTTTAATATTAGAATCGTGGAAACTGACTGATCTCATGAGTATGAAAGGGTAGAAAGTTGAAAAAATGTGATAAAGAATTGAGAAAAATGTTGTACCTGGGGTTTGGGCTGTTCTTCACCATCTTCTTTCCATACTTTCTCCACTTGAACCCGTCGTCAAGCACTTCCACTTCAGACCGCGTCATGAATGCAACTCTCTCTTTAACTTTCTTTTCTTTCTTAATTTGGTTTTCTTGCATAAGGAAATAAGGGAAAAAAAAAAAAAAGCAGATTCAGCATAGGACCTGTGAACTCCAAAAATGTGCATGCCATTTTGATTTACCTAAAACTCTTAGGTTCAACTCCTAATGTCTAGGATCAGCATACGTTATTATATAATCAGGGGTTTGTGTCTTTACTTTATATAGACTATCTTTGATCCTAACCTTCTTATATTCTGGTTTTGCAAGGTTGTATTAAATCCTCAAGAACACAAGTCTAAAGGAGTGTATGTACATATATGTGACGCATCTAAAGAAGCTGAATCCTTGACTGTTTAAATTTACAGATTCATATGACTCAAAAGTGAAAGATACCGGGAGAAGTAGTGGCTGTAGTAGCAACAGAAGTGTTGATACTTGGAGATTCAGGATAACTGAAACTGCTAGAGGAACCTGAGAATAAGGCAGCCGCAATATCACTAGTCTGATAACCATAAGATTGATTCATCCCAGAAACCGCAGACATAAGATCATCGTCCATCCATTCATCAGACAAGTCTAGCTCTGCCAGCTCGAACCCTGAGTGAGTATCATCGCTGAAACTCCTCGCCATGTTTGCGTCTGCATTATTATTCATACTCACCACTATCTATGCATATACACAAGAATGTGTGTGTGTTTCTTCCCTTCTTTAGGGTCTAAAAGACTAACTTTCTAAAGTGAAGCTTCAATGTTTAGTGTTTGTAAAACGAAATGTGTACTCGTCGGTACATTTTCAAAGTGTAACTTACATAGGAAGATGGATTGCTTCAAAGACGTCTTTAGTCTTTCTCCTTGACAAAGACTAGTGGTTGACTTGTCTTAGTCCTCATTACTTTTCGTTTTTTTCTTATTGTAAGTCTTCTCAAGTCTTCTTCTTCTTGTGCAAGGCCTTAAGGCTTAAGTTACCACAGCCAATATTTTGTTTTTTTCCTTTGCACTTATTTAGCAATATTCTCTTGATGTTTGTTTTAAAGTAGGAAATGGTTTCAAGTAGAGCAATAAAGACATCTTTGACATTTAAATTAAGTGACAAAAGATAGATTCTCTCTTTGGATTAGACTATTTTTCAACATTTGGTATGTCATTTTCATCTTTTGATAGGTAAGTAATTAGAAGAACACTTTGAATTTTCTTAGTCAAGCGAACTTGTTTATAGGTTCCTAATGACTTGTGCACTAAGACGGGGTCATGTTCTCTTCTTTTTTTAATTGTAAAAGTCTTGTTAAATATAACTTGAAAACTGAATAAGGATTTCATATATAATTTACAATTTAGTGTATCTAGGATTTAGCAAGTTGCAATATCTATCTTTCGTGATCAAGACATAACGTTTTCTATATAGAGATAAAATGTTCATAGAATTTATAATCATAATCCCTGTTTTCTTTCTTCTTCTTTTTTGGTCGAAATCAGCGTTTTCTTATAATACGTTTTTCAGTGTTTTTGTTGTAAGACAAGTAAAATTTTTTTGATCTAGATTCTTAAGAGATGTTGTCTATATATCTAGGATTAACAAAAATTGAGCAAATAGACTGAGAACTTAGTTTTATTATCGTTTTATGTTTTCATGTTAGAACCATGTTTATAAATTTTTATTATTTTGATTATAACCTAAAATATTTTCATTATCGATGATATAGTTACCTTTTATTACAACCAAAAATTACATACTTAATATCTAAGAGGTAAAAATTACATACTTAATATCTAGAAAATAAAATTACATGCTATTATTTTTACCTATTATTTTCTTTAAACCTAGTTGCTCACACAAAGAGAAAAAAATAGCATTTGATTTGGAAGTTTCTTATTGATTTGAATCATTTGATTAAAGTAATCAGTTCACATGATAACAAGTAACATTCCATTGACCAAACCATCCCGTGAAAGACAAGAAACTAATATTATAGCTTTCTAATCAATTAAAATTATTTAGAGCATATTTTTTTATAAGAAGTTTGACTGACTATCTCAATTTATTATTTTACAAATAGTTCCCTCACATTATTATAATCAAACTCAGACCATTCGAAAGACAAAATCTTATAGTTTAATCTACAAAATCAGAAGTGGCGAAATTGTCCACAAACGTTTGCGATAATTTCGATCTTAATTAGTTTTTCTTAAGCTAGCTAGCCTTGACTCACTAACACTATATAAAACACAAGATGTGTTCTATACTTGTAATGTCACACACATTTTTTACAAAAATACGTTTTCATATGGCAAACATTGAGCGATTCGGTTTAATATCCTTACTCTTTCTGACTATAGTTCTATCGATCAGTTCGATAAGCTGTGAAAATGGCCTGTTGACAAACCAAGCAGCATTGTTTGTGTTCGGAGACTCGTTGTTCGACGTTGGCAACAATAACTTCATCAACACATTTAGAGCTGCTCAGTCTAATGTCTGGCCGTACGGTCAGACCACATTCAAGTTCCCAACCGGGAGAACTTCCGACGGCCGTTTGATTCCGGATTTTATCGGTAAAATTATATAAAAACACATACGCATCATATCTAATACATCTTTTTTTGAATCTAATGATATTACTAATTTTATGCGACGAATGCAGCGGAATATGCATGGTTACCGTTGATACCGCCATATCTACAGCCCGGAAATAGCGTAAATCAATTTACTTACGGCGTTAATTTCGCTTCTGCCGGGGCAGGAGCTTTGGTTGAAACTTATCAACCACAGGTATTTAATTGTTATCATAATTCTTCAACATTATTTCTCATACAAAACATTTGTTGATTTTGGGAGATATGTTGTCTCTATATCCTAATACGTTCATATATATAATATACAATTTCAAAATGTACTTTCAAGAATTTGGTCTAGATTGTTAGCAAAAAGAAATGTTACTTATTATGTACTCTTAAGTTGTTTTAACATTTTTCCTTCTGTCTCTTAATTAGAACGTGATACCATTGGGAAGTCAGTTAAACAACTTCAAGAACGTGGAGAAGATGTTCAAAGAGAAACTAGGAGATGCAGAGACCAAAAGGATAATCTCGAGAGCTGTTTATATCATACATATCGGTCCTAATGATTATTTCTATCCTTTCTCCCGTAACATTTCCTATTTTCAATCCAATAGCAAAGATCGATTTGTAGATTATGTTATCGGTAACACCACGGCTGTTATCGAGGTATTTATTTGCTTCGAAATGATCATATTGTTACAAAAAATTGTTGATCACACAATAGTATAGTGTCAAGATTGCTATTGAAATGATTAATATGTTCTTATCATTCTTTTGTATAGGAAATTTATAAAATGGGAGGAAGGAAATTTGGGATCATGAACATGGGTCGACTAGATTGTGTTCCGGGAATGCTAACATTGGATCCAACAAGAATAGGATCATGTTTTGAACCGATCACCGAGTTGATAAAACTTCACAATGTCCGAATACCTAATGTTTTGAGAGATATACAACGTCGATTTCCCGGGTTCAAATACTCCCTTTTCGACTCCTACACCGCCGGAACAGAAGCTATGGAGAATCCTACAAAATACGGTATCAAGCTTTATAAGTAGTAGGCACAAATACTATGCATATATGATATATGCTTCTACATGTATCTTTATTATTTTTGTTGTCTGTTCTTTTGGTTATTTAGGATTTAAGGAAGTGAAGAAGGCTTGTTGTGGAAGTGGACCGTTTAGGGGAAGTAGTACATGTGGATACAAATCAGGAACATCGCGAGGTTTCGAGCTATGCGAAAACGTTAGTGACTATATGTTCTTTGATGGCTCACATGCGACTGAGAAGGCTAATCAACAGACCGCAGAGTTAATGTGGGATGGTCCGTCTGATCTCGTTGGTCCCTTCACTCTCAAAACATTGTTTCAAAACTTATAAACTAATCAAAAATATCGAAATCATCGATGAATAAATGATGACACAAAGTAATGTAGTGAATCTTGATATTACACTACCTTTTTTATGTTATGAATATGATGGTTAGTTGATAATAATCCAATACTGTAGTCTCGAAACTAAATCCTAAAATGTCTCGCATTTGTAATTTCATGCGTCGAGACATATTTTTCGTAATCTATTGACACAAATAATTAGAACATCTCAAATGAACATCCTTGAGTGACTAAAATGTCAACTTAATTAATGTTTATTAATCTCGAAACTAAATCTTATAAATAGCGTTTTATAACTTTTATAGAATTCAGTTTCGACACATTAATCTCAATCACGATTTTTATAAAATTTCAATCTCAATCACGAATTATATATATATATATATATATAATTATGAAATTCTTCACTAAAAATTAACATCTCTATAAACACGTAAAATATTTGAGTGGCCGACATTTTCAATTTATAAAGATTTTACCGTAGATTAATAAATATTAATCTAGTTACTAATTTAGTTTTTAGGTCCGGTTTAATAAACCGGTTAATGGAATAAACCGGTTATTGGAAAGAACCGGTTATTGGAAACGGTGCGTTTAAAGTCTCCGAAGACGAAGAAGGGCACAAGAAAGGGGTTTTAGTTTCGTGAGAGTTATCAATGGCCCGTCGTCACAAACCAAAAACGCCGCCGGCAAAACAACGATTCTCCGGCGTCGAGACTAAAAAAACAAAAACCCCGCCGGCTACCAAACAACAGTTCTCCGCTGCCGAGAGATCAGCTCTCTACGCCAGAAGAGAAGCAGCTAATGTACTCCGTTCAGTTCTCCGAGGTGACGCCGAGCGCAGAGCCGTCGCTTCCATCAAATCACTCGTCTTCAGCCCTTCCGTGCGCAACAAACGCGCCACCTTCGCTCTTGTTTGCGAAACTCTCAAGCGTATGTTAAACTTGTTCTTCTTCAGTAATCATAGTTTTCAAATTCCTCTTGAACAATCTTAAATTTGATTTTGAGATTAAGGAGATATGAAGTAGTTTCTTGTGTATTGCAGATCTTAATGTGATTAAGGATGTTCTTGAAATTGCTAATGTATTGAATAGCAAATGGAAGGTATGTATGTGTTCATCTTAATTTGCTAAAATTGTTGTGTTTCATTTACCTTTAATGCTTAGTTTTTGTTTGTAGAGGCAAGAGCCATTGGTCTACATTATTTGCTACGACATCTTATTTGGCAAGGTTTTAATAACTCTCTCAACTCAGTTTTGTGCAATGAATGCTTTTGCTATCTATGTTTTTGTTTTACTTAAGGGAATTTGTGATTGTAGGATACTCCATCAATTGGTGATGCTGAGAAGTTTCTTATGAAGCATAAAGATGCGTTACTGTCGGGTTTAGCCACGCTTTTAGTGAGAAAGAAAGTTGAAAATGTAGATCAGTTGATGGGTGTTTCTCAGCTTAAAGGTATTCGATACTCTCAGCATAAATGTTTCGATCACCTATTTTGGATTTTTGAATATTTTTCTGTATCTTGATTTTTAAAATTGGATGCAGGTCATTTGAAACCACGTTATGTTCGTGTAAATACACTTAAGATGGATGTAGATTCTGCAGTGCAGGAGCTGGAGAAACATTATACGGTATATACCAAGTTTTTAATGAACCTTGAATAATATTGGTGTGCTAGATCTGTTGTTTAGTTCTCACAGGATGAGATTGAAGTTTTGACAACATAAAAAAGCTGTTAGATTCATTGATAGTGGAAGGGACCTCTAGATCTGGACCATGGGAATATTCTCCCAACTTTGTTATAGCGAAGTTAAAATCTTAGATGTTTGTAATTTGTGTTAAATCATTGGATGCTCTTTTCTAATGATGTCACAATCTCTCTTTGTGTCCTGATTTGATTTCAACACAACTTTTTTTACTATGAAATCAGGTGCAAAAGGATGAGACAGTTCCTGACTTGTTGGTGTTGCCACCTGGCAGCGATTTGCATGATCATCGTTTGGTTGCGAATGGGCGTATATTTTTGCAGGTATATGGTGCATGATCTTTGTGAGTTCTGTTTATATGTGTTCAAGTTTACTAACATTTTTTTTCTTTCGAATGATAGGGGAAAGCAAGTTCGATGGTAGCAGCAGCATTGCAGCCAGAAGCAGGATGGGAGGTAGGCCACAGCTCTTGGATTCATTTATCTATATTTTTTCAGTTGGCAATAAAATGTTGTATCTGGTGCTTGTCATGGTGATTGTGGTATTCATTAAATTTATCTGGCTATTTACTGTACTTTATTTTTCCTCTTTTGTCAAGGTTCTTGATGCCTGTTCAGCTCCAGGAAACAAAACTGTTCATCTTGCGGCTCTTATGGAAGAACAAGGAAAAATCATAGCATGCGAGCTAAATGAAGAACGAGTAAAGCGTTTGGAAAATACTATAAAGCTATCTGGTGCTTCCAGTATCCTTCTCTGCCATTCTTTCACATATAACCGCTATTAGGTTTTAGCTTCTCTGCTTCTGTTTGATAGTTAGTCTCCAAGTGCGTTGAATCACATGAAATTTGATTGGATAAATGCATCTCATATCTTGTCTGTCCACTACTGTTTTTCTTAACCACAAGTTGTAGATATCGAAGTTTTTCATGGTGACTTTTTGGGCCTAAATCCGAAAGATTCATCTTTTGCAAAGGTAAGCATTACTTGGACTCTGATGTCGCTGTCTGTTTTTCTTTTTGTTCTTTGAATAGTTCGCACACCAATGTTCTTGGATAATTTCTTTATTAGATCTCCTTGAGATAGCTGCAATTAGAATATAAAAATGTCCAAAACCAATTTCTTCATTTTTCTTTTGTTGTGATTGCTACCGTGAAGAGTCACTCTCTGAACAAAAGCAGATGTAGTCATTCGATTTTAATGTTCCTCATGCTTACGTGTGGTATTGCAGGTTCGAGCTATATTGTTGGATCCTTCCTGCTCTGGATCCGGCACCATTACAGATCGTTTGGACCATCTCCTTCCTTCTCATGAAGAAGGTATCAATTGATCTTCTCTGTGTGTATGTTTTATGTGACATAGTGACTGAACCTTTAATACACATTTCTATCTAGATAACACGAACTATGACTCCATGAGACTGCACAAGCTCGCTGTTTTCCAGAGGAAGGCTCTTGCCCATGCACTCTCCTGTAAGTTTACATACTTGTCTCATGTGGCTAAAGAAAAATGAGGGTTTTACTTAGCTTTTGAAGAATCTCCCAAACACGTTCATCCATGTTATATGTATTATGATAATCTTAATGAATGAATAAACCATATGGACACTAAGATAAGCTTAATGTATAATTACTGAGAACTAAAAATTGTATGTTCAAGTAGTACTTAACCTATGCGTATACTGTAGTTCCACAGGTTGAGAGAGTAGTATACAGCACATGCTCCATCCACCAAATAGAAAACGAAGATGTGGTCTCATCTGTTTTACCTCTGGCTTCATCCTTGGGCTTCAAACTCGCTACCCCCTTTCCTCAGTGGCAGCGTCGTGGTCTCCCTGTATTTGCAGGATGTAAGCGTTGCTCTTAGCATCTAATTTCACCTGATTGGCGCTGTTTCTAACATTTTGATCATGTTGGCTTTTGGCTTGCAGCGGAACATTTACTCAGGATGGATCCGGTCGAGGACAAAGAAGGGTTCTTCATCGCTTTATTCGTCAAGACAAACAAAATCGCTTTATTCGTCAAGACAAACAAACTCAATAACCCAAAATCGTCTGGACTTCCCGTAAGAGAGTGTAGACAAAGACGCAAAGAAAGAAGCATGCAGTTACATCCCTATCTTTGTCCCAAAATGTTCAGAGCTTGGAGTAATATGTTACACAGGCGCAGGGGTAAACCCGCATTAAGTACCAACTCAGATGACTAGGTTCCTATTATCACGTAGTTGTTTTTGAATTTTGTTTCTGCCTTTGATCTCTTCATGTTGTCATCGAAATTTTGCAACAAGGGCAAGAAATGAACATCTAAAGGTTAAAATCAGAAATCTCTTTAATTTTTTTGACATTGCAATACGCAATATTGCATTCTTTTTACATAAAAGTCGAAAACACACAAAGAGAGATAATTACAAATTAGCTCGAGTAACACTGAGCGGTTAGTTTTAATTTTGTTGTAATTTGGAAAAATAATATTTTAGTAGTATTTTGGAAAATAAATTAATGGTAATTTTGGGTAGATAGTAGAATTTATGAGTATTGCAGCAATTGCACTGTTAAGGTTTAGAATTAGATTATTGAGGTTGACAATCTAACACACGGTAAATCAATGCAATCTCTAGGATGATGAAACAAATATTGAAAACAGGTACAACAAAGATATGAAAATCAAAATCTTCATAACCAAAAACGAAGGCGATAAAATTAACGGCATAATCCTTAAGATTGAACATAAATCAAACTTAAGCAAATTAATCCAAACAAAGTAGCAAACAATCAAAGAATCAAACAATATTGACAATTGAAAAAAGCATTGGATTTTCATAAGACTGTTGATTTATTAAATAATTTTAAAGTAAAAATTTATTGAGTAGTAGTCTAGAGCATAGATCATTGATTTGGACTAATCCCATTTGGTTGACCCAAAAAAAAGACTAATCCCATTTCAAAACATTATCCTCTTTACGTACGTGCGGAGTTATTTTTACAAAATTACGATTTTTAAGTAGATGCTATTTTGGTAAAATTTTGTTATATGAGTTTATTTGATAAACTATATATAGATATACAGTTGTAAAATATATATTGTATAACATGATAAAATTTTAAAATTACAATTTTAAAATTATTTAAATGAAAATGATAAGTGATATTACGTGTTTATTTTTTAAACTAATCAAAACATTTCTAACTGTTTGCTTAGAGATGTTCAATCGGATTTGGGTTTGGCTTTAGTTTGAATTGTTTTATGTGTAGTTTAGAATGGAAACCCGTCATGTTCCTTTCCGTCTCGTCCTGACCCGTCCCGTCCCACCTCCGTCCCGTCTTCTATTTGTCATAAAATTTCTGTTCCATAATCGTTTCTTTTTAAAACATAATCATTTGCCAATGTTTATTATAAGAAACTTGGTAAAAGATTTAGACGGGATACCCATATTCCTCGTTTAAATATTTATTTTTATCAAACTAATAAAAATCTAATTATCAATCTAAGTCACATGCTCCCACCATTTTCATTCACAATGTACTATCTGAAATCCTAGCATACACAATCCTTGTTCGATTTTTAATTTTATTGATCTTTCAGTTTCATCTTTATTTCTCGTTACTTTCTTCAATTCAAAGATTCATGTTTTAGCCTTTTTGTTTTCTAAAGATTTAGGTATTTCTATTTTTTTTAATACATGGATTTATCGTAGTTTTGTTATCCGAAGTATACGTTATCTTCTTGTACCTGTCATTTCATGTCTAAATATTTGAAATAAATAGGAAAGTGGAAATTAAATTTAGCAATTTAAATTACATGTCCCCGTATCGTACTCGTAGTTTTATATTTGAAAGTTGAAAGTGAATTTAACTTTATGACCGTGTCTCATAACAATTATATCTAATCATGTTTTATTTTTATATGTGAAATAATTCAGATAATGTTTGTTTCGAATTATATGTTCCCGTCTCGTATCCATTCCTATAAGTTTATATATTTTTTAATAAATAACACCATTTACATGTAACTAAATATAATTTTAATATATGTAAAATTTCATATAATCGTCCAAAAGTAGAGATTTATACGTCCCAAAGTTGAATTTTGTTCAATATTTTGAGATTTTAAGAATTAAATATAACTACCAATTTTTTTTTTTTTTCAAGCGGTTATCCAAAACTTATATATCATATTTGTCAAGGATAGCTTAAAGTTGTACGTACAGTAAAACCTCTATAAATTAATAATATTGGGACCACAGAATTTTATTAATTTATAGTGATATTAATTTATCTATAAATTAATAATTATTATTTTATAGTGTAAATTAATAATTATTAATTTATAGTGGTATTTTTAACTTTTAAAGTTTTTGAAATTATAAATTGGGACAATTTTATAGAATAAGATTATAAAATTTTTTATTATTTGGAATTAGATTCTATATTTAGACAAAAAACAATGAATTAAAAATGTTATAAGTAAATTCACTTATATACAAAGTGCATACATAAATCCAATTTATGATTAATACCTCAATTTTTATCTTTTAACATTTTATAAAACAAACAAAAAATGAATATGATGCATATTTATATATAGAAAACACAAAAAAAAAAATTATAGACATGAGGTTTAGGAGAAATTTAGTTTTAGAAAAGACTAAAAGCATATTTCAACATAACTACTTATAATATATATATATATATATATATAGTGATTATTAATTTATGATATTATTGGGACTATACAGTAAAACCTCTATAAATTAATAATATTGGGACCACAGAATTTTATTAATTTATAGTGATATTAATTTATCTATAAATTAATAATTATTATTTTATAGTGTAAATTAATAATTATTAATTTATAGTGGTATTTTTAACTTTTAAAGTTTTTTGAAATTATAAATTGGGACAATTTTATAGAATAAGATTATAAAATTTTTTATTATTTGGAATTAGATTCTATATTTAGACAAAAAACAATGAATTAAAAATGTTATAAGTAAATTCACTTATATACAAAGTGCATACATAAATCCAATTTATGATTAATACCTCAATTTTTATCTTTTAACATTTTATAAAACAAACAAAAAATGAATATGATGCATATTTATATATAGAAAACACAAAAAAAAAAAATTTATAGACATGAGGTTTAGGAGAAATTTAGTTTTAGAAAAGACTAAAAGCATATTTCAATATAACTACTTATAATATATATATATATATAGTGATTATTAATTTATGATATTATTGGGACTATATTTACATAGGGATTTCAAAAAAACTTATTATCTTATTATCTTATCGAATTTGTTTAATTTTTACACTGGCCCGACTTGGGACCAGCAAAATTTATTAATTTATAGTGTTTATTAATTTATAGAGTATTAATTTATAGAGGTTTTACTGTATATGTGAGATAATGTTTGTAGATGTTTATTTATTATATCATTTATATCATACCAATTTGACATTTTATTTGTTTTCAATTAGGTTAAATCATTAAAAATATAATCCATTTATTATTTAAAAATTGGTAATAAGTCGTTAAAATCATTTAAATGTGATATATCTACTTGTTATTTAGTTTTAATCTTAATAGAAATTCTATATGTTTATAATCTCAAAATGTAGTTTATGATTTGATAAAACAATTATTTAATATTTGATAATAGTAATGATATGCAAATTGCCAATGGATGAAGATTTATTTTGTTAAGATTGTGTGAAATTAATAAGAAAAAAGAAGTTTAGAATAATCATTAACTAACGGTTTGACCAAATAAAAATCATTAACTAATTGAATTAATGATAAATTTTGTAGATATCATTTGTGCTATATTTTAAAATGTTAACATATAGAGACCCTTAAACGTTTGAGCCACTGCTCCTTTGTTTAACCCATTTGGTTGGACCTCCTGATCACACAGTGCATGCGTTGTAGTAGAAAGGCATTGATTCACGCATATCTGTAGGATGATGAAACAACACTGAAAACAGCTGCAAATATATATATGAATAGCCATCTTCATAAGTTCATAATTGCAGTCTGCAAGCAAATGAGATAGAAGTGACGGGCATAAGGGAAATTAAAGTGTGTGCTTGTGAGCTTATTGGCTTGTTAATAAACTAACTGCTTCTTTAGACAAAGCATACACACCTCGAACACACAAATTGAAGTGATTTTAACTTATTCATTAGGATTAAACATAAATCAAACTTAAGCAAATGAATCCAAACAAAGTAGCAAACAATCAAAGGATCTAACAACAATAATAATTAAAAAGGCATTGGGATCATCATAGGGATTGTTAAGTACTAGTCTAGGGCATAGATCATCGATTTGGACTAATCCTATTTGGTTGACTAAAAATATTAAAAGACTCATCCTATTCCAAAAAAACTATTTACTTAATTTATCATTTAACCTCACTAAACTTTCATTTAATTAAAATCTAGACTATCTCTTGGTCTTTTTCAAAAGTTACTTAATTATTATTTTTATTAATTTGTCCACAAAACTCGAAAAACAAACAAGATTAATTTGGTCAACTAGTCTATGTTATCCATATACAAATATACACAAATTTTCTCTAAAATGTAACAAAAAAGGTTATTCATAAATAAATATATATATATATATATACATTTTCTAACATTTCGAAAATTAAAATGACAAACCCACAGGAATTGGCAAAAAAAGGAAAAAAAAATATAGAAAGAAAAACAAAATGTGAAACCCACAGAAAGATGCAAACAAGTGGGCAAATCCGACATTAAGCCAATCTCAGACTCATGTAACCTTAAAAACTGCGAGTTTCTCTAACACAAACCAACCACTATCCACCACGTGTCTAGTCCCATTCCTCCGCCACGTGTCGAGTCTCTCTCTCTTCACCACCTCTTGAGTCTGTTAAAGGCCGCTCCTTTATGTTATCCACACGACCCATCGTTTTGGTTTTGGCTTCTCTCTGTTTCACTATAATACTATTTTAGTATTTTTAATACATTCTCGAGTTCACAGATTTTGAAGCTTAATAAATCCACACCAAGATCTCTCTTCTTGTATGCTCAAATCTCAGAGACAGCTACTTGTTTATATACTCAACTCTCTCCTTCTCTCTCTCATCTCTTCTCCACAAGATATTTCTTTACATTAGTGGCTGAAGAAAGCTTCTCTCTTTCTTGATCAACTCTGTTCATCTCTCTTTCCTTTTTTGTCCGGTGAGAAGTTCAAGTTGGAATCTTGATTTGGTTTTTAAGGAAAGGTAAGCTGAAAATATGAGTTTTGGTGCTTTGATAGAAGAGAAGAGAAGAGCGACGACGACTTCATCATCTTCTTCTTCTCAGGTACATATGCCTAAGGATATAGATTGGCAAATGCTTGATAAATCGAGGTTTTTCTTCCTCGGTGCTGGTCTTTTCTCCGGTGTATCCACTGCTCTTTACCCTATTGTTGTCCTCAAAACAAGGCAGCAAGTCTCTCCGACCCGTGTCTCCTGCGCCAATATTTCTCTGGCCATTGCTAGATTTGAGGGTCTAAGGGGTTTTTACAAGGGATTTGGAACTTCTTTGCTTGGAACCATCCCGGCTCGTGCTCTCTATATGACAGCTCTAGAGATTACGAAGAGTAGTGTAGGTCAAGCAACTGTTAGGTTAGGATTGTCGGATACAACGGCTTTGGCTGTTTCCAATGGTGCGGCTGGTTTGACCTCGGCCGTGGCTGCTCAGATTGTCTGGACCCCGATCGATGTCGTGAGTCAACGGCTTATGGTTCAAGGTGATCTGTCCTTGAATAAGCATCTTCCTGGAGTGATGAACTCTTGCAGATACACAAATGGGTTAGATGCTTTTAGAAAGATTCTTTATACTGATGGGCCAAGAGGGTTCTACAGAGGATTTGGGATCTCGATCTTGACTTACGCACCTTCAAACGCTGTATGGTGGGCGTCCTATTCTTTGGCTCAGAAATCAATTTGGTCTCGATTCAAGCGTTCCTACACTCGCAAGGAAGATGCTGGTGGTTCAATGGTGGTTCAAGCATTGAGTGCAGCCACAGCAAGTGGTTGTTCTGCTTTAGTAACTATGCCAGTCGATACAATCAAGACGCGGTTGCAGGTCTTAGACGCAGAAGAGAATGGAAGGCGACGAGCAATGACAGTAATGCAGTCGGTGAAGAGCTTGATGAGGGAAGGAGGACTTGGGGCTTGTTACCGAGGGTTAGGACCAAGGTGGGTCTCAATGTCGATGTCTGCAACAACGATGATCACAACCTACGAGTTCTTGAAGCGCCTGGCAACAAAGAAGCAGACATGATGTATGATAAAATCATTCATAGTCACAGTTTCTTCATTTAGAAATGAAAAAACAAAATGACAAAACACCTAACCAAATACTTTGATTGGGGTTCAAGAATGTTAATAAACAAACATAAAACAGACCAAAGACCAAACCCTAAAACCCAAGAGTTATTCCTCAATCGCCAAACGTAACAATGAAAAACTAAAAATGTCTTCCTAAGCCGGCGAAAGAGCCTAAGATTACCAAATCACATGACAAATCTGATCTAACCAAACAGTTAAGCTGTTCATCATATGCAAAGCAGATACACAGAGAGGCGGCCACAAAAATGAATTTAGGCACGAGCCCTCTTGTTGCTACAAGATGGGCACTTGTAATGCTTGATGTGCTCAGCCCTTGCTGGGGTTATCTTCACACACTTCCCATGAAACCACATCTCACAGAGGTCACAGCAGATCCAGAACTCATCAGCTGCATAGCTCTCACCACATGCCCCACATTGTGTTTCCCCTTGCTCATCCTCATCATCATCTTCTTCATCTTCCACATCTTCCTCTTCCTCTTCTTCTTTGGGCTCTGGCTTCGAGAACTTGGCACGGGAGTCAGATCCTCGCTGTAATGTAGAACAAAAGTTAAAGTTAGATGGACAATAAAAACTTTAGAAAAGAACTAAAGTGGAAAACAAAGTTTTTACCTTAGAGTTTGATTTTGACTTGGATCTGTTGCTGCTGTTGTTGGAAATAGAAGACTTATCCTTCCCCTGTTTCTTATCAGTGCCAGTCACAACCTCGAAAATTGTAGGGAGGTCATTCACCAAATTGAAAAGCCTCTTCCTGCAACGAGTATGAAAGAACATCAATCACAGAGACCAACATAAACCTTGAGCCTATGAGAGGTTTGAATCTATATACCACCAAGAAACATAGATGCAAGAAGAAAAACTGCAAAGCGTGGCAAGTAGATACATACCTATCAGGCTTGTCAAATCCAAACCTGGCTCCAAAAAAGAAAGCAACAGCAAGAAGCCAAGCATCACTGTGGACAGCAACAAGAGACAACCAATCCTTTTCCGCCATCCCGTCTCTGGCAAAGTTGATACCAAGGACAGGCTCTGGGAGCTCAGGAGGAACCTCTTCAGCTGGCAAATTCACCTCCCAGTTCTGATTGGGATGCCCATACAGGCACAGATTCTCCTTTTCTGTAATCACAAAAGGAAAAATGAGGACATAAGCATAAGCATTGTTAAATCAGAATATATTAATGCATCAAAAACTCATTCCATATTCATAACTTTGAACAAACAAACAACCAATTACGGAGAAAAATGATCCAACAGTCCCTTTTAAGATATGGCCTAATCGGATAATAGTACATCGCACGCGATCGCAACAGAAACACATATAGAAATCACCACAGTTAACCAAATTGTCATTATTCAACAAACAAGAAAATCTCTTAATGGAAAGAGCACCAAAAACACTAAGCCAGATGACATAAAGCAAAGACACACACACAATGATTATCTAACTTAGTTAACATCCCAAAACAACTAAGGCAAGGAAGCAATTACAACAGTAGTGACTCTGAATTGTGAAGAACATAATCAAAACTGTTTCCTTGTTGGCTTTGAGTCAGTCATCAGAAAAGCAAACCAATGACCCAATCTAAGGAGATAATACAGAACAACAATTCAGAACCAAAGAATAGAATTAGAGGTAATCCCAAATCATGATTTTCACACAATTTTTTTCCCTTTTTGGAATATTCAAAAACAATCCCAATTGAAAAACCTAGTCAAACAAAAATCAACACTTTGATGACTCAGCTCAAATAAATCTGACAAAAGGTACGATTTTTATTTTTTTACACAAACTTACACAAACACAGAAGATAACCTACGAACCCTAATGCTTCATTGAAACAACACAACACTCAGAATTGAACCAAACCACAACAACAAAGCAAATTCAAAAAAGGAGAAATATATTTTTTTTAAATTGTCACACAAACACACAGGGATCGCAAATCATCTTTTTATATATAATTGTAATCAAATATCCAAAAGTCAAATTAAAAACCAAAACTTTCAACTCTGAAGCGCAATTCAAAGAAATCTAACGAAATATACAATTCCATTCACAAACAGAGCAGAGAGACACTTATGAATAACCCTAAAAGACCTCACTGAAACAGCATTCAGATTGAAAACAGAACACAATAAAAAACCAAACTTTCATCAACAAAAATCAAAACCCACAAACGAATCTCAAAGGGAAAACAACAGCACTCACCAGGATCACAAAGTCGGTAAAACTCTTGAACATCTGCATAATAAAGGGTAATAAAAAAAAAGAGTAAAAATTTGAGATTTGCGGTGAGAAAATGGTGGAGAGAGAGATGACAAAAAAAGGAAATGTTATACCAGTGGTTAGAGCTTTAATCATGCCAGCTCTACGACCTTTAAAATCTCTGTACACCTCTTCAACGGTGCGTGGGTTGTACGCGGCACCACCTGCGTCCATCTCTTACAGAACAGCGTCGAGAGAAGAGACAAGACAAAGAGTGAGAGAGACAAGTATTTGACCGGCGCTGAGAGGTGTTTTTTTTTTTGAGAGAGAAGGATGTGTTTGTGAAAGAAGAAAAGGGGCGGACCCGAAAACAATTAACCGGATTTAATAAGATGAGGAGGAGTCCGGAAATGAATCAGATAAGGACGAGACCACGATAAGTGTAAAATTTGATCCTATTGGAGCATGACGCGTGTCTGTTTTGATTGGTTTTGAGTCGTTACTTGTCCGCGCGGTGTTGTGGTGTGACTCCGGTATCTCCTGGTTTATGTTGTGGACTTGTGTGAGTTATTAAAAAGTTTGAGATTTTGTGTGTTTTTAATTGGGGGATAGGCTTTTTCTTTGGGTGTTACATGTTTCTTTTGTTCTAGTTTAGGAGTTTTGTGTTAATGGTTTATTAGCTTTAGTAGTTGTGATTTCGGTGTTTTCTGATTACTGAGAAAGATTTTGAAGAAAAAATTAACGGTTTTTCGCGGTAAATTCTCGTTAATCTAGTATTTAAAAAACGAGTTTGGCCGTTTTTTATTTTATTTTTTTTCGCGGTCTTTTGTCATGTTTAAAAATAACGGATTTGTAAGTACTCTGGTTTTGATTGATAGTAGATTTTTGAAGCTTTTATTTGTTATTTCGCGCCAATTTTCTATATATCATATTAAAATGTTTAACTGTTTATTTTGCTTATTCATTCATGGTTTTATTTTTCAAAAGAGTAATTAGTGTTCTTCTTTTGACTAATGAGAGATTTTGGAAAGTTTGAATCAAATATTTTATTCTTTTTCAACAATACAATACTTGGCAAGAAATTTGATCACATAATTTTGGAAAACTTTTATCACATAATTTTGAATAATTTAATAACAAAATTGAATTCTTGACTTTAATATTTTACCTACTAAATTATTTACCAAAAAAACAATTAATTGGAAATATTTAATAACTACTATTTTTGTGGAAAATGGAAAATGTATTATCAATAGTTTAACGCCCTGATCGTCACCTCTCCAGTAGACCTCACGTCTTCTCACTAGGCTTGTGAACCTATACATATCCGACGGTCAGTTTGCTACGTCTAGGAGGCTTAATGTCTTGTTTACCGACCTTTCAAATCAACACATGAAATTTTCCTGTGTTTTGGTCTCACTCACACAGTTCCGACAGGCACTTCTCGAAAGGTCACTCATCGTTTGACTACTTCAACATAAAAAGATAAGTCTCACTAAAATGGCAATGTTAGATATTTTTATATTGTTTATACTAATTTTAAGAAAACCATAAAAGTCTAACATTGCATAAAAAGATAAGTCTCACTAAAACCTGACAAATGACAAAATTTTAATTATATTATTTTGTTAGATCAGTTAGGTAGTAAGTTATTTTGACATTTTATTATTTAAAAAAAAAATATTTTGATAGATGTAAAGAAAGTTTTTATTTAAAAGAAAGATTAATTTCTTAATATAATATCATTTTCATCTTTAAACCTGTACATGTACATAATTCATAAAACCAATTTTTTGACAGATGTAACGATAATTTAGTTAATAAACTAATTTGACAGATGTAAGATAACTGTTTTAAACAGAAAAAATTAACTTCTTAAAGAAACACACATACTTTGTTTAACTAAGCTTACAAGCCCATCTAAATTTTAGTGTTATTGGACTTAGCCTAGTTTGATATCTTATGGGCTGAGAATAGAGAAGTTGTTTCTTTATGTAGCTGATCATCAAATACTCTCTTTAAGTCTTAAGTCTTAACAATTGGTAGAGCTCAAAGATTGGTTGTTGTTTCTTAAAAAGTGAATCTCATTACATATCATATGTCAAGAACTCTCATCAAATGCAACGCAAACTAAATTAATCATCATCTCAAGGTCAAGATGAGATAGATCCAATGATAACATTAGCCTCTAATCACCACAATGTTGTTAGCTGGCTAGCTTAATTGACTCTGTCTTCATGATGCAAAGACTCTTTGACGAGTGGAAGAAGCAGCATGAGCATGAGACTTGACTAAGGGTACACGAGAAACCATAGGCTTTAACAATGTTTTCACTTCCTCAGGTAACTCGAGTTGCTTCCTCACCTCGTTCGCTAATTCAATCACATACTCTTCCTCATGTTCTGTTAAACACACAACAATTTCATCATCATATACAGAAAAGTTGTGATTATTTAATATAGAGGTCATTAAGAAAGATCTCTTACCAATGTCGTACATTGC
This sequence comes from Capsella bursa-pastoris, assembly GCA_036452645.1. Lineage (NCBI taxonomy): Eukaryota > Viridiplantae > Streptophyta > Magnoliopsida > Brassicales > Brassicaceae > Capsella > Capsella bursa-pastoris. Next base: position 8,709,219 of record CP144196.1, read on the forward strand.
TTTCTCAAGCTTGAAAAGATACTCTCTGTTGTTCCCACATGGTCCAGTAGCTGTAGCGATTTGCCTAGCCATATCTTCCAATGGAGCAGTGCCTAAATAGTATTTGTTCGATACTTTGTCTGGTGTTGACGTGAAGCTACACAAAGGAAAACGAAACTGATCATTTCAACATTGAATCTTCCAAGTTATAACCATTGAGTGGAAAAAAGGATTAGATTCTTGATTCAAAAACATACACAATAACTCCGGTAACGATTGGTGTGGAAGTGTCAGTTTCCTACACATCCAAGAGAATAGAAATCTTTAATAAATAAGAAAAAAGTTTATTAAATCTTGAAAAAAAGACAATAACATCAAGAAGTTGCTTACAGTGTAAAACTCGACAAGGGTTTTAGAGTCGTATTCACACTCTCTTCTTTCCAAGTACTGCAAGAAAAAGAGATGAGCCAAATCAATAACCAAATCTAACAAAAGACACAACACCAAAGAATAGAGGAATCTTCTTTTTACCTCCATGGCTAGTTTCTCTTTCTCTGGTCCTCCACTAACACAATAAGCAGCACCCCACTGCCCACAAATGTCAAAAATCAGATTTTCAAATAGGGTTTTCCAAGGAAATATAATAGGCAAACCGATTAAACCATTAGCAAACCAATTAAGGCGGGCAACAATCTACATTAGACTAAGACATTGATTGGTTACGGGTGTAACTTTGGATTTTTGTCTGTAGATTTAGAGCTGTGTAATTTTTGGCTGTGACTGTAAATTTATTTCAATGTGAATTTCATGGTGCATTTAATCCTATAGATTTTTTAAAAAAAACGTAATGTATACTAATAACATGAATTGTTTTCAACAACTCGACCCACTTGGAAGTTATTTTTGCTTCATAAATAGGCTATTTACTATATAAACACTATAATTTTCATAAGAGCAAAATTAAAATGTAATTGCTTACGCATATAGCTCCAATGGATTGTTCCAAAGTACAAGTTCTAGCAGGATGTTCAGGAGTACCTCTATGATCAATACACGCTACATACATAGAAAAAAAAAATCAAGAAATTATAAACAAACAATTAGGATTCATTCTTTCAACAAACAAAAAAAAGAAAAGAAGAACAATGTGTTGGTTTATTATTGAACATACCAAGATCAAAGACACGTTTGTAATCTTTGATATAACCAATGAGCTTTTCATCAAAATCAAAACCTGGGTTCCATATCAAAGATCCATATCCAAATACCCACAAAACCATCTTTTGATCTTCTTAGCCTCACGCAACAATCTCTAGAGAACAAGAAGAAGAAGAAGAGAAGTGAGAGATTTAGAAAACGAATGTGATATTTCCTATATTCAAGAATTGTATTAATATATATACAAATGTGAAAAATGGAGAATCCCGAGATGCTTGGGGGAGTTAAATGATTGAATCTAGACAGCTTTTTGAGGTTTATACGTTTTTTCTTACATAACAATTCCACATTTAAAGCGGATCCTAGTATCTCTCTAAACTTTAACTACTTTCTTGTTTTATTTTTTGTTTCTGGTACATTGAATCTAGACACTTTTTGTTTTTGGTTATTAATTCTAAGTTAAATATACTGACAGAAATGGTCCAAACATAGCATTTGTCTAGCCCAAGGCCACGTTGTTTTGTTTTATTTTTGGCAAAAAGTCAAATTTTGTCATTTGGATGGTGGGAAAATCTAAGGAAGTTGTAGGGAGGAGTGGACAACTCTCAAAATCCCTCTCAGTTTCAGTGGAATTGTGTCTATGGATGTAAATGTGGTTGATCATTGGCTAATATATGATCGAAAGAGGTGGATCGATGTGTATTGGTTGGGTTGTGACTGAGAGAGATAAATCATGGAGAAGTCCATGATTCGTTAGGGTGAGTCAGATTCATGGCCAAACCTAACACAAGTGGGATGTGTCTTTAATTAGATGGGTCGCATCTTCAATCTACAAGTTGGTGTTTTACTATTGGTTGAAGTTATCTCCAATTGTAAGGGTTTATTTATTTGTTTTGTTGGACTTTCTCATAAAAGCAAAATATCTCAAGAATTTTATAACGCTTTAAGAGAAGTTCAGTACCTAATTTTTTTTTTTAATTTTTTTAGACTCGACTAAGACCATCCACATTGGTAAACTTTTTTAGAATGTTAGTATAATTAAATATGAAAATTTAATATTAGTTTAATCTAAACACCCGACTAGTATCGATATTTATCCTTCCATTTAGATGTTGACGCGTTTCAAATGACCAAAATATTTATCCAAAGACACGGTTCTTTACTATTCATTCTGTTTTTTTTTTTAATCATATTTAATGTTAAAAATTCCTTATTTTTTGTGCAATGTAGATGCTCTAAGGACATTATATAGCAATCAATACCTTACTTTATCATATGATGCTATAGCGTCATACATGTTTTGTAACAGTCTATTTTGTAACAGACGACTTCTTTCATTTGAGGTATCGATTTGTCTACTACAAGTTGTCACGTAAGCTTCTACTTCGACCAAAACAAAATTGATTTTACAACCATATGCCAAAATTAGTTTCCTACATGGTTCAAAACTTCCAATTTCAAAACACAACCCCTCTAGTTTTGTTATTTCACTAAAACGATTCCTTTTGTGCTTCTTCTCACTAAATGATAACGATGGCAAATCCCTATGAGGTTTGGAGAATATTTAAGAATATGTGACTAATTTTTTTTCTTGATAATTATAAGTGATTTAATGTCAATATCTTGATATTCCTTTTTATACAAAATTAAATAGAGTTATAAAGATTATTAGTTTATTTTGAAGTCTTGATAATATATATTGAATATTCACACATGAATACATGATACTCGTGAACATAGACAAAAAAAAACATCGTCTTCATCGTATCTGTGAGAGATAGAGAAACGAGAGGGTAGGTTTTCGTGGAGAAGTTTTTATTTACCTAAGTAATCTTTCTTCTTACCCAAGAAACCTAAACCTAAATAAGACGAACGTTGGTGGTGTTACCTAAGTTCACGTACGGTTCTAGCATCTCGTTTCTCGTGTAGTTGGTGGTGTTCGTGTTGATATACGTAGAAGCACGTTGTTTGGAGTACTAGACGTACGGCTTTGATATATTCGTTATGGAGTGTGCCTCAAGCGATGTAAACAGTTTGAGCAACACTTACTTGCAGGAGACGCAACAAACAGAGGATAAACCGCGCTCGACAATTCTAAATCTTGATTTGCTTGATTGCCCTATTTGCGTTGAGCCATTCACAATTCCTATATTCCAGGTAACGTTCCAAATATTGCGTTGTTGATTCATATAGTTTCTTTCTTTCCTTTTTCGTGTCAAACTTTGCATTAAGAAGAATATATTTGGAATTATGGTTCCTTAGTAGCTAGCCGTATAGCCGTGTAATCTTACAATTGGGTTTAGTTTCATGTGATATCTGAGTTCTGTCTCTTTTCATTGGAAGAATCCTTTGTAAAGGTTTTGTTTCTCAGCTTTGGTTTTGTATTTTCAGTGTGACAATGGACATTTAGCTTGCGCTTCTTGCTGTCCCAAACTGATGAATAAGTGTCCTGCATGTGCATCCCCCATTGGTAAAATTCGCTGCAGAGCAATGGAGAATGTTCTTGAATCCATCTCTGTCCCATGCCCAAACGCCAAGTTAGGTTGCACCAAGAATGTCACTTACGGGACAGAATCAACTCACCTAAAAGAGTGTCCCTTGTCTCTTTGCATGTGTCCTGTACCCAAGTGCGATTACCAAGGCACATACAATGATCTATACGGTCACTTGGATAGTCACATTCTCGACAACATTGGAAAAATACTATTTCCCGTTTGCTCTTGGCAAGGTTTTAGGAGTATACGTTGACCTCAATGAGACGGCTTTAACGGTTATGAAAGGAAATAAGGAAGGTCTATTGTTTGCTGTTCATTGTGTAAGTAAGGCTAATGGTGTTTATGTGACTGTGGGTTATATTGCTCCTTGTTCGATGGAACTTGGTGAGTTCTCCTGTCATATATCGACTACGGTTGAAAAACGCACAATTGCATTCAAGTCTATGAAGGTCAAGAACATTCAAAAACTGAGTTCCAAAATCCCTAAAGAGGATTTTATGTTGGTTCCTTCTTATTTCATGTGTGGACGTCGATGGTTCATGTTGAAGATATGTGTCACCAAGTTGAACGAATAGTAAGATTGCTATGAGATTTTACTTTGATTAATTCGGTTATCTATATTAACATTTCTGAAATACAATTTAATGTATTTGTTTTGAAAACTAATAACATAGAATGTCATTACTATATACTATTTATGTATTTAAACAATTTTATTGTTATTTTCTTTTTCAACTATACCTTTCAACCAAACATAATTAAGATATTTAAACGCTAATTATAAAATTATAAATATTTGTATAATTTTCCATAATTATAATAAAAATATTTAAATGTTTTTGTTAAAATTTATAATTATGATTCTCCTATCATATATGTTTGATATTATTTTTTAATTTTGAATCATCATATTATACATAAATTTAATCAATATTTATCAGAAAAAAATTTCTTATTTGTGATTCTAATTTTTAAAAGAACATATATTACTTAATTAATAGAAAATACTGTATCTTTAACGTCCCACATCAACTAAAATCATATATATCTTATTATATAAACCTTGGTTTTCAAAGTCAGTCATTAACAAGATTGTGACATGTGTCAATTATAAACGATAAGATGTTGACACGTGTCGATCATTACCAAGATCGTGACATGTGTCAATTATTAACGTTAAGATGTTGACACGTGTCAATTCTAATATTGTTAATATTTAGATAAAATAGGAATATTATTAACCCTATCGAAAAAAGAAATATGTAAAACAAATATTATAAATGATTATATATTAAAATTTATTAATAAAATTAAACAAATAACCTAATTTCAGTTATGTCAATTTTAGCTCAAGAATATATGTCGGTTTTTGTTTACAGAAGAGGATTACGGTTTAAACTTTAATTTTACAATTAAAACAAGTTATTTCTTGGTTTGAGTATATAAATGATAAATGAGAATTATGGTTTTATCTTTGTAAATTAAAATTATTGTTTAAGTTTAACAATTAAACAAGATTATATGTCGAAACTTGGTTTTTAAATTTACTAACTCACGTGATCATGATAAGTGTCAAGTAAAACATAAGATATCGCAACATGTTATATCTAATTTTGTTAATATTAAGATAAAAATAGATTAATTAATGTGTGGTTGAGACAAAAAAAAAATTCTCTATTTACTTCCCAATGATCAATCCTACTTACGACAAAAACATTATTAAACTATTTTTTGTAAAATTAGTTTTATTTAAAATTTCAGAATCTACACATATGGTGGATCGTAATCTAGTTATTTATTATTAGCACTATTAAATATTTCTATTTATTTTTCAAATTTTATAGAATAATTATGTACATATGTTGTTCAACAAAAACAGAAAATGATTATTTCATATATAGTATTATTTTTTGGGAAAGAGGAAATATATATTCCATGTAAATAAAGAAAATGGTAGTAATTGGGTGACTTATTCTTGAACTGATGGATTGATTTGATGTACTGTAAAATGCAATGGCGACATTATGCGTTACTTCAAACTTTCAAAGATTTCGCACAATTGCATTCAAGTCTATAAACTTTATTAGTTGATTTATTTATTGATATTGACTTATTGATTTTTGTTTTAAAAACTACCCCTTCCTAATTTAAATAAAAACTATAAAAAAATATAAAATGACAATTTTTACCTCATTTAATTTAAAATTTTATATTTAAGAAAAATCACACCTAGTAAAATTCAACATTTAACGGATAAATAGTAAAAATCGAAATAAATTTTTATTCTCAGTATAGTTTTTCTTCTTATAAGATAATGACAGGTTATTAAAAATTATATTAAATTCTACAAGATAACTATAAAATTTATAAATTTATATAAAGCCAAAAAAATTTCCAAAAACAAGGCATTTTTCCAAACTTAGTCTTGATTATTTCTATTTATTGATAAATTTTTCACTTCCGAAACAGAGAAAAGAGGGATTTAGGGTTCTAACTTCTAAGCCATTTTCTCCGGTTAGGTTTTCCAAGAGTTAAAGCCTCTCCTCTGCCATAGTTGGAGCCTCGATGTCGGAATCTTCGGGAGAAATATATAGATATAGTCCTTACAGTACTTCTGACGTTGTTGTAGCCTCGATCTCGCAAAATCCCGACGAAAGAACTGGTCGGAACAGTACTCCTGACATGGCTGGAGGCTCAAATTCGCAAAGTTCGGGAGAAAGATCTGATTCCAGCAGTACTAGTGTCCGTCGAAAGAGACAAGCTTCTTCGGTTTCTCCCACTGGTATTTCGAAGAAACGCTCGACGATGCAGATGGATCTTGAGATTCTTGGGTGTCCCATTTGCTTGGGAAAATTGACCATTCCTATCTTCCAGGTCTTCTTGTTTCCACCTTTTAACTTAGTTGAATTGGCATTGTTTCTGTTTTGAGGATTTAGTGTAATAGCTAGCTTTGAGATATTACTCACTTTACCCAAGTTCTTGATTCTAGTTGTAGTTCTTGAAACTATCATGTGAATGATAAAACAGTATTTGATAGCTTTAGGGCATAATCAAGAACAGAACAATAAGATACTTGTGTTTCGGTTCTCTGTGTTACAAGCTTATACATTATGTTCTCTTTTATCTCGAGTATGCGTTGTTATTACAGCTTTAAATCATAACTCGATGGGGGTTTTTTTTTTCTTTTGTGTGCTTTCAGTGTGAGAATGGACATTTGGCATGCTCTTCTTGCTGTCCCAAACTGATGAATAAATGTCCATCCTGTGCTTTGCCTATTGGCCACATTCGCTGCAGAGCAATGGAGAGTGTTCTTAGTTCAATCTGTATTCCATGTCCGAACACCAAGTTTGGTTGCGCCGAATATGTCTTTTATGGGTTAGAATCAACTCATGAAAAGGAATGCCTCTTCTCTCCATGCCCCTGCCCTGCATTGGGCTGCGATTACACTGGCTCATACAGAGATGTCGGCTATCACTATTATACATATGTTGATACCTGTCTCACTCCCTTGCATCCATATGAATTCTTTACGTATGATAAGTCCTCAAGTGTTCGGATGAACATTAGTGATAAGATAAAAATCCTAGTTGATAAAATAAATAACACACTGTTCGCGGTGCAGTGTTTTAGGGAGCCATATGGTGTGTGTGTAACGGTGAGCTGCATTGCGCCATCTTCTCCACAGATGCAAACGTGCTCATATCATCTCTCCTACACTACTGTCGATGGACACACTATGACTTACAAATCACCAGGCATGAAGAATGTTCCTGAAGTGAGTTTTCAAACACCTCTAGAGAATTTCTTGTTTATTCCTCACTCTTCATTGCTCGGTGACTTGTTGGAGATGAAGCTTTACATCGGTTTTCGTTAAGGTCAAGCAAGTGTTATAAAAATATGGTTTGCTATATTAGATTAAGGAACATTTCGGGTGGTGTGTTCTGCCTATTTTTATATTTTTTATTATCTTTTAGGCAGGATATCCAATTTTCTTTTAAATTATCGATGTTGCTTCTAGAGCTATTTACAAATGTTATTATGTATATCTAATTGAACCATAATTTTACCTTTTTTAATGCAACTTTCAGTAACATTTGTAATTCTTTAACAAGAAAATAAAAGTCTTGTGAAATGAGCTCTCCTTTGGTGTGCGTCCAGAACACAATGTTGTCCACTAATAGGATAGGAGGTTTGGTAGACTTCTTGTTCAAACTTTCATCTTATGTATCTATATTCTTGAAACTGATGCTCTCTAGCTACTTTGCATCTTATTTTTATTTTTGGTTTATTATCTATTGAATATTTTGTGTAAGCCCCTTCCAAATAGCCTTTAATTTATTGATGATGCTTCTTTGAGTTAATAAAGTATATATACGGATGATCAATATATATATATAGGTCTTTTATCCTATCAAACTCTTCGAATTCTGTCCAAGTCATAATATTCTTTGCATGCACCTTTTACTTCATAGTCTTCGGAAATCGGAGTCTAAGAAGACATAGGGGTTTTTAGGGTGAAACCCATCTCTCCTATATAATACATGAAGGGTTCCCTTATAGTCTTCATCAAATATGGAGTGTGCCTCAAGCGATAAAAATGGTGTGAGTAACATTAACATGCGAAAGAAGCAACGAAACAAGGATAACAAACGTACGGCCATTCTGGATTTTGATGTTCTCGATTGTCCTGTTTGTTTCGAGTCACTCACTATACCTATCTTTCAGGTTACATATTTTGGCTTTTAATACATTTTTGTATGAGATAATATACATATATATATTTAGAAGATTATGGTTTTGGAGTTTTGTCATTTTGATACTAAGGTCGAGACTTTATTTATATTTTCTGTGGTAACTGATTTCTCCTTCATATAATGTGTTGTTGTTATGTTTTATCAAATTTTGGTTTGATTGTTATTTCATTGTTTTGTATTTACAGTGTGAAAATGGACATTTGGCTTGCTCCTCTTGCTGTCCCAAACTGAGTAAAAAGTGTCATGCATGCGATTTGCCCATTGGCCACATTCGTTGTAGACTAATGGAGAGTGTTCTTAAATAAATCTCTGTTCGGTGCCCAAACGCCAAGTTTGGTTGCACCGATAATGTCTCTTATGAGTTAGAATCAACTCATGAAAAGGAATGCATCTTCTCTCAATGCTCCTGTCCTGCATTGGACTGCGTTTACACTGGCTCATACAGAAATGTCTTCTCTCACTATTATTCTCATAAACCGTTCCGTTGCCTATCCATTCGTCCTCGTTCCACTCTCTTACACCCATATACATTGTTAACTTATAAGAAATCCTCTACTATTCGGATGAACATCAAAAAGAAGGTAAAAATCAAAGTGGACTCTTCAACGAAGCTATTGTTCGTGGTGCAGTGTTTTAGGGAGCCGTATGGTGTGTGTGTAACTGTAAGCTGCATTGCACCGTCTGCTCCAGAAGTAGGGAAGTTCTCATATCATCTCTCCTACACTGTGGATGGGCACACTATGACTTACGAATCACCCGACATGAAGAGAGTTCTTGAAGTGAGTTTTCAAACCCCTTTAGAGAATTTCTTGTTTATCCCTCACTCTTCATAGCGTGGTGACTTGTTGGAGATGAAGCTTACCATCAAGAAGGTCAAGCAAGTGTAGTAAAGTATGGACTGATATGAGATTAAGAGAGGTACATTTCGGTGGTGTGTTCTGCTTACTTTTGTTTTTATTATCTATTAAACAATCTATGTACATTTATTAATTTATCGATGTTACAAATGTTATTATGTATATGACCAAACTCAGATCGACCAACGAAACTTGTTACAATTTGTAAGAGACTACGTACAATGGGTTCTCTCTTTCCGCCAAGATATTTGTTTGTATGTGGATTTAATGTTTTATCTTCAATCTATGAGCCATAATTTTAGCCTTTTTATGAAATTTTTCAATAACAATTCTTTAACAAGAAAATAATTAAAAAAAATATTGTGAATTGAGTGCGCTCTCCTTCGGTGTGTGTCCAGAGCACAATGTTGTGAACTAGAGGCTAAACATATATATATATATATATATATATTTATATGTATATCTGATCGGTTGATCCAGCCAACTTTGGAGAAACACAACGAAATGCTACCATGTAAATTTATCGTCAACACCTAAATCGTGTACCACTATACTGCTTAACCACAATTTTGGAATGGTTTACGACTAATGTCTTTAAATAACCAAACCGTCTGAATTTCTAACTACCATATAAATCTGTTAGGCTAAAATCAACTAACTGACTTTACAACAAAATATTGTTAGCGGTGAAGAGAAGAAGATTTAACCTGGGATCAAAATATTGTTAACGGTGAAGAGAAGAAGATTTAACCTGGGATCTAGTTTCACACCTTTCACCCATGATAACCCTACCACTTGCCCACCACCTTGCCGGCAAAAAGGTTTGGTAGATTCTTGTTCAAACTCTCATCTTCTATAACTTTATTCTTGAAACTGATGCTCTCTTATTGCAAAACAAAAGCATCGTACATCAATCAAAAACTTTGAGCAACATTATCTTATCATAAATTCGTAATTACATGTTGGAGGATATTTTACGTACGGACCACACCAAATATATTCCAATTGTCAAAAACACTTGTAGAGTCGAAGTCAGGCACGCGTACAAGTGTACAAGTCACACGACATCGCGAGGAAGAAGTGGTATACATACAATTTCCTCACAAGCTCTTAATTTCATTTATAAATATGAATTATTTAAGTCATATATGTTGACCGCTCCAAATAAAACAAAACTTGTTTATATTTGTATATCTCTACTTGCCAATCATTTACAAGGTTTCATCATGTTTATGTTTTTGTTTTATACTTATCTTAGACCAACATGTTACGTCACGTTTTGAAACTTAACCTTATGTCCAATCTCTTTTATGACTATTTTATTTCATATGTATGTATTTTATATGTATATTTCTGTATCCGTATATACATATGTACAAAAAGAAGTACGTATGCTGATTTTGATTGAGAGTTGAGAATATAGGAGGCATGGATAATTCGTACGTGCACACACATTTTGTTAATTAGTACCTCATTACACATAACACAATTTAACTAACCTCGCAAACAAAAAACATAAGAGAGAGTTATACAAGTCTTAAGACTGATCTTAACTGAAACAGAGAAGATGGTATCCCTATTTTAGTACATCTTGTTTAAACATATACTTTGCATACTTACGTGTTTAAAATAAAGTATATAGGTCTTTTGGGCAATCTTACATCAGAACTTAGGTGGCGTGGGTTTGAAGTCTTAACCATGCCATATACCGTACTTGAATTCATGGAAAGCACCGACATAAGAATTAATCATCATCATCATTTTACTCTTAATTTCATTTTTGTTTAATCCAATTTTTAGAAAAAAAATCATTGTACTTCTTATGTGTGAAAATAATTGATTAGTACTGGTTTATAGTTACAGAAAATTGTTAATCACAGAAAATAGATTCATAATCAGTTTTTAATATGTGTGAAAAGTTTATAATTAGTTTAAGAAGGAGTATATATAAAAAGTAGTCGACATTATTCGTAAGTCTCAGTACTTTATGTTATTTATCAGGTTAGTTAGAGCAAAATCTTACTTATGGTGTTAGTTTTTATCCTAATCTAACATATTACACAAATACAGATATAGTAGCATTTTTCTAGAAATAATTAGCATTTGGAATATATATATATTTAAAAAAAACGTCTTAAAATACATATAGCTAGGCACAGAGAAATAATCAAATAATTAAACATGAGTAAATCAGATGTTCCTATACCGATAATAAATTTATATGAAAACGCAATGTCTATGTATGTATACACAAATTTTCTCTAAATACTAACAGAAATGTGAAATTTTATTACTCTTTGTAAACAAAAATAAACCTAAAACTTCAGTATTTGATGATGATGTGGATTAAGTTTTGTAAGAAATATTAAAGAAGTAAATAAATAAATAAGCTAAAGAAAAGGATTATAAAATTCTCATTCTGAACTAAATTTCAAATAAGAAAAGTGTCATCATGATTAATAAACAATAAACAAACTAATGTTAATCAATTAGAATTAAAGTTTTTATTCTATTTATATAACTCCAATTGGTGTTACTTTTGTTTGTGGCATGGTCCTTGTGGCCTTTTACACATACAAACATCCTCTCTTAAAGTATACAATGTTCATATCTAATGACTAAATCTAAACTATTGCCTTGATCGAATAACGCAAAAAAAAAAATTTGTATAAAAATATCTTTAAATTGAATAATCCAGAAAGGTTTAAAAACTATATAAATATTTCCTTCATGATGGTCAACTAATATACATTTCTATATATATTTACGTACGTAACTCATCAATGAATAATATGTTTTTATTTTCAAAATAATACTTAATGGACATTGTAATATGTACACTAACATATACAATAATAATGAAATTTCACTTCCGTACGTTCCATGCTTTTGGTTCTTTGTCTACGAGTGAAGTGCCTCAAGGCTCAAAATAAATCTAGTCTTTCAATAACAATTATTATATAACTTCTGACGTAAAGGGCCGGTTTGGTATATATCTATGATATATATAGGAGCTGGGGATGATAATCATAATCATAACAAGTTCATATACAGAAAGATAAAAGTGAAGCTAGCGAGAAGAAAGTGTTATATATTGAGAATGGGGAGAGGAAGAGCACCATGTTGCGACAAGAACAAAGTGAAGAGAGGGCCATGGAGTCCTCAAGAAGATCTCACTCTCATCACCTTTATTCAAAAACATGGCCATCTCAACTGGAGATCTCTTCCCAAGCTTGCTGGTTAGTGTTTTATATATTCATGCATGTTTCCATACTAAGTACTATATAGATTTGATCAGAAACTAATGAATGATATGAAAATATAGGATTGATGAGATGTGGGAAGAGTTGCCGACTGAGATGGATAAACTATTTGAGACCGGACGTGAAGCGAGGCAACTTTAGCAAAGAGGAAGAAGATACTATCATTCACTACCATCAAACCCTTGGAAACAAGTTTGTACCAACTCATTCTTGTTTCCTTATGATATATATATAAGAATAATAGTATGTAGAGACTAATTCATATATGTGATCAGGTGGTCAAAGATCGCATCCTTCTTGCCTGGAAGAACAGACAACGAGATCAAGAACGTTTGGAACACTCATCTCAAGAAACGACTTAGTACTCGATCTTCTTCTTTTTCTTCTTCTTCTTCTTCATCCATCTCTAGCACTCATGACCAACGCACAGAAGAAGATCATGACAAGAAATGTGAAGGAGCTCACGAAGAAGAAGAGAGGTCAGAGTTAAATGATAGCCAAGACTCAGCTTCACATTCCCAAGACAAGTGTATCCACACAAAACCAGAGCTTCATGAGGTTAATAATGAACTTAACGAGATCCAGTTCTTGCTCGACCATGATGACTTTGATGATACAACCTCTGAGTCCTTTCAAAACAATGATATGTTATTTCCTCTAGATTCTCTTCTTCATGACCACCAAACTCACATTTCAACCACTGGTGGTGTGACTCAAGAGGTAACCAAATCTCAATTATTTGATCATCCTCAACTAGATAATATCTCATGCGGATTTGAAGACACAAACATTGGAGAATCCGACTTATGGAGACAGCTGCTGGTTGAATCAACCTTACCTACATCTAGTCCTAACAATGAGTACGATGAGTGGTTCAACTTCATCGACAACCAAACTTACTTTGATGATTTTAATTTCGTCGGAGAAGTATGTCTATGAATGCATGACCATGATCATGACCAATGTTGTCTCCACCTTTGATTGTTGAGTATATATTGTTATGGTACATGGATGTCTGAACCGATGCATGATGCATCATATCATCAACAATAACATAATGCACAAAGTATCCAAAGTATAATATTGAAACTAAAATACACGTTTATCAAAAGATCAATCTAAATTAAACTAAATCTATATTCGTTTTAGAGACATGCATGAGACCGAACAAGATACAGAAAAAAAAACCACATAATTAATACTCCGTACTAAAAGTCAGTTATCCGACTTCGGTTAGTATTTGATTTGGTTGGATCATTTCATCGGTTGATTTCGGTTTTAAAATTTAAAACCAAAATTGGCTATCTTTTTCAATCCATTTTTCGGTTAATTATGTTAGATTCGGGTAGTTTGGTTCAATTTGATTCTGTTATTAACAGAAATTGGTTTAAATATGTTGTAAAACTAGTATTCTTGTAGTATAAACTGATTATTCAGAAAAAAGAATGGTTTACCAACCGAAGTAATTTTAACATATAGCCGATCGGTATATAACAGGGGAAGTTATTGTTATTTAACATGTAAGTCTTGTTTAACTCCAATTTGTTAATTACATTATAATAATGTTTTACCCACACAGCCGTGGTCTAGTAGTAAGAGAGAATTGGGGAAAGGTTGGAATAAACTAACCCAGGTTTGATCGACGTTGGAAACAAAAAATTATTGTTGTGTGGGAAATCTGTCAATTGGGCCAAAACCCAGTTTGTTTACCTGATAGTCAGGCGGTATGACTACCCTCTGGCATTAGTCGGAAAGCATTCCAAACTCGGGAAAGACAGTATGGTGGCCCTTCGGGAAATAGTTCACTCTGAAGCACTTTGATGCGTTTCTACCAGTGCTGACCGGATCAGCCGATAGGGTTTATCAAAAAAAAAAAAGCTGATAATAATGTTTTTCTTTTTGTTTAACTCCAACTTGTTAATTACACAACCCTTATAATGATTCTTTTTTCCCATCTTTTAATTTTGGTTGAATTTTTTCTAAATAATTATTACAATCTTAAATACAATCTTAAACTTTTCAATTCATAAACCATATTTAAAAAAAATTGAAATAATATTAGTTAGCTGATACCATTAAATCTTGCGATTGGTAGCCGAAAGTGTAGTCTTACAGCGACACTGTGACGATCGATCAGTCTCATACTCTTTAAATTTGAGACAGCGATGCTACCAAAGATGTTACTAAACACATGTCACTGTTTATCATTAACTGTCTATTCTCATGCATCGCAATTACATTCACTGTTCCAAGTTTCCAACCTACTCTTAGTGTAAATATATAACATTAGTATATTTTTCACTATTATTGTTTTCGACTAATCATTAACCACACTAGTAAATTAACTATATACTCCAAAAATATAATTATCTCATTATTGACAATTACATACATATGGGACAAAGTGACGTGTCATGATTGTGGTTGTACATAGCTAAAGATGGAAACTAAAACACAAAATTGCAAGAGTTACTATTTAATATTTTGCGAACATAATGCAGTTTAATAATAGAATGAACATTCTAAAAATTTGAAGATGGCCATTAGTTTTGGAATCAGTGATTTTCTTTTTTTACATTATCGCCTTCTTGAATTTATTAATGATGGTAAATTATAAAAATTGTTACACGCACAATTTTACAATAAACTATTCATTTCGATCCTGTCATATTTATTTTTTTCATGTTGATAATGGGCACTTTCAGTAATTCACGAATGACGACATTTTCTTTTTTTTCAATACCTAAAATCACGACGAACAATTTTAATTGTAAAAACATCGTTTTAAAATTAGTATTTACATATATATATATAAAACTAAATTTTAATATAAATGTATACATATTTATAAAAACTAGGACTCAAGATCGATGTTGAAGAAAAAAATAAAAATAATAATAATGAAGAGGTCCCCATTACATAACAATAATGAAATTTCACTGTGCTTGTATTTATACCATCAAGATTGGTCAAGAAAAAATAAAAATATGAAGAGTCCCCCATCATTAAATGGAGACATTATTGGCTATGATTAAAAACCATATAAGTAAATTTCATTATTGTATATATAAGATAAACAAAGTGTGTATAGAAGCATTGACCTTTGACTACACATTTTAGAATCTTTATGTTACGTACCACCCAACGCTTCTCAATGCAAAGAAGAGTACTCGAGCACATGCATCCATCCACTTAGAACCAAACATATGCATATGTGAGATTAATGTTGTTGAGCTTCTACTCCACGTATACGGTCTTAATTGTACTAACCATATCATAATATATCATTTCAAATTTTCAATAATAACCCTTAACAAAATCTATAGAAACATGTGTATTGTACTGTCATGCAATCTCAGTTTCATTACTCTTGGGATATTTGAGTTTATGGTAATCCTATAAATTGGATTTGAATAGTGACATACGGTATATAAGAATACAATATATATACTTTTGTAGGTATTTTTCCTCATTTGTGAAATTAAACCTTTGATGGGAAATTTCGTTATACCTATTTCGATCTCTTTATAAACATTTTTAATTTCCAATCAATCAATTCCAAAGTGTTATTTTTTTCTTCTTCTTCTTAAAATATACGTAAAAGTACAATTATGTGCATCCAAATAAGCTAGTATATATAATAACATTACTTTCAATAACTTTTAGCATTTTCGTAGGTTATATCATATCTAAAAACCTTTCTCAAAACAATGACTAAAATATACTATTCTTTTGGCAATTTGTATCAACTCGAACATTTTTTGTTGTTGCTAAAGTCACAAATACTTAGAAGAGAGCCATTATTGTCCACACAAGAACCACAAATAATAGTTGGATACAAGATATTTTCAGTTGAGATTATTAAAATGAAGAAGTACATTAAGTTATGATCAACATAGAACACCGACAAGAACTATATAGAGATGGAGAGAGAGAAGATAAGGTAGGTACAAAGAAGTGAACCAGTTTCACATAATAGTACTTGATGAAGGTACTCAATAATCCAATTCTTCAATTATTTTTAAAATTCATAAACCCCACCGTCGTTTTCTTGTTTCTCTCAATTATTTTCACAACGTCTATATACCCCTAATTTGCTTCATGGATCTACTTAAAATCATAATCAATCAAAATAACAAGATCGGAACATATAAACAAATGGTTGATTGGATACAAATATATTAAAACCATAGCTAGACTTTGAATGGATATTGTGAGTAAAGCGGTCTAAACCGTTAGCGGATTGAACTATTTACATTCTTGAGACGGATTGAATTATGTAAAAAAGATTAGTAGTCGGTCCGTAGCGGATTTCTTGTATTTTTATCGGTTTACACCATTATAAACTATAGTTGTTATTTGTGAATGGTAAATAAAATGCGGTCCAATCAATAAACGGATTTATTGTCACCAACCATTGTAACCATTCAAACCATCTATCTATATATGAGTTTTGACCCGTTTCTTTTTGACATAACAACAACACAATGACATATAAAAGAAATTGAAACCAAGATGAATCTATAAAATGATTCACCCATATACTACAATGTATTATTCTTGAGTTAAGTTAATCAAACAAAATGTATAAAACAACCAATAACATCGTTTAAATTAAATCGAATGTTTAGATCATCACACTAAGACAAAAGAGTTGTAGATCAAATCTTTAAAAAACGACTAGAGAAATCAAGACATATTATAAAAAAAATAACATGATAAAAATGGATCCAAAAGATATAAGCTAGATCTCGAGACTACTAACCAAATTCTTCTGTAACATTGAGTTCTTGCAATGAGCGATAGCTCCTTGTATAGCACTTTGTAACTCTTCCATTGAAGAAGACACACTGCTGCTGTTGCTGCTACTGCTGCTACCTCCTTGATGTACCGGGAAACCGCCACGTGTCAGTACGCCGGAGTGACTCGGAGATGACCTCATCGACGATGGACAGCTCGCCGCGCATCGTCCTCGTTTAGTGTATTTCATTAAGTTTCCTGAGAATGAGATGGATAAGCCTCCGCTGGAGGAGACGCCGGTTGGAGCGGCGGCGGCGGTGGTGGTTGTGGTGGTGGTTTTAGGTATGTTGTTGCCGGAATCTTTGAGAGATGTTGTTGATGCCTCTGTTTTTATAACGGTGGTGCTCTGTTTTTGAGAGAACTTGTCGTATAAAGGTTTGACCTTTTTCATGTATTTGCGTATAACATCTTTCGCGGTGGAGCTCATTCGTTTAACCGACGACGGAGCTGCGGCGGTTGATGTGGGTGCTGCGGCGGAGGAGGAGTGGTGGAGATTGGTTTTGGTATCTTTCTTGAAAACAGAGGAGAATCTTGAAAGAGAGAAACCTCCACCGTACGATTTGTTCTTCGGAGGTTTAAAGAAGAAGTCTTCGTCGTCGGTTACAGAGCTAGGACGAGAAGACTCACAGCAATCAAGCGGAGGAGGGTGGAGGAGAGGGAAAGAAGCGGTGGAATCAGTAGAGGAGTTAGACTCAGTTGAGTCACGTGCGGCGGAGGTTGCGGCGGAGGAGGAGGAGGAAGAAGAAGTGTACTCCGAGGAAGAAGAGGAACAGAGCGTACGGACAAGAGAGAGACGAGGAGAGAGCTGAAGAGGGAGAAGCTGACCTTTGTAGAAGAGCTCATCGGCGGGACAAAGCGCAGAAGAAGCTTTCCGAGGAGAGATGGAGACGTTGAACTCGAATTCCGACGAAGAAGACGACGGAGAAGAGTGAGACTGCGGTGGTGAGTGACGTGGACGTGGTGGTTGCCGTCTCATTGTGATCTTATCTCTCTCTACTCTTTTTGTATGAGTCTTTTGGCTTTCTATGTAAATAATAGAATGATGATGCATTGTTTTGGTTATAAAAAATTTAATATGATAATGTTTTTATTTTTTATATTTGTATTGTAATGTTTTTGATAATTAATGAGGCTACTCTGCAAGTGCAGTTGATATCATGAGAAAAGGCCACGATGATCGCCAGATTGAAGCTGTAGTCACATGCAAATGTAGTTAAAAAATAGTGTTTAAAGGGAGCGTAGGATTAGAGACTTGTTTAGTTAAAACTATAATTAATTAATTAATTATTATATAATCAGTTTTGTAGGAGTGAGGAGTGAGCAAAGCTAGTTTGTGACTTCTTGTGGTCTGATCTTGGACCATTCCGGAAATTATGGTAGTCCTTTGTTTTGTTGTGAAAATTTCATTTCATTGACTTGAACAAACTCTAGTTCTCCTTTTTACTTTTTTACTTAGGTAGAGGGAAGTATTAAGTAAGATGTTTTGGTTGGAACTTGGAATCATAAGGTTTTATAGATTTTTTTGTTCATAGGTTAATAATATATAGGATATAGAGTAAAAAGATTAGTCGGACGGTATGAAATTTAATTTAATTTAATTATTATTTTAAATATTATCGATAAATTAATATTTTTGTAACAAAATAATAAAACTAATTTAGAAATTTAATGTTGCGCGTGAATGATGGTCTCGTGGGTGTTATGAGTAACAACTCGAGGTTAATAGTTCAATATGATATAAAAGCGTGATATTATTGACGGTAATTTTTGAAACGAATAAAAATTATCGAGTTAAAGGTTCAGAATTACTAGGTTTTCGAAAATTATGAATTAAAGATTCGAAATTTCTATGTTGTCAGCGATAACAAAACTTATGAGTTAAAAGTTTAAGATTCCTATGGTTTATAAAAACAAGTTGGATTTCACTTTTAATATGGAGTAATTTGGTATGAAATGATGATATAATTACTATATTATAAAATTGTATAAGATATGGAAATGTAGTCGTCATTGTCGGAAAAATACAGGATACAGCCGAAGGTATAGGAAGAATAGTGATTCTATCACGTGACGCTAACGCCATGGGCGATAGCTCTCTCGTCGTCCCATCTTCCTTCTTTGTTTTTTTTGGTTACTATAGATTCTCTTATCATTTTTGTATTATTATTATATATACAATAGTCTCTATATGTTACTTCTTCTTCTTAATCACGCCGTTTACTTTGGATGGGTTGAATCATTTTCTTATTCGTCAAAACAACTAGCTAGTTACTTTGAATATTCAATATATAGCACAAAGGCACAAACTCATAGTCTCATGGTGGTGTTTTGGAGCCACTTTGTTCCAGCCACAACTTAACGTGGTCGATCAAAGAAGCTCGACTGTAAAGTTTTATCATTAGTTTAATATATTAGTCATTTTGATCTCTTTAATTTGTCTACATATGCCTATACGTAAAATATTTTGTGTAGTTGAAGCCAATAATGTATTTTAGGGTTTTATAAGTCAGACTTATGCAGGTATTGCATACATAGACGAGTTAAACAGTATTGTAAAATGTATATCCGTGAGCCAAAAATAGGATTTTGGGCTTCATTTAATTAGTCTGTTTTAGTTTCCTTAAACTTGCGTTTCTCTTCCTTTCATATTTCACTTTAAAATAGATTTTGCAATGTTGAATTGAATGAATGGTCATGTCGTTACTTGCATATGCGATCGCATTATATACATTCACAGTCTAAAAAATTCAAATGCTAATATAATAGCTTACTAAATGATACCACAACTATTAGTAACTTGTTGGTTTAATAATTTTCCTGAAAACGTCCATTTTGTTTTAGAGATAAGTTGTAAAATAGACAATTTTTCTTAACTTAATTAGCATAGTATATTTACTGAATTTAATTGCTTAAAACACATTTTGAAGCTCTCTTTACCATGATATCTTTGGTTATGATTCCATGCCATTAAGTGGACAAAATGCAAACTAGTTATTTTTTCTTTTATTTCTTTATCATACTCTCCATCAAGTCTAGTAATTTAAATACAAGTTAGTGAAAATTTTGTTCAAAAAATATTTTTAGGTAAAAAGAAAATTAAAAACATGTGTACACTATATAAGTTGTAGGAATCATAGATTTTGTGTACCTGAAAATTTGAAAAAAAATTATATTAGACTCTCATGAATATAATGTTACAATTTACATTCTCTTATATAGAGATTACGATAAACATAATGGGTTGTGCGGGTGCAGTATCAAAACTTTTACCACATTTTGCCTTACCGGCTTGATGAAAGTTATGGGTTGGTTGCTTGGGATGCGGAAGGTTTTAAGTTACAAGATGGAGATGTTGAATTTTTGTTCGAAGCTTGTATTTTTTCCTGTCGAGAAACGAAAAAGGTAATAATTATAGAATAGTGACATGAATAATGGTTATAAAATTTAATGAAATGAAAATGCAATTTGTATTGCTTTTTTTTCTTAAAGTTTGATTTATTTTCTTCATTATTATTGTTTGATTTCCTTTGATTTCTGTTTTATAATTAATCTACTTTGTGGTGAATTCTTTTATATATTAGAAATGGTTACAAAGTTTGTAAATTGCCTATCAGCCACCCAATATATAAGCACAGCCATGGCGATAAACTCTCAAACATCTTTTTCTCACAAAAACTTAATGTTGTTGCTACTATATATATGTTATACAACTGACAACACTACCTAAGATGTCATTTCATGTTTTGATGATATGAATACAAAGTATACAAACTAAACTATCGCTTGTGTCTATTATGTATGTTTGTTTTTATATATTCCTCTTATCGATGAAACTTAACTTTAGTTAAGAGGCTTGAGTTTGCAAAGGAGGAAAAATTGGTGTTATACCTAATGACTCGGACGATAAAGGTAAGCACATAATTACTTATTCTATATAAAATATTTTTGAGTGCCAATCAACATAACTTGGAAAGGTTACGTTGATGCTTATGGGTTTTAAGTAACTTTTAAAGATGACATCAACATCTAAGAATTTATCATAATTAGCTTTTTGAGGTCAACTTTTTTTTTGATTTGATAAGATTTGTATGGTCTTAGTATTAAGTTAACCTTAAGGACCATTATATGGACATGGATCTTTAGTTCTAAAGAAAGATGTGGATGCATGAATATTGCAGATAAAGTAGACCACTAACAAACATGTATGCACAAGGAAGCTTGCTGCGTTTGATTCCACTCGGATCACAATTCACAAATAAAGTTTCGTGGAATTGTATTTGAGGTATCGATAAAAGCATGAAGGCTAAGGATCTCTTTATAAGTCTTAAGGTCACAAAGTCCATTCCAAATTGTATTCCATTTTCTTTTTGATCGATTATATGATTATCATCACCACACATTTCTTATTCTACTTCCACTCCTACATTAGCTTTAAGTCTAAAAATTACTTACATAAATTTCAAAACCATTGCAAATGTATAGTGTTTTGAGTTTATGTGGAATTTGGCTTCAACTTCTGAAAATTAACTAGATGATAAATATTGGCAATTAAATTCGAATAATTTTTTTTTTGTCCGAGAGATATATATTATCCAAAGATTTTTAGATGAGATTATTATTATTTTTTATAATAAATTTTATTGAGTTTCCATTTTACTTAACACTGATATAAATTTGGATAGTATCGTTAATTTTAAAGATGTTGTTCGTTCATCTTTCTTCATATACAAATAATCAATACGAACTTATAATTTGAAAACAATTCGAGAATAAGATTGTATCGTTCCCATAACTAGTTGGTAAAGTGATTGGCTAAAACATGAAAAACAAATTAAACCAACAAAAATGTTTTACCAATCTTTTTCCGTTCATTTATTTCTTAATCACTTACTATTTTCTTTTTCGTTTTAAAATTATTGTATCGCCTTTTATCACCAGTCATATTCATTTTTAATTTTGAGCTAAGATCTAATACTAATTTTCTCCATATTTTTTTGACAATGAATGACATAAATTTTTATATTTAAAGGCTGAGATTGACATATGAGTTTTATGTACATATTTGAGGAATACTGATATCAATACTTTCAATTTCAAAAAAAAAAAAAAACATTTCACCCCTTAGTAAAGTAATTTGATAAGGAAAAGTTAAAAGACTCATATTTATAGAACAGAGTTTAATCAGAAAATAAAATACATATCATTTTAGCCTAAAATGATAAAATCCCCAAAATAAAGTAGTAGTAAGCACTGCATTACAGTTTTTTTTTTTAAAACCCGAATCTGTGATTCGAAATCCCTAAATCTAGGAAACCATTCTCGATCATGTTATCGAATCATCTCCAGAACGGGAACGAATCCGATAGCTTGATCTGGTCTCGTGTCCCTGATTCCGATGATACCTCCACCGACGGCGTTGGTCTACTCAACTCCTCTCGCCGTGACGGTGGTGTCGATAGTCTCGATTACGAAGTCATCGAGAACTACGCTTACAGAGAAGAACAAGCGCATCGTGGGAAGCTTTATGTAGTTTACTACGTTGCTGTCAAATGGTTCTTCTCTTTGCTCATCGGGATCGGTACTTGTTCTCCTCTTTGAATCTGTCTATTCAATTTCCAGAATCAGATCTTTGAATTTTTGTATTTGGTGATGATGATGATTCGTAGGAACTGGATTAGCTGCTGTGTTCATCAATCTCTCAGTTGAGAATTTCGCTGGGTGGAAGTTTGCGCTCACTTTTGCGATCATTCAGAAGTCTTATTTCGCGGGGTTTATAGTTTATCTTCTCATCAATTTAGTCTTAGTGTTTTCTTCTGCGTATATCATTACTCAGTTCGCTCCTGCTGCTGCTGGTTCTGGCATTCCTGAGATTAAGGGTTATCTCAATGGTACTACTAGTTAACCTTCTTAATCGCTCTCGTTTTCGTTTTCGTTTTGGCTGAGAGTTTGTAATCGGTAATCTGTGTTGTTCGTTATGTTAAATTATGCGCAGGAATTGATATTCCCGGTACCTTGCTATTTAGAACGCTTATCGGAAAGGTGAGTTAGCTTTTGTGGAATGTTATGCTATTGTGGAAGATTTGTTTCATTTCTATTTTGAAGACGGTTTTTTTATAGTTTGCTATCTCATAGATATTTGGAAGCATTGGTTCTGTTGGGGGTGGTTTAGCCTTGGGGAAAGAAGGTCCCCTTGTACATACAGGCGCTTGCATTGCATCGTTGCTTGGTCAGGTGAGCTTATGTTATTCAGGCATAGAGGAATACTATATGTTTTATGCTTAGTACCTGGCCCCCCGTCATTCCTCAGGACGCTAAAATTGTGCTTTCCTTCTGCTTCTGTTTGTTTCAGGGTGGATCGACGAAATATCATTTGAATTCTAGATGGCCACAACTATTTAAGAGTGACAGAGATCGTCGTGATCTTGTAAGTTCCTAGATGCTTCTTGTGAAGGATGCTATCTGATTTTTTTAATTATTAGATTAGGTCCAAATTTTCTTTGAAAGCTTATTCCTTAATTTTCTGATGTCTTGAAAGGTCACTTGTGGATGTGCAGCTGGAGTTGCTGCTGCTTTTAGAGCTCCAGTTGGAGGTGTTTTATTTGCATTAGAGGAGGTCACCTCATGGTAAGTTCCTTCCCTCATCGTAAATAATTATGTTCTGCGAAACAGATACTTGAAGAACTTCTATTGTCTATTCAATTATTTCAACTAGTATCACTTGACAGCAGTTTAGGTATCTTTGTCTTAGCTAGTGTGAGTCTGGGACTGTAATTTTAATTTTCATGTGTACTGAAGGTGGAGAAGTCAACTTATGTGGCGTGTCTTTTTCACTTCTGCTATTGTGGCTGTTGTGGTGCGTACTGCCATGGGATGGTGCAAGAGTGGAGTATGTGGACATTTTGGTGGAGGTGGCTTTATTATATGGGATGTATCAGAGTAAGTTCTAGCTTCAGTGCTCACTTATATTGGGCTAGGTTGATAGTGCTAGAATTCACTTAAAACTTTTCTTTCTCCTATTTAGTGGTCAAGATGACTACTACTTCAAAGAGCTACTGCCAATGGCTGTAATTGGAGTAATCGGAGGTCTACTTGGTAAGGAATTTTCTTTTCCTGCACTCTTGGTTCCATTTACCTTCTCTGTATATTTCATTTCTCATATCATTTTCCTCCAGGGGCGTTATTTAACCAACTTACACTCTATATGACATCTTGGCGTCGGAATTCCTTGCACAAGAAAGGAAATCGAGTGAAGGTAATCTTTGATGGACGATTTCAAATAGTTCTTCTTATGTTCATCTTCTTGAAGATTGATAGTCTCAATGCTGGATTTAAATAAATGCTTAAGAATTGAATTTGCAGATAATTGAAGCATGCATCATCTCTTGTATAACTTCAGCAATCTCATTTGGGCTGCCTCTCTTAAGAAAATGCAGTCCATGCCCTGAAGCAGTTCCAGAATCTGGTATTGAATGCCCACGACCTCCAGGAATGTATGGGAATTACGTAAATGTAAGATACTGTCATAGATAGTATCTGATGCATATTCTTTCCAAATGCCGATCTGTTATGATTAAATTCAGCCAATGAAGTATAAGTGTGCAGCCATACATAAACTTAAAAAGAGTTGGTAATTAATATACCTACAAAAATTTGAACACTATGCTTATGCGAAATTCCTTAATGATATTTTCTAGAAAAGCCTAAACAATGAGTGCCCAGAACTTTAGCAATGACAAACCATTTCCCCTGATGAGCTTTCTGACTTCCCTAACATTTCTGTCTTTTAACATTGCTGCATTTTGGTGTCAATCTTTGCAGTTCTACTGCAAGACGGATAACGAATACAATGATCTCGCTACAATTTTCTTCAATACGCAGGTCTTTTCTTCTAGAATATTTCCAATTTCTGTTTGCTTTATTTTTATGCGTGACTGTTTCAATTGAATTGTTTTGCTTTTCATTTTGACGGCAGGATGATGCTATAAGGAATTTGTTCAGTGCAAAAACAATGCGAGAGTTCAGTGCTCAGAGTCTACTAACATTTTTGGTATAAAATTCTTCTACTTGGTTTCTTCGTAGTTTTGGTCTATAGTTCTTGGCAGGTTTGAGTTTAATTGAATGATTTCCTTGCTAGCAATAGGATAAGGAACATGCTGATTTGACTTTTTTACATTGTTCCATCTCTTTATCTATAGGAATATCTTTTTACTTGTTTGTTCCTCTGATTGATTGTCCTTTTGTTTTGTTTTAAATGATGTATAGGCTATGTTTTATACATTAGCAGTGGTGACCTTTGGCACTGCTGTTCCCGCTGGCCAGTTTGTTCCTGGAATAATGATAGGATCAACTTATGGGCGCCTTGTAGGCATGTTTGTGGTCAGGTTTTACAAGAAGCTCAACATTGAGGAGGGAACGTGAGTCTCTTTGTGTATTGCTTTGTTGATCTTACCACATCTTTTTATGTCAATCTTTTGGGCCTTTGATACACCAAGTCTTTGAACCTTAGTTATGCTTTGCTGGGAGCTGCTTCATTTCTTGGAGGCTCGATGCGGATGACTGTATCTTTATGTGTTATCATGGTTGAAATCACAAACAACCTGAAACTTTTGCCTCTTATAATGCTGGTTCTTCTCATCTCTAAGGTACGAGTTACCAACCATTATTATTTATCTTGATTCTTGTGGAAATACACTTGTTTGAATTTTTTCTGTTCTTAGGCCGTCGGTGATGCATTCAATGAGGGATTGTATGAAGTGCAAGCACGCCTGAAGGGCATTCCGTTACTGGAATCGAGACCCAAGAATCATATGCGTCAAATGATAGCAAAGGAAGCATGTCAAAGTCAGAAGGTTGTTATCATTTTTCTCTCATCAGCCAATCACTAGATGGAGTTTGCGACACATGCTTCTTTTATTATACTATATCATAACTTGATTTTTCCATCTTTGAAGGTTATCTCTTTACCTCGAGTTATCAGGGTTGCAGATGTTGCTTCAATTTTAGGAAGCAATAAGCACAATGGATTTCCGGTAAGCATTGCTTTCTCCCACATAGGTTTGACTTACTTAGTCCTATGTGCTGATGTTCTTCCATTTTGACATCCTACCAGGTAATCGACCACACGAGAAGTGGTGAAACACTTGTGATTGGGTTAGTTCTTCGAAGGTATGTGATTGTACATTGCAAAAAGAGTTACTGTTAAAGAATTATATTATTCTGAAATTTGTTCACCATGCAGTCACTTGCTTGTCCTCCTTCAATCTAAAGTCGATTTCCAACATAGTCCTTTGCCTTGTGATCCAAGTGCCAGAAATATCAGGTAAATTAATGTTCTGCACTCTACCTTTTTTCACTCTCTTTTGAAGGAATCATATTTATATCTGATACATTGATCATGCACTCCAGGCACAGTTTTAGCGAGTTTGCTAAACCTGTTTCATCGAAAGGGTTATGCATGGAAGATATACATTTAACTTCAGATGATTTAGAGATGTACATAGATCTTGCTCCTTTTTTGAATCCCTCTCCATACGTTGTTCCCGAAGATATGTCGTTGACAAAGGTGAGTAAAAGCTCCGATTCTGTCTTATCTGATACACCAAATATCCATCATCATTGGTTGAGAATTTGATCTGTTTTGGATCAGGTTTACAACCTTTTCCGGCAACTTGGATTGAGACATCTATTCGTCGTTCCTCGTCCTTCCCGTGTGATTGGATTGATCACCAGAAAGGATTTGCTAATAGAGGTATCCATTCTCTTACATCAGTAGATAGTCATAACAAAATCCGACATAAGGAATAACAACAACAGTACTGTTGCTGGTTCGCTATGCAGGAAAACGGAGAATCATCAGCAGTGGAACTCCAACAGTCAACTAGTGTAAGGTCTCTAGCTGCTATTCTTGTGTCTAATCACAAAATCCTTGGGAGTCTCTCAAGTTTCATTTTATGATCCCTCAAACAAAACCATCGTATAAGGGCTCATTCTAAGTTTTGAAGTGCATAATATAATGTCTTTGCCCGTCGGCTACACCTTATTATTACCGATTGTTTTTGCCTGCAGAGGTCGGTACAGTGAGACAACAACAACAACAACGCGGATCGATGCTACACGTCCGCTGCTAGACGATCTTTTAGGCTAATAAAACAGTCAAAACATATACAAGGAGTTGAATAACTCAGTACCATTCTTCAGTCCATACTACAGAACGAAACGAGCTATTCCCCGGTTTAGCCCCAAATCCGGTCTGATCGTTGCTTGAGATGAGATTGTGTTGTTCATTAACCGGTTTCATTCGCCGTTTACTACAGAGAGAGAGTAGAAGATTTTAAATGTAGAGAGAGCTTCATTGTTGTAATTGTGCGATCTTTTTGGTCATTGTAAAATAATAATCCAGCCTTTGATATCTTTTACTACCTGATTAATTTAAAATCATATCGGTATTAAAAACCAAATTTTGTATGACGGAAAAATAAAATTCATATTTACTTGCGTTTATAGATTTGATAAACTTGGCTTTTACATGGGAAGAATTTTATGTATTATTAAACTTTATAAAAGAGAAAATTCAGAATTTTTTTTCATTATATAATTTTTGGTTTTTAAGAGAACTAAAAATTTTGCGGAGCTTTTTTACTTGTTGCTTGGTTGTTACAAGGTTTTTAAATTTCTGTAATGAAAATGGTAAACATATAAACCAAAAATTAATTCGACTAATCTTTAGAAAATAGAGATTGAAAAGATAATATGTAAAATATCTCTCTATTCAAGTTCACAGTAGTCATAAACATGACTCACTCATGACTCAATATATATTCATAAGAAACTATACCATAATTAACTTTGACTAATCAAGATTTTTTATTTTAAATCATGTAACAAAAAAGGAAACAAAAAAGGGAAATTGGGGATACGTTACCATTCTTAATTGCAGACAGGTGTTTTGGATTAACCAAATCCAAACGTAATTAAGGAAAAGAAAAAAAACTTATTGGAAACAGACTACGAATTATAAACCTCAAAAGGGAAAAAACTGAAATCAAGATATTGACTGTAAAATAATCTATTTGACCAACCAATCAAATTTTTTTCATCCTTACTCATTTCACAACCTGTATTTTATGTTTAGACATCATCTCTTATCTTCTTCCGTATCGTCTCTATCTATCTATCTTCTTGATCTGTATTATAAATATATAAACCTTGCTTTGTCTCATTTTCAAGTAAAGATCTTGTGTCTGCTTCTCTCTCGCTTCTTCTCTTACAAGAAAAGCATATAGACACAAAAACAAAGCTCTTAACATAAACGTTTTATAAACAATGGCTGTGGTTATATCTTCTAGTGGTAATTCTCAGGTTTTCGAAGGGAAGATGACTGTTTATGTCTTCATCTGTGTCATTATCGCAGCTGTAGGTGGTTTGATCTTTGGTTACGACATTGGAATCTCTGGTTCGTTTCTCTTCTTTTGTGTTCTTATTTTCTTTTGTGACGTTACTTATGAATCAAGAAACTGAATCTAGCTAATTAGGTATTTAGATATATCCCTTTTGGATCAAGAAACGTTTTTAAAAAGTAATATTTACTTATCACAGGTGGAGTAACGGCGATGGACGATTTCTTGAAGGAGTTTTTCCCATCTGTGTACGAGAGGAAGAAGCATGCACACGAGAACAATTACTGCAAGTACAATAACCAGTTCTTGCAGCTTTTCACCTCTTCTCTATACCTTGCGGCTCTTGTCGCTAGTTTCTTCGCTTCCGCTACGTGCTCTAAGCTCGGACGTAAACCAACAATGCAGCTCGCTTCTATCTTCTTCTTGATTGGTGTTGGTCTTGCCGCAGGAGCTGTTAACATGTACATGTTGATCTTTGGTAGAATCTTGCTTGGCTTTGGTGTTGGCTTTGGTAATCAGGTATGAGCGTTATGATCTTTGTTTCTGTTTCTTGAATTTTTAGGTTCTCTTCAGTGACTAAGCATTATAGAATGTGTCTAAATTTCTTGCAGGCGGTACCACTTTTCTTATCAGAGATTGCTCCAGCGAGGCTTCGTGGAGGACTTAACATTGTTTTCCAACTAATGGTTACAATTGGGATCCTAATCGCCAACATAGTCAACTTCTTCACTTCATCAATTCATCCTTACGGATGGCGAATGGCCCTCGGTGGTGCAGGCGTTCCTGCCCTCATCCTCCTATTTGGATCGCTTCTGATATGCGAAACACCAACGAGTCTTATCGAGCGGAAAAAAACCAAGGAAGGCAAAGACACGCTTAAGAAGATCAGAGGGGTTGAAAATGTTGATGCAGAGTATGAATCAATTGTCCATGCTTGCGATTTCGCGAGGCAGGTCAAGGACCCTTACACGAAACTGATGAAACCTGAGAGCCGGCCGCCTTTGGTGATTGGATTGTTGCTCCAGTTTTTCCAACAGTTCACTGGAATCAATGCAATTATGTTCTACGCCCCGGTTTTGTTCCAGACTGTAGGGTTTGGAAATGACGCAGCTCTGCTTTCCGCGGTTATCACGGGATCAATCAACGTTCTCAGCACGTTTGTCGGAATTTTCCTAGTCGACAAAACCGGCCGGAGATTTCTATTGCTCCAATCTTCCGTTCACATGCTCGTTTGCCAGGTATTTTTCATCTTCTCTGTCTTTCTTGTTACCCAAGTTAATAGGAACATTAGTTAAGTTAACGTTTCTTGTCTCACAAGCTATCCTGCAAAACTAAAAAAATTTCTCAATACAGTTGGTCATTGGAATTATCCTAGCCAAGGACCTAAACGTGACGGGTACGCTAGGACGACCACAAGCCCTAGTAGTGGTGATCTTCGTGTGCCTTTACGTGATGGGCTTCGCTTGGTCATGGGGTCCTCTAGGATGGCTAATCCCTAGCGAGACCTTCCCCGTAGAGACCCGAAACGAAGGGTTCGCGCTAGCCGTGTCGTGCAATATGTTCTTCACTTTTGTGATCGCTCAGGCCTTCCTATCATTGCTTTGCGGGATGAAGTCAGGGATATTCTTCTTCTTCAGTGGTTGGATCGTTGTGATGGGACTTTTCGCTTTGTTCTTCGTGCCCGAGACTAAGGGAGTCTCGATCGATGACATGAGAGATAGTGTGTGGAAACTACATTGGTACTGGAAAAGGTTTATGCGTGAGGAAGATGAGCATGACGTCGAGAGGAGAACTGCTTGAGCTAGTTGTTGATCAATCAAATTCGTTTTCTATTTTTGAGTTATTTTTGTCATATAGGCCGGGAGCAACACATTGTTAATTATAAGAGACCAACTTGTTGATTCTTGTGTTATAATATGCTTCTTCAGGTTTGGTATTAATAATGGAGAGACTTCTTTGGTTATACAGTTCTTTATGTGTGTTTGTACCATTAAATATTAGAACAAAAAATGTTCATACAAAAATAAAATAAGAATGAAACGTACTGTATCATTATAATTTAATAATGTTCATTAATTTTGGTGACTAACCAAACATTAATATTTAACTAAATTTTTTTTTTCTTATAAACCTTATCGGCTGATTCGGTCAGTCGGCTGATTCGGTCAGCCCCAGTAGAAACGCACTAAAATGTTTCAGAATGTACTACTTCCGAATTGTCTGTTCAGAGTTTAGAATGCTTTCCGACTAATGTCAAGGGTAGTCAGGTCGCCTGCATTTATAACTACCAGGTAAACCAATTGACATACTTCCCATAAAACAATGATTTTTGTGTCCAGTGTGGATCGAACCTGAGTTAGTTCTTTCCAACATTTCCCCAATTCTCTTTTACCATTAGACCACGGCTGTGTAGACAACTAAAAATACATATTTTTATAATTTTTAGTGGGTCGGCTCCGCCTTCCTTCTACATACCTCCGACCTTTGCTGTCGCCGCGATACTATTGATCGACCGACTAGTACAATATAATTGACTAACTACTTTTTAGTGACGAGCCGAAAGTATCTAGGGTTAGAATCAGATTATGTCCTCACTCCCACTCGAGTTAACTGTCTGTCCTCTGCATCATGACCTAGTCATATGGTACTTTGCGGTGGCAATTCGTACACGGCCAACTTATGCCGGGCCGAATACATAATAGGCCAAACCTTTTAAAAAGCAAGTCAACACTTTTACGGACCAAACAGCCAGAGGTATTGTTAATGAGGCAGAGCCCATGTCCAACAGACATTAGTAACGAACAAGACTAAAATCATCTTCTCTTATTCATAAAATAAACACGTCTCGATACTAAACAAGTAGAGAGATTCTCAAGTAGGGGACTATGATGGTCACAGAAACCATAACCATTTTGGCTTCAAAGATTATGGAATCAACCATCAAAATATCCCATCTAGTAGATCTTTAAGCAAGATTACATTATTTAATGGAACCAATAGCCTTCAAATTATATTATTTAACGGACCCAAGAGCCTTCAGATTGAACGTGGACGTACGTTGCTATCGTGTCATATAAAAAATAATAATTAATCGGTGACACTAAATTAAATCATTACATAGATAGATAATTATGATACACCATCATTACTATAAGATCTCGTGTACAACGTTTTGCTATTAAAAAATCAAATCCACTGTACATCGAGATCTGCCAAGAAAATTCCATAGAAATATTGGTTAAATTAATAGACAAGGTACATGGAAAAATAATAAAAATAACAATAAACCAAATCAAATCTGATGATATACCTTAAATATATGTATTTGTTTTTCCCCACGATAAATCCACGTTCAGAATTTTATATTTGTAAAGTTATAACTAAACTCAAGTATGTATCTATCTCTCTGACTCTGCTTATATAAATGTAAACTCTTCCCAAGACAATAAAACAGAACTCAAAATTATGGATAGTCAAAGATGGAGTACTCTAGGTTTCATATCTCTAGCTTTGTTTCTCTTCATCACTTCCTCTTCCGCTGAGCTCATCATCAAACAGGTCATAGAAGGCAGAGGAATAGAGTCCAATAGCTCTAACAGTCTCACCTCAAATCTTGGTACACTTCGTTTTTCTTGATTCTAAACTGAGAACAACTTCTTGATTTTCTTGGTTAAAACTCAAAACCATTTCTTGATTTTCTTGGAATTCATTATTTGTTGACTAGGAGTGACAAGAGAGTTGAGGGATGCGCGACCATCGAGTAAGATAGTGACAATAACAAGCTTCTCTGTGATTAAGGATAGAAATGAACCTTACGAATCCTCTGTTTTTGAGGCTGCTGGTTACAAATGGTAAAAAAGATCTTACACTCACTCACTCTTTTGTTTCTTTTTTACTCGTTTCTATATTTTGATTGGGGGAAACAAACATCAGGAGAATAGTTTTGTACGTGAATGGTAATCAAAACGACGGTGGAAATGGTTATATCTCGCTTTACGCGAGGATGGAAGAGACAGAGTATCTTCCAGAAGGTTGGGAAGTGAATGTTGATCTCAAACTCTTTGTCCACAATGCGAAGCTACACAAGTATTTGACTGTTACAGGTACTTCTTAGAATGTACTAGTATATCATTTTTACTACATGTATTCTGTTTTTGCCAAGATTAGGATCTCATAAATCTTAGTCTCATGTTTCTTGGAATATTTGTGGATTGGTGTAGATGGAACAGTGAAGAGGTACAGCACTGTGAAAAAACAATGGGGATTTGCACAGTTGATTGCTCTTTCGACATTTCACAACACGAACGAAGGGTACATTGAGCAAGACATTGGTTCTTTTGGTGCTGAGATATTCGTCGTTAAGCCGGCTCAACAACAAGAGAAAGTTACATTCATATCAAACCCTCCAAACAATGTTTTCACTTGGAAGATACTTCATTTCTCTAACTTGGAAGATAAATTCTATTACTCTGATGATTTCCTCGTCGAAGACCGATACTGGTTAGTATATTTTTGGTATCCATATACTTTTTGGACTTAAAATTTCAAATTAATCTCAATGCTTTGCAGCTTTTATCATATGAACTCCGCGGTAGCCAAGTTTAACATAGGTTTTTGGTAAATGTTTAATCAGGAGACTAGGGTTTAACCCAAAAGGAGATGGAGGAGGAAGACCACATGCACTCCCACTCTTTCTATATGCTCAGGGCCATAAGGCAAATGCAGTTGCTACAAACACTTGGGGAGCTGTTAATCTACGGTTAAAGAATCAAAGAAGCTCCAACCACAGACAGCTATATTGTAAGAAAACTAATCCAAAATAAATGTTTATCCCTATGTGAGAAAGACTCTGTTAATAATATGAATAGTTGATATGATTTGTTCTTTTTTTCCTTTCTTTCTTTGCAGCTGCAGCTTGGTACCCGACTCGAAGCGGTTATGGTGTGGGAGTGAACAATATCATATTGTTAGCAGACTTAAAGGATCCATCAAAAGGATATATGGTGAATGATGCCATTATCTTTGAAGCTGAGATGGTTAAGGTCTCTGTGACCAACATCGTCTCCGCTTAAAGATCATTGATGAGTTTGTAATAAGACGAAGTTGTGTTGATGCTTGTAATGTAATCAACATTTCTGTTCTTGTGAGTTTTCTTTCTTTTGCTGTTTTGTTATCAATGAAATAAAACTCTCTTGGTTTTAAAATATTTGAAAGATTGAGGTAAGGGAAAGATAGAGTGTTTAATTACAATTTGGTTCATAGCTAGTTTCATAGCTACCAGTTAGATACACATTTGCTGAAGACAACATGAAACATTAACATCATCACTACCAGTTACAAGGAGCGAAGTCAATAATAGTACACATTAAATGTACCAAGAAGACTATATCAATGTTTGCCTTCTTTGGCTCAAGAGATTGCGAAAACACACACACACACACACTTAGATCCTTACTTTCTAGGTGATCTTAGTTAGTCTTATATATTAGTTTTCGGTCAAACTATTCTACATCTTAAAAATTTTCGAAAGATATTATAAAAATATATATTAGAATTTCAAACATGACATCTTATATAAAATACTTTCTTAAGATTTTTTTTCTAATATACTTTATTAAGGATGGTCTTAGTACGCGTAGCTCTAGAAATTTGGTATCTCTCAAATTCTTAAGCTATTTTGATTTTTTTTAATTCAAAAATAATTACTAGTTAAATGGGTTTATTAATTAAAATAGGCCATTATAAATTTTTAATATAGAAAATATATAATTATTAACTTATACATATGATAAATTAAATTGTTATAATATAATTGTTGTAGTTATTTAAAATATTGATATGTTAAATATTATAAGAACATAAGTTATTTAACTTACATCTATAATTCGATATACTCAAATATATAAATAATTATTAGATGGGGAATTTTCAAATTTTTGTTTTATCTTTTATTAGAGGAATTGTGGTCCTATTTAAGGAACTAAGAAAATTCAATGAAATATTACGCAGAAAAAACTGTATATGAAAACTTTTTTTCTTTTGAGTAACACATATTACTATGTCCTTAGGATTTTTGTGGATTTATGTCATATCATGAAAGAAGCATTTACGTCATATCATGAAAAACACAAATTACACTCTTGTGATTTTCAAAAATGGTTACAATCTATTCTCATATAGTAAAAAAAAAATCAAGTAAAGGGCATATATGATGTTTCCTTAATATTTTTAATTGACAGATAGAAATTTGTTATCTCATAGAAAATTTCCCAAATCAACTTCCATTTTGAAATGTGTTAATAATCAAAATGATTTGAGATCTTCACACTAATAAATATATTATTATCGTCAAAAATAATGATAACAGCTAATTTTCTTAGTCTTTTTCACTTCACATGAATATATAAGTTTAACTATAGGGTCCGAATGGTGACAGCGGATTTGGTTGTGCGGGATAAGTGATTTGATAGTGCGTTACGGTTTAATTGCGGTACGTGCGTGGCAAATATATTTGCGGGACAACTGCGGTTGATACAGAATAAGCGATATAAAATAATGTTTGATTGGTAAAAAATCTATTTGCGATGCGGATTTTATTTTATTTTATCAATAACTAGTATATTCTTTAATTTAGTATATTAATAATTAGTAATATTTTATATATTGACAAAATAAGTAATGAAAAAAATCTTATTTCTATCTAAGTTATTCTTTATCTGAAGAAGATTCATTTAAAAAGTAAATTATTTGTTTGATAAAAAAAAAGTAAATTATTTATGAGAATATTGAACATTTTAAACTAATTCTAAATTTAAAATCCTATTTAGCATAAAATTAATACTTATTATTTTGTTATTTTGAAGTAAGTTACTTTTTCTCCGGAAAGATACATTTAAAAATAAATCATTTGTAAAAAATAACAATTTAACTCTTTTTTAAACTTGTTTAACATAGAGATATTTGTTAATTAATAGTATATTGACTAATTTTCTTTTTATTAATCATAAGTTAAATTAAAAAAATCATAAATAAAAAAAGGTTTTACCCAGTGCGTTTTTGAACAATCCACTGGACTATTACTTTATTAGTGGTTAGAAAAACAAACGCGGTACATGAGTTAACCCCCTATTTTGAAAAACGCAAATGGATTATTTTTAAGATTTTAGAAAAAAGCAAACAATTGACAAAAACCATGATGGTGTGTCATTTGCGGTTTTGTATTATTTTGTTGAAAACCGCACTCACACTTGAACCATTCATGGCCATAGAGTGACTAACAATTTTGGTACAAACTATTTTGAATGTCCATATAAAAGTAGTTGACAGTGATGCATTATACGAATTTAGTGGGGTGGTGATGATTGGTGTGGACAAAATAGATGGAGAATTTTTCTTAGTGGAGAAACAACAGCCACTGAAAATCTAACACTGGTCGAGGCTACGTGTAGAGAAGTACCACGAAAATTTTCATCTTCTTAGTTTACATATTTATAATTTTATGTATAAAATAATAAGATATAAGATATTGGACAATTCTCTTGAATACCACTAAAATGAGTTTTTTCCAAAAATACCATTATGATGTTTATTTTCCAAAAATATCACAAAAATACAATTTTTTTTCCAAAAATACCACACAACTAAAATTTAATTTTTTAACATTAAAAACTAATTTCTAAATTTTAAATATTAAACCCTACCTCTAAAAACTATACTCTAAATGTAAATAGACAAGCGGCTCAAGTCAAACATAAAACAAAAGAATTCTGCATCTTCAAAGTAATAAAAATGAAAAACTTTAACATTGTTGTATTTGAATATAAATTACTTTCTCGTGTTACGCCACAAGTTAAACCAACGTTAGAACTTGACTAAAAACTTATATAAAGGAGAAATAATAAAAAAAATACATCATCAAATTCGTATATACTCACTTTTATTCTCAAACTCTAAATATTTTTGCAACCTCTAAATTAACATATCAAAAAGTTTGATAACGTTTGGAACCAAGCTTTCAACTTTCACAAACTTCTACATGTGCAACTGCTTCTTAAGCTAATCAAATTCCATATCACTACGGTAACAATAATATTTTTTTATAGTAAAGTACCATTTCGGATTAACTATCGTATAATAAATTTTATTAATATAAAAATTTAAAATATAAATATTATCTCGCGGTGTACCGCGGATTGAATCCTAGTTATATGACTATTGTAGTTAACAATAATATTGAATAACCAAAAAAATACACCGAACCAAAATATAGACGGATCTTCTTTCTTTTTTTTTTGAAATCTAGACGTACGGAACTAAATGTAGAACTAAAGTGTTGAAGAAAGTAGTCAAACCCATATTTATTGAAGCATTTTTAAAATTTCAACAATTTGGAAATTGGGTTGAAATGGTGTGACATGTTCTAATTAAGAAGCAAAATTCCCAAAGACCAAAGTGACTAGGAGAGCTACCACAACCACAACTCGACCCACCGCCACACTCGAGAGAGAAGCACTGAAGTTAGGAGAAGGGCCGGGGACTCCGGCTGCAGGAATAGTAGTAGTCAACGGAGAAGGAGATGAGGTTGGTGGCTCAGAGAGTGGTGAGGAGGAGGCAGGGAGGAGGACGTTGAGGTCAAGTTTCTGACCGGCAGTGCAATGGCCGGGAACGCCGCAAAAGAAGAAATGGTGGCCGTGGTTGGTGAGTGTGACTGAGTCGTTTCCGGTGGTGAACGTGGAGATTGGGTTTGAGCTGTTGCAGCTTCTGTACATTTGGTGCGTCACTCTCATTACGTTGTGGAATTGTGGGTTGTATTCGAACACTGTCAAAATCAATATTAGTTTACGTTTTACTCACATTTTCATAAAGCCAAAGGTAAACAAAACAACATTTTATACATGTGCATGAGAGCATATTGTCTTAACGATTACAATATGCTCATGTCTATGTTTATCTATATATTCTGATTATCATATTCACTTAACCATAACAGTTCTAAAGAAATAATTATACATTTATACTTTTATAATTGATTAATGATAATATCAAAAATGACACTTTTTGTATTTATATAATTATTATTAAGACGTGAGTGGTACTCTTTATATACTTTACACCTAAAGCTTACGCACTTAATAATTCAAGATTGCTAGAAGGGCCACAATTTCTTATATAACTATTACAGTCAAGATCTGCTCAATGTTAATGTTTCAAATTTAATGGTAAGAGAAGATTAAAGAACTCACAAACAGTATCACCAATGTGGAAAGTTTTGGTAGAGGCCCATAGCTTGTAGTCTACGTTAGCTATGGTTGTCCAGCCTGCTGAGTCGCCGACTTTGTATACAGCAGCTTCACTCAGCCGTCCCATCACCACTAAACACACCAAAGCCGCTACTACCCTCGCCGCCATCAATCTAGACTCTCTATCTCTCACACACACACTCTTCTTTCTTCTTCTTTGGTCGAGAAGTTCAACTTTAATGTCTCTCTTTGTTTTAATTGTGTGTTGTGTGTATATATATACAAGGAGGTATGTGAATGTGAGTGGTGCGTATGTATGAGAAGGTCACTTGATCTTTATTTGGTTAGTTGGCTGATTTGGAGAAAGGAGTGTCTAAAAAGCAAAATACCGACAAAGATTGCTTACTTTACTTGTTTCTCTTTTATTGCCTTAAAAATTAGAAGTATGTAAATTGTTAAATTAGGCTGAAATATATGAAAAATAATAATTGTAAGATCATCACATATCCAATTATTATAACATGGTTTTAAGTTGGAAACCCATAATTCTTGACAATGTGATAAAAAAAACACAAGCAACTAAATAATTAGTAAACATATAATTCTTAATTGTTATAAAGTTGTAAAGTGTTCAAACTGTTTAAAGTTTTGCAAGGCTTGTAAGGGAAGAATGGTGTGAGTTGGTTAGTTTGGTCTGCTTAAGTTTTTGAATCATCTTTTAATATTTCTACTTCACAGTTACTCTTCCTCCTACTACATCTTAGTAACCAATTCAAAAACTTCTATGATACATTTTTGTTTTGTTACCAACTTTGATAGTAATATATTCACCAATTAGATCGCTGCTGAATATAGCTTCAGTACAAGTTTTATCATTGGCTACATCTGTTCGTAAACAAGCACTCTCTTTAGCTTCCACTTTGGTTTCAGCTTAAATCAATTTAGGCCATTGACATTAGATTTACAATTACTATTTCTCATTACTCACAAGCACTTTGGTCATTATATATGATCATCCATGAATCTAGCCCAAAACCAATGCTTCTTCCACACTCTCTCATTCATCTCCTCGATAGGCACATTCTTAGTCTCGGGAAGTAGAAACATCACAAACAAAGTCATAACCAGAACCCACGCCGAAAAGAAGATGAATATACCAAACTTGAGATGGCAAAGCATCAAGAGAAAAGCTTGTGCAATGATAAACGTGAAGAGCAAGTTAACGCAGACCGCCACACTTTGTCCCGCAGACCGTGTTTCTAGAGGGAATATCTCACTCGGGATTAGCCACGAGAGCGGTCCCCAAGACCAGGCGAAAGCAGCGACATAAGTGCAGATTGTTACCACGACTAGAATCGCTAAACCTTGGGAGATATTTGTATAGTGGTCAGTGACTTTGTTCCCAAGGATAATGGCGACAACAACATGAGAGAAGAACATCTGGACACCAGCTTCAAGGAAGAGAACCCAGCGACCAACCTTGTCAACAGAGTAAATTGAGACTAATGTCGAGAGGACATTGACTGCTCCAGTGACCACTGCAGAGTAGAGAGAAGCGTCACTGCCAAACCCTAAAGTGTTGAACAGAACAGGAGCGTAGAACATAATCGCATTGATTCCAGTACATTGCTGAAAAATCTGCAGTTTACACAAAATGTAACAAGGATTAGCATTAACAGCATGATCTAATTGAACACAATGGAATCAAAACTATGGAAACTTGAAAAACAAGTTAGGGCTCTTGGTCCAAACGTGAACACAACGGAATCAAATCTTCACAAAACCTAAGTAGAGATTAGTAGTTTGGCTTCAAAATCTATGGTTTGTAGATCCGAAAATTCGAGAATTATAACGTTTTCACTTCAAATCCCGTTAAAATCGACTAAGACTGAATCTAAATCCAAGCAATAAAAACAAAATTACTTCAATTAAACTCTCTAGATCAGAGATAACATTTTGGATCATCAATTATCAGAGATAAGTAACACTACTGACCTGTAAAGCCACGGTGACGACAAGCTGAGGACGATTTCTCCGATGGAGAAGGTTTCTGAAAGGATGTTTAACTTCTTTAGCAAGTCTACTAGCTTCCAGTAGATAGGCAAACTCTGGTTCGACATTATAGGTACCTCGAATACTACGGAGAACGGCTTTACCTTCATCGAGATGACCTCTTTCGACTAAGCTGTTCGGTGTTTCGGTCACCAGTAAAGCTCCGACCGTTAGAAGAAGCGCGGGAACTCCCGCCATACCTAAAGATAGCCTCCATCCCCATTCTTTAATCCTACAAACATTTCAAATTAACTTATAGTTAAAATGTACATTTTTTGGTAATTAATTATGAAGAAATATGTTTTTTTCTAAATTTAAAAATTCTATAAAAAAAACAAGGAAGACAAAAATTTGACAATAACGATCACAATATTAATTTGAAAGTATACATATATAACGAAAAACTTTTATTTAATATAATTCAAGGTTATGTGAAGTGAAAGAGACGTTCAAGTGGATATTTTCCAATAGTCATTTTAAGCAAAAAAAAAATGTTAAATTATGACAACCATATATATTATTTGGATTTTTCTTTTGGATCATTTTGAAAATTACCATGTTTTTAATTTCTACACATTTTTTTCTCTTATTATTAAATAAATATTTATCAAAAAAAAGAGTATTAATTAGGGAAGAGTAATTACTTAGCCGTTCCATAGTTGACAAGATTGGCGAAGAGGATACCAAAAGTGATATTAAGCTGAAAGAGAATATTAAGACCACCACGGATCCTAGTAGGTGCAATCTCCGACAAGAACAAAGGAACAGCTTGGTTAGCGAACCCAACTCCGCAACCAAGCAAGATCCTGCCTACAATAAGCATGACTATGTCTTGAGCCCCCGCATTAAGAACCACACCGATGATGAAAAAACCACTAGCTATGAGCATCGTTGGCCTCCGTCCGAGCTTCCTCGTCGTGTATGAAGCGAAAAACGTCGCGGTTAGACCAGCTAAGTATAGAGATGATTTGAAAAGTTGTAACCGTTGGTTGTCGTAAATGCAGTAGTACTTGTTTTTGTCTACCCCGGCTTCATGAACTCGCCGGTGAACCACCGGAAAAAACTTTTTGAGAAAGTCCGGCATTGCTGTCACTCCACCTACGTGTAACCATGTCATTTAGAACTAAATTAATGTTTGTATATATCATAAGCCATATGTTTGAATTCGACATTGATCGAACATATGTGTATTTTTCTAACTAATACCTATGACACTTGTTTTGTCACTATACTATTGAATCAAGGACGACCTAACTTTGAATGCCAAACTTTGAAAGCCAAGATTTTTAGATTATTTATTTTGCATTTAACATCGACCTAGTACGTGAAATTTCATTTGTTCTAAAGTATATATTTTATATATAATTTTGTCAAAGTATTTTATATTAGGAATTAATTTACAATAAAAATACTTGTGACATAGCCCATGGTTTACTATCTAGTGTATATAATATAGATAATACACAATACTATAATACCAGTGACACCAATGTCGTAGCCGAACATGAGGCCGCCCGTAGCAGCCATGATGCAAGAGATGATAACTATAGGAGTTATCTTTGCCTCAAACTCGACTCCGTTCGCCGAAGCCGTCGCAAATCCTCCTCCGGCCATACTTGCTAAAACTTAAAATTTATTTTCTCTCAAAGAGTTGAGAAAAAATAAAA
This sequence comes from Capsella bursa-pastoris, assembly GCA_036452645.1. Lineage (NCBI taxonomy): Eukaryota > Viridiplantae > Streptophyta > Magnoliopsida > Brassicales > Brassicaceae > Capsella > Capsella bursa-pastoris. Next base: position 8,750,879 of record CP144196.1, read on the forward strand.
GAGACCATTGGTATGTTTACTTGTACGTTTTCTCGTAGAGACGTAGTGAAGCACAGTGGGAAATTATATGTAGCCAATGAGAGTTTTACACGTCTATCGTATTTCACATGCTAGAGTCATTAAGTCATCGGTCAACAGAAGTTTCTGATTTATCTTCATCTGCCTTGTGTGGCTCTTTGTTGAATATAGTATTTAGCTATTAACATAAGTCATTTATAAGTCATATAAGTCTTCTCTTCTTGTTATTATATTATCCTCGAATAATATTATAATTTGTTGTTTTGTTAAATTATAAGGTTCTCCTCTCTTATTATAGAGTTTGCTACATTATTTTACATATCGTTGTCAATGTATGTGAATGTGAGTGGTGCGTATGTATGAGAAGGTCTCTTGTTTTGTGAATATGAGTGGTGCGTATTTAAAGATCTGAATTGTAATTAGTAAGATGAATAATGAAAATTTGGGACTATTAAATATACATCTTCATTACCTCATAGAAAGAGCATAACACTTGTCAGAAATGTGTAACCACAACAAAGCCAAAACAAGATTTTACCTATTCACAAACATAGTTCAAACTTCAAAAGTATCGAAACTTAGTACAATATATCTCTGCTTCTACTTTGGTTATATTGACTCATTAAAACCAAATTAAAGCCGTGTAGAAGGATCAAAGCCATTAGATTTACCATTAGTCTTCTGATCAACACTTGCAAACTCTTGATCATGGTGATCATCCATAAACCTAGCCCAAAACCAATGCTTCTTCCACACTCTCTCAGTCATCTCCTCGATAGGCACATTCTTAGTCTCAGGAAGTAGAAACATCACAAACACAGACATAATCAGAACCCAAGCCGAGAAGAAGATGAATATCCCAAACTTGAAATGGCAAAGCATCGAGAGGAAAGCTTGAGCTATGATAAACGTGAAGAGCAAGTTAACGCACACCGTCACACTTTGTCCCGCGGAACGTGTCTCTAGAGGGAATGTTTCACTCGGGATTAACCACCCGAGCGGTCCCCAAGACCACGCGAAAGCAGCTACGTAAGTGCAGATCATTACCACAACTAGAATAGCAAATCCTTTGGAGAGATTTGTAGAGTGGTCTGTGACTTTGATGCCGAGGATGATGGCGATTACGACTTGAGAGAAGAACATTTGAACACCAGCTTCAAGAAGAAGAACCCGGCGACCAACTTTGTCAACGGAGTAGATTGAGACTACCGTGGACAGGACATTGACTGCTCCGGTAACCACAGCAGAGTAAAGAGCAGCGTCACTACCAAACCCTAATGTGCTGAACAGAACAGGTGCATAGAACATAATCGCGTTGATTCCAGTACATTGTTGGAAAATCTGCAAATTTCACCCAAAGAGAAACCATCAAATTCAAATTCTACTTAGTCAACAGTTCAAAATTGAACACAATGGGATCAAAAATTTATGAAACTTGACAAACAAGTTAGGGTTTCTTGATCCTTAATGAAGAGCTCTAACAATTTCAAGATCAAATAGATTTCAAATGAACAAAAAAGTGATAATACTAACCTGTAAAGCGACGGCGATAACGAGCTGAGGACGATTTCTACGTTGAAGAAGGTTTCTAAAAGGATGTTTAA